>CM077674.1:11088807-12492615 GCA_039707655.1 Elymus sibiricus | reverse complement strand
TACTCAACCCTCTCTTTCTTCATTTAATTCTATGCCACCACATCAAAATTTCCTAGTTGGCATGCATGATACTAGCTATGATACCCCCATTACGAGCAGCCTAAGAAACATGGATTGGGAGTGCCCTTAGCTAGTAACAT
Organism: Elymus sibiricus; assembly: GCA_039707655.1. Classification (NCBI taxonomy): domain Eukaryota; kingdom Viridiplantae; phylum Streptophyta; class Magnoliopsida; order Poales; family Poaceae; genus Elymus; species Elymus sibiricus. The sequence continues at coordinate 12,492,475 of CM077674.1, read as the reverse complement.
AACGCACCCCAAGGTAAGCTTGCTTATCTGGCAAGTAGGTAATAAGGAGAGAGGTGTTTGTGGTAACATAATATGTTACCGTAACATAACGCACCCCAAGGCAAAATGAGTTTATATGTGAATAAATGAAGACTTACATGAAACTACACATATGGTACTGCCCACTATGAATATAGTAACATAGACTAGTACCATATGCATGTTACTAGTCTAAGTTACTACCCACTATGACCAGCCTTAGAGCATCTCTAGCAGATCCCGTATATCACCCCGTCCCGTAAAATAACCGCCGTTTTACTGGACCGGGGCGAAAAATCGTCCAGACCAGGTCCCGTAAAATGACCCGTCCCGTAAAACAATTTGCGGGGAGCTGTATATTTCGGCCCGCGTCCGCCATATAACCAGTTTTTCCTCCCCCTTTTGCAGTTTCCTCTATCCCTCGCGTGAGTTGGCGGGAGGGAAATTTCAGCACCAACCGATCCCGTCCTGCGCCTCCGCCGCCGCTAGGCTCGCCGCCACCTCACCGTTGCTCCTCCCTCGGCTGGTCGCGTGTCGCCATGGAGCAGCCGGAGCCTCCCGCATCCAATCCAGACGTCGCCCCGTCGGAATCAAGCGCATCCCTCTGCCAGCCGCACGACCACGACCGCAGACGGCTGCACGACCACAACCGCAGTGCTGGAGCTCGTCCACGCTGCAAGGTGCGGCCGCGCTGGAGCTCGTCCATGCCGCCTCCACGCCGCAAGGTGCGGCCGCGCTGGAGCTCATCCACGCCGCAAAAGGTGCCGCCGCGCTGGTGCTCGTCCACGCCGCCTCGACGCCACAAGGTGCGGCCGCGCTGGAGCTCGTCCACGCCGCAAGGTGCGGCCGCGCTGGAGCTCGTCCACGCCACCTCCACGCCGCATGGTGCGGCCGCGTTGGAGCTCCTCCATGCCGCAAGCATCCTAGGCACCCCAATTGTAAATTAGATTTTGTTTCGAGGGTGTTTTGTGCTATTTTTCAGGTATCCGGTGGTGAATTTCGCTACTTACAAGTGGGCTACACATCAGACATGAAAGATTTTTATGGGATTTGTTCTGCGGGAACAAATGTCATACTATAAAAATGTGGAAAAACCTTTTGCAGTATCCAAACCTGTATACCAATTGTGCGGTACGAGATTTTAAAGGATCTACTAGAGTTGCTCTTAGGTTGGTCACAGAGATTATCATAGGAAGTATCATGCATGACAACTAGGTATTTTTGCTGAGGTGGCACACAATTATATGAGGAAAGAGAGGATTGAATATCATGATATGATACCGTATCATATTAAATGATGTATTAGTATGTGTCACGCATGGCAATAAATGAGATCACTATGATATCAACCTACAATACTATGTACTGTGAAGGTAGTATCATACCGTAGTATCATATGCATGATACTAGTATATGATACTTTCCCATTTCGATTGCTAACAAATTGTATCGCATCGTTTATATTGCTATAGTACCTGGCTTTTCTCAGTTTGGTTAGCCGCCCTACACACCCTGGTGGAGGAAGTACAATAAGTGTCGTTACTTATTGTACATGGACCATTGACATGGATGTGTGTGCTGGCCTATACAACGCTAAATATCAGTAGTGTCAGCCATCAATCTATGTATGCACCTGCGAGTGTGTTTTGCGTGGTGACTATAAAATCTAGGTTAGCCCCTCTACAGATCCGTATGGAGGGAGTACAATAAGTGTCGTTACTTATTGTACGTGGACCAATGACATGTATGTGTGTGCTGGCCCATACAACGCTAAGTATGAATAGTGTCAGCCGTCAATCTGTGTATGCACATGCAAGTGTGTTTCAGGGTGACTATAAAATTTTGGTTAGCGGCCCTACACACCGGGATGAAGGAAGTACAATAAGTGTCGTTACTTATTGTACGTGGACCAATGACATGGATGTGTGTTCTGGCCTAATTACTCAACTAAATCTCTGTGGAAATCCCATGATTAATGTGTTGGGGCAAATGAGGGTCGGATGCAGTATGCAGAAGAGAGTTATCGTGGAGGGAGACAAGCGAATATGTGGGGAGGAGAAGGCGAGCTTAGGCTGGCCATGGTGGGAGTAACTTAGGGCGCTCCTATTGGCTCTTATCGTATTATCCTAAGTGGTCGACAAAAATTAGAGACAACCACCCCCATGCATTGTTTGTTATGTGTTGTATCCAAGTGTGTTGCTTTTAATTAGTTTAGGGATGATATTTCCATCTCAACATTATGGCCTAGTTGTGGAGAGAGGGAAAGAAGAAAAACATAGGGAGAGAAAGCCACACCGGATCAAGGCATCCATTACACTATGTAGGGGAACATGTTAAGAGCTGTATCTTCACTAAGATACCTCCTCTCTCTCTTCTTTAATTGATGTGCCACATTATCATTTTACCTATGAACTTATGCCAAGAAACATGGATTGGGAGTTCCCTTAGCAAGTAACATAACGCATCCCATGGTTAGTTTGCTTATTATGTGGCAAGTAGGGAATGAGGAGAGAGGTGTTTGTGGTAACATACCGTAACATAACGCATCCCAAGGCAAAATGAGTTTATATCCGAATAAATGAAGACTTACATGAAACTACACATATGGTACTGGCCACTATGAAGATTGTAACATAGACTAGTAACATATGCATGCTACTAGTCTAAGTTACTTCCCACTATGACCAGCCTTAGAGCATCTCTAGCAGATCCCGTATATCGCCCCGTCCCGCAAAATAAACGCCGTTTTACGGGACCGGGACGAAAAAATCGTCCCGACAAGGTCCCGTAAAACGGCCCGTCCCGTAAAAATTTTGCGGGGAGCTGTATATTTTGGCCCGCGTCCGCCATATATCCAGTTTTTCCTCCCCCTTTTGCAGTTTCCTCTATCCCTCGCGTGAGTTGGCGGGAGGGAAATTTCAGCACCAACTGCTCCTTGCGCCTCCGCCGCCGCTAGGCTCGCAGCCACCTCACCGTTGCTCCTCCCTCAGCCAGCCACGCGTCGCCATGGAATAGCCGGAGCCTCCTGCATCCAATCCTGAGGTCGCCTCGTCGGAATCGAGCGCATCCCTCGGCCGACCACACGACCATGACCGCAGCGCCGCACGACCACGACGTCGGCCGGCCGCACGACCACAACCGCAGCGCCGGAGCTCGTCCACGCCACAAGGTGCGGCCGTGCTGGAGCTCGTCCATGTCGCCTCCACGCCGCAAGGTACGGCCGCGCTGGAGCTCGTCCATGCCGTAAAAGGTGCGGCTGCGCTGGAGCTCGTCCACGCCGCCTCCACGCCGCAAGGTGCGGTCGCGCTGGAGCTCGTCCACGCCGCAAGGTGCGGCTGTGCTGGAGCTCGTCCACGCCGCCTCCATGCCGCAAGGTGCAGCCGCGCTGGAGCTCCTCCACGCCGCAAGCATCCCAGGCACCCAGTTGTAATTTATATTTTTTTCGAGGGTGTTTGTGCTATTTTTCAGGGACCCAGTTGTAAATTTAACTTCTGACAAGTGGGCTCCACTTCTGACATGAAAGATTTTTACGGGATCTGTTCTGCCGGAACAAATGTCATACTGGAAAAATGTGGAAGAACGTTTTACAGTATCCTGTAAACCGATTTTGTGGTACGAGATTTTAAAGGATCTACTAGAGTTGCTCTTAGGTTGGTCACAATGAGAGTATCATAGGTAGTATCATGCATGACAACTAGGTATATTTGCTGAGGTGGCACACAATTATATGAGGAAAGAGAGGATTGAATATCATGATATGATACCGTATCATATTAAATGATGTACTAGTATGTGTCATGCATGGCAATAAATGAGATCACTATGATATCAACCTATAATACTATGCACTGTGAAGGTAGTATCATACCGTAGTATCATATGCATGATACTAGTATATGATACTTTCCCATTTCGATTGCTAACAAATTGTATCGCATCGTTTCTATTGCTATAGTACCTGGCTTTTCTCAGTTTGGTTAGCCGCCCTACACACCCTGGTGGAGGAAGTACAATAAGTGTCGTTACTTATTGTACATGGACCAATGACATGGATGTGTGTGGTGGCCTATACAACGCTAAATATCAGTAGTGTCAGCCATCAATCTATGTATGCACATGCGAGTGTGTTTTGCGTGGTGACTATAAAATTTAGGTTAGCCCCTCTACATATCCGTATGGAGGGAGTACAATAAGTGTCGTTACTTATTGTATGTGGACCAATGACATGTATCTGGCCCATACAACGCTAAATATGAGTAGTGGCAGCCATCAATCTGTGTATGCACATGCAAGTGTGTTTCATGGTGACTATAAAATTTAGGTTAGCGGCCCTACACACCGGGATGGAGGAAGTACAATAAGTGTCGTTACTTATTGTACGTGGACCAATGACATGGATATGTGTTGGCCTATACAAAGCTATATCAGTAGTGTCGATCATTAATCTATACGTGTGTTTTGCATGGTGACTATAAAACTAATACTGACCTGTTGCCATTTTAGAAATGGCTGGAGTTATGGTGAAAAGACAAATATGCTTGTAGGCTGATTGATGTGACTTGTCTGCTGGCATACATGCAATGAACATCCTGATCTCTGGATTCTACTCAGATGCATTCATCGATTGCATGCTTATAAATCAGCGGATGGCGTACACTAATCACCCAACATGCATACATCTTTATTTGTCGAATCATCACCGATCTCACCCACCACCCAATTAAAGATAACACGTGAAGAAAAAAATCACACTGAGCTTACCTACTCCATGACACTAAATATCAGTGGGGCTCAATAACATCAATGACATGACATGTGTGCATGGATGCTTGATACTCTGTCGGGTTACAAATCATATATTCTTAAGAAGTTCATCCCCACTACAAGGTATTCTCTTAACATGCAAATGGTCCAACTCAGCATGCCATGTCATCAGATACCAACCAATCACAAGTTCACTACTATCTCTCTCCCTGACTAGCGTCTCTCCCGACCGCTCTTCCCCACACTATTAGCGTTTAGAACCGACCATGGACGAACCCTCTCTCTGTTCTGTCACTAGCGTTTGTTTTTTCAATCTTTAGCAGCTTCCCATCTTCTTCACGGCGATTACTCTACCACCAATTAATTCCCCTCTCCATATTCACTTTCTCCATCGATTCCTCTACCAGTCTACCTCCCAGGCCCCCCTACTGTTTTCATATGTATGGTCTTCCTGAGTTTTTGTCCTCCCCGTCTTCACCTGCTCCACCAATTCCTCTACCCACTACTGTTTTCTAAGGTATGTTCTTTCATAGTCTTGCATCAAATCTAGTCCCTCTTGGTCTTTCATGCTAAGAACCTGATGGATATTCTCCTCCTTATCACCTTCCTCATTCCTGTCATCACTAGCACAATAGGTCCCTGGTCCAGATCCGTCAATATCTGGTGTGCATCACCTTATCACCACGCCAAGATTGCTCGATGTCGCGCCACCACACCGCTCCTGGACGACGTCGCCGCACGCCCGACACGCGTCGCCGGAACCCGCAGCGCTTCCTCGGTGCACCGCCTCGGCTTCTGCCGGCCGCGAGGCCACGCCTGGACGGCGCCTCTGCATGCCCACAACGTCTCCTCCGTGTCCGCATTGGCTTCACCTGGCCGGCCACCCCAACCGTCCGCATCGGCTTCGCCCGGCCCCGGCTACGTTCCACACCCACCCTGCGTCATAGCAGCAGCGCCAAGGATCTTGCCATTGTTTATCGTGCATTCCCTCGGTCCCTCCTCCCTTTGTTCTAGCATGGAGCTCAGTGAAGCGGTCGGCATGGCGTGCTGTGGAAGAGGAAGAAGAGGGGTTCTTCCCTATGTTCTTCCTTTTGGCCAGACCTTCAGACTGACACTAGCATCACTCCCGGAGATGGGATATTAGGTGTTGTTTGACACTTGCCCTTCTCTGTTTTTCCTAATGTGTGCTATGGCATTCCTTTCACTTCCCAATGTTCTAAACCTCTATGCATGTTCAGGTTTGATCCAAGATTTTAGAGGCAGTCAGGCAGGTGCTTACGATGCCAAGCAGTACAAGGAAAAGGGTGTTCATCTGGGTTGTTGTTCTAATTCCTTCCTTTTTCTATGGAGTATTGTTGTGCTAAAGTGTATGTCATCAGTACACCCGTTTCACTTAGATTTATAACAATTTCATTTTTAATCTGCAAGAAATAATTTGTAGCAAGAAGCCATGAGAGAACATAGTTTTTTTGGCAGTAGGACAATGGTAATCGACCGCACCACCATTTATTTCGATTATCCTGGACCATCATGGGAACTATAGGGACATATAAATGAAAACTGCACGGTTTTGTTAACATGCATGATTAACGTGTTGACTTTACCTTACTCATGAATAAATATGTTCTGCTCCAAGTTGGGTTCAAGTGATTTCCTTTATCTAATTCCTGATCGCTAAAATATGATCCCCTCAGGCTATACTCATGGGTTGCATGAACTTTTTTTGGGTGCGCCGTTGCCCCGCGTACTTCCGGCTCCCTTATGTTGCTGATTGTTTTGCAATGACATCCACGAGAAAAGCTATTCTCCCATGCACGGGAGGTACCATGCATGCAGGCACCGTTGATTCAATTGGAGATCCAAGTGCATGCAAACAAGCCTCTCTTGTATACGTCTAGTATTTGCTATTCCCTGCATTAATATAGCCCCATATAACGTCAGTCATCAATAAATAAATCGACGAGATTTGATTTCCACACAGAGCTTTTCGATGGTGGGCGATGGACTGATGGGAGGAGGAAGAAGGTCTCTCTGCCAACAATGGGGGAATAATGGTTCCGCACACAACGTACAGGACGGGTAGAGGAGGATGACATTTGCGTTGCTGGGCCCAAACGAGCGGCTGATCTGTTCCCTATTAATGCGTATCTGACATGGTTGATGAGGTATTGTACAGAACAATGCACAAATAAAGCTTTAGAACAGATTGTCCTGGCTTTTCGGGCGGGCATCTCGGCGCCACAGCGAACGGCAGGACCATTCACTGGACCTCCCGTGGATGGGTGAAAATCTAGTCTCTTGTTTGGCAAATCTCTCTTCTTTCTTCAGAGTCCTCCAGAAGCCATACATTGATCCCATGTCCAGCACTATACTTCCATATCTATTCCATGTGTAACACCCATCATGTACAACACATGGTTAGGTTATTTTATCATATGGTTGAGGCAGGATGAGAGTTGGCGTTTACCATTAATTGTTTCTTTGATCTGCTGTGTTTTTTTTACTGCCACGCAATCTCCGAAGCTGGCCATGCCTTCGACCTGCATGCATGTGCCATAGCATGCCTGGCCTCAAGGCCTGCCCGAGGCCTCCGCCTCAAGCTAGGTCAAGCCGAGGAGGCACGGGATGAGAAATCCCTCCCCTGCCGCTGCCACTTCATCTCTCCTCTCCACTTCCTTCGCTCCCAATGCTCTCCTCGATCCGCCTCCTCTCGGTCGTAGGTAGCAATGGCCGACCGCGAATCCGTGGCTGCTCCGCCGTCTGCCTAGCTCTGACCGTTGCTCGTTAGTCCTGGGTCTGGCCTGGGGATACATCTCCGCTTCCGTCGCTTGCCTCCAACAAAAAACTTAGGGATCGAAGCATGGCAAAAACTTGTGGTGTAACACGTTGTGCAAAAACTTGTGTGTTCCTGCGATAGTTAGGTTGGGACTTGTGTGTTCCTGCGATAGTTAGGTTGGGACTTAGGGATCGAAACTGGCCATTAGCTTCCGCCATGTCATGTTGCCATGTTCATTGAGCGTCGTTATTACGCAACGAAATGTTACGACTCACGCGACGCGACCGCCTAATTGATTTGCTTCCTCCGGGGTGCGGAAAAGCGCATTTACTCGGGCGTGGTGATTGCAGAATTCACCCATGGGGGCGACTTGTCATGGCGAGAGGTCCTTGTTGACATGCTAATGGTGAGAGGCGCCGCCGAGTTAATGGCTTTTGCTTCTGAATTTTTGCTACTGTGGCTTGTTTCATTTGTCTTAGACCTGGGCACGTGTTGGTGCACTAGTGCACACCCTCTTCTCAAATGGTCCAAGAGGAGAAATAAAGAGAGAGCTTTGTGTCTTCATTTTGCCAGGTCTGTTGCTTTCTCATTGCGTGCAGGTTTCCTCGCGCGCGTCTCCCCTCAAGTTTCCCATGCACCCCACGACGGTCTTCGTATCCAAACGGCGGTGCCACAAGTTTATTGTCTATCCTCGATGCTACGACAAATATCAACATATATAATACCAAATTAATATTATTAGAACCATCATGAAAAATATTTTCATATTGTAGTTATCAGATATTCTGGATGTTGATATTTTTCTCTATGAGATTGGTCAAACATTACAAAGTTTGACTTAAGACAAAACTAATATGTACGTACTATATTTTAAAATGGAGGGAGTATTGTACAATACTTTGTCTGAAAATGTGCAAATAATGATGTACAGTTTCATATATGGATAGTTATGTGTCAAGCCAACATATACTATTGATAAATGCACATGATGAGAATCGTAGGGGAAGGAGACTGCAAGGGATGGGTGATACACGCATAGAAATATCTGATAAGTGTATGGTGTATACACTCAACCCAAAAAAAGAGATGAGTGGAAGAAGTAACACTAGTAGAAAAAGGACTTTACGTGAGCCCCATTAGTCCCGGTTTGGAAACGGACCGGTACTAATGTGACCATTAGTCCCGGTTCCAACGGATAGGGGGGCGGGCATCATTAGTCCTGGTTCGTGTTGAACCTTTAGTCCCGGTTTGTGACACGAACCGGGACTAAAGGGGTGGTGGCTGGCTGGTGTTAGGCTGGGCCCCACGATCACCTTTAGTCCCGGTTCGTGTCACGAACCGGTACTAGAGGCTCACCTTTAGTCCCGGTTTGTGTCACGAACCGGGACTAAAGATGCTCCTATATAAACCCTAGCCCGATCTCTCTGTTCTTCCCCTTTCCTCTCCTCTCTGTTCTTCCCCTCTTCCTCGAGCTCATCCTCCATTTTTGCCAAAATTTGTCAAGATTTGGAGGCACCCCATCCATCCAAGTGTTCACAAAGGTTAGCAACTTTATCCTTTCATCTCTCATTGCTAGATTAGCTCTTGCAATGCTCTATAAGTATAGTGATTTGTGGGTTTTAGTTTGGGAGTATTTATATGTTGTAGTTTATTTGATTTATATGCAATTTGAGCTCAAATTAACTTCTTAGTTTGGATGTGTAGGTGTGGTTTACTTAGTGCCTTCCCGTCCCCGTCCTAACCACCATCGATCGCCCGCACCGTCCCGTCGCCGGCACCACCTTCGTGAGCCTCTTGTTCTTATCCTTTTTATAAAAAGAAAATCATGTTTGTGTGATTTAGATAGTTACTTGTATAATTTTCTTACCCGTACGTTGTTTGTTATACATAGTGGCATGGTTTTGATATCCGTCCTCGTGGGCCCTCGTCCGGTTTATGATTCGGATGTGGTATATTCTCTTTTATAACTATTTGTTGCATTTCGTGTTTATGACAATTATGCCCATCAAGTTGACATAGATATTTTTATCTAGGAGGTATGTGAACCGGAAATTGCAACCGACCCTCTTGTCGAGAAGTTAAATTTAGTTGAAAAAGAAAACGAGTATTTGAAAGAAAAAATGAAAAGAATTGAAGAAGAGAAGATGAAACTGTAGTTGTATGTTGCCGATGTCGTCGATGATCACAAGATCAAGATGGATGCAATGCGCTTGAAGATTAGAAAATTTAAAAAATATGCCATTGATAGTGAGGCTTGATATCACTATGCTATTGGATCAATTGTTACCTTAGTTGCGATCTTGATCGCATTTGTTGTTGCATTTAAATGCTTTAGCTAGAGAGTTTGTATGTTGTTTTATGAGAACAAGTGTGTATGAACTTTATGTATGAACTTGTATTAATTTGGTCTTTTCGGTGTTGTGTAATGAAGATGAGCCGGCAATGGATGTACGATGACCGATGCTCTCCCCAGTTCATTAATGGCGTGCGTACTTTTCTGGTTGCGGCTGAGGCAAACAAGCGGGCGGATGGTTCTATGTATTGTCCATGTGCTGGCTGTAAGAATGATCGAAATTACTCTAACTCAAGAACCATTCACGTCCACCTGTTTGAGTCCGGTTTCATGTCCGGCTATAACTGTTGGACCAAGCACGGAGAAAGAGGGGTCCTAATGGAAGAGAATGAAGAAGATGAGGATGACGACAGCTATCCTGGCCATGGGTTCCCTGAATACGATGGTACAACAATGGGGGAAGAAGCTGAGCCGGCAATGCGGGAAGAAGCTGAAGAAGAGGCATCAGATGAGCCCGCTGATGATATTGGTCGGGCCATTGCCGATGCAAAGAGAAACTGCGCAAGTGAAAAGGAGAAGCTGAAGTTGCAGCGCATGTTAGAGGATCATAAGAAATTGTTGTACCCAAATTGCGAAGATGACAAGAAAAAGCTGGGTACCACACTGGAATTGCTGCAATGGAAGGCAGAGAATGGTGTATCTGACAAGGGATTTGAAAAGTTGCTGATAATGTTAAAGAAGAAGCTTCCAAAGGACAACGAATTGCCCGACAGTACGTACGAAGCAAAGAAGGCTGTCTGCCCTCTAGGATTAGAGGTGCAGAAGATACATGCATGCCCTAATGACTGCATCCTCTACCGCGGTGAGTACGAGGATTTAAATGCATGCCCGGTATGCGGTGCATTGCGCTATAAGATCAGTCACGATGACCCTGGTGATGTTGAGGGCGAGCGCCCCAGGAAGAAGATTCCTGCCAAGGTGATGTGGTATGCTCTTATAATACCACGGTTAAAACGTTTGTTCCAAAACAAAGAGCATGCCAAGTTGATGCGATGGCACAAAGAAGACCGTAAGAAAGACGGGAAGTTGAGAGTACCCGCTGACGGATCGCAGTGGAGAAAAATTGAGAGAAAGTGGAAGGACTTTGCAGATGACGCAAGGAACGTATGGTTTGGTTTAAGTGCAGATGGCATTAATCCTTTTGGGGAGCAGAGCAGCAATCATAGCACATGGCCTGTGACTCTATATATCTATAACCTTCCTCCTTGGTTGTGCATGAAGCGGAAGTTCATTATGATGCCAGTGCTCATCCAAGGCCCCAAGCAACCCGGCAACGACATTGATGTGTACCTAAGGCCATTAGTTGAAGAACTTTTAGAGCTGTGGAGTATAGAAGGTGTACGTGCGTGGGATGAGCACAAACAGCAGGAATTTGATCTGCGAGCCAGGCGCCGGGGAATAATTTATGCGCATACTACGTTTGCGAGACCATTCGCATGATGACGTCCGAAAGGGATAAATCTGAAAGACAACTTTGGGTACGTTTGCCAGAACACTATCCACAATTTTTTTATCATGATCTAATATATATACACACAACTAATATATTCATCTTGATCTCCTTCTTTAAAGATGTGGCAGATGCGGGGCAAGCTCCTACCAACGGATCGCATACGAGCAATTCAAAAGGAAATAGCGGGATTTTTGCTCGACCAGGTCATAGATCCCAAAGGAGAATACCATTACAAGATGTAATGCCTGCATGTAATGATCCGCAAATTGTAGGAGAAATTGTATATACCAAATTGTATATATATATATATATATATATATATATATATATATATATATATATATATATATATGTGTGTGTGTGTGTGTGTGTGTGTGTATGTGAATGGTCGTACGAGAAATTCGATGATATATATATGATCGGTTCAACGAGAAATTCTATTTATATATATATGCATAACGTGTACAGTATGTAGTAGCGTAAAATATGTTTGAAATGAAAAAGAATTAAATGGAAAACACAAAATTAAAAGGAAAAATAAATCATAATTCATAAACCCCTAATACTTTTGGTCCCGGTTGGTGTTACCAACCGGGACTAAAGGTCCCCCAGCCCCTGGCGCCGGCTCGTGCCACGTGGATACTTTTGGTCCCGGTTGGTGTTACCAACCGGGACTAAAGGTCCCCCAGCCCCCGGCGCCGGCTCGTGCCACGTGGTGGGCCTTTGGTCCCGGGCCGTGTTGAACCGGGACTAAAAGGGGGGGGGGCCTTTAGTCCCCACCCTTTAGTGCCGGTTCCTGAACCGGGACTAAAGGCCCTTACGAACCGGCACTATAGGCCGATTCTGCACTAGTGTAATTCCATATTGCGTGTTGCTATGTGTTGTAGTGCTAGTAATCGGCAGCCCAACTGCAGGGATTGGTGGACCAGCTTGCAAACTGCCTACCGTGCTGGAAGGGCAAGATGATGCCTAAGAGTGGTCGACTCTTGCTTATTCAGTCGGTACTTTGTGCGATACCAATACACTCAATGATGGCATTGGATCTCCCATCAAAAACTCTGGCGGCAATGAACAAAATCTGTAGGGGCTTCCTGTGATGCGCAAGTTCAGAGGCTAATGGAGGTAACTGCGCAGTTGCTTGGGAAACAGTGTGTTCACCCAAATGGGCAGGAGGCCTAGGCATACCAAACTTGCGCTGGTTGAACACCGCAATGCAAGCTCAGTAGATCGGACGAGTCCCGGCCGTGGAATGAGTTTGAGATCACAGTTTCGAAGGAGGCAGTGGCACTCTTCAGAGGGGCGGTATCGACTACTGTGGGCGATGGCTCGACGTGTTTGTTTTGGGAAGACAGATGGTTGCTTGGAGCCAGAGTTGAGGAGATCGCGCCATGTGTCTACAACAGAGTGCCAAAGCAAATCAGATGCTCAAGAACAGTTATGACCGCCATGCATGACGGGGCGTGGGCTTTGGAGGTTGGACCGGACATGGATTTCCAGACTATCTTGGAGTTCTTGTCACTGTGGGATTTGGTAGATCAAGTGCAACTAACGCCGGACCGCCCGGACGTACTCAGGTGGTCTTGGGAAACTAATGGCCAGTTCTTGGTTCGCTCGGGCTATGCAGCAAAATTCGCGGAACGAGAGGTAGCTCCTATAGCGGAGTTTACATGGAAATCATGCGCCCCACTGCAGTGCCGTTTCTTCGCCTAGCTAGCATTGAAGAACAGGTGCTGGACGTCTGACAGGTTGGCACGGAGAGGACTGCCCCATCAAGATTCCTGCCCCTTCTGCAACCAAGATGATGAAACGATCCAACACATACTGATTGGGTGCGTGTTTGCAAGAACAATATGGCATCGGATATGGCATGCAATAGGCAGACCAGGTTGGGAACCGGCACCGGATGAGCTGCTGGATGAATGATGTGCTAATAAAACCACGGTGGACGGGCATCAGAAGGACCTGCGAGCTATCATACTCCTCGGTCTATGGGAACTTTGGAAGCATCGGAACGCAATAGTGTTTGATGGGGTGTCGCCCTCGGTAGAGCTAGTGGGATCTAGGATCCTTAGTGAGTCAAGGGCGTGGAAGCAAGCAAGCATAATCAAGGGAGACATCGAGCATCTCAGTAGAGGATTGGCTGCGTGGGTTCTTAGTGAGCAGTAGGCTTTGTATTAAGAGTGTGGAGCGCACCATGCCTGTGCACCAAAGCGCTGTTGTAAAAACTAAGTGGAGGGGCTTTTATACCCCATCTCTGTCTTTCAATATATGATACGCATGCTTGTGCGTATTTGAGAAAAAAAAATTAAGTAATGGTGAAGCAAATCAGTCTAGATGAGCCAGCTAGTTGCACAAATTATTGCTTAGCAGTTATATAAATGCTTGTCAGCTACCTAGCAAGCTGAATCCAAGATTTATGAGCAGTACAAGCTGTAGAGGGCATTGGAGCTGACCAGTGACCGCTCAACCACTCACATAGTACATCTTGTCGTTAAAAGTGCACCGCGTGTTCCTCATGTTTCTTTCTTTATTGCGTATATGAGTTGTGCAATGATCGATAAAAAGTAATAGTTTCTCATGTATATTGCATATTGATACAACAATTGTTGGCTAAAATTCTATCATAATTGTTCCTCGTGTTTCTTTGTAGCACCTTTTGGATTTTCTTCACAGATTGCAAGATTACAGTTTACAAATGTGTTGCACCTTGTACGAGACCACTCGCGTTAACTAATTGTGGACTACTCGTGGAGCCAGCGAAAGTACGCACGCTGTTCGCCTTGAGAGCATGGACAATCAGCCGATGGTGATGACAGCTTGTCAGCCATGCAATTATCTAGTCAACGGAAGCAAAAATGTTGTTTTGCATGCTCGAAACATATATAATATATACTCCCACCGTCCCATAATATAAAATGTTAATACATCGGATATAATAACAACTTATATTATGGGATAGAGGGAGTAGTTGCATTCGGAACCATTTCATGTCAGGTCAAAAAACATAATATAGTTGCCATGAAGGCAAATTCTATAGTCCATGAATACATTTCTTTTGCTTTGGAAACAAAACAAACCATTGGATACGATTTATGTCAGGTCCCAGCAGACTAAGTTTGAAATCGGAAGCAAATTTCTGTACCATTGAAAACAAAATATTTTCATTTAGAAATAACGTGGTGGCTCAAAAGGTGCTTCCAGTTAGTAAATATAAGAATAAGAAATATATCTATGTACTTGTAGTACAAAGCTAGCCCAAACGTTTGTTTGAGCAACTTGTACTTACGAATTAAAAGGAGTGTAGCCGTGAGCAAGCACTATCTATCGTTTTCATTTGTTAGCTATGATGTGCTAAGGCTTAATTACCTCTTCGGATAGGCAAGCAACCATGCCAATTTGTTGTTCAAGGCACATGGGCATCTTGATAGCAAAATAGCTGTCTAGACATGAGGTGGTACCTAGGGATTAATTAAATATGATTAAGATATTTTACCGTTTTATGTAGCATCATATATGATGACTTGCTGCTAAGGACAAGCATGTAGTTATCAACCACCATCTCATCTATTATTATAAAGTGAATTTCAATTTTTATCCCCTAGTCTGACGTTCGTGACAACTTTTATCACATTTAGTAAAAATGCTCAATTTTTACTCAATTTAGCGAAACTTGTGACACAAATTACCCCTTTTATTTTTTCCTGGATTTTCTGCTAACTGTGCATGCCATGTCGCGGTTTATTTTTTGGTTTTTTTGTTTGCTTCATTTTTTGGAGGCTCTGCATCCGACCCTGCATGAACCACACCAGGGCCCCCACACCGCACGCCAACGCAGCCTGGCGGGTCTGACCCTGGCGGCGCACGCGGCCGCCCTGCGCCGTCTATCCACGCGCGCCGTTGCTGCCCCTTTCTTGGCGTCGGCATCCCGCCACGGGTCACCTCCATCCTCGCCGCCATCCCACTCAGCTTCCGCCTAGTCGGCCCGCTGCGCTCAGGGAGCCGACTGCCGCTGCTTGCCCGCATCACTGCTGCTGGCGCCGACGAGTGAGACCTGCAAGACGTGCTCATCAAGCTCAAGTTCAGCACCATGACCATGTTGGTATTCGACGTAGACCCGTGCTGCCTGGCCGTCAGCTTCCTTGATGTGCCGTTCTGGTATCCTTCTTGGAGGATGGGAGGTGCATACCTGCCTTGGTCATGCCGATGCCGCTGTCGATGATGGAGAGCCTCTTGTCGGGCTTGTCGGGGATGAGGCTGATGATGAGCTACGGCTGCGCATCCTTGTCGGGGATGGTCATACCCACTTCCTGTACTAGCTTGGGGTGAAATGTGGGGATGACAAGTGGGCCAGGAGATGCTAGGAAGATGAGCATTTAGAGCTAGGAGGAGTGGAGGCTAAGGTAGCTCCAAATTTACAAGAATTTGCCATTTCCAATTCTTAGCAGAAGGTGTTCGACAGGGTTCAAGGAAGCTAAGGAATTTGTTGATTTTGAAACTTGGCATGAGTATGATGCACTCCAAGTTAAAGCTACTGGAATTTTTCCAGATTCTTAGGAGCTATGGAAAAGAGGGTTCCTTCACAAATCCCAAAAATGCTTCAAAATTCAAAAGATTGAAATTTGCAAATTTTGAACTTGGGAATGATGGATCTTGGCAAGAATAGAGCCTAGGTAATATCCTAGCTCTAGGATAATTTTTGGTGGAATTTTTTTGGAAGCATGATGGTGATTTGACCTATGGAGGGGAAATAAATTGGACAAAAATCTAATTAACAATAGAAACCACTTAAAGCAATAAAACCAAAAGAAATTCAACCAAAGTCAATCCACTAATAACAAGGCTAAGAAATGAAACTTAAGGCACCAAACCACAAGTTTCATTTCAAGAATTAAATCAGAAACCAAAACAGAAGATCACTCAAAGAAAGAAGAAATCAAAAGACAAGGCCAAAATAAATCTTTTCCTTTTTAGGGTAAAAAGAGAAAACGAAATAACACTCCAAAAGTGGGGTGTTACAGCATCATCATGACATCATGCTTACATCATACACATACGGGAATAGTAAACATCCCACGGCCAAGTCAAGATAGCATTAACACTGCCGACAGTGCATTAATTCCTGATAGTAGCTCCTCCAATCCTCATCAATCATGCATGTCAAGAAAATTATTGACGTATGTGCTCAATCTCAATTATTTAGGCAATATATGTAACACAGCCCAGCAGCCTCGATCGTCTGCTTTGCAAGTATACATACGTAGGAGTACTATATAAACCCAGAGCGACGGACCTAACACTCACTCGATCACTCAGCAGTGCCACCCAAAAGTGTCCATGGCTCCCCACTTCCATTCGTTGCCCATCCTTGTCCTCTTGGTTTGCGCCATGCTACCGTCTTCACTGGGCGCCAGCAGCGACGGCGACCATGACCTGCTGATGCTGGACAGGTTCCACAGGTGGATGTCGGCGCACGGCCGGTCGTACCCGAGCGCTGCCGAGAAGCTGCTCCGCTTTGAGGTGTACCGCCGCAACGTGGACTTCATCGACGCCTCCAACAAGGACGCCGAGAGACTCGGCTACGAGCTCGGCGAGAACGAGTTCACTGACCTCACCAACGACGAGTTCGTAGCGCGCTACACCGGCGGCGTGTATAATCACGAGGAGGACAAAGGCAGCGTCATCACAACCCTTGCCGGGGATGTAACGGAGGGGGTGTCGTTGTTCGAGAGCGCCAACGAGAATCCTCCTCTGCGCTTCGACTGGAGGGAACACGGCGCAGTTACACCCGCTAAGAACCAAGGGGCATGCGGTAAGCCGTAGGCAATAGCATGCATATGCATGCGGTCTCACTGTTTTTTTTCTTTTCCTTTTTATAATTCCAAAGGTAAACGAAACACAAATACATATTCTTTTTTGAAACAGAGGCAAAATATTTGCCTCATTCATTAATTAATAAGGGGGTTTACAGAGTTAAGCTCAAAGAGAAGAGCACTGAAACATCAAAGCACACAGAAAATATAACCAAGGTTCTACTCTCGCGGCATTAGGTAACTCAATTGCTTCGCTCCTGCGATGACCCGGATCTTAGCCTCCTCCTTGATAAGATGCAAGATGTAGAACAGCGGCGTCAATTTATTTCGCATTTCTGATGTTCCAGAGGTCCAGCTGACAAACATGATGTTGTCGTTCGTACGTACGTGCAGGATGCTGCTGGGCATTCGCTGCAGCGGCTACAGTGGAGGGCCTGAACAAGATAAAGGGCGGGCAACTGGTGGAGCTGTCCGTGCAGGAGCTCCTAGACTGCTCCCCGCTGCCATGGGATTCACCGTGCGTGAGCGGCTCGCCCAGTCACGCGCTGTACTATGTCAAAAACCACGGCGGCCTCCTCACTGAGGCCGAGTACCCGTACGTGGCCAAGAAGGGCCCGTGCTTGTCCCGAGAAAAGGACGGCCCCCGCATCGGCAAGATCACTGGCGACAAGGACGTGGAGCCGCGGACCGAGCAGGCGCTGGCGCTGGCCGTCCTCAAGGCACCGGTTGCTGTCTCGATCGACGCTAGTGGCCCCACCATGCAGAGCTACAGGTCCGGTGTCTACAAGGGGCCGTGCAACACCACACATAACCACGCCATGGCCGTGGTCGGGTACGGGGTCGATGGGGCCGGGGTCCAGTACTGGATCGCCAAGAACTCATGGGGCCAGACATGGGGGCAGAAGGGCTTCGCCTTCATCCGCAGGGGAGCTGATGGCAGCAAGGGCCTATGTGGCATCGCCGAGTGGAACGTCTACCCAGTCATGGACTGATATCTTATTGGTTTCCTTATTAAGTAATACATATGCAGAATAAGAGGCATGCATGCATGGATGCATGCAGCACATGGTGTGAGAATGATGGGACGATCGAGTATGTCCGTGGGTCGATCTACTAAATTAATTAATAGTAACCGTACATATAATACGGTGAATCTGTAATGTGTTTTGTGAAGTGCAGGTGTATGTTTGAAATATACAAGTGTACTGTGTAGCACGTTCTATAAGTGGTGTGCCAGTTAGTGTTTTTGGTAAGAGCGTGTCGCCAATACCAGTCATCAAAGTCCAAAGACTTGTCATTTTTATTTTTTATTAATTAAGAAGAAGAGAGTTGTCCGGTTAATGCACACCATCTTATAATTGGGTAACTGTCATTTGGCTAGCAATTTTGTTTAGTATATATCTGTCAAGCACTTGCAAACAAATACGTTAGGATAGTTAGGATAGTACGTTGTAAATATTGTGGCAAGTAATGACCCGAAGAGTAATTCATTAGAATTTTTGGCAAACAATTTGTCTAGATCACTGGATATGTATCTAAAGGAAAAAAAACATCAATAAGAAATAAGAAAATTAATATATGACATATATGTATTCAAAGGGAGGGCTCAGTCGCTCAGATGATATAGAAATACATGGGGGCACTAGCGTAGAATAAATATACTCCCTCCATCCATGTATATTCTGTGTTTTGGATGTGCAGCAAGACCAAGGCAAAGCGTGCAAAATTTTAAGCGAAAAAGTAGCGGACCACCATGCTTGTTTCTCCCCTAATTACTCAACTAAATCTCACTGGAAATCCCATGATTAATGTGTAGTATGCTTAGGCTGGAGGGAGACGAGCGAATATGTGGGGAGGAGAATGCGAGCTTAGGCTGGCCATAGTGGGAGTAACTTAGGGCGCTCCCATTGGCTCTTATCGTATTACCCTAAGTGGTCGACAAAAATTAGAAACAACCACCCCCATGCATTGTTTCTTATGTGTTGTATCCAAGTGTGTTGCTTTTAATTAGTTTAGGGGTCATATTTCCATCTCAACATTATGGCCTAGTTGTGGAGAGAGGGAAAGAAGAGAAACATAGGGAGAGAAAGCCACACCGGATCAAGGCATCCATTACACTATGTAGGGAACGTGTTAAGAGCTGTATCTTCACTAAGATACCTCCTCTCTGGCTTCTTTAATTGATGTGCCACATTATCATTTTACCTAGGAACTTGTGCTAAGGCTGCCCGTAATAGGTAGTATCATAGGTTAGTATCATGCATATGATACTAGTGTATGATACTACATTCGTAATTGTAAGTATCATAGATTAGTATCCTACATAACCTTATTTATTGCCATGCAAGACACATACTAGTATAGTATTTATTATGATACGGTGTCATGATATGATACTCAGCCCTCTCTTTCTTCATTTAATTCTATGTCACCTCATCAAAATTTCCTAGTTGGCATGCATCATACTAGCTATGATACTCCCATTACGAGCAGCCTAAGAAACATGGATTGGGAGTGCCCTTAGCTAGTAACATAACGCACCCCAAGGTAAGCTTGCTTTTGTGGCAAGTAGGTAATAAGGAGAGAGGTGTTTGTGGTAACATAATATGTTACCGTAACATAACGCACCCCAAGGCAAAATGAGTTTTTTTTTTTTTTTGAACAGTGGGAAGGGACCCGAAGGTCCCTGAAGCTGGCATTAAAAAAACAAAATTTGTACATCACAGCTTACACAAGGACCTGAACGAAAAAGAAAATTACAAACTCGTCCTTCCTTTTTGCATACAGGACCCCCAAACATATACTCAGAATGCAATCGAGTCCTGCTACTAAATCCGACCTCGTCGGAGAAGCTACTGCCACCATTTCCGACCAGTACCTTGCCGTTTCTCAGCAAGAAGAAGAGGGCCTCCCAGCATGGAGGTTGAAAAGGAGAGAAAAGGGGATCGAATCCAGGCCGAAGCCGGCGCTCAACCCTATCTCTCATCGAAGCAAACCGGAGACATATGAACGACCAAAATGGTCGGAAGAACCACAACCCCGGCAGCAGAAGAGGTCGTCGCTGCGCATCTAATAAATCAAGGATCACCATAGCCAGCTTCCATTCCCAGTGGAACTCCAGATCTGCAAAGACCGAAGATATCTTAATCCAATCTCTCATGTCACCACCTCTGTGATGAAGAGGAAAGGAAGAAGAAGCTCCAGCCAGATCAGGCGCCCAAGCGAGAGACGAGCTTATTCGGGGATGCAGCCGCGATAAATCTTCTAGCGACCACTGGAACCTCACCACCATCACCAGAAGAACCACAGCCGCTGGCCACCACGCGCTGCCCGCGAACGCCAGCAGCACTCTCCCCATCGGCATCGCGCCAGTCACCGGCATCTCGCCAATCTCCCCTGAGGAAACAACTAATCTAAAGCTACTATATACACAGCTGCACCGCGCACCTCTCCCATCTTCTCTCCAACCGGCAGCGCCGGCGGCGAGCGTCCGGGATCGGGCCGGGCAGAAGCCTCTGGTCGCCTTTCGGTCGCCTCTCTCGAACAGTGTAAGGGAAAGGGGAAAGAGGCGACAGAAAGTTTGGTAGTTGCGTCTGAAGCTATTCACACTTTTGGCAAAATGAGTTTATATCTGAATAAATGAAGACTTACATGAAACTACACATATGGTACTGCTCACTATGAAGATAGTAACATAGACTAGTAGCATATGCATGTTACTAGTCTAAGTTACTTCCCACTATGAGCAGCCTTAAAGCATCTCTAGCAGATCCCGTATATCGCCCCTTCCCTCAAAATAACCGCCGTTTTACGGGACCGGGACGAAAAATCGTCCCAACCAGGTCCCGTTAAACGACCCGTCCCGTAAATAATTTTGCGGGGAGCTGTATATTTTAGCCCGCGTCCGCCATATTTCCAGTTTTTCCTCCCCCTTTTGCAATTTCCTCTATCCCTCGCATGAGTTGGCGGGAGGGAAATTTCAGCGCCAACCGATCCCGTCCTGTGCCTCCGCCGCCGCTAGGCTGGCAGCCACCTCACCGTTGCTCCTCCCTCGGCCGGCCGCGTGTCGCCATGGAGCAGCCGAAGCCACCCGCATCCAATCCCGAGGTCGCCCCGTCGGAATCAAGCACATCCCTCGGCCGGCCACACGACCACGACCGCAGCCGGCTACACGACCACAACCGCAGCGCTGGAGCTCGTCCACGCCACAAGGTGCGGCCGCGCTGGAGCTCGTCCACGCCACAAGGTGCGGCCGCGCTGGAGCTCGTCCACGCTGCAAAAGGTGCGGCCGAGCTGGTGTTCGTCCACGCCGTAAGGTGCGGCCGTGCTGGAGCTCATCCACGCCGCAAAAGGTGCGGCCGCGCTGGTGCTTGTCCACGCCGCAAGGTGCGGCCGCGCTGGAGCTCATCCACGCTGCCTCCATGCCGCAAGGAGCGGCCGTGCTGGAGCTCCTCCATGCCGCAAGCATCCTAGTTACCCAATTGTAATTTAGATTTCGTTTCGAGGCTGTTTTGTTCTGTTTTTCAGGGACCCGGTGGTGAATTTCACTACTGACAAGTGGGCGACACATCTGACATGAAAGATTTTTACGGGATCTGTTCTGCCGGAACAAATGTCATACTGTAAAAATGTGGAAAAACGTTTTGCAGTATCTTGTAAACCGATTTTGCGGTACGAGATTTTAAAGGATCTACTAGAGTTGCCCTTAGGTTGGTCACAATGAGAGTATCGTAGGTAGTATCATGCATGACAACTAGGTATTTTTTCTGAGGTGGCACACAATTATATGAGGAAAGAGAGAATTGAATATCATGATATGATACCGCATCATATTAAATGATGTACTAGTATGTGTCATGCATGGCAATAAATGAGATCACTATGATATCAACCTACAATACTATGCACTGTGAAGGTAGTATCATGCCGTAGTATCATATGCATGATACTAGTATATGATACTTTCCCATTTCGATTGCTAACAAATTGTACCGCATCATTTCTATTGCTATAGTACCTGGCTTTTCTCAGTTTGGTTAGCCGCCCTACACACCCTAGTGGAGGAAGTACAATAAGTGTCGTTACTTATTGTACGTGGACCAATGACATGGATGTGTGTTCTAGCCTATACAACGCTAAATATCTGTAGTGTCAGCCATCAATCTATGTATGCACATGCGAGTGTGTTTTGCGTGGTGACTATAAAATTTAGGTTAGCCCCTCTACAGATCCGTATGGAGGGAGTACAATAAGTGTCGTTAATTATTGTACGTGGACCAATGACATGTATGTGTGTGCTGGCCCATACAACGCTAAATATGAGTAGTGTCAGCCATCAATCTGTGTATGCACAGCACATGCAAGTGTGTTTCATGGTGACTATAAAATTTAGGTTAGCGGCCCTACACACCGGGATGGAGGAAGTACAATAAGGGTCGTTACTTATTGTACGTGGACCAATGACATGGATGTGTGTGCTGGCCTGATTACTCAACTAAATCTCGCTAGAAATCCGATGATTAATGTGTTGGGGCGAATGATGGTCGGATGCAGTATGCAGATGAGACTTATCGTGGAGGGAGACGAGCGAATATGTGGGGAGGAGAATGCGAGCTTAGGCTGGCCATAGTGGGAGTAACTTAGGGCGCTCCCATTGGCTCTTATCGTATTATCCTAAGTGGTCGACAAAAATTAGAGACAACCACCCCCCATGCATTGTTTCTTATGTGTTGTATCCAAGTGTGTTTCTTTTAATTAGTTTAGGGATCATATTTCTATCTCAACATTATGGCCTAGTTGTGGAGAGAGGGAAAGAAGAAAAACATAGGGAGAGAAAGCCCCACCGGATCAAGGCATCCATTACACTATGTAGAGGAACGTGTTAAGAGCCGTATCTTCACTAAGATACCTCCTCTCTCTCTTCTTTAATTGATGTGCCACATTATCATTTTACCTATGAACTTGTGCTAAGGCTGTCCGTAATAGGTAGTATTATAGGTTGGTATCATGCATATGATACTAGTGTATGATACTACATTCGTAATTGTAAGTATCATAGATTAGTATCTTACATAACCTTATTTATTGCCATGCAAGACACATACTAGTACAGTATTTATTATGATACGGTATCATGATATGATACTCAACCCTCTCTTTCTTCATTTAATTATATGCCACCTCATCAAAATTTCCTAATTGGCATGCATGATACTAGCTATGATACTCCCATTACGAGCAGCCTAAGAAATATGGATTGGGAGTGCCCTTAGCTAGTAACATAACGCACCCCAAGCTAAGTTTGCTTATGTGGCAAGTAGGTAATAAGGAGAAATTTGTTTGTGGTAACATAATCTGTTACCGTAACATCACGCACCCCAAGGCAAAATGAGTTTATATTTGAATAAATGAAGACTTACATGAAACTACACATATGGTACTGCCCACTATGAAGATAGTAACATATGCATGTTACTAGTCTAAATTACTTCCCACTATCACCAGCCTTAGAGCATCTCTAGCAGATCCCGTATATCGCCCCGGCCCGCAAAATAACCGCCGTTTTACGGGACCGGGACGAAAAATCGTCTCGACCAGGTCCCGTAAAACGGCCCGTCCTGTAAAAAAATTTGCGGGGAGCTGTATATTTCGTCCAGCGCCCGCCATATCAGTTTTTCCTCCCCCTTTTGCAGTTTCCTCTATCCCTCGCGTGAGTTGGTGGGAGGGAAATTTCAGCACCAACCGCTCCCGTCCTGCGCCTCCGCCGCTGTAACACCCCCTTGTTTTGAGCTACAGTGATCCCACCATGATAATGCCAAGTCACCATGATTTTGCAAAGCTTAATGGTCGTTGGAATCATATCTCATTTCAAATTCCACTTTGAAATCCAATTCAAGATGCAAGTCAAAATAAAACTTGTTCAAACATGGGGTTAAAAATGTTCATGATATTACAAATATTCCATAACCAATAATGTTAAAGAGAACAACATCATTAAAATTCCATAAATGCCAACAGCAACTTTTGGCCAGTTAAATTCAAACATAAAATTTGAATGTTTCAGACTGGTCCCAAACTTTGTGGGCCACCTCAAAGTATTGCAAACTAATTATCTGGCAAGTTTCATAATTTAAAAAATTCATTTAGCCATCCAAATAAATGAAAAACAGAAAACAAAAATGAAAAACAAGAAAAGAAAATAAAAGTGGCAAACCTGTGGCTGGGCTCTAGTCCACAGGAGCAGGCCCGGCCCAACTCCCCATCTGTCGTCTTCCTCCTCCTACTGGCAAGGAGACGACCGCACCCGAGCCGCGTTCGCCGTTGCCGCCGCGCCACCTCGCCTCTCGCGCCGCTACAGAACGTCGGGGGCGGATAAGAACGTCGCCGTGGACCGACTGGACAGCCCCCAGATCTTTTCCTCCCTCCCCATCGCCCTCTACATCGAGCTCCACCTCCGCCCGAAGCTGCCATGGGCACCTCACCGTAGCTCGCGTAGCCACCGCCCTCCCCGCACCTTGCCGCCGTGTCTAGGAGCTTCGCCTTGCTACGCTACGTCGTCCGGTGCATCCTGTTGGAGCTAGGCGAGCCCACAACGCCGTCGAGCCGTCGTTTTCTTCCTTGGGCCGCCGAAGTACTTCGCCGTCGATTCCCCACCTCTGCTGCTCCAAAGCTTTCGCCGAGCCTTCGTGCGCTCCTCTGGTGAACTGCTCGATGAAACCCCTCTGCTTGCGCCGTCGTTTTCATCCCCTAGCCACTGCCGCCATAGATGTCCGAGCTCGCCACCGCCGTTTATTGTCGCCGCCGTAGCCACCCTTGCCCAAGCTCGCAACAGAGCACACGGTTGAGCTCCTGGAGCTTCCAGGAGCCCAACGCACCCAGCCGTTCGTCGCCTCATGCCCCCTGAACTGCTCGCCTCCGTCATTGTAGGCCTCCCCGGCACGAGCTGGTTGCACCGTTGAGCGCGCGGTGCAACGCACATTCGGATGCGCCCTCGCGCGCGTTGAATGGCCGCCCCTATGCGTTTTCCGCCGCTGCTCGAGCCGCTTCGCCGCATATTTGGCTGCTGGCGTTTAGACGCCGGCGCCCCCGCCGTGTGGCACCTGCAGGTGGACCCTCTGGGTCACTGCCACTAGGTCCCACGGGCCCAGTTGACCCAGTCAACTGCTGACTGGGCAACGCCCAGTCACTGACCAGTGGGACCCCGGGGGCCCCGTTGACCGGTCAACTGGTCAACTGACCAGCTGACTCAGCCCCCCTCCCTGGCCCACTGTCAGTCTCTGGTACACTTCTGTGTACGCAGAGCTGGGTGCACTTAGTATTTCCATTTAATTGAATTTCGAATTAAAAATAAACCAGAAATTCTAGAAATTCAAATAAACTTTGAAAATTCATATAAATTCAACCGTAACTCGGATCAAAATAATTTATATATGAAAAATGATCAGAAAAATACAACGAATCTGAATATGTCATTTATATTCATGTTAGATCACTATAAGGTGATGAACATTGAACTTTTGACCACATTTCAATAAATGAATAGTGTATGACTTTGGGAATTTCCCAGATAATTTCCCAAGTCATTTAAAACATTTAGTGATGCATTAGAACACCCCTGCATCACATTCTTGCCATGTCATGCATATTGTTGCATTTGTTTGCCCGTTATTCATTATGCTTTCCCCCGCTTTAATTTTTGGTAGACCCCGAGATCGTCGTAGACCAGGAGTACGACTACTCCGTTGACGACCAGTTTGCCACAGCAGAGCTTCCAGGCAAGCAAACACCCCTTGATCATTCCTATATCGTCCATTTCATTCTCTCTTATTCTTGCATTAGATGATGCTACTGTTACTGTTTTATCTGTAGATCCCATTCTGATGCATAGCCTGTTATTGTAACCTGTTGTTGATACCATTCTGTTACCCTATCATGCCTAGTATAGTTATGGTAGTGTCACATCAGTGGCCCTTCACCCTTGTCCGCTTGCTATGCTGTAGTCGGGCCGTGATCCCTCTGGGCGATGATCACGGATATAACTGAAATACTTACTACACACTGCTATGTTCAAATGGGGCTGAAGGGACCGGTGGCACCATCCAGGTAGTGATGGGCCTGAGCTCCCGACAGTTACCCTAAAGACGGGTCGGCCCCAAGGGCACCCGCGAGTGATTCACTAGTCGGAACGACAGGGCAGGCGGAGACCATCCGGGATGGTCCTGGCTCTGAGCGTGTCCACGAGTACTTGAGAATAATGCACTAACGAGATTTGGGTATTTGATCTGAGCTGGCCACTGGACTATACGCACTAATTGCCACGTGGGATAATGGTTTATGGGGCCCTTGGCGTCGTCTGTTTCTACCGAAGGCTCTGTCAAATGTCGCAGTTCAGCAGTGTCGGGCTGATTGTTGGGGTGAGCGGATACTGCCTTCTGCGTAGTCAGAGGTGGGCTTGGTCCCCGACCAGTCTCGCAACGTGCAGGTGTGCTTGGGGTTCTTGGCCGAAGATCCCCTAGCCATAGGGTTTAGACCGGCATGATGACCTCTCTGGAGAGCTTAGTTGGAACTTCGGTGTGTCAATCATCCGAGGCCGGGCATGACCCAGGAAAGTGTGTCCGGCCAGAGGTAATCGAGGGTGTTGGGCTATGTTGTGCACCCCTGCAGGGAAGTAAACTATTCGAATAGCCGTGTCCACGGTAACAGGACGATTTGGAGTTGTATCCCGATCTGTCTACAACTTAAACTGGATACTGAATAAAATACACCAAGACAAAAGATAGGAATACTCGGAGATCGCTTCCTCACAGGGTGACGAGGGGAGGTTCTCTGAGTATGGTGCTCCTTTATGGGTACAAGTTGGAATATTATATGCTCCTCTCTTCTGATGCTGCAAGATGAAGATAGTCTTTGATAGGTTGAGCTTCTCCCCCTTATTCTGGCATTTCTGCAGTTCAGCCCAAAGATATAGCCTCATTCCTTTGATACCAATGCATAACTAGTATATATCTGATGTAAGTCTTGCGAGTACTTTGGATGAGTACTCACCGTTGCTTTGCTGTTCTTTTCTACTACCCGGTTACTGCGTTTAGATGCTGGAGCCCAGGATGCGGATGGATCCGCCGCAGGCTACTACGTGGAGATTGACGATGACGAGTAGTTCGGAGGTCCCAGGCTGGAGGCCTTGCCTTTTCGATCAGTATCGCTTTATGTTTCAGCCTTCTTAAGGCAAAAACTTGTATGAACTTGGTCTGTACTCAGATGATACCTTTTTGATGACTGATGTATCCCCGGGTCCTCGTGGCCCCTGTTGTAATGTAAATGTTTAAGTTTAATTTGTGTCATTGAGTTGTGTTGTGATACTAGACCGTGAGACACTGATCTTGATCGTGCATGCTGCGTGCATGATTAGTGCACGATTAATTTCAGGGGCGTCACAGCCGCCGCTGGGCTCGCCGCCACCTCACCGTTACTCCTCCCTCGGCCAGCCGCGCGTCGCCATGGAGCAGCCGGAGCGTCCCGCATCCAATCCTGAGGTCGCCCCGTCGGAATCGAGCGCATCCCTCCGCCGGCCGCACGACCACGACCGCAACGCCGCACGACCACGACGCCAGCCGGCCGCACGACCACAACCGCGGCGCTGGTGCTCGTCCACGCCGCAAGGTGCAGCCGCGCTGGAGCTCGTCCATGTCGCCTCCACGCCATAAGGTACGGCCGCACTGGAGCTCGTCCACGCCGCAAAAGGTGCGGCCACGCTGGAGCTTGTCCAAGCCGCCTCCACGCCACAAGGTGCGGCTGCGCTAGAGCTCGTCCACGCCGCCTCCACGCCGCAAGGTGCGGCCGCGCTGGAGCTCCTCCACGCCGCAAGCATCCCAGGCACCCAATTGTAATTTAGATTTTGTTTTGAGGGTGTTTTGTGCTATTTTTCAGGGACCCGGTTGTAAATTTAGCTACTGACAAGTGGGCTCCACATCTGACATGAAAGATTTTTACGGGATCTGTTCTGCCGGAAAAAATGTCATACTGTAAAAATGTGGAAAAACGTTTTGCAGTATCCTGTAAACCGATTTTGCGGTAGGAGATTTTAAAGGATCTACCAGAGTTGCTCTTAGGTTGGTCACAATGAGAGTATCATAGGTAGTATCATGCATGACAACTAGGTATTTTTGCTGAGGTGGCACACAATTATATGAGGAAAGAGAGGATTGAATATCATGATATGATACCGTATCATATTAAATGATGTACTAGTATGTGTCATGCATAGCAATAAATGAGATCACTATGATATCAACCTACAATACTATGCGCTGTGAAGGTAGTATCATACCGTAGTATCATATGCATGATACTAGTATATGATACTTTCCCATTTCGATTGCTAACAAATTGTATCGCATCATTTCTATTGCTATAGTACCTAGCTTTTCTCAGTTTGGTTAGCTGCCCTACACACCCTGGTGGAGGAAGTACAATAAGTGTCGTTACTTATTGTACGTGGACCAATGACATGGATGTGTGTGCTGGCCTATACAACGCTAAATATCAGTAGTGTCAGCCATCAATCTATGTATGCACATGCGAGTGTGTTTTGCGTGGTGACTATAAAATTTAGGTTAGCCCCTCTACATATCCATATGGAGGGAGTACAATAAGTGTCGTTACTTATTGTACGTGGACCAATGACATGTATGTGTGTGCTGGCCCATACAACGCTAAATATGAATAGTGTCAGCCATCAATCTATGTATGCACATGCAAGTGTGTTTCATGGTGACTATAAAATTTAGGTTAGCGGCCCTACACACCGGGATGGAGGAAGTACAATAAGTGTCGTTACTTATTGTACGTGGACCAATGACATGGATATGTGTTGGCCTATACAACGCTATAATAGTAGTTTAGGTCATTAATCTAACTCTAATCTATACGTGTGTTTTGCAAGGTGACTATAAAATTAATAATGACCTGTTGCCATTTTAGAAATGGATGGAGTTATGGGGAAAAGACTGCATGTAGGCTGGTTGATGTGACTTGTCTGCTGGCATACATGCAATGAACATCCTGATCTCTGGATTCTACTCACATGCATGCATCGATTGCATGCTTAAAAATCAGCGGATGGCGTACACTAATCACCCAACATGCATACATCTTTATTTGTCGAATCATCACCGATCTCACCCACCACCCAATTAAAGATAACACGTGAAGCAAAAAATCACACTGAGCTTACCTTACTCCATGACACTAAATATCAGTGGGGCTCAATAACATCACTGACATGACATGTGTGCATGGATGCTTGATACTCTGTCGGGTTACAAATCCTATATTGTTAAGAAGTTCATCCCCACTACAAAGTATTCTCTTAACATGCAAATGGTCCAACTCAGCATGCCATGTCATCAGATACCAACCAATCACTAGTTCACGACTATCTCTCTCCGTGACCAAAGTCTCTCCCGACCACTCTTCCCCACACTATTAAAGTGCATATGTCATGGCACACGTTCCATTACTAGCATTTAGAACCGACCATGGACGAACCCTCTCTCTGTTCTGTCACTAGCATTTGTTTTTTCAATCTTTAGCAGCCTCCCATCTTCTTCACGGCGATTACTCTACCACCAATTAATTCCCCTCTCCATATTCACTTTCTCCATCGATTCCTCTACCAGTCTACCTCCCAGGACCCCCTACTGTTTTCATATGTATGGTCTTCCTGAGTTTTTGTCCTCCCCGTCTTCACCTGCTCCACCGATTTCTCTACCCACTACTGTTTTCTTAGGTATGTTCTTTCATAGTCTTGCATCAAATCTAGTCCCTCTTGGTCTTTCAAGCTAAGAACCTGATGGATATTCTCCTCCTTATCATCTTCCTCCTTCCCGTCGTCACCAGCACAATAGGTCCCGAGTCCAGATCCGTTAATATCTGGTGTGCATCACCTTATCACCACACCAAGATTGCTCGATGTCGCGCCACCACACCGCTCCTGGACGACGTCGCCGCACGCCCGGCATGCGTCGCCGGAACCCACAGCGCCTCCTCGGTGCACCGCCTCGGCTTCTGCCGGCCGCGACGCCGCGCCTGGACAGCGCCTCTGCATGCCCGCAGCGCCTCCTCTGTGTCCGCATTGGCTTCGCCAGGCCGGCCACCCTAACCATCCGCATCGGCTTCGCCCGGCCCCGGCTACGTTCCACACACCCACCCCGCGTCATAGCAGCAGCGCCAAGGATCTTGCCGTTGTTTATCGTGCATTCCCTCGGTCCCTCCTCCCTTTGTTCTAGCGTGGAGCTCAGTGAAGCGGTCGGCATGGCCTGCCATGGAAGAGGAAGAAGAGAGGTTCTTCCCTATGTTCTTCCTTTTGGCCAGACCTTCAGACTGACACTAGCATCACTTCCGGAGATGGATACTAGGTGTTGTTTGACACTTGCTCTTCTCTGTTTTTCCTAATGTGTGCTATGGCATTCCTTTCACTTCCCAATGTTCTAAACCTCTATGCATATTCAGGTTTGATTCAGGATTTTAGAGGCAGTCAGGCAGGTGCTTACGATGTCAAGCAGTACAAGGAAAAGGGTGTTCATCTAGGTTGTTGTTCTAATTCCTTCCTTTTTCTATGGAGTATTGTTGTGCTAAAGCGTATGTTATCAGTACACCCTTTTCACTTAGATTTATAACAATTTCAATTTTTAATCTGCAAGAAATAATTTGTAGCAAGAAGCCATGAGAGAACATAGTTTTTTTGGCAGTAGGACAATGGTAATCGACCGCACCACCATTTATTTCGATTATCCTGGACCAGAGATGACTATGGGGACTGGTCTGCACTTGGTGGTGGAGGACCTAGACCAGTGACATCGGTATTGTCTCCGGTCATCAGAGGTGGCGGTGATTTGGGATCTCCACCCGCAGCACTAGAATCTTCAAATTGACGTCGGCGTTAGCTGTGCGAAGCAGAGGAGATGCTACAGCTAAAAGAACAGACGTGTGGGTGGCTTAATGATGAGACGCACTACCGGAAAGCAGTGTCGGCGATCTCGACCGGAATCAGGGAAGAAGACCTCCCCCAGGGTCGATTGACTCGTCAGGTGGTCGATTGAGAGGTGGAGAGTGTTGTGGATAAGCTTGGCTGGGCTCGGGAAGCTCTTATATAGGCGCAAACGACAGGCCGGTGAGCTCAGCTCATGGCACCGCAGGCGAAGGCGATGGAGGTCGAATGCGTGTACTAGATGATGTCAGCACGCATCAGTGAGGTCGAAGTGAGCTCCCCAAGGTGCTAGCTGCGCCGTGGATTCGCCAGAACTCTCTCGCGGTAGTGAGCTCCCAAGGAGGCGACTAACGCGTGGCTTTGGTGAGGGTGGCTGACAGCCAGGGCTCCGGTAACAGGCAAATGCGTTGGTGACATGGAGAGACGATGCCAGGCCAAAGGGCTTGGTTCCTAGTTCACCATGGCGTCGGCGTGATGGTGGCCATGTCTATCCAGAGCGCCGGCGAGCATTCGGTTTACCTGGGGTTCACCGACTTCCTTTACTAGCTTGGGGTGAAATGAGGGGCTGACAAGTGGACTAGGGGTTGCTACGAAGATGATCATTCAGATTTAGGAGGAATGGAGGCTAAGGTAGCTCCAAATTTACAAGAATTTTTCATTTCCAATTCTTAATAGAAGGTGTTCGACAGGGTTCAAGGAAGCTAAGGAATTTAGTTGATTTTGAAACTTGGCATGCGGATGATTCACTCCAAGTTGGAGCTACCCGAATTTTTCCAAATTTTTAGGAGCTATGGAAAAGAGGGTTCCTTCACAAACCACTTAAAGCAATAAAACAAGATTTTTAGGAGGTATGGAAAATATTGAAATTTGCAAATTTTGAACTTGGGGACGATGGCTCTTGGCAAGAATAGAGCCTAGGTAATATCCTAGCTCTAGGATAATTTTTGGTGGAATTTTTTTGGAGGCATGATGGTGATTTGACCTATGGAGGGGAAATAAATTGGACAAAAATCTAATTAACAATAGAAACCACTCAAAGCAATAAAACCAAAAGAAATTCAACCAAAGTCAATCCACTAATAACAAGGCTAAGAAATGAAACTTAAGGCACCAAACCACAAGTTTCATTTCAAGAATTAAATCAGAAACCAAACCAGAAGATCACTCAAAGAAAGAAGAAATCAAAAGACAAGGCCGAAAGAAATCTTTTCCTTTTTAGGGTAAAAAGAGAAAATGAAATAACACTCCAAAAGTGGGGTGTTACAGCATCATCATGACATCATGCTTACATCATACACATACAGGAATAGTAAACATCCCATGGCCAAGTTGCGGAGAGAGGGAAAGAAGAAAAACATAGGGATAGAAAGCCACACCGGATCAAGGCATCGATTACACTATGTAGGGGAACGTGTTGAGAGTCGTATCTTCACTAAGATACCTCCTCTCTCTCTTCTTTAATTGATGTGCCACATTATAATTTTACCTATGAACTTGTGCTAAGGCTGCCCGTAATAGGTAGTATCATAGGTTAGTATCATGCATATGATACTAGTGTATGATACTACATTCGTAATTGTAAGTATCATAGATTAATATCTTACATAACCTTATTTATTGCCATGCAAGACACATACTAGTACAGTATTTATTATGATACGGTATCATGATATGATACTCAACCCTCTCTTTCTTCATTTAATTCTATGCCACCACATCAAAATTTCCTAGTTGGCATGCATGATACTAGCTATGATACCCCCATTACGAGCAGCCTAAGAAACATGGATTGGGAGTGCCCTTAGCTAGTAACATAACGCACCCCAAGGTAAGCTTGCTTATCTGGCAAGTAGGTAATAAGGAGAGAGGTGTTTGTGGTAACATAATATGTTACCGTAACATAACGCACCCCAAGGCAAAATGAGTTTATATGTGAATAAATGAAGACTTACATGAAACTACACATATGGTACTGCCCACTATGAATATAGTAACATAGACTAGTACCATATGCATGTTACTAGTCTAAGTTACTACCCACTATGACCAGCCTTAGAGCATCTCTAGCAGATCCCGTATATCACCCCGTCCCGTAAAATAACCGCCGTTTTACTGGACCGGGGCGAAAAATCGTCCAGACCAGGTCCCGTAAAATGACCCGTCCCGTAAAACAATTTGCGGGGAGCTGTATATTTCGGCCCGTGTCCGCCATATAACCAGTTTTTCCTCCCCCTTTTGCAGTTTCCTCTATCCCTCGCGTGAGTTGGCGGGAGGGAAATTTCAGCACCAACCGATCCCGTCCTGCGCCTCCGCCGCCGCTAGGCTCGCCGCCACCTCACCGTTGCTCCTCCCTCGGCTGGTCGCGTGTCGCCATGGAGCAGCCGGAGCCTCCCGCATCCAATCCAGACGTCGCCCCGTCGGAATCAAGCGCATCCCTCTGCCAGCCGCACGACCACGACCGCAGACGGCTGCACGACCACAACCGCAGTGCTGGAGCTCGTCCACGCTGCAAGGTGCGGCCGCGCTGGAGCTCGTCCATGCCGCCTCCACGCCGCAAGGTGCGGCCGCGCTGGAGCTCATCCACGCCGCAAAAGGTGCCGCCGCGCTGGTGCTCGTCCACGCCGCCTCGACGCCACAAGGTGCGGCCGCGCTGGAGCTCGTCCACGCCGCAAGGTGCGGCCGCGCTGGAGCTCGTCCACGCCACCTCCACGCCGCATGGTGCGGCCGCGTTGGAGCTCCTCCATGCCGCAAGCATCCTAGGCACCCCAATTGTAAATTAGATTTTGTTTCGAGGGTGTTTTGTGCTATTTTTCAGGTATCCGGTGGTGAATTTCGCTACTTACAAGTGGGCTACACATCAGACATGAAAGATTTTTATGGGATTTGTTCTGCGGGAACAAATGTCATACTATAAAAATGTGGAAAAACCTTTTGCAGTATCCAAACCTGTATACCAATTGTGCGGTACGAGATTTTAAAGGATCTACTAGAGTTGCTCTTAGGTTGGTCACAGAGATTATCATAGGAAGTATCATGCATGACAACTAG
Organism: Elymus sibiricus; assembly: GCA_039707655.1. NCBI lineage: Eukaryota > Viridiplantae > Streptophyta > Magnoliopsida > Poales > Poaceae > Elymus > Elymus sibiricus. The sequence continues at coordinate 12,458,266 of CM077674.1, read as the reverse complement.
GTATTTTTGCTGAGGTGGCACACAATTATATGAGGAAAGAGAGGATTGAATATCATGATATGATACCGTATCATATTAAATGATGTATTAGTATGTGTCACGCATGGCAATAAATGAGATCACTATGATATCAACCTACAATACTATGTACTGTGAAGGTAGTATCATACCGTAGTATCATATGCATGATACTAGTATATGATACTTTCCCATTTCGATTGCTAACAAATTGTATCGCATCGTTTATATTGCTATAGTACCTGGCTTTTCTCAGTTTGGTTAGCCGCCCTACACACCCTGGTGGAGGAAGTACAATAAGTGTCGTTACTTATTGTACATGGACCATTGACATGGATGTGTGTGCTGGCCTATACAACGCTAAATATCAGTAGTGTCAGCCATCAATCTATGTATGCACCTGCGAGTGTGTTTTGCGTGGTGACTATAAAATTTAGGTTAGCCCCTCTACAGATCCGTATGGAGGGAGTACAATAAGTGTCGTTACTTATTGTACGTGGACCAATGACATGTATGTGTGTGCTGGCCCATACAACGCTAAGTATGAATAGTGTCAGCCGTCAATCTGTGTATGCACATGCAAGTGTGTTTCAGGGTGACTATAAAATTTTGGTTAGCGGCCCTACACACCGGGATGAAGGAAGTACAATAAGTGTCGTTACTTATTGTACGTGGACCAATGACATGGATGTGTGTTCTGGCCTAATTACTCAACTAAATCTCTGTGGAAATCCCATGATTAATGTGTTGGGGCAAATGAGGGTCGGATGCAGTATGCAGAAGAGAGTTATCGTGGAGGGAGACAAGCGAATATGTGGGGAGGAGAAGGCGAGCTTAGGCTGGCCATGGTGGGAGTAACTTAGGGCGCTCCTATTGGCTCTTATCGTATTATCCTAAGTGGTCGACAAAAATTAGAGACAACCACCCCCATGCATTGTTTGTTATGTGTTGTATCCAAGTGTGTTGCTTTTAATTAGTTTAGGGATGATATTTCCATCTCAACATTATGGCCTAGTTGTGGAGAGAGGGAAAGAAGAAAAACATAGGGAGAGAAAGCCACACCGGATCAAGGCATCCATTACACTATGTAGGGGAACATGTTAAGAGCTGTATCTTCACTAAGATACCTCCTCTCTCTCTTCTTTAATTGATGTGCCACATTATCATTTTACCTATGAACTTATGCCAAGAAACATGGATTGGGAGTTCCCTTAGCAAGTAACATAACGCATCCCATGGTTAGTTTGCTTATTATGTGGCAAGTAGGGAATGAGGAGAGAGGTGTTTGTGGTAACATACCGTAACATAACGCATCCCAAGGCAAAATGAGTTTATATCCGAATAAATGAAGACTTACATGAAACTACACATATGGTACTGGCCACTATGAAGATTGTAACATAGACTAGTAACATATGCATGCTACTAGTCTAAGTTACTTCCCACTATGACCAGCCTTAGAGCATCTCTAGCAGATCCCGTATATCGCCCCGTCCCGCAAAATAAACGCCGTTTTACGGGACCGGGACGAAAAAATCGTCCCGACAAGGTCCCGTAAAACGGCCCGTCCCGTAAAAATTTTGCGGGGAGCTGTATATTTTGGCCCGCGTCCGCCATATATCCAGTTTTTCCTCCCCCTTTTGCAGTTTCCTCTATCCCTCGCGTGAGTTGGCGGGAGGGAAATTTCAGCACCAACTGCTCCTTGCGCCTCCGCCGCCGCTAGGCTCGCAGCCACCTCACCGTTGCTCCTCCCTCAGCCAGCCACGCGTCGCCATGGAATAGCCGGAGCCTCCTGCATCCAATCCTGAGGTCGCCTCGTCGGAATCGAGCGCATCCCTCGGCCGACCACACGACCATGACCGCAGCGCCGCACGACCACGACGTCGGCCGGCCGCACGACCACAACCGCAGCGCCGGAGCTCGTCCACGCCACAAGGTGCGGCCGTGCTGGAGCTCGTCCATGTCGCCTCCACGCCGCAAGGTACGGCCGCGCTGGAGCTCGTCCATGCCGTAAAAGGTGCGGCTGCGCTGGAGCTCGTCCACGCCGCCTCCACGCCGCAAGGTGCGGTCGCGCTGGAGCTCGTCCACGCCGCAAGGTGCGGCTGTGCTGGAGCTCGTCCACGCCGCCTCCATGCCGCAAGGTGCAGCCGCGCTGGAGCTCCTCCACGCCGCAAGCATCCCAGGCACCCAGTTGTAATTTATATTTTTTTCGAGGGTGTTTGTGCTATTTTTCAGGGACCCAGTTGTAAATTTAACTTCTGACAAGTGGGCTCCACTTCTGACATGAAAGATTTTTACGGGATCTGTTCTGCCGGAACAAATGTCATACTGGAAAAATGTGGAAGAACGTTTTACAGTATCCTGTAAACCGATTTTGTGGTACGAGATTTTAAAGGATCTACTAGAGTTGCTCTTAGGTTGGTCACAATGAGAGTATCATAGGTAGTATCATGCATGACAACTAGGTATATTTGCTGAGGTGGCACACAATTATATGAGGAAAGAGAGGATTGAATATCATGATATGATACCGTATCATATTAAATGATGTACTAGTATGTGTCATGCATGGCAATAAATGAGATCACTATGATATCAACCTATAATACTATGCACTGTGAAGGTAGTATCATACCGTAGTATCATATGCATGATACTAGTATATGATACTTTCCCATTTCGATTGCTAACAAATTGTATCGCATCGTTTCTATTGCTATAGTACCTGGCTTTTCTCAGTTTGGTTAGCCGCCCTACACACCCTGGTGGAGGAAGTACAATAAGTGTCGTTACTTATTGTACATGGACCAATGACATGGATGTGTGTGGTGGCCTATACAACGCTAAATATCAGTAGTGTCAGCCATCAATCTATGTATGCACATGCGAGTGTGTTTTGCGTGGTGACTATAAAATTTAGGTTAGCCCCTCTACATATCCGTATGGAGGGAGTACAATAAGTGTCGTTACTTATTGTATGTGGACCAATGACATGTATCTGGCCCATACAACGCTAAATATGAGTAGTGGCAGCCATCAATCTGTGTATGCACATGCAAGTGTGTTTCATGGTGACTATAAAATTTAGGTTAGCGGCCCTACACACCGGGATGGAGGAAATACAATAAGTGTCGTTACTTATTGTACGTGGACCAATGACATGGATATGTGTTGGCCTATACAAAGCTATATCAGTAGTGTCGATCATTAATCTATACGTGTGTTTTGCATGGTGACTATAAAACTAATACTGACCTGTTGCCATTTTAGAAATGGCCGGAGTTATGGTGAAAAGACAAATATGCTTGTAGGCTGATTGATGTGACTTGTCTGCTGGCATACATGCAATGAACATCCTGATCTCTGGATTCTACTCAGATGCATTCATCGATTGCATGCTTATAAATCAGCGGATGGCGTACACTAATCACCCAACATGCATACATCTTTATTTGTCGAATCATCACCGATCTCACCCACCACCCAATTAAAGATAACACGTGAAGAAAAAAATCACACTGAGCTTACCTACTCCATGACACTAAATATCAGTGGGGCTCAATAACATCAATGACATGACATGTGTGCATGGATGCTTGATACTCTGTCGGGTTACAAATCATATATTCTTAAGAAGTTCATCCCCACTACAAGGTATTCTCTTAACATGCAAATGGTCCAACTCAGCATGCCATGTCATCAGATACCAACCAATCACAAGTTCACTACTATCTCTCTCCCTGACTAGCGTCTCTCCCGACCGCTCTTCCCCACACTATTAGCGTTTAGAACCGACCATGGACGAACCCTCTCTCTGTTCTGTCACTAGCGTTTGTTTTTTCAATCTTTAGCAGCTTCCCATCTTCTTCACGGCGATTACTCTACCACCAATTAATTCCCCTCTCCATATTCACTTTCTCCATCGATTCCTCTACCAGTCTACCTCCCAGGCCCCCCTACTGTTTTCATATGTATGGTCTTCCTGAGTTTTTGTCCTCCCCGTCTTCACCTGCTCCACCAATTCCTCTACCCACTACTGTTTTCTAAGGTATGTTCTTTCATAGTCTTGCATCAAATCTAGTCCCTCTTGGTCTTTCATGCTAAGAACCTGATGGATATTCTCCTCCTTATCACCTTCCTCATTCCTGTCATCACTAGCACAATAGGTCCCTGGTCCAGATCCGTCAATATCTGGTGTGCATCACCTTATCACCACGCCAAGATTGCTCGATGTCGCGCCACCACACCGCTCCTGGACGACGTCGCCGCACGCCCGACACGCGTCGCCGGAACCCGCAGCGCTTCCTCGGTGCACCGCCTCGGCTTCTGCCGGCCGCGAGGCCACGCCTGGACGGCGCCTCTGCATGCCCACAACGTCTCCTCCGTGTCCGCATTGGCTTCACCTGGCCGGCCACCCCAACCGTCCGCATCGGCTTCGCCCGGCCCCGGCTACGTTCCACACCCACCCTGCGTCATAGCAGCAGCGCCAAGGATCTTGCCATTGTTTATCGTGCATTCCCTCGGTCCCTCCTCCCTTTGTTCTAGCATGGAGCTCAGTGAAGCGGTCGGCATGGCGTGCTGTGGAAGAGGAAGAAGAGGGGTTCTTCCCTATGTTCTTCCTTTTGGCCAGACCTTCAGACTGACACTAGCATCACTCCCGGAGATGGGATATTAGGTGTTGTTTGACACTTGCCCTTCTCTGTTTTTCCTAATGTGTGCTATGGCATTCCTTTCACTTCCCAATGTTCTAAACCTCTATGCATGTTCAGGTTTGATCCAAGATTTTAGAGGCAGTCAGGCAGGTGCTTACGATGCCAAGCAGTACAAGGAAAAGGGTGTTCATCTGGGTTGTTGTTCTAATTCCTTCCTTTTTCTATGGAGTATTGTTGTGCTAAAGTGTATGTCATCAGTACACCCGTTTCACTTAGATTTATAACAATTTCATTTTTAATCTGCAAGAAATAATTTGTAGCAAGAAGCCATGAGAGAACATAGTTTTTTTGGCAGTAGGACAATGGTAATCGACCGCACCACCATTTATTTCGATTATCCTGGACCATCATGGGAACTATAGGGACATATAAATGAAAACTGCACGGTTTTGTTAACATGCATGATTAACGTGTTGACTTTACCTTACTCATGAATAAATATGTTCTGCTCCAAGTTGGGTTCAAGTGATTTCCTTTATCTAATTCCTGATCGCTAAAATATGATCCCCTCAGGCTATACTCATGGGTTGCATGAACTTTTTTTGGGTGCGCCGTTGCCCCGCGTACTTCCGGCTCCCTTATGTTGCTGATTGTTTTGCAATGACATCCACGAGAAAAGCTATTCTCCCATGCACGGGAGGTACCATGCATGCAGGCACCGTTGATTCAATTGGAGATCCAAGTGCATGCAAACAAGCCTCTCTTGTATACGTCTAGTATTTGCTATTCCCTGCATTAATATAGCCCCATATAACGTCAGTCATCAATAAATAAATCGACGAGATTTGATTTCCACACAGAGCTTTTCGATGGTGGGCGATGGACTGATGGGAGGAGGAAGAAGGTCTCTCTGCCAACAATGGGGGAATAATGGTTCCGCACACAACGTACAGGACGGGTAGAGGAGGATGACATTTGCGTTGCTGGGCCCAAACGAGCGGCTGATCTGTTCCCTATTAATGCGTATCTGACATGGTTGATGAGGTATTGTACAGAACAATGCACAAATAAAGCTTTAGAACAGATTGTCCTGGCTTTTCGGGCGGGCATCTCGGCGCCACAGCGAACGGCAGGACCATTCACTGGACCTCCCGTGGATGGGTGAAAATCTAGTCTCTTGTTTGGCAAATCTCTCTTCTTTCTTCAGAGTCCTCCAGAAGCCATACATTGATCCCATGTCCAGCACTATACTTCCATATCTATTCCATGTGTAACACCCATCATGTACAACACATGGTTAGGTTATTTTATCATATGGTTGAGGCAGGATGAGAGTTGGCGTTTACCATTAATTGTTTCTTTGATCTGCTGTGTTTTTTTTACTGCCACGCAATCTCCGAAGCTGGCCATGCCTTCGACCTGCATGCATGTGCCATAGCATGCCTGGCCTCAAGGCCTGCCCGAGGCCTCCGCCTCAAGCTAGCTCAAGCCGAGGAGGCACGGGATGAGAAATCCCTCCCCTGCCGCTGCCACTTCATCTCTCCTCTCCACTTCCTTCGCTCCCAATGCTCTCCTCGATCCGCCTCCTCTCGGTCGTAGGTAGCAATGGCCGACCGCGAATCCGTGGCTGCTCCGCCGTCTGCCTAGCTCTGACCGTTGCTCGTTAGTCCTGGGTCTGGCCTGGGGATACATCTCCGCTTCCGTCGCTTGCCTCCAACAAAAAACTTAGGGATCGAAGCATGGCAAAAACTTGTGGTGTAACACGTTGTGCAAAAACTTGTGTGTTCCTGCGATAGTTAGGTTGGGACTTGTGTGTTCCTGCGATAGTTAGGTTGGGACTTAGGGATCGAAACTGGCCATTAGCTTCCGCCATGTCATGTTGCCATGTTCATTGAGCGTCGTTATTACGCAACGAAATGTTACGACTCACGCGACGCGACCGCCTAATTGATTTGCTTCCTCCGGGGTGCGGAAAAGCGCATTTACTCGGGCGTGGTGATTGCAGAATTCACCCATGGGGGCGACTTGTCATGGCGAGAGGTCCTTGTTGACATGCTAATGGTGAGAGGCGCCGCCGAGTTAATGGCTTTTGCTTCTGAATTTTTGCTACTGTGGCTTGTTTCATTTGTCTTAGACCTGGGCACGTGTTGGTGCACTAGTGCACACCCTCTTCTCAAATGGTCCAAGAGGAGAAATAAAGAGAGAGCTTTGTGTCTTCATTTTGCCAGGTCTGTTGCTTTCTCATTGCGTGCAGGTTTCCTCGCGCGCGTCTCCCCTCAAGTTTCCCATGCACCCCACGACGGTCTTCGTATCCAAACGGCGGTGCCACAAGTTTATTGTCTATCCTCGATGCTACGACAAATATCAACATATATAATACCAAATTAATATTATTAGAACCATCATGAAAAATATTTTCATATTGTAGTTATCAGATATTCTGGATGTTGATATTTTTCTCTATGAGATTGGTCAAACATTACAAAGTTTGACTTAAGACAAAACTAATATGTACGTACTATATTTTAAAATGGAGGGAGTATTGTACAATACTTTGTCTGAAAATGTGCAAATAATGATGTACAGTTTCATATATGGATAGTTATGTGTCAAGCCAACATATACTATTGATAAATGCACATGATGAGAATCGTAGGGGAAGGAGACTGCAAGGGATGGGTGATACACGCATAGAAATATCTGATAAGTGTATGGTGTATACACTCAACCCAAAAAAAGAGATGAGTGGAAGAAGTAACACTAGTAGAAAAAGGACTTTACGTGAGCCCCATTAGTCCCGGTTTGGAAACGGACCGGTACTAATGTGACCATTAGTCCCGGTTCCAACGGATAGGGGGGCGGGCATCATTAGTCCTGGTTCGTGTTGAACCTTTAGTCCCGGTTTGTGACACGAACCGGGACTAAAGGGGTGGTGGCTGGCTGGTGTTAGGCTGGGCCCCACGATCACCTTTAGTCCCGGTTCGTGTCACGAACCGGTACTAGAGGCTCACCTTTAGTCCCGGTTTGTGTCACGAACCGGGACTAAAGATGCTCCTATATAAACCCTAGCCCGATCTCTCTGTTCTTCCCCTTTCCTCTCCTCTCTGTTCTTCCCCTCTTCCTCGAGCTCATCCTCCATTTTTGCCAAAATTTGTCAAGATTTGGAGGCACCCCATCCATCCAAGTGTTCACAAAGGTTAGCAACTTTATCCTTTCATCTCTCATTGCTAGATTAGCTCTTGCAATGCTCTATAAGTATAGTGATTTGTGGGTTTTAGTTTGGGAGTATTTATATGTTGTAGTTTATTTGATTTATATGCAATTTGAGCTCAAATTAACTTCTTAGTTTGGATGTGTAGGTGTGGTTTACTTAGTGCCTTCCCGTCCCCGTCCTAACCACCATCGATCGCCCGCACCGTCCCGTCGCCGGCACCACCTTCGTGAGCCTCTTGTTCTTATCCTTTTTATAAAAAGAAAATCATGTTTGTGTGATTTAGATAGTTACTTGTATAATTTTCTTACCCGTACGTTGTTTGTTATACATAGTGGCATGGTTTTGATATCCGTCCTCGTGGGCCCTCGTCCGGTTTATGATTCGGATGTGGTATATTCTCTTTTATAACTATTTGTTGCATTTCGTGTTTATGACAATTATGCCCATCAAGTTGACATAGATATTTTTATCTAGGAGGTATGTGAACCGGAAATTGCAACCGACCCTCTTGTCGAGAAGTTAAATTTAGTTGAAAAAGAAAACGAGTATTTGAAAGAAAAAATGAAAAGAATTGAAGAAGAGAAGATGAAACTGTAGTTGTATGTTGCCGATGTCGTCGATGATCACAAGATCAAGATGGATGCAATGCGCTTGAAGATTAGAAAATTTAAAAAATATGCCATTGATAGTGAGGCTTGATATCACTATGCTATTGGATCAATTGTTACCTTAGTTGCGATCTTGATCGCATTTGTTGTTGCATTTAAATGCTTTAGCTAGAGAGTTTGTATGTTGTTTTATGAGAACAAGTGTGTATGAACTTTATGTATGAACTTGTATTAATTTGGTCTTTTCGGTGTTGTGTAATGAAGATGAGCCGGCAATGGATGTACGATGACCGATGCTCTCCCCAGTTCATTAATGGCGTGCGTACTTTTCTGGTTGCGGCTGAGGCAAACAAGCGGGCGGATGGTTCTATGTATTGTCCATGTGCTGGCTGTAAGAATGATCGAAATTACTCTAACTCAAGAACCATTCACGTCCACCTGTTTGAGTCCGGTTTCATGTCCGGCTATAACTGTTGGACCAAGCACGGAGAAAGAGGGGTCCTAATGGAAGAGAATGAAGAAGATGAGGATGACGACAGCTATCCTGGCCATGGGTTCCCTGAATACGATGGTACAACAATGGGGGAAGAAGCTGAGCCGGCAATGCGGGAAGAAGCTGAAGAAGAGGCATCAGATGAGCCCGCTGATGATATTGGTCGGGCCATTGCCGATGCAAAGAGAAACTGCGCAAGTGAAAAGGAGAAGCTGAAGTTGCAGCGCATGTTAGAGGATCATAAGAAATTGTTGTACCCAAATTGCGAAGATGACAAGAAAAAGCTGGGTACCACACTGGAATTGCTGCAATGGAAGGCAGAGAATGGTGTATCTGACAAGGGATTTGAAAAGTTGCTGATAATGTTAAAGAAGAAGCTTCCAAAGGACAACGAATTGCCCGACAGTACGTACGAAGCAAAGAAGGCTGTCTGCCCTCTAGGATTAGAGGTGCAGAAGATACATGCATGCCCTAATGACTGCATCCTCTACCGCGGTGAGTACGAGGATTTAAATGCATGCCCGGTATGCGGTGCATTGCGCTATAAGATCAGTCACGATGACCCTGGTGATGTTGAGGGCGAGCGCCCCAGGAAGAAGATTCCTGCCAAGGTGATGTGGTATGCTCTTATAATACCACGGTTAAAACGTTTGTTCCAAAACAAAGAGCATGCCAAGTTGATGCGATGGCACAAAGAAGACCGTAAGAAAGACGGGAAGTTGAGAGTACCCGCTGACGGATCGCAGTGGAGAAAAATTGAGAGAAAGTGGAAGGACTTTGCAGATGACGCAAGGAACGTATGGTTTGGTTTAAGTGCAGATGGCATTAATCCTTTTGGGGAGCAGAGCAGCAATCATAGCACATGGCCTGTGACTCTATATATCTATAACCTTCCTCCTTGGTTGTGCATGAAGCGGAAGTTCATTATGATGCCAGTGCTCATCCAAGGCCCCAAGCAACCCGGCAACGACATTGATGTGTACCTAAGGCCATTAGTTGAAGAACTTTTAGAGCTGTGGAGTATAGAAGGTGTACGTGCGTGGGATGAGCACAAACAGCAGGAATTTGATCTGCGAGCCAGGCGCCGGGGAATAATTTATGCGCATACTACGTTTGCGAGACCATTCGCATGATGACGTCCGAAAGGGATAAATCTGAAAGACAACTTTGGGTACGTTTGCCAGAACACTATCCACAATTTTTTTATCATGATCTAATATATATACACACAACTAATATATTCATCTTGATCTCCTTCTTTAAAGATGTGGCAGATGCGGGGCAAGCTCCTACCAACGGATCGCATACGAGCAATTCAAAAGGAAATAGCGGGATTTTTGCTCGACCAGGTCATAGATCCCAAAGGAGAATACCATTACAAGATGTAATGCCTGCATGTAATGATCCGCAAATTGTAGGAGAAATTGTATATACCAAATTGTATATATATATATATATATATATATATATATATATATATATATATATATGTGTGTGTGTGTGTGTGTGTGTGTGTGTGTGTGTGTATGTGAATGGTCGTACGAGAAATTCGATGATATATATATGATCGGTTCAACGAGAAATTCTATTTATATATATATGCATAACGTGTACAGTATGTAGTAGCGTAAAATATGTTTGAAATGAAAAAGAATTAAATGGAAAACACAAAATTAAAAGGAAAAATAAATCATAATTCATAAACCCCTAATACTTTTGGTCCCGGTTGGTGTTACCAACCGGGACTAAAGGTCCCCCAGCCCCTGGCGCCGGCTCGTGCCACGTGGATACTTTTGGTCCCGGTTGGTGTTACCAACCGGGACTAAAGGTCCCCCAGCCCCCGGCGCCGGCTCGTGCCACGTGGTGGGCCTTTGGTCCCGGGCCGTGTTGAACCGGGACTAAAAGGGGGGGGGCCTTTAGTCCCCACCCTTTAGTGCCGGTTCCTGAACCGGGACTAAAGGCCCTTACGAACCGGCACTATAGGCCGATTCTGCACTAGTGTAATTCCATATTGCGTGTTGCTATGTGTTGTAGTGCTAGTAATCGGCAGCCCAACTGCAGGGATTGGTGGACCAGCTTGCAAACTGCCTACCGTGCTGGAAGGGCAAGATGATGCCTAAGAGTGGTCGACTCTTGCTTATTCAGTCGGTACTTTGTGCGATACCAATACACTCAATGATGGCATTGGATCTCCCATCAAAAACTCTGGCGGCAATGAACAAAATCTGTAGGGGCTTCCTGTGATGCGCAAGTTCAGAGGCTAATGGAGGTAACTGCGCAGTTGCTTGGGAAACAGTGTGTTCACCCAAATGGGCAGGAGGCCTAGGCATACCAAACTTGCGCTGGTTGAACACCGCAATGCAAGCTCAGTAGATCGGACGAGTCCCGGCCGTGGAATGAGTTTGAGATCACAGTTTCGAAGGAGGCAGTGGCACTCTTCAGAGGGGCGGTATCGACTACTGTGGGCGATGGCTCGACGTGTTTGTTTTGGGAAGACAGATGGTTGCTTGGAGCCAGAGTTGAGGAGATCGCGCCATGTGTCTACAACAGAGTGCCAAAGCAAATCAGATGCTCAAGAACAGTTATGACCGCCATGCATGACGGGGCGTGGGCTTTGGAGGTTGGACCGGACATGGATTTCCAGACTATCTTGGAGTTCTTGTCACTGTGGGATTTGGTAGATCAAGTGCAACTAACGCCGGACCGCCCGGACGTACTCAGGTGGTCTTGGGAAACTAATGGCCAGTTCTTGGTTCGCTCGGGCTATGCAGCAAAATTCGCGGAACGAGAGGTAGCTCCTATAGCGGAGTTTACATGGAAATCATGCGCCCCACTGCAGTGCCGTTTCTTCGCCTAGCTAGCATTGAAGAACAGGTGCTGGACGTCTGACAGGTTGGCACGGAGAGGACTGCCCCATCAAGATTCCTGCCCCTTCTGCAACCAAGATGATGAAACGATCCAACACATACTGATTGGGTGCGTGTTTGCAAGAACAATATGGCATCGGATATGGCATGCAATAGGCAGACCAGGTTGGGAACCGGCACCGGATGAGCTGCTGGATGAATGATGTGCTAATAAAACCACGGTGGACGGGCATCAGAAGGACCTGCGAGCTATCATACTCCTCGGTCTATGGGAACTTTGGAAGCATCGGAACGCAATAGTGTTTGATGGGGTGTCGCCCTCGGTAGAGCTAGTGGGATCTAGGATCCTTAGTGAGTCAAGGGCGTGGAAGCAAGCAAGCATAATCAAGGGAGACATCGAGCATCTCAGTAGAGGATTGGCTGCGTGGGTTCTTAGTGAGCAGTAGGCTTTGTATTAAGAGTGTGGAGCGCACCATGCCTGTGCACCAAAGCGCTGTTGTAAAAACTAAGTGGAGGGGCTTTTATACCCCATCTCTGTCTTTCAATATATGATACGCATGCTTGTGCGTATTTGAGAAAAAAAAATTAAGTAATGGTGAAGCAAATCAGTCTAGATGAGCCAGCTAGTTGCACAAATTATTGCTTAGCAGTTATATAAATGCTTGTCAGCTACCTAGCAAGCTGAATCCAAGATTTATGAGCAGTACAAGCTGTAGAGGGCATTGGAGCTGACCAGTGACCGCTCAACCACTCACATAGTACATCTTGTCGTTAAAAGTGCACCGCGTGTTCCTCATGTTTCTTTCTTTATTGCGTATATGAGTTGTGCAATGATCGATAAAAAGTAATAGTTTCTCATGTATATTGCATATTGATACAACAATTGTTGGCTAAAATTCTATCATAATTGTTCCTCGTGTTTCTTTGTAGCACCTTTTGGATTTTCTTCACAGATTGCAAGATTACAGTTTACAAATGTGTTGCACCTTGTACGAGACCACTCGCGTTAACTAATTGTGGACTACTCGTGGAGCCAGCGAAAGTACGCACGCTGTTCGCCTTGAGAGCATGGACAATCAGCCGATGGTGATGACAGCTTGTCAGCCATGCAATTATCTAGTCAACGGAAGCAAAAATGTTGTTTTGCATGCTCGAAACATATATAATATATACTCCCACCGTCCCATAATATAAAATGTTAATACATCGGATATAATAACAACTTATATTATGGGATAGAGGGAGTAGTTGCATTCGGAACCATTTCATGTCAGGTCAAAAAACATAATATAGTTGCCATGAAGGCAAATTCTATAGTCCATGAATACATTTCTTTTGCTTTGGAAACAAAACAAACCATTGGATACGATTTATGTCAGGTCCCAGCAGACTAAGTTTGAAATCGGAAGCAAATTTCTGTACCATTGAAAACAAAATATTTTCATTTAGAAATAACGTGGTGGCTCAAAAGGTGCTTCCAGTTAGTAAATATAAGAATAAGAAATATATCTATGTACTTGTAGTACAAAGCTAGCCCAAACGTTTGTTTGAGCAACTTGTACTTACGAATTAAAAGGAGTGTAGCCGTGAGCAAGCACTATCTATCGTTTTCATTTGTTAGCTATGATGTGCTAAGGCTTAATTACCTCTTCGGATAGGCAAGCAACCATGCCAATTTGTTGTTCAAGGCACATGGGCATCTTGATAGCAAAATAGCTGTCTAGACATGAGGTGGTACCTAGGGATTAATTAAATATGATTAAGATATTTTACCGTTTTATGTAGCATCATATATGATGACTTGCTGCTAAGGACAAGCATGTAGTTATCAACCACCATCTCATCTATTATTATAAAGTGAATTTCAATTTTTATCCCCTAGTCTGACGTTCGTGACAACTTTTATCACATTTAGTAAAAATGCTCAATTTTTACTCAATTTAGCGAAACTTGTGACACAAATTACCCCTTTTATTTTTTCCTGGATTTTCTGCTAACTGTGCATGCCATGTCGCGGTTTATTTTTTGGTTTTTTTGTTTGCTTCATTTTTTGGAGGCTCTGCATCCGACCCTGCATGAACCACACCAGGGCCCCCACACCGCACGCCAACGCAGCCTGGCGGGTCTGACCCTGGCGGCGCACGCGGCCGCCCTGCGCCGTCTATCCACGCGCGCCGTTGCTGCCCCTTTCTTGGCGTCGGCATCCCGCCACGGGTCACCTCCATCCTCGCCGCCATCCCACTCAGCTTCCGCCTAGTCGGCCCGCTGCGCTCAGGGAGCCGACTGCCGCTGCTTGCCCGCATCACTGCTGCTGGCGCCGACGAGTGAGACCTGCAAGACGTGCTCATCAAGCTCAAGTTCAGCACCATGACCATGTTGGTATTCGACGTAGACCCGTGCTGCCTGGCCGTCAGCTTCCTTGATGTGCCGTTCTGGTATCCTTCTTGGAGGATGGGAGGTGCATACCTGCCTTGGTCATGCCGATGCCGCTGTCGATGATGGAGAGCCTCTTGTCGGGCTTGTCGGGGATGAGGCTGATGATGAGCTACGGCTGCGCATCCTTGTCGGGGATGGTCATACCCACTTCCTGTACTAGCTTGGGGTGAAATGTGGGGATGACAAGTGGGCCAGGAGATGCTAGGAAGATGAGCATTTAGAGCTAGGAGGAGTGGAGGCTAAGGTAGCTCCAAATTTACAAGAATTTGCCATTTCCAATTCTTAGCAGAAGGTGTTCGACAGGGTTCAAGGAAGCTAAGGAATTTGTTGATTTTGAAACTTGGCATGAGTATGATGCACTCCAAGTTAAAGCTACTGGAATTTTTCCAGATTCTTAGGAGCTATGGAAAAGAGGGTTCCTTCACAAATCCCAAAAATGCTTCAAAATTCAAAAGATTGAAATTTGCAAATTTTGAACTTGGGAATGATGGATCTTGGCAAGAATAGAGCCTAGGTAATATCCTAGCTCTAGGATAATTTTTGGTGGAATTTTTTTGGAAGCATGATGGTGATTTGACCTATGGAGGGGAAATAAATTGGACAAAAATCTAATTAACAATAGAAACCACTTAAAGCAATAAAACCAAAAGAAATTCAACCAAAGTCAATCCACTAATAACAAGGCTAAGAAATGAAACTTAAGGCACCAAACCACAAGTTTCATTTCAAGAATTAAATCAGAAACCAAAACAGAAGATCACTCAAAGAAAGAAGAAATCAAAAGACAAGGCCAAAATAAATCTTTTCCTTTTTAGGGTAAAAAGAGAAAACGAAATAACACTCCAAAAGTGGGGTGTTACAGCATCATCATGACATCATGCTTACATCATACACATACGGGAATAGTAAACATCCCACGGCCAAGTCAAGATAGCATTAACACTGCCGACAGTGCATTAATTCCTGATAGTAGCTCCTCCAATCCTCATCAATCATGCATGTCAAGAAAATTATTGACGTATGTGCTCAATCTCAATTATTTAGGCAATATATGTAACACAGCCCAGCAGCCTCGATCGTCTGCTTTGCAAGTATACATACGTAGGAGTACTATATAAACCCAGAGCGACGGACCTAACACTCACTCGATCACTCAGCAGTGCCACCCAAAAGTGTCCATGGCTCCCCACTTCCATTCGTTGCCCATCCTTGTCCTCTTGGTTTGCGCCATGCTACCGTCTTCACTGGGCGCCAGCAGCGACGGCGACCATGACCTGCTGATGCTGGACAGGTTCCACAGGTGGATGTCGGCGCACGGCCGGTCGTACCCGAGCGCTGCCGAGAAGCTGCTCCGCTTTGAGGTGTACCGCCGCAACGTGGACTTCATCGACGCCTCCAACAAGGACGCCGAGAGACTCGGCTACGAGCTCGGCGAGAACGAGTTCACTGACCTCACCAACGACGAGTTCGTAGCGCGCTACACCGGCGGCGTGTATAATCACGAGGAGGACAAAGGCAGCGTCATCACAACCCTTGCCGGGGATGTCACGGAGGGGGTGTCGTTGTTCGAGAGCGCCAACGAGAATCCTCCTCTGCGCTTCGACTGGAGGGAACACGGCGCAGTTACACCCGCTAAGAACCAAGGGGCATGCGGTAAGCCGTAGGCAATAGCATGCATATGCATGCGGTCTCACTGTTTTTTTTCTTTTCCTTTTTATAATTCCAAAGGTAAACGAAACACAAATACATATTCTTTTTTGAAACAGAGGCAAAATATTTGCCTCATTCATTAATTAATAAGGGGGTTTACAGAGTTAAGCTCAAAGAGAAGAGCACTGAAACATCAAAGCACACAGAAAATATAACCAAGGTTCTACTCTCGCGGCATTAGGTAACTCAATTGCTTCGCTCCTGCGATGACCCGGATCTTAGCCTCCTCCTTGATAAGATGCAAGATGTAGAACAGCGGCGTCAATTTATTTCGCATTTCTGATGTTCCAGAGGTCCAGCTGACAAACATGATGTTGTCGTTCGTACGTACGTGCAGGATGCTGCTGGGCATTCGCTGCAGCGGCTACAGTGGAGGGCCTGAACAAGATAAAGGGCGGGCAACTGGTGGAGCTGTCCGTGCAGGAGCTCCTAGACTGCTCCCCGCTGCCATGGGATTCACCGTGCGTGAGCGGCTCGCCCAGTCACGCGCTGTACTATGTCAAAAACCACGGCGGCCTCCTCACTGAGGCCGAGTACCCGTACGTGGCCAAGAAGGGCCCGTGCTTGTCCCGAGAAAAGGACGGCCCCCGCATCGGCAAGATCACTGGCGACAAGGACGTGGAGCCGCGGACCGAGCAGGCGCTGGCGCTGGCCGTCCTCAAGGCACCGGTTGCTGTCTCGATCGACGCTAGTGGCCCCACCATGCAGAGCTACAGGTCCGGTGTCTACAAGGGGCCGTGCAACACCACACATAACCACGCCATGGCCGTGGTCGGGTACGGGGTCGATGGGGCCGGGGTCCAGTACTGGATCGCCAAGAACTCATGGGGCCAGACATGGGGGCAGAAGGGCTTCGCCTTCATCCGCAGGGGAGCTGATGGCAGCAAGGGCCTATGTGGCATCGCCGAGTGGAACGTCTACCCAGTCATGGACTGATATCTTATTGGTTTCCTTATTAAGTAATACATATGCAGAATAAGAGGCATGCATGCATGGATGCATGCAGCACATGGTGTGAGAATGATGGGACGATCGAGTATGTCCGTGGGTCGATCTACTAAATTAATTAATAGTAACCGTACATATAATACGGTGAATCTGTAATGTGTTTTGTGAAGTGCAGGTGTATGTTTGAAATATACAAGTGTACTGTGTAGCACGTTCTATAAGTGGTGTGCCAGTTAGTGTTTTTGGTAAGAGCGTGTCGCCAATACCAGTCATCAAAGTCCAAAGACTTGTCATTTTTTTTTTTTATTAATTAAGAAGAAGAGAGTTGTCCGGTTAATGCACACCATCTTATAATTGGGTAACTGTCATTTGGCTAGCAATTTTGTTTAGTATATATCTGTCAAGCACTTGCAAACAAATACGTTAGGATAGTTAGGATAGTACGTTGTAAATATTGTGGCAAGTAATGACCCGAAGAGTAATTCATTAGAATTTTTGGCAAACAATTTGTCTAGATCACTGGATATGTATCTAAAGGAAAAAAAACATCAATAAGAAATAAGAAAATTAATATATGACATATATGTATTCAAAGGGAGGGCTCAGTCGCTCAGATGATATAGAAATACATGGGGGCACTAGCGTAGAATAAATATACTCCCTCCATCCATGTATATTCTGTGTTTTGGATGTGCAGCAAGACCAAGGCAAAGCGTGCAAAATTTTAAGCGAAAAAGTAGCGGACCACCATGCTTGTTTCTCCCCTAATTACTCAACTAAATCTCACTGGAAATCCCATGATTAATGTGTAGTATGCTTAGGCTGGAGGGAGACGAGCGAATATGTGGGGAGGAGAATGCGAGCTTAGGCTGGCCATAGTGGGAGTAACTTAGGGCGCTCCCATTGGCTCTTATCGTATTACCCTAAGTGGTCGACAAAAATTAGAAACAACCACCCCCATGCATTGTTTCTTATGTGTTGTATCCAAGTGTGTTGCTTTTAATTAGTTTAGGGGTCATATTTCCATCTCAACATTATGGCCTAGTTGTGGAGAGAGGGAAAGAAGAGAAACATAGGGAGAGAAAGCCACACCGGATCAAGGCATCCATTACACTATGTAGGGAACGTGTTAAGAGCTGTATCTTCACTAAGATACCTCCTCTCTGGCTTCTTTAATTGATGTGCCACATTATCATTTTACCTAGGAACTTGTGCTAAGGCTGCCCGTAATAGGTAGTATCATAGGTTAGTATCATGCATATGATACTAGTGTATGATACTACATTCGTAATTGTAAGTATCATAGATTAGTATCCTACATAACCTTATTTATTGCCATGCAAGACACATACTAGTATAGTATTTATTATGATACGGTGTCATGATATGATACTCAGCCCTCTCTTTCTTCATTTAATTCTATGTCACCTCATCAAAATTTCCTAGTTGGCATGCATCATACTAGCTATGATACTCCCATTACGAGCAGCCTAAGAAACATGGATTGGGAGTGCCCTTAGCTAGTAACATAACGCACCCCAAGGTAAGCTTGCTTTTGTGGCAAGTAGGTAATAAGGAGAGAGGTGTTTGTGGTAACATAATATGTTACCGTAACATAACGCACCCCAAGGCAAAATGAGTTTTTTTTTTTTTTTGAACAGTGGGAAGGGACCCGAAGGTCCCTGAAGCTGGCATTAAAAAAACAAAATTTGTACATCACAGCTTACACAAGGACCTGAACGAAAAAGAAAATTACAAACTCGTCCTTCCTTTTTGCATACAGGACCCCCAAACATATACTCAGAATGCAATCGAGTCCTGCTACTAAATCCGACCTCGTCGGAGAAGCTACTGCCACCATTTCCGACCAGTACCTTGCCGTTTCTCAGCAAGAAGAAGAGGGCCTCCCAGCATGGAGGTTGAAAAGGAGAGAAAAGGGGATCGAATCCAGGCCGAAGCCGGCGCTCAACCCTATCTCTCATCGAAGCAAACCGGAGACATATGAACGACCAAAATGGTCGGAAGAACCACAACCCCGGCAGCAGAAGAGGTCGTCGCTGCGCATCTAATAAATCAAGGATCACCATAGCCAGCTTCCATTCCCAGTGGAACTCCAGATCTGCAAAGACCGAAGACATCTTAATCCAATCTCTCATGTCACCACCTCTGTGATGAAGAGGAAAGGAAGAAGAAGCTCCAGCCAGATCAGGCGCCCAAGCGAGAGACGAGCTTATTCGGGGATGCAGCCGCGATAAATCTTCTAGCGACCACTGGAACCTCACCACCATCACCAGAAGAACCACAGCCGCTGGCCACCACGCGCTGCCCGCGAACGCCAGCAGCACTCTCCCCATCGGCATCGCGCCAGTCACCGGCATCTCGCCAATCTCCCCTGAGGAAACAACTAATCTAAAGCTACTATATACACAGCTGCACCGCGCACCTCTCCCATCTTCTCTCCAACCGGCAGCGCCGGCGGCGAGCGTCCGGGATCGGGCCGGGCAGAAGCCTCTGGTCGCCTTTCGGTCGCCTCTCTCGAACAGTGTAAGGGAAAGGGGAAAGAGGCGACAGAAAGTTTGGTAGTTGCGTCTGAAGCTATTCACACTTTTGGCAAAATGAGTTTATATCTGAATAAATGAAGACTTACATGAAACTACACATATGGTACTGCTCACTATGAAGATAGTAACATAGACTAGTAGCATATGCATGTTACTAGTCTAAGTTACTTCCCACTATGAGCAGCCTTAAAGCATCTCTAGCAGATCCCGTATATCGCCCCTTCCCTCAAAATAACCGCCGTTTTACGGGACCGGGACGAAAAATCGTCCCAACCAGGTCCCGTTAAACGACCCGTCCCGTAAATAATTTTGCGGGGAGCTGTATATTTTAGCCCGCGTCCGCCATATTTCCAGTTTTTCCTCCCCCTTTTGCAATTTCCTCTATCCCTCGCATGAGTTGGCGGGAGGGAAATTTCAGCGCCAACCGATCCCGTCCTGTGCCTCCGCCGCCGCTAGGCTGGCAGCCACCTCACCGTTGCTCCTCCCTCGGCCGGCCGCGTGTCGCCATGGAGCAGCCGAAGCCACCCGCATCCAATCCCGAGGTCGCCCCGTCGGAATCAAGCACATCCCTCGGCCGGCCACACGACCACGACCGCAGCCGGCTACACGACCACAACCGCAGCGCTGGAGCTCGTCCACGCCACAAGGTGCGGCCGCGCTGGAGCTCGTCCACGCCACAAGGTGCGGCCGCGCTGGAGCTCGTCCACGCTGCAAAAGGTGCGGCCGAGCTGGTGTTCGTCCACGCCGTAAGGTGCGGCCGTGCTGGAGCTCATCCACGCCGCAAAAGGTGCGGCCGCGCTGGTGCTTGTCCACGCCGCAAGGTGCGGCCGCGCTGGAGCTCATCCACGCTGCCTCCATGCCGCAAGGAGCGGCCGTGCTGGAGCTCCTCCATGCCGCAAGCATCCTAGTTACCCAATTGTAATTTAGATTTCGTTTCGAGGCTGTTTTGTTCTGTTTTTCAGGGACCCGGTGGTGAATTTCACTACTGACAAGTGGGCGACACATCTGACATGAAAGATTTTTACGGGATCTGTTCTGCCGGAACAAATGTCATACTGTAAAAATGTGGAAAAACGTTTTGCAGTATCTTGTAAACCGATTTTGCGGTACGAGATTTTAAAGGATCTACTAGAGTTGCCCTTAGGTTGGTCACAATGAGAGTATCGTAGGTAGTATCATGCATGACAACTAGGTATTTTTTCTGAGGTGGCACACAATTATATGAGGAAAGAGAGAATTGAATATCATGATATGATACCGCATCATATTAAATGATGTACTAGTATGTGTCATGCATGGCAATAAATGAGATCACTATGATATCAACCTACAATACTATGCACTGTGAAGGTAGTATCATGCCGTAGTATCATATGCATGATACTAGTATATGATACTTTCCCATTTCGATTGCTAACAAATTGTACCGCATCATTTCTATTGCTATAGTACCTGGCTTTTCTCAGTTTGGTTAGCCGCCCTACACACCCTAGTGGAGGAAGTACAATAAGTGTCGTTACTTATTGTACGTGGACCAATGACATGGATGTGTGTTCTAGCCTATACAACGCTAAATATCTGTAGTGTCAGCCATCAATCTATGTATGCACATGCGAGTGTGTTTTGCGTGGTGACTATAAAATTTAGGTTAGCCCCTCTACAGATCCGTATG
Organism: Elymus sibiricus; assembly: GCA_039707655.1. NCBI lineage: Eukaryota > Viridiplantae > Streptophyta > Magnoliopsida > Poales > Poaceae > Elymus > Elymus sibiricus. The sequence continues at coordinate 12,437,087 of CM077674.1, read as the reverse complement.
GAGGGAGTACAATAAGTGTCGTTAATTATTGTACGTGGACCAATGACATGTATGTGTGTGCTGGCCCATACAACGCTAAATATGAGTAGTGTCAGCCATCAATCTGTGTATGCACAGCACATGCAAGTGTGTTTCATGGTGACTATAAAATTTAGGTTAGCGGCCCTACACACCGGGATGGAGGAAGTACAATAAGGGTCGTTACTTATTGTACGTGGACCAATGACATGGATGTGTGTGCTGGCGTGATTACTCAACTAAATCTCGCTAGAAATCCGATGATTAATGTGTTGGGGCGAATGATGGTCGGATGCAGTATGCAGATGAGACTTATCGTGGAGGGAGACGAGCGAATATGTGGGGAGGAGAATGCGAGCTTAGGCTGGCCATAGTGGGAGTAACTTAGGGCGCTCCCATTGGCTCTTATCGTATTATCCTAAGTGGTCGACAAAAATTAGAGACAACCACCCCCCATGCATTGTTTCTTATGTGTTGTATCCAAGTGTGTTTCTTTTAATTAGTTTAGGGATCATATTTCTATCTCAACATTATGGCCTAGTTGTGGAGAGAGGGAAAGAAGAAAAACATAGGGAGAGAAAGCCCCACCGGATCAAGGCATCCATTACACTATGTAGAGGAACGTGTTAAGAGCCGTATCTTCACTAAGATACCTCCTCTCTCTCTTCTTTAATTGATGTGCCACATTATCATTTTACCTATGAACTTGTGCTAAGGCTGTCCGTAATAGGTAGTATTATAGGTTGGTATCATGCATATGATACTAGTGTATGATACTACATTCGTAATTGTAAGTATCATAGATTAGTATCTTACATAACCTTATTTATTGCCATGCAAGACACATACTAGTACAGTATTTATTATGATACGGTATCATGATATGATACTCAACCCTCTCTTTCTTCATTTAATTATATGCCACCTCATCAAAATTTCCTAATTGGCATGCATGATACTAGCTATGATACTCCCATTACGAGCAGCCTAAGAAATATGGATTGGGAGTGCCCTTAGCTAGTAACATAACGCACCCCAAGCTAAGTTTGCTTATGTGGCAAGTAGGTAATAAGGAGAAATTTGTTTGTGGTAACATAATCTGTTACCGTAACATCACGCACCCCAAGGCAAAATGAGTTTATATTTGAATAAATGAAGACTTACATGAAACTACACATATGGTACTGCCCACTATGAAGATAGTAACATATGCATGTTACTAGTCTAAATTACTTCCCACTATCACCAGCCTTAGAGCATCTCTAGCAGATCCCGTATATCGCCCCGGCCCGCAAAATAACCGCCGTTTTACGGGACCGGGACGAAAAATCGTCTCGACCAGGTCCCGTAAAACGGCCCGTCCTGTAAAAAAATTTGCGGGGAGCTGTATATTTCGTCCAGCGCCCGCCATATCAGTTTTTCCTCCCCCTTTTGCAGTTTCCTCTATCCCTCGCGTGAGTTGGTGGGAGGGAAATTTCAGCACCAACCGCTCCCGTCCTGCGCCTCCGCCGCTGTAACACCCCCTTGTTTTGAGCTACAGTGATCCCACCATGATAATGCCAAGTCACCATGATTTTGCAAAGCTTAATGGTCGTTGGAATCATATCTCATTTCAAATTCCACTTTGAAATCCAATTCAAGATGCAAGTCAAAATAAAACTTGTTCAAACATGGGGTTAAAAATGTTCATGATATTACAAATATTCCATAACCAATAATGTTAAAGAGAACAACATCATTAAAATTCCATAAATGCCAACAGCAACTTTTGGCCAGTTAAATTCAAACATAAAATTTGAATGTTTCAGACTGGTCCCAAACTTTGTGGGCCACCTCAAAGTATTGCAAACTAATTATCTGGCAAGTTTCATAATTTAAAAAATTCATTTAGCCATCCAAATAAATGAAAAACAGAAAACAAAAATGAAAAACAAGAAAAGAAAATAAAAGTGGCAAACCTGTGGCTGGGCTCTAGTCCACAGGAGCAGGCCCGGCCCAACTCCCCATCTGTCGTCTTCCTCCTCCTACTGGCAAGGAGACGACCGCACCCGAGCCGCGTTCGCCGTTGCCGCCGCGCCACCTCGCCTCTCGCGCCGCTACAGAACGTCGGGGGCGGATAAGAACGTCGCCGTGGACCGACTGGACAGCCCCCAGATCTTTTCCTCCCTCCCCATCGCCCTCTACATCGAGCTCCACCTCCGCCCGAAGCTGCCATGGGCACCTCACCGTAGCTCGCGTAGCCACCGCCCTCCCCGCACCTTGCCGCCGTGTCTAGGAGCTTCGCCTTGCTACGCTACGTCGTCCGGTGCATCCTGTTGGAGCTAGGCGAGCCCACAACGCCGTCGAGCCGTCGTTTTCTTCCTTGGGCCGCCGAAGTACTTCGCCGTCGATTCCCCACCTCTGCTGCTCCAAAGCTTTCGCCGAGCCTTCGTGCGCTCCTCTGGTGAACTGCTCGATGAAACCCCTCTGCTTGCGCCGTCGTTTTCATCCCCTAGCCACTGCCGCCATAGATGTCCGAGCTCGCCACCGCCGTTTATTGTCGCCGCCGTAGCCACCCTTGCCCAAGCTCGCAACAGAGCACACGGTTGAGCTCCTGGAGCTTCCAGGAGCCCAACGCACCCAGCCGTTCGTCGCCTCATGCCCCCTGAACTGCTCGCCTCCGTCATTGTAGGCCTCCCCGGCACGAGCTGGTTGCACCGTTGAGCGCGCGGTGCAACGCACATTCGGATGCGCCCTCGCGCGCGTTGAATGGCCGCCCCTATGCGTTTTCCGCCGCTGCTCGAGCCGCTTCGCCGCATATTTGGCTGCTGGCGTTTAGACGCCGGCGCCCCCGCCGTGTGGCACCTGCAGGTGGACCCTCTGGGTCACTGCCACTAGGTCCCACGGGCCCAGTTGACCCAGTCAACTGCTGACTGGGCAACGCCCAGTCACTGACCAGTGGGACCCCGGGGGCCCCGTTGACCGGTCAACTGGTCAACTGACCAGCTGACTCAGCCCCCCTCCCTGGCCCACTGTCAGTCTCTGGTACACTTCTGTGTACGCAGAGCTGGGTGCACTTAGTATTTCCATTTAATTGAATTTCGAATTAAAAATAAACCAGAAATTCTAGAAATTCAAATAAACTTTGAAAATTCATATAAATTCAACCGTAACTCGGATCAAAATAATTTATATATGAAAAATGATCAGAAAAATACAACGAATCTGAATATGTCATTTATATTCATGTTAGATCACTATAAGGTGATGAACATTGAACTTTTGACCACATTTCAATAAATGAATAGTGTATGACTTTGGGAATTTCCCAGATAATTTCCCAAGTCATTTAAAACATTTAGTGATGCATTAGAACACCCCTGCATCACATTCTTGCCATGTCATGCATATTGTTGCATTTGTTTGCCCGTTATTCATTATGCTTTCCCCCGCTTTAATTTTTGGTAGACCCCGAGATCGTCGTAGACCAGGAGTACGACTACTCCGTTGACGACCAGTTTGCCACAGCAGAGCTTCCAGGCAAGCAAACACCCCTTGATCATTCCTATATCGTCCATTTCATTCTCTCTTATTCTTGCATTAGATGATGCTACTGTTACTGTTTTATCTGTAGATCCCATTCTGATGCATAGCCTGTTATTGTAACCTGTTGTTGATACCATTCTGTTACCCTATCATGCCTAGTATAGTTATGGTAGTGTCACATCAGTGGCCCTTCACCCTTGTCCGCTTGCTATGCTGTAGTCGGGCCGTGATCCCTCTGGGCGATGATCACGGATATAACTGAAATACTTACTACACACTGCTATGTTCAAATGGGGCTGAAGGGACCGGTGGCACCATCCAGGTAGTGATGGGCCTGAGCTCCCGACAGTTACCCTAAAGACGGGTCGGCCCCAAGGGCACCCGCGAGTGATTCACTAGTCGGAACGACAGGGCAGGCGGAGACCATCCGGGATGGTCCTGGCTCTGAGCGTGTCCACGAGTACTTGAGAATAATGCACTAACGAGATTTGGGTATTTGATCTGAGCTGGCCACTGGACTATACGCACTAATTGCCACGTGGGATAATGGTTTATGGGGCCCTTGGCGTCGTCTGTTTCTACCGAAGGCTCTGTCAAATGTCGCAGTTCAGCAGTGTCGGGCTGATTGTTGGGGTGAGCGGATACTGCCTTCTGCGTAGTCAGAGGTGGGCTTGGTCCCCGACCAGTCTCGCAACGTGCAGGTGTGCTTGGGGTTCTTGGCCGAAGATCCCCTAGCCATAGGGTTTAGACCGGCATGATGACCTCTCTGGAGAGCTTAGTTGGAACTTCGGTGTGTCAATCATCCGAGGCCGGGCATGACCCAGGAAAGTGTGTCCGGCCAGAGGTAATCGAGGGTGTTGGGCTATGTTGTGCACCCCTGCAGGGAAGTAAACTATTCGAATAGCCGTGTCCACGGTAACAGGACGATTTGGAGTTGTATCCCGATCTGTCTACAACTTAAACTGGATACTGAATAAAATACACCAAGACAAAAGATAGGAATACTCGGAGATCGCTTCCTCACAGGGTGACGAGGGGAGGTTCTCTGAGTATGGTGCTCCTTTATGGGTACAAGTTGGAATATTATATGCTCCTCTCTTCTGATGCTGCAAGATGAAGATAGTCTTTGATAGGTTGAGCTTCTCCCCCTTATTCTGGCATTTCTGCAGTTCAGCCCAAAGATATAGCCTCATTCCTTTGATACCAATGCATAACTAGTATATATCTGATGTAAGTCTTGCGAGTACTTTGGATGAGTACTCACCGTTGCTTTGCTGTTCTTTTCTACTACCCGGTTACTGCGTTTAGATGCTGGAGCCCAGGATGCGGATGGATCCGCCGCAGGCTACTACGTGGAGATTGACGATGACGAGTAGTTCGGAGGTCCCAGGCTGGAGGCCTTGCCTTTTCGATCAGTATCGCTTTATGTTTCAGCCTTCTTAAGGCAAAAACTTGTATGAACTTGGTCTGTACTCAGATGATACCTTTTTGATGACTGATGTATCCCCGGGTCCTCGTGGCCCCTGTTGTAATGTAAATGTTTAAGTTTAATTTGTGTCATTGAGTTGTGTTGTGATACTAGACCGTGAGACACTGATCTTGATCGTGCATGCTGCGTGCATGATTAGTGCACGATTAATTTCAGGGGCGTCACAGCCGCCGCTGGGCTCGCCGCCACCTCACCGTTACTCCTCCCTCGGCCAGCCGCGCGTCGCCATGGAGCAGCCGGAGCGTCCCGCATCCAATCCTGAGGTCGCCCCGTCGGAATCGAGCGCATCCCTCCGCCGGCCGCACGACCACGACCGCAACGCCGCACGACCACGACGCCAGCCGGCCGCACGACCACAACCGCGGCGCTGGTGCTCGTCCACGCCGCAAGGTGCAGCCGCGCTGGAGCTCGTCCATGTCGCCTCCACGCCATAAGGTACGGCCGCACTGGAGCTCGTCCACGCCGCAAAAGGTGCGGCCACGCTGGAGCTTGTCCAAGCCGCCTCCACGCCACAAGGTGCGGCTGCGCTAGAGCTCGTCCACGCCGCCTCCACGCCGCAAGGTGCGGCCGCGCTGGAGCTCCTCCACGCCGCAAGCATCCCAGGCACCCAATTGTAATTTAGATTTTGTTTTGAGGGTGTTTTGTGCTATTTTTCAGGGACCCGGTTGTAAATTTAGCTACTGACAAGTGGGCTCCACATCTGACATGAAAGATTTTTACGGGATCTGTTCTGCCGGAAAAAATGTCATACTGTAAAAATGTGGAAAAACGTTTTGCAGTATCCTGTAAACCGATTTTGCGGTAGGAGATTTTAAAGGATCTACCAGAGTTGCTCTTAGGTTGGTCACAATGAGAGTATCATAGGTAGTATCATGCATGACAACTAGGTATTTTTGCTGAGGTGGCACACAATTATATGAGGAAAGAGAGGATTGAATATCATGATATGATACCGTATCATATTAAATGATGTACTAGTATGTGTCATGCATAGCAATAAATGAGATCACTATGATATCAACCTACAATACTATGCGCTGTGAAGGTAGTATCATACCGTAGTATCATATGCATGATACTAGTATATGATACTTTCCCATTTCGATTGCTAACAAATTGTATCGCATCATTTCTATTGCTATAGTACCTAGCTTTTCTCAGTTTGGTTAGCTGCCCTACACACCCTGGTGGAGGAAGTACAATAAGTGTCGTTACTTATTGTACGTGGACCAATGACATGGATGTGTGTGCTGGCCTATACAACGCTAAATATCAGTAGTGTCAGCCATCAATCTATGTATGCACATGCGAGTGTGTTTTGCGTGGTGACTATAAAATTTAGGTTAGCCCCTCTACATATCCATATGGAGGGAGTACAATAAGTGTCGTTACTTATTGTACGTGGACCAATGACATGTATGTGTGTGCTGGCCCATACAACGCTAAATATGAATAGTGTCAGCCATCAATCTATGTATGCACATGCAAGTGTGTTTCATGGTGACTATAAAATTTAGGTTAGCGGCCCTACACACCGGGATGGAGGAAGTACAATAAGTGTCGTTACTTATTGTACGTGGACCAATGACATGGATATGTGTTGGCCTATACAACGCTATAATAGTAGTTTAGGTCATTAATCTAACTCTAATCTATACGTGTGTTTTGCAAGGTGACTATAAAATTAATAATGACCTGTTGCCATTTTAGAAATGGATGGAGTTATGGGGAAAAGACTGCATGTAGGCTGGTTGATGTGACTTGTCTGCTGGCATACATGCAATGAACATCCTGATCTCTGGATTCTACTCACATGCATGCATCGATTGCATGCTTAAAAATCAGCGGATGGCGTACACTAATCACCCAACATGCATACATCTTTATTTGTCGAATCATCACCGATCTCACCCACCACCCAATTAAAGATAACACGTGAAGCAAAAAATCACACTGAGCTTACCTTACTCCATGACACTAAATATCAGTGGGGCTCAATAACATCACTGACATGACATGTGTGCATGGATGCTTGATACTCTGTCGGGTTACAAATCCTATATTGTTAAGAAGTTCATCCCCACTACAAAGTATTCTCTTAACATGCAAATGGTCCAACTCAGCATGCCATGTCATCAGATACCAACCAATCACTAGTTCACGACTATCTCTCTCCGTGACCAAAGTCTCTCCCGACCACTCTTCCCCACACTATTAAAGTGCATATGTCATGGCACACGTTCCATTACTAGCATTTAGAACCGACCATGGACGAACCCTCTCTCTGTTCTGTCACTAGCATTTGTTTTTTCAATCTTTAGCAGCCTCCCATCTTCTTCACGGCGATTACTCTACCACCAATTAATTCCCCTCTCCATATTCACTTTCTCCATCGATTCCTCTACCAGTCTACCTCCCAGGACCCCCTACTGTTTTCATATGTATGGTCTTCCTGAGTTTTTGTCCTCCCCGTCTTCACCTGCTCCACCGATTTCTCTACCCACTACTGTTTTCTTAGGTATGTTCTTTCATAGTCTTGCATCAAATCTAGTCCCTCTTGGTCTTTCAAGCTAAGAACCTGATGGATATTCTCCTCCTTATCATCTTCCTCCTTCCCGTCGTCACCAGCACAATAGGTCCCGAGTCCAGATCCGTTAATATCTGGTGTGCATCACCTTATCACCACACCAAGATTGCTCGATGTCGCGCCACCACACCGCTCCTGGACGACGTCGCCGCACGCCCGGCATGCGTCGCCGGAACCCACAGCGCCTCCTCGGTGCACCGCCTCGGCTTCTGCCGGCCGCGACGCCGCGCCTGGACAGCGCCTCTGCATGCCCGCAGCGCCTCCTCTGTGTCCGCATTGGCTTCGCCAGGCCGGCCACCCTAACCATCCGCATCGGCTTCGCCCGGCCCCGGCTACGTTCCACACACCCACCCCGCGTCATAGCAGCAGCGCCAAGGATCTTGCCGTTGTTTATCGTGCATTCCCTCGGTCCCTCCTCCCTTTGTTCTAGCGTGGAGCTCAGTGAAGCGGTCGGCATGGCCTGCCATGGAAGAGGAAGAAGAGAGGTTCTTCCCTATGTTCTTCCTTTTGGCCAGACCTTCAGACTGACACTAGCATCACTTCCGGAGATGGATACTAGGTGTTGTTTGACACTTGCTCTTCTCTGTTTTTCCTAATGTGTGCTATGGCATTCCTTTCACTTCCCAATGTTCTAAACCTCTATGCATATTCAGGTTTGATTCAGGATTTTAGAGGCAGTCAGGCAGGTGCTTACGATGTCAAGCAGTACAAGGAAAAGGGTGTTCATCTAGGTTGTTGTTCTAATTCCTTCCTTTTTCTATGGAGTATTGTTGTGCTAAAGCGTATGTTATCAGTACACCCTTTTCACTTAGATTTATAACAATTTCAATTTTTAATCTGCAAGAAATAATTTGTAGCAAGAAGCCATGAGAGAACATAGTTTTTTTGGCAGTAGGACAATGGTAATCGACCGCACCACCATTTATTTCGATTATCCTGGACCATCATGGGAACTATAGGGACATATAAATGAAAACTGCACGGTTTTGTTAACATGCATGATTAACGTGTTGACTTTACCTTATTCTGATCGTTGTAGCCTGGTAGGCCTGGTATATGCAAAAGTTTCATTTGTCACACAACATTCGTCATTTATATGCATTGATTCGTTTCATAGCTCTCATCATATCATAGTAATAAAGATGAAATTCAAACTGGCTTTACCAGCAGCTATCTACTGGTTGATGCTTACAGGTCGGAGCTTATTCTTGAAAATATGAAGAGCCAAACTTCCATGCTCAGGCTTGGCTTCGTCAAACTTATTTATCTGATGTTGAGCAAGGCTGTGAGTTAAGGCTTCTAAGCTCCATTTTGTCGAGGTTTTGCAGTGACATCAAGAAATTCAAAGGGGAAAAAACTAGAGTGCATCTTTCTTAGTTTTTAGCTTTATAATTGTCATGTCCTAATATCTACTTGCGACATGCAACAGTGCAAATGTGATGAAGGACTATGATGAGTGTTATTTTTACGTTCATCACACCTAAGTTTAAACCGGTTTATTTCATAAAAGCCGAGATATCCGCTCCGATATTCGTACAAATGACTAATGAATGCAAAGGATTCCAAAATCCTCTCTTTAATTTGTTTCCACGGGAAATTGGGCTATACATGGACGAAATCAAGCACATATATGGAAGGGGGCAAAGAGGAGATAAGGAGATTCAAGTGGGAGGCGCAGCAAGGCCAACAGAGCGCAAGACGACGTCTCATACGAGCACAGACTCTCGTAAGCGCTCTCGTATGAGGTACCCACGGCCCCGTGGAGTCCAACCCTACAAATATCATTAAAGGGCCAGCACCAGAAGAGGCGCACAACAATGCACAGACCTCCGTCTTTATCCATGGGATTTTTGTCTGCAGTTCTGCTATGTATTGGTCTGTCCACGCCTAACTTCCATATATACATAGCAAGAATTGTACATATACATATCGCCTCCTGTCAGACATACCACAGTTTTAAGGTAGTAGTAGGTGCCTCATTGCGGCAATGAAAAGTAAAGTCGAAAATATATATAAGTTTTTAACCATATTGGTTAATACATTCAAATTATAAACAGCTTGCAAGCTGCTAATTAAGTCACGGTACATAAACAAAATACAGAGGTCCCCTCACAAAAATATGCTGAGCTATTGGTCACATCCACTCACAATTTTTTCTTTCAGTTCACCCAACCGAAACCAAACCGCGATATTTTTTTTGTGAAACCAAACCGCGATCTCTCCTCTAGGATGAAGGCACACACTGACGAGATCAGCTAAAGTTGGGTGTCCGCGTCACATGCAAGGTTTTAAATAGGGGATAGCGGGGTGATAGCGGATTGAGGTCGGTGTAGCGAAATGCGGATAGCGGGTGATATTGCGGACGCTATGTCCACATAGCGGATTTGTAAAAACAGTTGCAAATTTGAGATTATTATGTATATTTCTGTGCCGTTGACAACAGTATGACACTTGAATTGAACAATCGTCATTTATATAAGCATATAGACTATCACTGTTCCATGACATCTGGACAATATTCAACCATGTAACCATGCAAACAAATACTATCAGTGGAGTGTATGACCATGACATCTGGATCTTTTTTTGTTCTTTAGGTTGCGGCTGCGGAGGAAGCCCCTGATCCTGCTGAAGACATTGTGCTAGTAGCCTAGTACTGCAGAAAGAAGAAACAAACATAAGCTATTTGACTGACTTACCAGTGTAGATGGTTGATTTGTTTAATTTAGATTCCATTTAGAAATTACAAGTAAACTAGATTTGTCAATATAGTTGTACAGTGCAAAAGGAATTACAACTAAACAACATTTATCGGTATAACAAAAGGCAGAGACTGTACTGTGCAAGTTTATCACTAAAAACTGAATTTATAGAGCAAAATTTAACAGTATAAACAAAAGGCAGAGTTCATAGGTGTTCAGCTATATCGCTATCGGAGTGTGGCGACGACATGGACGGCGAGCTACTCGAACAGAGGCGGCGATTGATGTCAGCATCTAAGACTATGACCGCCGTGTCAATTTTTATCCTGTTGCAACGCACGGGCATATGTGCTTGTTAAATATAAAGTAAGTCCAAATCACCAAGTATGAAACGGTTTACAGCAAAACACGACCAAAACGGTTAGAAACGAGATTACATAGCTCAACTACATAATCTGCTACTGGCATGTCAGCCAAACTGGTTGAACAAACCCCGTGCAACCATTTCCAGGCGGCTGCATCCAAAGGCCATAGGCTCCCACGCGTCAACATGCTGCAGTGATGACCACGTACGGATTGATGTTGTATAGTTCCAAAGATAACCTGCAATAAATTAGGAATTGATGATCAGTTAAAAACACACTCATTCTGGCAATTCCAAATTGCTCAAAGAATGGCACAAACTCCCACCGCTCCTGACTCCCACGTACACCAGTGGCGCTCACCTCCGTTCAGCCAGAGCACGCTGCCGCCGGCAAGTCGTCCCACTTTGTTTCGCCTCATTCAGACAAACAAACCTTGTTGCCCCCTTCCTTGCTCCTCCGTCGTGATCTCGAAATTCCATTACCTCCGCCAGCCATATGCCAACCTCTGTGGCTGTGTACAGAGCCAACCGTGAATATCCTCTTCATAGGAGAATTTAACTTGCTTCTTCCTCTTGCCTCTCCAGGTTGCCATATATGATTCAGAGCAACAAGTTAAATTCTCCTACTTTATGGCAACTGATTGAGAGGAACCATAAAGTAGAACATCTAGTGTCATAGATGTTGGCCCAAGTATTTTCGTCGTCTCCGTTAGAACCCCCTGCGTGCACGGTGCACCCATCCATCCATCATCCAAGCTAATCAAGAGGTTCAGACTTCGGAGCAACATTCTTGTCAATCAAATGAATTCCATGTATGTTACATACAAGTGTGTTGCCGATGGCGATGCCATTCCTGTTTGCAGCATCAACATCGACTTTCTTGTACCCGACGGCCATGTTGCTGAAGGCAGTCCTGACGGCGCGCTTCAGCATGTAGAAGACCACTTCCCCCAAGCCCTCTGTCAGCTGCAGTTAACGCATGCCGCCACAACAGCATCCAGACTGGAAACTGATTAGTAGTACTACTAGAATCAAATAAGTTGTGAAAAGGATGACGCATGACCTTAACTGCAGTTATTAGGACAGCCTAACAGAAGTACTTACATCCTGTGGGTTCACATTATTCATTACTCAAGAGAAGGAAGAACAAGATGGGGCGCCCGTGGGTTCACATTACCAGTTAGTTGACTAATCAACTCCGTGTTCACACTGCTGCAGGCCGGAGACGGCGTTTTCTACATCCATCTCCTGCTTGTTTATTTTCTTGCATCATCGTTATTTTGTACAAGTTGATCGATGCACGGCGAAGATGAGGACGACATGCATTTGACAACGAGAGTCTGGACGCACACCACCGGCAACCTGGTCTTCACAATCAAGGCCGGCTGACCATTACTTTTATTTTATCCCAGACTGCAACGGTGCCGGCCTCCCTCCCTTGCAACGTGCCCATTGGGTACCTGTAATGTAAAGTTAATATAAGCCATCAGAGACAAGAAGATTACACCAACTGACTTATGGTCACACCAACTCTTTGAAACGATCAGGCTTGCCGATATATATTACATTATATCCCACTGAACGATGGTAACAGCCTTCGCTTTGCTAACAGATGGAAAACTCTGCATCAAGGTGGTTTTGAGCGTTGTGACACGACAATAGGGTTCATCGCATCGCCATGAGCTTGCTCTGCTCACTTGTTGCCGTCCTGTTGGTCGGTGCTGTGAGCGCCGCCGGCTACGAGGCCGCGTTGCTTGCTTTCAAAGCGCAGCTAAGCCATGGCCGCTCGCTGGCCTCCTGGAACAGCAGCGCCAGCTTCTGTAGCTGGGAAGGTGTGACATGCAGCCACCACACGCCGGCGCGGGTGGTGGCGCTGAGGTTGAACGGCACCGGGCTCGCCGGAGCACTCTCCCCGGCCATCGACCTGAGCTCCAACTCGCTCCACGGGGACATTCCGGCGAGCCTCGGCCGCCTCCGCCGCCTGCAGATTCTCTACTTGAGCCACAACTCCTTCTCCGGTACACTACCAGCAAACCTGAGCTCCTGCGTCAGCATCACCGAAATGAGACTGAACAACAACACACTTGGCGGGCGCATCCCGGCTGAGCTCGGCGAGAAGCTCACGTACCTCGAATTCATGTCCCTCAGAAAAAACAGGTTCACTGGGCCCATCCCAGCATCACTGGCCAATTTGTCCCATCTACAGTCTCTCGAAATCTCCTATAACCAGCTCATTGGCTCGATCCCACCAGGGTTCGGAAGCTGCCACAGCATTATATATTTCAATGTCGCCGAGAACCTCCTCATTGGTATGCTCCCGCCTTCTCTCTACAATTTGTCGTCAATGGTAGTATTTTCGGTAGGGGGGAATATGTTGTACGGAAGCATTCCGAAAGATATCGATAGCAAGTTCCCCATGTTGGAAGGTCTTGGCTTGGGTACTAATTACTTCACAGGAACCATCCCTTCCTCAATATCGAACATATCTTCCCTCATATTACTTAGCATCAACGCCAATAGAGTTAGTGGGTACGTGCCTCCCACATTGGGGAAGCTGGGAGCTCTCCAACAACTGTACTTGGGTGACAATAAGCTTGAAGCGAATGACATCAAGGGGTGGGAATTCATCTCATCTTTGGCAAACTGTAGCCAACTGCGGGTACTGGCACTCGGCATCAATTCTTTCGGAGGACAACTACCGGGTTCGATTGTGAACCTCTCAACGACTCTCCAGCAGTTATACTTAAGTGACTCTACGATCTCTGGGAGTATACCTGCAGATATCGGCAATCTGGTTGGTCTCAACGTGCTTCTAATAGCAAATACTTCCATATCAGGGGTGATTCCAGAGAGTATTGGTAAGCTAGAGAACTTAATCGATCTAGGCTTGTACAATAATAGCTTGTCTGGCCTCATACCGTCATCGCTAGGAAACCTTTCACGGTTGAATAGGCTTTATGCACACCGTGGAAACTTGGAGGGACTGATTCCGGCAAGCCTGGGGGAGTTGAAAAACCTCTTTGCACTCGATTTGTCAATGAACTACAGACTTAATGGAACAATACCCAGAGAGATTTTCAAATTACACGGCCTTTCTTGGAAATTGGACTTGTCCTACAATTCCCTTTCTGGACCCATTCCTAATGAAGTTGGTAGCTTGGCAAACCTTAACAACCTAATTTTATTAGGAAACCAGTTGTCTGGCGAGATACCCGACAGTATTCAGAATTGCATAGTGTTGGAACGACTATTATTAAACAACAATTCCTTTGAGGGAAGCATACCTCACTCACTGAAAAATATAAAGGGGCTCAGCATACTGAACCTAGCCATGAATAAGTTCTCTGGTAGTATTCCTGAGGCCCTTGGTAGCACTGGAAATTTGCAAAAGCTGTACCTAGCACACAACAACTTGTCAGGGTCAATCCCATTAGTTCTACAGAATTTGACATCATTGATCAAATTGGATATATCCTTCAACAATTTGCAAGGTGAAGTGCCAAATGAAGGTGTTTTCAAAAACATCACTTACTTAGCAGTTGCCGGGAATATCAATTTGTGTGGTGGTACACCTCAACTTCATTTGGCTCCATGCTCCTCAAGAAAGAACAGAAAAAAGATGTAAAAGTCTCTTGTGATTTCTCTAGCGACAGCTGGAGCACTATTGTTGTCACTTGCAGTTATACCTCTTGTTTGGATACTTTGTAAGAATCTTGATGATACTCGTGTGCTAGCTCTGCCCCTCTATTTATATGTTGAGCCCTGGGGTCTAAACTTGGAGAGAAAGCCTCCACAAGGTCGGTTTTGCCCGCACAAGGTCGGTTTGGCCCGCACGGAAAGAGTCCCACTCGGATTCCAGCAGTACCGCGTACAAGCGGTAGTACCGCTCATGAGCGGTAGTACCGCTTGAGCGGTAGTACCGCTTCACACAAGCGGTAGTACCGCTTACGCGGTAGTACTGCCTTACCAGCGGTAGTACCGCTTAAGACAGCAGCAAAACTTCCTTTTGCACTTTCCAATACCTCGTGGGCTTTATGTTGGGGAACGTTGCATGGGAAACAAAAATTTTCCTACGCACACATAAGATCTATCCATGGTGATGAGCATCTACGAGAGGGAGAGTGAATCTACATACCCTTGTAGATCGCTAAGCGGAAGCGTTAATAAACGCGGTTGATGTAGTCGAACGTCTTCGCGATCCAAATCGCCGAGCGTCCCGCGATCCAATCACGATCCTTCCGATCTAGTGCCGAACGGACGGCACCTCCGCGTTCAACACACGTACGGCTTGATGACGCCTTCACCTCCTCGATCCAGCGAGCGATGGTGAAGTAGTGGTTGAGTTCCAGCAGCACGACGGCGTGGTGATGGTGGTGAGGAACAATCTCTGCAGGGCTTCGCCAAGCACTACGGAGATTATGACGGAGGAACTAGAGGGCTAAGGTTGCCGGCACACGGCTTGGGAAATCCTGATGTATCCCGTGTGCTAGCCCTGCCCCTCTATTTATATGTTGAGCCTTGGGGTCTAAACTTGGAGTAAAAGCCTCCTCCGGGTCGGTTTTGCCCGCACAAGGTCGGTTTGGCCCGCAGGGAAAGAGTCCAACTCGGATCCCTGCCGAACCGTGCACAGCCGCGCACAAGCGGTAGTACCGCTTCACACAAGCGGTAGTACCGCTTGGGCGGTAGTACCGCTTCACACAAGCGGTAGTACCGCTCGGGCGGTAGTACCGCTTCACCAAGCGGTAGTACCGCTTACGCGGCAGCAAAACTACTTTGCACTTTCCAATACCTCGTGGGCTTTATCCCTTTGGCCCATATAAAGTGTAGCTGCACCCGAACACTTCGGCAAACATCCGGAACCCCTTCCGGTGAACTTCGGAACTCTTCCGGAGATCAAAACACTATTATCACATATATCAATCTTTACCTCCGGACTATTCCGGAGATCCTCGTCATGTCCGGGATCTTATCCGGGACTCCGAACAACTTTCGGTCACCAACATAATAACTCAATTATACTAATCGTCACCAAACGTTAAGTGTGTAGACCCTGCGGGTTCGAGAACTATGTAGACATGACCGAGACACCTCTACGGCCAATAACCAATAGCGGGACCTGGATGCCCATATTGGCTCCTACATATTCTACGAAGATCTTTATCGGTCGAACCTCTATGTCAAGGATTCAGTTAATCCCGTATGCTGTTCCCTTTGTTCTTCGGTATGTTACTTGCCCGAGATTCGATCGTCGGTATCACTATACCTAGTTCAATCTCGTTACCGGCAAGTCTCTTTACTCGTTCCGTAATACAAGATCCTGTGGCTAACTCTTTAGTCACTTTGCTTGCAAGGCTCAATGTGATGTTGTATTACCGAGTGGGCCCTGAGATACCTCTCCGTCATACGGAGTAACAAATCCCAGTCTTGATCCATGCCAACCCAACAGACACCCTCGGAGATACCTGTAGAGCACCTTTATAGTCACCCAGTTACGTTGCGACGTTTGATACACACAAGGTATTCCTCCGGTGTCAGTGAGTTGCATGATCTCATGGTCAAAGGAACAGATACTTGACATGCAGAAAACAATAGCAATAAACTGACACGATCAAATGCTACGTTTACAGTTTGGGTCTTGTCCATCACATCATTCTCCTAATGACGTGATCCCGTTATCAAATGACATCTCATGTCCATGGCTAGGAAACCTTAACCATCTTTGATCAACAAGCTAGTCAACTAGAGGCTTACTAGGGACACAGTGTTGTCTATGTACCCACACATGTATTTCAGTTTCCAATCAATACAATTATAGCATGGATAATAAACGATTATCATGAACAAGGAAATATAATAATAACCAATTTATTATTGCCTCTAGGGCATATTTCCAACACGTCGGTCAACCCCAGTCCAGGAACTTCCCCTGTTGGCACACGTCTGTGCATCCAGTCCGGCACATGTGCCATGCCGTGTGCCACAATGGGCCACACCCGCCATGCACCACATGCCCGCGCACCTGACCAACACACGCCCATGTGACTGCGAGGGTCGCCTCTGACACCAAATGTAACACCCCGACCACCCCCGGACCGGCGGCTGTTACGCCTGGCAGCTCTCTAGGATCTCTAGACTTGCCCCCACAGACCAACACTAGTTTTTCCTGCGCACTTTGTCCTCACTCATGCGCACCCGGGAAGGACTTCACCAGGAAGTTTTAGAGAGTCTTTTCCTTCTTTTATGTGCCTTTCAACTTTTTAAAAACACAAAAAATAAAGTGATTTGAAAGTTGTGCATTGAAGAAGTGAGGGTCGACCTTGAACATTTGTGTTCATGCTTACGGAAACAATGTAAAACTTTTCATGGAAGTTTCTCGTAAAAATAATTATCCCCTTGTATATACCACTGTACCATAAAAATAAAGTACCAAGGTTTGCCTTTAGGATGTTTAAATTGCATGTTTGATATGTGATGTGCAGAAACAAAAAGTTTTGCTATAGTATTTGAATTTTCATATTTTACTGGAATGTGCAAATCACATATATTCCAGAAAAAATCACATATATTCCAGAAAAAATCACATATATTTCAGAAAAAATCATATTAAATCGCTGGGGTGTTTTGACCTTACTAGATATTGATTTTCTGTAAAAAAAACATGCAAAAAATAGCAACTGGCACTGGGCAATAGATTAATAGGTTAGTCCAGAAAAATAATATAAAAGTGAACCAAAACCATTAATAAATGATGTAAATATAGCATGAATACTTCAAAAATTATAGATACGTTGGAGACATATCAGTCATACACCATGAAAGAAAATTATTTTGGAGTTGGTGTTGAGCACCATGGAAGAGTAATGTACTCATCACTTGTTCATCTTTTGCAAGGCAGCAACCGGTAGATGACCCAGCATTGTCTTGCCTTTTTTGTTTTGTTTCTGGTGACGCCATGCATTCCCATCAATTAATTTTCCCAATTTTCCATATGTGCCAGGAATATATGTCTTTTATTGAAAGCATGTCCTCGCAATCATCACCATCATTCTTACACTTGTATCGAGAAGCTATGCACACCAGACATGCAAGCAATTTTGCATTCTCTTTACGGTACATGATATAGTCTGTCGGACATGTATGTATTTTTGGTACTTCCATTCCCAAGGGGCAAATAACCTTCTTAGCATCGTAGGTAGTTCATGGCATATGGTTTCCCATTGAAAGCATGCCCACTAAGACATGTCCATGTTGCTTGCGGCAACAAAGTCTACGATCGAGGATGTCCAGAAGGTGTGTTTTTCGCATGACTAGTGGTTAGGGGTTGGCTTCCATGGAAATCGCCTCTGCCTTTTACCCTCTTACCAAAATAAAATGGAGGTCGGTCCATATTGAACTCCTCGATGATTAGTGGATCCGCATCGTGTGCACTATCACCACCACAATTCAAATTTGGGAATTTTTTGATCTTTGATCAAAGCTCGAGGGGTTTGTCATCAACCCCGATGTGCCAGATTCCACTACTTGGCTTTGGATCACAAATGGGCAATATTTTATGAACTCCATGTACAAATTTCAATTCATAGGGAGGCTGGCCCCTTTTGCTGATGGAAATATTTGGCAAACGCATCGAGCCCAAATGAAAGATCTTTGTTTGGCTACTCCATGGAAATATGCTGATAGGACATAGACTGGCCATACAAGGTTGGCCCCATGACCAAGCATGTCGTTTGTGTGACATGGAGTTTGAGACGAATGAGCACCTCGCCATGCAGTGCATCTTCTCGAAAGGGGTTTGGGGAATTGTGGTTGGTTGGCAGGCGCTGACCACGAGTAAAGTTCTACTAGTTCCACCTTGATCCCTAGTGGCATTTCAATCAGTCTGGATAGGGAGCAGAAGAGAAATTTTGAATGAGTGCTAATATACATCCTTGGTTTGGGAGGTGTGGTTAGAGCACAACCGAAGATTTTGCAAAGCAGTATCGTTAGACGTCCTAGATGTCGATCTCTATCAAGGGGGCAGCGGACCTCCGCCACACGCTGTTAGCCATGGGACAGCAGCGATAGCCTCCTCCGCAACAAAGTGTGTTGTGGCTTCCCCGCCTGCTCTTATGCAACCACTCCATCTCTCCTGATGATGGTTGCGCGGTCGGTAGCATCCCACCGCCTCCTCTACTCAACGTTGGAGGGTCTCTCCAGTGTTCCACGAGCCAGCGGTGGCACATCCGATGTGCATCCCCCATCGGCGGGAACTAGCACTGGCTGCTACCTCAATGGGAGGCACACAGCTCCAGCCGCAAAAGTGGACCGGCTGCGTGGCATAACTGCGAAAAGAAAATACTCCGCCATGAGAAGTGGGCCGGACAGATACGGCCCACCGGTTTAAGTAGCATTTTATTTTACCTTATATCTTTAGCCGTCAGGTTATCTAACACTTGCATAAACATATGTATTTCTGTTTTATGTGTATTATCTCAATCCTACTGCTGCTTTGCAGTAAGTCAATACAAATACAGTTTTGTTAGTATATAATTTTATTTATGGCTTACAATTACTTCCTTTTACTATATAATTGGATAATAATATTTTTTTGTTAAATTAATAATTTAAGCCTCACATTTGTGTAAAGAAATCATAGAAAAGCAATATGCAGAGTGCTTGCAAAATTTCTTTTGATGACTACTTTCTATTATATTGACAAAATGCAAGATAGTGAAGTTTTGACATTGATGCGCCATCTGATTAACAACATCGGAATCCATGCACCACAGTTACATGGGTCGAAGCGTGCGGGCAGATGATTCATGAGAGAACTTTTTTTTTCTTTTGCATGAAATGGTTAAACTTTTCAAAACAATTATTCCAGCTAAGGCAGCATGGTAGCAATGATATACTACCGACAGTACTTGAGTTGTCCAGCGTAGCAACCCATCCACCGGATGCAATATCCCAACATATGTGGCACCCGGATTATAACCCGGAAACCAACCGTGTAACCTTACTTGCCCCGGGATCTAAGTAAGCTAGTAAACATGGTCTTGATATAGTAATTCCATAGAACACTTAAAGTAGCAGTACATCGGAGCGAGGCCATAGTGTCGATACTTATACTAGCTCCACCAATACTCACATAGGAATGGGTAATGGACAGTTGAATCGTGGGGTTTACAAACCAAACACTAGGATACAAGTTAAGCTTTAACACAAAAGCTTAATAATCTTATAGGATAGCAGAAGCATCAACAAAGGAAAGCATAGAAAACTCCAAAACCACATGAACCACCAACTAGAAATACTTCTAGACATTAGACTCGCTAGGGAAATCGACACCCGAAGGATCATCAACATCCATATCTGGCTAATCAACAAGCCAGGTGTGTACGTTGAATGTACTCGCAAGAAATTATGGACAAAAGATATACTAAATGCATGCAGAATGCAAATTCTCATGCCATGCTCTGGAATTTAAAACCACAGTTAGCAATGGAGATAGCATAGTATGCAAGAGCGCACATTTTATAATATTCACATCAAGAATTAGTAATAATATTCACAATATTGTATAATCATAAAAAAATGGAGATTCTCAGGAGGTAGAACCATCCCAAGAGAATACCAATAGATAGCAAAATATCAACAAAGATTAAAATAGCCACTCAGTCGAACGTCAGAGCGACATCACAGACATGGGGCACAACGGAAGATTCAAAGGAAAAACTGAAATAAAACAACCGCTTAGTCGGGCTTCGATGTGACATCATAGACATGGGGCACGATAAAGATCCAAAAAAACCCGAAAATAAGGTAGCCAGTCAGTTGGACCTCTATGTGACATTGCAGACAAATGGCACAGCAAAAAGAATCAAAGAAGAACTGTAATACAAGTACAGTAGGTAAAAGAGTATCTAGGAGGTAGAACCATCCCAGAAGATACTAAAACCATACATATATAAGAGAAAAAGTTAGCCCACAATAATATCATAATCAACCTCAATATCAACTCATCAACAATTTTAATATCAATTCTTAAGTTGATTATTCCTCTGAAGACCGACCCTAAGACCATTCTAAACCGAAGTCCTTAACTGTGGACACGACTATTTGAATAGACTGACATTCTGCAGAGGTTGTACTCTTTACCCACATGAAAGGATTTCCCGTGCTACCAGCTAAGGCCATTAGCATAACACTCAGCCTTCAGAGTGCCGGCTAGGGATTCCCCAATATGACCTTTAGGTTGCTAGCACATCATCACAGCCACACCAGCTTAAACTTCCAGGCCGGAATCACCCTAAGCACCAGAAAGCTAATCATTAAGTGGGGAAGCCTCCAAAAATGCTTCGAATAGCACGAACCAAAATATATTGATTTATAACGCATGCTAGACCCTGGCCATCGGGTCGAAAAGGGCTACTACCCATATTCGGCTACAACCAACATGTTCATGCCCCCAGACTAAGTGCTTGGCTTCATCCATTACTACTACAGTGGTAACTCAAACCTAACCCCTCTATAGGCGTGTCCAAGTGAGGTTAAACGACTTAGTAAGACAAACCCTAACCATCTAGGGACATGTGACAGCACGACACGGGTTTGGAGATAATGGCAACACGACTCGATCTATGGTCGACTCTGGAGATTTACTTTACCTACATCATGTTAGCACAAGTGATTTCATCATCATAATCTCTACCAAAATAGGGCTACAACCCTAACATGCTCCAATATTCTCCAAGATCAAATCATAACCATGCTACTACAAGGTTACCACATCACCGATCATGCTACTACGTGGCGGTCTTTCTCCTGCAATTTAGCCAAGACAAGCATAGCATGGCATATAACAGGAACAAAAACTTACTTAACATATCATGGTAGGAGCTAGCAATGCAAAATAATATTTATGCATATGCAAAATGCCCTGACCAAAGATATGCATATGACATATATCCAACTAACATAACGATGCCTATTATGCTAACCAAGCAAACATCCATGTAGATCAGCATATCCAACGGACAACAATGCTTGCCTTGATCGAAGGAAGCAGAAGGAGACTCCAAACAATCTTCACCAAAATTTCCCTCTCTTTTAACTAATTAACATAAAAGAGGAAACTTCATAAATCCGAAATAGCATATGAAAGCACTTATGCAAAAGACCAAATAAAACTACAATAAAGAGAACAAGATAAAAAAATAACAGAAAAAGAATAACTCAAAAAGGAGTTAAATTGAGTGAGATATGGCTGGGCCAAAGATAGCTATCTACTGCTCAAAGGAATTAACAAAAATGTTTAAAAATCTGAAGGGTCGGTCCCACCCACCCGATTTTAAACTAAACGCGTTTGCGCCCTTGATCATAGTGAATGCCTGCGAGCAATCGCCGGTGAGGCTCAGAGATGACTATGGGGACTGGTCTGCACTTGGTGGTGGAGGACCTAGACCAGTGACATCGGTATTGTCTCCGGTCATCAGAGGTGGCGGTGATTTGGGATCTCCACCCGCAGCACTAGAATCTTCAAATTGACGTCGGCGTTAGCTGTGCGAAGCAGAGGAGATGCTACAGCTAAAAGAACAGACGTGTGGGTGGCTTAATGATGAGACGCACTACCGGAAAGCAGTGTCGGCGATCTCGACCGGAATCAGGGAAGAAGACCTCCCCCAGGGTCGATTGACTCGTCAGGTGGTCGATTGAGAGGTGGAGAGTGTTGTGGATAAGCTTGGCTGGGCTCGGGAAGCTCTTATATAGGCGCAAACGACAGGCCGGTGAGCTCAGCTCATGGCACCGCAGGCGAAGGCGATGGAGGTCGAATGCGTGTACTAGATGATGTCAGCACGCATCAGTGAGGTCGAAGTGAGCTCCCCAAGGTGCTAGCTGCGCCGTGGATTCGCCAGAACTCTCTCGCGGTAGTGAGCTCCCAAGGAGGCGACTAACGCGTGGCTTTGGTGAGGGTGGCTGACAGCCAGGGCTCCGGTAACAGGCAAATGCGTTGGTGACATGGAGAGACGATGCCAGGCCAAAGGGCTTGGTTCCTAGTTCACCATGGCGTCGGCGTGATGGTGGCCATGTCTATCCAGAGCGCCGGCGAGCATTCGGTTTACCTGGGGTTCACCGACTTCCTTTACTAGCTTGGGGTGAAATGAGGGGCTGACAAGTGGACTAGGGGTTGCTACGAAGATGATCATTCAGATTTAGGAGGAATGGAGGCTAAGGTAGCTCCAAATTTACAAGAATTTTTCATTTCCAATTCTTAATAGAAGGTGTTCGACAGGGTTCAAGGAAGCTAAGGAATTTAGTTGATTTTGAAACTTGGCATGCGGATGATTCACTCCAAGTTGGAGCTACCCGAATTTTTCCAAATTTTTAGGAGCTATGGAAAAGAGGGTTCCTTCACAAACCACTTAAAGCAATAAAACAAGATTTTTAGGAGGTATGGAAAATATTGAAATTTGCAAATTTTGAACTTGGGGACGATGGCTCTTGGCAAGAATAGAGCCTAGGTAATATCCTAGCTCTAGGATAATTTTTGGTGGAATTTTTTTGGAGGCATGATGGTGATTTGACCTATGGAGGGGAAATAAATTGGACAAAAATCTAATTAACAATAGAAACCACTCAAAGCAATAAAACCAAAAGAAATTCAACCAAAGTCAATCCACTAATAACAAGGCTAAGAAATGAAACTTAAGGCACCAAACCACAAGTTTCATTTCAAGAATTAAATCAGAAACCAAACCAGAAGATCACTCAAAGAAAGAAGAAATCAAAAGACAAGGCCGAAAGAAATCTTTTCCTTTTTAGGGTAAAAAGAGAAAATGAAATAACACTCCAAAAGTGGGGTGTTACAGCATCATCATGACATCATGCTTACATCATACACATACAGGAATAGTAAACATCCCATGGCCAAGTTGCGGAGAGAGGGAAAGAAGAAAAACATAGGGATAGAAAGCCACACCGGATCAAGGCATCGATTACACTATGTAGGGGAACGTGTTGAGAGTCGTATCTTCACTAAGATACCTCCTCTCTCTCTTCTTTAATTGATGTGCCACATTATAATTTTACCTATGAACTTGTGCTAAGGCTGCCCGTAATAGGTAGTATCATAGGTTAGTATCATGCATATGATACTAGTGTATGATACTACATTCGTAATTGTAAGTATCATAGATTAATATCTTACATAACCTTATTTATTGCCATGCAAGACACATACTAGTACAGTATTTATTATGATACGGTATCATGATATGATACTCAACCCTCTCTTTCTTCATTTAATTCTATGCCACCACATCAAAATTTCCTAGTTGGCATGCATGATACTAGCTATGATACCCCCATTACGAGCAGCCTAAGAAACATGGATTGGGAGTGCCCTTAGCTAGTAACATAACGCACCCCAAGGTAAGCTTGCTTATCTGGCAAGTAGGTAATAAGGAGAGAGGTGTTTGTGGTAACATAATATGTTACCGTAACATAACGCACCCCAAGGCAAAATGAGTTTATATGTGAATAAATGAAGACTTACATGAAACTACACATATGGTACTGCCCACTATGAATATAGTAACATAGACTAGTACCATATGCATGTTACTAGTCTAAGTTACTACCCACTATGACCAGCCTTAGAGCATCTCTAGCAGATCCCGTATATCACCCCGTCCCGTAAAATAACCGCCGTTTTACTGGACCGGGGCGAAAAATCGTCCAGACCAGGTCCCGTAAAATGACCCGTCCCGTAAAACAATTTGCGGGGAGCTGTATATTTCGGCCCGCGTCCGCCATATAACCAGTTTTTCCTCCCCCTTTTGCAGTTTCCTCTATCCCTCGCGTGAGTTGGCGGGAGGGAAATTTCAGCACCAACCGATCCCGTCCTGCGCCTCCGCCGCCGCTAGGCTCGCCGCCACCTCACCGTTGCTCCTCCCTCGGCTGGTCGCGTGTCGCCATGGAGCAGCCGGAGCCTCCCGCATCCAATCCAGACGTCGCCCCGTCGGAATCAAGCGCATCCCTCTGCCAGCCGCACGACCACGACCGCAGACGGCTGCACGACCACAACCGCAGTGCTGGAGCTCGTCCACGCTGCAAGGTGCGGCCGCGCTGGAGCTCGTCCATGCCGCCTCCACGCCGCAAGGTGCGGCCGCGCTGGAGCTCATCCACGCCGCAAAAGGTGCCGCCGCGCTGGTGCTCGTCCACGCCGCCTCGACGCCACAAGGTGCGGCCGCGCTGGAGCTCGTCCACGCCGCAAGGTGCGGCCGCGCTGGAGCTCGTCCACGCCACCTCCACGCCGCATGGTGCGGCCGCGTTGGAGCTCCTCCATGCCGCAAGCATCCTAGGCACCCCAATTGTAAATTAGATTTTGTTTCGAGGGTGTTTTGTGCTATTTTTCAGGTATCCGGTGGTGAATTTCGCTACTTACAAGTGGGCTACACATCAGACATGAAAGATTTTTATGGGATTTGTTCTGCGGGAACAAATGTCATACTATAAAAATGTGGAAAAACCTTTTGCAGTATCCAAACCTGTATACCAATTGTGCGGTACGAGATTTTAAAGGATCTACTAGAGTTGCTCTTAGGTTGGTCACAGAGATTATCATAGGAAGTATCATGCATGACAACTAGGTATTTTTGCTGAGGTGGCACACAATTATATGAGGAAAGAGAGGATTGAATATCATGATATGATACCGTATCATATTAAATGATGTATTAGTATGTGTCACGCATGGCAATAAATGAGATCACTATGATATCAACCTACAATACTATGTACTGTGAAGGTAGTATCATACCGTAGTATCATATGCATGATACTAGTATATGATACTTTCCCATTTCGATTGCTAACAAATTGTATCGCATCGTTTATATTGCTATAGTACCTGGCTTTTCTCAGTTTGGTTAGCCGCCCTACACACCCTGGTGGAGGAAGTACAATAAGTGTCGTTACTTATTGTACATGGACCATTGACATGGATGTGTGTGCTGGCCTATACAACGCTAAATATCAGTAGTGTCAGCCATCAATCTATGTATGCACCTGCGAGTGTGTTTTGCGTGGTGACTATAAAATTTAGGTTAGCCCCTCTACAGATCCGTATGGAGGGAGTACAATAAGTGTCGTTACTTATTGTACGTGGACCAATGACATGTATGTGTGTGCTGGCCCATACAACGCTAAGTATGAATAGTGTCAGCCGTCAATCTGTGTATGCACATGCAAGTGTGTTTCAGGGTGACTATAAAATTTTGGTTAGCGGCCCTACACACCGGGATGAAGGAAGTACAATAAGTGTCGTTACTTATTGTACGTGGACCAATGACATGGATGTGTGTTCTGGCCTAATTACTCAACTAAATCTCTGTGGAAATCCCATGATTAATGTGTTGGGGCAAATGAGGGTCGGATGCAGTATGCAGAAGAGAGTTATCGTGGAGGGAGACAAGCGAATATGTGGGGAGGAGAAGGCGAGCTTAGGCTGGCCATGGTGGGAGTAACTTAGGGCGCTCCTATTGGCTCTTATCGTATTATCCTAAGTGGTCGACAAAAATTAGAGACAACCACCCCCATGCATTGTTTGTTATGTGTTGTATCCAAGTGTGTTGCTTTTAATTAGTTTAGGGATGATATTTCCATCTCAACATTATGGCCTAGTTGTGGAGAGAGGGAAAGAAGAAAAACATAGGGAGAGAAAGCCACACCGGATCAAGGCATCCATTACACTATGTAGGGGAACATGTTAAGAGCTGTATCTTCACTAAGATACCTCCTCTCTCTCTTCTTTAATTGATGTGCCACATTATCATTTTACCTATGAACTTATGCCAAGAAACATGGATTGGGAGTTCCCTTAGCAAGTAACATAACGCATCCCATGGTTAGTTTGCTTATTATGTGGCAAGTAGGGAATGAGGAGAGAGGTGTTTGTGGTAACATACCGTAACATAACGCATCCCAAGGCAAAATGAGTTTATATCCGAATAAATGAAGACTTACATGAAACTACACATATGGTACTGGCCACTATGAAGATTGTAACATAGACTAGTAACATATGCATGCTACTAGTCTAAGTTACTTCCCACTATGACCAGCCTTAGAGCATCTCTAGCAGATCCCGTATATCGCCCCGTCCCGCAAAATAAACGCCGTTTTACGGGACCGGGACGAAAAAATCGTCCCGACAAGGTCCCGTAAAACGGCCCGTCCCGTAAAAATTTTGCGGGGAGCTGTATATTTTGGCCCGCGTCCGCCATATATCCAGTTTTTCCTCCCCCTTTTGCAGTTTCCTCTATCCCTCGCGTGAGTTGGCGGGAGGGAAATTTCAGCACCAACTGCTCCTTGCGCCTCCGCCGCCGCTAGGCTCGCAGCCACCTCACCGTTGCTCCTCCCTCAGCCAGCCACGCGTCGCCATGGAATAGCCGGAGCCTCCTGCATCCAATCCTGAGGTCGCCTCGTCGGAATCGAGCGCATCCCTCGGCCGACCACACGACCATGACCGCAGCGCCGCACGACCACGACGTCGGCCGGCCGCACGACCACAACCGCAGCGCCGGAGCTCGTCCACGCCACAAGGTGCGGCCGTGCTGGAGCTCGTCCATGTCGCCTCCACGCCGCAAGGTACGGCCGCGCTGGAGCTCGTCCATGCCGTAAAAGGTGCGGCTGCGCTGGAGCTCGTCCACGCCGCCTCCACGCCGCAAGGTGCGGTCGCGCTGGAGCTCGTCCACGCCGCAAGGTGCGGCTGTGCTGGAGCTCGTCCACGCCGCCTCCATGCCGCAAGGTGCAGCCGCGCTGGAGCTCCTCCACGCCGCAAGCATCCCAGGCACCCAGTTGTAATTTATATTTTTTTCGAGGGTGTTTGTGCTATTTTTCAGGGACCCAGTTGTAAATTTAACTTCTGACAAGTGGGCTCCACTTCTGACATGAAAGATTTTTACGGGATCTGTTCTGCCGGAACAAATGTCATACTGGAAAAATGTGGAAGAACGTTTTACAGTATCCTGTAAACCGATTTTGTGGTACGAGATTTTAAAGGATCTACTAGAGTTGCTCTTAGGTTGGTCACAATGAGAGTATCATAGGTAGTATCATGCATGACAACTAGGTATATTTGCTGAGGTGGCACACAATTATATGAGGAAAGAGAGGATTGAATATCATGATATGATACCGTATCATATTAAATGATGTACTAGTATGTGTCATGCATGGCAATAAATGAGATCACTATGATATCAACCTATAATACTATGCACTGTGAAGGTAGTATCATACCGTAGTATCATATGCATGATACTAGTATATGATACTTTCCCATTTCGATTGCTAACAAATTGTATCGCATCGTTTCTATTGCTATAGTACCTGGCTTTTCTCAGTTTGGTTAGCCGCCCTACACACCCTGGTGGAGGAAGTACAATAAGTGTCGTTACTTATTGTACATGGACCAATGACATGGATGTGTGTGGTGGCCTATACAACGCTAAATATCAGTAGTGTCAGCCATCAATCTATGTATGCACATGCGAGTGTGTTTTGCGTGGTGACTATAAAATTTAGGTTAGCCCCTCTACATATCCGTATGGAGGGAGTACAATAAGTGTCGTTACTTATTGTATGTGGACCAATGACATGTATCTGGCCCATACAACGCTAAATATGAGTAGTGGCAGCCATCAATCTGTGTATGCACATGCAAGTGTGTTTCATGGTGACTATAAAATTTAGGTTAGCGGCCCTACACACCGGGATGGAGGAAGTACAATAAGTGTCGTTACTTATTGTACGTGGACCAATGACATGGATATGTGTTGGCCTATACAAAGCTATATCAGTAGTGTCGATCATTAATCTATACGTGTGTTTTGCATGGTGACTATAAAACTAATACTGACCTGTTGCCATTTTAGAAATGGCTGGAGTTATGGTGAAAAGACAAATATGCTTGTAGGCTGATTGATGTGACTTGTCTGCTGGCATACATGCAATGAACATCCTGATCTCTGGATTCTACTCAGATGCATTCATCGATTGCATGCTTATAAATCAGCGGATGGCGTACACTAATCACCCAACATGCATACATCTTTATTTGTCGAATCATCACCGATCTCACCCACCACCCAATTAAAGATAACACGTGAAGAAAAAAATCACACTGAGCTTACCTACTCCATGACACTAAATATCAGTGGGGCTCAATAACATCAATGACATGACATGTGTGCATGGATGCTTGATACTCTGTCGGGTTACAAATCATATATTCTTAAGAAGTTCATCCCCACTACAAGGTATTCTCTTAACATGCAAATGGTCCAACTCAGCATGCCATGTCATCAGATACCAACCAATCACAAGTTCACTACTATCTCTCTCCCTGACTAGCGTCTCTCCCGACCGCTCTTCCCCACACTATTAGCGTTTAGAACCGACCATGGACGAACCCTCTCTCTGTTCTGTCACTAGCGTTTGTTTTTTCAATCTTTAGCAGCTTCCCATCTTCTTCACGGCGATTACTCTACCACCAATTAATTCCCCTCTCCATATTCACTTTCTCCATCGATTCCTCTACCAGTCTACCTCCCAGGCCCCCCTACTGTTTTCATATGTATGGTCTTCCTGAGTTTTTGTCCTCCCCGTCTTCACCTGCTCCACCAATTCCTCTACCCACTACTGTTTTCTTAGGTATGTTCTTTCATAGTCTTGCATCAAATCTAGTCCCTCTTGGTCTTTCATGCTAAGAACCTGATGGATATTCTCCTCCTTATCACCTTCCTCATTCCTGTCATCACTAGCACAATAGGTCCCTGGTCCAGATCCGTCAATATCTGGTGTGCATCACCTTATCACCACGCCAAGATTGCTCGATGTCGCGCCACCACACCGCTCCTGGACGACGTCGCCGCACGCCCGACACGCGTCGCCGGAACCCGCAGCGCTTCCTCGGTGCACCGCCTCGGCTTCTGCCGGCCGCGAGGCCACGCCTGGACGGCGCCTCTGCATGCCCACAACGTCTCCTCCGTGTCCGCATTGGCTTCACCTGGCCGGCCACCCCAACCGTCCGCATCGGCTTCGCCCGGCCCCGGCTACGTTCCACACCCACCCTGCGTCATAGCAGCAGCGCCAAGGATCTTGCCATTGTTTATCGTGCATTCCCTCGGTCCCTCCTCCCTTTGTTCTAGCATGGAGCTCAGTGAAGCGGTCGGCATGGCGTGCTGTGGAAGAGGAAGAAGAGGGGTTCTTCCCTATGTTCTTCCTTTTGGCCAGACCTTCAGACTGACACTAGCATCACTCCCGGAGATGGGATATTAGGTGTTGTTTGACACTTGCCCTTCTCTGTTTTTCCTAATGTGTGCTATGGCATTCCTTTCACTTCCCAATGTTCTAAACCTCTATGCATGTTCAGGTTTGATCCAAGATTTTAGAGGCAGTCAGGCAGGTGCTTACGATGCCAAGCAGTACAAGGAAAAGGGTGTTCATCTGGGTTGTTGTTCTAATTCCTTCCTTTTTCTATGGAGTATTGTTGTGCTAAAGTGTATGTCATCAGTACACCCGTTTCACTTAGATTTATAACAATTTCATTTTTAATCTGCAAGAAATAATTTGTAGCAAGAAGCCATGAGAGAACATAGTTTTTTTGGCAGTAGGACAATGGTAATCGACCGCACCACCATTTATTTCGATTATCCTGGACCATCATGGGAACTATAGGGACATATAAATGAAAACTGCACGGTTTTGTTAACATGCATGATTAACGTGTTGACTTTACCTTACTCATGAATAAATATGTTCTGCTCCAAGTTGGGTTCAAGTGATTTCCTTTATCTAATTCCTGATCGCTAAAATATGATCCCCTCAGGCTATACTCATGGGTTGCATGAACTTTTTTTGGGTGCGCCGTTGCCCCGCGTACTTCCGGCTCCCTTATGTTGCTGATTGTTTTGCAATGACATCCACGAGAAAAGCTATTCTCCCATGCACGGGAGGTACCATGCATGCAGGCACCGTTGATTCAATTGGAGATCCAAGTGCATGCAAACAAGCCTCTCTTGTATACGTCTAGTATTTGCTATTCCCTGCATTAATATAGCCCCATATAACGTCAGTCATCAATAAATAAATCGACGAGATTTGATTTCCACACAGAGCTTTTCGATGGTGGGCGATGGACTGATGGGAGGAGGAAGAAGGTCTCTCTGCCAACAATGGGGGAATAATGGTTCCGCACACAACGTACAGGACGGGTAGAGGAGGATGACATTTGCGTTGCTGGGCCCAAACGAGCGGCTGATCTGTTCCCTATTAATGCGTATCTGACATGGTTGATGAGGTATTGTACAGAACAATGCACAAATAAAGCTTTAGAACAGATTGTCCTGGCTTTTCGGGCGGGCATCTCGGCGCCACAGCGAACGGCAGGACCATTCACTGGACCTCCCGTGGATGGGTGAAAATCTAGTCTCTTGTTTGGCAAATCTCTCTTCTTTCTTCAGAGTCCTCCAGAAGCCATACATTGATCCCATGTCCAGCACTATACTTCCATATCTATTCCATGTGTAACACCCATCATGTACAACACATGGTTAGGTTATTTTATCATATGGTTGAGGCAGGATGAGAGTTGGCGTTTACCATTAATTGTTTCTTTGATCTGCTGTGTTTTTTTTACTGCCACGCAATCTCCGAAGCTGGCCATGCCTTCGACCTGCATGCATGTGCCATAGCATGCCTGGCCTCAAGGCCTGCCCGAGGCCTCCGCCTCAAGCTAGGTCAAGCCGAGGAGGCACGGGATGAGAAATCCCTCCCCTGCCGCTGCCACTTCATCTCTCCTCTCCACTTCCTTCGCTCCCAATGCTCTCCTCGATCCGCCTCCTCTCGGTCGTAGGTAGCAATGGCCGACCGCGAATCCGTGGCTGCTCCGCCGTCTGCCTAGCTCTGACCGTTGCTCGTTAGTCCTGGGTCTGGCCTGGGGATACATCTCCGCTTCCGTCGCTTGCCTCCAACAAAAAACTTAGGGATCGAAGCATGGCAAAAACTTGTGGTGTAACACGTTGTGCAAAAACTTGTGTGTTCCTGCGATAGTTAGGTTGGGACTTGTGTGTTCCTGCGATAGTTAGGTTGGGACTTAGGGATCGAAACTGGCCATTAGCTTCCGCCATGTCATGTTGCCATGTTCATTGAGCGTCGTTATTACGCAACGAAATGTTACGACTCACGCGACGCGACCGCCTAATTGATTTGCTTCCTCCGGGGTGCGGAAAAGCGCATTTACTCGGGCGTGGTGATTGCAGAATTCACCCATGGGGGCGACTTGTCATGGCGAGAGGTCCTTGTTGACATGCTAATGGTGAGAGGCGCCGCCGAGTTAATGGCTTTTGCTTCTGAATTTTTGCTACTGTGGCTTGTTTCATTTGTCTTAGACCTGGGCACGTGTTGGTGCACTAGTGCACACCCTCTTCTCAAATGGTCCAAGAGGAGAAATAAAGAGAGAGCTTTGTGTCTTCATTTTGCCAGGTCTGTTGCTTTCTCATTGCGTGCAGGTTTCCTCGCGCGCGTCTCCCCTCAAGTTTCCCATGCACCCCACGACGGTCTTCGTATCCAAACGGCGGTGCCACAAGTTTATTGTCTATCCTCGATGCTACGACAAATATCAACATATATAATACCAAATTAATATTATTAGAACCATCATGAAAAATATTTTCATATTGTAGTTATCAGATATTCTGGATGTTGATATTTTTCTCTATGAGATTGGTCAAACATTACAAAGTTTGACTTAAGACAAAACTAATATGTACGTACTATATTTTAAAATGGAGGGAGTATTGTACAATACTTTGTCTGAAAATGTGCAAATAATGATGTACAGTTTCATATATGGATAGTTATGTGTCAAGCCAACATATACTATTGATAAATGCACATGATGAGAATCGTAGGGGAAGGAGACTGCAAGGGATGGGTGATACACGCATAGAAATATCTGATAAGTGTATGGTGTATACACTCAACCCAAAAAAAGAGATGAGTGGAAGAAGTAACACTAGTAGAAAAAGGACTTTACGTGAGCCCCATTAGTCCCGGTTTGGAAACGGACCGGTACTAATGTGACCATTAGTCCCGGTTCCAACGGATAGGGGGGCGGGCATCATTAGTCCTGGTTCGTGTTGAACCTTTAGTCCCGGTTTGTGACACGAACCGGGACTAAAGGGGTGGTGGCTGGCTGGTGTTAGGCTGGGCCCCACGATCACCTTTAGTCCCGGTTCGTGTCACGAACCGGTACTAGAGGCTCACCTTTAGTCCCGGTTTGTGTCACGAACCGGGACTAAAGATGCTCCTATATAAACCCTAGCCCGATCTCTCTGTTCTTCCCCTTTCCTCTCCTCTCTGTTCTTCCCCTCTTCCTCGAGCTCATCCTCCATTTTTGCCAAAATTTGTCAAGATTTGGAGGCACCCCATCCATCCAAGTGTTCACAAAGGTTAGCAACTTTATCCTTTCATCTCTCATTGCTAGATTAGCTCTTGCAATGCTCTATAAGTATAGTGATTTGTGGGTTTTAGTTTGGGAGTATTTATATGTTGTAGTTTATTTGATTTATATGCAATTTGAGCTCAAATTAACTTCTTAGTTTGGATGTGTAGGTGTGGTTTACTTAGTGCCTTCCCGTCCCCGTCCTAACCACCATCGATCGCCCGCACCGTCCCGTCGCCGGCACCACCTTCGTGAGCCTCTTGTTCTTATCCTTTTTATAAAAAGAAAATCATGTTTGTGTGATTTAGATAGTTACTTGTATAATTTTCTTACCCGTACGTTGTTTGTTATACATAGTGGCATGGTTTTGATATCCGTCCTCGTGGGCCCTCGTCCGGTTTATGATTCGGATGTGGTATATTCTCTTTTATAACTATTTGTTGCATTTCGTGTTTATGACAATTATGCCCATCAAGTTGACATAGATATTTTTATCTAGGAGGTATGTGAACCGGAAATTGCAACCGACCCTCTTGTCGAGAAGTTAAATTTAGTTGAAAAAGAAAACGAGTATTTGAAAGAAAAAATGAAAAGAATTGAAGAAGAGAAGATGAAACTGTAGTTGTATGTTGCCGATGTCGTCGATGATCACAAGATCAAGATGGATGCAATGCGCTTGAAGATTAGAAAATTTAAAAAATATGCCATTGATAGTGAGGCTTGATATCACTATGCTATTGGATCAATTGTTACCTTAGTTGCGATCTTGATCGCATTTGTTGTTGCATTTAAATGCTTTAGCTAGAGAGTTTGTATGTTGTTTTATGAGAACAAGTGTGTATGAACTTTATGTATGAACTTGTATTAATTTGGTCTTTTCGGTGTTGTGTAATGAAGATGAGCCGGCAATGGATGTACGATGACCGATGCTCTCCCCAGTTCATTAATGGCGTGCGTACTTTTCTGGTTGCGGCTGAGGCAAACAAGCGGGCGGATGGTTCTATGTATTGTCCATGTGCTGGCTGTAAGAATGATCGAAATTACTCTAACTCAAGAACCATTCACGTCCACCTGTTTGAGTCCGGTTTCATGTCCGGCTATAACTGTTGGACCAAGCACGGAGAAAGAGGGGTCCTAATGGAAGAGAATGAAGAAGATGAGGATGACGACAGCTATCCTGGCCATGGGTTCCCTGAATACGATGGTACAACAATGGGGGAAGAAGCTGAGCCGGCAATGCGGGAAGAAGCTGAAGAAGAGGCATCAGATGAGCCCGCTGATGATATTGGTCGGGCCATTGCCGATGCAAAGAGAAACTGCGCAAGTGAAAAGGAGAAGCTGAAGTTGCAGCGCATGTTAGAGGATCATAAGAAATTGTTGTACCCAAATTGCGAAGATGACAAGAAAAAGCTGGGTACCACACTGGAATTGCTGCAATGGAAGGCAGAGAATGGTGTATCTGACAAGGGATTTGAAAAGTTGCTGATAATGTTAAAGAAGAAGCTTCCAAAGGACAACGAATTGCCCGACAGTACGTACGAAGCAAAGAAGGCTGTCTGCCCTCTAGGATTAGAGGTGCAGAAGATACATGCATGCCCTAATGACTGCATCCTCTACCGCGGTGAGTACGAGGATTTAAATGCATGCCCGGTATGCGGTGCATTGCGCTATAAGATCAGTCACGATGACCCTGGTGATGTTGAGGGCGAGCGCCCCAGGAAGAAGATTCCTGCCAAGGTGATGTGGTATGCTCTTATAATACCACGGTTAAAACGTTTGTTCCAAAACAAAGAGCATGCCAAGTTGATGCGATGGCACAAAGAAGACCGTAAGAAAGACGGGAAGTTGAGAGTACCCGCTGACGGATCGCAGTGGAGAAAAATTGAGAGAAAGTGGAAGGACTTTGCAGATGACGCAAGGAACGTATGGTTTGGTTTAAGTGCAGATGGCATTAATCCTTTTGGGGAGCAGAGCAGCAATCATAGCACATGGCCTGTGACTCTATATATCTATAACCTTCCTCCTTGGTTGTGCATGAAGCGGAAGTTCATTATGATGCCAGTGCTCATCCAAGGCCCCAAGCAACCCGGCAACGACATTGATGTGTACCTAAGGCCATTAGTTGAAGAACTTTTAGAGCTGTGGAGTATAGAAGGTGTACGTGCGTGGGATGAGCACAAACAGCAGGAATTTGATCTGCGAGCCAGGCGCCGGGGAATAATTTATGCGCATACTACGTTTGCGAGACCATTCGCATGATGACGTCCGAAAGGGATAAAT
This sequence comes from Elymus sibiricus, assembly GCA_039707655.1. Taxonomy (NCBI): domain Eukaryota; kingdom Viridiplantae; phylum Streptophyta; class Magnoliopsida; order Poales; family Poaceae; genus Elymus; species Elymus sibiricus. Next base: position 12,401,633 of record CM077674.1, on the reverse strand, counting down.
CTGAAAGACAACTTTGGGTACGTTTGCCAGAACACTATCCACAATTTTTTTATCATGATCTAATATATATACACACAACTAATATATTCATCTTGATCTCCTTCTTTAAAGATGTGGCAGATGCGGGGCAAGCTCCTACCAACGGATCGCATACGAGCAATTCAAAAGGAAATAGCGGGATTTTTGCTCGACCAGGTCATAGATCCCAAAGGAGAATACCATTACAAGATGTAATGCCTGCATGTAATGATCCGCAAATTGTAGGAGAAATTGTATATACCAAATTGTATATATATATATATATATATATATATATATATATATATATATATATATATATATATATATATATATATGTGTGTGTGTGTGTGTGTGTGTGTGTGTGTGTGTATGTGAATGGTCGTACGAGAAATTCGATGATATATATATGATCGGTTCAACGAGAAATTCTATTTATATATATATGCATAACGTGTACAGTATGTAGTAGCGTAAAATATGTTTGAAATGAAAAAGAATTAAATGGAAAACACAAAATTAAAAGGAAAAATAAATCATAATTCATAAACCCCTAATACTTTTGGTCCCAGTTGGTGTTACCAACCGGGACTAAAGGTCCCCCAGCCCCTGGCGCCGGCTCGTGCCACGTGGATACTTTTGGTCCCGGTTGGTGTTACCAACCGGGACTAAAGGTCCCCCAGCCCCCGGCGCCGGCTCGTGCCACGTGGTGGGCCTTTGGTCCCGGGCCGTGTTGAACCGGGACTAAAAGGGGGGGGGCCTTTAGTCCCCACCCTTTAGTGCCGGTTCCTGAACCGGGACTAAAGGCCCTTACGAACCGGCACTATAGGCCGATTCTGCACTAGTGTAATTCCATATTGCGTGTTGCTATGTGTTGTAGTGCTAGTAATCGGCAGCCCAACTGCAGGGATTGGTGGACCAGCTTGCAAACTGCCTACCGTGCTGGAAGGGCAAGATGATGCCTAAGAGTGGTCGACTCTTGCTTATTCAGTCGGTACTTTGTGCGATACCAATACACTCAATGATGGCATTGGATCTCCCATCAAAAACTCTGGCGGCAATGAACAAAATCTGTAGGGGCTTCCTGTGATGCGCAAGTTCAGAGGCTAATGGAGGTAACTGCGCAGTTGCTTGGGAAACAGTGTGTTCACCCAAATGGGCAGGAGGCCTAGGCATACCAAACTTGCGCTGGTTGAACACCGCAATGCAAGCTCAGTAGATCGGACGAGTCCCGGCCGTGGAATGAGTTTGAGATCACAGTTTCGAAGGAGGCAGTGGCACTCTTCAGAGGGGCGGTATCGACTACTGTGGGCGATGGCTCGACGTGTTTGTTTTGGGAAGACAGATGGTTGCTTGGAGCCAGAGTTGAGGAGATCGCGCCATGTGTCTACAACAGAGTGCCAAAGCAAATCAGATGCTCAAGAACAGTTATGACCGCCATGCATGACGGGGCGTGGGCTTTGGAGGTTGGACCGGACATGGATTTCCAGACTATCTTGGAGTTCTTGTCACTGTGGGATTTGGTAGATCAAGTGCAACTAACGCCGGACCGCCCGGACGTACTCAGGTGGTCTTGGGAAACTAATGGCCAGTTCTTGGTTCGCTCGGGCTATGCAGCAAAATTCGCGGGACGAGAGGTAGCTCCTATAGCGGAGTTTACATGGAAATCATGCGCCCCACTGCAGTGCCGTTTCTTCGCCTAGCTAGCATTGAAGAACAGGTGCTGGACGTCTGACAGGTTGGCACGGAGAGGACTGCCCCATCAAGATTCCTGCCCCTTCTGCAACCAAGATGATGAAACGATCCAACACATACTGATTGGGTGCGTGTTTGCAAGAACAATATGGCATCGGATATGGCATGCAATAGGCAGACCAGGTTGGGAACCGGCACCGGATGAGCTGCTGGATGAATGATGTGCTAATAAAACCACGGTGGACGGGCATCAGAAGGACCTGCGAGCTATCATACTCCTCGGTCTATGGGAACTTTGGAAGCATCGGAACGCAATAGTGTTTGATGGGGTGTCGCCCTCGGTAGAGCTAGTGGGATCTAGGATCCTTAGTGAGTCAAGGGCGTGGAAGCAAGCAAGCATAATCAAGGGAGACATCGAGCATCTCAGTAGAGGATTGGCTGCGTGGGTTCTTAGTGAGCAGTAGGCTTTGTATTAAGAGTGTGGAGCGCACCATGCCTGTGCACCAAAGCGCTGTTGTAAAAACTAAGTGGAGGGGCTTTTATACCCCATCTCTGTCTTTCAATATATGATACGCATGCTTGTGCGTATTTGAGAAAAAAAAATTAAGTAATGGTGAAGCAAATCAGTCTAGATGAGCCAGCTAGTTGCACAAATTATTGCTTAGCAGTTATATAAATGCTTGTCAGCTACCTAGCAAGCTGAATCCAAGATTTATGAGCAGTACAAGCTGTAGAGGGCATTGGAGCTGACCAGTGACCGCTCAACCACTCACATAGTACATCTTGTCGTTAAAAGTGCACCGCGTGTTCCTCATGTTTCTTTCTTTATTGCGTATATGAGTTGTGCAATGATCGATAAAAAGTAATAGTTTCTCATGTATATTGCATATTGATACAACAATTGTTGGCTAAAATTCTATCATAATTGTTCCTCGTGTTTCTTTGTAGCACCTTTTGGATTTTCTTCACAGATTGCAAGATTACAGTTTACAAATGTGTTGCACCTTGTACGAGACCACTCGCGTTAACTAATTGTGGACTACTCGTGGAGCCAGCGAAAGTACGCACGCTGTTCGCCTTGAGAGCATGGACAATCAGCCGATGGTGATGACAGCTTGTCAGCCATGCAATTATCTAGTCAACGGAAGCAAAAATGTTGTTTTGCATGCTCGAAACATATATAATATATACTCCCACCGTCCCATAATATAAAATGTTAATACATCGGATATAATAACAACTTATATTATGGGATAGAGGGAGTAGTTGCATTCGGAACCATTTCATGTCAGGTCAAAAAACATAATATAGTTGCCATGAAGGCAAATTCTATAGTCCATGAATACATTTCTTTTGCTTTGGAAACAAAACAAACCATTGGATACGATTTATGTCAGGTCCCAGCAGACTAAGTTTGAAATCGGAAGCAAATTTCTGTACCATTGAAAACAAAATATTTTCATTTAGAAATAACGTGGTGGCTCAAAAGGTGCTTCCAGTTAGTAAATATAAGAATAAGAAATATATCTATGTACTTGTAGTACAAAGCTAGCCCAAACGTTTGTTTGAGCAACTTGTACTTACGAATTAAAAGGAGTGTAGCCGTGAGCAAGCACTATCTATCGTTTTCATTTGTTAGCTATGATGTGCTAAGGCTTAATTACCTCTTCGGATAGGCAAGCAACCATGCCAATTTGTTGTTCAAGGCACATGGGCATCTTGATAGCAAAATAGCTGTCTAGACATGAGGTGGTACCTAGGGATTAATTAAATATGATTAAGATATTTTACCGTTTTATGTAGCATCATATATGATGACTTGCTGCTAAGGACAAGCATGTAGTTATCAACCACCATCTCATCTATTATTATAAAGTGAATTTCAATTTTTATCCCCTAGTCTGACGTTCGTGACAACTTTTATCACATTTAGTAAAAATGCTCAATTTTTACTCAATTTAGCGAAACTTGTGACACAAATTACCCCTTTTATTTTTTCCTGGATTTTCTGCTAACTGTGCATGCCATGTCGCGGTTTATTTTTTGGTTTTTTTGTTTGCTTCATTTTTTGGAGGCTCTGCATCCGACCCTGCATGAACCACACCAGGGCCCCCACACCGCACGCCAACGCAGCCTGGCGGGTCTGACCCTGGCGGCGCACGCGGCCGCCCTGCGCCGTCTATCCACGCGCGCCGTTGCTGCCCCTTTCTTGGCGTCGGCATCCCGCCACGGGTCACCTCCATCCTCGCCGCCATCCCACTCAGCTTCCGCCTAGTCGGCCCGCTGCGCTCAGGGAGCCGACTGCCGCTGCTTGCCCGCATCACTGCTGCTGGCGCCGACGAGTGAGACCTGCAAGACGTGCTCATCAAGCTCAAGTTCAGCACCATGACCATGTTGGTATTCGACGTAGACCCGTGCTGCCTGGCCGTCAGCTTCCTTGATGTGCCGTTCTGGTATCCTTCTTGGAGGATGGGAGGTGCATACCTGCCTTGGTCATGCCGATGCCGCTGTCGATGATGGAGAGCCTCTTGTCGGGCTTGTCGGGGATGAGGCTGATGATGAGCTACGGCTGCGCATCCTTGTCGGGGATGGTCATACCCACTTCCTGTACTAGCTTGGGGTGAAATGTGGGGATGACAAGTGGGCCAGGAGATGCTAGGAAGATGAGCATTTAGAGCTAGGAGGAGTGGAGGCTAAGGTAGCTCCAAATTTACAAGAATTTGCCATTTCCAATTCTTAGCAGAAGGTGTTCGACAGGGTTCAAGGAAGCTAAGGAATTTGTTGATTTTGAAACTTGGCATGAGTATGATGCACTCCAAGTTAAAGCTACTGGAATTTTTCCAGATTCTTAGGAGCTATGGAAAAGAGGGTTCCTTCACAAATCCCAAAAATGCTTCAAAATTCAAAAGATTGAAATTTGCAAATTTTGAACTTGGGAATGATGGATCTTGGCAAGAATAGAGCCTAGGTAATATCCTAGCTCTAGGATAATTTTTGGTGGAATTTTTTTGGAAGCATGATGGTGATTTGACCTATGGAGGGGAAATAAATTGGACAAAAATCTAATTAACAATAGAAACCACTTAAAGCAATAAAACCAAAAGAAATTCAACCAAAGTCAATCCACTAATAACAAGGCTAAGAAATGAAACTTAAGGCACCAAACCACAAGTTTCATTTCAAGAATTAAATCAGAAACCAAAACAGAAGATCACTCAAAGAAAGAAGAAATCAAAAGACAAGGCCAAAATAAATCTTTTCCTTTTTAGGGTAAAAAGAGAAAACGAAATAACACTCCAAAAGTGGGGTGTTACAGCATCATCATGACATCATGCTTACATCATACACATACGGGAATAGTAAACATCCCACGGCCAAGTCAAGATAGCATTAACACTGCCGACAGTGCATTAATTCCTGATAGTAGCTCCTCCAATCCTCATCAATCATGCATGTCAAGAAAATTATTGACGTATGTGCTCAATCTCAATTATTTAGGCAATATATGTAACACAGCCCAGCAGCCTCGATCGTCTGCTTTGCAAGTATACATACGTAGGAGTACTATATAAACCCAGAGCGACGGACCTAACACTCACTCGATCACTCAGCAGTGCCACCCAAAAGTGTCCATGGCTCCCCACTTCCATTCGTTGCCCATCCTTGTCCTCTTGGTTTGCGCCATGCTACCGTCTTCACTGGGCGCCAGCAGCGACGGCGACCATGACCTGCTGATGCTGGACAGGTTCCACAGGTGGATGTCGGCGCACGGCCGGTCGTACCCGAGCGCTGCCGAGAAGCTGCTCCGCTTTGAGGTGTACCGCCGCAACGTGGACTTCATCGACGCCTCCAACAAGGACGCCGAGAGACTCGGCTACGAGCTCGGCGAGAACGAGTTCACTGACCTCACCAACGACGAGTTCGTAGCGCGCTACACCGGCGGCGTGTATAATCACGAGGAGGACAAAGGCAGCGTCATCACAACCCTTGCCGGGGATGTCACGGAGGGGGTGTCGTTGTTCGAGAGCGCCAACGAGAATCCTCCTCTGCGCTTCGACTGGAGGGAACACGGCGCAGTTACACCCGCTAAGAACCAAGGGGCATGCGGTAAGCCGTAGGCAATAGCATGCATATGCATGCGGTCTCACTGTTTTTTTTCTTTTCCTTTTTATAATTCCAAAGGTAAACGAAACACAAATACATATTCTTTTTTGAAACAGAGGCAAAATATTTGCCTCATTCATTAATTAATAAGGGGGTTTACAGAGTTAAGCTCAAAGAGAAGAGCACTGAAACATCAAAGCACACAGAAAATATAACCAAGGTTCTACTCTCGCGGCATTAGGTAACTCAATTGCTTCGCTCCTGCGATGACCCGGATCTTAGCCTCCTCCTTGATAAGATGCAAGATGTAGAACAGCGGCGTCAATTTATTTCGCATTTCTGATGTTCCAGAGGTCCAGCTGACAAACATGATGTTGTCGTTCGTACGTACGTGCAGGATGCTGCTGGGCATTCGCTGCAGCGGCTACAGTGGAGGGCCTGAACAAGATAAAGGGCGGGCAACTGGTGGAGCTGTCCGTGCAGGAGCTCCTAGACTGCTCCCCGCTGCCATGGGATTCACCGTGCGTGAGCGGCTCGCCCAGTCACGCGCTGTACTATGTCAAAAACCACGGCGGCCTCCTCACTGAGGCCGAGTACCCGTACGTGGCCAAGAAGGGCCCGTGCTTGTCCCGAGAAAAGGACGGCCCCCGCATCGGCAAGATCACTGGCGACAAGGACGTGGAGCCGCGGACCGAGCAGGCGCTGGCGCTGGCCGTCCTCAAGGCACCGGTTGCTGTCTCGATCGACGCTAGTGGCCCCACCATGCAGAGCTACAGGTCCGGTGTCTACAAGGGGCCGTGCAACACCACACATAACCACGCCATGGCCGTGGTCGGGTACGGGGTCGATGGGGCCGGGGTCCAGTACTGGATCGCCAAGAACTCATGGGGCCAGACATGGGGGCAGAAGGGCTTCGCCTTCATCCGCAGGGGAGCTGATGGCAGCAAGGGCCTATGTGGCATCGCCGAGTGGAACGTCTACCCAGTCATGGACTGATATCTTATTGGTTTCCTTATTAAGTAATACATATGCAGAATAAGAGGCATGCATGCATGGATGCATGCAGCACATGGTGTGAGAATGATGGGACGATCGAGTATGTCCGTGGGTCGATCTACTAAATTAATTAATAGTAACCGTACATATAATACGGTGAATCTGTAATGTGTTTTGTGAAGTGCAGGTGTATGTTTGAAATATACAAGTGTACTGTGTAGCACGTTCTATAAGTGGTGTGCCAGTTAGTGTTTTTGGTAAGAGCGTGTCGCCAATACCAGTCATCAAAGTCCAAAGACTTGTCATTTTTATTTTTTATTAATTAAGAAGAAGAGAGTTGTCCGGTTAATGCACACCATCTTATAATTGGGTAACTGTCATTTGGCTAGCAATTTTGTTTAGTATATATCTGTCAAGCACTTGCAAACAAATACGTTAGGATAGTTAGGATAGTACGTTGTAAATATTGTGGCAAGTAATGACCCGAAGAGTAATTCATTAGAATTTTTGGCAAACAATTTGTCTAGATCACTGGATATGTATCTAAAGGAAAAAAAACATCAATAAGAAATAAGAAAATTAATATATGACATATATGTATTCAAAGGGAGGGCTCAGTCGCTCAGATGATATAGAAATACATGGGGGCACTAGCGTAGAATAAATATACTCCCTCCATCCATGTATATTCTGTGTTTTGGATGTGCAGCAAGACCAAGGCAAAGCGTGCAAAATTTTAAGCGAAAAAGTAGCGGACCACCATGCTTGTTTCTCCCCTAATTACTCAACTAAATCTCACTGGAAATCCCATGATTAATGTGTAGTATGCTTAGGCTGGAGGGAGACGAGCGAATATGTGGGGAGGAGAATGCGAGCTTAGGCTGGCCATAGTGGGAGTAACTTAGGGCGCTCCCATTGGCTCTTATCGTATTACCCTAAGTGGTCGACAAAAATTAGAAACAACCACCCCCATGCATTGTTTCTTATGTGTTGTATCCAAGTGTGTTGCTTTTAATTAGTTTAGGGGTCATATTTCCATCTCAACATTATGGCCTAGTTGTGGAGAGAGGGAAAGAAGAGAAACATAGGGAGAGAAAGCCACACCGGATCAAGGCATCCATTACACTATGTAGGGAACGTGTTAAGAGCTGTATCTTCACTAAGATACCTCCTCTCTGGCTTCTTTAATTGATGTGCCACATTATCATTTTACCTAGGAACTTGTGCTAAGGCTGCCCGTAATAGGTAGTATCATAGGTTAGTATCATGCATATGATACTAGTGTATGATACTACATTCGTAATTGTAAGTATCATAGATTAGTATCCTACATAACCTTATTTATTGCCATGCAAGACACATACTAGTATAGTATTTATTATGATACGGTGTCATGATATGATACTCAGCCCTCTCTTTCTTCATTTAATTCTATGTCACCTCATCAAAATTTCCTAGTTGGCATGCATCATACTAGCTATGATACTCCCATTACGAGCAGCCTAAGAAACATGGATTGGGAGTGCCCTTAGCTAGTAACATAACGCACCCCAAGGTAAGCTTGCTTTTGTGGCAAGTAGGTAATAAGGAGAGAGGTGTTTGTGGTAACATAATATGTTACCGTAACATAACGCACCCCAAGGCAAAATGAGTTTTTTTTTTTTGAACAGTGGGAAGGGACCCGAAGGTCCCTGAAGCTGGCATTAAAAAAACAAAATTTGTACATCACAGCTTACACAAGGACCTGAACGAAAAAGAAAATTACAAACTCGTCCTTCCTTTTTGCATACAGGACCCCCAAACATATACTCAGAATGCAATCGAGTCCTGCTACTAAATCCGACCTCGTCGGAGAAGCTACTGCCACCATTTCCGACCAGTACCTTGCCGTTTCTCAGCAAGAAGAAGAGGGCCTCCCAGCATGGAGGTTGAAAAGGAGAGAAAAGGGGATCGAATCCAGGCCGAAGCCGGCGCTCAACCCTATCTCTCATCGAAGCAAACCGGAGACATATGAACGACCAAAATGGTCGGAAGAACCACAACCCCGGCAGCAGAAGAGGTCGTCGCTGCGCATCTAATAAATCAAGGATCACCATAGCCAGCTTCCATTCCCAGTGGAACTCCAGATCTGCAAAGACCGAAGACATCTTAATCCAATCTCTCATGTCACCACCTCTGTGATGAAGAGGAAAGGAAGAAGAAGCTCCAGCCAGATCAGGCGCCCAAGCGAGAGACGAGCTTATTCGGGGATGCAGCCGCGATAAATCTTCTAGCGACCACTGGAACCTCACCACCATCACCAGAAGAACCACAGCCGCTGGCCACCACGCGCTGCCCGCGAACGCCAGCAGCACTCTCCCCATCGGCATCGCGCCAGTCACCGGCATCTCGCCAATCTCCCCTGAGGAAACAACTAATCTAAAGCTACTATATACACAGCTGCACCGCGCACCTCTCCCATCTTCTCTCCAACCGGCAGCGCCGGCGGCGAGCGTCCGGGATCGGGCCGGGCAGAAGCCTCTGGTCGCCTTTCGGTCGCCTCTCTCGAACAGTGTAAGGGAAAGGGGAAAGAGGCGACAGAAAGTTTGGTAGTTGCGTCTGAAGCTATTCACACTTTTGGCAAAATGAGTTTATATCTGAATAAATGAAGACTTACATGAAACTACACATATGGTACTGCTCACTATGAAGATAGTAACATAGACTAGTAGCATATGCATGTTACTAGTCTAAGTTACTTCCCACTATGAGCAGCCTTAAAGCATCTCTAGCAGATCCCGTATATCGCCCCTTCCCTCAAAATAACCGCCGTTTTACGGGACCGGGACGAAAAATCGTCCCAACCAGGTCCCGTTAAACGACCCGTCCCGTAAATAATTTTGCGGGGAGCTGTATATTTTAGCCCGCGTCCGCCATATTTCCAGTTTTTCCTCCCCCTTTTGCAATTTCCTCTATCCCTCGCATGAGTTGGCGGGAGGGAAATTTCAGCGCCAACCGATCCCGTCCTGTGCCTCCGCCGCCGCTAGGCTGGCAGCCACCTCACCGTTGCTCCTCCCTCGGCCGGCCGCGTGTCGCCATGGAGCAGCCGAAGCCACCCGCATCCAATCCCGAGGTCGCCCCGTCGGAATCAAGCACATCCCTCGGCCGGCCACACGACCACGACCGCAGCCGGCTACACGACCACAACCGCAGCGCTGGAGCTCGTCCACGCCACAAGGTGCGGCCGCGCTGGAGCTCGTCCACGCCACAAGGTGCGGCCGCGCTGGAGCTCGTCCACGCTGCAAAAGGTGCGGCCGAGCTGGTGTTCGTCCACGCCGTAAGGTGCGGCCGTGCTGGAGCTCATCCACGCCGCAAAAGGTGCGGCCGCGCTGGTGCTTGTCCACGCCGCAAGGTGCGGCCGCGCTGGAGCTCATCCACGCTGCCTCCATGCCGCAAGGAGCGGCCGTGCTGGAGCTCCTCCATGCCGCAAGCATCCTAGTTACCCAATTGTAATTTAGATTTCGTTTCGAGGCTGTTTTGTTCTGTTTTTCAGGGACCCGGTGGTGAATTTCACTACTGACAAGTGGGCGACACATCTGACATGAAAGATTTTTACGGGATCTGTTCTGCCGGAACAAATGTCATACTGTAAAAATGTGGAAAAACGTTTTGCAGTATCTTGTAAACCGATTTTGCGGTACGAGATTTTAAAGGATCTACTAGAGTTGCCCTTAGGTTGGTCACAATGAGAGTATCGTAGGTAGTATCATGCATGACAACTAGGTATTTTTTCTGAGGTGGCACACAATTATATGAGGAAAGAGAGAATTGAATATCATGATATGATACCGCATCATATTAAATGATGTACTAGTATGTGTCATGCATGGCAATAAATGAGATCACTATGATATCAACCTACAATACTATGCACTGTGAAGGTAGTATCATGCCGTAGTATCATATGCATGATACTAGTATATGATACTTTCCCATTTCGATTGCTAACAAATTGTACCGCATCATTTCTATTGCTATAGTACCTGGCTTTTCTCAGTTTGGTTAGCCGCCCTACACACCCTAGTGGAGGAAGTACAATAAGTGTCGTTACTTATTGTACGTGGACCAATGACATGGATGTGTGTTCTAGCCTATACAACGCTAAATATCTGTAGTGTCAGCCATCAATCTATGTATGCACATGCGAGTGTGTTTTGCGTGGTGACTATAAAATTTAGGTTAGCCCCTCTACAGATCCGTATGGAGGGAGTACAATAAGTGTCGTTAATTATTGTACGTGGACCAATGACATGTATGTGTGTGCTGGCCCATACAACGCTAAATATGAGTAGTGTCAGCCATCAATCTGTGTATGCACAGCACATGCAAGTGTGTTTCATGGTGACTATAAAATTTAGGTTAGCGGCCCTACACACCGGGATGGAGGAAGTACAATAAGGGTCGTTACTTATTGTACGTGGACCAATGACATGGATGTGTGTGCTGGCCTGATTACTCAACTAAATCTCGCTAGAAATCCGATGATTAATGTGTTGGGGCGAATGATGGTCGGATGCAGTATGCAGATGAGACTTATCGTGGAGGGAGACGAGCGAATATGTGGGGAGGAGAATGCGAGCTTAGGCTGGCCATAGTGGGAGTAACTTAGGGCGCTCCCATTGGCTCTTATCGTATTATCCTAAGTGGTCGACAAAAATTAGAGACAACCACCCCCCATGCATTGTTTCTTATGTGTTGTATCCAAGTGTGTTTCTTTTAATTAGTTTAGGGATCATATTTCTATCTCAACATTATGGCCTAGTTGTGGAGAGAGGGAAAGAAGAAAAACATAGGGAGAGAAAGCCCCACCGGATCAAGGCATCCATTACACTATGTAGAGGAACGTGTTAAGAGCCGTATCTTCACTAAGATACCTCCTCTCTCTCTTCTTTAATTGATGTGCCACATTATCATTTTACCTATGAACTTGTGCTAAGGCTGTCCGTAATAGGTAGTATTATAGGTTGGTATCATGCATATGATACTAGTGTATGATACTACATTCGTAATTGTAAGTATCATAGATTAGTATCTTACATAACCTTATTTATTGCCATGCAAGACACATACTAGTACAGTATTTATTATGATACGGTATCATGATATGATACTCAACCCTCTCTTTCTTCATTTAATTATATGCCACCTCATCAAAATTTCCTAATTGGCATGCATGATACTAGCTATGATACTCCCATTACGAGCAGCCTAAGAAATATGGATTGGGAGTGCCCTTAGCTAGTAACATAACGCACCCCAAGCTAAGTTTGCTTATGTGGCAAGTAGGTAATAAGGAGAAATTTGTTTGTGGTAACATAATCTGTTACCGTAACATCACGCACCCCAAGGCAAAATGAGTTTATATTTGAATAAATGAAGACTTACATGAAACTACACATATGGTACTGCCCACTATGAAGATAGTAACATATGCATGTTACTAGTCTAAATTACTTCCCACTATCACCAGCCTTAGAGCATCTCTAGCAGATCCCGTATATCGCCCCAGCCCGCAAAATAACCGCCGTTTTACGGGACCGGGACGAAAAATCGTCTCGACCAGGTCCCGTAAAACGGCCCGTCCTGTAAAAAAATTTGCGGGGAGCTGTATATTTCGTCCAGCGCCCGCCATATCAGTTTTTCCTCCCCCTTTTGCAGTTTCCTCTATCCCTCGCGTGAGTTGGTGGGAGGGAAATTTCAGCACCAACCGCTCCCGTCCTGCGCCTCCGCCGCTGTAACACCCCCTTGTTTTGAGCTACAGTGATCCCACCATGATAATGCCAAGTCACCATGATTTTGCAAAGCTTAATGGTCGTTGGAATCATATCTCATTTCAAATTCCACTTTGAAATCCAATTCAAGATGCAAGTCAAAATAAAACTTGTTCAAACATGGGGTTAAAAATGTTCATGATATTACAAATATTCCATAACCAATAATGTTAAAGAGAACAACATCATTAAAATTCCATAAATGCCAACAGCAACTTTTGGCCAGTTAAATTCAAACATAAAATTTGAATGTTTCAGACTGGTCCCAAACTTTGTGGGCCACCTCAAAGTATTGCAAACTAATTATCTGGCAAGTTTCATAATTTAAAAAATTCATTTAGCCATCCAAATAAATGAAAAACAGAAAACAAAAATGAAAAACAAGAAAAGAAAATAAAAGTGGCAAACCTGTGGCTGGGCTCTAGTCCACAGGAGCAGGCCCGGCCCAACTCCCCATCTGTCGTCTTCCTCCTCCTACTGGCAAGGAGACGACCGCACCCGAGCCGCGTTCGCCGTTGCCGCCGCGCCACCTCGCCTCTCGCGCCGCTACAGAACGTCGGGGGCGGATAAGAACGTCGCCGTGGACCGACTGGACAGCCCCCAGATCTTTTCCTCCCTCCCCATCGCCCTCTACATCGAGCTCCACCTCCGCCCGAAGCTGCCATGGGCACCTCACCGTAGCTCGCGTAGCCACCGCCCTCCCCGCACCTTGCCGCCGTGTCTAGGAGCTTCGCCTTGCTACGCTACGTCGTCCGGTGCATCCTGTTGGAGCTAGGCGAGCCCACAACGCCGTCGAGCCGTCGTTTTCTTCCTTGGGCCGCCGAAGTACTTCGCCGTCGATTCCCCACCTCTGCTGCTCCAAAGCTTTCGCCGAGCCTTCGTGCGCTCCTCTGGTGAACTGCTCGATGAAACCCCTCTGCTTGCGCCGTCGTTTTCATCCCCTAGCCACTGCCGCCATAGATGTCCGAGCTCGCCACCGCCGTTTATTGTCGCCGCCGTAGCCACCCTTGCCCAAGCTCGCAACAGAGCACACGGTTGAGCTCCTGGAGCTTCCAGGAGCCCAACGCACCCAGCCGTTCGTCGCCTCATGCCCCCTGAACTGCTCGCCTCCGTCATTGTAGGCCTCCCCGGCACGAGCTGGTTGCACCGTTGAGCGCGCGGTGCAACGCACATTCGGATGCGCCCTCGCGCGCGTTGAATGGCCGCCCCTATGCGTTTTCCGCCGCTGCTCGAGCCGCTTCGCCGCATATTTGGCTGCTGGCGTTTAGACGCCGGCGCCCCCGCCGTGTGGCACCTGCAGGTGGACCCTCTGGGTCACTGCCACTAGGTCCCACGGGCCCAGTTGACCCAGTCAACTGCTGACTGGGCAACGCCCAGTCACTGACCAGTGGGACCCCGGGGGCCCCGTTGACCGGTCAACTGGTCAACTGACCAGCTGACTCAGCCCCCCTCCCTGGCCCACTGTCAGTCTCTGGTACACTTCTGTGTACGCAGAGCTGGGTGCACTTAGTATTTCCATTTAATTGAATTTCGAATTAAAAATAAACCAGAAATTCTAGAAATTCAAATAAACTTTGAAAATTCATATAAATTCAACCGTAACTCGGATCAAAATAATTTATATATGAAAAATGATCAGAAAAATACAACGAATCTGAATATGTCATTTATATTCATGTTAGATCACTATAAGGTGATGAACATTGAACTTTTGACCACATTTCAATAAATGAATAGTGTATGACTTTGGGAATTTCCCAGATAATTTCCCAAGTCATTTAAAACATTTAGTGATGCATTAGAACACCCCTGCATCACATTCTTGCCATGTCATGCATATTGTTGCATTTGTTTGCCCGTTATTCATTATGCTTTCCCCCGCTTTAATTTTTGGTAGACCCCGAGATCGTCGTAGACCAGGAGTACGACTACTCCGTTGACGACCAGTTTGCCACAGCAGAGCTTCCAGGCAAGCAAACACCCCTTGATCATTCCTATATCGTCCATTTCATTCTCTCTTATTCTTGCATTAGATGATGCTACTGTTACTGTTTTATCTGTAGATCCCATTCTGATGCATAGCCTGTTATTGTAACCTGTTGTTGATACCATTCTGTTACCCTATCATGCCTAGTATAGTTATGGTAGTGTCACATCAGTGGCCCTTCACCCTTGTCCGCTTGCTATGCTGTAGTCGGGCCGTGATCCCTCTGGGCGATGATCACGGATATAACTGAAATACTTACTACACACTGCTATGTTCAAATGGGGCTGAAGGGACCGGTGGCACCATCCAGGTAGTGATGGGCCTGAGCTCCCGACAGTTACCCTAAAGACGGGTCGGCCCCAAGGGCACCCGCGAGTGATTCACTAGTCGGAACGACAGGGCAGGCGGAGACCATCCGGGATGGTCCTGGCTCTGAGCGTGTCCACGAGTACTTGAGAATAATGCACTAACGAGATTTGGGTATTTGATCTGAGCTGGCCACTGGACTATACGCACTAATTGCCACGTGGGATAATGGTTTATGGGGCCCTTGGCGTCGTCTGTTTCTACCGAAGGCTCTGTCAAATGTCGCAGTTCAGCAGTGTCGGGCTGATTGTTGGGGTGAGCGGATACTGCCTTCTGCGTAGTCAGAGGTGGGCTTGGTCCCCGACCAGTCTCGCAACGTGCAGGTGTGCTTGGGGTTCTTGGCCGAAGATCCCCTAGCCATAGGGTTTAGACCGGCATGATGACCTCTCTGGAGAGCTTAGTTGGAACTTCGGTGTGTCAATCATCCGAGGCCGGGCATGACCCAGGAAAGTGTGTCCGGCCAGAGGTAATCGAGGGTGTTGGGCTATGTTGTGCACCCCTGCAGGGAAGTAAACTATTCGAATAGCCGTGTCCACGGTAACAGGACGATTTGGAGTTGTATCCCGATCTGTCTACAACTTAAACTGGATACTGAATAAAATACACCAAGACAAAAGATAGGAATACTCGGAGATCGCTTCCTCACAGGGTGACGAGGGGAGGTTCTCTGAGTATGGTGCTCCTTTATGGGTACAAGTTGGAATATTATATGCTCCTCTCTTCTGATGCTGCAAGATGAAGATAGTCTTTGATAGGTTGAGCTTCTCCCCCTTATTCTGGCATTTCTGCAGTTCAGCCCAAAGATATAGCCTCATTCCTTTGATACCAATGCATAACTAGTATATATCTGATGTAAGTCTTGCGAGTACTTTGGATGAGTACTCACCGTTGCTTTGCTGTTCTTTTCTACTACCCGGTTACTGCGTTTAGATGCTGGAGCCCAGGATGCGGATGGATCCGCCGCAGGCTACTACGTGGAGATTGACGATGACGAGTAGTTCGGAGGTCCCAGGCTGGAGGCCTTGCCTTTTCGATCAGTATCGCTTTATGTTTCAGCCTTCTTAAGGCAAAAACTTGTATGAACTTGGTCTGTACTCAGATGATACCTTTTTGATGACTGATGTATCCCCGGGTCCTCGTGGCCCCTGTTGTAATGTAAATGTTTAAGTTTAATTTGTGTCATTGAGTTGTGTTGTGATACTAGACCGTGAGACACTGATCTTGATCGTGCATGCTGCGTGCATGATTAGTGCACGATTAATTTCAGGGGCGTCACAGCCGCCGCTGGGCTCGCCGCCACCTCACCGTTACTCCTCCCTCGGCCAGCCGCGCGTCGCCATGGAGCAGCCGGAGCGTCCCGCATCCAATCCTGAGGTCGCCCCGTCGGAATCGAGCGCATCCCTCCGCCGGCCGCACGACCACGACCGCAACGCCGCACGACCACGACGCCAGCCGGCCGCACGACCACAACCGCGGCGCTGGTGCTCGTCCACGCCGCAAGGTGCAGCCGCGCTGGAGCTCGTCCATGTCGCCTCCACGCCATAAGGTACGGCCGCACTGGAGCTCGTCCACGCCGCAAAAGGTGCGGCCACGTTGGAGCTTGTCCAAGCCGCCTCCACGCCACAAGGTGCGGCTGCGCTAGAGCTCGTCCACGCCGCCTCCACGCCGCAAGGTGCGGCCGCGCTGGAGCTCCTCCACGCCGCAAGCATCCCAGGCACCCAATTGTAATTTAGATTTTGTTTTGAGGGTGTTTTGTGCTATTTTTCAGGGACCCGGTTGTAAATTTAGCTACTGACAAGTGGGCTCCACATCTGACATGAAAGATTTTTACGGGATCTGTTCTGCCGGAAAAAATGTCATACTGTAAAAATGTGGAAAAACGTTTTGCAGTATCCTGTAAACCGATTTTGCGGTAGGAGATTTTAAAGGATCTACCAGAGTTGCTCTTAGGTTGGTCACAATGAGAGTATCATAGGTAGTATCATGCATGACAACTAGGTATTTTTGCTGAGGTGGCACACAATTATATGAGGAAAGAGAGGATTGAATATCATGATATGATACCGTATCATATTAAATGATGTACTAGTATGTGTCATGCATAGCAATAAATGAGATCACTATGATATCAACCTACAATACTATGCGCTGTGAAGGTAGTATCATACCGTAGTATCATATGCATGATACTAGTATATGATACTTTCCCATTTCGATTGCTAACAAATTGTATCGCATCATTTCTATTGCTATAGTACCTAGCTTTTCTCAGTTTGGTTAGCTGCCCTACACACCCTGGTGGAGGAAGTACAATAAGTGTCGTTACTTATTGTACGTGGACCAATGACATGGATGTGTGTGCTGGCCTATACAACGCTAAATATCAGTAGTGTCAGCCATCAATCTATGTATGCACATGCGAGTGTGTTTTGCGTGGTGACTATAAAATTTAGGTTAGCCCCTCTACATATCCATATGGAGGGAGTACAATAAGTGTCGTTACTTATTGTACGTGGACCAATGACATGTATGTGTGTGCTGGCCCATACAACGCTAAATATGAATAGTGTCAGCCATCAATCTATGTATGCACATGCAAGTGTGTTTCATGGTGACTATAAAATTTAGGTTAGCGGCCCTACACACCGGGATGGAGGAAGTACAATAAGTGTCGTTACTTATTGTACGTGGACCAATGACATGGATATGTGTTGGCCTATACAACGCTATAATAGTAGTTTAGGTCATTAATCTAACTCTAATCTATACGTGTGTTTTGCAAGGTGACTATAAAATTAATAATGACCTGTTGCCATTTTAGAAATGGATGGAGTTATGGGGAAAAGACTGCATGTAGGCTGGTTGATGTGACTTGTCTGCTGGCATACATGCAATGAACATCCTGATCTCTGGATTCTACTCACATGCATGCATCGATTGCATGCTTAAAAATCAGCGGATGGCGTACACTAATCACCCAACATGCATACATCTTTATTTGTCGAATCATCACCGATCTCACCCACCACCCAATTAAAGATAACACGTGAAGCAAAAAATCACACTGAGCTTACCTTACTCCATGACACTAAATATCAGTGGGGCTCAATAACATCACTGACATGACATGTGTGCATGGATGCTTGATACTCTGTCGGGTTACAAATCCTATATTGTTAAGAAGTTCATCCCCACTACAAAGTATTCTCTTAACATGCAAATGGTCCAACTCAGCATGCCATGTCATCAGATACCAACCAATCACTAGTTCACGACTATCTCTCTCCGTGACCAAAGTCTCTCCCGACCACTCTTCCCCACACTATTAAAGTGCATATGTCATGGCACACGTTCCATTACTAGCATTTAGAACCGACCATGGACGAACCCTCTCTCTGTTCTGTCACTAGCATTTGTTTTTTCAATCTTTAGCAGCCTCCCATCTTCTTCACGGCGATTACTCTACCACCAATTAATTCCCCTCTCCATATTCACTTTCTCCATCGATTCCTCTACCAGTCTACCTCCCAGGACCCCCTACTGTTTTCATATGTATGGTCTTCCTGAGTTTTTGTCCTCCCCGTCTTCACCTGCTCCACCGATTTCTCTACCCACTACTGTTTTCTTAGGTATGTTCTTTCATAGTCTTGCATCAAATCTAGTCCCTCTTGGTCTTTCAAGCTAAGAACCTGATGGATATTCTCCTCCTTATCATCTTCCTCCTTCCCGTCGTCACCAGCACAATAGGTCCCGAGTCCAGATCCGTTAATATCTGGTGTGCATCACCTTATCACCACACCAAGATTGCTCGATGTCGCGCCACCACACCGCTCCTGGACGACGTCGCCGCACGCCCGGCATGCGTCGCCGGAACCCACAGCGCCTCCTCGGTGCACCGCCTCGGCTTCTGCCGGCCGCGACGCCGCGCCTGGACAGCGCCTCTGCATGCCCGCAGCGCCTCCTCTGTGTCCGCATTGGCTTCGCCAGGCCGGCCACCCTAACCATCCGCATCGGCTTCGCCCGGCCCCGGCTACGTTCCACACACCCACCCCGCGTCATAGCAGCAGCGCCAAGGATCTTGCCGTTGTTTATCGTGCATTCCCTCGGTCCCTCCTCCCTTTGTTCTAGCGTGGAGCTCAGTGAAGCGGTCGGCATGGCCTGCCATGGAAGAGGAAGAAGAGAGGTTCTTCCCTATGTTCTTCCTTTTGGCCAGACCTTCAGACTGACACTAGCATCACTCCCGGAGATGGATACTAGGTGTTGTTTGACACTTGCTCTTCTCTGTTTTTCCTAATGTGTGCTATGGCATTCCTTTCACTTCCCAATGTTCTAAACCTCTATGCATATTCAGGTTTGATTCAGGATTTTAGAGGCAGTCAGGCAGGTGCTTACGATGTCAAGCAGTACAAGGAAAAGGGTGTTCATCTAGGTTGTTGTTCTAATTCCT
Source organism: Elymus sibiricus (assembly GCA_039707655.1). NCBI lineage: Eukaryota > Viridiplantae > Streptophyta > Magnoliopsida > Poales > Poaceae > Elymus > Elymus sibiricus. The sequence goes on along the minus strand of CM077674.1, from coordinate 12,382,210 downwards.
TCCTTTTTCTATGGAGTATTGTTGTGCTAAAGCGTATGTTATCAGTACACCCTTTTCACTTAGATTTATAACAATTTCAATTTTTAATCTGCAAGAAATAATTTGTAGCAAGAAGCCATGAGAGAACATAGTTTTTTTGGCAGTAGGACAATGGTAATCGACCGCACCACCATTTATTTCGATTATCCTGGACCATCATGGGAACTATAGGGACATATAAATGAAAACTGCACGGTTTTGTTAACATGCATGATTAACGTGTTGACTTTACCTTATTCTGATCGTTGTAGCCTGGTAGGCCTGGTATATGCAAAAGTTTCATTTGTCACACAACATTCGTCATTTATATGCATTGATTCGTTTCATAGCTCTCATCATATCATAGTAATAAAGATGAAATTCAAACTGGCTTTACCAGCAGCTATCTACTGGTTGATGCTTACAGGTCGGAGCTTATTCTTGAAAATATGAAGAGCCAAACTTCCATGCTCAGGCTTGGCTTCGTCAAACTTATTTATCTGATGTTGAGCAAGGCTGTGAGTTAAGGCTTCTAAGCTCCATTTTGTCGAGGTTTTGCAGTGACATCAAGAAATTCAAAGGGGAAAAAACTAGAGTGCATCTTTCTTAGTTTTTAGCTTTATAATTGTCATGTGCTAATATCTACTTGCGACATGCAACAGTGCAAATGTGATGAAGGACTATGATGAGTGTTATTTTTACGTTCATCACACCTAAGTTTAAACCGGTTTATTTCATAAAAGCCGAGATATCCGCTCCGATATTCGTACAAATGACTAATGAATGCAAAGGATTCCAAAATCCTCTCTTTAATTTGTTTCCACGGGAAATTGGGCTATACATGGACGAAATCAAGCACATATATGGAAGGGGGCAAAGAGGAGATAAGGAGATTCAAGTGGGAGGCGCAGCAAGGCCAACAGAGCGCAAGACGACGTCTCATACGAGCACAGACTCTCGTAAGCGCTCTCGTATGAGGTACCCACGGCCCCGTGGAGTCCAACCCTACAAATATCATTAAAGGGCCAGCACCAGAAGAGGCGCACAACAATGCACAGACCTCCGTCTTTATCCATGGGATTTTTGTCTGCAGTTCTGCTATGTATTGGTCTGTCCACGCCTAACTTCCATATATACATAGCAAGAATTGTACATATACATATCGCCTCCTGTCAGACATACCACAGTTTTAAGGTAGTAGTAGGTGCCTCATTGCGGCAATGAAAAGTAAAGTCGAAAATATATATAAGTTTTTAACCATATTGGTTAATACATTCAAATTATAAACAGCTTGCAAGCTGCTAATTAAGTCACGGTACATAAACAAAATACAGAGGTCCCCTCACAAAAATATGCTGAGCTATTGGTCACATCCACTCACATTTTTTTCTTTCAGTTCACCCAACCGAAACCAAACCGCGATATTTTTTTTGTGAAACCAAACCGCGATCTCTCCTCTAGGATGAAGGCACACACTGACGAGATCAGCTAAAGTTGGGTGTCCGCGTCACATGCAAGGTTTTAAATAGGGGATAGCGGGGTGATAGCGGATTGAGGTCGGTGTAGCGAAATGCGGATAGCGGGTGATATTGCGGACGCTATGTCCACATAGCGGATTTGTAAAAACAGTTGCAAATTTGAGATTATTATGTATATTTCTGTGCCGTTGACAACAGTATGACACTTGAATTGAACAATCGTCATTTATATAAGCATATAGACTATCACTGTTCCATGACATCTGGACAATATTCAACCATGTAACCATGCAAACAAATACTATCAGTGGAGTGTATGACCATGACATCTGGATCTTTTTTTGTTCTTTAGGTTGCGGCTGCGGAGGAAGCCCCTGATCCTGCTGAAGACATTGTGCTAGTAGCCTAGTACTGCAGAAAGAAGAAACAAACATAAGCTATTTGACTGACTTACCAGTGTAGATGGTTGATTTGTTTAATTTAGATTCCATTTAGAAATTACAAGTAAACTAGATTTGTCAATATAGTTGTACAGTGCAAAAGGAATTACAACTAAACAACATTTATCGGTATAACAAAAGGCAGAGACTGTACTGTGCAAGTTTATCACTAAAAACTGAATTTATAGAGCAAAATTTAACAGTATAAACAAAAGGCAGAGTTCATAGGTGTTCAGCTATATCGCTATCGGAGTGTGGCGACGACATGGACGGCGAGCTACTCGAACAGAGGCGGCGATTGATGTCAGCATCTAAGACTATGACCGCCGTGTCAATTTTTATCCTGTTGCAACGCACGGGCATATGTGCTTGTTAAATATAAAGTAAGTCCAAATCACCAAGTATGAAACGGTTTACAGCAAAACACGACCAAAACGGTTAGAAACGAGATTACATAGCTCAACTACATAATCTGCTACTGGCATGTCAGCCAAACTGGTTGAACAAACCCCGTGCAACCATTTCCAGGCGGCTGCATCCAAAGGCCATAGGCTCCCACGCGTCAACATGCTGCAGTGATGACCACGTACGGATTGATGTTGTATAGTTCCAAAGATAACCTGCAATAAATTAGGAATTGATGATCAGTTAAAAACACACTCATTCTGGCAATTCCAAATTGCTCAAAGAATGGCACAAACTCCCACCGCTCCTGACTCCCACGTACACCAGTGGCGCTCACCTCCGTTCAGCCAGAGCACGCTGCCGCCGGCAAGTCGTCCCACTTTGTTTCGCCTCATTCAGACAAACAAACCTTGTTGCCCCCTTCCTTGCTCCTCCGTCGTGATCTCGAAATTCCATTACCTCCGCCAGCCATATGCCAACCTCTGTGGCTGTGTACAGAGCCAACCGTGAATATCCTCTTCATAGGAGAATTTAACTTGCTTCTTCCTCTTGCCTCTCCAGGTTGCCATATATGATTCAGAGCAACAAGTTAAATTCTCCTACTTTATGGCAACTGATTGAGAGGAACCATAAAGTAGAACATCTAGTGTCATAGATGTTGGCCCAAGTATTTTCGTCGTCTCCGTTAGAACCCCCTGCGTGCACGGTGCACCCATCCATCCATCATCCAAGCTAATCAAGAGGTTCAGACTTCGGAGCAACATTCTTGTCAATCAAATGAATTCCATGTATGTTACATACAAGTGTGTTGCCGATGGCGATGCCATTCCTGTTTGCAGCATCAACATCGACTTTCTTGTACCCGACGGCCATGTTGCTGAAGGCAGTCCTGACGGCGCGCTTCAGCATGTAGAAGACCACTTCCCCCAAGCCCTCTGTCAGCTGCAGTTAACGCATGCCGCCACAACAGCATCCAGACTGGAAACTGATTAGTAGTACTACTAGAATCAAATAAGTTGTGAAAAGGATGACGCATGACCTTAACTGCAGTTATTAGGACAGCCTAACAGAAGTACTTACATCCTGTGGGTTCACATTATTCATTACTCAAGAGAAGGAAGAACAAGATGGGGCGCCCGTGGGTTCACATTACCAGTTAGTTGACTAATCAACTCCGTGTTCACACTGCTGCAGGCCGGAGACGGCGTTTTCTACATCCATCTCCTGCTTGTTTATTTTCTTGCATCATCGTTATTTTGTACAAGTTGATCGATGCACGGCGAAGATGAGGACGACATGCATTTGACAACGAGAGTCTGGACGCACACCACCGGCAACCTGGTCTTCACAATCAAGGCCGGCTGACCATTACTTTTATTTTATCCCAGACTGCAACGGTGCCGGCCTCCCTCCCTTGCAACGTGCCCATTGGGTACCTGTAATGTAAAGTTAATATAAGCCATCAGAGACAAGAAGATTACACCAACTGACTTATGGTCACACCAACTCTTTGAAACGATCAGGCTTGCCGATATATATTACATTATATCCCACTGAACGATGGTAACAGCCTTCGCTTTGCTAACAGATGGAAAACTCTGCATCAAGGTGGTTTTGAGCGTTGTGACACGACAATAGGGTTCATCGCATCGCCATGAGCTTGCTCTGCTCACTTGTTGCCGTCCTGTTGGTCGGTGCTGTGAGCGCCGCCGGCTACGAGGCCGCGTTGCTTGCTTTCAAAGCGCAGCTAAGCCATGGCCGCTCGCTGGCCTCCTGGAACAGCAGCGCCAGCTTCTGTAGCTGGGAAGGTGTGACATGCAGCCACCACACGCCGGCGCGGGTGGTGGCGCTGAGGTTGAACGGCACCGGGCTCGCCGGAGCACTCTCCCCGGCCATCGACCTGAGCTCCAACTCGCTCCACGGGGACATTCCGGCGAGCCTCGGCCGCCTCCGCCGCCTGCAGATTCTCTACTTGAGCCACAACTCCTTCTCCGGTACACTACCAGCAAACCTGAGCTCCTGCGTCAGCATCACCGAAATGAGACTGAACAACAACACACTTGGCGGGCGCATCCCGGCTGAGCTCGGCGAGAAGCTCACGTACCTCGAATTCATGTCCCTCAGAAAAAACAGGTTCACTGGGCCCATCCCAGCATCACTGGCCAATTTGTCCCATCTACAGTCTCTCGAAATCTCCTATAACCAGCTCATTGGCTCGATCCCACCAGGGTTCGGAAGCTGCCACAGCATTATATATTTCAATGTCGCCGAGAACCTCCTCATTGGTATGCTCCCGCCTTCTCTCTACAATTTGTCGTCAATGGTAGTATTTTCGGTAGGGGGGAATATGTTGTACGGAAGCATTCCGAAAGATATCGATAGCAAGTTCCCCATGTTGGAAGGTCTTGGCTTGGGTACTAATTACTTCACAGGAACCATCCCTTCCTCAATATCGAACATATCTTCCCTCATATTACTTAGCATCAACGCCAATAGAGTTAGTGGGTACGTGCCTCCCACATTGGGGAAGCTGGGAGCTCTCCAACAACTGTACTTGGGTGACAATAAGCTTGAAGCGAATGACATCAAGGGGTGGGAATTCATCTCATCTTTGGCAAACTGTAGCCAACTGCGGGTACTGGCACTCGGCATCAATTCTTTCGGAGGACAACTACCGGGTTCGATTGTGAACCTCTCAACGACTCTCCAGCAGTTATACTTAAGTGACTCTACGATCTCTGGGAGTATACCTGCAGATATCGGCAATCTGGTTGGTCTCAACGTGCTTCTAATAGCAAATACTTCCATATCAGGGGTGATTCCAGAGAGTATTGGTAAGCTAGAGAACTTAATCGATCTAGGCTTGTACAATAATAGCTTGTCTGGCCTCATACCGTCATCGCTAGGAAACCTTTCACGGTTGAATAGGCTTTATGCACACCGTGGAAACTTGGAGGGACTGATTCCGGCAAGCCTGGGGGAGTTGAAAAACCTCTTTGCACTCGATTTGTCAATGAACTACAGACTTAATGGAACAATACCCAGAGAGATTTTCAAATTACACGGCCTTTCTTGGAAATTGGACTTGTCCTACAATTCCCTTTCTGGACCCATTCCTAATGAAGTTGGTAGCTTGGCAAACCTTAACAACCTAATTTTATTAGGAAACCAGTTGTCTGGCGAGATACCCGACAGTATTCAGAATTGCATAGTGTTGGAACGACTATTATTAAACAACAATTCCTTTGAGGGAAGCATACCTCACTCACTGAAAAATATAAAGGGGCTCAGCATACTGAACCTAGCCATGAATAAGTTCTCTGGTAGTATTCCTGAGGCCCTTGGTAGCACTGGAAATTTGCAAAAGCTGTACCTAGCACACAACAACTTGTCAGGGTCAATCCCATTAGTTCTACAGAATTTGACATCATTGATCAAATTGGATATATCCTTCAACAATTTGCAAGGTGAAGTGCCAAATGAAGGTGTTTTCAAAAACATCACTTACTTAGCAGTTGCCGGGAATATCAATTTGTGTGGTGGTACACCTCAACTTCATTTGGCTCCATGCTCCTCAAGAAAGAACAGAAAAAAGATGTAAAAGTCTCTTGTGATTTCTCTAGCGACAGCTGGAGCACTATTGTTGTCACTTGCAGTTATACCTCTTGTTTGGATACTTTGTAAGAAGTTGAAACCAATCCAGAAGACATTAGCAAAAAATTTAATTGTTGATGACCATTACCAGAGAATCCCGTATCATGCATTACTGATAGGAACTAATGGATTTTCAGAAGTCAACTTGCTTGGGAGAGGAAGTTATGGTTCAGTTTATAAGTGTGTTTTGGACACCAAGGAAAGAACATTGGCTGTCAAGGTGTTTAATCTTTGTCAATCTAGGTATTCCAAGAGTTTTGAGGCTGAATGTGAGGCCATGAGAAGGATACGACACCGTTGTCTCATTAAGATCATTACTTCTTGTTCGAGCGTCAACCACCAAGGTCAAGAGTTCAAGGCATTGGTTTTTGAGTTCATGCCTAATGGCAACTTGGATGGATGGCTTCATCCAAAATCTCAAGAGCCCAGTACAAACAACACACTCAGCCTTGCCCAGAGGCTTAATGTTGTTGTCGATATTCTGGATGCAGTAGAATATCTGCACAACAACTGTCAACCATTGGTAATTCATTGTGATCTTAAGCCAAGCAACATTCTTCTTGCTGACGACAAGAGTGCCCGAGTTGGAGATTTTGGCATATCAAGGATCCTTCAAGAAAATACAAGCGAGGGGATGCAAAGTTCATATGGCTCAACTGGAATTAGAGGTTCCATAGGCTATGTTGCTCCAGGTGACTAAAACTTCTAATTTTATTATTGCTTTTCACTCGAGTATGGCATGCTAACCACAAGACTTTGCATAATTGCAGAGTATGGAGAAGGCTCTGCGGTCTCTACAGCTGGTGATATTTATAGCCTTGGCATATTGCTGCTTGAGATGTTTACCGGAAGGAGCCCAACAGAAGGCATATTCAGAGATTCATTGGATCTGCATAAGTTTGTTGAGGATGCTCTTCAAGATAGGACCCTGGAGATAGCTGACCCAACAATGTGGCTGCACAGCGGACAGTGGGATAACACTACAAGTATTAGAATCCAGGAGTTATTGGTTTCAGTTTTCAGGCTTGGCATATCCTGCTCCAAGGCACAGCCTCGAGACCGAGCACTGACGAGGGATGCAGCGGCAGAGATGCACGCAATCAGAGATGCGTACCTCAAGTTTATGGGGGAGCATGGAGCAGAAAGAGAAGCCTCGACTCGAGAAATTCAGAGCAGCGTTGAATGAACAAGCTGGAACAAGACAAGATCCTGCAGCGGTTAAAAAATTATGTATCGTTTCAGTTAGTAATTGTTTTCAGAGCTATGTTGCTTTACAACTGTATTAAATAAATGCAGAACCATGGTGCTCTCCAAATAATAGCACTATATCAGGTTGTAGAGAGTTTCAGAAATCAAACAGTGTAATTTTCTTTACCATTCAAAAAAACTGTAAACATGCAGCAACATTACTTTCTCAAAAACTGTACACATGCAGGAAGCATTGCTTCATGTTTCAGGTTAACCAGCAGGCAAGAATTAGGACTGCACCACAAATCATAGCTCATATTTCAAAAAATAATTAGATGTGGAATCCAGTAACAGCAAAAAGGATATACAACGGTATGAGCAGAGCAGCAATAGAGATGCATACCTCCTGTTTGCCGGTAAGCATATAGAAGAGCATGGAGCAAAAAAGAAGCCTCGGCTTGAGACATTCGAGCTGGGATGATATGATCCTGCAATAAATACAAGCCACTTCAGTTAGCAAGCATTTGTTTGTTGTCGGGGCCATTTTATTTGCACCATATCAAATAAATGTAATGCAAAATGATGTAAAATCATCCTACTGTTGTGCAATAGCACTAGCGACAGCAGTTGTCAGCATACTACATGGCTTCTAAAAATTTCAAAGATTGGAGAAATCGCATTATCGATCCAGTATGCTAGCAAATTAGCAGTCAGCCAGACTGCTGATTATCAAAGTATATAATGTACATGTGTACAATAAAATAAAACTTAAGGGGCAGTAGGTAGCAGCAGCAGCAGAAATCGACCCTGATAAATATTTCACACGCCGATTAACAAATTAATATATATATTCGACAGCACAAGCAGTCTTCCCAAAATCTGATTCTCAAAAAGGAAAAAAGGCAATCTGTCCAAAAAATAAACAGAAATCACAGACTAGAAAGCATCAGGGGGCAGTAGGCAGCAGCAGCAGAAATATATCACAGATGGGAAGTAGGCAGCAGCAGTAGAAAAAATATTTCACATACCGCACAGGCTAGAAACGCATCAATATCATTCATTCATTCATGAACAGTTTCCTTCCAAAAACAGGCTACCCAACTACAGACTGCATCATGAGAATCATGACACTGCCAACCACGTAGTACAACCAGGAAGCAATAGTGAAGGGACATTAGTGGGGAGAATCATGACGATACTAGCAGCAAAAGGGACATTAGGGCTTGTGAAGCAGTTCATGCACCGTATGTGCAAGCCTAGGCTCACTCCGTACCAACAAGCTATCTCATGTTGAACCGAACCATCTTGAGGTTTCCTTTCAGGGCCCTCCCAAGTGTTGGCTCCGTGTAGCTTGTCAAGAACATGGAGATCGCCTCTGCCTTATCATTGGAGGTGAACCGGCATAAAAAAGGCTAAGAAAATGAGTAAAAGGAAATTGTCAAATCATGGGAGCAAGTTCCTGCGAACATACCAACGGAACAATGTTGCTGATAATACTCCATAGTAGGTCGCTCTCAGGAACTACCTCCAAGATACGATCCCAGTTTTCCTGTGAATACAAGGAATGAGACAAATGTAATGATATAACCATGATGTTTTCAAATATCGGATAGCCTATTAACATTAACTTGAGGATATATAGGAAAGAGTTCATGCAAGTGTTTTAAATTAGGGGTCTGGTGAGTCAAGTTCACACATCACTTAAGTTAGAGGATATGAGCAGGCTGCAAAAAGGGAATTTTCAAATATAGTTCAGCTATTTAGTAAAGAATCTTTCTCATGGTGCACCTCAACTGATATACAATCAATCATCTTATCTTGTGGATTTAATGAAATAATGACCTTTACCTATTCTCATGTGCATCAATATGTACAAATCAGCGGCCACACATAGTAATCTTACCATATGTCATAGTCACACAAAAGTGTGATTTATATAAATAAACATTACCAAAATAAGCTAATGAAATAACAAATGGAAGTATGTGTGGCAAGGAGAGAAATGAAATTAAAGGAACAGGGCAGTACCATCAATCAGAGCACAAGATTAATCGAAGGAATAGCGCCACATGAAACCCTGGCTGCAAATGAATACTCACTCAATTAAGCCTTACAAACTTAGCTTTAGTGGGGAGCAGAAATGCAGAAAGCAGAGATTTGTGGCACTTGCATGGAGGTGCCTGAAGTACAATCTTGTCCAGTTCCTTCTTTAAACCGCAAACCCCGCAGTCTTGAGTTGTAACCCAGGAAAATCTCATGGTTTGCTGCATCTTTGAATACATCGGAGGCAAAGATTTTGACTTCATCGGGCACACCATCCATGTCATTCAAAACCTCCAAGCATTTTGTAACTGAGTGTTGCCTTCCTTGCTGTTACACTTGCTCCTTCTTGCTAATGAGGCGAAGATAGAGATTAGAAACATTACTTGTCATGAGTATTTCGAAGAAAACACTATACGCAAGTAGTTCTTGGCATGTAACAGTACAGATAGTTTCAGATACCAGTTGACCATACAGAAATAAAAACTATGTTTCTAAAGCTAAAATGGCATGATGATTCATCACATATGAGAAATTAAATTGAATTGCACGCAATGAAGCATATTTGATTGTTATTGATGTGGTTCTAGTAAAAAAATCCACCGAATTGTCAAAGATTATTGGTGTGGTTCTGGTGCTTCAGAGACATTAGAGTTTAGAAACATTACTTGTCAATTGTCATGAGGATATGTAAGAAACCACGGTTTCAGATAAGAAACATTACTTGTCGTGAGGATTATGTGTAAGAAACATTACACACAAGACCATTCTTTTACCTAATGCAGTTTCAGATACCAGTTGACTATACAGATACAAAAACTTGTATTTCTAAAGCTAAAATGGCATGATGATTTCTCGTACACAAACTAGTCGAACAAGACAAAAGGATATTTGATTATTTCTCATACACAAGACAAAAGGATCTATCCCATATTTTTCACCAATTACAAGATGAGGGCTCGTCCCAGCACAGTCCCAGCAGAAAACTTATATTGCAGGAATGTATTATGTAATACTACGAGTAACCTGAAACAGAACAGGGCTGGGGGAGGGGGATAGGGGGGGGGGGGGGGGGGGGGGGGGGGGGGGGGGGGGGGGGGGGCGGCGTGGAAGGGCGTTGGGCTGGGGGCTGAGCACGCACACAAGCACGCAGCGGAGCCATGAATCCACTGCCGCCGCCGCGAACGCAGTCAGAGGGAGTTGATTTTCAGACGGAAAAGCTCGGAACGGCGGTACCTTGCGTGGGCGCGGCGACTGTGGCTGCTGGTTGCTTAGTGCGAGGCCAAGCAGGGCGGGGGGCGGCGTCGGAGGTGAATGCGTCCGAGGGGGCAGGGACTCCGGTCGCCGGAGATCCCTCGCGGCGGCGGCGGCGTGGCGAGTGGGGATTTTCTTCCTTTCGGGTCGGTCGAGGTGAGAAGATGGAGAAAAAAAAAGTGGTACAAAAAAGTGTTGAGATAGGACTATTAAAAGGATTTTGAAACATTCTATAAACCGGTTTAGACCGATTTTAAAACCTTTCTTTCGGTTTTTTTTGTTTTCTGTGTTTATTTATTTTTGTGGAAAGGACCACAAAGTTATATTGAAATTAAACAGAGGTACAAAGCACCCCCAACATACAAGAAAATTGCACACTGATCCCTAGGAACCAACCAACCACCGCGGGCTGCCTGCGCTCCCTCCAGAGCCGGCGTGACCTTGGATATCTGCAGCTGGAATAAATGTGGACGGGAAGTCTTCAACCTCGATCCTGAAGGACCAGCACGATGGAAGGAGAGGTAGGCCGGCCATCACTTGACCACGCCGACGACAACACAACTATGAAATCCTCGGGAAACTCATGTACAGGCAATGGAGACGGCTAGCGCGAGCCGCCAGCACCACACCGCGCCTCCCACATCACCCACATAGAAAAGGCCAGGAACAGCCAAACCATGGCGAAGACGGGATCAAGGGACCCTAAATCCACCAGCTGGCCATCGCCTCCGCCGCGAAAGCCGCACCTTGGATATACTCACCAGATCAACGGATCCAGGAGTCCATGACATGGGAAGCTTGACGACTCCGCCACACGCGACATCGCCGTAATGGGGAAAGAGCTCCAGCAAACTTATTATGCCGCAACGCCACGACCACCACCTCCGCAGCGCCGCCAAGAACACACCTACCCTAGTATCTACACGCAGAACCATAGATCCGGGGCTCCCCCACTCTCCTGTCGCCGGAGCGGCGGCCGGAGAGGGAGGGAGCCCGCGGCCTGGCCGGCGGCGGATGCAGGGAACGAAGGCGCCTCCTTTTCGCCTCTCCTAAACAGTAACTGCCCCCTTGTCTTCTCATCTTGCACAGGGAATTAGGACGACCTGTGTTTATTTAAATAGCACAAATATTTTTTCCATTGTATTAATATATTTTAAAAGTGTCACAAACATATTTTTGAAATGCCTGAACATCTTCTATATGTTATGAACATTTATTTGAGTGCCATCAACATTTTCTAAAAGTTGCGCAAACATTTTTTACACTGCAGGAACATTTTTTAACGTGCGGTCAACTTAGTTTAAAATTTAAGTAAAATATTTTTTCCATTTCAGAAATATAAATAAAGGAAATAAAAGAAAAAACAAACAAATGAAACGATTAACGAAATCAAGATAGTGGGTCAGCCCACTACCGGCTAGGTGAGTCGAGCTACTATCTCGCATATTTTTTAAACGCTTGAACATTTTTTTAATGTCATGAACATTTTTTTTTAATGCCGTCAACATTGTTTTACAGTTGTGCGAACATTTTTAACACGGGGTGAACGTATTTTAAAATGTAAGTAAAATAATTTTTAATTTCAGAAATATAAATAAAAGGGATAAAACCCATGCTAGTGGGTCGACCCACCAAGCCACTGTCTCGCATAAAGTGAAACGTAGTCGTGCAAGTTGTACAATGTCGTGCAGATAAACTAGACTGGCCTAAGATCTGGTCTAGTTTAGGAGTACACCATTCATACGCTTGTGGAATGGAGGGTTACGTTCTTGTACACCATTCATAGTTGAATGGAGGGTTCTATGCGTTACGTTCATGTACACCAGCAGATTTTACTGCACATGTACATAGTTGAATGGTGTCAGAACGTATATTACGCTCGCTGGGATTTCTAGCATGCGTCAGTTGAACAAGGATACCATCGCTCAGAGGATTCTTAATTACTGATGGTATTCATTAAGCGTTCAGCACCCAGTTCATGTTTTCATTTCATTTATTTGTCTTGTCTGGACTGGCCGATGCCATGTATGTCCTTCCCTTGTCACCCAATAGTTTTCAAATGTTCTTCAATATCTCAATTTAGATTTCAGTACAGTATTTACCTTACTTAATTGAGGTGGACTGGATAGTGGTGATTTCCAATGGGTGCTGACAATTAATGTAATGTTTTTTTCTATGAGCCGTGCTAGTTGCACCGTTGGAAAATTCTTTTATTATTAAGCGTTCAGTAGCCAGCTCATGCTTTTCTGTGACCACCATGCAACGTTAATACTCCCTCCGATCCATATTAATTGTCACTCAAACGCATGTATGTACATGCATTCCAGTGCTACTAACTATTAATCGTTAAACAAGCACGCAAGTCTGAAAATGCAAACAAAATTTGGTAAGGACTTCAGCCGATTTATTTACAGAGTGTCTGTCAGTAAATGTAAAACCTCACCCGCAAAAAAAAAAAAAAAGTAAATGTAAAACCCAGAGTAGCACTATAGCAATTTCCCTAGCATATAAAAAACGGCTTCTCACAAATTCCAAAGATTTCAGGAATCCAATGATAGAAAAAATTAACCGTTCTCAAACCAGTAGTACATATGACAGGAAGACGAATTCATTGCTCCAAGTAAACCATCAGTAGATATAAGTTCAGACTCTGCACAAGACGTTGTCCATACGCAGCATTCCGTGTTTGCAATACCAAGAGCATGAATACTTTCGGCACTAGGAAACACAAGAGCAGAAGCAAGCTGTCATAAAAGACAAGAGACAGATCAGAGACGCATCAATACTACTCTCCAGGTAGAGAACAAATCCAGCAGCACTACTATTCACTAAATCCAGAACTACTATGCACTAGATCCAGCATCAATACTACCATGCAAAAAAAGTTTCCGAAAGCACAAGCACTCAACAGTCAGCAAAACTGAAAGATAAGACCACTGGCATTCAGACAGATCAAAACTGAAAGATCTGTTGTTCAGCCCATCGTGTCTTGACTTGCATGATCTGTTTGCCTGTAGATTGTACTGAAGATTGGTGCGAGTCTTTTTGGGCCCAATTCATTCAAAGTAAACTATCTGCAGACGACAGCTTTTCATATCTGAAATAGATAATTGCAATACTACTACAACGGAACTCTGAGTGATAATGCCCGTCCTTAGATTAAATATATATGCAGCTAGCTACTGCCGTGGAATGATTTGCCAAATCAATCATACTACTGTATGATGGACCACACACATGCGTCACCTGCTTCCTCTGTTTCATTGATGCACAACATACAGATGGTCCTTCCTTGGTTGCCTGCCAAGCTTCATTTACTGGTATATATAAGTACTGCTTCATCCTGTACAGGCAGTGCGGAGCAGATAGGCATGGCAATGGCATGGGTGTACACTTCATCATTACTTCAATCCATTCCTCATAGATATATGGATCATACAGATAGTTCATTTTGAAAAATCAATTTTCAACAGGTTGATATGAGATAGATCGGTGTTGGTGGATATATAAGTACCCACCATCATCCTTGCATTGCATAAGCCGAGCCGATGCGACCAGCTCCGATGACTCCAACAGTCTGCCCCTTGAGTACGTTTCCAACAAACTTGCAATCATTTAGTCTACATGTCTTAAAATAGATTCATATAGATGTATATAATATGCTGACAAATCGAATCTAAATTGTACTCCCTCTGTCCTAAAATAAGTGTCTCAACTTTAGTACAACATTGTACTAAAGTTAGTACAAAGTTGAGACAGTTATTTTGGGACGGAGGGAGTAGTATATGTCAGTCTAGCACTTGCTACAAATTTAAGCTAGATTATACGCGGCCGGCAACCTGCTCTTTACCTCCATTTGTATATCAAGTGCAACATGCCCATCAGGGCCGGCCGGCCGGCCATTCTTATTATTTCTTAATCCCAGACGGTAACGCCGCAACGGTGCCGGCCTCTGCCTGTCCGTTGCAGCATGCCATTATCTGTAAACTAAAAGCCATTGGAGACCGGAATATTACACTGACTGACTTAGTCATACCAACTATTTGAAACGATCAAATCTTAGCATGATGGTAACAGCCTTTTCTTTGCTGACAGATGGTAAACTCTGCATCAAGATGGATACGTTGAGGGCAGTGCTGACGGATGGAAATATTATTACCATCTACTCCCTGTCAAAAAACGTCTTATATTATGGGACGGGGGAGTAGTATATATATGGAACAGAACAGGCAAATGCTACTTGGAAACCAGACCAAGAGCGCAAGATGAACAAAACAATACGGGTCATTGCCATGAGCTTGCTATGCTCACTTGTTGCTGTCCTATTGATTGTTGCAGTGAGCTCCACCGGTGATGAAGCCGCTTTGCTTGCTTTCAAAGCGCAGCTCAGCCATGGGGGCTCGCTGGCCAGTGCCAGCTTTTGTAGCTGGGAAGGCGTGACGTGCCACCGCAGGCCGGCACGGGTGGTGGCGCTGAGATTGAACGGCACCGGGATTGCCGGAGCACTCTCCCCAGCCATCGGGAACCTCACGTTCCTGCGGATGCTCGACCTGAGCTTCAACTCGCTCCACGGGGACATCCCGGCGAGCCTCGGCCGCCTCCGCCGCCTACGGAGCCTCCACTTGTACGACAACTCGTTCTCAGGCACGTTACCAGCAAACCTGAGCTCGTGTGTCTCCATGATTGACATGAGACTGGACAACAACACGATTGGCGGGTGCATCCCAACTGAGCTTTGAAAGAAGCTCACGTACCTGGCACGGATCACACTGAGAAACAACACCTTCACAGGGACCATCCCGGCATCGCTGGCCAATCTGTCCCATCTACAGTCCCTCGACCTCTCTAATAACCAGCTCGTGGGCTCGATCCCACCGGCGCTCGGTAGCATCCAGAGCATGCGATATTTCAATCTCGCCAGAAACAATATCTCCGGTATGCTCCCACCTTCTCTCTACAACTGGTCATCACTGGAATATTTGTATGTAGGGTTTAATATGCTATACGGAAGCATTCCGGATAATATCGGGAACAAGTTCCCCAAGATGAAAGCTCTAAGCTTGTCTTCTAATAACTTCATTGGAGTCCTCCCTTCATCACTATCCAATATGTCTGATCTCACAATACTTGATCTCTGGCAAAATAAATTTAGTGGGTATGTCCCTCCCACATTAGGGAGGCGTGGAGCTCTCCAACAACTGACCTTGGTTGACAATAAGCTTGAAGCAAATGACAACAAGGGGTGGGAATTCATAACTTCTTTGGCAAACTGCAGTCAACTGGAGAGATTGGAACTCGGCATCAATTCTTTTGGAGGACAGCTACCGGCTTCAATTGTGAACCTCTCAACGACTCTCTATGACTTATACATAGCAGACAATAGGGTCTCTGGGGTCATTCCTACAGACATCGGAAATTTGGTCGGTCTCAGAAGGCTTATAATAGCAAATACTTCCATATCCGGAGTGATTCAGAGAGCGTTGGCAAGCTACAGAACTTGATCAATCTAGGCTTGTACAACAATAGCTTGTTCGGCCTTATACCTCCCACGCTAGGAAACCTTTCACGGTTGACTAGGCTTTATGCAGACAATGGCAACTTGGAGGGGCCAATTCCGGCAAGCCTGGGAGAGTTGAAAAACCTCTTTGTACTTGATTTGTCAAAGAATTACCATCTTAACGGTTCAATACCAAGAGAGATTTTAAAATTACATAGCCTTTCTTGGTATTTGGACTTGTCATACAATTCCCTTTCTGGACTCATTCCTAGTGAAGTTGGTAGCTTGATAAACCTTAACCGACTTACTCTACAGGGAACCGGTTTTCTGGCAAGATACCCGACAGTATTCAAAATTGCATAGTGTTGGAATGGTTATCATTAGACAGTAATTCGTTTGAGGGAAGCATACCTCGACCATTGACAAATATAAAGCGGCTCAGTAAACTGAACCTGACCATGAATAAGTTCTCTGGTAATATCCCTGATGCCCTTGGAAATATTAGAAACTTACAAGAACTGTACCTAGCACACAACAACTTATCAGGGTCAATCCCAATAGTTCTACAAAATTTGACATCGTTGTCTGAACTAGATATATCCTTCAATAAT
This sequence comes from Elymus sibiricus, assembly GCA_039707655.1. Classification (NCBI taxonomy): domain Eukaryota; kingdom Viridiplantae; phylum Streptophyta; class Magnoliopsida; order Poales; family Poaceae; genus Elymus; species Elymus sibiricus. Next base: position 12,365,625 of record CM077674.1, on the reverse strand, counting down.
TTGCAAGGGGAGGTGCCAAACGAAGGTGCTTTCAGAAACATCACTTACTTAGCAGTCACCGGGAATATCAATTTGTGTGGTGGTACAACTCAACTTCATTTGGCTCCATGCTCCACAAGCTCGTTAAGCAAGAACAACAAAAAGATGCCAAAGTCTCTTGTAATTTCCATAGGGACAGCTGGAGCAATCTTGTTGTCACTTTTAGTTATTCTTCTTGTTTGGATACTTCTCAAGAAGCTCAAACCAAGTCAGAAGAGATTAGCAAAAAATTCAATTATTGATGACCATTACAAGAGAATCCCATATCATGCATTATTGAGGGGAACTAATGAATTTTCAGAAGCCAACTTGCTTGGGAGAGGAAGTTATGGTGCGGTCTATAAGTGTGTTTTGGACAAGGAAGAAAGACCATTGGCTGTCAAGTATTTAATCTTGGTCAATCTAGGTATTCCAAGAGTTTTGAGGCCGAGTATGAGGCCATGAGAAGGATACGACACCGTTGTCTCATTAAGATCGTTACTTCTTGTTCGAGTGTCAACCACCAAGGTCACGAATTCAAGGCATTGGTTTTTGAGTTCATGCCCAATGGCAACTTGGATTGTTGGCTTCATACAAAATCTCAAGAGCCCACTACAAACAACAGGCTCAGCCTCCTCCAAAGGCTTGATATTGCTGTTGATATCATGGACGCAGTAGAATATCTGCACAACTACTGTCAACCATTGGTGATCCATTGCGATCTTAAGCCAAGCAACATACTTCTTACCGAAGACAGGAGCGCACGAGTTGGAGACTTTGGCATTTCAAGGATCCTTCAAGAAAATACAAGCGAGGGAATGCGTACTTCATATAGCTCAACTGGAATTAGAGGTTCCATAGGCTATGTTGCTCCAGGTGACTGAAACTTTTCTAATTTTATATTTTACTTTTTCACTCGAATATGGTATGCTAACCATGAAAGTTCGCATAACTGCAGAGTACGGAGAAGGCTCCGTGGTCTCAACAGCGGGTGATATTTATAGTCTTGGCATATTGCTGCTTGAGATGTTCACCGGAAGGAGCCCAACAGAAGGCACATTCAGAGATTCATTAGATCTGCATAAGTTTGCCGAGGATGCTCTTCCATATAGGACCATGGAGATAGCTGACCCAACGATGTGGCTGCACAACGGAAAGCATGATAACACTACCAGTATTAGAATGCAGGAGTGCTTGGTTTCAATCTTCAGGCTTGGCATATCATGCTCAAAGCAACAGCCTCGAGACCGAGCACTGACGAGAGATGCAGCGGCAGAGATGCACGCAATCAGAGACGCGTACCTCAAGTTTATAGCGGAGCATCGAGTAGAAAGAGAAGCCTCAACTCGAGAAATTCAGAACAACTTTGAGTAAACCAGCTGGTACGAGACGCGATCCTATATAATAATAAATGCATGCATTGTTTCATTTAGTAATTGTTCTCAGAGCTATGTATGTCTTTACAGCTGTATCAAATAAATGCAGAACCATGGTGTTCTGCAATAACAGCACTAGAGCAAGTTTTAGAGAGTTTCATAAATGAAGCAGTGTAATTGTTTTTCCATTATCAAAACTGTACACATGGAGGCAACATTATCGGTTCATGCTTCAAGTAAACAGGTAGAGGGAAGTTGTAGATTGTTCCAGAATTTTTTCCTTTTTATGTTAACTCTTCTTTTATCTAAGCAAAACGATCCAAATTCATCTGTTTAAATTACTAAAACAAAATGCATCGGATCAGATCAATAACGCTAGATAAACACAGATATATTTTCTTTTGTGAACAAGCTTGCTTCCTTCATTAATTAACAGTAATCAGGTAGTACAACCTACAGCCGTCATAAAGATAGAATCCACTGAGTGCTTGGTTTACGTTTTCAGGCTTGGCATATCCTGCCTTCACGTAGAACAGCAGACTGCTTGTTAACAGATTGTATACTGCAGCTAAAAAAACAAATTATATATTGTCCATGTGTACAAACAAACAAACAAAGGGGGGCAGTAGGCAGCAACAGCAATAGAAATCGACCCTGATGATATTTCATATACCCAGTAACAAATTAATGCATATATTCGACGGCACAATCAATCTGTCCAACATATGATTCCCGGAAGAAATGAAAAGAAATCTGTCCAAAAATAATCAGGATTCACAGACTAGAAAGCACAGTTTACAAAAAGTAGCAGCAGGTAATCCTTATAATCATCCAGCATCTATTCCCGTCAGATACTTCATAGCAAGTAACAGCAGCCAGTAAAGAGTAGTACAAGTTGTAGATATGTACCTAGGAGGATGTGAACCAGGTGCCAGTCGGTTGGCCGGCCTTGTGGATCTGGAGAGCATTTGTTTGTACAAGTACAACAAACAAGCATTTGTTTGCTATCGGAGCCATTTCATTTGCAATGGTTTCAGAAAAAAAATGTACTGTAAAACCATTCTAATGTTGTGCAATAGCACTGTACCAGAAGCAGTTGTCAGCATATTACATTGGCTTTTCAAAAATTTGAAAGGTTCAGGCGATTGCATCCTTGATCCCTTATGCTAGCAACATGAATGAGTTTGTGGCACCAAGTAAATCAGCAGTTGGTCAGGAAGTTTGTCCATGTGTAGAGAAGGAAAACATAGTGGACAGTAAGTAGGTAATAGCAGAGGAGCTTACAGAGGACCTTATGCAGCTAAGAGGATGTTATCAACAATCGTTTCAGTTGGCATTAGTTTTGTTATTGAAGCCATTTTTGTTTGGAACAAATATCAGATAAATGTAGTGTATAAAAAGGGTAAAATCATCCTATCATTGTGCAATAGCAGTTGTCAGCATATTAATTGCATGGCTTCTAAGAAGCTCAAAAGATTCAGGAAAATCACATCCTGAATGAAGTATGCTGACAACATAGTAGTGCATTTTGACTTTCTGAGGCACAAGCAATGTGTCCCGATCGAAACAGAAATCATCTAGAGCATCACAAACAGAGTAGGAGTCGTACCAAAGTGCATATGGGTATCATTCATTCATTCAATTCGGGAACAGTTCCCTTCCAAAAGCAGAGCAGCACGGCTTACCTGACCCTAGCTAAGAGGATGTGAACTTGGCAGTAGGCAGTAGCATGGAGCAGAAACTGACCCTGGTGAAATTTCGCATACTCAGCAATTTGTCCCCAAAATTAAGACCCATATTACCCAACTACAGACCAACCATCTAGCATCGATTATCATAAAAAAATTATTTCTCCGAGCCCCAAATTTTTTTAGATAAACAGAGCCGCACAACCTACCTGGCCTAGAGGATGCTCTCTAATAGCCCGGTGGATCTGGAGAGCGGGAGCCGCCTTGGTGGAGACGGCGGAGAAGAGGGGGCAAGGACTACCTACCTAGTATGGTTTCCTTCCTGATTGATTCAGAGAGGCGCGGAGGAGGAAGGAAAAGGACAACATGGCAATCGGAGGCCGGCCGGCCGCCGACGGAGACGGAGGAAGAAGAGAAGGATGTAGGGTTCCACACTGACCTGACCAGATTACGTACTTCAGTTGGAGCTACAAGATCACGTCTTGGATCTGGCTCACGTGTTCTAATGAAATTCGTTTTGTGGCTCAGGAATTTTTTATTACTTTTTTTGAGACAATTGTGGCTCAGGAAGTGTTCAGATCAAAGCGTCACTTATGCTTTTTCTTTTCTTCTTTTAAATGTTAGATTTTCTATTGAAACCTCACACACACATTTGACATCCACGAGTGTAATAAACTACTCAGATTACATGACCTGTCATGCAAATTAACTGATCTAAACTGAAAATCCAACTCTTAATTTCTCATGAATTCCAAAACTATCGAGTTGCAATTGAATTCCACGAGCGAAAAGATCCCCGGCCCGAGAAATCGATAGCCAAAAGCCCGGCTCCAAGAGGAATCACAAACTACAAAAACCAACGAGCGAGCAATATAACCAGCCAGCATCTAAGATAAGTGGCAAGTGACACCGGCCACTAACAAGAATTCGTACTGCATTACCTACTGACAAGAATTCAGCCTGTTTGGGACTACTCCACTCCACAAAAATCAACTCCACTCCACCAACTTCACTTTGAAGCAGTTCCACCGAGAAGTTGCGGCTCCATCATGAAGCAGTTTATTCTGTTTGGCTTCCAGCTAGCTCCAACTTTAAGAATGAGAATATTTGGTGAGAAAAGTCTATTGTGCCCCTATTTCTTTTATGAATGATGTTTTGACAACCCAACATTTCTGCCCATTGAGCAATTGTTTTTTCTAGTTTTGTACCTTAAAAAAATACAATATTACTAGTGAACTCATGTAGTTATGGTCTGAGTGTTGTACGCATGAATATGTCATTGGATTAAAAATATATCAAATGATGTGAACTAATAGAATAAATTAAAGTTCGACATAAATATCCACTGATAGATAATTAAAAAGGTTCAGATGAATGTCCAACGATGCAAACCAAGAACCAGGCCATCTTTGACAGTAGAACATAGCTACTTCCAACCATCGGCAATAGCAGTGGCTAACTTATCACGGAATTTATCCATAGTCGGAGCATCCGGTTCCGCTGTAGATCTAACTGAGGCAGCAATAAATTTGTTATACATGTCCGGTATCATAGGCACATAGTCAGGATCACAGTCAAACCGAGCAAAGTCCAAGTCTTCGCTGTTATGCTCACGAATAAAGTTGTGAAGGACCATAGTAGCAACAACGATCATTTTTTGCTTGAACATCGAGTACGGTCGCATCATATAGAGAATCTGCTACTTCATTTTTAGCACTCGAAATGATTGCTCAATAACATTGCGGATAGATGAGTGGACGCGGTTGAATTTTTCTGTCGGAGTGTTGGGCTTCATACCTCTACGCCATTCTGGCATATGATACCTCTCACCCTTGTAAGGAGCTAGGTATCCCTGACGATTGATGTATCTCGCATCAACAACATAGTATTTGCCTACAAATGGAGGAGATGATATGAGCTATTTTTTTACAAACATTTGATGTTCGAAGAATTGGTACATTTTATGATCATATGCACACATGTTACCTTTTGGAGGGTGTGGGAAGAACCTTTCATCAACACTTATTGCATTGTATAACACACTTGTGTCATGCATTGCTCCTGGTTGCCCCACAGACACATAAGTGAATAGCATGTCAAAGTCACAAATTGCAAGAACATTTTGGGTCGGTATCCCTGATTTCCCAATATATCTGACACTATCCTCAGGAGACAGAGACACTGAAATATGTGCGCCATCAAGTGCACCAATGCAATCTTTGAAGTGTGGATACACCCGTCTATCATCTCTTATCCTCTTATGAATTGTGGGAAAGTTGGGGTTTTTAGGTGTAATGAAATCTTTTGCCATTTTCATCAAACAGTTGAGAACCTCAACAATTTTCCTACTAATGGTTTCGCCGAGCGCTTGAAACGATATTGACCTCTTCTATTGGACTCATTGCCACCACAAGTGAATAGGAAAATTGCAAGACTTTCATACGTGCTCACATGCATGGATGGTTCTAACCCGTACCTTCGCACCAACAAGTCGTGAAGGTCCACGAATACTTTCGTGCTCATGCGAAGCTGTGAAAGGCATTTACCAGGAGTCCTCAAAGTCTCTTGCAACCATCCCATACCACTTAGAATCGATGTCCCCGGTGGGTTCTTATTAAGATATTGATCATAATATACTTGGACAAGTGTACCAGGACCCAGAACAAGATTCCAAAACATCTTACTCTCATCATCAGAATCATCGCTGTCACTCTCAGACATATGCGTGTAGCACAATAACAAAAACCCGACAAAAATCAGTTGACATACATAGAGCAAATATTTCAGTTGACATACATAGAGCAAATATTTGAGTTGACATACATATAGCGAAAAAGTTCAAGTGACATGCATAAAGCAAATTGTTCAAGTGGCATACATAAAGCAAATAGTTCAAGTGGCATACAACGATCAAATAGTTGACACCAATGTACATAAAGAAAATAGTTCAAATGACATGAAGTAAGAAAAAATCGTGCGCCAACACATTAGTACTTGTCGTTGTATCTCCTCTTAAGCCAATTGAACCTAAACTGTTTAGGAAGGGTCATGAACATTTCCCGTTGGTCCTTCTTCACAAATAACTGTGTGGCAATATCATGCTCATCGGAACCATGCACGGCTCCACATTCCAAGACCATATCCATGACTTCCTGGATTTTCACCTCTCCTTGCTTCATTCATGTAAAAGAGGCGGCACATTCAGCTATCTTTGTGATTTTATCTTGGATAACAAGTGATGTTCTTGACTTTTGTTTATTATTTTTTTTAGAAGAACACGAGGTCTTTTCTTTGCATTAGCAATGCAAGGAGAAACCTCATGGACCTCGTCCTCCTCACCTCCAACCACGTTACCAACATTATCAGGAATGTCATGAAGCTCTTCCTCTCCAACCCCAATATCATTATCAACATCAATCAAATTGTCTTGACTTGGAGGTATGATTGGGTTGTCACTCATGGGATTCCAATGATCTTGTTCATCATTTGAAATATCACCAAACATTTTGGTAAGGTGCTCCTGATTTTGAAGAGGATTTTTCCTAAACCTGCCACATCCAGGAATGTCCTATAGTAGAAATAAAAAAACATCAACATAACATGTATGAACTACAATTACCATCATAAACTAATATTTCACAACACTCACCTTTCTCGCCTTCTTCCACCATTCATTGTCCATGACAATAACTCCCTTCGAACTGTCCCAACCAGTTCCAGTTTGCTTCCTCATTAATTTATTCCAACAAGTCCAGTCACCATTTAACTTGTCCCACTTGTTCTTCAATTGTGTCTTCGATAAACTAATTCCGGTCATCTGGTAGAACAATTCTGACACATTGCTATAGCCTAAAGGGTAGCCACTCGTGCTTGTGGCACAAAGGACAAGGTTCGATTTTTGGAAGAAAATACAGGGAAATGTCTCAACTGAAGCCAGATGCGACTCCGCTCCCTTCGCCGCCTGATCCCCCGCCGGACTGGGATGCGCCGCGGTCGCCGGTGTCGTCCCCGGCGCGGGATTGCCACACTCGGTGACAGGTCCTCTTCTGGGAGGTGGCCGCCGGTGGATCGGGGGAACGCCGGTCGGGTACGATCCATTTCCACCCGCCTTCGCGATGGCTCACGTTGCGTGATCTGGAGAATGACATCCTCGCCGGGCGCTATCTCCGGGAGGATGAGGCCGTTCTCACCGGGGGTCAACTGGAGATCGATGTGTTCTCGGTGGTGCTCGGAGACCAGATCATGTCGCCGCTGTCGGATCTGCGGGACAAGGTGCAAATGGACGTCGTGGACCTGTCATCGCCGCGGGTGACGGGGCACGACGCTGGCCGGCGGTTCGGTGGCCGTTTTTGGGTTCTTGCTGATGGATCGGATGATGAGGACGGGGAGGCGACCGCGGAGCGGTCGCCGGTGGACGTGGCGTCGGCGAATTTGGAGAGCCGCGTGGTGGGCTCGACGGCGGACAAGCTTGACGTGCCGCCGACCGCTGCTGCGGACGATCTGGATAGCCATTGCGGTTCTGCGTCGGAGATCGGGACGTCCGTTCATCGCCGGCGTGGGCTGCCTCGACCTACTGCGATGAAGATCAAGCCGTGGATCGGGCCGATCCCTAAGGTATGTCTCCCGCCGCTCACGTTGTCGGATTTTTTTCAGCCGGATTCGTGGACTCTTGTCACTAGAAAGAGGAGGAAAGGGCGTGCGGCGGCGCGGCCGCCGGCGCCGGCCATCGCCGGATCGATGTCGATCGGGGCGGTTAGGGCCTTGCGTTTGAACGTGCTGTTAGGCCAGGATGGGCCGGATACAGCGCTTGCGGTCTTGGGCACGAAAGGATCTGGGTATGTGGCCCAGAATGTGGCCCAAGTCGCGGTTGAGGAGGCTGAGGCCCAGACGACGTTGCATGTTTTACCCTTGGATCGGGAGCCGCCGCATGAACGTATCGCTCCTAGGGCTCGGCGGTTAGCGAAGCCTGGTTTCCCCTCGCGCCGTCGTGGTCGCGTGGCGAGGGTCCCTGCGCCTTCTGCGTTGGCTGCCATGGCCGGCCGCGGTAACGGAGTGCCGCCGCTGCCTAAGCCTGCGCCGCCGCCGCCCAGAGGGGTTCCGCAGCCGCCTCGCGAGGGTACTCAGCGGAATACCCAGGCTGGGGATGGTCGGGCGGCTGCTGCGGGCGCTATGCCTCAGGGAGCTGGTCGCGGCCGGGAGTTTGGCGCTGGCCGCGGCTCCTTTGGAGGGATGGATAACCGGAACCCTCCTCGCGGGCAGTGGGGAGATGATGGATACAATGCGTACGGTGATGGACTACACCGCGGTTCGTCGTCGACGGGCGGAGGTCGTGGATATGCCTGGCAAGGAGATGGTGGGGCTGGCCGTGGTTTCAATGGACCCCAAGGTCACTTTGTGGAAGGGGTGTCCGGCCCTAATTTCAGACACCGCGGTGCGCAGACGTATCGCGGAGGTAGAGGAGGTGGTAGGCGACCACCTCCGCCGCGGCCTCCGCCACCACGAGCCGTGGCCTCGGACCCGGTGATTTCGGCGGACCCGGATAGTGCTTCGGGGGCGGCCGCTACGGCGTCCGCGTCGGGGCTGCCTGGTGATGCCTTGGCTGCGGTCAAGGCTCTTGCCGCGGTGGAGGTTCCGATTTCTAAGCCTGATACTGCGAAGGCTGGGGCCTCCACGAATGATAAAACTGTGGACAAGCCAGGCGGAGAACGAGCATCTAAGTGGGCTCGGAAGAAAGAAAAATTGACCTATTACCGGTGCGGGGAGACGGGACATTTTGTGGCTGATTGTACCACTGAGCTGTGTGATACGTGTCTGAAGCCCAAGCATGACTCAGGGGAGTCCTATTCTGTTGGGGCCAAAGCCGGTCGTCACGATCTATGGTGTTTGCTGTGCTGATCTGATGTTTTTTGAGTCACCTACCGTTGAACCGGTCGCACCCACGACGGAGAGTTCGATTACGGGTCTCGTCAAGGTGACGCATGGAACTTTGTCTGAGGCTCAGATTGTGCACCAGTTGCGTGAGCTCGCCCCAGGCAATTTTCAGTGGGTTCTTGTGAAGCTTGAGGGTCAGTCGTATAAGGTAGATTTCCCCTCCAGGGAGGATCTAGCTCGACTCCTCAAGTTCGGTATGTGCAGGGTGCCTGGCACTAGTTGTATCATGGAGTTTGATGCTTGGAAGCAGAAGGAGCCACAAGGAACACCGCTTACTCAGATTTGGGTTCGTTTTTCGGGGGCTCCGCCTAAGCCTCTGAAGAACGCCTTGATTACCTGGAGTCTGGGTTCACTCATTGGTAAGACTGAGAGGGTGGATATGCCCTTTACCCGTGCAAATGGCGTGGCGCGTCTACTGGTCAGTGTTCTGGATGTTGAGTTTGTTCCTGACACGGTGAGATGGACACATGCTGGGATGGTCTACGACCTTGAGGTTGAGATTGAGAGCCCGTCACTGTTTGAGCCAGGGGACGGGGCCACTGATGTGGATATGACTGATGGGGAGGATGGTAATGGTACTCGGGATAAGAGTGCGGACGGCTCTGCCCGCGGAACGTCTAAGGAGACTAAGGGCCAGCCGGCCCAGTCGGCAGGGGGTTCAAGGGACAAGGGGAAGGCGTCCCCAGCGACCCAGATGAACACCCTCAGGTTCGGATCTTTTGGTGCTGCTTCGGCCCCCAGTCGTCTTTGGGGATGCAGGGCCGACCTTGATGACCCGGTGGAGCAGGAGTTGCCGCCGCCGTTATCTCCGATGGCAGCGCCAGTTGCGCCTTCTTTGCTGGAGGGGGCGCTGGGGGGTGAGCTCTGCTTCTCGCGTCACGTCCTCTTCGCCTCGTCAGCCGTCCCTCACAGTAGAGGTGGGCGGCACTAGGCAGGAGGCCTTGTCCCGCTCCGTTAGCCCGGTGCTCTCTGCTCCGGCGCAGTCCCCCGGTGGTCCCTCGGTGGGGATGGCCTCGGCGAGGGGGGCGGTTCCCTCCGGCGGATCTTCGTCTAGCGAGGCTGTGCATCGGCCGATGACACCTACTCGCAGCCCTAAGACTTCTGCGGGGCTGCCCCAGATGGTGTCTCCCACGCCGGCGAGTGCGGGGAGCCCAGTGAGGCGCATGGCAGGCGGCCATAGCCTGACTGGCACGGTGGAGGTAGGTCCAGTTGGGAACCAGGCAGGAGGCCTTGACCCGGTTGGGCCTACGCATGACGACGTTCTCGCCTTCGGAGGGATCCCGGATCCAATGTCCGAAGGCAGACGGATGAGCAGCCATATTCAGGATCAGCCGGACGCTGATGACCTGCAGCTGGGGCGCGCCATGCGGGCGGCCAAGCTTCGTGACATTGAGGTCACCATAGGTTTGTCAGTTAATACTTCCAATTCCATTATGCATTTTTATGATGACGAAATTATTCTTAATGCAAATCAATTGGGGGTTTCGTTGGGTAGTAACGGGAAAGAAATTGCAAAATCAGTAAATGACTTGCTAGATCTCGAGGCCGAGCGGGCCATGGAGATGATCCGAAACTTAGCGGCTGTTAAACCTTTGAATGACTCAGAAATAGATGCATTGGGAGTTAGGGCTCTCGACTGTCTTTGTGAGGACCTTGCACCTTCACCCGCAGGGTCCGAAGAGGATGCGAGTTTGGTTTCACAGGGGGGAATCGTCCCCCATGGAACCAGATGCATGTAAGCTCACTGAGCTCGGTAATATGGACCGAGTTGCTGAGCAAGATAAGCCTAAGCGTACTTGGAAGAGGAAGATTTATCCGGTTTCCGCTGTGCGTAGAAGTGCCATAATCCGGACTGCTAAAAAATTTTATGATGAAAAATGAAAGGAATCTTTTGGAATAGCAGAGGTCTGGCAGACTTGGCTAAACGAAGGTTTCTGGCGGAGGCATCTATTGATCACAAGTTGGATTTCATAGCCCTCTTTGAGACGGGTAGAGATAACTTTACCTCTCAATTTCTTGGCACATTATCAGGGGGAGTTGATTTTGACTGGCACTGTTTACCTCCAAGAGGAAGATCCGGAGGGATTTTACTTGGGGTAAAGTGCGAGACGTTAGAGGTCCGGAACGTCATTTTAGGGGAATTTGCTGTCAAATTTAGAGTTAGATCGAAGGTTGATGGATTCCAATGGGCACTGGTTGCAGTGTATGGAGCCGCGCAACCCGAACTCAAGCCGGACTTTCTGGCAGAGTTAGTGCGAATTTGTGGAGATGAGCGACTTCCCATTCTTGTAGGAGGAGATTTTAATATTATAAGGAGAAGGGATGAAAAGAACAATGATAACTTTGACGGCAGATGGTCGTTCATGTTTAACACTATCATTGAAAGTCTTGATCTCAGGGAGATCGAACTTTCGGGCAGAAAGTTTACTTGGGCCAATTCACTACCAAACCCAACTTATGAGAAGTTGGATCGGGTTCTCACCAGTGTCGAATGGGAACAGAAGTTTCCTCTAGTGACGGTCCAAGCGTTAACGCGTGCGATCTCTGATCATACCCCGCTTCTTGTGGACTCTGGGAGGCGACACATGTGGGAAATAAAAATATCTTCTCTTTTGAACTCGTTTGGTTTGAGAGAGAAGGTTTTCTGGATCTTATAGCACGGGAATGGGCAAAGGATTCAGGAGGGAGATCAAATTTGGAGAGATGGCAAAATAAGATAAGGCACTTGAGACAGTTTCTGCGAGGCTGGGCTAAGCATATGAGCGGCATTTATAAGGTGGAAAAGGAAAGGCTCCTGCACCTTATAAATGAGCTCGACCTGAAGGCCGAGTCCTCCATTTTAGATACCGGGGAGCTGGAGTCTAAAGTGGAGGCGGAACAGAGACTGCGAGAGTTGCTTCGGGAAGAAGAGTTGAAATGGGCGCTTAGGGCTAAGGTGCGAAAAATCGTCCAAGGAGACGACAACACGCAATTCTTTCATACGATTGCTAATGGTAAGCACCGAAAGAAGAAAATCATTCAACTCGAGCAGGATGAGGGTACAATCGTGGGGCATGAGAACCTAAAGTTGTACATCACCAATTACTACAAGCAGTTGTTTGGGGCTCCGGAGGACAACTTCGTGTCCTTGGACGAGTCCATGGTTGAGGATATTCCTCAACTCGCGACGGACGAGAATGAGATTTTGTCCGCCCCGTTCTCGGAGAAAGAGGTGTTTGAGGCTATATCTTAGATGAAGAATAATAAGGCGCCTGGGCCAGACGGCTTCCCGGCAGAGTTTTACAAAAAGTGCTGGCATATCATTAAAGGTGATCTACTGCCAATGTTCCATGATCTGTTCTCTGGTCATTTGCAGTTATTTCACTTAAACTTTGGGACGATCACATTGTTACCTAAGAAGGAGGAGGCAGTGCGGATTGAGCAGTTCCGCCCGATCTGCCTTCTTAATGTCAGTTTTAAAATCTTCACTAAGGTGGGGACTAATCGTCTGACGCAGATTGCACATAGCGTGGTACAACCGACTCAGACTGCTTTCATGCCAGACAGAAACATCCTTGAAGGGGTTGTGGTCCTTCATGAAACTCTCCACGAGATCCACACAAAGAAACTAGATGGGGTGGTTTTCAAAGTGGATTTCGAGAAAGCGTATGATAAGGTCAAGTGGCCGTTTCTTCAGCAGGCTTTACGGATGAAAGGTTTCGACCATTCCTGGAGGAAGCAGGTCGATTCCTTTACGCAAAAAGGCAGTGTCGGGATCAAAGTGAATGATGACATAGGTCATTACTTCCAGACACATAAGGGTCTAAGACAGGGGGACCCGATATCTCGTATTTTGTTCAACATAGTTGTGGATATGTTGGCAATTCTGATAGGAAGAACTAAAGAAATTGGCCAAGTAGGTGGACTTGTCCCACATTTGGTGGATGGGGGAGTGTCTATTCTACAGTACGCTGATGATACAATCATTTTCATGGAGCATGATTTGGTGAAGGCTAGAAATATGAAGCTTGTGTTATGCTTATTCGAACAGTTGTCGGGGCTGAAGATTAATTTTAACAAAAGCGAATTGTTCTGCTTTGGGAGAGCTAAAGACGAACAAGAAGCTTACAAACAACTGTTTGGGTGTGAATTGGGTTCCTTGCCTTTCAGTTATTTGGGCATACCGATTCACCATCGCAAGCTTTCTAATAAAGAATGGAAGTGCATTGAAGATCGATTTGAAAAGAAACTAAGTTGCTGGAAGGGCAAACTTATGTCATACGGAGGCCGGCTAATTCTCATTAACTCGGTGCTTACGAGTATGCCAATGTTCCTCCTATCCTTCATTGAGGTACCGCTAGGGGTACGGAAAAGACTGGACTTCTATCGATCGCGCTTCTTCTGGCAGAGTGACGAGTTAAAAAGGAAGTACAGACTTACTAAATGGGACATCATTTGTAGGCCAAAAGACCAAGGCGGTCTTGGAATTGAAAATTTGGAGGTAAAGAACAGATGCCTACTCAGCAAATGGTTGTACAGGCTATCTGTAGAGACCGAGGGTACGTGGGCCCAGATTCTGCGTAATAAGTACCTACAGTCTAGGACCTTATCCCAGGTAACGGTTAGACCCAATGATTCGCCTTTTTGGAAAGGCTTGATGAGAACGAAATCAGCCTTTTTCCATAGAACCAAGTTTATCATTGGAGATGGTGCTTCCACGAGATTCTGGGAGGATACGTGGTTAGGGGAGACGCCTCTAGCCACACAATATCCATCTCTTTATAATATTGTCCAGCGTAAAGAAGTATACGTTGCCACAGTATTACAGTCCAACCCTCTAAATATTCAATTCAGCAGGTCGTTGGTGGGGAATCGTTGGGAAGCGTGGCTCCATCTTGTTAGAAGATTGATGGATGTTAACCTGTCTCAACAGCCTGATAATCTGCACTGGAAACTAACCACGAATGGAGTTTTCTCAGTGAAATCCATGTATTTGGATATTATTAATTCGGGTTCCATTCCAAGATCTTTGCATATCTGGAAAGTCAAAGTGCCCTTAAGAATCAAGGTCTTCATGTGGTTTGTCCACAAGGAAGTGATTCTGACTAAGGACAACTTGGCAAAACGCAATTGGGAAGGATCACGGAGATGTAGTTTCTGCGACCATGATGAATCTATCAAGCACCTCTTTCTGGATTGTCTGATGGCCAAAGTTTTATGGCGCTCAGTACATATGGCGTTTAATATCTCTCCTCCAAATAGCATTCACACGTTATTTGGGACGTGGCTAAATGGAGTAGAGACAGAGACATCGAAACATATCCGTGTAGGAGTATTTGCTTTATTATGGGCTATATGGAATTGCAGGAACGATTTGGTTTTTAATAGGAAAACACATATCCACTTTTTGCAGGTTATCTTCAGGGCCACTGCTTTGATCCGTATGTGGTCGCTACTCACTCCGACGGATGCCAGGGAGCATATGGTTACTGGGTCTACCCGTTGGGAGATGGTAGCTCGGGCTATCTTCAACCGGTTTGGATGACGGTCATGTAATAGGATAGGTGTTTAGTTACCTATTTCTCTTTCTTCCGCCGGCTGTGGCTATCCCTCTCATGACTATTTTTTAGCTCTGTGAGAGCCTTTTTGCTTTTGAGACTTTGTTGAACGATTATTTATTAATAAATGGCCGCATGCATCGCTCTGATGCAGAGGCCGGGGGCAGTCCTCCTTTTCGAAAAAAAGGGGGGGGGGGGGGGGGGGGGGGGGATTCCCTTGTCCCACTTGTTCAGCCATCAGGATGAGTGTAATAAACTCCTCAGATTACGTCTTGGATGCTGGCTCCGGGTTCTCATAAAATTCATTTTGTGGCTCAGGAAGTGTTCCGACCAAAGCGCCACTGCTGCTTTTTTTTTTTGAATTGTTAGATTTTGTATTGAAAGCTCGCACGCATTTAACATGGATGAGTGTAATAAACTCCTCAGATTACATGACCTGCCACGCAACTTAACTGATCTAAGCTAGAAATCCAACCCATAAATTTTCATGAATTCCAAAACTAATGAGTCGCGACTGAATTCCACGAGCTAATGCATTACCCCGCTCAAAAAATCAATATTGAAAACCCGACTCGAGAAACTGATCAACTGTCGAATTCATTTGATCGACGGTTAGAGAGTTGATGGAAGAAAAGCACGGTCCACACGTCTTAGTACTCTATGTATACATTTTGATCATCTTGAGATAATGTTTGGTGTGGTGATCGTGATTATTACCGTTTGGCTGAATGACTGATCCCCCCTCCCCCGCCGCTCTCACGGGCGGCTCGGACGGAAACCCTACGATGCCGCCACTCGCCTCCCTTTCCCCTCCTTCCTCCTCGCCGTTGTCGAAGGATGTCGGTGGGCAAAGCCCGTGCGGTGGCGGGGTATCTCATGGTGATTTAGTGGCGACGTGGTGCAGGGTGTTTTCCATGTGCGGGGGCGCGGCTAGACTCGTCCGGTGTACTTGGCCATACGCCCATATCCGAGTCTCGGCAGACGGGCTTGCGACTGCAGGCGTCCTGGTGCGGATTGAGGGGCCCTGGCCGGTGACCTGGGCCCTAGCACGCAGGCACGAATATGCATGCTAGGGATGGGTGCTTCGTGTGTGGGCCTTCTCGCTGGCGTGACGATGGCGTACATGGTGAACGGCGGCGCCGGAGTGTGGGCTTGGCGGTGCGGCGGCCTGGCTTTATTCCATTTCCCGTTGTGGTGATGTCTTACAGTGCCTTTATTTTGTTCATGTCAATCCCAGCAATATGAATCAACAAATCCACAAGCTAAAAAACTTAAGAATCTTCTACAATATCCCGCAACAACGGCGGGGCATCATCTAGTAGGGGAGCAAACATGCACCCACGCACGGCTCTTGGGTCTGCCCACTACGGGATGCCGGTGTTCCTTTTATCTTTTCTTTTCTTGTTTCCTACCGTGCATGAATTTATAAATTTTTATTTTTACAAAACTTGAAGAATGTTTATGAAATTTAAAGGCGTTGACAATATTTTCAAAAGATTCCATCCTAAATTAACATTTTTCACTGTTTAAAAAAATATTCATCACATTTGAAAAAATGTTCATGATTTTTATTATAGTTCATGAACCCCATAAAGAAATGTTCATAAATTTTAATCATCCAATAACTTGTCCAAGTCTGACCGATGAGAAGAGCCCTACTACTGCTAGTGGTCGTGGCCGTTCGTGGCTGCTGCCTCTTCTTCTCCTTTGAATTTCTTTTTGAACTATTCTCCTTTGATTCCCTCACATCAGACAACTACTAGACCTAATTATTGGTGATGTTTGGTATTGTGCGAACTCAATCTCCATCTGCCTAAGACATACAACACTGCATCAACTAGCTAGGTGCCAAACGAGGGCCGGCGATGGCGGGTGCTTGAGACGATGGCCGCTAATGTTGCCAGTTGTGACTTTTTTGCGGCAAGGGAGGTAAGATGCGACGAACGGCGATGTTGAGGGGGGAGGGCGGGGAGGACGACGAACGAGGGAGCGGCAATGGCTGGAGAGGACGACTTGCAAGGAGGTGGTGACGTGTTGTATGCGTGCGCGGACGAGTGATGCATGTGCGAGGAGCTGGGAAAGGAACAGGGGAGCGAATTGAACGGTCACACACGCGGCAATTGTGCGGCTGGCGAGGCGACCGATCCGGCGGTGAAAAAAGCACGCAGACATTGACTAGACATTTTTACCTAAACTGAATTTCTACAATCCCAGGTTCACTCTTCAATAGAATATTAAAATAAAAGTCCCAGTTTCAAAGGAATTCTTGAACAAGAATGGTTCGCCAATATACTGGTTTTCCAAAAAAAAAAAAAAAAACTCGAGCGACCGCCGCCGCCGTCTCCCCCCACCTCCGGAGGACTGCGGCGGCGCATCCCCGCTGGCTCCTTCGAAGCAGGTCGCAGGCGAAATATCCACAGGCACCGCTGCCGTCTTCACATGCGCTCCACGCACCGCCGGCGGCAGCCAGCTCTCCCAGCCTCGTGCCGAAATTTGGCCTCCGTCGGATTTTGCTGCATCGTCGCCGCTTCTGCTCTCTTCATCTAGATCTCAGTCTCTCCTGGCTCGTCTCTGCCTTCATCTAAGTTGCCCGTCAGCGGTGTCCGCTGTGACATTCTGTAGTACTAATGGCTGGTTGCCGGTGTCGTCTTCCTCCCGCTCTGCTGGTCGCCGGCGTCCACGAGGACGTCCTCCGGAACCGACAAGTACACCGTCGCTCCTACTCCTCCAACTCTACAAGATCACCACCTGCCACTGGTAAATCCCCTCTCATATCTTTTTACTTCTTCCATGGATTCTTGAGACCGCTGTGGTGCAAAATTACTATGGTGTGCTTGTCGATACGGCTCCTGTGCATTGCGCTATTAGAGCCAGTATTTTTCTCATTTTACCACTTATATATGCACTAGTTGTGCACAAATTACAGAATATGAACTGCGAATTTCTTTATCCTGCTCTGCACTGCATCAACTCGAGCCATTGCACTGACCCGGCCCGCTACGGCTGCTCAGCTACATCAACGAACTTGTTCTACTAGAGAACTTGGTGTGAATAAACTAGAGACAAATTTGGTCATGTACTGCCTAATGTGTATACTGCCGTGAGGTGTTAGGTTCTACTACCTTGTTCGGGATGTTTTATATGCCTGTAGAAAAATTGATATCATCTTTTACTCTTATTATTATTTCTCAGACTTACAATATTGCCTATATATTTCCCTTCCAACAATACCTCCCAGCCGGCCACCAAGTCTGCAGCACTGCCAGAAGCCACCCCCGGGCGAAGCCGTCAAAAGCGACCTGGCCGCTGCCAAGCTGGGGCCTGCATAGCCGTTGGGCAAGTAGGTCGCTGCCCTGCTTGCACCCGATCCAATCGCTCGTTCTCTCACTCTTCAGACTTCACTCTCGAAGTCTGAGGACATGAATACACACACATCACATATAAATGACAAAAATACTACTAGTAAAATATAACTTGTTGGGCTTCGACCAAAACAACAGATAAGGAAGCCCAAAATAAGCCAACCACACGATAGAGCTTCGACCCTGCTGCAAAACTCACCAGACAAGGAAGCTCAAAATAAGCCAACCACACAACACAATCAAGCTTCGACCCAGCTTCAAAACTCAAAACACCAGACCCAACAAACGCAAACTTTCAAACTGAAACAATCCAGGTGATATCAGCCGACAAATACATAATAGTTCACCCTCCATCTCTACATTTGAAAATACACATGGCTTACACAAAAGCATATAAAGATAAATCAACAAAAGAAAGATAATTATATGACTCGCCAATCCGCAGACTTGACTGCCATCAATGGTGGGCGGACAACTCCCACCACTTGCTCTAGGCGTAGACATGCACCCTTCACCAAATCACAATCCATCAAACCGACAAGCGTAGATCAAGTACAGAGCCAATGTGTGTATGATTATATAATATTCTTTTTTATGTAAAGCCATATCGTTCCTCCAGTATGTTTATACCGAGAGCATTTTATAAGATAATGGAAGAGAATATTCAGCCTCTGCGTAAATTGTGGATACACACAACCATTCTTGTTACAATATTGCTAATGGCAATAACAGTCATCATCTGAAACTAAAATGTCACTTTTAGACAGAATAGTGAACACAACTTGTCCAGGGCAAACAACCCCAACACTACATAAGAGCAAACCAGGATACAATTCATGTCTGAGATTCTAAGCATACATGTCTAACATATGTCGATTCATTTACTTAGACGTTGGAGCTTGGAAATTGGTCCTCTGCGACATAAACAATCGGCATTTTCATCATATCCACCTTTCCTTCTTCCAAGAAAGCATTAGTGATCTCGTCGGATGTGTGGTCCTTGTTAACACAAGCACTCTGGACAACAAACATGTCATGGCATTGCATATTCAGTGGTGCCTCCTCCTGTGCCTTAAGTGTCACAGAGATATAACGCTTAGAACATGGCGGCATAACTCAGGTATTTGGTTGTGCACAGTACTTCCGTTTGTTGGTCTTTACATTAAATGCAATGAAGCCATGTGTCATGTTGGTTAGCTGCAGGCAGGTTGATGCGTTCATCCTTGGCTTGAATAGGAAGCGCAACTCTTGGGACGGATCAAACGACAGAACAGTACTACAGCCAGAGCTTGTCTGCATGGAATATGAAATGAATTAATATGGACGAGCAAAAGCTGTTGAGAAAAGAAATAATATCAGTTATATAACCTAGAACATAAAGTTCAGGATGTGGTGTGTTTTGTTAGGGACATGGGCCCTGAGAAAGGGTTGAATTCAAATCGCTCCTTCCCCATCTCCAAAGTTTTACTTAATTTCACAAAACCTCGAACATGCCTTGCAATGAATATGGTATGTACCATGTTGCTTGGATTTCGTTACATTTACATTATACAGAAGAAAATTGTGCTTCCATTCCATCAACTTTTGACACAGCAAGTCGGTGCTGCGGGGACACCGTCGTGCTGCAAGTCGATGCTGCGAGGGCGCCGCCGTGCTTCAAGCCGATGTTGCAAAGGCGCCGCCGTGTTGCAAGACGGAGCTGCGAGGGCACCGCCGTGCTTCAAGTCGGTGCTGCGGGGACACCGTCGTGCTGCAAGTCGATGTTGCGAGGACGCTACCGTGCTTCAAGCCAAATGTTGCAAGGGCGCCGCTGTGTTGCAAGCCGGAGCTGCGAGGGCACCGCCGTGCTTCAAGTCGGTGCTGCAGGGACACCGTCGTGCTGCAAGTCGATGTTGCGAGGGCGCCGCCATGCTTCAAGCCGGTGTTGCAAGGGCACCGCCGTGTTGTAAGCCGGAGTTGTGAGGGCACCGCCGTGCTTCAAGTCGGTGCTGCGGGGACACCGTTGTGCAGCAAGTCGATGCTGCGAGGGCGCTGCCGTGCTTCAAGCCGATGCGGCGAGGACACTGTCATGTTTTAAGCCCATGTTGTTTGCCAGAGTTGCGGGGGCGAGCTGTCAGCTGGGCGATACCAGCGATGCTGCGAGGCCGGCACGGCTGCGGCGGGCGGCCTGGTCGATGATGTTGTGATGACCGGTGTGGCACTGCCGACGACGCTGAGACGTCTGCATGGCTGCTGCGACGGGTGACGTGATTGCTACAATTGAAGATGTCGGCGACGGCACGGCTGCTGCGATGGACCAAAACACAGTGTTGCAAGCCGTGTGAGTCCATGGCAGTGTGGGAAGGGAACAACACAAGAGGGTTTGAACTTGTGTATATACATCAAATCGAGTGTGTACATATATACAGGAAACATGCACACGCAGTTGCGGCCACTACTCCAACTACCACCGAAACTAACTCCAAGCACATGCGATTACACAACGTGAGACTAGGTTCGTTATTTAGAAGAGAGAGAGAGAGAGAGCAACGTTGAGAGGATATCACGTGGGTGTAGCCGGTGCCCGGTTGAATAGGTGCATTCCAACAGGCAGGCGCGAGGCGAGGAAGGACAACGAGGTGTTCCGGTTAGGATCGAACGGCCACAATGAACCAGATCGAATGGTTACCAGGGCGACTGATTTTTCGCTCGCTGCATCCGGATGGCGCCTAGCGCAACCCCTTAATTAGAGTATATATACCATGTTAAGAACAATCTTTGCATCTTCTTTAATTTAGTAGCCGAAATCAATCGCTTCCTGCAGTTCCTAACTTTTTGGTGCTACTGCTTCCTAGACTACTACATACATACAGTACAGGGCTCAATCTCCAGCAGGTACGCATTTCCCACTCACGGTTTTCTGCAAGCCTGCTATCTGTCTCGAGCAAACTAAATTTTCCATGCTCAAGTTCTAAGTAACACCGTGTGCACGTAGAACTAATGGTGGACGAAACTGTCCTGGAGCGTATAATTAACGGAGACGAGGACCCCAAGGATCTGCCATTAGCACTTTTACAAAGCATCACAAATGATTTCTCTGAAGACAGAAAAATTGGCCAGGGTGGATTTGGAGTGGTTTACAAGGTACAGTCTACCATTTAGATAAATACATAAAGATCTCAATTAGAACTTACCACCAATTCATCTTGTTTTCTTTTGTATCCTATTGCATTAAAAGCTTTAATTTATCAACACAATTACAGTACAAAGGTCTCCTACTATTTTTGTTCCAAAAAAGAAAGTAGCACCAGTATAATTAAGCAGAACATGGCCACTCTGTTTTGGATTTCTAGGGCTGATCATCATTTAAATGCTGACTGACGGGGTGAACTCCGAAACGGGATTATTGTTGCTGTCAAGAGGATGTTTGTGAACGAACACACAGTTGATGATGTGTCATTTCGTCGTGAGGTCAATAGTCTGATGAAGATCAATCATCAAAATGTTGTCCGGTTTCTTGGCTTCTGTTCTCATGCATATCATACATCCATAAAAGAGGCTGGGTCAACAGATCTTAACTTCGTCAACGTAAGAGAAAGATTGCTCTGTTTGGAGTACATCAACAATGGAAGTCTTGATAAGCATATTACCGGTACAATCCTAGTTCTCTTCCCTTTACTTCTTTACCTTATTTCCCTAACTAGTTTTCAAGTCAGAGTCAACAGTTGGGGTCAGGCTTCAGTTTAAATTGTTCTATCATTGCTCCTTATGTAATGAAACATAACTCCATACAATTTTATGTGTTTATTTCTACAGATGAATTAAGGGGATTTGAATGGAAAACACGTTATGAAATAATAATGGGAATTTGTAAGGGTCTATGTTATCTCCACGAGGAAAAGGAAATTGTTCATGTGGATCTTAATCCAGCAAATATATTACTAGATGATCATATGGTTCCAACAATTACTGATTTTGGTCTGTCAAGACCAAATGGAAACTCACATACTATGGGTCAACGGTTTGGAACACGGTAAGATATGCATCTGAAGAACCCTTAGTTAATTGACATCTTTCTACCATACAGCCCTACATTTACTTTGTCTCGTAGTGCATCACACTATCGTATTTTCTTTGCAGAGGATATTTCGCACCGGAATATGAGAATGCTGGCAAAACTTCAGTCAAGTCTGACATTTATAGTTTGGGTGCCATAATCATTGAATTAGTAACTGGGTGTATCGGTGTTCCTGTTGAAAATAATGTAAGGGGGATTGCGCTCACCTTTTAGAACAACGATGATGTTTTGCATGCATCTTTTAATTGTTTGCACTTTAGTATGCATACTATGTTACTTAATGAAATATCTAATTTAAACAACTGCAAGGCCAAGTAGTCCATGGCTGGATGTTTTTTCTTCGTGTGTTGAGGTGAAGTGATGCACTTCCGTTGATATACACACTGCAGGGCTAACTTCTGGCTTTGAACTAAAAAATTGTCAGCTGGATACAAACACTATGACATTGACATAGTTTACACAGCAAGATTCTTGGATTATCACAAATAATTAACAGTTGTTAAATGTAGGTACTTCGAAGGTGGAGACATAGGTGGAATAAGCCACAACGTTACTACAATACCATCAAGTAACTAGATGCATCAACATAGCAGTACGATGCAGGCAACAAGAACTAGGACATAGACCTTCTATATCAGAAATAATCAACATTTTGCGTGAACCTGGAAGGGCGAATGAGCACACTGGCCAGGTAAGACGGCTAGTTTAAGATACCTTGTAATAAAACTGTGGAAAGGAATACATCATTTGAAATCAAACGAGAAAACAATGCAATTGAGATCAGAGAGCTAATGAGGTGTAAAACAGTCAATTATTAAACTCTAAGGTTGTGTTAATTTGGTTCCAGTTTCAAATGCATAGGTTATGTTGTACTTGGCCTGAGAATTATTCACATCAAAAGCATGCAAACACACGCACAGGAGAAAGCTAGTATAGCTAACTACTGACTTTCCAAACTAACAAACCTAGACCTATTCAGACTAGACATGGACAAACTAATCAACCTAATCATGATCACTTCTAACAGGTTAGCTAATTTTGACCCTGCTAGGTTAGCATAACCCCAATTTTGTGTTTTACAACTATCCTGCTAGCATAAATTTCCTTACTGAAGAAAGTGTAGCTTCCGTAACACATATCTCTCTCTTTTCTTGCAGGAAAGCACTTATCTTGAAGATGACATGCTTGGTATTGACCCGCTCGAGCTTCATTTTACTTTTAAGCCTAACAAGGAGATGTCATGATCGTTTAGGCTAACCAACAAGACAAAGGCTTGTTTTGCCTTCAACATTGAAAACCCAAGCAAGCATGACACCATACAGCCAGACAAAGGCATCGTGACACCAGGATGCAACGATTATCTTGTTAAAATAACATCGCAGCCATAGGAGTGGGCACCACAAGTTATAGAGAATTCTGACAAGTTCATCGTGCGGAGCACAAAAAGTGATTGAGGATCTTAGAGGTGAGGATATCACTCGATATATATTCCACGGAGAGGTTTCCGGTAAAGTGGTTGATGAGGTAGATTTGATGGTTGTATATGAGAATGGTAGTCGCAAGAGAGGGCAAGACCCCAATGTGACCGTCGAGGTAGTCCCCCCCCCCCCCCCCCCCCCAAGCGCAAGGTGAGCTTCATCAATTAATCCTGACGTACTGAAATGAGTTTATTCTTTAATATTACTATTTCAGTTTTCATCGTGCAAGGCCATCAATTCTAACAGCTATGAAGATGGCACACGAGGATAGCTAGATCGTCGAAATTACCATCTACCAGAGAATTTTTCACACAGGCAACCTACGAACAAAACCTACCTACCAAGAGTGAGCGATCGAGCCATGGATGTCACAAGGGGGGCCATGGGCAGCCTGCTCCACAAGCTGGGCGAGCTCCTCAAGGAGGAGTTCAATCTGGAGACGATCAAGTCACTTTCAGAAGAGTTGATGAAGATGCATGTAGTACTCCACAAGATGTCAGAAGTGCAACAGGACAACCTCGATGACCTAGTCAAGCATTGGTCCAGTAATGTCAGGGAGATGCCATATAATGTAGAGGATTTTGTTGACGGCTTCTTGGTACACAACGAGCCTAAATCTAACAATAGTAGATTCAAGGAGCTCACACACGAGATGTGCTTATTGTTGGGGAAGGGCAAGACTCACCTTCCAATCGGCAGCTTGATCAAACACCACATCACCAACACAAGTTCAGGATGAGACCAAAAAACATAAAGAGTACAATGTCGATAGTGTTGTAGCTGATGCAGCTGCCACAGTTACTGATACCATTGATCCTCGCATGTTGATTGTATTCCAAGATCAAAAGGCACTTGTTGGCATCCAAGAACCAAGGGATGACATAATCAAGAGGCTCTCTCAAGTGGATGGGGATGTATCCACTAGTAGAAAACAGGGCTTTGGTCCAAGCTCGATTTACACATTAGTCCCGGTTGCATTACGAACCGGGACTAATGTGAGCATTAGTCCCGGTTCGAGCGGCTAGGGCGCCTGTCGGGGCTCGGCAGGCATCAGTCCCGGTTCAAATGGGACCTTTAGTCCCGGTTGGAGACACCAACCGGGACTAAAGGGGCCGATACCCTTTAGTCCCGGTTGGTGTTCTCTCAAGTGGATGGGGATGTATCCACTAGTAGAAAACAGGGCTTTGGTCCAAGCTCGATTTACACATTAGTCCCGGTTGCATTACGAACCGGGACTAATGTGAGCATTAGTCCCGGTTCGAGCGGCTAGGGCGCCTGTCGGGGCTCGGCAGGCATCAGTCCCGGTTCAAATGGGACCTTTAGTCCCGGTTGGTATCTCCAACCGGGACTAAAGGGGCCGATACCCTTTAGTCCCGGTTGGTGTCTCCAACCGGGACTAAAGGTTAGACCTTTAGTCCCGGTTGGTGTCTCCAACCGGGACTAAAGGGGTTGAGGCTTTAGTCCTTTAGTCCCGGTTGGAGACACCAACCGGGACTAAAGGGGTTCTGAAAGTTTCTTTTCTGTTTTTTCATTTGTTTTCTGTTTTTAGTTTCTGTTTTAAATTGCTTATATCTTTTAGGATATTTGATGTTTTTGAGTGATTATTTTTGCATTAGATTCAAAATTCTGTCTAGTTTCTGTTTGTGCCATTAGTTTTCAAATTTGAATGGTTTAAATTTAAATTTGTTCAAATTTGCTTGAAACCCTAGATTGTGAATAACTTGAGTTTAAAAATAGTTTTTAATTTAATTCTTTTTGCTCCTAGTCACATGTTAGATTGTTGTCACAGTAAGATTTATTTGGTTATTTTTAGAATAATTTAAATTAGAATTTTAATTAAAACAATACTATTTTGCTTATATAGTTGTTTTAGTCATTTAATCGTTGTTTTTTATTATTTTTAGTTAGTTCTTTCTGTAGATTTTAACATGTTGTAGTATGGTGCATATTGAATGCACAAAAAGTCTGGAGTTGAAATAAGTTTAAAAAAACGAAATGCCTTTGTAACAGATGAGTTTTCGTCCGAAACCTTGATACTTCGAAGGAGATGGTCCAGTTTGTACACGAAGTGCATCCAGTTTTTGCCGTAACCCTCTCAACTTTTTAGCACATGCTATGTGGGTGAAATGATGATACCATGCCAAGTTTCAACCTTTTCAGAGTTCATTTGTAGTGCTTTTCAATTTCAGGGTCATTTAGCTCAAAAAATCATTAAATGCATGAAAAATAGCAAATAAAGTTAGAAAGGGTTGAAATTTGAGGATGTGGCTTTGAATGGTGCATATTGAATGCACAAAAAGTCTGGAGTTGAAATAAGTTTAAAAAAATGAAATGCCTTTGTAACAGATGAGTTTTCGTCCGAAACCTTGATACTTCGAAGGAGATGGTCCAGTTTGTACACGAAGTGCATCCAGTTTTTGCCGTAACCCTCTTAACTTTTTAGCACAAGCTATGTGGGTGAAATGATGATACCAAGCAAAGTTTCAACCTTTTCAGAGTTCATTTGTAGTGCTTTTCAATTTCAGGGTCATTTAGCTCAAAAAAAATCATTAAATGCATGAAAAATAGCAAATGAAGTTAGAAAGGGTTGACTCTGGCTTGGTTAACCTTAGTTGTGACTCTGGCTGGGACGGTGCTAGCAGATGTAGTCGACGGTAGGATTGGATGGACACCAACCCGGACTAAAGGGGTTCTGAAATTTTCAAACTCTACCCCCCCCCGTATCGCCATTTCAGTTTAAAAAAAAACAAAAGAAAATGATAAAAACTTCAAAAATTAAAATCCTTCGAGATGTATTTATGTTACTACATCTACTAGTTAGGAAAATTAAAAAACATAAATTTCGACATGTTTTGCAAAAAAGTGTTATGAAAAAGTAAAACGGCTATAACTTTTGCATACGATGTAAAAAAAAAACATATAATATATCAAAATGTTCAGCACGAGAAGCCGGTTCCGATTTCAACGGCCGTAGGCCGTTTTGCAAATTTTTAGAATCCTAAAATTCCGAAAGGAAAAAAAGTTATCCTCAAATTTAAGTTTTTCGATTTTTTGGTCAAACTCTGGTCAAACAGTGGTCAAACTACTTATTCAATAAATATTAGTGTTACTAAATAATTATTGTTTTTTAGAATAATAGTTTCAAACTCAAACGGTGAAACGTGTGACATCATACTCAAGGGCTTAATAAGATTGATATGATACATATAACAATAAGGTATAACTTCTGATAATAATAAGATTGTCATATTTGGATTCCTCACATTTTTCTGATAATAATGGATATATTATTTGTCGAATTTCGATTTACAGATTTAAAGATATTAATTATGCCATATTAAATGAATAAATGACAAAAAAATGAATAAAATAATATTATTACTTATTTTATTTTCATTGAAATTCAATATTATTATTATTTATTTTGTTTATTTTAATAATTGTTTGGAATTCAAAAAATTAAATCATGTGACATCAAGACCTAAGGGTTAATAGGATTGATAGCTTACTATTGTCAGGAAAACAACAAGTGCAGACTTGGAAACTAGAGGCGATAGAAACAGAAAGTTAAGCGCGCTGGGGCTGGAGCTGTGAGAGGATGGGTGACCGGCCGGGAAGTTAGACGATTTGGAATGAGTGCTCCACGCTGGAGCAGTGAGGAGGGGTAATTAGAGATTAAATTGTCAAATAATTCAAAGATTCAAAAAAAAAATTTAAAAAAAATTTCAAAAAAATTCCTTTAGTGGAGCCTTTAGTCCCGGTTGGTAACCGGGACTAAAGGTCCTCCATCCCCCGCCCCAGACAGCGGCCACGTGGAGGGCCTTTAGTCCCGGTTCGTAATGCAACCGGGACTAAAGGGGGGGGGGGGGGGGGCTTTAGTCCCGATTGCGCAGTCCCGGTTGGGCAACCGGGACTAAAGGCCCTCCCGAACCGGGACAGAAGGCCCGTTTTCTACTAGTGATCAGAGCAGCAACTCGGGATATTCTCTATATACGGACCTGGGGGATTGGGCAAGACAACTTTGGTGAAGGCAGTGTATGACGAGCTTAAAGAAAATTTCCATCTTATGGCTTTTGTTTATGTGGGTCGGAATCCGGATAAGAAGCAAGTTTTGCATGACATTGTTGCAGAACTTGACAATAATTCCAATAGAGGAACCTTGAACGAAAAGCAGCTCATCAAAGAACTACATACATTACTCAAGAAGAAGAGGTATGTGTCGTATGCATAAACCACAAATCTTTACACATTAGCTGTGGTGATGGGTGTATAGTAATTTTTTTTAGAGAGTACCCAAATCGCATACCATCTCAAATGTTGCCGAAATGATGCGGCCCTTTTGTGTGGCCCTTTTTTGCTTGAGCAACAGCCAGATGTCGACATCTGGCATCTGGCATCTGGCTTACTACCTCCGTCCGGCTTTAAAGGGCCGTCTGGCCACCCAGCGGTGTACGTATTTACAAGGCTGCATCCAAGGAATTAACTCAGCCTTGATTGGAGCGATTGGTGCATGCATGGGAGGGAAGGTGTTGATTGGGCGGCAAGAGAAAGGGAAGGAGATAAAGAGCCGCGCGTGCAATAACTCCCTGGTTTTAAGGCTCTGCATGCGGTGATATTTTCCATAAATGAAGAATTTTCATTGGTCATGCATGCGTGAGAAGTAGGAGAGAGAGAGCCAGCGAGAGAGCGCCTTGGTCTGGGAGAATTGGTCTTCGGGCCTTTTAAACCCGGACGACGGAGGTAGTAATCATCTTTGATCCAGCGATGCGTAATCTCGTTGGCTCCCTCCCCCATTCCTTCTCACGGTGCAAAGCCCATCAGGCAAACGGCGGCGACGGTGGGGCCATCTGCTTTTGAATTCAGCGTTGGTGCTCGCGCAACATTATCCCCATGTTTCGGTGTGGTGTGTGTCTCCACGACCTGGGCGTGGATCCAAGGCTGCTTGGCCCCGATCTGGCGCGTGGTGGACGTGGCAATTGGCGTGCTCAACAACGATTGCTCCCTTTGCTAGTCACCGCGGCCATGGTAGGTGAGCGACCAGTGTTCTACCGTGGTGGTGCCCTGGCAAGCTGGGTGCACAGATCTGGAGCCGCTACCCCAGATCTGTCTGGCTATTGGCGGATAGGCGGCCAGTGGTGCTCTGGTCGATGTAATGTGAGGATGAAAGGGCACCAGCCCAGGGGCGAAGCAGTGGGCGTTTTTTCCATCGGCTATAAAGGCACTGAGGCTCTTGTCACTTCTGTCAAAATACCATTTAGGTGCATCAATGACTAGCAGGTGTTGAATAGGCTTTGCGGAAATGATAGGATTTATAATGATAAACCGTCCACCACGAGCATTCACAAGGACGAATTCTCTCAATCAGGAGCTCAAACTTGAAGCGCATTGCGAGGCTACATGCCCGAGCCTACTAGATCCACAACCTGAAGAAGATACTGAAACCGGCATGTAGAATGGAGCCCTGATTGGTAACACGGCTGCAAAGCTCATCCATCGCGAAGAGACTAAGAAAGTTCTCCGGCAAGAAATGATACATCGAGAAGAATCTCGTCGAGATGCGCATCTTCTTTGCAATTGCTTCCATAGATTGGTCACCGGAAACGGTCATACACGATCCACCTACATATGAAACCGACGATGTATAAATATGACACTCTATGTCATCCACCCGCGGTGTGTCGCCTAGATCTCCATGTCATCCATGCTTGATCACGTGGAGCAGATTGATGCAGTGGCGGGCCAATGCTGGAGTTAGAGGAGACGACCGAGGAGGTGGCGATTTACGGAATCTGAGGTTGATATGTGTCGGTAGCGAAGCTTCTTTCATCGAGACGGAAGTAATGGGCACGACGGCGAGGCGAGATGTGGTCATTGGCTGTGAAAACAACGAACGAGGCTAGTGGTTACATGAACTAAGCGCTGGTTATGTTCTCAGCGCACACTGCACAAGAGGGTGTCAATTGGGGGGGGGGGGGGGGGGGGGGGGGGGGGGCGGGACCGGTGTACCAATTCTAAATAAGAAAACGTGAAGGGAAGAGATGAACAGAGTCAAGCAAGTTTTGGTGCATGACGAACGCTGGTGATCGGTTTGGAGGACGAAACCAAAGTTGTTCGAGCCTGAATCGCGACACCGAGGATACGCGGGGTGCCTTGCATCTTGGCGATCACGTTGGCTGAAGATTGGGACGAGCGGAGGCCAGTTGCACGACAACGTGAGCCAGAAGGCATGGTGGGAACCAGGTCAACCAAAGGTAGAAGAAGGGTATTTTGGACCAAAAACGTGGTCAACAGGCTTTGACCTAACAGAATTGGCGGGGCGGGGGTGATTCTGTAGCACGACCTAATGGAATAGCATGAAAATTGAGGAGTGCCAAAAAGTAATGTCAAGACCGATTAGTGGGAATGAAATAGAAGTGTATATGGGACACAGCTATTCTGATCCCAAGCTTGGGTGAACAGTAGAATAAAAAAATGGAAAAAAACTTCAAAATTTCTTTAAAAAAATTGTGCCAAACATTGACAAATGTTTTAGTAGATTGCAAAGTTTCATCACGATGTAACATTCGTGTAAAATGTGACAAAAACAACAAAATCAATGCTCCAAAATGATTTTGAAAATAACATTCCCACTTCATGATGAAACTTTGCAACCAATCAAAACATTCAAAACCATTTTGGAGCATCGCTTTTGTTTTCATTTTTTTGATTTTACTATTCACCCGAGCTCGCATGAGCTCGGGATCAGAACATCACTTTCGGTGTATATGGCCCTACTTTAAATGTACCTTCATAAAGAATTCATCACTATACTTATTTTGTGTCTTGTGTATGCTAATTTTTTGCAGGTACTTCATAGTAATTGATGATATATGGGATTCCTCGGCACGAGGCATTATTAAATATGCTTTCCCAGAAAACAATCTTGGTAGTCGAGTGGTGACAACTACAAGGATTCACTCTGTTGTTGTTGCCTGTTGCAACGGTTGTAGAAAACATGTTTGTGAGATGGAAACACTCAATGATAGAGACTCAAGAAGACTATTTGTTACTAGAGTATTTGGTATGGAAGATGCTTGTCCTGATGTACCAGAAGACATCTTGACTGTTATTCTTACAAAATGTGGTGGTTTGCCGCTTGCTATTATCAGCATAGCAAGCCTTGTAGCTAAAGATCCTACGACAAGGTCAACATGGGATTATGTAAGGAATTCTTTAATAGCCATGTTTGAAGGAGACAATCCTACTCTCGCAGATATGGAGCAAATATTGGATCTTAGCTACAGACATGTCCGGATCATCTCAAGACATGTCTGCTTCATATTTGTATGCATCCAGAGGATCACGAGATAGATATAAATGATTTGTTGAGGAAATGGGTAGCTGAAGGTTTCGTGGTGAGCCCAAATGGTCGGCTGGATGCAGAGGATGTCGCAGAGAAGTACTTCAAAGCGCTCATCAGCATGTGTATGATCCAACCTGGGACGATAGATCACTCCAGTAATGAAGTGTTGTCTTGCAGAGTACATGATATAATTCTCGATCTTATGAGATCGAAGTCATCTGAAGAGAATTTCAGTCATGTAACTGATGGTTTGAAAACATGGGCACATGGGGAGATCCGTCGAATCTCGGTACACTACAATCATAAAGAGGATAGTGCAATTTTTGACACAATCAAAGGGTCAATTATTCATGCTCGGTTAGCCTTATTTTACCGAGTCTCACCTGTACGTTATTTGCATGAGTTCAAGTACATCCGCGTACTACACATTATTGAAATTAAAGGAAAGGACCTAACTGGTATCACTAGGTTGCTTCTCCTAAGGTACTTAAAGATTAGTCTCACTAGTGGGGAGTTGAAGCTACCTGACCAAATTGGGGAGTTACGGCATTTGGAGACAAGAGATCTACATGGATGCATCGTGTATAAGTATCCATCAGATATTGTGAGTTTGCCATGGTTATATATCACATCTCATATATGGATATGGGAGTTGTAGAGGGTTGCCTGATGGGGTCGAGAGGCTGAAATACATGCGCACCCTTGAAGGCTTACATCTGTATGGAAGTTCGGCAGAGAATATCAAGGGCCTCGGCAAGCTTACCAACTTGAGAACACTTAAGATCTTTTTGGAGCAGTTCAGGCAATCGGAGGAAGCGAGCACCGCTATGTGTATGAATGCCTTGCACTCATCCGTCTCCAAGCTTTCCTCCAGCCTCAGGATCCTTAGTTTGGGAAAAGAAATATTTTCATGCTTTGGGCACATTGGATTTTCTCGGAATTACTTACTGGATGTCCCCCGAGTCTGGAGCAGCATCACACTATTCCCTGAAGGTTGTGCTATTCGGGAGCTCCGTCTAGGCTGCTGCAGGTTTGAAAGGTGCACATGGTGGATTAGCCAGCTCAGCAACCTCCACAAGTTTTCAGTTATTGTGAGGGAGGTGGCTGATGGTATCAGTATAGTTTCAGGGCTGTCTTCACTTGCCTACTTGTGGTTGGAGATTTGTGGTGTTAAACAGGAAGAACAAAAGGAAGAAAGTATAGTCATCCCAGGCGGTGGGACATTCAAAGCACTCAAAGAGCTGGTTTTCCACTGTCCAAAGGCGGCACTGACCTTTGAACCGGGGGCTATGCCCAAGCTAGAGAAGCTTTTCATGTGGTTCCGTTACGAGATGACTCCCCAATTCCTACCGGTTGGCATCCAGCACTTACCAGCCCCCACCCTCAAAGAAATCTGGTTGGCATCCGAGGACTGGGGTGATTACAAGTGGGAACTATACTGGGATGATTACAAGTGTGGATAGACAAACAAACAAAACACCATAGAAAGTTGAAAGCCATGTTGCAAAAAGCATTCAAGCATCATCATCCTGGAGCTGACATCCACGTTTCCTTTGAAGGGTATGTTCCAGACTATCTAGAGGAATATAGTTATGAAGAATATTATGAGAAAGATGATAGTAACAAAGAAGAAGATGATGAAGAAGAATATTATTTTGCTGAAGAAGATGACGAGAGTGTTGATGATGAAGAGCATAATTCTACTGAAGAAGATGACGAGGCTGCTTATCAACTGAACGGATCTCAAACTTCATCACAAGTCCATGCTGATCATACAAGGCAATTAGTTGAGCTAATTGAGGCGCGGCAAGATTCTGGTGGGATGAGCATTACTACCATTACAGCTCCAGCACCGGTGGTGAACACGTCGCTGCATCTTGCGGTCCGATCGGAAGGGTGGCAAAGCGGACGGGGTGAAGGTTTTTCAGAAGACGATGATAAAAGAGAAGATTGTTGTAATGAAGAGGATGACGAGGCTGCTCATCAAGTGAATGAATCCCAAACTTCAGCAGAAGTCAGGGCTGACACAAGGCAATTACTTCAGCTGATTGATGAGCAGAATGTTTCTGGTAAGCTAGCCGCTGAGACTGGTGTGGCTCTGTAGAAGTTGCATCGATGTTCTGTACTTATTTGAGAATCATATATAGTTATTTTTACCTATTGTATTGTATGTATTCCATTCAACCGACCAGCTTAGTGCTGAAACTGATCTGTCTATATGCAGTACATATTCTGTAACTTGATTATGGAAGCTACAGAAGCCTTGCTGTGGTTGTTGGTGTATTCCCATGTATACAAGTAATCTACAGTGATGTAGATGTAGTGTACGCGCTGCCTTATAACTGCATGTATTGAGGAGCCACATATTTATGTTTGTAGGAATTTTATCTAACTCCAGTAAGATAATCTGTAGCTTTGTGATATGCCATGTCATCTGCTGGTTCCAAAAGGAGCTTCAACAAAGTACTCTATTACATACATAAATATATTGCAGATTATACACAATATTCTACTGCAAAATAGAGGGCAACAAAAACATACAGTATCCAAATTAATTCTTACACAGTGGCGGTCATCATGCATATTTCTTTATTTTCTAGCTCCTGGAAGTGCAAAGGGATCAATCCCAGTGAAGAACTTTCCATATCACACTAATTATCTGTTGTGTTTTCCACAACAACATGATAGGTTCCCTCTCTGGGGACTCTCATGCTCTCCTCGATCAGCTTGAACGTCTTCTTCCGAACCTTCTCATCAATGATAGCCTCCCTCGATGATTGTATTATTTGATACAAATGGTAGCTTCTGAGGAGCTCTCTCTCTTGGGGAATTGACATTGTTTAAACCCCTACTATACTGTCTCTCTTCTTCCGACTCTGGAAAAATATATTGCTATCAAAAACGGCCCTTTTGTTTCATTTCCTCAACCGCCATGCTATAAAAAAAATCAAGTTAATTGCTAGAAAGAATGCCCACAACAAGAAAAGAAAAAACATGTCTTAATATCCGATCCATAAGTTGGATTTTAAGCAGAAACAATCATGATATGCAACTCTAGAAACGTCAAAGCCATAATATTTGATCACAAAACATTGCAGTGTGCTTTAAATACTGCAATGTTAAAATCCTTTTACATGGGCAAACAAGATTTGCCAGAGAGGTCACCACAATAATGAATCGTTACACAATTAATAAAACACTTCTGCTTCGGTACAACCCTCTAAACACATTGATGGCTGAGATTAGTCCATACCCCTTCATAAAAAAGGACAGGATGGTCTTATTTTAAAAAGTCGCCCGCCCGCCCGTCCACGGCGATACGCGCCTGTGTTGGGGCTTAGTATACGTATACGTATGTGTACGCCAGTTGGGCCTAGTGGGGCGACGTGCCGCGACGCGCGCCGCGGTTGGACAGGATCGGGCCGGTCAGCACGTCAATCATGCTGATGGAACTAAATCCAGCAGATCTCGGGTAGGGGTCCCGATAGGTAGCCTTGGAACAATGGTAACATGGGACACTGGATTTTACCCAGGTTCGGGCTCTCTCGAAGAGATAATACTCTACGTCCTGCTTTGTTGTATTGATTTCGAGGGGGTATAGAGTACATGTTGATCTACCATGAGATCATGTGTATGAGTCTATCTCTCCTCTATGAGCCCTACCCCTCGGTTTATATAGGCACTAGGGGGGGTCTAGGGTTTACACATAGGGAGATTACATCTAAGGTAACTACGCCGTATACGACTTCTAAGTCTTGGAGTATGCGCCAAGTCTTCGGATACCTTCCTTCTTGACGCCGTGGGCTTGATGAGTAGGGCCCACCAGTAAATCATCATGGGGGTCCTCGGCCCGACCCACTTGGCCGGGAGACGATGTGGTGAGTACCCCCTAGTCCAGGACACCATCAGTAGCCCATGAACCGGTCTTCAAGCCGAGGATGCTCCTCGGTTCTTCCGAGTTGTTCTCCATCTTTGGTCGTCGGTCTTGGAAGCTGGTTCAACTAGTCCATCCTTTGCACCTTTGAATTGATCAAGTCTTGCCAAAGAGTTCCCACAACGGGCATCCGAGGAGTCCCTTGAGAATTTGCATTGTTTACTTGATAGATGCAGTTGTCATTGCCGAGGTATACCTCGGATGGGAGCTGGGTTTTTTCCCGCGCAGTGCTGCCTTAGCAGCGAAGCATTCCCGCGCTTGGATCAGGATGACGGTCCAGCTCTGTTCTGACAACTTTGACTGGCTCGATCCGTCATCCCATACCGCAGTGATGTGTTGTCATCTCAGAGGTCATCATAGCATGCTAGTGCGGCTCGAGACCCCCACTATAGGCATGTCTAATCAGTAAAGCGATCGTGCCCCAAGATACGAAGTGGCACCATTAACCGCTCTCTCGATTCTCGCGCGTGCTTAACGCACGACGCGTGGGGAACTTGCAAAATTATAGCCATGCGGCGCGCTCATCTTGTGTTTTACCTTGCCCATAAAAGGCCAAAGGCGAGAGAAAGCCAGATTACGCTCTCAATCTCCCTCCATCTTCTCCGTCGAGCTCTTGCGCCCACACTATACCACGACACTACAAAGACGACATGCATCTGTTGGTAAAAGTGAGCATCGCTGACACTCTTTTTGTCCCAAACTATACCGACACACAGTATGTTAGTGTTATATAAGCTCATAACACATTATGTGTCGCCACAGCACTACCAGAGCACCGACGCTATTTCTGTCGGCAGATATAGTCTCTACCGATTGTTTGTGTGTCGCTGATTCGTGGGGACACAAAAAATGTCGGCGTTGTTCGCTTCGACCAACAACCAAAAAATATGGCGCGGAAAGAGAGACATGCGCGCGTCACATGAAACACCCGGACCACCCAATTACTCCCTCCGGTTCTTTTTACTCCGCATATTAGGTTTTTCTTAAGTCAAACGTTGTAAAGTTTGACCAAGTTTTTAGAAAAAAATACAAACATTTATAATACCAAACCAATACAATATGAAAATATATTCTATGATGGATCAAATGATATTGATTTGGTACTGCGAATGTTGATATTTTTTTATATAAACTCGGTCAATCTTTAAAAAGTTTGACTTAGGGCCTGTTCTGAACCTCTCCAACTCCTAGCTTCACAAACTCCAAAGTAAAAATGCAGCCGAACGCATTAGCTCAACGAAGCTGAATTCACGAAGCTGTCTTGGGCCGTAGTGCATTTTTGAGAAGCAAGGAAATCCCAGCTTCGCGATTTAATAGAATCTGGAGTTCCACGTAATTACAAGGTTTTGCCACCGCCCAGGAAAACGATTCGCACTGAGGGAGGCCTCACGTATTACTCTCGCGCACAGAACCCCTCTGGATCGAATCGTTTTCCTCTCCTCCTCGCTCGTATGCGCAGAGCTCTCCCTCTCGAACCCTCACCGCCGCCGCCAGTAGCGCCGCCATGCCGCTCCCCCCCTCCCGCCGGATCCCTTGCTCAGCGGCACTAGTCCCGCCACCAGCCAGGAACAGCGTCCCCATGGCAAATGGCGAGCTCATCCGGACGCCATTGACGCCGGAGCCAGGAGCAGCAGCCTACGGCCGATCCAGGAGCCAGGAGCAGCAGCCCTACGGCCGAGCCCCCTCACCCAAGCCGCAAGGTGAGCTCACGTTGGGAACAAGGATGGTACCCATGGCAGACATGTTGGTGTTCTTACTGTTAATGAAAATTGCAAAAAAATTCACAAGTGTAGTGCTATATGTGTGCAAATGTACTGCTATATGTGCATGTTCGTGAAGTGTAGTGTGTGTACTACTAGCAGTATGAACTAGTACATGTGAGTCCCAATGTGATTTGTGAAGTGTAGTACTGCTAAGATATTAACAGTTTGAACTAGTATGTGTAGTGCTAAGATTTTGGCTTTGCAAAATACTACAGTTTTCAGATTACATGATTTTGAAGTGTAGTGTAGTTTGCTTTCAGATTACAGTTTTCAGTTTGCAAAATACTACAGTTTTCAGTTTTCAAATTGTGAAGTGTAGTTTATTTGTGAACTGTAGTTCAGATATTACATGATTTTGGCTTTGCAAAATACTACAGTTTTCAGATTACATGATTTTGAAGTGTAGTGTAGTTTGTTTTCAGATTACAGTTTTCAGTTTGTAAAATACTACAGTTTTCAGTTTTTAGATTGTGAAGTGTAGTTTATTTGTGAACTGTAGTTTTCTTATTATCCTAGTACAGGTGAGGACCAATGTGACATGCATTTTCATAGAGAAGTGTCAAGCATGACTGCTGAATGGAGCGTTGAAAACACTTGGATTGTCTGCGAGTTGTTTGCCGAGCAAGTGAACGCTGGAAATAGGCCAGGCAATTATTTGACACCAAATGCATTTGATGAGGTGACAAGACAATTTAAGATGAGAACCGGGCTTGACTACCACTAGTAGAAAAATGACTTTACGTGAGCCCCATTAGTCCCGGTTTGGAAACGGACCGGTACTAATGTGACCATTAGTCCCGGTTCCAACGGCTAGGGGGGCGGGCATCATTAGTCCCGGTTCGTGTTGAACCTCTAGTACCGGTTCGTGACACGAACCGGGACTAAAGGGGTGGTGGCTGGCTGGGGTTAGGCTGGGCCCCACGATCACCTTTAGTCCCGGTTCGTGTCACGAACCGGTACTAGAGGCTCACCTTTAGTCCCGGTTTGTGTCACGAACCGGGACTAAAGATGCTCCTATATAAACCCTAGCCCGATCTCTCTGTTCTTCCCCTTTCCTCTCCTCTCTGTTCTTCCCCTCTTCCTCGAGCTCATCCTCCATTTTTGCCAAAATTTGTCAAGATTTGGAGGCACCCCATCCATCCAAGTGTTCACAAAGGTTAGCAACTTTGTCCTTTCATCTCTCATTGCTAGATTAGCTCTTGCAATGCTCTATAAGTATAGTGATTTCTGGGTTTTAGTTTGGGAGTATTTATATGTGGTAGTTTATTTGATTTATATGCAATTTGAGCTCAAATTAACTTCTTAGTTTGGATGTGTAGGTGTGGTTTACTTAGTGCCTTCCCGTCCCCGTCCTAACCACCGTCGATCGCCCGCACCGTCCCGTCGCCGGCACCACCTTGGTGAGCCTCTTGTTCTTATCCTTTTTATAAAAAGAAAATCATGTTTGTGTGATTTAGATAGTTACTTGTATAATTTTCTTACCCGTACGTTGTTTGTTATACATAGTGGCATGGTTTTGATATCCGTCCCCGTGGGCCCTCGTCCGGTTTATGATTCGGATGTGGTATATTCTCTTTTATAACTATTTGTTGCATTTCGTGTTTATGACAATTATGCCCATCAAGTTGACATAGATATTTTTATCTAGGAGGTATGTGAACCGGAAATTGCAACCGACGCTCTTGTCGAGAAGTTAAATTTAGTTGAAAAAGAAAACGAGTATTTGAAAGAAAAATTGAAAAGAATTGAAGAAGAGAAGATGAAACTGGAGTTGTATGTTGCCGATGTCGTCGATGATCACAAGATCAAGATGGATGCAATGCGCTTGAAGATTAGAAAATTTAAAAAATATGCCATTGATAGTGAGGCTTTGGTATCACTATGCTGTTGGATCAATTGTTACCTTAGTTGCGATCTTGATCGCATTTGTTGTTGCATTTAAATGCTTTAGCTAGAGAGTTTGTATGTTGTTTTATGAGAACAAGTGTGTATAAACTTTATGTATGAACTTGTATTAATTTGGTCTTTTCGGTGTTGTGTAATGAAGATGAGCCGGCAATGGATGTACGATGACCGATGCTCTCCCCAGTTCATTAATGGCGTGCGTACTTTTCTGGTTGCGGCTGAAGCAAACAAGTGGGCGGATGGTTTTATGTATTGTCCATGTGCTGGCTGTAAGAATGATCGAAATTACTCTAACTCAAGAACCATTCACGTCCACCTGTTTGAGTCCGGTTTCATGTCCGGCTATAACTGTTGGACCAAGCACGGAGAAAGAGGGGTCCTAATGGAAGAGAATGAAGAAGATGATGATGACGACAACTATCCTGGCCATGGGTTACCTGAATATGATGGTACAACAATGGGGGAAGAAGCTGAGCCGGCAATGCGGGAAGAAGCTGAAGAAGAGGCATCAGATGAGCCCGCTGATGATCTTGGTCGGGCCATTGCCGATGCAAAGAGAAACTGCGCAAGTGAAAAGGAGAAGCTGAAGTTACAGCGCATGTTAGAGGATCACAAGAAATTGTTGTACCCAAATTGCGAAGATGACAAGAAAAAGCTGGGTACCACACTGGAATTGCTGCAATGGAAGGCAGAGAATGGTGTATCTGACAAGGGATTTGAAAAGTTGCTGATAATGTTAAAGAAGAAGCTTCCAAAGGACAACGAATTGCCCGACGGTACGTACGAAGCAAAGAAGGCTGTCTGCCCTCTAGGATTAGAGGTGCAGAAGATACATGCATGCCCTAATGACCGCATCCTCTACCGCGGTGAGTACGAGGATTTGAATGCATGCCCGGTATGCGGTGCATTGCGCTATAAGATCAGCCACGATGACCCTGGTGATGTTGAGGGCGAGCGCCCCAGGAAGAAGATTCCTGCCAAGGTGATGTGGTATGCTCCTATAATACCACGGTTGAAACGTTTGTTCCAAAACAAAGAGCATGCCAAGTTGATGCGATGGCACAAAGAAGACCGTAAGAAAGACGGGAAGTTGAGAGTACCCGCTGACGGATCGCAGTGGAGAAAAATCGAGAGAAAGTGGAAGGACTTTGCAGATGACGCAAGGAACGTATGGTTTGGTTTAAGTGCAGATGGCATTAATCCTTTTGGGGAGCAGAGCAGCAATCATAGCACATGGCATGTGACTCTATGTATCTATAACCTTCCTCCTTGGTTGTGCATGAAGCGGAAGTTCATTATGATGCCAGTGCTCATCCAAGGCCCCAAGCAACCCGGCAACGACATTGATGTGTACCTAAGGCCATTAGTTGAAGAACTTTTAGAGCTGTGGAGTATAGAAGGTGTACGTGCGTGGGATGAGCACAAACAGCAGGAATTTGATCTGCGAGTGTTGCTGTTTGTAACCATCAATGATTGGCCTGCTCTCAGTAACCTTTCAGGACAGACAAACAAGGGATACCACGCATGCACGCACTGTTTAGATGATACCGACAGTATATATTTGGATAAATATAAGAAGAATGTGTACCTGGGACATCGTCGATTTCTTCCGAGCAGGCATCCCGTAAGAAAGAAAGGCAAGCATTTCAAAGGTGAGGCAGATCACCGGAAGAAGCCTCGCCACCGTACTGGTGATGATATACTTGATATGATCAAGGATTTAAAAGTAATCTTTGGAAAGGGTCCTGGCGGACAATCTGTTCCGAATGACGCTGACGGACGCGCACCCATGTGGAAGAAGAAATCTATATTTTGGGACCTACCCTATTGGAAAGACCTAGAGGTCCGCTCTGCAATCGACGTGATGCACGTGACGAAGAATCTTTGCGTGAACCTGCTAGGCTTCTTGGGCGTGTATGGGAAGACAAAAGATACACCGGAGGCACGGGAGGACCAGCAACGTATGCACGGAAAAGACGGCATGGGTCCAAAGCAGTATCAGGGTCATGCCAGCTACGCTCTTACCAAAGAAGAGAAGGAAATCTTCTTCGAATGCCTGCTTAGTATGAAGGTCCCGTCTGGCTTCTCGTCGAATATAAAGGGAATAATAAATATGGCAGAGAAAAGTTCCAGAACCTAAAGTCTCATGACTGCCACGTGATTATGACGCAACTGCTTCCGGTTGCATTGAGGGGGCTTCTACCGGAAAACGTTCGATTAGCCATTGTGAAGCTATGTGCATTCCTCAATGCAATCTCTCAGAAGGTAATCGATCCAGAAATCATACCAAGGTTAGAGAATGATTTGGTGCAATGTCTTGTCAGTTTCGAGTTGGTGTTCCCACCATCCTTCTTCAATATCATGACGCACGTCCTAGTTCACCTAGTCGAAGAGATTGCCATTCTGGGTCCTGTATTTCTACACAATATGTTCCCCTTTGAGAGGTTCATGGGAGTCTTAAAGAAATATGATCATAACCGTGCTAGGCCAGAAGGAAGCATCTCCAAGGGCCATGAACCAGAGGAGGTCATTGAGTTTTGTGTTGACTTTATTCCTGACCTTAAGCCGATTGGTGTTCCTGAATCGCGGCATGAGGGCAGACTAGGTGGAAAAGGCACGCTAGGAAAGAATTCAGTAATATGCCATGACGGGCATTCTTGGGCGCAAGCACACTACACAGTTCTACAAAGTTCCGCCTTGGTGGCTCCGTATATCGAGGAACACAAGAATATTCTACGCTCCAAACACCCGGAGCAGTCTGACGACTGGATTACACATGAACAAACGGGGACTTTCGCCGGTTGGTTGCAGACACGTCTCATGCATGACGACACTGTTGCAGATGAGCTGTACTTGCTGTCCAAGTTACCATCTTCGACAATATTGACTTTCAAAGGGTACGAGATAAATGGGAATACATTTTACACGATCGCCCAAGATAAAAAGAGCACCAACCAAAACAGTGGTGTCCGCTTTGATGCAGCAAACACCAATAGGCCAAAGGACACATATTATGGTTACATAGAGGAGATATGGGAACTTGACTATGGACGTGGTTTGAAGGTCCCTTTGTTTCGGTGCAAATGGGTCAATCTGACAGGAGGCGGGGTAAAGGAAGACCCGCAGTACGGAATGACAACAGTGGATCTCAACAATCTTGGGTACGCAGACGAACCATTCGTCCTAGCCAATGATGTGGCGCAGGTTTTCTATGTGAAGGACATGTCTACCAAGCCGAGAAAAAGAAAAGATAAGGAAGCGAATACATCATACGATGAGCCAAAGCGCCACATAGTTCTTTCAGGGAAAAGAAACATCGTGGGAGTGGAGGACAAGACAGACATGTCAGAAGATTATGAAAAGTTTCATGAAATTCCTCCCTTCACAGTGAAGACTGACCCAAGCATCATGTTAAACGATGAAGATTTTCCATGGTTACAGCGCAAAGGGACACACGCGAAGAAAAAGTTTTATACCCAAAGATCCCACTCTGGGATGTGACCGGCTTCACTGTCATCACTTTCTTCTCTAGTGTGTTTCCGGACTTATATATCTGGAAAGTCCCACTTCGGACAAACCGGAGGGAATCTTTGTAATAGTTAGGGTACTTATGTGTTTTGGCATTTGAAACGCGAAGACATATTATGTCCAAAGCCACGTCATCAATTTTCAACCCTTTCTGACTTCATTTGCTATTTTTCATGCATTTACTGATTTTTTTGAGCTAAATGACCCTGAAATTGAAAAGCACTACAAATGAACTCTGAAAAGGTTGAAAGTTGGCATGGTATCATCATTTCACCCACATAGCATGTGCTAAAAAGTTGAGAGGGTTACGGCAAAATCTGGATGCACTTCGTGTACAAACTGGACAATCTCTTTCGAAGTATCAGGGTTTCTGACGAAAACTCGTCTGTTACAAAGGCATTTCATTTTTTTAAACTTATTTCAACTCCAGACTTTTTGTGAGTTCAACATGCACCATTCAAAGCCACATCATCAATTTTCAACCCTTTCTGACTTCATTCGCTATTTTTCATGCATTTAATGAATTTTTTGAGCTAAATGACCCTAAAATTGAAAAGCGCTACAAATGAATTCTGAAAAGGTTGAAAGTTGGCATGGTATCATCATTTCACCCACATAGCATGTGCTAAAAAGTTGAGAGGGTTACGGCAAAAACTGGATGCACTTCGTGTACAAAATGGACAATCTCTTTCGAAGTATCAGGGTTTCGGACGAAAACTCATCTGTTACAAAGGCATTTTCATTTTTTAAAATAACCTAAGAATTACCAAATTGAATATAATGATAAAACACACTAATATTAAACAGCAGAAAAAAGAATCACTGATAAATCTATTTTTAAAGTAAAGTTATTCACAAACTAGTGATTCACACAAATTTTAAATAATTCAAATTTAAACTATTCAAATTTGAAAAGTACTGGCACTAACAGAAAGTTTATAATTTTTGTGATATAAAGCAAAAAAGATTCACTCAGAAACTCTAAATATTTGGCTGTAAGTAGAAACAGAAGAAAATAAATAAAGCAAAAAAAAATGAAAAAAAAAAGCCCGCCTACTGGGCCGCCACGGCCTGCATACGACTAGAAACCCAACCTCTAGTTGGGCCAAGATGCAGGCCCGCACGGCCCAATAGGCCCCACAGGGCAGCACAAGTTCGGTAGGCCCACAAAGGCCTGATTAGAGAGGAGCTCGACACGGTAGCCGCGGCGGGGCTTATAAACCGCTGCGAGCTCCTCTCAACTAGCGAGGTGGGACTAAACATTCGACACGGGAAGCCAGGCCTTTAGTCCCGGTTGGTGGCTCCAACCGGGACTAAAGACCCCCCTTTAGTCGCGGTTGGAGCCACCAACCGGGACTAAAGGCCTGGCTTCCCGCCGCTTGGCCTGGCCAAAATTCACCTTTAGTCCCGGTTGGTGGCTCCAACCGGGACTAAAGGTCTCCGCATATATATATACAACACTTGAAAAAAATTCACAGTTCTCTGCTTCTTCGACCACTACAGAGGAGATCGCCGCGCCGCCAGGCTGCCGCCGTACGCGCCTGCCCTGACGCCGTCTCGCCTCCCCCGACGCCGGAGCTCGTCGCCGCCCCCGACGCCGGCCGCCCGCGCCTCCTCCCCGATCCCCGACGCCAGACGCGCCCTCCTCCTCGAGCCCCGACGCCGCCCGCGCCCTCCTCCCCAAGCTCCTCGCCGCGCCGCCTGCCCCGATGTCGTCGCCGCCCCCGACGCGCCGCCCACGCCCTCCTACGTACCCCTGCCGCCCGCGACGCCGTCGTCGCCTCGACCCCCCGCTGTGAGCTCGCCGCCCCATCCTCTCCGGCGATTTTTTTTCACTAGATGATTAGATATGCTTAGTATATATGTTTGTATAGAAATTTTGAGGAATTTTGACATTTTGATCCAATGTATAGAAATTAGTATATATATGTATGTATACAATGTATAGAAAAAAGTTGAGGAATTTTGACATTTGATCCAATGTATAGCAATTAGTATATATGTATGTATACAATGTATAGAAAACATTTGAGGAATTTTGACCAAGCGTAGAAAAAATTTGCATAGAAAAAAGTTGCATATTTTAATGTTGTATTTGCAAAAGTTTGTCATGTATTTGCAAAATCAAGTGAACAAGAATTACAAAAATCATAATCAAGCATTTAAAAAATGTTAAATTTGCATAGAGAAACATTTTTGGCGTCGACGATGCCCGGCCCGCATCCTCGTCGTCGTCTCGGTGGCGACGACCTGCTTCAGAGGCGCCATGTCCGGGACTGGGCTCCGCCGGGCTGGCACTGGGAGGTGCTACCTTCCGGGGCGCGCAGCTTGGTGAGGAACCGGGCTCCCGTCGTCGACCCGGAGCTTCTTTGGTGGCGGTCGCGTGGGCCACTTTCGGTGCGGAGGCAGCCGGCCCCCGCGGAGGTGGTACGTCGCCGTGTCAGGGAGGAGGACGAGCACGTCCGTCGCTACATGGTTGCGTTGGACGTCAGGTTCTCCAATACCTGGCAGGTTCTTCAGGGATCTCACCCGAGCTATGATCCTGTGATGGTTCCATCTCTTTGGGTGTCCATCGCCCGCGCCTCAGGAACCGCGAGTGAACTAGATTCTTCGATAATATTCGATCTGTATTAGCTAGTGATGTTATATATATGATAATATTCGAGATGTATTAGTGATATTACTCGAGATGTATTCGAGATTATATTTGATAATATTCGAGACGATGTATTTGAGATTATATTATTCGATAATATTCGAGACGATGTATTCGAGATTATATTCGATGATGCATATTATCTGGATTATTCGAGATGCATATTATCTACTATGATTCAGTTTTTCCTTATTGATTGCATGCATTCTAATTTGAATACTAAATTGTTTTATCTTTCTTCTGGATTAGTTAAATAAAAGCTATGGACAATACCGGCAGAGAAGGAGAAGAGGCTCTGTTCGACATCATACGCTGCCCGAGCCCAGATGATCATGATGACGGCTCGCAATATCTGAACACTACGGGTGAGGGTATG
Source organism: Elymus sibiricus (assembly GCA_039707655.1). Taxonomy (NCBI): domain Eukaryota; kingdom Viridiplantae; phylum Streptophyta; class Magnoliopsida; order Poales; family Poaceae; genus Elymus; species Elymus sibiricus. The sequence goes on along the minus strand of CM077674.1, from coordinate 12,320,674 downwards.
ATGTTTGATGAAGACGAACGAATAGATGAATGCGACAACAATGATGACGAAGAAAATGTTCTTCAAATAACAATGACCGGCGAGGTATATTTATTATATAAGCCATCCGGTGATCATTACATGTATTAATTGATTTGTATATATTAACGAATCGATCTTTCTTCTTTTAGCCCTCCGGATCGAGCAAATCTTCTACAAGCGGCAGGGCAGTTCGAGGCCCGGCCAAAAGGTTGCAGGCTGGCGTAAAGTACAACATCGATGCCATCAAATCAAATGGCGAACCGCTTGAACCTAAGAAGAATGCGACCAAGTTCACTCGTCAATGCGGAGTTATTGTCAGGGACCAAATCCCGATCTCCGTTCAAGAATGGAAAAAGCCAGCAAAGGGAGATCCAGGAGTTACTTTTGTCGACGAAAGAGCAAAAGATCTGCTTTGGGAATCGCTCATGTCACATTTCACCCTACCAGATCATTTGACAGATGCAGATCTGGCGAAAGTCAGGAAGAGTGCTCTTAAGAAGATGGCGATAGCATTCAATAACCACAAGAAAAATATATGGGCCGCGTACGTCAGAGCAGGAAAGCATACTCCAGAATTCAATGGAACACTGGAGAAGGCAAGAGATCACTGGGACGATTTCGTGAAGTTCAAGGAATCGGAACTAGCTCAGGAACGGTCGAGACAAAACAAGATTAATGCTGCGAAAAAGAAGTGGCACCATACTCTGGGGCCAAGTGGCTACCAGGTGGCCCGGCCTAAGTGGGATCTCGCTGAGCAAAAGATGATGGATGCAGGGGTCACTCCAGTTACATTGGACTGGCCCCCCAGGTGCAGGACTTGGTTTTATGCGCATGGGGGGAAGTTGGACCGAGAGACAGGGCTGATTATGGAGCGGGCAAGTCTTAAAAAAGCTCAGGACGATTTACTTGTTGCAATAGAAGAAGCTCGAACGGGGGTGTTCATGCCCAACAGAGAGAACGACGAGCTTACGCGCGCCCTGAAGAATCCTGAACACTCGGGAAGAACACGAGGCAAAGGCGTTGTTCCGTGGTTTCAGGGGTTTGCGGATTGGAACGCCGATTACAGAAGCCGTGCGAGAAAGAAGCAGCAGGAGGAGCAGAAGAGGAAGCTGGAGGAGGAGAAGGGGAAGGAGGAAGCACTCCGCCTTGAAGACCTAGAATCAAGGCACTTGGAGTTGGAACGCGCTTTCAGGTGGCAGCAGGAGCATATCGACTCACTTAGCCAGGAAAGGGCGTCTCAGCGGCAGCAGGAGCAGATCGATCCAGCATTGGATAGCACCGTCCCATCTATGCCGAGAAGCAGCGTGGGTTCCACCCCGGCCGATGATGCACTGCTGGCTAGATACCCTGTGGATGATATCAAAGATAGGACTACTTGTGAGCTACACATGAAAGTGAAGAACCTATCCATGAAGGTGGCGGACGGCTATGCTTTAACAAATCCCCCTGAAGCAACCTTCCATTGCAATCCGATTCCAGCTGGCTATGCTCGTGTCGGGGTTGATGAAGTGATGTCAGGATATTACGAGCTACAGCTTGACATTCCTAGAGGTGACGAGGAGAGCACACTGGGAGAGGCCATACATCGTATCATTCTATGGAAAAAGGATTGCATCGTCTTTCCAAGGCCACCGACTCCTGCTGCAACAAGTCCGCCACCGCGTCAGCCGACTCCTGCTCCTCCAATAAGTCCGCCGCCGCGTCAGTCGACTCCTCCGCCGGCACCGCGTCAGCCGATTCCTCCTCCTCCAAGCCCGGCACCGCGTCAGCCGACTCCTCCTCCTCCAAGTCCGGCACCGCGTCAGCCGTCTCCGCCGTCTCAGCGGGCTCTGCCGCCTAGGCAACAGCAGAAGAGAGGCGCCGCAGCTACGGCGGCTAGCGGTACAACAGGCAAGAAATACAAATATGGTCCAAGCCTCAAGCCTCTTCCGAAATTGCCTTACGACCTGACTGAGGAGGAAACCAAAGCCGAAGTGGCTGCCCAATTGAAGGCCCATTTTGGACCAAAACCGCCCCCGCCGCCAAAGGAGAAAGTACCTGAGGATGTCATACAACACTTTATTGATAATGCTCAACCGGCTGTCAAGCATACGGACTCAGACTATGAGCGCTGTATCAAGAAGTTATATCAGGCACAACAAAAGAAGGAGTCGAGCTCGAGCTCGAGCCAAGCAGTTGGCAAAAAAAGCGGGAAAACTGTTCCCCAGCTGGGAGAACAGGCAGTGCAATCGATCCCCCCCCCCCCCCCCCCCCCGCTCATTTTACAAACACATGTGAGTACCGCCCATCAGCTGGTAATAACCGACGATCATAAAAGGCAGGCTAAAGAGGCCGGTCTCACTGTTGAACAACTCCTAGGCACCGAGGAACTCCCCGTGTTTAAAGAGGAAGAACTAAGATGGAAATATGTCCGCGGCCAACCTCTGGTCAAGCCTGAGCAGGTCCCGCTTCTACCAACGAGAATGTACAATTTGCATAAGTGGTACATGATAGAAGCAGCAAAGACCGATCGAGAGTCCCTCATGGTGAAAGTCAAGGAAGAGCATTACTTCCATGCAAAAGATTTGTGGGTTGAGTTTGAAGAGATGTTTCAGTTATTCAATCAAGACGCACTCGACAAATCTATCGTCAGTTGCTATTGTCTGTAAGTGATTTCTTTCTGTAATTTAAGTCTCTAGCTAGCTGTGCTCGTTCATTACCTGTAATTATCCTCACTATATTCTTTTCTGTGGTATTATGCAGAATGAAGATGTATGAAATGAAAAAAGCTAGACGCTATGGCATTGGGTTCATTGACCCAAATACGATTAATCAAGAGACATGGTCAATTGAATGGTCGAGAAAAGACACAGAGATCAGCTTGCTAGAGTTTTTGAAGCGACTAAACACCCAACCAGAAATACTACTTCCTTACAACTTCGGGTGAGTGTTACTATATCTTGTACTACAAATTCTATTTTTGCTTACTAGATGTTAATAAGTGTAGTTGATGAGTTATGCACATGCCCGCTTAATTATACAAACATGTGCGCATGCAGTTTCCACTGGATCTTGTTAATCATTGAAGTTGACAAGGGAAAAGTTCAAGTACTGGACTCACTATATAAAGACCCATCCGAATACGAAATCGTGAAGGGGATGGTCGACAGGTAATTTCAATCATTATCGCACTATGTCGGCCTCTTTAGTTCATTTCCTGATATCAACTAATTAATAACTCCTTTATTCATTTTCTTTGCCGGCGGGCAGGGCTTGGCAAAAGTTCATCAAAGAGGTCACCGGCGAATGGAAACAACAGCTGAAATGGGTGCGACCCAAGGTAATTAAGTAGTACTCCCTCCGTCCGAAAAAGCTTGTCTCTCAAATGGATGTATCTAGCACTATGATGTATCTAGCACCAAGTTAGTGCTAGATACATCCATTTGAGGCACAAGCTTGGGACAAGCTTTTTCGGACGGAGGGAGTACTAGCTAGCTACGTCCGTGCATCTCTTTAATTCTAGTTTCAATACCATTATCATGCTTGATTAATTATTATCTGATTGAATTTTATTCTCGTAAAGTGGCTGAGCCAGGCGCCGGGGAATAATTTATGCGCATACTACGTTTGCGAGACCATTCGCATGATGACGTCCGAAAGGGATAAATCTGAAAGACAACTTTGGGTACGTTTGCCAGAACACTATCCACAATTTTTTTTATCATGATCTAATATATATACACACAACTAATATATTCATCTTGATCTCCTTCTTTAAAGATGTGGCAGATGCGGGGCAAGCTCCTACCAACGGATCGCATACGAGCAATTCGAGAGGAAATAGCGGGATTTTTGCTCGACCAGGTCATAGATCCCAAAGGAGAATACCATTACAAGATGTAATGCCTGCATGTAATGATCCGCAAATTGTAGGAGAAATTGTATATACCAAATTGTATATATATATGTGTATGTGAATGGTCGTACGAGAAATTCGATGATATATATATGATCGGTTCTACGAGAAATTCTATTTATATATATATGCATAACGTGTACAGTATGTAGTAGCGTAAAATATGCTTGAAATGAAAAATAATTAAATGGAAAACACAAAATTAAAAGGAAAAATAAACCATAATTCATAAACCCCTAATACTTTTGGTCCCGGTTGGTGTTACCAACCGGGACTAAAGGTCCCCCAGCCCCCGGCGCCGGCTCGTGCCACGTGGATACTTTTGGTCCCGGTTGGTGTTACCAACCGGGACTAAAGGTTCCCCAGCCCCCGGCGCCGGCTCGTGCCACGTGGTGGGCCTTTGGTCCCGGGCCGTGTTGAACCGGGACTAAAGGGGGGGGGCCTTTAGTCCCCACCCTTTAGTGCCGGTTCCTGAACCGGGACTAAAGGCCCTTACGAACCGGCACTATAGGCCGATTCTGCACTAGTACACACATACGCAATTGAAAAACAAATGGCACAAGCTTAAAGCTGATTTCACCTTGTTCAAAAAACTCAAGTTTCGGGAGACCGGAGCTGGATGGGACTATGTGAACAACACCGTGTCACAAGATGATGAGTGGTGGAAAAAGGCTAAAATTGTGAGTTCTTTGGCTGTTGTATCATATATCTTAATTTAGCCATATCACTTTATTTACTAATAATGTGTTTCACTTGTTGTATTACAGGATATTAAAGGTTGTGGCAAGTTCAATAAGAAAGGACTTGCTAATGAAGAAAACTTGCGGGCTATGTTTGGAGATATCACAAGTGATGGTACTGACCATTGGAATCCCTCTTCTGGCATACCTCCCCCCTCTAGTGCGGTAGTGAAAGAATCCATCAATGTTGATGAGATTGAAGATCTTGATTTGGATGATACGAAAGAACAAGCATCTCAGGCAACACCTAGTTCATCTAAAGTGAGGCTTGGAATCATCATTCCAGAAAAGAACAAGAAACCCAAGACCGCACAAGTGATGTGTGAGCAAGTCACCTTGTACACGCCGGGTATCCTAACAGGGATGGCTATCTAGCACCGTACAAAGGAGAACGCTATCACGTCCGTGACTTCCAGAGAGGTGCACCCCCAACTACTCCTGTAGAGAAGTTCAACCGGATCCACTCCTCCAAGCGCAATACCATAGAGAGAACCTTTGGTGTGTAGAAGATGAAATGGCAAATCTTGCTCAAGATGCCAAACTACTCGATTACAACACAAAAGATGATTGTTGCGGCTACCATGACACTACACAACTACGTCCGCCTCCATGACAAAGAGGATCTCCACTTTCTTCGGTGTGAGAGGGATCCGGATTATGTTCCAACTATTCCAGATAGATACAAGAAGTATCTTATTCCTTCAAATGCATCGGATGCTTCAACATCGGCGGAAAGTGCTCCTAACATGGATTTGTTTAGGCATGAACTAGCTACCGCCATTGCTCTTAGTTGGTGAAGTAATCATATTCATGATATTAGATGTGTGACCATTTCAATTTGCAAACTTGTATGCAAATGGAGCTTTTGTTGTATGACACATGACAGAACTAGTTTTTCTGCTAAATTATAACTTATGTTAGCTGAGAAAATTTGAGATCTTTAAAAAAAAAACATGATTGCTGTACATTTGTTGCTCCATATACCCAAGAAGCCACCAGAGCTCCCGAACGCTTTTGGATCGCTGCGTGGAGCGAGAAGCTCTAGAAGTTGAAGCTGCAGATTCGGTGGAGTTGGGAGAGGTTCAGAACAGGCTTAAGATATGTGGAGTAAAAAGGAATGGAGGGAGTACCTACACAGGAGCCACCCGATTCGATCCCCAATCTCACCCCTCTCTCTGTCTCGCCACCCACACAACACACACCCTAAACCTAACCCTACCGCGACGCCGCCGCCCCCGACCTGCGCGCCGCCGCCCGTCCGCTGGCCCCCCCAACCCCACATCATCTCCGACCCCGACCTCCCTCTAGCCCGCAGCACCATCCGCCGAGGAGCAGCAGCGCCGTCACCCGCCACCGGACAGGAGCAGCAGCACCGTCCACTGCCAAGGAGAAACAGCGCCGAGGATCCACCGCTGTTCTTCCTCCACCGGCGACGTCTATTCCGGCTGATTTTCTTTCCTCCGCTCCGTCTACAGAGAGGTAAGCTTCTGTAGTTCACATTAGTTTTTCAGTTTCTTTATAATGCTTGCGTGATGGCCTGATTGAATAATGCTTGCGTGAAGACCTGATTGAATGACTTGCATGATATTTTTTCAGTTTCTGTATTTTGTTGTTCATTTTGTATTTCAAGGAGTTGCAGATTTGGTTGTGTGAACCTTACTTAGTGTGATCTGTTAATGCTTAGTGAACTGTTAGTCGCCGGCAAGTGCATTCTTGACAATGACCTTGAACACTCTTATGAAAGTACAGGACTCTCAATGTTACTAGAATACAATGCCCTGCAGCAAGCACTATACACTAGTGATCTAGCCAGAGAAAGCACTGGATGTTTGGCAGTGTGCCATGCTTCTGTTTTCAATTGTTATTCGCATGCATAAACTGAAGTCTCCAGTATATATAGTGGCCAAGGGCTGCGTCGAGGAGACACCCGCACAGAAAAGATGCCTGTACTGAATCGATTAGGCACCTAAACCGAACAGGCTTCTGTTCAAGCAATAACCGATGCCTGACATGAGGCCATCTGTTTTGTACGAACAGACACCTCTTCCCAGTAGACACCTTTCAGTATCTAACTGCCACCGATTCACGTTAAAGCATGTGAATAATTCATCAGCCAAAAAGCTGTCCGCAAATCCGTAACTACATGCCACTGAACAGCCGGCAAGACAGACGTGCACATGTGCTTGATTGCCTGCACTTTGGTGCATTTTAATATTGCACCCACGACCATACACTTAATTAGCCCAAGCTAATTAAGCAAAGCATATTTTCTCTCTCTTTATCCTATTTACACGAGACACATATATTCCAAAATATAGTAACTTTATTTATTTTTAAAAATATCCAACACATCACAGATAGATCTTTCTTGCAGTCACATGATTATGTGCATCCAGACCTGTTTTTTCGATAAAGGGTGTTTTTTTATTGACTCATAGTGTAGCATCGAGGGATACAATCATAATGAGTACACACCCGGCCTCTGCACAACTAGGATGCACACAGCCAACACAACACACACATCCACATGATAACCCGAAGAATTGAAAACAACGATAGACGACATACAACAGTGACCATCAGCTTCAACCATCTCTTGACATCATAAGGACTACGAGAAAGGATCTTCAAAAGCGACGCCTCCAAGAAGGGAACGACGTTGAAGCGCCGTCGTCGCCGGATCCAACCACCAAGGTTAGATCATGGGTTTTCACCCTGAAGATAATGTCCGAGCCAATTCCGAGCAATGCCCTCATCAGGGAAACGACGCAAATGAACACCGCCATTGCCAGATATGACCAACTAGGGTCAAACCTATGGTTTTCACCACGGAGCTCAAGACTAGATACTAGAGAAGTACCACCCAATCGAAGTCGTCCTATGTTGCCTCCTCCACTTTCCTCGATCCCAATAGTTCCATACGCGCACGGTCCTGATGGCCATGCTCGAAGAAGAAGCTGACAAGACAAGACAATATATTATCTCGCCACCATCCGACGATGTCTTCGACGGGGAAGAAGGACTGTCGGCACCACCAAAATCCCGGGATGGGGACACTTCTGAAGGCCTACACCATCCTCACAAGTAGCAGCTGTTGACTGATCTGTATCAGACGACAGCTCCACGAACTGCCACTAGCTCCGCCGTCCTCGTCAGTGGACACAGATCATCCATGTTTAAAGCTATTCAGGTAACCAGTCCAGCCCACAACCACACAGTAGCATGCAGACCAGATTCACGGCCGAACCTGAGCGGAGGACCACCATGAGCACTACGCACCAACAAAGATGCACCCATGGAGCAGAGGCCCTAATGGATGTGCTCCCAGGTTGGATGCATCGGAGGAAGTCAGACACAGGACACACAAGAGCAACAGATGCACATGCTCCCGTGGTCTTGTCGACGAAGATAGCATCACGAGCGCCCATGGTGCCGATCTTGTAATCCCAAGCCATGCTTCCGCCTGATACATGGAACGCCGGATCCGCCGCTGCACCATCAACCTTCACATCCTCCAGCCGCCATCTGCACCTCGTCAAACACGTTGCCCAAAGATCCACGGGAGCGGAACCCCGCCGCCGCCGTCAACCGCCCGGGCAAGCCCGATGGCGCCGACCGGCGGCGGCGAGGTGAGGGCGCACAGGGACGCCGCCGGGAAAAGCGGATCGAGGGCCGCCCGAGTCGCCCCTTTTTTTTTGGGGGAGAATTTCACTTCCCCGGCCTCTGCACCAACTAGGGATGCACACAGCCTTTTAAGTATGAGTACTAGGATTTTTAGTCTCGGTTACACACCAAGCCTAGTCCTCAATAAATGCGTGAGTATCAGGAGAGCCTGGTCCTCAAGAATAAATAGGAACCTAAATTCGCCTCCGTGAGGATTCGAACCCAGGTGTTGGGCTTGTACATCCACTCCCCCAACCAGTTGAGCCAGGCTCACTCCCCCCTCCAGACCTGTTTTAGTAGCTCAATTTCCCTATTTAAGTCTTATGTCTATTTGATATGTTCATAGTGAATGCCGATTTTTGCAGCAACATCGATATTCCGAGTCTCTACATTTCACTTAGTAGTCTGTGAATCACTTGTGAAGGTGCAGCCACCATGGACAAAAGGTGGATGGATGAGCCTAGGTACAACACACAATTTTAGCGGTTATAGGGCGCTTAGCAATTATTTTAACTACATCTGATCTGATGCATATGTATATTTATATAACATGTAGGCACACAAAGGTGTATTTGGAAGGGGTGGAAAAATTCTGAAGCTTTGCATTTAGTAATTCCTCCGGAAACAAAATATTATGTCCTTGTAAGAATTGTTCAAACTCATTTTGGAATGAAGAAAGAGAGGTGCGTGAGCATCTGATATGTGAGGGGTTTCTCTGTGGGTATAAAACTTGGATTTTTCATGGAGAATCTAGTTCTTCTTTCCTGAATGTTCCCGACGCTCATGAGAGTGAGGTTGAGGAGGAGTCACCCGAAGAGGATGACATTTCTGATTTGCTTCGAGACTTAGGGGGTAGTTTAGATAAGGAGGGGGACTTCGAAGATAACACAGTTTCCGAGGAGACTGATGCATATTTAGAAGCTCTTCAAAAGTTAAAAAATGACTCTGGTCAAGAGCTATATCCTGGGTGTAAGAAGTTCTCAAAACTGCGTTTCATAATTAGACTACTTCATGTGAAATTGCTTGGTGGATGGTCAGATAAAAGTTTTAACCTGCTGCTAGATCTACTTAATGATGCTTTTCCTGAAGGGTCCTCACTAGCCAAGAACTATAATGAAGCTAAGAAATTGGTGAAATGCCTAGGACTTGGATATGTTAGTATTCATGCATGTGAACATGATTGCATCCTCTTCTGGAAAAACAATGCTAAGGCTGATGTTTGTCCAATATGCAATACTTCACGATGGAAATCTGAAAAGAAGAGTCTAGATGGAAAACGTGTCCACAAGGTACCTGGGAAGGTTCTCCGTTATTTTCCAATAAAGAAAAGGCTTCAGAGGTTGTTTATGTGTTCTAGAACAGCAGCTCTCGCCAGATGGCATGATGAAGAGCACACAAAAGATGGTTTGATCAGGCATCCAGCTGATTCTGCTCAATGGAAGTCTTTTGATGAGGTGCATAAGGACTTTGCTAAGGACAGCCGCAATTTTAGGCTTGGATATGCAGCAGATGGTTTTAATCCTTTCAGATCCAATAACGTTAATTATAGTGTTTGGCCTGTTATCTTGATTCCTTCTAACTTCCCTCCTTGGATGTGCATGAAGCAATCAAATTTTCTTCTCACATTGTTGATTCCTGGTAAACATGCTCCTGGTAGTGATGTGGAAACGCCCACACCTTCGCCTCCTAATTCCGTCTCTCGACCCGTGGTAGAGTGCTTAGTTATCTACTTTTGTTAAGGCATGTGAATCATAGGTACACTAACTCATTTTCTTTTTGTGTCCCTCCATAGTTCTCACGTATTGTACCGGATGATGATGATGAGGAAGAGGAACATGAGGGTCATCATGATGCAGTCCAGGAAGACGGAGGCTTGTTCATCCAGAAGCGTATACCATCTAGCCATAATGTTGCATCCACACATTTACCACCTAGAAGCCCTGCAGCCACTCCAAGCATCCGTCAAGCCTCTCAAGCCTCTCACAATCAAGAAGATCTTGTAACCATCTCATCTCTTAACTACATATATCTTGTTGTGTTGTGTTTGCTATTCTTCATGTTTCTGATAGACGATGCATGATTTAGGTTGGTAGGGATGTCATATTATATCATTTGGTGAGATCTAATCCTGTGGCGAAGGCAATGGTTATCTCAACCAACCAAAGACACCATAGTGGGAGGTGATGTTCTTGGGCTGCAATATTACAAAGTTCTTGTGAATGTTGTATATATTGAAAAGAGAGGTGGAGCTTGCTCGTGGATATGATGGAATGCAAGCAATGGGCGATGCTCACCACATGTCCATCAAACAGGGTAAAAATATTTTTTATACATTTTCCTGTTCCAGTGTAAACTATCACCTGATGCTAACTAATTGTTATTTTTGTAGATCAAACCTTGCACCAAGTCACGACTGTCGTCATCGCAGAGTTCAGGTATTATTCATGTCAACATCACCATGTTCTATCTGACACTTAGAACTGAGAGCAAGTAGTATACCACTACCAGTACGTCTAGTAGTGTGGATCAGCATGTGTTTTGCAATTCTGTTGTCGAAAGTATTTTATTTTCATTCATCGAGAATGAGTGGTGCTGGCTGCGCTTGCTAGTGTGGACATGCTGGAGATGCAGATGCTGTGGGTGTGCACATGCTGGCTATAGCTACAACTTCCACTTCTAGGTGCTAGCTAGCCCAGCTTATTTTTGAAAAATGCTACTAAAAGAATTGACTTGTGCTGTTTTGTCTTGTTCATAGTACATCTGTTTGTGACCTGTTTGTGTCCTGGTACAATCTTCAATGCTTGTTTTTTTTTTTTCTGGTTCCTCGTTCTGTCCTAGGGAGAATGGGGAAAACATGAGAGAGTTTAACATCTTTCTGTAACTAAAAGTTCTATCATATGCACCAGTTCAATCCCATTAAAGTTCCACTGATGCGCTAAAATGTATCATTCCTGTTGTTGATTCTTAGAATTTATTGTCCTTGTCTCTCCACCTGAATCTTTGGTTGATTGTTCCTCCTATACTGGATCATATTGATTTGCATCTGGGTTATACTATTGAATCCTCTAGTTCGCTATTATCAATTGAGCTTTTATTTGAAGCATTGTTTTTCTATGTATTTTTCCCTCAGTGAGGATCTGTCTATTAATGTAACTGCTTTATATATATGTAAGGCTCCCCTGCTATTTGGATGTTGAGGATTTAACAAGTACCGATGGTTTCCTTAGGTTAGGAAACGACATTTTGGACTGAAAATATCATCTCTTTTGGACTGAAAATATAGAACATCTCTGTTGTTGTACAGAACTTGTAGCAGCAGTCACCATACTATTTTTTATCATCTCTTTTGGACTGAAATATACAACATTTTGTACAGTATATAACTAGCTATGAGGATGGTGACTGTTGTTGTACAACACTAACTTGGTATAGATCCACAAGAAAACACTAACGTTGTTGAGCATAGGTCCGGATGCACTATGGTCCAAAAAATCACGTCTCTTCCATCCTGACTAAATTTTGTTGCATGTGCTTCTCATTTTCTAAGATTGCTCAAAGATACAAGTTCTTTTGCAGGGACAAATGGGAGAAAGTAGCAAGTAGTGAAGTTGATCTAGGATGTTCCGCTGATCGCTTTTGTCCATAACATGGAACATGGTCGACGCATTTGTTCATATGGAAGTTGATTTCGGCTTGATCGAAGACAGGGTATCTTCCATAATATTTTGTAGTAGTCAAGTGATCGAACAATTGGTCTCTTGAGAACTTGCTCATCATATTTTGTAACAGGCCATGACCTGAATGTCGACTTGGGTATTTCCTTAATGGCTGTAGCTAACTTGAGTGAAGAAAACTAGTGAATCTTCTATATACGTTGAATGAATGCATTGACTATTGTCTTGTGATGAATGGAAGAGTGCAATTGGAATCTTCTATATATGTTGAATGAATGCATTGGCTGTTATCTTGTGATGAATGGAAGAGGGCAATTGTATTGCATACTGAACATGAATTGAATATTATGATTTTAATTTCATGTTAATATATGGTGCATTTCCATTTATGCTGAAATGTATAACCCTCGCACTATGTGTGTCGGTAGAAGTGTTGCATGTCACATTATCTGTTGGCATAACACACTGGCAGATAAACTGTCGGCTATAAATGGCCGGTGCACTATCTGTCGGCACATGTAGTATCAGTTAGATTGTCGGCGTAGCTATGGCGTCACACAATCCGTCAGCATAGCACAGTGTCAGATGAACTATCAGTCGGTGTAGAAATGTCTGTCGGCGTAGATCTCACCAACGCTGTCATACTTTCTGTCGGCATAGATTTATGTGTCGGCAAAGACCTTTCTCGGCAGGACTATAGGCGACAGCTCCTTTCTGTCGGGAAAGGTCTTTGCCGACACTAAATGTGTCGCCTTAGGTGACCTATGCCGACAGATTGTTTGACGCTGCTTTGAGTGTCGTGGTCTAGTGCCAGCAAACCTTCACAGCGCCTGACCTCGAAGACTTCCAGCGCTGCCCCTTTCTTCTTTCCACCTTTACGCAATGGCCGGCGAAGGCAGCCATGCCCAGGCGGCGAGGCCCTCGAAGGGTAAGAAGACGGTGAAGGAGGGAAAAGTTGCCCTCAAAACGAAGGGCCTGTGGAGGTGCTCTGCGATCACCGAGGAGCATATCACTGAGCTCCGGGACGCCTGGTACCTGCCGCCCGCGAAGATCGCTCAGACCCATTCCCCCGTCATCATAAGAGAGGATGGCCGGCACTCCGTCAGGGTTCCTCAATCCCGCGCCGGTGAGCGTGTAATCTTTGTTTCCCACCTCCTCCGGGGCCTGGGATTCCCCATTCATCCCTTTCTCCGAGGCCCCCTATATTTCTACGACCTCCAATTCCATCACCTCACACCCAACTCTATTCTCCACATCGCCTGCTACATAACTTTCTGCGAGGCGTTCCTGTGCTGCGAGCCCAATTTTGAGCTCTGGTGCAAGCTCTTCTGCGTGAAGATGCAGACCAATGACAACGAGCCGACCAAGTGCGTGGCGGCAATGATCAGCAAGGTCCCCGGTGCTTGGTGGCTGGAAGGCAAATTCATTGAGACGGTGAAGAATTGGCAGGTCTGACACGATAGCGCAGCCAAATACCGTAGTGCAACGATGGTTGTTCAGATCGACAAAAGGAATGAATGGCATTCCATACCTACTCATCTTGTACGTACTTTCAAAGACGGTCACATCACCGTAGTCCAGATAGTACCGACGTGACTGCGAATCACAACAGAACATGCTTTTGAGCCTTCCTTCAGCATCAACAGTGTACTCAAAGAAAAAATCTGGATCCTTGTCCTTCCTGGTAATCATGATTCCAATGGCAGTGTCAGCATCGCCCTTTGCAAGCAGTTTCATCTTCTCCCTGTAGCACATATTATACAGATTCTTCCTCCCAAACCCTGCCTTACCATACGACCCATACCTGCTAATGAAGTTGTCCATAATTACGTGTTTTCTGATCCCAGCTCTTGCCATAGCTAAGATCTCTGCTCTCTGGAATTCCTTGATCTGATTATGAGACTGAAGAAACGGGACTTCGTCTGGTCTAGCAAGAACATGGCTGTGATCATCGACGAAACTGCTAACATACGAAACTGCACGACTTTTATCAAGCTTCACTGTTAAATGAGCTTTGCAGTAGCACCGACTCTCCGGTCTAAGCCTACGAGTTCGGTCTTCCATGGTACAAAACTTGCTCTACCGTTTTCCAGCCCTGGAACAAAGATACCTCCTCAAGCGGATACTTCCCGTAGGACCTTTTCCTCGTTTCACCAAGTCCCTCCTAATGTTGAACCCACGTTCCTTCGCGTACTGGTTGTAGAACACGTACGCCTCCCCTACTGAGCTGAATGTCTTTGCCATCACTTTCCAATGCCTATCCAGGGACTCTTGCTGGTATTCATCATAGCCAATGTCCAATTCAAACTCAACATCATCGGCATGGTCATCGTGCCCGCTAGGACCACCGACACCCCCCTGATAGTTTTTCAACGTACTTGGCTCGCGCTCTCAGCATAAGATGCATCGACGTCATTCAGCTCACTGTCATCGTCGACATTATTCTGCTCATTGTCACCATCGACATCTACCTGTGCAGATTTAAAGTAAGACATGTAAGTGGTAATGCAGTTGTTATATCATTCCTTGCCCTACATATTTTTCAACATACCTGGCTCGCGCTTTCAGCATAAGATTCATCTATATCGTTGTGCTCCTTGTCATCATCGACATGTACCTGTACAGATTCAAAGAAAGACATGTAAGTGCCAATGCAGTTGTTTGTCATAGATTTTTTTTGTCAACGTTCACGTCACTTACATTACCACAGTATGATTCATCCTGGCTGATATAGTTGTCCTCAGGAGGTAGGTTCACATTCGATGACGAGGATCCATTCTCGCTACCAGAATCATATCCGGCGTATCTGGTTTCATGCTCCATCGATACACCTTTAAATAAAGTGCCAGATCAATCCGAACACTGCACAACATCATCACGGACATAATCAGTTCAATTGTGAGACGACTATGTGTGATGCATAAAAAAATCATGTGCGAAAGCAAAGTACATGATAACATAGTGGTTCACACGAATTTATTCATAATCATTAAGATGTGCACGAAGCCACTCTCAAATTGTTCAGGTAAGGAGTGAATTATTTTTCACCCCATTTCAATGTGTAATGAATTGCAAAGGCAGAAAAAAAAGTGCAAATCGGCAAACCTTCTGTCGTTCGATGCAGGACGGGCGTTGACGTCGTCCTCGGCTTGGTCGACGGCGTGGGAGAGTGGAGGAACGGCGACGCCGGCGTGCTGGTGCCTTCCACCAGGGGCGACGACGCGTGGGTGGGGGGCGCGGACCATGGCGTGGTGGCGCCGGAGAGGGCGGTGACCATGGCGGCGTGTGCGACGAGGGAGGCGTGAAAGGCGCCGTGTGACGACGCCGACGACTGGAAATGGTCGCCCGCCGGAGTCACGGTGGCGGCAGTCGATCACTAGGGTTTTAGATCAGACGGGGGTCGGGGGGGCATGCGCGGCGGTTTTTCCTTTTTTTTTTCACTCGACGTACCGGCACGGACGTACGGTGTACGCGGGCGGGTGTACACAGACCGGCGGCCCAACCCTATATGTACAGAGGTTGGGTACGATTTGGCAAAAGGACCATACTACCCTTTATACGTTTAGGGGGGGGGCGGGGGGGGGTTGTACGGAAGCGGGGCTCTCAATAAAAGACAATAGAAAGTGACAGCACAGCTAGCAATTTAAATTTTTTTTGAGGAATAAAAATATGATTTGGGGGTAGCCAACCAAATAACAAGGAGTCTTAAATAACATGAAAGAGTTCGCCTATGCATAATGCAATGCTGCAGAATAACAATTATTTACTTTGAATTACATCCTACAAGAGTTCCTTCAAGGTGTTGTTTCATAACACTGACAATGTAGACCCCTGATTCTATCTCAAAAAAATCCTAATATGCACATACAGTGGTCTTATCCGATGGATTCATGCTCTTGTGCTCTTGTGCTTCTTCCAGGCAAATAAGCAACTGCAAAAACAAAAAAAACAGAAAGGCATATCAGATATCCCTTGATATTGGTGAATGGTGTTGCAGTTTGGCTGCTGACTTCTCTGTTCCAGTGTATTTTACATACAGTTGCTTCTCAGTATAACTTGAACTTGCTAAGCCGATCTGCAGGCGGCGAGTTTGAAGTCTACAGGCAGCATCATCTTTTAAGTTGGGAAGGGTACACAAGGGCCATACTAACAGAACAACTGAAGTGCAGTAGGCACGACTTTAGTCTTGGCACGTGCAGCACCACCTTGTGCAGCAAAACTGACGATGCTGCTTCCTACTTATACAAGTGGTTTTGTCTTTGGGTGCACTATATCTTTGAGGTACAATTCTGCCTGTTGCTACAAAGGAAACTAAGCAGGATTACACTTACAAACTTACCACACTGGTCACCTTGCCGATGACCATTCCTCTGTTTACCAACCATTGCTGACGCCTTTGGAAAAGCCTGCAGATTTCAGATCTAGTAATTTCCTTTCCTTTTTTCAAGGGAAAGATCTAGTCATTTCCAAGTCGCCAAAAGAGGAGAAAGTCTAAATTATTTCTGGAAATGAAAGTGAAGGGACATAAATAGCGATTCAGACAATGTCAACACATCAGCGCAACACCTGCAACAGGCACAAGGCAACCACGCAAGACCAAGTAGCAATTAAGAACAGGCAACGTCTACTTGGCAATCAAACCAAGAGGGACATTGCAATAGAGTTCATCATCATGAGCTTGCTATGGTCACTTGCCGCTGTCCTGATGACCGTCGTCATGAGCGTTGGGAATGAGTGATGCAGCCCCTGGAAGGTCGTGCGGGTGGTGGAGCTGAGATTGAACGGTAGGACGCTCACCCGAGCACCTGTCCTCGCCCCTCGGGAACCTTAAACTGGCTCCATGGGGAGATTCCAGCGAGCCTCCGCCGCGTCCATCACCTGCGGACACTCCATACGACTCTACCTCCGACACACTCCCTCTGAAGTCTGAACCTGACCTCCTGCATCGGCATGACCACCATGGTGCTGGATAGGCGAATAAGTTTAAAGGGCAAAATAAATGCAATTTTTAACCTCCAAAAAGAGAACATGTCCCCAAAATATATTGTTAAAAAACTGGATTCAAATGTTTGACAACAATCATCGGCAAGAAATTGGATTCAAATGTTTGGGAACAACCATCAGCAAACTCAAGTCAGAGAAAATGGTTCACACAGACCAAGAATCAGATGCTCGGTACAAAAGACACAAGCAATAACATTTTCAAATGGTACAATGGGCACATATTACGCAACTAGTCAAAGTTGTGGAATTATTTGAGGAAAATGGTTCACAGAGACCAGGAATTGATTTCTTAACTCTTGTAAATAAGAAATTATTTGTGGAATTTAAAAATACTCAGTGGCCAATGTGCAGATATTACGCAACTAGTCAAAGTTGGCATATATCCACTTAGTGTGTGTGCGCCCACAACAGAAAGCGCATTGACGCCTTTTAGCTATTGGAGAATTTTAAATTCTCTTGGAAACTGAAGTTGTTCTAGACTACTAGTACGTCAGCACCCTTTTTTGTTTTTGGAGTTACAAGGAGATAGAGATCAAGTCAGTAACTAATAAGAGAAAACGGATCCCACCAAAGCAATACTCAATTGTTAACTTGACTAAAAGGTTAACAATTCAAAGCCAGTGGTTACAGAAAACTCACAGGAAGCATCGACTCCAGTCTTCCATATATCAGTCAAGTCACCCATTGTTGCGGTCACTGCAAATTCAGTTTAGCTGCTGAAATAAAGGAAGGCCGTCAAAAGTTGCCAAAGAAGTCAAAAGTATAAATCATTACTTGGAAGCCACTAGCTGTCACGCAAAATCAGCTAATGGTCATACCACCATGGTAACTAATAGCCACTTTGTCTTGTTGCTGACGATCGACATTCTGCTGTTTAGCAGCCATTTCCAACGAATGGAGATGCGACACCTCTAGAAAAGTCTGCAGCTAGCTAGGTTTCAGATCTAGTCATTTATTTCCAAGTCGTCAAAAGAGGACCTCTGGGAAATAGTGATTTAGACATTGTTGGAATATTAGCACAACACTTGCAGCACGCACAAGGCAAGCAAGCATACACGGCCATCTAAGCAAGTACTCTGCCATGAGCAACTAAACCAAGAGTGCAATGCTGGGCATGGCAATGAGGTTCACCGCCATGAGCTTGCCATGGTCATTTCTAGCCGTCCCGATGACCGCCATGGCGATCGCAAGCGATGAGGCCGCGCTGCTTGCTTTCAAAGCGCAGGTCAGCCATGGTGGCTTGCTTCTCAGTATAACTGGTCTAGGCAAATAAGCACTTGCAAGTTAGCTGATCTGCAGGCAGCATCATCCTTTAAAATGGAAAGGGTAGAGAAGGGCCATACTAACAAAACAATTGAAGAGCAGTAATGCATGTGCATGGTCTTGGCACAAGCAGCACCACCTTGTGCAGAACAGAACAGCCAGCTGCCAAACAGGATTTACAATTGTTGCTACAAATGAAACTAAACAGGATTTACACTTTCAAACTTACCGCACTGGTCAACTTGCTGATCACCATTCCTCTTTTTAGCAGCTTTGCTGGCGTCTTTGGAGAAGTCTGCAGATTTGACATCTAGTCATTGCCTTTTTTCGCAGGATAACCACTAACCATATGTTACAAGACGACAACAAAACGAAAAATATACAAATCCTGGGCTACGCCCTCAAGAAGAAATCGCCGCACGTGCGCCGATGATGGCGAGTCCAACACAAGGTTGAACTGCGGATTCTCATGCCCAAAGCCAAGTTTCAATCCAACTCCTTCAGCAAGGACACGACGCAGGCGCACGTCGACATAGCCTGATCATAGATCTTGTATTTCCACCGGAGCGCAGAAAGTCGTCCTTGAAGCCGTATGTACCATCATCCCTTATCCGGGTACCGACGACTCGATAACCGGATACTCTGGAAGAGAAGACACCAGAAGACAGACGTCCCATACTGCCTGCGTCCTGCCACTATCGCACCACCTTCGATCCAGCAGCAACAGGCTAGACATGAGACTTTCGCCAAAGCCACCGTGTAGCATGTGCCGGTAGCAGGCATGACTTGACGTCCTCGCATGAGACGTCGTGCGTAGCATCCGCCGGAGGCTTCACCTGCCGGCGACAGACACTGCCCGACAACTACGAAAGAGACGCATGTATCACCTGCCAAGCCGCATCAAACCCGATCTGTTGATGGAGGGGACGTCACATACCGCCACCAGTCTCAGAAGGCCGTCACCACCTCGAGATCCAGACTCCGCATAGCCCGCACGACCACGGAGTCTGCTACCGTCGAAGAAGAGGGGTCGCCGCCCCGATTCCGGGTGCTACAGAAAGCACCCACCGCCGCGCCAGCCATTGTCATCGGCCATACAACGGCAACCGCCGTCGCAACCGTCAGATCCGGGCACTAGATCCCGAATCCCTTGCGCGCCGCCCCATGGTCAACCGGGCTTGACCTCCCATCACTATTGTGACGCCCCCGACTCAATCGTGCACTAATCATACACGCAAATGCGCACGATCAAGCCCAGGGACTCACGGGAAGATATCACAACTCAACTCTAGACACAAAATAAAATAATACAAGCTTTATATTACAAGGCAGGAGACTCGAGGGCTCGAATACATAAGCTCGAGTTACACAAGAGTCAGCGAAAGCATCAGTATCTGAGTACAGACATAAATAGAAAAGGTTGCCTTAAGAAGGGTGAGCAAAACAACGACAACTAGATCGAAAAGGCGCAGGCCTCCTGCCTGGGAGCCTCCGAACTACTCCTGGCCGTCGGTCTCCACGTAGTAGTAGGCACCGTCGGTGTGGTAGTAGTGGTCGTCGACAGGATCAGCAGGCTCCGGGGCTCCGTCATCTGATCGCAGCAATCGGGTAGGGGGAAAAAGAGGTAGCAAAGCAACCGTGAGTACTCATCCAAAGTACTCAGAACTATGTTAGATATGCATCGGTATCAAAAGGAAGAGCTGTATCTGTGGACTGGACTGCAGAATTGCCAGAATAGAGAGAAGGCCTAGCCTATCGAAGACTAGCATCTTGCAGCATTAGAAGAGTGCAGATTAGCAGCACAACATAAAGTAATAAGTAATAGTAGCAATGCCCAGAGATCCTTCCTCGACTCCCTGCGAGAAAGCGATCCCGGAGCTAACATATTAATTAAGTAACACAGGTATCCAGTTCTAGTTGTAGTAGATCGGGATACTCTCCGAGCGTCCTGTTACCGTGGACACGGCTATTCGAATAGATAACTTCCCTGCAGGGGTGCACCAACTTACCCAACACGCTCGATTAACTCTGGCCGGACACACTTTTCCGGGTCATGCCCGGCCTCGGCTGATCGACACACCGTAGTCCTACGTAGGCTCAACAGAGAGGTCAGCACGCCGGTCTACATCCTAAGCACTCAGGGGTCTTGGGCCTATCGTCCTTTGCACTCCTGCGTGTGGCGCGACTGGCCGGGAGCAGACCCACCCCCTTAATACAAGCGCAGGCGGTTACCGTCCAACCCGACAATCAGTCTGCATCTCTGAACTATGACATCTGAAGAGCTTTCGGGAGAATCGTACGACGCGGAGTGCCCATACTTATTCCCGCGTGGTGGTCAGTGCGAAAAGGCCAGAGGCCTACTCAGATCACATATCCAAACCCATTAGTGTGTTGGGAGCTCGCGGTGATGATCAGTGATCCTGTCGCCCCGTCTCGCGGACTTACGTCAAGGGTCAGGCCCATCCCTCTCCTGGGGCGGTCTGCCTGCCCGGCCGTGCTGCGTAATTATCTCGCGGGTACCCTCACGGTCAACCCGACTTCACATCTCTCGCGGGTACCCCTCGGGGTCGACCCGACGTCAACAGGGACTGATGTAAAAGCATGGTAACCGTGTGTCCATAACATCAAGGGGGAAATCCAAGGAATCACCCTCGATGGATTCCCACTCGATGTATCCGTCAAGGTGAACTTGGAGGAATCACCCTCGATGGGTTCCCACTTGAGGGGCTGCACGACAGAGGCATCATCGGAGGTGATGAAAGAGGAATCACCCTCAGTAACCCACAACCGACTAGCTATGCTACAGATATATCATCAGAAGTGAGGTAGGAGGTATCACCCTCGACACTCGATAGTAGCTCTGCAGAGACGTACAACTAAGGGGTTGTGTGGTGATGTGTCGGTCTCTGCACATCGATCATGTTGATCGGAACATCCGGAAGCAAAGCAAGGCAACACGGACAAGGGTGTGGGGCAACTGATGGATCCCTAACCAGCTTATACTAAGCATATAGGACAACAGATAAAGTATCAACAATAGGTTACAAAATCAGACTATGCATCAGAATAGGAGCTATCGAACAATAGTAGCAAAATCTAATGCAAGCACGAGAGAGAAAGAATGGGCGATATAGGAATGATCAAGGGGGTTTTGCTTGCCTGGAAGCTCTGCTGAAAGGGGTTGGACGTCTGGAGCGTAGTCGTACACAGTGGCGTCAGCGTCGGTCTCGGGGTCTACCAGAGAAGAAGAGGGGGAAGAAACAGTAAATATAAAGCACACAGATGCAGCACAATGCATGACATGGTGATATGCTATGCTAGGGGTGACCTAATGCAGTGCTAGGTGTTATAGACGGAGCGGGAAAATATCCGGAAATATTTTCCCGGCTCCAGGCATTTATCGGTCAGACGATCCGGAGGGGAAGGTTACATGTTTGCTATGTTGGGGGCATGTGACAGGTATGTGGATGGCGTATTCGGATTCGTCTTATTTTTCTGACCATTTTTCATATATAAATTATTTTCATCTGAGTTACGGATTATTTTATATGATTTTTCAAAGTTTTAAACAATATTCTGAAAATCCTGGAATTATTATTAATTTGAAAAACAGTAAACTGAAAATGCTATGTGCACCCAGAAGAGTGTACACAGCAGTGCATACAGAGACTGACATTGGGCCCCAGTTGACTGCCCAGCAAGCAGTCAACTGGAGGTTGATTGGTCAAAGGGGGCTCGGGAGGGTCCCACCTGGCACTGACTGGGACTGCCCAGTCAGCAGGTTTGACTGGTCAGCGGGTCCAGTGGGACCCGCGTGTCAGTGAGTTAATCAATTTTAACCGTTTTTATATGCTCTAATTAATCCGTGCGGGGCCCGGTGTCAGTGGGGATTAGTGTGGCGGGTTAGTGGCTAATGACGCCACGTCAGCAGTTAACGGCAGCTAACCGCCGGTGCTAAACAGGAGCACCGGAGTTGCCCGTCTGGCCAACTCCGGCTTCATTCGTCGCGTGGTTTGGTCTGGCGTGATCCTGAGATCGAGCCGCATCGATGGGTGGTGGCCACGGGCATGGAG
This sequence comes from Elymus sibiricus, assembly GCA_039707655.1. Lineage (NCBI taxonomy): Eukaryota > Viridiplantae > Streptophyta > Magnoliopsida > Poales > Poaceae > Elymus > Elymus sibiricus. The sequence continues at coordinate 12,298,341 of CM077674.1, read as the reverse complement.
ACGACCGGAGCCGAGCGCAGCATCAACAATGGTGGCGGCGGCGCTCGGTGGTTGCTCGGGCGCGCAGTTTTGGCTAGCTAACGAGCGAGCAAAAGGGCCAGCCAGCTCCAATGGACCTCCACGAGCACACGTGCATCACCAGGGGAAGCGACGGAGCACGGCATTGACGTAGCCGATAGCCAAGGCGGCGATGGGAGCTCGGCTTCGACGGGAGCTAGCTACGGCGGCCGAAATGCGTCAGAAGGAGAGGGCTATCGCGCGGTGGCTCACCTTGAGGGCGCACGAGGTCCCGTCGACAGCTTAGTAGCAGCAGAAGGTTCGAATCCGTCGGAGATGGCGTGCGGTGGCCGGCGAGAAGGTAAGCTCGATGCGGTCGAGGTAGGGGTCTCCGACTCCAGCAGCCTGGAGCAGGCGATGTGGACGAGCGCGGCGGAGCTCCTGGACGTCCTCCTGGGCAACGGGGAAGCTCCTGGCCGCGGCATCTACGGCGGCGCGGCCACGGTTGCGCTCAGGTGGTGCTGGATCGAGCGAGAAAGAGGGTGGGGAAAGGAGGAGCGGCAGCTACGGGGTCGAGGGGGAGTGAGGGGCGTCCGGGGATGGTCTTATCCCCTCCTCCAACCAACTCCAACGCCGTGGCGGGCCGAGGGCGGCGCGGCGCGCGTCGGCCGCGGGCGAGCTGACACGGAGGGAGGGAACAGGTGGAGATGACGACCCAGACGGGCTGGGCCAGCTCCTGTAGCTCTGGGCCAAAGCACAGGTAAGCTTTTCCTTTTCTTTTATTTACTGCTCTATATTCATTTTTACTTTATGTTTTGTATTTCCTTTGGACACTAGATGAATTTAGTAAAATGTGTCACTTGCCTTATAATTCACATTACATTTTTCTGTTCTGCCACAAACAGTTTGAGGAGTATTTGAATTGATTTGAATTTGATTTGTATTTAAATACACTAGAAAGGGGCTGTTTGGTACGGTTTTGAACTTCCAAGGGCTTTTCATGAATTTTAGTGATGTTGTTTTACTGAACACAATTAGTTATGAAATATTTACTAAATTATGAACTATTTAGTTCTCAGATGTGGGCAAATTTTAGATTCACTTAGAATTTGAATTATGGTTTAAAGTGGAATTTGAAATGAGATATGATTTCCCTAGTGATCAAGCACTGCAAATGAAGATGACTTGGCATGATTAAAAGATGATCACTATGCTTTATTACAGAGGGTGTTACAAATTCTCCTCCTCTAAAAGAAATTCTCGTCCCGAGAATTTAGGAGGTAGACGGAAAGAGGTCGGGGTATTCTTCACGAAGGCGATCCTCGCGTTCCCAAGTGGCTCCATCTTCAGTATGATTCGACCACTGTACTTTAGGGAACTTGATTACCTTATGACGGGTTCGACGTTCAGCTTGATCAAGGATGTGGATCGGATGCTCTTTATAAGAGAGATCATCTTGCAATTCGAGCATTTCATGATCCACTGCACGGTGTGGATCCTTGAAGCAACGACGAAGTTGCGACACATGGAAGACATCGTGGATGTGAGAAAACTGCGGTGGTAATTCCAATTTATAAGCCACATATCCACGTCTGGCGAGAATGCGGAAGGGACCAATGTAGCGAGGAGCTAACTTGCCCTTGATTCCAAAGCGATGAGTGCCCTTCATAGGAGTGACATGCATATAGGCTTGTTCACCAGGTTGATAGATCGATCCCCAATGATTACGATCATAGTTGCTCTTCTGGCGGGACTGGGCCACCTTGAGATTTTCCCGGACAATACGGACTTGCTCTTCAGCTTGTTGGATAATATCTAGACCGATGAGCGGCCGTTCCTGATGTCTACTACCCAACTTATTCTTGTAGACTCGTGTTGGGCCTCCAAGCGCAGAGTTTTGTAGCACAGTAGCAATTTTCCCTCAAGTGGATGGCCTAAGGTTTATCAATCCGTGGGAGGCGTAGGATGAAGATGGTATCTCTCAAACAACCCTGCAACCAAATACAAGAAAACTCTTGTGTCCCCAACACTCCCAATACAATGGTAAATTGTATAGGTGCACTAGTTCGGCGAAGAGATGGTGATACAAGTGTAGTATGGATAGTAGATATAGGTTTTTGTAATCTGAAAATAAAAAAACAGCAAGGTAACAAGTAACAAAAGTGAGCACAAACGGTATTGCAATGCTTGAAAACGAGGCCTAGGGTTCATACTTTCACTAGTGCAATCTCTCAACAATGCTAACATAATTGGATCATATAACAATCCCTCAACGTGCGATAAAGAATCACTCCAAAGTTCCTATTAGCGGAGAACATAAGATAGAAATTGTTGTAGGGTACGAAACCACCTCAAAGTTATCCTTTCCGATCAATCTATTGAGCCATTCCTATAAGTGTCACAAATAGCCCTAGAGTTCGTACTAAAATAACACCATATGATACGCATCAACCAACTCTAATGTCACCTAGATACTCCAATGTCACCACAAGTATCCGTGAGTTGATTATTCGATATGCATCAAACAACTTCAGATTCATAATATTCAATCCAATACAAAGAACTTCAAAGAGTGCCCCAAGATTTCTACCGGAGAAAGTAGGAAGAAAACGTGCATCAACCCGTATGCATAGATTACCCCAATGTCACCTCGGGAATCCGCGAGTTGAGTGCCAAAACATACATCAAGTAAATCAATATAATACCCCATTGTCACCACGGGTATTCATATGCAAGACATACATCAAGTGTTCTCAAATCCATAAAAGTATTCAATCCGATAATAGTGAAACCTCAAAGGTAAAAACTCAATTCATCACAACAAGATAGGGAGGGAGAAACACCATATGATCCAACTATATTAACAAAGCTCGCGGTACATCAAGATCGTGCCAAATCAAGAACACGAGAGAGAGAGATCAAACACATAGCTACTAGTACATACCCTCAGCCCCGAGGATGAACTACTCCCTCCTCGTCATGGAGACCGCCGGGATGATGAAGATGGCCTCTGGTGATGATTTCCCCCCTCTGGCAGGGTGCCGGAAAAGGGCTGTAGATGGTATTTCAAAGGTACAGAGGCTTGCGGCGGCGGAGTCCAAATTCTAGGGTTATTTCTGGGGTTTCTCTATTTATAGGATTTTTTGGCGTTGGAATCACGCGAAGATGGGCTAAGATGGGCCCACGAGGCACCACGGCACGCCACCCCCCCCCCCTGGCGCGCCGTGGTGGCTTGTGAGCACCTCGTGAGGCTTCTGGTCCTTCCACGAAGCTTCGGGGGTCTCTTTTGGTCCAAAAAAAATCGTCAAAAAGTTTCGCTGCATTTAGAGAACTTTTATCTCTGCACAAAAAACAACACCATGGTAGTTCTGCTGAAAACAGCGTCAGTCCGGGTTAGTTCTAATCAAATCATACCAAAACCATATAGAATTGTTATAAACATGGTATGAATACTTCATAAATTATATATATGTTGGAGACGTATCAGCATCCCCAAGCTTAATTCCTGCTCGTCCTGGAGTAGATAAATGATAAAAGAAATAATTTATGAAGTGTGAATGCTAGCATAGTGCATAAGTTTGATTAATGATAATTTCAATCACTTTTCCTAGCATCATAATAGCAACTCTTTCTCATAAAGCTCAACATGATAAAGTAGCAATCCATTCACATGTTATGGTTCAAACAATGCATTCTCTTGAAACTTAACAACCTATGTTCTTAGTCACCAAACAATTGCAATTCAACTTATCTTCAACAAAGTCTAAGTAAGAGCTCCACATACTCAATTATCATATAGTCTTCTATGATTGCTAGTACTCAAAGCATATTTTTTTGAACAAATGGCATCCATCGAACATAGAGAAAGATAGGGGCTTAATGTTTCGCCTCCCAACTTATTTATCATAGAGATAATTGTGAACAATAATAATTCATGATCAAATATATTTGACTGGCCATATGTGCCTGGATCTTTCCCTACCACATGATGCTTGCCAACTAAAGAATAATTGAGGTTGAATTGAGAAGGGATACTATTGACTCTTGCATAAAAATAAATAAATAAAGTAAAAGATAGGCCCTTCGCAGAGGGAAGCAGAGGTTGTCATGCGCTTTTAATTTTTGGATGTGCAAGCCCTTAATGCAAAGGAACGTCACGTTATATTGCCCCTTGTGATAGCAACCTTTATTATGCAGTCCGTCGCTTTTATTTCTTTACCATCACAAGTTCGTACAACGCTTATTTTCCCTTGCAATAAAAGATCATACATATTTTAGGAACAATTTTTATTGCTTTTTGCACCGATGACAACTTACTTGAAGGATCTTATTCAATCCATAGGTAGATATGGTGGACACTCATGGAAAGAAACTGGATTTAAGGGTTTTTGGATGCACAAGTAGTATCTCTACTTAGTACGAATTTTTGGCTAGCGAAAGATCCTAAGCAAGCACCACATGTTGGAGGATCCATAACAATATAACTTCTATGCAAATATACCCAAACATAACTCATTACGTTGTCTTCCTTGTCCAATTTCAACTAATTTGCTCAAATTTGAAAATAATTAATGGGTATTCACAATCATAAAAGATGTCCAAGATAATATATTTATATGTGAAAGTTCTCTTCCTTATACTAATCATTCATGAATTGCTTGTATGACCAATATTGTGATTGTCAAGCTTCAATAGATTTTACCTTCTAAACCAAATGTGAAGCTACTACTAGGCATGATACAAGTATATGAAGCTCATACTATTTCAACTTCATGATATTCAATTTATTGAACAATTTACTCATAGGATATAAGTGAAGAACAAGAGTAAACGAGAAACTACTCCAAAAAGATATAAGTTAAGACCAAATGAGTAGTTAAGTAAATAGGTAGCTATGTGAGGACTCTCTCTCATTTAAAAATTTCAGATCTTAAGTAATTTATTCAAACAGCAAAGAAAATAAAATAAAATGACATTCCAAGAATAGCACATCTCATGTGAAGAAGCAAAAACTTAGGCTAACCGATAGATGTTGATGAAGAAATGTGGGATGCCAACCGGGGCATCCCCAAGCTTAGTTGCTTGAGACTTCTTGGAATGTTATCTTGGGGTGCCTTGGTCATCCCCAAGCTTGAGCTCTTGTGTCTTCTTAATTCCTCTCATATAACGGTTTCCCTAAATCTCAACTTCATCCACACAAAACTCAACAAGAACTCGTGAGATAAGTTAGTATAAATCAACTCAAAACTTTAACATTCTCTACTGTAGCAAATCACAAAAATTATAATTAAACATTGCATACTAAATGCCTCTGCATATTTAATACTCCTATCCACAAATAGAAACATTAAGTAAGGAACATATGCAAACAATGCAACTATAACCGAAATCTGCCAAAACAGAACAGTCTGTAAAGGGGGATTTAAAATTCATACTTCCCTAACTCCAAAAATTCTGAAAAATTACCACGTGATAGAGAACTCATGCATGCTTACTATGTAACAATTTCAGATTTTTATCATGTTCTGACTATTCAGGAATATTCTGGACATAACAGAAAACTTTCTGTTTTCAAACAGCAACACATGAACTTGCAAACTGAGCATGGTAAAGGCTATAATTGGCATTTTATTGAACTAAAAGATACAAAACATGATTATTGATAACAGCAAGCAAATCTCAACAAAAGAAAATGACGCTCCAAGCAAAACTCATATTATGTGACGAATAAAAATATAGCTCCAAGTGAGGTTACCGATAGTGTTGAAGACGAAAGAAGGGATGCCCCAACAAAAGAAAATGACGCTCCAAGCAAAACTCATATTATGTGACGAATAAAAATATAGCTCCAAGTGAGGTTACCGATAGTGTTGAAGACGAAAGAGGGGATGCCTTCCAGGGCATCCCCAAGCTTAGACGCTTGAGTCTTCCTTGAGTATTACCTTGTGGTGCCTTGAGCATCCCCAAGCTTAGGGTCTTGCCACTCCTTATTCTCCTCATATCGATATCTCACGCAAAACTTGAAAATTTCAATCACATAAAACTTAACGGATCTTGTGAGATAGGTTAGTATGATAGAAATAAATCATCCACTTAGGTACTGTCAAGACAAGATTCATAATTGTTCTCACATAATTCCTACTATAGTCTATCATTTCCACAATTTATATTACTCAATATAAGCTATGGAAACACTAAAATAAGCAAACTATGCATCGAAAACAGAATCTGTCATAAACAGAATCTGTCAAAAATAGAACAGCATGTAGTGAATGATTTAAAAACCATACTTCTGTACCTCCAAAAATTCTGAAAAATTAGGACAACGTAGACAATTTGTAAACCAATACTCTGTAAAAAAAATCAGAATTTTCTCACGCTCCAGTACAGAATAGAAATTCCAGCACTAGACGTAAAAATTTCTGTTTTTGCACAGAATCGAATCAACAATTATCCACACTTTCCCAAAGGCTTTACTTGGCACATTATTGAAAGAAAACATATAAAACATGATTACTATAGTAGATTAATCATGTGAACACACAAAAACAGAAGGTAGAAATATTGGGTTGTCTCCCAACAAGCACTTTTCTTTAATGCCATTTAAGCTAGGCATGATGATTTCAATAATGCTCGCATAAAAGTAAAGAATTGAAACGCCAAGAGAGCATCATGAATCATATGACAAGCACATTTAAGCCTAACCCACTTCCTATGCATAGGGACTTTGTGAGCAAACAATTTATGGGAGCAAGAATCAACTAGCATAGGAAGGCAAAACAAGCATAACTTCAACACTTTCAACACATAGAGAGGAAACTTGATATTATTGCAACACCTACAAGCATATGATCCTTTTTCATAATAATTTTCAGTAGCGTCATGAATGAATTCAACAATATAATTATCACATAAAGCATTCTTTTCATGACCTACAAGCATAGAAATTTTATTACTCTGCACATAAGCAAATTTGTTCTCATCAATAATAGTGGGAGTGTTGGGGATGTTCCCCACGACCAAGACCCGGCCAAATATGTGATCCGGCCAGAAGCATGGCGACTTCATGGGTCACCTTATTTTCCGGGTCATGGCAAGAAGACAAGAAGGGCCCGAAGGCCCAGAGTGAGACCCGGCCGAATGCCGGGTCATGGAGGAACCACGAAGGGCCGGCTCATGGAGAAGGCACAAGAGGGATTGTCTTAACTCAGAAGAAAATACCTGAACTAGGATCCTACTTGTAATAGAAAATAGACTAGTTGTAGTCCTACTAGGACTCTACATGTAAGCCGGCCCCTTCAACTTATATAAGGAGGGGCAAGGCACCCCAAGAGGGACAAGTCAGGAGAGACAGAAAAATTAGCTCTCGAGATAGAGGTAGCAAAACAGTACCCTTGTAATCGAGATGATCATCATCAATATCAATCAAGCAGGATGTAGGCTTTTACCTCCACCGTGAGGGGCCGAACCTGGGTAAAACCCGCGTCTCTCGATTCCGACCAACCCCTTCAAGCTTCCACCTAGTTGCGATGGCCTCACCACTAAGTCCTTTCATGAGGACATCTGCCGTGACAAAACCACGACAGTTGGCGCCCACCGTGAGGCCCGTGCACGGTGGTGTTGAGTTCTTGGAGGGAGCTCTCCCAAGGATCGAGACGCTCGCGATTGGCAGGATGAAGAAAAGCCGGCGCGGAAGGATCAACATCAACTACGAGTTCATCAGTCGAGATAGAAAAAAGTTCCTGCAGCGTCCGACAGTCGACCAGATTTGTACTACGACCGACGCGGTGGAACAAGAGCGCCTTGCGGCGGCTCCCAGGCAAGATCGACGCAAACGTCTCATGTTGTACCCTGGCATCCTACGTAGTGACATGCCTCGAGACAATCCAAGTCTGCCACGATGTATGTCTTCTCATTACCCAAAAGCAGCAGAATCAAGCCGGCCGCCGCTCCCATACGCGAAGATCCAATCTTGTTAAAAAAAAGGCTAAAACCTAAAAGACTACAGCGGTGGCGAGGGACAGCGGCGGCCTTGTTTTCCTGTCCGCCAGCAGGAGCCTGCCGCGTTCGTGCGGGGTGGCGGAGGCTGAAGAACGTGCATCTCCGTTGGCATGCATGCTGTGACAAAGTGTATTGAAGCCCGATTTAAAAAGAAAAAGAAAAAAGAAGCAGACTGCAAAACGTTGAGGTACAAGCAAAAGCGTCATGCGATCCACCGAGACCGGCAGGATTTGATAGCTCGTCGACCGTGTCCAAATCAAATTGGAGATTGTTTTTTTCTCTGCGTCAGGATCGAGAGGAATCCGCTACACCAAGTACTCGGCGTTTTCTGGTGTGTCTGATTCTGACCGCTGCTGCTCTCGAGGATAGTCAAGGCGATAGAAGCAACGCCGCAGTAGCACACACACATCAAATTCATTGAGTTGTCAGGCCGCGCTTGAGAAGACTGATTCCACCAGTAGCCTTGCTACTCTTCACGTGAAGCGAAGGCTAGTATTGCTTTTCTTTATTCACCGATCAAAGAGCCAGTACTAGATCAGTCAGCTACTAGTGCTAGTATTCATTACATAAAGTCATCTACTAGATGAGATTTTGGTTCAGTCTCCCCTTGCTACATGCACACCAGGAAGTTACGAGGCCAAATATGGGGATATACTGCATAGTTTTGGAAGAACAGAATTGGACTGATAAAGAAAATATATGGACACCGGAAGAATCATTGGTGCAAGCATAAAAGGAAAAAAAAAACTGAGTTGCTGCGTGTACGCAAGTACATCACCACGATTTGCCAAGAGGAGATAGATTTGTATGAGACCGGAAAGGAACACTTTTCTGCGACGTTGTTCATTCATGGATTGGGCACCCGCAGCAGTCAATGTCCAGGCAAAACAGTACCAACGATCCACCACGTCGTAAGGACATGTCCAAAGTTTGAAGAAGAGCCATGCCAGCGCCGCAGTCCTCGGTCAACACCAACACAGCAGACCGCATGCTCTGCCTACCGGTGTACATCAAATATGCCGGGTCACCCGGTGGACGCCCGCGTAAAATTCATTGCCCTATGAAAAAAAGGGGAAAAAAAGACCGGGGAAAAAAAGACCACGTGAGCGCTAGTGCTACATCAGATCAGCACGAAACACACATACATCTGCTACGTTTTTCTTCAGCCAGTCGCGTCCGCCGTCGGAATAAAATTATCATCAGGTGATATTTTTCCTCATAAAATTGTTCGCGCGAAATAGTTCTATCAAGAATTTTTGTACTTTTAATTTGTATGAATTTACGCGCAGGTTAATTGGTAAGCAGGATGCTGCATCAACGTCTTCACCGCGTCGGTGTACCCGGTGGACGCACGCAGCCCGTCGCCTATACGGTCCGGTCTACATCAGTGCACCGAAGGCCGTACATACATCCTTCACACGCTGAGCTATACGATGAACGCGAAACATCCACGTGGCCTGTCGGCCCTGCGGTTTGGTTTACATCAACACGCCGAAGCATGCCAGAGGCTTCTCTGTCAACCGGCCCACGCCGAGCTGTCCGGCAAAACACGCAGCTCGCCATCCTGCGGGCTGGTTTATAACGAGACATCAGAGGCCGTATCAGGGTCCCCGCGCGGCGCTGCCTGGCGGACACACCCGTGGCCTGCCATTCCATGGTCCGATTTAACTCACCACATCGAAAGAAACAGGAGAGCCGGCCATGGAGGAAACATCCCCGAAAGAGCAAAGAGAGCCGGCCACAGTAGAGCCGCAATTCAAACCGGCAGCGGCGAAACAGAAAAGAAAACGGCCCTGGAGGAGGCAAAAGAGCTGGAGCAAGAGGCATATGTGCTCAATTAGGGCAAAAACCGGGTTGGTTGAAATGACATATATCAAGGACATACGTCGAGTATCGTGAAGAACATCAACTCGCCACCTCACCTCTGGTTTCAATAAATTCCGGCTTTCAGCTGTCAACTCTACTCCGGCTTATGCCACAACCAAGCATAAAGAATCTCAAGCCAGCTCCTCGAGTCGACTTAAGACTCGGGGGCTACACAGATATGACTCGGCAGATTTGGCTGGTTTCAACAAATACAAAAGCCCCGGGTCGTTGCAGGGAAGACCACCCGGTCCCGGGGGCTGCTGCCTTATTGACAAAAAAGTAAGGGTTGCCAAAGAGGACTAGCTGCCACGATCCACAGTTCAAACATTGGTATCCTGCCTCATTGGCGAAAAAGTAAAGGTTGCCAAAGAGGACTAGCTGCCATGATGCGCAGTTCAAACATGGGCATCTTGCCGTATTGGCGAAAAGTAAGGTTACCAACGAAGACTAGTCGCCATGATGCACAGTCTAAACATGGGTATATCCTACTCAATTATGATCAATGGAATAAGGCCGGTTTATCTGGACCCCCGATGTTTTGCAGTAGTAGCATTGTCTCCTGTATATCCTATGCTGAGCTTTTCCATGATCATATGGTTACTTGGGGGCTTCCAACTCATCGAGTTTAGCTTACAAAACCATTTTAACCCGGCGAAAAGCCAAAATATACTTGGCCTGTTAGCAAGATGCTACTCCGAAAAGGTAACCCAGCGTACGCCTGATGAGTCAATCACAAAGGTGACCCAGAATTCATCAGAGTTAAAACGTCGGTTGGTCACGTGAGAGCCGGCTTTCAGAGAGTTAGGACAAACCAAAAGAGGCCAAAAAGCCTGCTTCCACAGGAAGCGAAACCAAGACTCTAGCCTCGAAAGCCGGTCTTACGTCGTGCCTCGAAAGCCGACATTTTTATACTCTGTTATCATACACACACATCATCATACATTCCATCATCATACATTGCATCATCATACAATGCATCATATATACATGTCTATATTTGTTTATGTCGCGTGAGCCGGTTTTCAAACCGGGTTACGTTGTAACTGCGGGAACAAACAAATCTTTGATAGCCAAAATGGCCGGGTTTTACATGGTTTATCAAAATCAGTTTCAAATAACAGGGCTATCACTGCCGATTTTGAAAAAATTGCAGGTACATATTTACTATATCTACAAAACCGGCTTACAATTGAGAGTCGGGTCTTCATCATGGTTTATCATAACCAGTATTAGATGATTGAGGTTTTCAAAGCCGGCTCAAGGAGATGGTTATTTCCTTCTAAATCCAAAACGCTGGCTTACAGTAAGGTGAAGGGTTTAATAAATTACCAGTGGCAATTCACAATTTGGATTATTCTGATGCTGCAAAGGAGAACAAAATTCAAACAAGGATATCATGGCAACCGGATTTATAAAAGGCAATGAAATATGAAGTGTTATGCAAGGCAGCACTCATGATGGATTTAGCAACAAATTCAGTGTTGATATGCAAAGTACCCAGCAACATCATTCAGACAAACTGTCCCTCAGACTCAGGCAATACAACCCGGCACTTGGGGGCTATAGTGGATCTGATGTTATTCTACAATGGAAGGAATAGTCCCGAGTCGCTGCTGGCACACGACCCGGCACTTGGGGGCTACATTATTCAAATCAAGATTACATTAAGTATGAAAGTCCCATGTCACTTCAAGCATGCACCACGACACTTGGGGGCTAATGCATTGTCATTTTAAAAGTACTTTCATTGAAGGCCCGGCTCACTATTAATAGTAACCCGGCCCTTGGGGGCTACAGTCATTGACTCTACAGATAGTTCAAGTTCCAGATAGATGAGAACAGCTAAACCGGCCCTTGGGGGCTACATTATTTGCAGCTATACATCTAAAAACATCAAAAGTTAAGTTCAAGTCCCAGGTTGCTGCAGGCAAGACAACCCGACACTTGGGGGCTACAGCGTTCAGTTGTTTAAACAGATTATAAGATCCAAATTGAAGACCCGGCCCATCACATACTGATGAGCCAGCCCTTGGGGGATGCACATGTGAAATGCAAACATTCAGTTTATGACTGGTGACTCAGATGAACAACCCAGATTTCTCCAAAGTTGCAACATTTATATTTAAGCAAGTCTTAAGCTATCACTATGTTCTACTCTTAAGGCTTGGGGGCTACAGTTAATATGGATATAAGGCCGGAACACCTTCAAGTTCTCAGTTTTGAGCAAGCCGGGTCTCATATCCTTGGTGAAGAAAAACAAATTCAAGTGCTGGCTCAATATCATATGGATTTCTTATTCCTAAGCCAAAGCATTGGAAGACAACTCAAAATGTCATATGGGTTATTTTTCCAATATTTTTCTGCGTGGAACCAGCGTCAGCAAGTTGATTCTGAAGCCAGCATGTTGATATGACAGAGACTCGGACTTTTAGGAGCTGGTCAATTGAGCGAGCCGGTCCCTTAACATATTCTTATTCAGGAGTTTAGTGTGAATAAATTCAAGCTAACCTGAGGGCTAATGTTGGGGATGTTCCCCACGACCAAGACCCGGCCAAATGTGTGACCCGACCAGAAGCATGGCGGCTTCATGGGTCACCTTATTTTCCGGGTCATGGCAAGAAGACAAGAAGGGCCCGAAGGCCCAGAGTGAGACCCGGACGAATGCCCGGTTATGGAGTAACCACGAAGGGCCGGCTCATGGAGAAGGCACAAGAGGGATTGTCTTAACTCGGAAGAAAAGACCCGGACTAGGATCCGACTTGTAATAGAAAATAGACTAGTTGTAATCCTACTATGACTCTACATGTAAGCCGGCCCCTTCAACTTATATAAGGAGGGGCAAGGCACCCCAAGAGGGACAAGTCAGGAGAGACAGAAAAACTAGCTCTCGAGATAGAGGTAGCGAAACAGCACCCTTGTAATCGAGATGATCATCATCAATATTAATCAAGCAGGATGTAGGCTTTTACCTCCACCGTGAGGGGCCGAACCTGGGTAAAACTCGCGTCTCTCGATTCCGACCAACCCCTTCAAGCTTCCACCTAGTTGCGATGGCCTCACCACTAAGTCCTTTCACGAGGACATCTGCCGTGACAAAACGACGACAGGGAGCAAATTCACCAAAATAACTATCATGAGATACTTGATTGACATAACCAAATTGAACATTAAAATCATGATGACAAGTTTCATGGTTATTTTTATTCTTTATAGCATACATGTCATCACAATAATCATCATAGATAACAACTTTGTTGTCATAATCAATTGAAACCTCTTCCAAAATAGTGGAATCATCTTTAAATAAAGTCATGACCTCTCCAAATCCACTTTCATAATTATAATCATCATAAATAGGAGGCATGCAATCATCATAATAAATTTGCTCATCAAAACGTGGGGAACTAAAAATATCATCTTCATCAAACATAGCATCCCCAAGCTTATGGCTTTTCATATCACTAGCATCATGGATATTCAAAGAATTCATACTAGCAACATTTCAATCATGCTTATCATTCAAAGATTTTATGCCTAATATTTTATTGAATTCTTCTTCTATCAATTGAGCATAATTTTCCGATCCATCATTTTCAAGAAAGACATTATAAAGATGAATAATATGAGGCAACCTCAATTTCATATATTTTTGTAGTTTTCTTTTATAAACCAAACTAGTGATAAAACAAGAAACTAAAAGATTCGATTGTAAGATCTAAAGATATATCTTCAAGCACTCACCTCCCCGGCAACGGCGCCAGAAAAGAGCTTGATGTCTACTACACAACTTAATGTTATAGACTCGTGTTGGGAGCGCAGAGTTTTGTAGGACAGTAGCAATTTTCCCTCAAGTGGATGACCTAAGGTTTATCAATCCGTGGGAGGCGTAGGATGAAGATGGTATCTCTCAAACAACCCTGCAAGCAAATACAAGAAATCTCTTGTGTCCCCAACACAACCAATACAATGGTAAATTGTATAGGTGCACTAGTTCGGCGAAGAGATGGTGATACAAGTGTAGTATGGATAGTAGATACAGGTTTTTGTAATCTGAAAATAAAAAAACAGCAAGGTAACAAGTAACAAAAGTGAGCACAAACGATATTGCAATGCTTGAAAACAAGGCCTAGGGTTCATACTTTCACTAGTGCAATCTCTCAACAATGCTAACATAATTGGATCATATAACAATCCCTCCACGTGCGATAAAGAATCAGTCCAAAGTTTCTATTAGCGGAGAACATAAGATAGAAATTGTTGTAGGGTACGAAACCACCTCAAAGTTATCCTTTCCGATCAATCTATTGAGCCATTCCTATAAGTGTCACAAATAGCCGTAGAGTTCGTACTAAAATAACACCATATGATACGCATCAGCCAATTCTAATGTCACCTAGATACTCCAATGTCACCACAACTATTTGTGAGTTGATTATTCGATATGCATCAAACAACTTCGGATTCATAATATTCAATCCAACACAAAGAACTTCAAAGAGTGCCCCAAGATTTCTACCGGAGAAAGTAGGAAGAAAACGTGCATCAACCCCTATGCATAGATTACCCCAATGTCACCTCGGGAATCCGCGAGTTGAGTGCCAAAACATACATCAAGTGAATCAATATAATACCCCATTGTCACCACGGGTATTCATATGTAAGACATACATCAAGTGTTCTCAAATCCATAAAAGTATTCAATCCGATAATAGTGAAACCTCAAAGGTAAAAACTCAATTCATCACAACAAGATAGAGAGGGAGAAACACCATATGATCCAACTATATTAACAAAGCTCGCGGTACATCAAGATCGTGCCAAATCAAGAACACAAGAGAGAGAGAGATCAAACACATAGCTACTAGTACATACCCTCTGCCTCGAGGATGAACTACTCCCTCATCGTCATGGAGACCGCCGGGATGATGAAGATGGCCTCCGATGATGATTTCCCCCCTCCGGCAAGGTGCCGGAAAAGGCTGCAGATGGTATTTCGAAGGTACAAAGGCTTGCGGCGGCGGAGTCCAAATTCTAGGGTTATTTCTGGGGGTTTCTCTATTTATAGGAGTTTTTGGCGTTGGAATCACGCGAAGATGGGCTAAGATGGGCCCACAAGGCACCACGGCACGCCACCACCTGATACGTCTCCTTCGTATCTACTTTTCCAAACACTTTTGCTCTTGTTTTGCACTCTAATTTGCATGATTTGAATGGAACTAACCCGGACTGACGCTGTTTTCAGCAGAATTGCCATGGTGTTGTTTTTGTGCAGAAATCAAAGTACTTGGATTTGGATGAAACTTTTTGGAGAATTTTTATGGAATATATAAAAATTATTGGTGCAAGAATCAACAGAAGGGGGGCCACCCAGTGCTCACGAGGCACCAGGGCAAGAATCAACAGAAGGCGCGCCCTGGTGGCTCGTGGGGCCCACGTGGCTTCGCTGACCCTAATCTCAGGCCTATAAATTCCTATTTCCCAAGAAAAAAATAAGAGAGGAAGTTTTATTGCGTTTCACGATACGGAGCCACCGCCACCTCCTGTTCTTCATCGGGAGGCCAGATCTGGAGTCCATTCGGGGCTCCGGAGAGGGGGATCTTCCGGCATCGTCATCATCAACCGTCCTTCATCGCCAATTTCATGATGCTCACCGCCGGGAGTGAGTAATTCCTTCGTAGGCCTGCTGGACGGTGATGAGTTGGATGAGATTTATCATGTAATCGAGTTAGTTTTGTTAGGGCTTGATCCCTAGTATCCACTATGTTCTGAGATTGATGTTGCTATCACTTTGCTATGATTAATGCTTGTCACTAGGGCCCGAGTGCCATGATTTCTGATCTGAACCCTTTATGTTTTCATGAATATATTCATGTTCTTGGTCCAATCTTGCAAGTTATACGCACCTGCTATGTGTGATGATCCGCATACCCCAAGGTGACAATAATTGGGATTCTTTCCGGTGATTGCCATAGTTTGAGGAGTTCATGTATTCACTAAGTGCTAATGCTTTGTTCCGGTTCTCTATTAAAAGGAGGCCTTAATATCCCTTAGTTTCCTTATGGACCCCGCTGCCACGGGAGGGTAGGACAAAAGATGTCATGCAAGTTCTTATCGCAAGCACGTATGACTATATACGTAATACATGCCTACATTATATTGATGAATTGGAGCTAGTTCTGTGTCGCCCTAGGTTATAACTATTACATGATGAATGTTATCCAACATAATCACCGATCCAATGCCTACGAGCTTTTCACATGTTGTTCTTTGCTAAGTTACTACTGTTGCTATTGCTGTCACAATTGTTACTACTATTGCTGCTACCGTTACTACTACTATTACTATTATTGCTACTGCTATCAAACTATCATACTACGGTGCTACTGATCACTCTGCTGTAGATATTTAGTCTCCAGGTGTGGTTGAATTGACAACTCAATTGCTAATACTTGCAAATATTCTTTGGCTCCCCTTGTGTCGAATCAATAAATTTGGGTTGAATACTCTACGCTCGAAAACTGTGGCGATCCCCTATACTTGTGGGTTATCAAGACCTTTTTCTGGCGCCGTTGCCAGGGAGCATAGCTTTATTTGCTGAGTCACTTGGGATTTATATCTGTTGATCACTATGAAGAATCTGAAAGACGCTAAGACCAAGATCGTTCCCTCTAAGACGAGGGGAGGTAAGGAACTGCCATCTTGCTCTGCACTTGATTCACCTTCTGTTTTGAGTAAACTTGCAACGCCACCACCTGCTATTAATTCTGATATGTCGCAAGTTATTGATGATACCACTTCTGCCATGAATGATACTCATGATGATGTAGTACTATGCTTGATAATGCTGTGCCACTTGGTGAATTTCTTGCTGAACAAATTGCTAAAGTTAAAGAAACTGAAAATGCTGAAACTCTTCAAAATTGTGATTCACCTATTATGCCTAGCTTTCCTACTAGAGTTGAAACACCTGATGAACATTGCTTTGATAGGGAGATGGCTAGAGCCATTCTTGCTTGTAATGATAGAGATGAAGTTATAAAATTGCTTGCTGAAATGAAAGAAAAATCTATGAGGGAGAGAATGAAATATGATCCTAAGTTTGCTACCTCTCCCATATTTGTTACTGATAAAGATTATGAATTCTCTGTCGATCCTGAGTTGATTACTTTGGTTGATTCTGATCCTTTCCATGGTTATGAAACTGAAACCGTTGTGGCACATCTTACTAAATTAAATGATATAGCCACCCTATTTGCTCATGAGGAAAAAATTCGCTATTACTATATTCTTAAGTTGTTTCCTTTCTCATTAAAGGGTGATGCTAAGGAATGGTATAATACTCTTTCTCCTGGTTGTGTGCGTAGTCCCCAGGATATGATTTACCACTTCTCTGAAAAATATTTTCCTGACCATAAGAAACAAGCTGCTTTACAGGAAATATTTAACTTTGTGCAAATCAAAGAAGAGAATCTCCCTCAAGCTTGCGGGAGGCTTCTCCAATTACTTAATGCTTTGCCTGATCATCCTCTTAAGAAGAATGAAATACTTGATATCTTCTATAATGGACTAACCGATGCTTCTAGGGACTACCTAGATAGTTGTGCGAGTTGTGTTTTCAGGGAACGGACTATTGAACAAGCTGAGGAATTATTGAATAATATATTGAAGAATGATAATGATTGGACACTTCCTGAACCACCGCCTAAACCCACTCCGAAGAAGAGGGGTATTTTATATCTCAGTCCTGAAGATATGCAAGAAGCAAAGAAGTGTATGAAGGAAAAAGGTATTAAAGCTGAAGATGTTAAGAACCTACCACCTATTGAAGAAATACATGGTCTTGACACCCCGCTACAGGTAGTAGAGGTAAATTCTCTTATAAAGTTTGATGAAAGTGATATTCCTTATAACAAACCTCCTAGTCAATGCTAGTATGAATTTGACAATTATATTATCAAGCAAGATCACTTCAATGCAAATCTTATGAAACAATTGAAACGAAATGCTTACATGATTGATCGCTTGAGTGACTTGTTATTTATAATTGCTAATGATGTTAAAGGTGTAAGTAAACATGCATCTATGGTTCAAACCCAGTTAGAACAAGTTGCAAAATCTCAAAGTGAATTGCTCAATGAAATGAATAACAATATGAATGATCATGTTGTTAGAGTAATGACTAGAGGAGGTAGAATGACTCAGGAGCCACTTTATCTTGAAGGTCACCCTAAAAGAATTGAACAAGACTCTCAAAGAATTAATGTTGATGCACCTAGTCCATCTAAAAAGAAAAAGAAAAAGAAAAATGATAGGACTTTGCATACTTCTAGTGATCCCGAGGTAGAGAAACCCTTGGAGGATAGTAATGATGTTTCTATTTCTGATGCTGAAACACAATCTGGTAATGAACATTCACCTAAAGATGATAATAATAATGATGATGCTCATGTGGATACTCAACTAGATGATGATAAGGAACCTGATAATGATGTTGAAATAGAACCTGCTATTGATCTTGATAACCCACCTCCTAAAAATAAACGCTATGATAAAAGAGACTTCGTTGCTAGAAAACATGGTAAAGAAAGAGAACCATGGGTTAAAAAATCCATGCCCTTTCCTCCTAAACCATCTAAGAAAAAGGATGAGGAAGAATTTGAACGCTTTGCTGAAATGCTTAGGCCAGTCTTTTTGCGTACTCGTTTGACTGATATTTTAAAGATGCCTCCTTATGCTAAATACATGAAAGACATTGTCACAAATAAAAGAAAGATACCTGAAGCTGATATTTCCACCATGCTTGCAAATTATTCTTTTAAGGATGGAGTACCTAAGAAACTAGGAGATCCGGGGATACCAAATATACCATGCTCCATTAAACGAAATTATGTCAAAACTGCTTTGTGTGATTTAGGAGCCGGTGTTAGTGTTATGCCTTTCTCTTTATATAAAATACTTGATTTGAACAAACTCACTCCCACCGAAATATCTTTGCAAATGGCTGATAAATTAACTGCCATTCCTATCGGTGTTTGTGATGATGTGCCCGTTGTAGTTGCAAATGTTACTATCCTAACAGACTTTGTTATACTTGAAATGCCCGAGGACGACAACATGTCTATTATCCTTGGTAGACCCTTTTTGAATACTGCAGGGGCTGTTATTGATTGCAACAAAAGCAAGGTCACTTTTCATATCAATGGTAATGAACATACGGTGCACTTCCCGAAGAAACAATTTCAAGTAAATGGTATTCATATTATTGAAAAGACTCCGACAATTACTATTGGAAGTTTTCAACTCCCTCTTCCTACTGTTAAAAAGAAATATGAAACTCTTATTATTGGGGAGATGCATATCCCCGTTGAGGTAACTTAGTGTTATACGAAAATTCTTCGGTTTCATGTCACTCGAAAATGGTTTGTTAATAAGACTTGATCAACCTTATTAATGGATTCTTTCTGAGGGGCATGTGGTCGATGAATTTAGTAAGCACAACCTTATGTACCCACTTTTTGTTTTCTGTTACTTTTAGTTGAATGCAATAAAATGCCATGATTATCCTGTTTTCTGAATTATCCGTGCAATAAAAAGTGCCTAGAAATAAAAGTGCTTAGAATGCAATAAAATTTTGATATGAATTTTTATATAATATTTAAGAATTTTTGGCACTGGAAGCATACCAGGGGGGGTGCCACAGGTGCCCACGAGGCACCAGGGCGCGCCACCCCGCTGGCGCGCCCAGGTGGCTCGTGGGCCCCATAGGGACCCCCTCACTTATCCCTTCAGCCCACTTCGTCTCTTACCTCTAGCAAAAATTCCCGGTAGCTCTCTCTCTCGTGTTCTTGCTCACAAACCTGAAATTTTTGATCTCTTTGCTCTGAGCTCCGTTTCCGAAACTATTTTGGGGGATTGTTCCTTGGTATGTGATTCCTCCATTGCTCCAATTAGTTTTTGCTCTAGTGGATTATATTTTGCATAATTATCTACTCTTGGTGCTGCTGAAAATGAGCTTGCATGTTGAATTCTTTGAGTTCCAAGTAGTTTGAATGCTTGATATAGCCGCTAGACATCCATATGAGTAGTTGCTATCAATCTTGTGAAGTTTTATTGATATCATTTTGTGACCCAAAAATTTCAGAAATTTGTTCTTAGGAAAATGAATATCTTCCGGAGGAGTTCTTCGAAGCGGAATGCCAAGGGAGTCCTTGGGGACTCCTCGGACAGTGACCTCAACATCCCGCGCAGGACGGAGGTCCGGCCGTGTGAATGGCCGCACAATGCCTTCATGAACGAAGCCGGATTCTACCAAGAGTTCGCGTAGTTCGTTGCGAATGCCAGATTGACCGACTTCCTCACAGGTGAGTGTGACCAGCACCACATCCTTACAAATTCCTTTGTGCAAAACTTTCATTTTCTGAGTAGGCTCGAACCCCCTGAGGTGCGCTTTGATTTATATGCTGAACATTATCAGATACCTCTAGCTGAATTTTGTGAGATATGTTTGATTCCCTTCGATGGGGAGATCAGAGAGCCTCGACCGGAGGAGTTTGAGGGTTTCCTACACACTTTAACTCTGGGAGAGGAAAGGGGCGTGTCGAAAGCCCGAGCCACTAGCTTGCAGTTGCCCTCTGTTCATTACTTCGCTTTATTCTTAGGGAAATGCTTGATTGCTAAGGAGCAAGGTAGTGCGCTAGCTGCACCTGACTTTGCCATTTTACGCCGCGCACTGCATAATGATAACACTTATAGCCTTGGAGCTATCGTTGCCCGCCGCTTGCACACTAATAGGACTAGGGAAAAAATTCATGGTGGTATTTATGCTACTCGCTTAGCGAGACGTTTTAATGTTAACATTCACCCTCATGATTATTTGTTGCCCAGAGTTTACTTAGATCACTAGTCTATGAGGGACCACCACTTTCTTGATACTCCTGAGCCTCCTCACCACATTCATTATAACTTGGTTTTTAGTGAGGATACTCATGATATTATTCCGTTGCCTGCACCTGCTTTGTTTGATTCTCATGCCAGGAACGGATATACCGTGATGCCACCAGACATCATTGCTTACCGGAACGCCTTGGCAGCGGCAAAGCAGGAGGCCCAGGATTGGGACGCTCGGGTGCCGCCGCCTCAGGACTTTCACATGGGACCGGATGGCTACTACGGATGGCCGTAGACCAAGCTAGGCCAAAAGCCTAAGCTTGGGGGAGTACGTATTTCTCACCGACATTACATTCATGTCCACACATTTCATTCCAGTTGTCGGTGTTCATACTTTTCATTGTATAATCCATGTTAGTTTTATTTTCTCGCTTTCTTCTTGTGTGTTTGAAAAACTTTGAGAAAATCCAAAAATATTTCTCGTTTCTTTTCGATTTTTCTTTCTAGTTTAATTAGCTGTAGTTTCGTTGTAGAATTAAAAGAAAACCCAAAAAGATTTCCCGTTTCTTCTTTTGCTTGTTGGGAGCTTTCCCGTGTAAATAGTTTTTCTTGTTTTCGTTTTGTCTCCTTTAATTTATTTTCTTCAGAAAAACTAAAACTCCAAAAATATTTCAGTGTGTTTCTCTGAAATTCTTTTCTTTTGTTGAGTCATTGTGAGGAGAAGACCACGATGAAAATGTTGAGTGGCTCTCATATGCATTATTGTTGATCTACAAAGAGCCCATTTTACCTTGTCTTCTCCTTTGAATAAAATGCTTACAGATTCCAGCTTAGTCCACGGCACACTTGCACTATTTTTATTTTCATATCATTCGGTCGTGCAAGTGAAAGGCAATAATGACGATGATTTGATGAAGTGACTGTGGCAAGGAAAAGCGGGTATGAACTCAACTTGTTATTTGTTTTTATAAATATGTTTAACTCAGTATCCATGATTCAGCATATTATGATTAAACATGTTTATGATGACAATTAGAGATTATAGTTGCTCATGCCATGCTTAAGTAGCTAGGAGTGGATAATGATTTATCTTGAGTGTCAACATGCATTAAAATGATTGTGATGTAGTATGATGATATGGTATCCTCCTCTGAATGTTTCGAGTGGCTTGACTTGGCACATGTTCACGCATGTAGTTGATTCGAAACCAACATAGCCTCCACGATATTTATGTTCATGGTGCTTATATCCTACTCATGCTAGTATTCAATGTTGATTATTCATAATGAATGATTATGACCGTTTTCGCTCTCTAGCTGGTCGCTTCTCAACCTATTTGCTAGCCTTCACCTGTACTAAGCGGGAATACTACTTGTGCATCAAAACCCTTAAACCAAAGTTATTCTAGATGAGCCCACTTTATCTACCTATATGCGGTATTACTCTGCCGTTCTAAGTAAATTGCATGTGCCACCTCTAAATATTCAAATGAACATCTGTTTTGTGTGCCCGTACCGCCCATGGAGCGACAGGAGGCGGTCAGTATCTTCCGTGCTAAGCGGGTTATTCTCATGACGAGTCTTTATTAACTTGTCCTTACACGAGAGGGGCTGGTAATCGGGATGCCCAGTCCCATTATTAAAATTGCAAATAATAAAACAAACTCCCCCGGAAAGTTGTTGGTATGGAGGGCACCCGAGGATTTGGCTAGCCATGGCCTGTGATTGTTGGTGGAGGGGGAGTAAACTTTACTTTACCGCTTGGGAACCGCCGCTAATGTGTTTAGCATGGAAGATATTAAAAACTCTCGGTCGTGACGTTGACAGGAAAGGCATACCTCCCAAAAATTTATTTATCTCTGATTTAAGCTTCGAGCTCTGGCACCTCTGCAAATCCCTGCTTCCCTCTGCGAAGGGCCTATCTATTTACTTTTATGTTATTTTACTTTTATTATTGAGTCATCACCTTCTCAAACAAGCACCAGTCCTGAGAGCACTATTGTCATTCTCATGCATTGTGTATAGTTAATGTTGTGTGCATCATGACTGGATCTCTTCTACCATGAATTACAATGTTTAGTCGCTGCTTGAACTTTGGAGGTGCTCTGCATTTATGTTTTGCGGTCTCAGAAAGGGCTAGCGAGATACCATGTTGTCATATTATATCATGATTGTTTTGACAAAGTGTTGGCATTTGAGATATTTTATTATTACTCGCTAGTTGATTATGCCATTGATATGCGTGAATATAATTTCTAAGAGTTATCATTTGCATGGTTAGTTATAATCTTTGCTGAAAACCTGGGTATTATTTAAGCATATATACAGATACAAGAACAAAAGAGTTTGTAAAAGTTTTTCTTTATCACTTTCAGTTTATCAACTGAATTGCTTGAGGACAAGCAATGAGTTAAGCTTGGGGGAGTTGATATGTATCAGTCGTATCTACTTTTCCAAACACTTTTGCTCTTGTTTTGGACTCTAATTTGCATGATTTGAATAGAACTAACCCGGACTGACGCTGTTTTCAGCAGAATTGCCATGGTGTTGTTTTTGTGCAGAAATCAAAGTTCTTGGATTTGGATGAAACTTTTCGGAAATTTTTTATGGAATATATAAAAATTATTGGCGCATGAATCAACAGAAGGGGGGCCACCCAGTGCCCACGAGGCACCAGGGCACGCCACCCCCCAGGCGCGCCCTGGTGGCTCGTGGGGCCCACGTGGCTCTGCTCACCCTAATCTCAGGCCAATAAATTCCTATTTCCGAAGAAAAAAAATAAGAGAGGAAGTTTTATTGCATTTCACGATACGGAGCCACCGCCACCTCCTGTTCTTCATCGGGAGGCCAGATCTGGAGTCCGTTCGGGGCTCCGGAGAGGGGGATCTTTCGGCATCATCATCATCAACCATCCTTCATCGCCAATTTCATGATGCTCACCGCCGGGGGTGAGTAATTCCTTCATAGGCCTGCTGGAAGGTGATGAGTTGGATGAGATTTATCATGTAATTGAGTTAGTTTTGTTAGGGCTTGATCCCTAGTATCCACTATGTTCTGAGATTGATGTTGCTATCACTTTGCTATGCTTAATGCTTGTCACTAGGGCCCGAGTGACATGATTTCTGATTTGAACCCTTTATGTTTTCATCAATATATTTGTGTTCTTGGTCCGATCTTGCAAGTTATACGCACCTGCTATGTGTTATGATCCGCATACCCCAAGCTGACAATAATTGGGATTCTTTCCGTTGATTGCCATAGTTTGAGGAGTTCATGTATTCACTAAGTGCTAATGCTTTGTTCCGGTTCTCTATTAAAAGGAGGCCTTAATATCCCTTAGTTTCCTTATGGACCCCGCTGCCACGGGAGGGTAGGACAAAAGATGTCATGCAAGTTCTTATCGCAAGCACGTATGACTATAAACGGAATACATGCCTACATTATATTGATGAATTGGAGCTAGTTCTGTGTCGCCCTAGGTTATAACTGTTACATGATGAATGTTATTCAACATAATCACTGATCCAATGCCTACGAGCTTTTCACATATCGTTCTTAGCTAAGTTACTACTGTTGCTATTGCTGTCACAATTGTTACTACTATTGATGCTACCGTTACTACTACTGTTACTATTATTGCTACTGCTATCGAACTATCATACTACTATGCTACTGATCACTCTGCTACAGATATTTAGTCTCCAGGTGTGGTTGAATTGACAACTCAACTGCTAATACTTGCAAATATTCTTTGGCTCCCCTTGTGTTGAATCAATAAATTTGGGTTGAATACTCTACCCTCGAAAACTGTTGCGATCCCCTATACTTGTGGGTTATCACCCCCCTGGCGCGCCGTGGTGGCTTGTGAGCACTGACGAGGACATGCACTAGGGATAGGGTAATAGGCCTGACCTACAGACCCTACCCTAGGACTCCACATGCCTTACACTGGGCCCCAGGGCCAGATCGGCAGTCAGGAGTTCTGCAACCTGCCGTTCACTCGGAACTCAACGAACCACTCGGGAGGCAGGAGTTCACTCGACCGTCTTGTTTCACTCGTAGCATCCGACAGTCACTCGACCAGAGAAGACTAGGAGACTCCAGGAACGCAACGGTCAGGACGTGCGCTCGCCTGTATTAATTGTAATCAATGTGCCCGTTACCTGGCGCCCTTAAACCCCCTCTTTAACCCCTGGTAATGGCGGCATTCATGGGGGCTGGGCAGACCCTATATAAGCCACCCCATAGCTCCATTCCAAGGGTTCGCATTCTTTGTAACTTATACACTCAATCAACAGCTCCAGAGCACCGAGACGTAGGGCTATTACCTCCACCGCTGAGGGGCATGAACTCGTAAATCCGAGTGTAACAACTGCGCCGTAGCTGGGCTCTGCCCTCTCATCCGTACCCCTACACGCTACTATCAGACTTGCACCCACGACAGTTGGCGCCCACCGTGGGGCAGGCGTCTAGCGACTTCCGGCGTAGTTGCGTTTTTCCCATCACCACCATGGTTTCCGGCGGCGGACTGACTCTGGGCGGCGAGATCCGTTTCGGCGTCCTCAGCTTCATCGCCGACGATTCGACGTGGCTCCAGGAAACCCCGCTGGATGTTGAGGCGTTGCCCATCCGCGGCGCGGCGCACTTCCACGCCTTCGGCGTCCTTCTTCGTCAGCCGTCGACTCCATACCAGTCGGCGCCTTCGCTATCCACAAGCCGTCGTCGCAAGCGTTCTGGGCGCTCACGGCTTCAGCGGTGGATCAAGCACGCGGTGGCCCTTCAGGCGGCCGCCCCGCAAATCACGGCGATCGAGCCCGATGAGCCCGTCTTCGATCTGTTCGCCTCCGTGCATGAGCACTCGGAAAGCTTATCCGAGTGCGAGAGCAGCGATCCCGCTGCAGAAGTGCTGATGGCCAATTCCCCTCCCAGTCCGCCTGGGTACGGCCGCGGTGGCGCGGAGACCAGTGACCCGTCGCGCGCTGATCTTGGCGGCGGCGGAGACCGTCACGACGTCGAGTACAACCCCCGACCTCTCACTCAGCAGCAGAGGGAGGAGCTGCAGCGCCGAACCGAGCAGACCCTCCAGACGCCCATCGTTGGGACGACCCCCGAGGCTCAGGCTTTGGAGGCCGCGCGCCAGGCCAACTTGGCTGAGCGCAGTCGTCTGCAGGCACTCCAGAAATCACTTGACGATCGCGCCCAGCGGCAACATCAGCCCAGTTCCAGTTGGTGGCAGCGGCAGTTGTTCTCAAATGACCAGCAGCAGAATTTCCAGGTATTCCGCACTCCCGTCCAGAATCTGGTAGCGGCCACTCGGATAGCAGATTCCATTGAGCCGTCCCGATCCGAGGCAGGAGAGGGTTTTCGGCAGATCCGGGCCCTGCTCAAGGCGGCTGAGGAGCAAAATTCTGCGGTGTCCCAGTCGCGCAACAGGATTCATAGTAGACCCATCAGGGCTGACACCGTTCAGTCAGCCCACAGCCCGGTGTCCCCGAGGAGAAACAGACACTCGCCTCCGCGGCGAAACGACCGAGACCAGTACTCCGGACAGGGTCGCAGTCAGAATACACCTCCGCGGTGTCAAGATGATCGACGCCGTATGCAGTCTCCCCCTCCGCGGGATGGCTCATACGCGCCCCGGCCGTACGACGCCAGGCGTCCTTACGGCAATGATCGGAGGGCCAGCCCTCCCCGCCATGGTGACGGTTATCGCCAAAGAGAACCAGTCGACTATCGTGACCCACAGTTCAATGCGAGATCCGTTCTCGCTCAGAACCTGGTCGACAGAGGCAGAGCATTGAAAGAGAACTTGGACAGAGATCGTCCAAGTGGAAGTGGAGCATTCGTCTCCGGGCCCGAGTGCTTCAGCAGAGCAATCAGGGCCGCCGAGAGTCCGCCTAACTTCAGATTGGCGGCTGGAGTATGCAAGTTCACCGGCGAGTCCAAGCTAGAAACTTGGTTAGAGGATTACCGAGTGGCTGTGTAGATTGGAGGTGGCAATGACTATGTGGCTATGAAGCATTTGCCCTTGATGCTGGAAGGGTCTGCCTGCGCCTGGCTCAACTAGCTCACTCTGGCCAGCATATACTGCTGGGAAGATTTGGCCCGAGTGTTCATCAAAACGTTCGAGGGCACGTGCAAACGCCCGGCCGGTTTGACTGAGTTGTAGCATTGTGTGCAGAAGCCGAATGAAACCTTGAGGGAGTACATTTAGTGGTGGACAACCTTGCATCATGTGGTGGAGAACATCACGGAGCACCAAGCCGTGTGCGCCTTCAAGGCAGGTGTCAGATTCTGGGAGCTCATCCTGAAATGCGGTCGGTCAGGATCTTTAACCATGAGCCGAATGATGGAGATTGCCACTCGGTACGCTAACGGAGAAGAGGAAGACCGTCTCCGTAACGGCAAGGGGAAAACCAGTGAGCCCAACCCCGGAAACAATAATCCCAGTCGAAAGCCAAAGCGCAAGATTGATGGTTCGGCCCAGGCCGAGGCTGCCGCACTGGCCGGTCAAGCCAAGAACAAGGGGAAGGCTAAGGAAAAGTGGATCCCGCGGAAGAAAAAAGATCAGTCGGGCCAGGATGTCCTTGATTTGCTGTGTCACATCCACACCAGAAAAGATGAAGAGAGCAATCTGATATTGCCCAAGGATACCACTCGACAGTGCAGACTGTTGATACAGCAGTTCCGAGAGGGCCAGTCGAGTGAGAAGAGCCCAAACGATGCTGACGATGGAGACAAAGATGAAGCTTTTCCCAGTATCAATGCAACCCTGATGATCTTTGCAGATGTAGAGAGCAGGACTCGATTGAAAGTCATCAATCGGGAAGTAAACATGGCCATGCCGGCAACGACGAAATTTCTGAACTGGTCGAAGACTCCGATCACCTTTGATCAGTCGGACCATCCAGCCTACATCGCCACCCCTGGGAGGCAGGCGCTGGTGGTTGATCCAGTCATAGAAGGCGTTTGGTTGCGCAAGGTCCTCATGGATGGTGGAAGCGGCTTGAACATACTCTACGCCGACACCCTGAAGGCAATGGGCATCCCGATGTCCCGTCTCAATGAAAGCAGCATGCAGTTCCACGGAGTAATCCCTGGCAAGAAAGCAAAGTCACTCGGGCAGATTGCCCTGGGTGTAGTCTTTGGAGACGACAAGAACTTCAGGAAGGAAAGGCTTACCTTCGAAGTGGTCGACTTCCGCAGTGCCTATCATGCCATCCTCGGTCAGCCAGCCTATGCACGTTTCATGGCCCGCCCATGTTATGTGTACCTTAAGCTAAAAATGCCCGGCCCCAAAGGCGTGATCACAGTCACTGGCAGTCGGCAGCGCGCGGAAGAGTGTTTGCAGCAAGGGTCCAAGATAGCTGATGAACAGATGGCCATGGTGGAGTTGGAGGAGTAAAAGAAGAACGCCGATCCGAGTGATCTGCTGCGCTCCAAGAAACCAACTGCAGAATCTGCATTTCAGTCGGCCGGTGATACGAAGCCTGTACACATCCACCCGGAGGATCCCAATGCTGCACCCACCAACATCTCAACTACACTCGACAGCAAATAGGAAGAAGCGCTCATCTAGTTCCTCCGTGAGAACTGGGACATCTTCGCATGGAAGCCATCCGACATGCCGGGTGTACCCAGGGAGCTGGCTGAGCACCGTTTGCGAGTCGACCCGAAAGCAAAACCTGTGAAAGAGCATCTTCGTCGCTCTGCTACACAGAAGAGGAAGGCCATTGGTGAAGAAGTTGATCGGCTCCTGGCAGCCGAGTTCATCCGTGAGGTGTACCACTCCGAGTGGCTCGCCAACGTCGTCATGGTTCCTAAGAAGGATAAGTCTCTCTGAATGTGCATCGATTTCAAGCACATCAATCGGGTCTGCCCCAAGGATCATTTCCCGCTCCCCTGCATAGATCAAATCGTAGATTCCACTGCGGGTTGTGAGCAATTGTCTTTTCTGGATGCGTACTCCGGGTACCACCAGATCCGACTGTATGGGCCAGATGAAATAAAAACAACTTTTATCACCCCATTCGGGTGTTTCTGCTATATCACCATGCCATTCGGTCTTAAAAATGCTGGCGCCACTTTCATGCGCATGGTGCAGAAGTGTTTGCAAAAACAGATCAGTCGGAACATTGAGGCGTACATGGATGACATCGTGGTCAAGTCCAGAAAAGGTTCCGACCTGCTGGCTGACCTAGCTGAAACTTTCGCAAATCTACGGAAGTATGATATCAAGCTGAATCCAGCAAAGTGCACTCGGGGTGCTCGGGGGCATGTTACTCGGATTCCTCGTTTCCGAACGAGGGATGGATGCCAACCCCGAGAAGATCGGTGCGATTGTTCGCATGAAACATCCAGAACGGCTTCATGATGTGCAAAAGCTCACGGGTTGTCTAGCGGCTCTGAACCGATTCATCTCCCTCCTCGGTGAGAAGGCACTGCCCCTTTACCGATTGATGAAGAAGTCTGATTCGTTCGAGTGGACTACTGAAGCACAGGCAGTGTTTGTTGAGCTCAAAGCCCAGCTTTCCACCCAACCGGTGCTCGCCGCTCCGAACAGCAACGAGCCGTTGCTCCTGTACATTGCGGCCACTAGTCAGGTGGTCAGTACCGTCCTCACCGTCGAGCGAGAAGAACAGGGCAAAACCTACAAAGTTCAGCGCCCAGTCTATTACATTTCTGAAGTCCTGACTCCGTCCAAGCAGAGATATCCTCATTATCAGAAGCTCGTCTATGGCATCTATCTGACTGCGAAGAAAGTAGCCCATTACTTCCAAGAGCACGTCGTGTCAGTCGTCAGCGACACCCCGCTGTCTGAGATCATGAACAATCGGGACGTGACTGGTCGAGTGGCGAAGTGGGCTATCGAGCTCTTGCCCTTGGACATCAAGTTCGAGGCGAAAAAAGTGATCAAGTCCCAAGCATTAGCCGATTTCTTAGCCGAGTGGACTGAACAGCAGCAACCAGCTCAGAGTCACCCGGAACACTGGACAATGTTCTTTGACGGTTCCAAGATGCTGAATGGTTCAGGAGCTGGAGTTGTGTTAGTGTCTCCGAAGGGCGATCGTCTCAGATATGTTCTGCAGATTCACTTCGATTCCTCTAACAATGAGGCAGAGTACGAAGCGCTCCTTTATGGTCTGCGTATGGCCATCTCACTCGGCGTCCGACGCCTGATGGTCTACGGGGACTCGGATCTAGTGGTGAATCAAGTGATGAAGGAGTGGGATATCAGAAGCCCGGCTATGACAGGATATTGCCACGCGGTGAGAAAGTTGGAAAAGAAATTTGAGGGTCTGGAACTGCATCACATCCCCCGAGCCAAGAATCAGGAGGCAGACGATCTGGCAAAGATCGGGTCCACTCAGAAATCCATACTCAGCAATGTGTTCCTGGAGCATTTACGTTCCCCGACGGTAAAAGAAGATCCCTTCATGGAAGAGCCCCCGCAAGTGGTCGGTCCGTCCGATCCGACTGAAGTCAAGGTCCCGGCAGTCATTGACTTGGTCATGGAGATCCTAGCAATCACGCCCGAGTGGACAGTGCCTTACATCGCATACCTGCTTAGACAGGAACTTCTAGAAGATGAAGCCGAGGCCTGCCAGATTGTTCGCAGGTCCAAGGCCTTTACAGTGATGGGCGATCAGTTATACAGAAAGAGCGTCACCGGTGTGACTCAGCGCTGCATCTCTCCGGAGGAAGGTCGATTGATCCTGGAGGAGATTCACTCGGGAACTTGTGGACACCACGCATCCTCTCGGACAATCGTGGCTAAAGCTTACCGAGCCGGCTTCTTCTGGCCACGTGCCAATGAAGCTGCGCAGGAGATAGTCCAACACTGCGCCGGGTGCCAGTTCTATGCAAACTTATCGCACAAGCTTGCGTCTGCTTTGAAGACGATTCCACTCGTCTGGCCATTTGCAATCTGGGGATTTGACATGGTGGGACCCGTCCGGACAGGGGCGAGTGGATTCACCCACTTGCTGGTTGCAGTCGATAAGTTCACTAAGTGGATCGAAGCCAAGCCTATCAAGAAGCTAGACTCTCGTACAACGATCAAGTTTATGAAGGAGATAGTCTTCAGATATGGCGTGCCCCACAGCATTATCACTGACAACGGCTCAAACTTCGAATCGGAAGAGTTCAGGGCGTTCTGTATCGCCCAAGGCACCCGAGTCGACTATGCATCTGTGGCGCACCCGCAGTCGAATGGACAAGCTGAGAGAGCAAATGGACTGATCCTTCAGGGATTAAAGCCACGACTCATGCGCGATCTGGAGCACGCAGCTGGAGCCTGGGTCACTGAGTTGCCATCAGTTCTTTGGGGCTTGAGGACGACCCCCAATCGGTCTACCAATCGTACTCCCATCTTCATGGTGTACGGAGCTGAAGCCGTCTTGCCGAGTGACCTGCTCCACAATTCGCCCCGAGTGGAACTATACTCCGAAGCTGAAGCAGAGCAGGCACGACAAGACGCAGTGGATCTCCTGGAGGAGGAGAGAGAGATGGCTCTTATCCGTTCGGCCACCTATCAGCAAGATCTACGACGTTTTCACAGCAGACACGTCAGAAGTCGGACTTTTCAGCAAGGAGATCTTGTGCTCCGAGTGGATCAGCAGCGACCTCACAAGCTTGCTCCTGCGTGGGAATGCCCTTTTGTTGTTTCAAAGGTTTTGCACGACGGAGCATATCACCTGTACAACCTTCTGAAGCAAGCAGACGAGCCCCGTGCTTGGAATGCAGACTTGCTTCGGCGTTTTTATACTTGATGTTGAGATGTAATAAAAGCACTCGAGTGATGTTCGATGAATAAAAGCATGACTTTTCCAGTTCCACATCGAGTTCACGCGTACGCAGTCTCTGGATTACAACCCCCAGTGGGTGTACGCCCTTCAACTTAGCTGCAAACCAGTTTTTGCCTAAGTTAAGAAACCTACTCCGAGTGAAGAGCATCCCCCTCACTCGGGGGCTTGGCTGCGAACCAGATTTCGCCCAAGTTAAAAAACGACTCCGAGTGAAGGGCATCCCTCTCACTCGGGGGCTTGGCTGTGAACCATCTTTCGCCCAAGTTAAAAAACGACTCCGAGTGAAGAGCATCCCTCTCACTCGGGGGCTTGGCTGCGAACCAGATTTCGTCCAAGTTAAAAAATGACTCCGAGTGAAGGGCATCCCTCTCACTCGGGGGCTTGGCTGCGAACCAGCTTTTGCCCAAGTTAAAAAACCTATTCCGAGTGAAGAGCATCCCTCTCACTCGGGGTCTTGGCTGCGAACCAGCTTTCGCCCAAGTTAAAAAACCTACTCCTAGTGCAGGGCATCCCTCTCACTCGGGGGCTTGGCTGCGAACCAGCTTTCGCCCAAGTTAAAAAACCTACTCCAAGTGAAGAGCATCCCTCTCACTCGGGGGCTTGGCTGCGAACCAGATTTTGCCCAAGTTAAAAAATGACTCCGAGTGAAGGGCATCCCTCTCACTCGGGGGTTTGGCTGCGAACCAGCTTTCGCCCAAGTTAAAAAACCTATTCCGAGTGAAGAGCATCCCTCTCACTCGGGGGCTTGGCTGCGAACCAGCTTTCGCCCAAGTTAAAAAACCTATTCCGAGTGAAGAGCATCCCTCCCACACGGGGGCTTTGCTGCGAACCAGATTTCGCCCAAGTTAAAAAACGACTCCGAGTGAAGGGCATCCCTCTCACTCGGCGGATTGGCTGCGAACCAGCTTTCACCCAAGTTAAAAAACCTACTCCAAGTGAAGCGTCCCTCTCACTCAGGGGGCTTGGCTGCGAACCAGCTTTCGCCCAAGTTAAAAGCACTACTCCGAGTGAAGAGCGGCCCTCTCACTCGGGGGCTTAGCTGCGAACCAGCTTTCGCCTAAGTTAAAACCCACTCCAAAGACTCGAAAGATTCGAAGGAAAGCATTCGGATAACTCCAGAAGTTCAAAAGCAAATACGAGTACGCGGGCCCGAAGCCCGAAAGAGTTTAACGAATACAGTTCCACTCGGCATACCAAGGCTAATGGGTGGAGCTTAAAGTTTTCTCACGCCCCTGAGGGGCTGGCTGGCTCGACGAAGGAGTCTAGGTCGATGCCGTCTGCGATCCGAGTGGCTGCCTCTATGAATGTCTCCATGAAGTCTTCAAACTTGAGCTTCTTCGTGTTGGCGACTTGAAGAGACTTCAGTTTCTCCTCCTTGGCGTCCTTGCAATGCACTCGGACCAGAGAGAGGGCCACGTCGGCTCCGCAGCGAGCAGCTGATTTCTTCCACGCCTGCACTCTGCTGGGAATCTCATTGAGGCGAGTCATCATTGCCTCCAGATCGGTGTCGAGCGTGTCTTCCGGCCACAGCTCCTTATCGATCCTTCCGAGTGCACCCCGCAGACGAATGATGTACCCCTGAACATCTTCAATGCGAGATTCAAGCCGCAAGATGCCTAGGGCAGCTTTGTCACCGACGAGTGACCTGGAGGGATCCAGATCCCTCTCGATCCTGTCAGTCTCAAGCTCGAAGTCCCGGCAGTACTCTGTGAATGAGAAAAGAGGACGGTTGAAGATCAGCATGCATGAAATTCACTCGGAGATAAGTTAAAACTCACTCGGGTGTTACAGGTTACCTGCAAGCTTGGTGTACATCTCCTCCGCGAACTCTTAAATGTACTTTTCCAGAGCATTCTTCTTTTCAGTAAGCTGGGCGATCTTCTCGCCCAGAGACTTCTTCTCCTGCTCGTGAGCATTCGCTTGAGCCTTGAGCTTGCCGTCCCACTCGGCCTTCTGCTTCTTGAGCTCAGCCACTTCCTTCTTCGCTTCCGTGATGGCGGCTTTCAGCGACTTGTTCTCTCCTTCAAGCTTCTCGAGTGAGGCCAATTTCTCTTCGGTGGCCTTGGTTTTCTCTCTCGCCACCTTCTGTGCCCCCGCCAGCTCATTGTCCTTATTCTCGAGTGCCTGCTTCATAGTTTCTAAAGAAACAGAGGTTCTGAGCCGCACTTGGAGTCGGTGGTTTTCACTACGCACATCTGTTCAAGTGAAGTCACTCGGTTCAAAGAATGGAGAGAGATGAAAGCGGAGCGCTCAGTAATTAAAGCTTACCTCCCATGGTCTTGAGCTCCGCTTGAGCGCGCGCTGTGTTCCTCTTCTCCACCTCCAAGTCCAGTCGGAGCTGGGCTATCTCCTTCTCTAGTGCCACGTACTGAGTCCCAAGCTCGCAAGTTTTCTAAAACACAAGAGAGATCAGATCAGTTAATGTTAAGGAATGTTCCGACTGCTCAGAGATCAGCACTCCTGGGAGGAACAAGCTTGACCAGTACCAGATCCTGAAGCACCCTCTAAAGCAAGTTCTAAATTCTAAGACTCCCGCTGACTGCCCGCAGTCGACGGCAGTCTTGGGGGCTACACCCAGTGGATGCACTCAGCGTGCCCCCACTGGAACGGTATCCACTCGGAACGGCCCGCCCGATCCGAGTGATGGCCAAGCAAAAAAAAACAAACAAGAAAAGTTCTAAGTTCTAAGACTCCCGCCGACTGCCCGCAGTCGACGGCAGTCTCGGGGACTACACCCAGTGGGTGCACTCAGCGTGCCCCCACTGGAACGGTATCCACTCGGAACGGTCCGCCCGATCCGAGTGACGGCCAAGCAATAAAAAAGTTCTAAGTTCTAAGACTCCCGCCGACTGCCCGCAGCCGACGGCAGTCTCGGGGACTACACCCAGTGTGTGCACTGAGCGTGCCCCCACTGGAACGGTATCCACTCGGAACGGTCCGCCCGATCCGAGTGATGGCCAAGCAAAAAAAAAACAACAACAACGACAGAATAGGATCTAAGCTCTAAGACTCCCGCCGACTGCCTGCAGTCGACAGCAGTCTCGGGGACTACACCCAGTGGGTGCACTCAGCGTGCCCCCACTAGAACGGTATCCACTCGGAACGGTCCGCCCGATCCGACTGACGGCCAAGCAAAAAAAACACACCCAGTGGGTGTACCGAATATTTTGCGACAAGAAATTCCTACAGAGGAAAAATGACTTGGAGATCAACTTACAAGAGCACTTACTTGAATGTTTTCCTGAAGGGCAGCGCTGGCATCATATGCTAGCTTGCCAGCTGCGCACATCTCCTTCAGCTGCTGGGTCATCAGCTCCGCCTGGATCATTGCTTCCTTGCTAGCATTGGTCTGGTCCTCTGGCACCTTGTACAGACTGAAGATGTTGACGGGAGGAGTTGGAACCGAGGTCAAAGCAGTCGACGGTGCTGTGACCGGGCCAGCACCGGCCTGAGAGGAACCTTGCACCAGGGGCAAGATCTCGGGTTGCGCAGGTGGAACTGGAGGCGCTTGGCTTGGAGGTGCCTTCGGTGTGGTGGTCTGGGAAGCAGTCGGAGCTGCGGTCCCCTTCTCGGCGTCCTTCCATGGCGGCCCCTCATCGTCGTCGACATGGATGATCTCTGCAAGTGCTGCATTCACTCGACATGATCAACTTCAGTACGCAATTCAGTCGGATGAGGACAATTCAATCGGAACATAGATCAAAGAAAAAGAGAAATGAAATCATCGTTACCTTTCTGAGAAGTGGCCGCATCTGCCGACTCGGCTTCGAGACAGTCTCCGTCGATCTGCATGGGAGAAGTCATCGAGGTTGCAGCTCTGGTTCATAAGATTCACTCGGTCAGAAGAATCCAAGAGTTGACAAAGACATAAAAGAAAAGCTGACAAAGACACTCACGTTGAGGCGACAGGCACGGTGACCTTGATCCTGGGCAGAGCCTTCCGAGGCTTGGGGGAAGCGACCTTGGGCTGCTTGGCGGTCTTCTCAGTCGGCTCTGGCGACGACGTCCGAGTGCGCTTCAGAGCCTTAGCACTCGGAACGACCGCCGTCTCCGGGCCAGCACTCGGATCATGAGTTTGCTTAGAGCGGCGCTCGGAGCACAGCTCCAGAGACTGGGAAGACTCGACCTCGTCGCTCTCTTCCGAGTCATCACTTTCCTCCTCGCTGTCCTCCACGTAGCTGCCCTCGACGCTGCCATGTTCGCTCTCCATGTCTCCGACAAGTTGTTCTCCATTCGGCACAGGCGAGAGCATCTTCTAGAACTCCTGCAAGACATGAAGATCAGGGACAGACAGTTCAGTTAGTTCACTCGGATCATTCAGTTCACTCGGATAATTTGCGGATGAGTAATTCACTCGGAAATGCGTGTCATACCTCCAATGGTGGGTTATTGGCGTTGTAGGGTGGGATCCGTCTTGACCCTCGCGGATTGTCGCGCGCGCCGGTGATACCCTTGAGCCACTCTTTCACGGTCTTCTCATCGATGTCCTCCGGGTGCACTCGAGTCGAGTCGTCAGCGCCAGTATACTGCCACATCGGGTGAGCTCGCTCCTGCAGCGGCTGGATTCGCCGACTGAGGAAGACCTCCAGCAAATCAAGACCCGTCAACCTGCCCTGGACCAGGCTGACTACCGCAGTTACCAAGATCCCCACGTCGGTCTTCTCCACCTTGACCACCGTCAGCAATGGAGGCACATTGACCCTCTCAGATGTATAAGGGGGAAGACCAGTCGACGAGCCAACACAAGGGACGTCATTGCAGTAAAACCAAGTGGACTACCAGCCCCTAACCGAATCGGGAAAGGTCATCGCAGGAAAAGCGCTCCTACCCCGCATCTGAATGCCCAAGCCGCCACACAGCTGGGTCACATGGGTTCTCTCCCCCTCGGGGTTGGCCTTTTTGACCGACTGAGAACGGCACGTGAAGATGTGCTTGAATAACCCCCAATGCGGCGGACAACCCAATAAATTTTCACACAAGGAAACAAACGCGGCGAGATACGCTACAGCATTCGGAGGGAGGTGGTGGAGCTGGGCGCTGAAAAAGTTTAGAAAACCGCGGAGAAAGGGATGGGGCGGCATGGAGAAACCTCTTTCCACATGGGTGACGAGGAGCACGCAATCCCCCGACCGCGGCGCAGGCTCGATTTCCCCCTCCTCCGGCAGCCTCCAGCTACCCTCCCGCACCAGTCCGTCGATGACGAGCCCGCCGATGTCTTCGGCGGTGGTGGTCGGCGGGAGCCAATCTCCCTGGATCCATCCCCGTGGCGGGGCGGCGCGAGAGCTCGACGCTTTCTTCGCCTTCTTCGCTCGCTCCAGCTTAGCCGTCTTGTCCTTCACCATCGCTGCGGAGTGCTCCAGCGCCGAGGTGGATTCGCGCAGAGTGGGAAGCGGGAGAGAAGATTGGAGGGCTGGAAGAGGCGGGGAAGAGGGGATCTGGCTCTCTCTCTCCCTCTCCGATGCGGCGGCTTCTTATATCGCCGCTCGCTCCGCTCCCCAATCCACGCCACTGATTCGCGGGCCCTCGGATCTCCTCAAATCTCGCTGGCGGAGTTGCAGCTGTATGTGGCGAAAAGTGGGGCGAAAATCGAGGCGTCATGCCCCACTTACCCCACTCACCGCGCCGCGGTCGTTCACGCGCGCTCTTATCTGATTTCAAATCCCGCAAGATCCGGATCCCAGCGATCCGATTGCTCGCCTTTAAAGACATTCCATAAACGCATGGATCTGTTCCATCACTCGGATGGAGACTACTCGTTTCACTCGGATGGAGACTATTCATTTCATTCGGATGGAGACTTTCACTCGGACGTCATATGGTCCGGAATCCGTCAAGGTGGCACGTGAAGACAAGGCCGTCTAAAGACCAGTAAGAGTTCTTGAGCGCCCCCGTAGCGTTCAACTCACCTGGGAATTCGCCTTGACTCGACACGCTTAACCTCGACAGATTCGGGGGCTAATGACGAGGACATGCACTAGGGATAGGGTAACAGGCCTGACCTACAGACCCTACCCTAGGACTCCACACACCTTACATTGGGCCCCAGGGCCAGATCGGCAGTCAGGAGTTCTGCAACCTGGCGTTCACTCGGAACTCAACGAACCACTTGGGAGGCAGGACTTCACTCGACCGTCTTGTTTCACTCGGGGCATCCGACAGTCACTCGACCAGAGAAGACCAGGAGACTCCAGGAACGCAACGGTCAGGACGTGCGCTCGCCTGTATTAATTGTAATCAATGCGCCCGTTACCTGGCGCCCTTAAACCCCCTCTTTAACCCCTGGTAATGGCGGCATTCATGGGGGCTGGGCAGACCCTATATAAGCCACCCCACAGCTCCATTTCAAGGTTTCGCATTCTTTGTAACCTATACACTCAATCAACAGCTCCAGAGCATCGAGACGTAGGGGCTATTACCTCCACCGCTGAGGGGCCTGAACTCGTAAATCCAAGTGTAACAACTGCGCCGTAGCTGGGCTCTGCCCTCTCATCTGTACCCCTACACACTACTGTCAGACTTGCACCCACGACAAGCACCTCGTGAGGCTTCTGGTCCTTCCACGAAGCTTCGGGGGTCTCTTTTGGTCCAAAAAAATCATCAAATAGTTTTGCTGCATTTGGAGAACTTTTATTTCTACACAAAAAACAACAGCACGGTAGTTCTGCTGAAAATAACGTCAGTCCGGGTTAGTTCTAATCAAATCATACCAAAACCATATAGAATTGTTATAAACATGGCATGAATACTTCATAAATTATAGATACGTTGGAGACGTATCAGTTCCCCAGTTTCTGACCAATTCAGAGGGGTTCGACACTTACGTCCATATAATATCTCGAAGGGTGCCATCTTCAAGCTAGCTTGATAGCTGTTGTTGTATGAGAATTCAGCCTACAGGAGAGATTCTTCCCACTTCTTGCCAAATGAGATGACACAAGCATGTAGCATATCTTCAAGCACTTGGTTAACTCATTCAACTTGATCTTGGGACCGGGGGTGATAAGCTGAGCTCCAAGTTATGTGAGTTCCCATAGCTTCTTAGAAACTTTCCCAGAACTTTGTGGTGAATAGGCTGCCACGGTCTGAACTGGTCTCCTTTGGAATACCGTGGAGTGTCACAATTCTAGAGATATTCAAGTCTGCTAACTGACTAGCAGTGATCGTCTCCTTGACTGGCAGAAAGTGTGCAACTTTGGAGAATTGGTCGACGACGACAAGAATAGCATCGTGACCCTTCTGCGACTTAGGGAGGCCAGTAATGAGGTCCATCTGAACCTTATCCCATTTCCATTCAGGAATAGGAAGCGGTTGCAGAAGTCCAGCATGTTTTTGATGTTCTGCTTTGACGCGACGGCAAACATCACATTCAGCAACATAGCGAGCGATGTCTTGCTTCATATTAGACCACCAGTACCTTTGACGGATGTCGTGATACATCTTGGTACTACCCGGATGAATAGACAGTGGTGTATCATGTGCCTCCTTCATAACTTTGTCTGTCATAAGTTCGAACCGAGGTACCACAAGGCGATCTCTGAAGTACAAGGTTCCATCTTCAGCAAGCGAGAAATCTTTGGCCTTTTCAAAGGCAAGATCCCTTTTCATCTGATCAACTTCAGCGTCTTTTGCTTGCGCAGACTTAATAGCTTTATCGAGAGTTGGTTCCAGGACAAGGGTATTAAGAGAACCCTGTGAAACGATATGAAGGTTCAACTTGCGAAGTTCTTCATGAAGAAGTGGTTGAGCTCGTTGAACCATAAGATTGTTGCAGTAAGACTTGCGACTCAAAGCATCGGCCATTACATTAGCCTTGCCAGGGGTATATGAAATACCGCAGTCATAGTCCGTAATTGCTTCCAACCATCTCTGTTGACAGAGATTCAAGTTGGACTGAGTAAACAGATACTTCAGACTTTGATGATCTGTGTATATCTCGCACCGATTACCAAGAAGATAATGTCGCCATAACTTCAATGCATATATAACTGCAGCAAGTTCGAGATCATGAACTGGGTAGTTCTCTTCATGAGGACACAACTGTCGTGAGGCATAAACAATCACTTTTCTCTCTTGCATTAGGACACAGCCTAATCCTTGACGAGAAGCGTCCACTACAAGAAATATGTCAACTTGTGACCTTCTCTCAATGACCCCAGCTGAATTGGTCATAAATCCACGGCCATTTCGCTTGGAAGGGCTCAAACCCTGAAATTGCCTTACACCAAATGGTCATAAAGCAGACAAGAGTGGTCGACGACCTTATTTCTACCTGATTACGACCAATATAAATGGTCATGAGGTTGTGAACGTGGATGCATTGGTACTTAAGGTGTCGCTCCATGTGGGCTTGGGCCTCGGTGG
Source organism: Elymus sibiricus (assembly GCA_039707655.1). Classification (NCBI taxonomy): domain Eukaryota; kingdom Viridiplantae; phylum Streptophyta; class Magnoliopsida; order Poales; family Poaceae; genus Elymus; species Elymus sibiricus. The sequence continues at coordinate 12,258,422 of CM077674.1, read as the reverse complement.
AACGAGGCCAGCTCCTTTTTTTCTTTTAAAATTTCCGTGTGCCATGTAGGCCTCGGCCCATCCAGGAACAAAACAAGATTTTCCAAAAATGTTAATCATGTATTTAAAAATTTTCTAACCTATATAAACAATGTTTTATATGTATACAAAAAATGTAAAATGTGTAAAAACAAATATAGACATCAAAACGTATGTATGTAAAGATGTTTTTTTGTTGGGAATATATGAAAAGATGTTAATCATGTATTTGAAAAAAGTTAAACATATATAAACAATATGTACAATGTGTCTTAAAAAATGTACACATGTGTCCAAATATTAGACATCAAAATATTTATTAAAAATGTTAATGATGTAATTAAAAACCATTTAATATGTATAAAAAATGTTTCTAGTGTACACAAATTTGTTCATAAAATGTGGTCTAATATTTTTGAAAAATGGAGATTTTTTTTTACAACAAATATTTTTTACAAATTTTTTTCAACAAATATTTTTTTATATGTATAAAAAATGTTTCTAGTGTACACAAATCTTTTTGAAAATAATTGCCGTATTACAAGTTTATTATTTTTCCTGGCAACTTGGTCACATATAATGCCACAATGCGAAGGTTTTCTAATTTTTTGATTTTTTTTTTTTGAAATTTTCATGCCCGTTTCAAAATGCGGTCAAAACGGCGGGCATGACCTTTCCTAGCTAGTGGTTGAATCTTGGAAAACTTTTGATGTTTCTCTGATTAAATAGATACTTATGTACCTAGAAATGATTTTTGGAAAAAATAAAGAGCAAACTATAAGGCAGCTGCAGTTCAAATTTGACCCCCTTCCTACTGAATCGGCGGAAATTTGTCTTTTTCACGAGAGGTGGATCAAAACTTTTTGCACCCAACCATTTGGTCAATTGTACATTAAATATGACCTAGTATTTTAGAAAATTGATTTGGTCCAATTTTGCAACAAATATATGGTAGGTCCTTCACAAAAAAACTCATTTTGGGCACTCAAAAAATGGAAAATGAAATTTTCATCCAAAGAAAATGAAAACTTCCTTAGGCAACATTGTTTGCCATTCCAAGATGCACCCTTGTGCACAATATGAGATCATTTGAACAAACTATGCCATGAATGCGGCCATAAGATTGATCATTTGGCTTGGAAGCCATGAATCTTCACACATGATAGCTCATTTCTGAGAACACTTTTTTAAAATAATTGCCGTATTACAAGTTTATTATTTTTCCTGGTAAATTGGTCACATATAATGACACAATTCGAAGGTTTTCCAATTTTTTGTTTTTTTTTGAATTTTTCATGCCCATTTCAAAATGCGGTCAAAACGGCGGGCATGGCCGTTCCTAGCCACTGGTTGAATCTGGGAAATCTTTTGGTGTTGTTTCTCTGATTAAATAGATATTTATGTACCTAGAAATGATTTTTGGAAAAAATAAATAGCAAACTATGAGGCAACTTCAGTTCAAATTTGACCCCCTTCCTAGTGAATCGGCGAAAATTTGTCTTTTTCACGAGAGGTGGGTCAAAACTTTTTGCACCCAACCATTTGGTCAATTGTACATTAAATATGACCTAGTATTTTAGAAAAATGATTTGGTCCAATTTTTCAACAAATATATGGTAGGTCCTTTACAAAAAAACTCATTTTGGGCACTCGAAAAATGGAAAATGAAATTTTCATCCAAAGAAAATGAAAACTTCCTCAGGCAACATTGTTTGCCATTCCAAGATGCACCCTTGTGCACAATATGAGATCATTTGAACAAACTATGCCATGAATGTGGCCATAAGATTGATCATTTCGCTTGAAAGCCATGGATCTCCACACGTGATAGCTCATTTCTGAGAACACTTTTTTAAAATAATTGCCGTATTACAAGTTTATTATCTTTCCTGGTAACTCTGTCACATATAATGACACAATGCGAAGGTTTTCCAATTTTTTGATTTTTTTTGAATTGTTCATGCTCGTTTCAAAATGCGGTCAAAACGACGGGCATGACCGTTCCTAGCTAGTGGTTGAATCTTGGAAAACTTTTGATGTTTCTCTGATTAAATAGATACTTATGTACCTAGAAATGATTTTTGGAAAAAATAAAGAGCAAACTATAAGGCAGCTGCAGTTCAAATTTGACCCGCTTCCTACTGAATCGGCGGAAATTTGTCTTTTTCACGAGAGGTGGATCAAAACTTTTTGCACCCAACCATTTGGTCAATTGTACATTAAATATGACCTAGTATTTTAGAAAATTGATTTGGTCCAATTTTGCAACAAATATATGGTAGGTCCTTCACAAAAAAACTCATTTTGGGCACTCGAAAAATGGAAAATGAAATTTTCATCCAAAGAAAATGAAAACTTCCTTAGGCAACATTGTTTGCCATTCCAAGATGCACCCTTGTGCACAATATGAGATCATTTGAACAAACTATGCCATGAATGCGGCCATAAGATTGATCATTTGGCTTGGAAGCCATGAATCTTCACACATGATAGCTCATTTCTGAGAACACTTTTTTAAAATAATTGCCGTATTACAAGTTTATTATTTTTACTGGTAAATTGGTCACATATAATGACACAATGCGAAGGTTTTCTAATTTTTTTATTTTTTTTGAATTTTTCATGCCCGTTTCAAAATGCGGTCAAAACGGCGGGCATGACCGTTCCTAGCTAGTGGTTGAATCTTGGAAAACTTTTGATGTTTCTCTGATTAAATAGATAGTTATGAACCTAGAAATAATTTTTGGAAAAAATAAAGAGCAAATTATAAGGCAGCTGCAGTTCAAATTTGACCCCCTTCCTGCTGAATCGGCGAAAATTTGTCTTTTTCACGAGAGGTGGTCAAAACTTTTTGCACCCAACCATTTGGTCAATTGTACATTAAATATGACCTAGTATTTTAGAAAAATGATTTGGTCCAAATTTTTCAACAAATATATGGTAGGTCCTTCACAAAAAAACTCATTTTGGGCACTCGAAAAATGGAAAATGAAATTTTCATCCAAAGAAAATGAAAACTTCCTTAGGCAACATTGTTTGCCATTCCAAGATGCACCCTTGTGCACAATATGAGATCATTTGAACAAACTATGCCATGAATGTGGCCATAAGATTGATCATTTGGCTTGAAAGCCATGGATCTCCACACGTGATAGCTCATTTCTGAGAACACTTTTTTAAAATAATTGCCGTATTATAAGTTTATTATTTTTCCTGGTAACTCTGTCACATATAATGACACAATGCGAAGGTTTTTCCTGGTAACAAATATTTGGTAGTTTCTTCACAAAAAACCATTTTTCGCACTCAAAAAAAATGAAAATTGATTTTTTGTGCAAAGAAAATAAAAATTATTTGGTAAATTGTACATAAAATATGGTCTAATATTTTTGAAAAATAGATTTGTTCCATTTTGCAACAAATATTTGGTGGTTTATTCAGAAAAAACCTCATTTTTGTCGCAAAAGTTTTGAGAAAAAAAGAAGAATAAAGAGAGAGAAGTGTTGGATGAGGAGAGGGTTTTGGAACGTTGGATGTAGGAGGAGTGGATGGTCAGGATTTGTCTAAGGGAGGGATCCGTGGCCTCGAACGTGATTGGCTGTTGCCTTTGCATCTCCTGCCAAAGAAAAAAAAATTCCCATTTCTCTCGGACCCACGACCCACGACCCCTCACATCGCTCAAACCCTAACTCCTATCCCCTCTCATCCTCTCCCCCGATTCAGATCGTCCCCTCCACCGCCGCCGCCTCCACATCGCTCAAACCCTAACCCTTCCGCCGCCGCCAGCTCCCCCAGCCCCAGCAACCCATCCCTCACGCTGGCTCCTCGCGCTCCGCCTCACGCGCCGCGGCGGCGCGGCGGCCGTCCGCTCCCTCCAGAGCACGCACCCCGTCATCCGCGTCCGCCTCCGCGCAGCCTCCACCTCCAGCCCCACCCTCGCCTTCCCCTTCCCCGCGCCGCAGCTCGCCCTCGCGTCTCAGCCCTCCGTGCTCGACTTCGACTCCCTCCTCGAGTCCGGGCCCGACGGGGCCCCGGTGCTCTTCGCCGCGTTCTACGAGCTGCCGCCGCCCGCGGGTGGCGCGGCCCTGTTCGTCCGGATCGACACGGCCGCGTGCGACCGCGCGACGTCTGCGGCGCTGCTGAAGGAGCTCCTGGCGCATCTGAGCGGCGCGGGCGACCCGGAGGAGGACGAGGAGGCGGCGGGGCGCGCGAGCAGGCAGCCGACCATCGACCAAGGACGTGCGGAGCGAGCTGGAGAAGGAGATGGTATGCGCGCCCACATTTTCTTCCGGAATTTTCATGTTTTTTTTGTGTGTATGTGCCTTCCTCTTCGATTTCGAGCTTGTGATTGAGGTTAATTGATGGTGGTAGTTGCGCGATGCAGATGTTCGGGATGGCGGAGAAGGAGATGGAGTACTGGGTCAAGCTTTTCAACCGGTGAGTGATGCGCCTGCTAGCTGCTGTACTACCACCAGTCCACCACCTGGGTGGGGCTTGTGAGATCAGATCGCTGGTTGATGCAATGAGTAGAACCAACTCCGTAGTTTTTGTTAATTATGTAGTTATATACATTGGGGGATGGCATTGTCTGCGAAAAAAGAAATTGCTTGCACTTGTCAGACGGATGAGTAGCCTAAAGTAGCTTGACTATTATAAGCCTGGTGTTTAGTGTTTTTGTTGCTTCAGTGATTTCCTTGTGAACTCCTGTTCCTTCAGCTATGACAAGTGATTGCCATGCTCTGCACCCGCAACTCTGAATAGAACTGCTTGATTGATCCACTGCTGTTACTCTACTCCTAATTGCACTGCTGTTACTCTACTCCTAATTGCATAATGTAGTTTCACAGTTATAAGCCTGTTGTTTATGCGCCGAAAACAATGAATAGAGCTGTTTGATGAGGTGAGAATAATGACATCGTCCAACTGCCTAATACGATGATCTTCCATGAACCTGCAACTAATGTTTGTGTGGTGCTCATTTATGAACCTGCATCACGTAATTTAGTGATTTTGGCATGCTATTACAGAGTTCTTGGCTGGCTCACCATTACTGATGATGCTGGATGAATGCAGGGAGCTCCTCGACCTGATGCAGTCGGGGAAGCTGTAGCCGGAGGCTGCTTTCCTCAACGCATCGCTGGTACTGCGCCGCACTCTACTAATTATGCTCAATCACACCAATTGCTGCAATTGAGGATACCCATAAGTTAAGTCGATGCAATGTCAGGTGCCGGACGTGTTCCCTGTTCTCGCGGCGGCGCACAAGGCACTGCTCTTCAAGTCGAGGGAGTCGCTGACCACGAGGACCCTGCTCTCGGAGCTCGTCTACAACTACTCTGGCTCGAAGCATGTGGGTTGTTCAGTCATGGTTTTGAACCTGTCTGTCAGTTTTCTTGCTGATAACCCTGCTTGAATTGACTTTGAATCTCGCTGAACCTGTCAGTCTCTTGCTAATTGCATGAGTTTGAGTACCACAAATCTGAAGTTTTGAACTTTCTTACCCTGACGGTTGTAGTGTAAAAAGTGAAAAAATATATCAAAACCTAGCTGAAACTTTCTTGCTTTGGACATCTAGTGTTAGTACTCTTAAGTATGGGGCCTTGAGTCAAGAGCTTCTTGTAATTGTAATGACTCAAGATTTCAGTAAATAACTTGAAGCGTTTTATGTGCGTCACAGTCTGGTTCCTATTACCAATTATTGGGATATCTGAAGAAAAACATTATATGAAACCAAAAGTACACTGATATTTTTGATTCCATATCTGGGTAAAAAGAAATTGCGGGGCCATCTCTGAGTTACTACAAAGCATGAAGTTAAAAAGGAACATCTGGAAATGCAAGTGCCTTCTCATAGATGTTTGATCATAATATTCCAAAGTCACCTATCCTAGTGTGCATAGCAGTGTGGAAGAACTGCAGAACATGCCTGCAAACATTTTATATTCATTATACATTGTTGTGAGTCATTATCGTTCTGAATAGAGGAGTTCGAACAACCATTGAGTGTGAAATGGTTACATCGCAGATGTGAGGGCAGCGCCGGCGCACAGGCTGGCGGCACGAGGTGGACTTGCTGAGGCGCGGCGGCAGCGAACGCCAAGGTGGCGTGGCACAGGCGTGCCGCGGGAGCGCTGTCGCGGAACTGTGCCGCGCCGGTGTTCGGCAGCTAGGACGGCTCTCTCAGTCAGGTAAGTATGATTGCATATACAGCACCGACTCTATTGTGGCGATGTCGACAAGTCGACGGCCATACGGCAGCCCCAAATTGCAGCAGCGAGCAGAGTCCTGCCTGACTATAATGGTAGGCACAACTTACAACTAAGTAGTTACACAATTTGATTTGCCTGAACTAAAGCTCTGGTTCTTCATAGAATTTGTATGTTTCAGAGTGTTCAAACAGGTTTGAGGATGTCTCTAACAAGTCAGTGTGTTCCAGACCAACACAGTTGTCTTAGGACTTGACCCGATGAGGCATTTCCTCACTGTCTTATTTAGCACTAGTGATCCAAGTTACGAGCCAGGTTGGTTTTAGATAACTTGAACATGAAAATTCGTTTCAGGATTCAGCAAGTAGCTCTCGGTCCCTTGCAATTTGGCACTAGTAATCTTGGTTGTCAACTGGGCATAAAGAAGGAGGACTATTGCTCAGCCCCTGTAGATATAGATATACCTGCCCTGTATTAGCTCTTTCCTTTCCTCTTTGTTTGGGTTTGGTATGTCAAATGCTATTTTGCAAGAACAGTCTCAGGAAAAAAGTGGATATATGTATTATCTTCTTCTGCTGCTTCTATATACACATGCATGTATGTTTAGTTATTCGACATGCTTCAAGTCTGAAATTGACTTGGTGGTTTTAGACCGAAACACTATGCTTGTTCAAAGAGTGTCCATGTTGTGTGATATACGATGCTGCTCCGTTGTGCATCTCTCTTTTCTTGTGTGCTGCATCATTGTAGATATGCTTGATAGAGTGAATGATTTCAGTTCTGGTTGTGTCAAATCTGTACTATGTACCATGCTTAGTGTTTACTGAACCGAGGCATTTATGTATAATTTTAGTTCTGGATGTGTCCAACGCAAACATTACTGTCAACTGTCAAGTTGATTCTAAAATGTCTCATTAACTTCATTTCATATGGTGATTTCTGGATTTGGTACCAATTTATTGTTGGCCTGGCCTGTGCTCTTGCATTATTCTATTATTTACTGTTAAATATGCTGTTAGATTTACTTTTATTTTGTTCCTAACCATTTTGTTCTATAATGTACAGATGATGGTCTTTCATGTTTCTTCGCGAGCATCAGGACAAAGAAGTCGGAAGAAGCACAGTTCTAGCTCATTGGAGCTAGTTCTGGGAGTAATGAAGCCCTTTATGCTGATCTTTTTTGTATGTGTGTTATGTAGCAGAACTTGGCTCATGTGATAGACTGTACACTTGTAGAGCTTGTTATCTGATTGTAAACTTGATGTTGATCACATCTGTATGTGTGTTATATGATGTAGCAGATGGCTTCTTGCTGTTATTTGAAGTATTGCATCTGTTTTCGGTCTATTTTGATTTAAATATTGGTTTTTAGTTATCGGCATATTGAAATCTGAAGAACATGACCTTGACAACAGGGACCCACAAACTAGAACATGACATTTGGGACCCACTTACCAGAACCTGACAATTGGGGTGTATTAAAAAAAAGAAAAACAAAGGCTACAACCCAAAAATAAAAAGGCTAAAATGTTGGGCCTGGCCCATTTACCTAACCAAAATTAATAGGAAAAAAAATATAAAAATGCTGAATTGTTGGGCTCGGCCCATGTAAAGCAGCGAAATGGACCGGGCTGACTCTAATCAACGACCTTTTCATTTGGTCGCAAATTTGCCACGTCAGCTTGCCACGGTGGATCCGACGTGGCCTGGGCAGACAACCAACGACCAAAACAATTGGTCGTTGAACCAACGACCTTTCCCATTTCAGAAGAAAGGTCGTTAAGTTTCATTAGAGACGGTCAGCTTTTGACCAACTCATTTTGGTCACAAAAAGGTCACAAATGGAAAACAATGACCATTCAGTGACCAATATTGATGGTCAAAAGTTGACATATTTCTTGTAGTGGTCGCAATAAATGACGAAATCCTTGCGAGAATCTGGAGGAGCAAGCACTGGGGCAGATGTCAACTTGTCTTTGAGTGTCTGGAAACTTTTTTGACATTTTTCTGTCCACTCAAACTTAATGCCTTTGTGAAGCAGATTGGTCAAGGGCTTGGCAATCTTGGAAAAGTTCTCGACAAAACGGCGGCAATAGCTGGCGAGTCCGAGAAAACTTCTCACTTGCTTGACATTCTTCGGGGGAGTCCAGTCAAGAATAGCCTGAACTCGCTCTGGGTTGATAGCAATACCATCCTTGGAAATCACATGACCAAGGTAGGTCACTTCGGATAAGCAGAATTCACACTTGGAATATTTGGCATATAGCTGATGCTCTCGAAGCTTTTCCAGTACAAGATGAAGATGTTCAGCATGTTCTTCTTTATTCTTGGAATATACAAGGATACCATCCAGATAAACCACGACGAACTTGTCGAGGTAATCCATGAAGATATAATTCATCAATCGGGAGAACGTTGCTGGAGCATTAGTTAAACCAAAGGACATGACGATGTACTCGTATGAACCATAGCGAGTAACGAAAGCGGTCTAAGGAATATCCTCTTCGCTAACTCGGATCTGGTGGTAACCCAATCTCAGATCGAGTTTACAGAATACTGAGGAACCAGCAAGTTGATCATACAGATCGTTGATCCGAGGGAGCGGATACTCATTCTGTATTGTTGCCTGGTTGATAGGTCGGTAATCTTGGACCAACCGATTCGTACCATCCTTCTTCTTAACAAAGAGAGAAGGTGATCCCCAAGCAGAGGAACTTGGACGAATGAAATCTTTACGAAGTGACTTGTCGATTTCCTCCTTAAGCTCAAGGAGTTCAAAGATGTCAAAAGATAGTATGTGTGAATCGTACATCATACATTCAAAGGAATAGTTGCAGATAATCCAGCTCTCCGGGTTGATGTGATTACGAGAACCTAATGTTAGAGTTAGTAAAATCTTTAGCCCGAAAAGAAGCGAGATCAGAATCCCAGAGTAAAGGAGAGGAATAAAAGATCCTAATCCCATGCATTGGCGACGTGGGCCCGTAAGCCACACAGCCATGTTAGTAAAACAATTTTCCAAATACTAGACTCAACTTCGGTCAAGGAGTTGGAAAGGGGGCTTCCTACATGCAGTCGGCTCTGATACCAACTTGTGACACCCCCGACTCAATCGTGCACTAATCATACACGCAAATGCGCACGATCAAGCCCAGGGACTCACGGGAAGCTATCACAACACAACTCTAGACACAAAATAAAATAATACAAGCTTTATATTACAAGCCAGGGGCCTCGAGGGCTCGAATACATAAGCTCGAGTTACCCAAGAGTCAGTGAAAGCAACAGTATCTGAGTACAGACATAAATAGACAAGGTTGCCTTAAGAAGGCTGAGCAAAACAACGACAACTAGATCGAAAAGGCGCAGGCCTCCTGCCTAGGAGCCTCCGAACTACTCCTGGCCGTCGGTCTCCACATAGTAGTAGGCACCATCGGTGTGGTAGTAGTGGTCGTTGACAGGATCAGCAGGCTCCGGGGCTCCGTCATCTGATCGCAACAATCGGGTAGGGGGAAAAAGAGGTAGCAAAGCAACCGTGAGTACTCATCCAAAGTACTCGCAAGACTTACATCAGAACTATGCTAGATATGCATCGGTATCAAAAGGAAGGGCTGTATCTGTGGACCGGACTGCAGAATTGCCAGAATAGAGAGAAGGCCTAGCCTATCGAAGACTAGCATCTTGTAGCGTCTTGCAGCATTCGAAGAGTGCAGATTAGCAGCATAACATAAAGTAATAAGTAATAGTAGCAATGCCCAGAGATCCTTCCTCGACTCCCTGCGAGAAAGCGATCCCGGAGCTAACATATTAATTAAGTAACACAGGTATCCAGTTCTAGTTGTAGTAGATCAGGATACTCTTCGAGCGTCCTGTTACCGTGGACACAGCTATTCGAATAGATAACTTCCCTGCAGGGGTGCACCAACTTACCTAACACGCTCGATTAACTCTAGACGGACACACTTTTTCGGGTCATGCCCGGCCTCGGCTGATCGACACACCGTAGTCCTACCTAGGCTCAACAGAGAGGTCAGCACGCCGGTCTACATCCTAAGCGCTCAGGGGTCTTGGGCCCATCGCCCTTTGTACCCTGCGCGTTGCGCGACTGGCCGGGAGCAAACCCACCCCCTTAACACAAGCGCAGGCGGTTACCGTCCAACCCGACAATCAGCCCGCATCTCTGAACTGTGACATCTGAAGAGCTTTCGGGAGAATCGTACTACGCCGAGTGCCCATACTTATTCCCGCATGGTGGTCAGTGCGAAAAGGCCAGAGGCCTACTCAGATCACATATCCAAACCCATTAGTGTGTTGGGAGCTCGCGGTGACGATCAGTGATCCTGTCGCCCCGTCTCGCGGACTTACGGCAAGGGTCAGACCCATCCCTCTCCTGGGGCGGTCTGCCTGCCCGGCCGTGCCGTGTAATTATCTCGCGGGTACCCTCATGGTCAACCCGACTTCACATCTCTCGCGGGTACCCCTCGGGGTCGACCCGACTTCAACAAGGGACTGATGTAAAAGCATGGTAACCGTGTGTCCATAACATCAAGTGGGAAATCCGAGGAATCACCCTCGATGGATACCCACTCGATGTATCCGCCAAGGTGAACTTGGAGGAATCACCCTTGATGGGTTCACACTTGAGGGGCTGCACGACAGAGGCATCATCGGAGGTGATGAAAGAGGAATCACCCTCGGTAACCCACAACCGACTAGCTACGCTACAGAGATATCATCAGAAGTGAGGTAGGAGGTATCACCCTCGACACTCGATAGTAGCTCTGCAGAGTCGTACAACTAAGGGGTTGTGCGGTGATGTGTCGGTCTCTGCACATCGATCACGTTGATCGGAACATCCGGAAGCAAAGCAAGGCAACACAGACAAGGGTGTGGGGCCACTGATGGATCACTAACCAGCTTATACTAAGCATATAGGACAACAGATAAAGTATCAACAACAGGTTACAAAATCAGGCTATGCATCAGAATAGGTGCTATCGAACAGTAGTAGCAAAATCTAATGCAAGCACGAGAGATAAAGAATGGGCGATATAGGAATGATCAAGGGGGTTTTGCTTGCCTGGAAGCTCTGCTGAAAGGGGCTGGACGTCTGGAGCGTAGTCGTACATAGTGGCGTCAGCGTCGGTCTCAGGGTCTACCGGAGAAGAAGAGGGGGAAGAAACAGTAAATATAAAGCACACAGATGCAGCACAAAGCATGACATGGTGATATGCTATGCTAGGGGTGACCTAATGCAGTGCTAGGTGTTATAGACGGAGCGGGAAAATATCCGGAAATATTTTCCCGGCTACACGCATTTATCGGTCAGACGATCCGGATGGGAAGGTTCCGGGTTTGCTGTGTTGGGGGCATGTGACAGGTATGTGGATGGCGTATTTGGATTCATCTTATTTTTCTGATCATTTTTCATATATAAATTATTTTCATCCGAGTTACGGATTATTTTATATGATTTTTCAAAGTTTTAAACAATATTATGAAAATCCTGGAATTATTATTAATTCGAAAACAGTAAACTGAAAATGCTATGTGCACCCAGAAGAGTGTACACAGCAGTCTGGTCAAAGGGGGCCCGGGGGGGTCCCACCTGTCACTGACTGGGACTGCCCAGTCAGCAGGTTTGACTGGTCAGCGGGTCCAGTGGGACCCGCGTGTCTGTGAGTTAATCAATTTTAACCGTTTTTATATGCTCTAATTAATCTGTGCGGGGCCGGTGTCAGTGGGGATTAGTGTGGCGGGTTAGTGGCTAATGACGCCACGTTAGCAGTTAACGGCGGTTAACCGCAAGTGCTAAACATGATCACTATGCTTTATTACAGAGGGTGTTACAACTATGACGAGAAGGCCACCACCAGCTCCGTCGCTCGAGGCTGCCGCCCCGGCATCCACCGCCTCATCATCGGAAGGCCACACCGGGCAGGGAGACATGCTGCCGCTGCCGCGAGGAGCAGCCTCCCCAACCACGATGTAGCTGGCCGATCGCATCCCGCGCCACCCGCGGGTTCTATCTGGCCGCCGTGAAGCCGCCACCGCTGATCCCCGAGCACGCTCTGCCCCATGTCACCCGACACGCACCCGCCACGCCGCCGTCGCTGCCTTGCTCCAGCGCGCGCCGCCGGCACCGGGCCGAGTCCACCACGCGAGAGGACGATGATGGATCCCCGCCGCCGGCCGGGCTTTGCCCGATAGCGCCCTCTGGCGGCGGTGAGGGAGGAGGACGTAGAAGGGGAGGCCCCGGCGGCGGCTAGGTTTTCCCTCCTGTTGCTCATGGGAGCGACGGGAGGGACGAGATGGGCTGGAGGACGGGAGGCGGCTGGAGGAGGAGGAGATCTAAAGCAAAGACCAGCGGTGGTGATCTGGTTCCGCTCAGAGTCTGTTCACCCTTTTAAGGAGAATTTCACTTCCCCGGCCTCTACATCAACTAGGGATGCTCACAACCTTTTAAGCATGAGTACTAGGACTTTTAACCTTGGTTAAGCACCAAGCCTAGTCCTCAAGTATAAATGCGCGACTACCAGGAAAGCCTAGTCGTCAATAATAAATAGGAACCTAAATTCGCCTCCGTGAGGATTTGAACCAGGTGTTGGGTTTGTACATTCACTCCCCCAGCCAGTTGACCTAGGCTCTACCATGATAGGCAAATAAGTTTAAAGGGCAAACTAAATGTATTTTTTAACCTCAAAAAAGAGAACATGTCCCCAAATTATACTGCTAAAAAACTGAATTCAAATGTTTCTCAACAATCAAGGGCAAGAAATAGGATTCAAATATTTGGGAACAAACATCAGCAAACTGAAGTCAGAGAAAATGGTTCACGCAGACCAAGAATCAGATGCTCGGTACAAAAGATACGAGCAATAATATTTTCAAATGGTGGAATGTGCACATATTGTGCAACTAGTCAAATTTGTGGATTATTTGTGGAAAATGGTTCACAGAGACCAGGAATTGATTTCTTAACTCTTCTAGATAAGAAATTATTTGTGGAATTACAAAATACTCAGTGGGCAATGTGCACATATTACACAACTAGTCAAAGTTGGCATATAACCACTTAATGGGCGTGCTCTCACGACAGAAAGCACATGGACGCTTTTTAGCCATTGGAGAATTTAAAATTCTCTTGAAAACTGAAGTTGTTCTAGTGCGCACCAACTAATAACAGGAAAAGGATCCCACCAAAACAATACTCCAATGTTTACTTGACTGAAAGGTCCTGCAAGTGAGTGGGTTACAGCAAAACCAACACGAAGCATTGACTCCAGTCTTCCATATATCAGTCAAGTCACCCGTTGTTGCGGTCGCTGCAAATGATCATTTTAGCTTCTGAAATAAAGGAAGGTGGTTAAAAGTTGCCAAAGAGGTCAAAATTATAAATCATTACTTGGAAGCCACGCTGCTTGCTTTCAAGTGGCTTAATTTATGTTTTGCAGAGGAGAACTTAGTCTTACTAGTGGCTTCTACGTGAAGTTTGACGTTGACCGAGTAGCTTGGGAATCCCAGACAGAGCTCTGGCTCCTATGGAGGGTCTTGTAGATAGACCGGCTTGCTAGCCTTCTTTCTTTTCAGCTATCTGTACTCAGACAACTTTATGCTTCCGTTGCTTGTATGACTTTGTATGTTGGGTCATGAGACCCATGTTTGTAATATTATGTTATGTATGACTCTTCGGAGCCTCTCTTGAGTTGTAGAGTTATGTTGTGATGCCATGTTGTATCTACACATATCGTGCATATTGTGTGTATGTTTGAAATGCATTGGTATGTGTGGGATTTGACACCTAGTTGTGTGCCTTTGGTAGTCCTTCTTACAGGAAAATGCCTCCTGGTGCTTCCACTGAGCCTTGGTAGTTTGCTACTGCTTCAGAACACCTGGATTGACCGACATGTATCCTTGTTTGCTCCTGTGTCTGTTCCTACGGGGAAATGTCACGTGGTGTTTACTATAGCTCTTGTAGCTCTGCTACGACTTGGTTACACTCGCTGCTGGCCGACACGTGCATTGCTATGTTACCTATGTCTGTCCCTGTACGATTGTGCCACCTTGGTCTAGAACTAATCATGTCGACCAGGGTTCTCTGTTATATGGATGCTAGCGACATAATCATATACGTGAGCCAAAAGACGCAAACGGTCCCAGCCAAGGTAAGGTGGCAGCCGTGGGTTACCGTGCTTGAGGCCGCAAAGTGATATGACGTGCTACATGCTAGATCTGTGTAACCTAGGGGTCCCGGCATCATGGTGCTCTGCAGACACTGCTAAGAGGATAAATGCTAAAATGAAGATACTGAGGAAATCTCTTAAAACTTGGGCAAAGACTTTATCTAATCTGAAAGAGGATATTGCTGATGCTAATGCTCTCATTGCCATGATTGATGTTTTTGAGAATTTCAGACCCCTTTCCCCTCTTGAGGCTAGCCTAAGGAAGGATATTAAAGCACACCTAGAGAAATTACTGAAACAGCAGAAGGCCTACTGGCAGCAACGAGGGAAGATTAAGTGGGTCACTCTTGGCAGTGAAAACTCTCAATTTTTTCATGCCATGGCTTCCATTCAGCATAGAAATAACAACATTGCTACTCTGACTACAACTGATGGGGTTGAAGTTTCTAGTCATGAAGCCAAAGCATCCTTGCTTCATGAGTCCTTCAAAGAAAGGTTAGGAAAAAAGATCACTTTGAAATACCTTCTGATCTGTTGCCACTTATTCAGCCACATCATGATCTTCCTTTTTGGAGGCCCCTTTCTCTACTGATGAGATTGATGCTGTGATTAAAGATTTGCCATCCAACAAATCCCCTGGGCCTGATGGTTTTAATACGGATTTCATAAAAAAAATGTTGGCCTATTATTAAACCGGACTTCTATGACCTTTGTGAGCAGTTTTTTAAAGGAGATCTTTGTGTATAGAGCATCAACAGTTCCTTCATCACCCTTATTCCAAAAAAGGCAGGTGCCACTACTGTTAATGATTACAGACCTATCTCCTTACTAAGCTGCACTATTAAGTTGATTACTAAATTGCTAGCAAATAGGCTT
The DNA here is from genome assembly GCA_039707655.1 of Elymus sibiricus. Lineage (NCBI taxonomy): Eukaryota > Viridiplantae > Streptophyta > Magnoliopsida > Poales > Poaceae > Elymus > Elymus sibiricus. The sequence goes on along the minus strand of CM077674.1, from coordinate 12,243,139 downwards.
CAATCTGTCATTCTAGAACTCATCCATGTCAATCAATATGGGTTCATAAAGAATAGAACAATACAAGATTGTATTGCTTGGGCATATGAGTATTTGTTTCAATGTCATAAGAGCAAGAAGCCTACAATTGTTCTTAAACTTGATTTTGAGAAAGCCTTTGATAAATTGGAGCATGGGATGATCTTGGCAGTTATGTGACGCCCCCGACTTAATCGTGTACTAATCATACACGCAAGTGTACACGATCAAGCCTAAGGACTCACTTGATGATATCACAACACAACTCTAAACACAAATAAAATAATACAAGCTTTATATTACAAGCCAGGGGCCTCGAGGGCTCGAATACATAAGCTCGATGTCATACAAGCATCAGCGGAAGCATCAGGTATCTGAGTACAGACACAAAGTTAAACAGATAGGCCTTTAAGAAGGCGGGGCAAAATAAAACACTGGATCGAAAGGCGCAGGCCTCCTGCCTGGGTGCCTCCTAACTACTCCTGGTCGTCGGAGGGCTCCTCGTAGTAGTAGTATCTGGAGGGGTAGTAGTAGTCGTCGTCGGCAGTAGGGGCAGCTGGCTCCGGGGCTCCGTCATCTGGTCTCAAGTATCGGGTATGGGGAAAAAGGAAAGCAAAGCAACCGTGAGTACTCATCCAAAGTACTCAGCAAGACTGACATCAGATCTACTCTAAAATATGCAACATTATCAAAGGAAGGCTGTATATGTGGACTGATTTGCAGAAATGCCAGAATAGAAGGGAAAAGCCTAGCCTATCGAAGACTAGCATCTTCAGGGTCTTGCAGCATTAGAATAGTGTAGATTAGTACATAAATATAATAGTAGCAACAAGTAGTAATCTCACCCAGAGAACCTTCCTCGACTCCCTGCGAGAAAGCGATCCCGGAGCTAACATATTCAACCCATTTCTAGTTATAGAAGATCGGGATACTTTCCGAGCGTCCTGTTACCGTGGACACGGCTATTCGAATAGATATACTTCCCTGCAGGGGTGCACCAACTTACCCAACACGCTCGATGACTCTGGCCGGACACACTTGCTCAGTCGATGCCCGGCCTCGGACTATCGACGCGTCGTAGCCCTACCTAGGTTCAACAGAGAGGCCAGCACGCCGGTCTACATCCTAAGCGCTCAGGGGTCTTGGGCCGATCGCCCTTTGCACTCCTGCGCGTTGCGAGGACGGCCGGGAGCAGACCTAGCCCCCTTAATACAAGCGCAGGCTTTCACGGTCCAACCCGGGCGCGTGCCGCTCAACCGCTGACGTCTGAAGAGCTTCGGCTGATACTACGACGTCGAGTACCCATATTATTCCCACGTGCTGGTTAGCGCGAAAAGGCCAGAGGCCTACTCAGATTACATATCCTAACCATTAGTGCATTAGGAGCGCGCGGTAACGAGCAGAGACTCACGATCCTGTGACCCCGTCGCCCCGTCTCGAGGACTTACAGCAGGGGCTAGGAATGCCCGGCCGTGCCTCGTAATCAACTCTCGGGCACCCTCATGGTCAACCCGACAACATATCTCTCACGGGTACCCCTCGGGGCCGACCCGTCTTTATCAAGTAACAGTAGTAAATAAGTGCAAGTAACCGTGTGTCCTTAACATCAAGCAGGAATCCGAACCCTCGTTGGATGCCTACTCGATGATCCCGTCAAAGTGAATCCGAAGGAATCACCCTCGATGGTATTCACACTTGCGGGGTTACCGACAAAGCTTTATCGGAGGTGGGGAAGGAGGAATCACCCTCGGTAACACACAACCGACTAGCTGTACTACAGAGGCGTCATCGGGAGTGAGATAAGAGGTATCACCCTCGGCACTCGATGTTAGCTCTGCAGAGTCGAGCAACTTAGGGGTGTGTGGTGATGTGATGGTCACAGCCCGCCGATCACATCGATCGGGGCACATGTACTAAAGCGGGGCAACTACAGCAAGGAGGAGGGGCCACGGATGGTTACATGCAACCTACACTAAGCATTTAGGATTATCAGGTACAGTATCAAAAGCAGTTACAAGGACAGGCTATGCAGCAGAATAGGATAAAACAATAGCAATAGCAAATTCTAATGCAAGCAGGAGGGAGAGAGAATAGGTGATATTGGCATGCGTTGCTTGCCTGGAAGCTCTGCGGCAAAGGAGAGGTCGTCAGTGGTGTCGTCTGTCTCCTGAGCGGCGTCGGTCTCGGGGGCTATCGGAGAAGAAGAGGGGGAAGAAACAATAAATAAAGGCAAATAATGCAACACAGATGCATGACATGGTGGTATGCAGTGTTAGTGGTGACCTAATGCATTGCTACATGTCGCAGACGAATCGGGAAAATATCTGGGATATTTTCCCGGCGTTTAGGCTGATTTCGGTATACTGAACCGGAGGGGACGGTTCCATGTTCAGGTAGTTAGGAGGGTTGTACAAGCATTATGACCGCATATTCGGATTCGTCTCGTCGTTCTGAGCAACTTTCATGTAGAAAGTTTTTCGATCCGAGCTACGGTTTATTTTCTATGATTTTTCGAAGTTTTAAACAGTTTTCTAAATTTTCTGGAATTTATTTAATTAAATAATTCATATTATCCAGAATAGTGATTGATGACATCAGCATGACGTCATCATGACGTCACTGGGTCAACCGCAGCTGTTCAGGTCAAACCTAACAGCTGGGTCCCACTGGTCAGTGTCACAGGACTAATCAGGGGTTAGTTTAATCTAATTCAGGTTAATTTGGGGGTGGACCCCACATGTCAGCGGCTGATTAATTATTAGTTTTATTTTAAAAACCAATTTAACTAATTAACCGCGTGGGCCCACTGGTCATCTACAGTAACTGCCACGTCATCCACGTTGACCCGGTCAACGAAGTCAACACAGGCCAGGGGCCCACTTGTCGGCTTCCCTGGGTGGGACCCGCGCCTCGCCAGGTCAGCGTCGGCGCCGAAGAGAGCTCCGGCGAGCCCGTACATGGCGGCGCAACTCCGGTGGCCTCGGATTTCCTCTACGGTGCACCAAAACGGGCGCTTGCGGGCTGGTTCGAACGAGCACCGAGCGCTGCATCCAACTGGGCTAGCGCGGGAACTCGGGGATGGCCGGAGATGGCCGGACGGCGAGGTGCCGCGGCGGTGGTTTTTGGGTGAGAACGGGCACGCGGCTACGGGGCTCTAGCGACCTAACGAAACTCACCGGCGAGCTCTTCCGAGCGCCCGGAGCGCGACTGGCCCCGTGGAGCAGCTCGGACGGCGGTGCTTCGAGCCGTACGCCGGCAATGGCGCCGCCGAGCTCGGGCAACGCGGGTTCGGCAAATGGAGCGACTAGGGGAGCGAAAAGGAAGGGGGAAAGGTCGCGGGTGCTCACCGTGCGGCGCACGAAAGGCCTGCGGGAAACGGGAGCGCAGAGGCGAGGTGAAATCGGCAGCGACTTGCGGTGGCCGGAGATGCAGTCGAAGGTGAACGGCGTCAGCGAGGCTCCCCGGCTCTGGCGGAGGGCACCGGAGGCTGAGGCCGACGCCGGTGGACCTCCCGGATTCGACGGAGGGACGAACGGGCGCCGGTGGCCGCGACGGCGACGGACGGCAGCGGCTGCTGCGCTCGGACAGAGGGGGGAAAAAGAGGCGAGCGCGAGCGAGGAGAGGGGAGGAGGAATGGCGAGGCACCCAGGGGAGATGGACGGGGACGGCCTTATCCCCTCCTCTCAACCACTCCGGCTCGGTGGCGAGCGGCGGATGGCCGCCGTACGCGCCGGATGCGGCGAAGACGACAGCGAGGCGGGAGCAGTTGGAGGAGGCCGTTGCTGGGCTGGCTGGGCTGGCCTGGGCCGCGTCAGGTAAGCCTTCTGCCCACTTTCTTTTCTGTCTTTTTCCATTTAGTAATAAACAGAGACAGCAAATGATTTTTGCGGGCCACCAAACAATTTAGAAAAATGTGGAACTTAGCCCAATAAATACTTTGTATTTTTAGGCACTGCCACAATTAAATTGGAGGGCAGAGGAATTCATTTGTATTTTTCATAAATGAATATGCAATTATAATTGCTGGAATTGCACTGGATTAAATGCTACTGTCCATTTTAGCAACATAGTGATGTTGTTTTCCTGAACAACAAATTGTTTTGGAATATTTACTAAATGATGAACATTTTTCCAGCAACTTTTGTGCAACTTCAAATTTCACTTGCATTTGAATTTGAATTCAGTGGCAGAATTTGAAATGAGATATTAATCCACATTGATTATCATTGCAAACCTCAGATGACTTGGCATTATTATAGTGGATCACTGTAGCTCATTACATAGGGGTGTTACAAGTTCTAAGACAGAAAGGTTTTGGTACCAAGTGGTGTGATTGGATACAACAAATCCGAAGCTCAGCCACATCTTCAGTTCTTCTAAATGGAGTGCCAGGGCCACATTTTAAGTGCAGAAGGGGTGTCAGGCAGGGAGACCCTCTCTCTCCTCTGCTCTTTGTTATTGCAGCAGATTTTTTACAGACAATCCTTAATGATGCTAGACAAAAGGGGCTTATTCACCCACCAGTTCAATTTACCTCTTGCCCTGACTTCCCAATTTTACAGTACGCTGATGACACTTTGATCATTATGCAAGCTTGTCCACAACAACTCACCCAGCTCAGAACTCTGGTGGATCTTTTCTCCAAAGCTTCTGGTCTTAAAGTTAATTATCACAAGTCCAGCATTCTGCCCATCAATTTATCTGATCAAGACATACAGCAGCTGTCCTCAATCTTGGGTTGTGTCATTGAAGCTTTTCCTTTTACATACCTTGGAACACCTCTTAGCTATACTAAGCCAAGGATGGAACACTTCATGTATATCATTGATAGAATTATGAAAAGGCTGTCGGTTTGTTCCCAATACTTAAGTTGTGATGGGAGATTGTTGATGGTCAATGCAGTGTTCTCTTCACTCCCTACCTTTATCATGAGCTGCTTGCTTTTATACAAAGGAATCATTGAGCAGATTGATAAATATAGAAGACATTTATTTTGGAGAGGCAAAGACCTGGAGAAAAAGAATCCCCCTCTAGCTAGTGGACGTCGGATCCTTAGGTGAACCTGGCCACATTGAAGGCCGCTGAGTACTTTTGAATGTACTCGCAAGCAAACCAAACCAACATATACACCAAGCAATGCAATCCATGGCATTCAAGCATGTACATGATATCTTAACAGTATTAATATCATAACAGGATTATCTAGCATGTTAACTATTGGAATAAATACAGTGAGGTAAAACATATCAAGTAAATAATCCATACTCCGAATATGTCATGATCCAAACCAAACCCGATCCAAAACCAATCTGAACCTTGTGGTCACCCAACCATCTCATTCATAGCCATCCCATGGCATTCATACCCCTGACATCATCTGATGTCCATGCATCTGCATTGTAAGTGTGACAAACATTACCTTTCTCTGGTTCATTATTAACATCATATGGTTCATTCCTCCAGACTCGACACAGACCAAATAGTGTGACCTAGTACGAACTGTGTCCCATGACCGAGGACGCGGCGATTCGAATAGATTTACACTCTGCAGAGGTTGCGCACTTTACCCACACCATGGAGCTCCTGGCCTTGTACTTTAGTACATGTTCCCATTCAGGTGGACCGGTGCTGCTCCAACAAAACCTGCCTATTGCCTGGCACTCTTACGGTCCCACCGACAATCATACCCTCCCAGGGTCATGTCCTGGGTGGCCCCTGTGTCACCCCGTGACACCTGCCACCGTCATGGCCAAACAAACTGTCCCAAACGGGGACCTGGTACCATATAACTAAACTGGGCTCACAGGATTATCGCCGCCTACCGGGCCAGGGTAGCACGCACGCATAATCCTCCCTATTTTGGTGGTACAGACAAGAGGCAAGACAATAGACTAAGTCAGGGCCGTCCCATACCGGCAAATGTGGTTGCACTTGATGAGCTCGGTTTGGTGGCACTATGACTCGATCCAGCCGACGGAGGAGGTTGTTATCATTATTAAGTCACATTTCATAATTTTGCAATAACAGTAACCATGCATGATGTAACAAATATGAGAACATAACAACCTATCTCCATACAATATCACAACGAGTCATTAGTGAAACAATATTTAAATGGCAAGTTATCACTTTACAAATTCTAGCTGTAAGTGACGACCATCTGAACCCTTGCATGAAACCTGCAATTAAACCAGTAGCCACCAGAACGGTCTTTACAACTCAGATCTGGGACGTTACCGGAGTAACTCAACCCCTGCTCAAGACGGCTGAAAAGCAGCTCAGAGCATGAAACGGTGTTGATAAAAAGAGTGTAGCGGCTCCCTAAGACGGCCGAAGAATAGCTCAGAGCATAGGGTCACCGCTACAAAAAGAAATTCAACAGCTGTCCGAGACGGCCGAAAAGCAGCTCAGAACACGGGACAGTTGTTGAAAAGAGAAATATAAAGTCGGCACCCACCCCGGACGGCCGGAAGCAGCTCAGAACACAGGCGTGGTGCCGTCACCAAAGAAAGGCAGGCACGGGTTCATTAGCGTCACATACAGCTCACCATTACGCATACGAGCATAAGCATATTAATTTAAACACGCAAGAATAACATAGAGCAATGCTTTAGAGCATATATCAGATGGTCGACTTGCCTGGGGGTGAAGGAATACTCCGGAAAGAAGTGCGATCACCTCACGGAAAATTTGCCGGAAAGGATTCTCTCTCGGAGGGACTGATTGAAGGGCAAGGGCCAAATGGTCATTTTCAGAAAGTGGAAACATTGTGAGAGTGACATCATCGGAACGGGCTTGACGAACTGAGAACGTGGGCGTTGGATTCACCTGAATCGGAGTTACGGTCGCGGAGAAACGGTCGTTCGTTCGTTAGGCAGAAAACAAATAGAATCTGCTCTTAACCAGTGAACGTCCACTATTTAACACTTTCGGCAGCCGGCTGGAGAGAGGAGGCGCCTTTGGCGGAATACACTTTCACAACAGAGGAAATGCATTCCTACTAGACGCAGCACGGGATTACGCTTTCCCAAGAGGAAGACGTATTCCTATGAATACGCTTCCACTTAAAAACGCGTGGGCCCGGGGTCAACACCGTTGTCTGGCTCACAGGCGGGCCCCGTGGGCGTGACTCTCTCCTCCTCGTACCTTCTTCCACCTCGCGACGGGGCAGAGGAGAGGCGCGCGCCGGCGATGACTCCCGGCGGCACAGGCCACCTCTGGCCGAGGTCCGGCCAACGTCATGACCAGGGCGACGAGCCGCGTCCACCGGTGTACCATACGGCTGCGAGGGAGCCCGGGAACGAGTAGGACTTGGCCGCGGCAGACGGCGGCTCCGGCGAGCTCGGACTCGAGGCTCCTATTGTTCCCGGGGTAAAATGGAGACGGGGAGAGCTTCTAGTGGTGGTGGTGGGAGGAGGAAGAGGGCTAGGTGGAGTGGGGGGAGCGGGGGCGGCTCGAATTTGGCCGGGGTGGGTTGCGGCCATGGCGGCGATGGAGGAGCAGGAGAGCTCCAGTAGCACGGTGGAGAGGCGGGATGGGGGTGCTAGAAGAGAGAGAGAGCCGCTGGTGAGCTCGGGGATGCCCGGGGAGGGTTCGGCCGTGGCTATTTATAGCCGGCCGAGGCGGAGGCGATAGAGATGGCCGCCGTGGCGCCCTTATCACCTCACTGGCGCTTCCGGTGAGCTGGCCTTGGACGTGCACGGTGCCGACCTGACGAGGAGCAGCTCGACGCGATGCTATGGCGAGGAAACGGCCAAGACAGCGAGAAGACGGCGGTCACGGGGAAACAGCACGGTGGCGGGACTCGCCGTGGCATGAGGAGGAAGAAATCGGAGGGGAGAAGGGCCTAGAAAGGGGCAGGTGGACGCCGCGGAGCCATGAGACATGCTCGGACAAGCCAGAATTGGCCGGAGCGAGCTGGCCGACGAGGACAGCACGCGGAGCGCCGCTTCTGCCTGTTGTCCACGCGGTCACCACGTGCATGGCTTGCTCTGGAAGGCTCCTGCATGTCCAAGCTTGTCCAACAAGTCTCTCGTTGCTCAAATAGATGAAAGAAGTGCCTAGAACTAGCTAGGTGGCTATGAGGTGAGAGAAACTTGCTGAAACGGATTCTGACAGCAAAATTGGCTGGAATTTTCTGGAGAAATGGATGGAGAAATGGAGTTGGATCTTTGTCACAATGAAATGTGGTAGTAAGGACTAGGTGTTGGTAAACTTTGAAGGCATTTGGACCTCATTTGCATATACTTCCTTTGCAATGCAATTTCTGGTCCAGAAAATGGATTTCGATGTTGTGCTCAACTGGCTTGGTGAAATGAGCTGAATTTTGGTGGAGGGGAGTTATATGGATGCATGGAGGTACTGGCAAAATTTCAGATCATTTGGAAATGCCAAAGTGGTACTTCCTTCATAGAGATAGAATCTGGACAGAAAATTAGATAATTTACTGAGGAAAATTGGCTAGATGAAATGGGCTGGTTTTTGGTATCCAGGGGTTATTTATCATTGTTAACCACCATGAAAAGTTTCAGCTCAAAACGATCAAGGGAGAAAGCACTTCCTTTGCAAACTAGAAATCTGGACAGAATTTGCAAATGGATGTTGTACACAAAATTTGAACTATGGAACTCGGGATCTTGATGGAAATGGTGAAGATATGGATAGGAGAAGCTCCACAAATTATTTGGGATTTTTCCTGGCTACCAAAATAGTAGCTCCTTTGCAAAGTGCCCAAAGTGCAATATTGGCTTTAAATAACAAAAAGCAATTTCCCTTATTTAATTATTGCCAATATTTTTATGGGATCTCAATATGATCACAAAGAATATCTCCACAAGTTTTCATGAACTTTGGAGATGGATAGATATTTTCCTGGATTTAATTCCTTTAACTGGCAGAAAAAGGAATTAATTTTAAATGAAAAATATTGCAAATGACTTGGCAATATTTTTACATATCCAGGGTTTATAGATATAGGTGAGTCACTGGGGAGAGTTTGGGAGGCAAAAGATCAAAGGAAAATAGGGTTCCTTTGTAACGGAAGGAATTAGGGTTTCCCTTCCGGTAACTCGGAAGGTAGGGTTTCGGCGGCAAAATCCTGAGAATATCTCTTGGGTGGCAAGGTTGGGTTGGAGAGAGTCTCTGGTTGGATAGGGAAGGCAAGGCTAAACGACCATCTTCATATACCCAAGAGCGAGAGAAAATCCAATAACACCGAAAAAAATACGGGAGTCAAATCCCGCGAAGGAAAAAAAACAAGGATCGAAAACCAGGGTGTCACAGATACACCGGAGGCACGGGAGGACCAGCAACATATGAACGAAAAAGACGGCATGCATCCAGAGCAGTATCAAGGGCGTGCCAACTGCGCTCTTACCAAAGCAGAGAAGGAAATCTTTTTTGAATGCCTGATTAGTATCAAGCTCCCGTCTGGCTTCTCATCGAATATAAAGGGAATAATAAATATGGCAGAGAAAATATTCCAAAACCTAAAGTCTCATGACTGCCACGTGATTATGATGCAATTGCTTTTGGTTGCATTGAGGGGGCTTCTACCAGAAAATGTTCGATTAGCCATTGTGAAGCTATGTGCATTCCTCAATGCAATTTCTCAGAAGGTAATCGATCCAGAAATCCTACCAAGGTTACAGAATGATTTGGTCCAATGTCTTGTTAGTTTCGAGTTGGTGTTCCCACCATCCTTCTTCAATATTATGACGCACGTCCTAGTTCACCTTGTCGAAGAGATTGCCATTCTGGGTCCTGTATTTCTACACAATATGTTCCCCTTTGAGAGGTTCATGGGAGTTTTAAAGAAATATGTTCATAACCGTGCTAGGCCTGAAGGAAGCATCTCCAAGGGCCATGAAACAGAGGAGGTTATTGAGTTTTGTGTTGACTTTATTCCTGACCTTAAGCCGATTGGTGTTCCTCAATCGCGGCATGAGGGGAGACTGAGTGTAAAAGGCATGCTAGGAAAGAATTCAGTAATATGTAGGGACGGGCATTCTTTCACTCAAGCACACTACGCAGTTCTACAAAGTTCTACCTTGGTGGCCCCGTATATCGAGGAACACATGGATATTGTATGCTCCAAGAACCCGGGGCAGTCTGACGACTGGATTACACGTGCACACATGGCGACTTTCGGCGGTTGGTTGCAAACACATCTCACGAATAACACCACTGTTGGAGATCAGTTGTACTTGTTGGCCAGGACACCATCTTCGACTGTATTGACTTTCCAAGGGTACGAGATAAATGGGAATACATTTTACACGATCGCCCAAGATAAAAAGAGCACCAACCAAAACAGTGGTGTCCGCTTTGATGCAACAAACACCAATAGGGAAAAGGACACATATTATGGTTACATAGAGGAGATATGGGAACTTGACTATGGACGTGATTTTAAGGTCCCTTTGTTTCGGTGCAAATGGGACAATCTGACAGGAGGCGGGGTAAAGGTAGACCCGCAGTACGGAATGACAACAGTGGATCTCAACAATCTTGGGTACACACACGAACCATTCGTCCTACCCAATGATGTGGTGCAGGTTTTCTATGTGAAGGACATGTCTACCAAACCGAAGATAAGGAAGCGAATACATCATACGATGAGCCAAAGCGCCACATAGTTCTTTCAGGGAAAAGAAACATCGTGGGAGTGGAGGACAAGACAGACATGTCAGAAGATTATGAAAAGTTTGATGAAATTCCTCCCTTCACAGTGAAGACTGACCCAAGCATCCTGTTAACTGATGAAGATTCTCCATGGTTACGGCGCAATCATAAGCAAGGGACACATGCGAAGAAATTTTTTTATACCCCAAGTTCCCACTCTGGGATGTGACCGGCTTCACCGTCATCACTTTCTCTCTAGTGAGTTTCCGGACTTATAGCTGGAAAGTCCCACTGTGGACAAACCGGAGGGAATCTTTGTAAGAGTTAGGGTATATATGTGTTTTGGCATTTGAAACATGATTTTTGAATAATTATTTATTAAGTTATGAATTTTCAATTATTCCTATCCTTTTAGTATTTTAATTATACAGAGTTAATCAATGCAATTATGTCCAAACAAAATATGAATGTCTTCTGAGCATTCCAGATAAGTCGCATGAGGTTGACAAGCATAGGCCATACACCCTCACCAGTTTTAGTGATTTCAGTCCCAAGTTTTGCAAGATTCCACACCTAGCTATCACCGGTCATGCCCCCCATTTTGACTGCATTTTGAAATCGGCATAAACAATTCAAAAAAAATCAAAAAACAGTCACGTATTTTTCTGATTTGTAATTATTTCACTATGTATTTTGCAAGGTTGATCATACGCGGTTAGTCCCGGTTGGTGGCTCCATATAAAATAACAAGGTTAATATAGACATGGCTTAAACGTCTTGACATAGATGAATACAGCAGAAGCATCGGAGATGATAAGAGAGAAACGTTGTATGACATAAAGTTGGAGCTACTGTGTGGTTTCTCTGATCGGAGGACCCCTTATGCCGAGCCAAGTCCAGATGAGGAGTTCTGGTTGCTTTCTGGTGAAACTGAGGACAACATATCAGAATGTAGGATTGTTCAAGTAACTGTTCGGCATATACAAGATAACCGAATAATTTGCACCTTTGATTCTGGGTTGAAACCCATAGTTATGGGAGACAACTATTCTGATGGTGGCTTTGATCTAGAATCACTGGTCTGAACATATGGTCAAAGTGAACTTGACTGGTATTAGTTACTGAAGATTTATATCGCTCTCAGAAATAACTTGATAGAACTATTTGTCACTCTCTGGTGAAAATCTATATAATCAAACATTGCATTCATATAAGCATTCACTCTAGCAAGCATTCTAGCAATCAAAATACAATCAATGAATAAAGCAATAAAGAAAACAATAAGAAAAAGCTAATAGAAAGCAAAACAAAACTTCAAGGAAATCCAAATAAAAACTCCTAAGGGAACTGTAGGACTTAACTACAAATAACAAAAATAGTTTTTGTCCTAAATAAAACTTAGTAGCAAAGTAAAATACTAAACTAATAACTTAACAGAAAAGAAAATATAACAATATTAGGTTAACAAAAAGTATTTTATAATATTCTTCAATAGCAAAAAGAATCAACTAAAAAGCTTTTATAAAACTCTAGTTATGATCAAAATAATATTAACTTAGAATTAAATAAAAAAATTCAACTAATAATACAAATTGTTTCTGATCTAAAGTAAAGTTAATAGAAAGTAAAATTTATCCAACTAAAATTTTCATAAAGTATTTTTTGTTAAAAACTTTAATAGCAAAAAGAATTAAATCAAAACTAGGCATGTATGCTACTATTTTTGAATCTGTTTAAAATAGCTTTAGTCCCGGTTGGTGGCTCCAACCGGGACTAAAGGCCTAACCTTCGCGCCCTTTCGGCCGCGGCCAAAAATAGCTTTAGTCCCGGTTGGTGGCTCCAACCGGGACTAAAGGCCTAACCTTCGCGCCCTTTCGGCCGCGGCCAAAAATAGCTTTAGTCCCGGTTGGTGGCTCCAACCGGGACTAAAGGCCTACCTTTAGTCCCGGTTGGAGCCACCAACCGGGACTAAACACCCTTTCGTCCCGGTTGGTGGCTCCAACCGGGACTAAAGGCCTCGCGGTATTTAACCGCCCCCTTCTCCCTGCCCCAATCTTCCTCCATTTTCACGCGAAACAGATCGAGCCGCCGGCCTCCACGCGCCGCCCAAGCCCGCCGGCGCCGCTCTCCTCCACGCGCCGCCCGAGCCTGCGCCGGTGCTCCTCCACGCGCGAGCGCCCTCGACGTCCGCTCCCGCCGCCGGCCTCCACGTGCCGCCCGAGCCCGCCGGCGCCGCTCTCCTCCACGCGCCGCCCGAGCCTGCGCCGGCGCTCCTCCCCGAGCTCCCCGGAGGCCGCAGCCTCCTCCTCCCCGAGCTCCCCACCGCACAGCCGCCCTCCTCCATCCCTCTGCCCCGAGCCCAAGGTTTACTCCCCTGCCTATCTTCTCTGGGTTTTTTTTTACTAATTAGGGTTCGATGATCTACTAAAAGTGCTTGATGATGAAATTTGCTATGTTGTGCTTGATGTTGAAAATTGAAAGTTAAAAATTGAAAGAAAAGGAAAAGTGAAAAAATGATGAAAATGGAAAGTAAAAGATTGTGCTCGATGTATTGCAATGATGAAAATTGAAAGTAAAAGTGTGTGAGCTAGTGAGGCAGAGAGAGGTTTGTTCCTCTTTTTTTTTGCTTTTTTCTGTTTTATATATGTTGCTCATGTATGGATGCTATGGTTGTATGCTAAAGAAATTGAAAAAGAAAAAAGTGGATATGTTTGCAAATTTTGCTGGATATAGCATTTTTGTATATATAGGTCAATGTAGTAGAGTTTAGCAATATTGATAAAAGAAATAAAAGAAAAGGAAAGAGAAAGAAAATGAAAGGAAATTAAAAAAGAAAAAGAAGTTAGTAGTAAAAATGTGTTATCTTTTGTTAAAATGTGGATATGTGTGGAAATATTTGCAAATAGAGTAGTTATTTGATAGGTGTATAAAAAATATAGACATGTGGTGAGAGAAACAAAGAAAAATTAAAGAAATCTGATGCAAACAATGAAATAAAGGCGAGCCGGAGCAACGTCTCACAATGAACGAGAAATAGACCTGATTTGTTTTCATAGGAATTTGTTCTCGGCGACGATACCCGGCCCGCATCCTCGTCGTCGACTCGGCGGTGACAACCAGTTTGAGAGGCGCCATGTCCGGGACTGGGCTCCGCCGGTCTGGCACTGGGAGGTGCTACCTTCCGGGGCGAGCAGCTTGGTGAGGAATCGGGGTCTCATCGTCGACCCGAAGCTTCTTTGGTGGCGGTCGCGTGGGCCACTATTGGTGCAGAGGGAGCCGGCCCCCGAGGAGGTGGTACGTCGCCGTGTCAGGGAGGAGGACGAGCACGTCCGTCGCTACATGGTTGCGTTGGACGTCAGGTTCTCCAATACCTGGCAGTTTCTTCAGGGATCTCACCCGAGCTATAATCCTGTGATGGTTCCTTCTCTTTGGGTGTTCACCGCCCACGGCTCAGGAACCGCGAGTCGACGTCCAGTTTGATTGGGCGAGATGTATTAGTGATATTATGTGATATTATTGTTGCATTAACTGGATTATTCGAGATGTATTAGTGATATTATGTGAATTTGTTTTAATAATGTGATTTTTTTAATCGAGATGCAAATAGACATGGAAATGTGAATTTGTTTTAATAATTTGTTTATAGCATTGAAATAACTTGCAAGTCTTTGCAGAAACTATGGAACACGGCAGAGACGAAGAACAAGAAGACATGTTGGGGGAAATAATCCGCAACGGAGATGATATCACCTCATAGTTTCTGAACGACTACGATGAGGGAATGGAGGGAGAAGATGACGGCTCCGGTGAGGGAATGGAGGGAGAAGATGATGGCTCCGGTGTTGGAACCTTAATTATTACAAAGTCCGGCGAGGTATATTAATTAAGCCTCTCCTGACTAGATGCATTAATTGATTTGTATATACATATATTAACGCTTGTTTCTTCTTTTAGCCCTCCGGATCGAGCCAATCTTCTATAAAGAAACGAGGCCCGAAAAAAAGGTTGGGCGATAATGAGAGGTTCAAGATCGAAGAAGTCGCTGAAGATGGCAAACCGATTGGTCCCGCGCAGAACGCAAAAGCATTTGTAAGTCAGTGCGGAGTTATTGTTAGGGACAGCATCCCGATCACCATTCGAGAATGGAATAAGCCAAAGGCGGATGGAGTTACTTATGTCGACGATAGATCCAAAGAAATGCTTTGGAATACGCTCATGACAAATTTCACCCTACCGCCAGAGGTGGATCCAAATAACAAAGTTATAGAGAGAAAAGTCAAGGCGTGGACTCTTAAGAAGATGGCCGCACAATTCTGCAACTGGAAGAAAAGATTGCACCAAGACTATGTCCTTGAAAACAAGACTCCAACATTCACCGGAGCATATGAGAAGATAAAAGATCACTGGGACGCATTTGTGGAGTACAAGACATCGGATGAAGCTAAGAAAAGGTCAAAAATAAATAAGCAAAATGCTGCAAAGAAGAAATATCACCATGTTATGGGGTCAGGTGGCTACAAGGTTGCCAGGCCTAAGTGGGAGAAAAATGAGAACGACCTGATTGATAAAGGGATCGATCCAGAGACATTGGAGTGGGCCGAACGGGCAAAGGCTTGGTTCTACGGGCATGGGGGAAAGTTGGACCCAGAAACAGGGAAGTGTATTTTTACAAAATATCAACTTGCAACACCCCTCAAAGCCCTTAAAGCTGCAATGAAGGATGTGCAGGACAGGAAGTTCAATCCTGACAGAGAGAACGATGAGCTGACACGCGCCCTCGGGAATGCTGAACACAGTGGACGAACACGAGGCACATCAGGCTCCGTTCCGTGGAAGATTGGGTTTCCTGACTACAGTGACACTTATAGAAGCCGAAGGAGAAAAAAGAAACAGCATGCAGACCGGCTGGAGCAGATAGAAGAAAAATTAGCGTGGCAGCAGAAGAAAATAGAGGCACTTACCAGCCGGCAAGCTAACGGCCCATCTCAGCGGCACGAAGATCCTGCATTCGATACTGCCGGCCCACCATCTCAGCGGAAAAGCAGCGTGGCTTCCACGGAGCTCGTTCGGTCCATATATGATATCACGGCTCCTCGCTACCCCGTGGATGATATCACGCAGAGGGAAAATTGTGAGCTACATGTGAAATGCATGAACATATCCGTGAAGGTGGCGGTCGGCTTTGCCTTACCTCCTGTACGTAATGGAACTTACCATTGCTCTCCGATTCCTGATGGCTATGCTGTTGTCGGGGTGGATGAAGTTATCAAGGGATTTGAGCAGCTGGAGCATGACTTCCCTACAGGTGAAGGGGAGACTGAACTGGGAGATGCCAGAAAAAGCACCATTCTATGGAAAAAGGAACACATCGTGCTTCCACATTGGACACCAAGGCTATCGACTCCGCAGAGTAGCAATCCAGCTCTATCTCCGCCGCCTCAGCCGTCTCCGCCGCCTCAGCAGACTCCGCCGCCTCAGCCGTCTCCGCCACGTCAGCAGACTCCGCCGCATCAGCAGACTTCGCCGCCTCCGCCGCCTCAGCCCCGGGTGGATATACGAAAGAGAATTGCCGCTCCGGCGGCTAGTACTACAACTGCGAAGAAATCCAGAGCAGGTACAAGGAACAGTGTCAAGGAGGATCCTGCCAAGTTACCATACGAACTGACTGATGAGGAAACCAAGAAGGTCGTGGATGCCGATGTGAAACGCCAGCTTGCACTGAAACGGCCCGAACCAAAGGAGAAAATAGATCCGACAAAAGCGAAGCAGTTTCTGGAAAACTTTACGTGACCACTGCCTTCGCTGCCATCAAACTATGACCGCTCTATTATGAAGTCACATAAAGAACATCGGCAGTGGTCGGGAAGTAGTAGTGCATGGGGGAAAACAATTCCCCAACTCGGAGAACAGAAAAACCAATCATGCCCCCGCTCAAAGTGTTTTCCGATATCGATTATATTCCGGAGGTAGCGGCCCGTGATCTTGGTTTCACTCTTGGTCAATACTTAGGCGAGAGTTCCCCACGGCTGATTTAGCATACAGATACCAGCACGGGAAGCCTCTCGTCAGACCTGAGGAGGTCCGGCTTCTACCAACACAAATGCGAAGATTGCATCAGTGGTACATGGAAGCCTCAAAGGAAGGGAGCAACTGGCTCATGGTGGGAATTAGAGATGAGCATTACTTCAGTGGAAACGAGGAGATAAACATTGAATTTGAAGAATTATTTCAGTTATACAATCAAGATGCCATCGACAAATCTATCGTCAGTTGCTATTGTCTGTAAGTATTATTTCTGTAATTAAGTCTCTAGCTCAGCTCGTTCATTGCATGTATAATTATCCTCACTAAATTATGCAGACTGAAGATTCTCGAATGCAAAAGAGGACAAATCTATGACACTGGGTTCATTAACCCAAATAACATACATGAATATATGGTAAAAAACCACGCCAAGGACACAGAGGATAACTTGCTAATGGCGTTAATTAAACAACAAACCAGAAGGGAAATACTATTTCCTTACAACTTCAGCTGAGTGTTACTGTCTTGTACACATTCTGTTTCGCTTACTCGATGTTAAGTGTAATTGATGAGTTATGCGTGCGCAAGTTCCACTTTATTCTGCTAGTCATTCAGGTTGATGCAGGAGTAGTACTTGTCATGGACTCGAAACGTAAAGACCCTAAGATGTGGGCGGACCTGAGTGAACTGCTCCAGAGAGGTAATTTCAATCATTATCGCACTATATCGGCAACTTTCGTTCATTTCCTGATATCAAGTAATTAATAACTCCTTTATTCATTTTCTTTGCCGGGCAGGGTTTGGAAATGGTTCACCAAGAAGGTTAGGGGTGAATGGAAAAAGGAGCTGCAATTTCGACAACTCAATGTAAGTAGTACTAGCTAGGTCCGCGCACCTCTTTGATTCTAGTTTCAATACCATTATCATGCTTGATTATTATTTTGATTGAACTATATTCTCGTAAAGTGCTTGAGGCAGGGAGACGGGAATAATTTATGTGGATACTACGTTTGCGAGTTCATTCGCCAGACGACCTGTGAGAAGGGCATAATTTTAGAAAAACTTGAAGTACGTAAACAATATTCACAATTTTATTTTATTACCATCAATTGTGTTGAGTTTCATTCATATATATTGACCCCCTTCTTTAAATTAGATTGAACGGATGCGGGACGATCTCCTACCAAAGGATCGCGTAAAGGCAATTCAAGAGGAATTGGCGGGATTCTTACTTGAAGAGGTCATATCTAAAACCGGAGAATACCATTGGGAATTGGTAGGGAATTTTGGTAAATAGATATTAGGGATCGTAAGAGATATTATATTGTATATATGCATGAACGTGTACTATATATAGTAGCGTCGAATATATATACGAAAACTTGTTGTTCGACCAAGCACGGAGAAAGAGGTCACTTCTCTATATTCATGACGATGTTGTGTAATGGTTCCTTCATTGCTATATGTAGTAGCGTCGAGTTAAATGGAAAACATAAAATAAAAATGAAAACCCTAAATGAAAAAGAATTGAATGGTAAACACAAAAAGAAAAGGGAAACACAAAATGAAACCCCTAAACCCACCAAAACCCTAAACCCCAGCGCTTGGCAGCGCCTGACGCGTGGAGGCCTTTAGTCCCGGTTGGTGTTACCAACCGGGACTAAAGGTCCTCCTGCCTGAGCGCTCCACAGCGGCCACGTGGAGCCCCTTTAGTCCCGGTTCGTAAAACAACCGGGACTAAAAACGGGGGCCTTTAGTCCCGATTCCTTAGTCCCGGTTGCCCAACCGGGACTAAAGGCCCTTACGAACCGGGACTAATGTCCCTTTTTCTACTAGTGACACTATCTCCTTGAGAAATGCAGGGACTACATCATACATTTCAACATCAAGCCCGAGAACATACTTCTAGATGATTCACTCATACCAAAAGTCACCGACTTTGGCCTCGGGAAGCTCATGGGCTGTGACTTCAGCCATGTCTTGACGACGGTGATGGGTACCGCGGGGTACTTCGCGCCGGAGTGGATTGCTGGCATGGCCATCACAGCCAAGGCCTACGTTTACAGCTATGGCATGATGTTACTCGAGATCATGTCAGGGCAGGAGGAACGCAAGGTGGCGGTAGGACAGCATGGTGGATTTCCTCCCGTATGGTGGCCGCGAGGATGCTGGCCGAAGGGGAGTTAGACGGCGTCGTGGACACCCGGCTGGGCGGCGCCGCGGACTCAGCCGAGGTGGAGACAGCCTGCAAGGTCGCGTGCTGGTGCATCCTGGACGAGGAGAGCGCTAGGCCGACCATGGCGACACTCGTGCAGGTTCTGGAGGGGCTAGTTGAGGTCAATGTGCCGCTGGTACCGAGATCGTTCAAACTCCTCACGAACCAAGTGGATTATGTGGAATTTCTTTGGGAGTTGCCGTCAGAATGAGATTGGGTTCGTGAGACGAAACCATGTACCAAAGCATGTTTGTGTTGCCAGTGAATTTTACTTAGCTAGCCATGTTGTAAACTACTAGAGTGTACCGCAAAATTCCAAGTCTGCGATGTTGCAGTCGTCATCAGTAGCATCAATAGCTAATTAATCCTCTCCCGCGCTATAGTTTGTAAGGAAAATTATATCTCTGGCTCTAAAAAAAAAGCAGGACGACTGACCATCCCCTATAAAACAAGGCCCCTGTGCGTCAGCCGGCTGGAATGGGGGGGGGGGGGGAATCAGTAGCTCCCAGAGCCGTCCGATCTGACTTAAGCTCACAATCCTAAGCCGTCTGATCCTTGCGGGGGGAAACCCCCCACTTGCAACATTTGTTTTATACGTTTGCAACATCATCACAGCATTTTCCTCGCGATATGTGAAAAACATCCAAAAAACATTGCAACATTTCAAACACACACAAATGCAGCAAAAAATTGTGTGTATGCAACAAATCTCCATTTGGTCACAACAAATCACTGAGAAAATTATCGCATGTATGCAGCATGGAAGCCAACGCTTGCAGCATCACAAAAAACACTTGCAACATGAACATAACATTTGTAGCAGACACCTAGAGTCATCGCAGCATGTCGCCCGTGTGCTTGTAGCAAAACACACAAGAGCTTGTTGCATGTCAAAATAACATATGCAGCATCGAAAATCCACAAAACACTAACCTTCATTTTGGAGCACCAATCTCGCCGCCCCTGGCTCGCCGTCGACGTATCCGCTCGCCGGAGCTCTCCCGTCACCGGATCCGGCAAGCCCGGGTCCATCCACCCTGAGCCCCATCTTCTCCTGAGCTTGATGGCGTGAAATCAAGCTTTACCACGAGATCACCCCATCCATGTGTAGGAGATATGCCCTAGAGGCAATAATAAATGTTATTATTTATCTCCATGTTCATAATTAAGTTTATATTCCGTGCTATAACTACTATGGTTCTCGAGTCTACAATAACCACGAGGCTCGGAGGAAGACTCATATGCACGCACTAGTAGAAAACAGGGCATTGGTTTTTGCCAGATCAGAGCAACAGTCCCGGTCGACTTACGAACCGGGACAAATGCGTGCATCAGTCCCGGTTCGAGCGGCCAGGACGCCGGCCGGGCCTCGGCAGGCACCAGTCCCGGTTCAGCTGGGACCTTTAGTCCCGGTTCCAGCCACCAACCGGGACTAAAGGGCCTCGCTCCTGGCGCAACCCCTTTAGTCCCTGTTGGTGTCTGGAACCGGGACTAAAGGTCAGTCTTCAATCCCGGTTCTAGACACCAACCGGGAGTAAAAAGATGCCTATATATATGCTCGCCCCTGCGCGCTCACTCCTCTGTTTTTTGGCCGGCCGGCGTGTGGGAGTTGTGGGCTACTCTGTTGTCACCTCCTATGCACATGAGGTGTTTGATGAAATGCTCGAGCCACACTTAAGCTTTCTCCTCTCCAAGCTCGACCTCCAAGCTCCATTTTCCCCAAGATTTGTCTAGGTTTGGCGGTGCACCAACTATCCAAGTGTTCTAAAAAGGTTAGCAACTTCATCCTTTCATCTCTCACTGCTAGTTTAGCTCATTTCAAATACTCTAGAAGTAGTGTGGTTTGTGGGTTTTAGTGGAGGAGTGTATGTGTGAGTTTATTTGATTTAGATGCCCAATTTGAGCCCAAATTAACTTCTTAGTTTGCACATGTGTAGGGTGCCGTCCCGTCTGTGTCCCCGTCCTCACCGCCGTCGATCTCCCGCGCCGATCTCGTCGCCGGCACCACCGTGGTGAGCCTCTTGTTCTTATCTTTTTTTTTAAAGAAAAAAATTCTTACTTGTATGATTTATATAGCTACTTGTATAATTTGCTTACTTGTATTATTGTTTGTTATTATATAGTGCCATGGTTTTGGTATCCGCCCCCGTCGGCTCTCGTCCGGTCTATGATTCGGATGTGGTATATTATCTTTTATAACTATTTGTTTCATTTAGTGTTTATGACAATTATGCCGACCAACTTGACATAGATGTCTTTATCTAGGAGGTATGTGAACCGGAAATTCCAACCGACCCTCTTGTCGATAGGTTAAATTTAGTTGAAAAAGAAAACAATTATTTGAAAGAAAAATTGAAAAGAGTTGAAGAAGAGAAGATGAAATTGGAGTTGCATGTTGCCGACGTCGTCGATCTACACAAGATCCAGATGGATGCAATGCGCTTGAAGATTAGAAAGATTAGAAAATATGCCATTGATAATGAGGCTTAGTATCATTATGCAGTTGGATCAATTGTTACCTTAGTTGCGATTTTGATCGCATTTGTTGTTGCATTTAAATGTTTTACATAGTTGTATGTTAGTTTCAATGTATGTTTTAATTAGATGCTCTAGAGAGCTGTATGTTGTTCTATGAGAACTATGTATGAACTTTATGTATTTATTTTTTCAGTAATAACATTTGATCACTACTGTACTTTGGTTTTAATGTGATGATGAACTTGTATTAATTTGGTCATTTCTCTATTCATGATGTTCTGTAATGGTTTTTGATATACTTAATTATATAATGCACGCAGATGAACCGGCAATGGATGTACGGTGACCGACGCACCTCCGACTACATTACGGGCCTGCATAATTTTCTCGATGTGGCTGAGGCAAACATGCAGAATGGTTTTATGTATTGCCCATGTACTGTCTATGAGAATACGAAGGATTACTCTTCCTCGAAAACCCTTCACTTCCACCTGCTTGAGAAGGGTTTCATGCCCCACTATAATGTTTGGACCAAGCACGGAGAAAGAGGGGTTATGATGGAAGACAACGAAGAAGAAGAGGATGATGACAACTATCATATGTTGCCTGAATACGGTGATACTGCAACGGGGGAAGCTGAAGATCAAGAGGCACCAGATGTGCCCGATGATGATCTTCGCCGGGTCATTGTTGATGCACAGAGAAGATGCGAAAGTGAAAGGGAGAAGTTGAAGTTCGATCGCATGTTAGAGGATCACAAAAAAAGGTTGTACCCAAATTGCGAAGATGGCAACACAAAGCTCGGTACCGCACTGGAATTGCTGCAATGGAAGGCAGAGAATGGTGTATCTGACAAGGGATTTGGGAAGCTACTGAAAATAATGAAGAAGAAGCTTCCAAAGGATAACGAATTGCCTGACAGTACGTACGAAGCAAAGAAGGTTCTCTGCCCTCTAGGATTAGAGGTGCAGAAGATACATGCATGCCCTAATGACTGCATCCTCTACCGCGGTGAGGAGTACGAGAATTTGAATGCATGCCCGGTATGCGGTGCATTGCGGTATAAGATCAGACGAGATGACCCTGGTGATGTTGAGGGCGAGCGCCCCAGGAAGACGGTTCCTGCCAAGGTGATGTGGTATGCTCCTATAATACCACGGTTGAAACGTCTGTTCAGAAACAAAGAGCATGCCAAGTTGTTGCGATGGCACAAAGAAGACCGTAAGAAAGATGGGAAGTTGAGAGTGCCCGCTGATGGGTCGCAGTGGAGAAAAATTGAGAGAAAGTGGCCGGACTTTGCAGGTGACGTGGCAGTCCGTGACGCGGGGCGCGGATCCGTGACGTGGCAGTGTGGAGCTATGCCGACGGCATAGCCGTCGGCATAGCCGCGCCTTATCCTCTCGCCCCCATCTCTCTGGTTCATTCACTCGCTTCCGCCCCGCCGCCAGCACCGCCCCGCCCCCGCGCCCGCCCCGCCGCCAGCGCCGCCCTGCCCCCGCGCCGCCCCCATCCCCTCCCCCACCGCCGACGACAGCCGCCCCCGCCCCGCCCCCGCGCCGCCCCGCCCCCGCGCCCGCGCCGGCCCGCCCCGCCGCCAGCGCCGCCCCGCCCCCGCCCCGCCCCCGCGCCGCCCCGCCACCGCCGACGACACCAGCCCCCGCCCCGCCCCGCCCCGCCCCCGCGCCGCCCCGCCCCGCCCCGCACCCGCGCCGCCCCGCCCCGCCCCCGCGCCGCCCCATCCCCGGCTGCGTCGTCCCCTGCTGCGGCCGGCCCATCCCCGTCCTCGGCCGCCCCGTCCCCGATGCCGGCGGCCGACGCCACTGCCCCGCCCCTCGCCTGCTGCCCCCTGCGAGGTGAGCACATTTTTTTTTCAAGTTTTTTTTTCAGTTTTTAGTTACTGTTAGATGATGATGATGATGAGGATAATTTTTAGATGATGATGATGATGAGGATAATTTTTAGATGATGATGATGATAGATGATAGATGATGATGATTGTTAGATGATGATGATGATGATAGATGACGATTTTTTTATGCTTCGATGATTGTTAGATGTTGATAGATGATGATGATGATGAATATATTGTGATGTTCTATGAGTTGTGATGTTCTAAATTTTTGTCGCGGTGGAATTTGCAGGTTTTGTGGTGTTCCATCCCGGCATCCCCCTTGGGCATTTTTTTTTGTTTTTTTTGTATTAGATAGATAGTTAGATAGGTAGAATTTATTTGGTATTTAGAATGTAAGAAATAATTATATGTAGCATATCTTACAATTTTTTTTGGTTCGATGAGATGAATCGATGATGATGACGAATAGATGATAATGATGATGATGAATATGGAAAACTGACCGAATACAGGGCAAAAACAGGATTTATAGGTGAAAAAAAATAGACGACGAGCACATGTATAACAATCAGATTAGTCAGACCTTAGCATTTTTTTAGGGAAGATTAATCAGAACTAGTAGTACTTTTAAGTGAAGATTAATCAGAAATAGTAGTTCTTATAGAGGACGAGCACAAGGTAAACCAAATGCACATAAATGAAATCGTGATAGCATTTTTAGGGAAATAGATGAATCCGTACTACTAAAATCTAGCATTCGAAGAAAAAACAGAGTGCCGAAGGAAGAAACAGGAGGGAATCTTTTTTCAAGAAAGAAAGAAAGAAAGCAAGGGTTCATCTTGGCCTCTCATCTCCTCTCTCTGCTAACATAGAATACTTTGAATGTGGAACTTTAAGTGGATGAATTTATTTTGTATTGGTCATCTAGTAAATAATTCTATGAAGCATATGTTGCAATTTGATGTGATGATCTAAGTTGTTTTGTCGGTAAAATTTACAGGCTTTATGGTGTTGCATCTCCGTGGAGTCATCGTCGTCGGAGCTGTTGGTCCCTGATCATACCGCCGCTGTTCGACTTCATCCTCTACAGCTGAGGGTGAGCTAAAAATCCATCTCCTTCTCGGTTTTTTTTATGTCACTAGATTTGATTATCACGTCAAGTCGCGTAACCTAGGCGTCTCCCGTCCGAAAGGGTTGCATCGATAAATATGCATTCAATTGCATATTTATCACCGCAGCTCTTTCGGATTGTCCAGCGTTTTCCACGGACAGCCCGAGGATGTGTAGATTGGGTACGTTCTCCAAGCTCTACCCCGTTCCGAGACAGGATTTCGGCGGTGCCTCCCCGTTGTTCTCCGGAGCACATTCTCTCGGCTATTTGCCGAGACGTGTATCTGGAGAACAGCGGGGAGGTGCTGCCGAAATTTTGTCTCGGAACGGGGTAGAGCATGGAGAACGTACTCAATCTACACATCTTCGGGTGGGATTAGGACCTATCTTTACCTATTAGAGATGTAGGTGGATTCAATGCCGTCAACGCGGTAGAAAATAAAAATTTGATGTCATTAATTTAAATGAATACTTAATTTTGTTGTGTGGCTCCCAATAAAGCAGAGGATGGCAGATAATATGTGGATGTACAGTGGTTTTATCCGCCGGAATCGAGTTACACCAGAGTGGGTCGCGAGAACCGATGTGTATTTGAAGGAGATATTCCGTCGTCCAATGAGAATTATCCCACAATGCCCCTGTGCGAAATGTGAAAGACGTCTCCGTAAAAATCAGAAGGACATGTCTGAGCACCTTCGCACGCACAGATATATGCCAAACTTTGACATGCCGCCGATAAATTTTGCCGAGCGGGACCGTGGTAGAGAGGAGGTGATGCGACAACGCATCGGTGGTTATGCGGACGACGGGGTCAGAGACATGCTAGATGATGTCATTGCTGCAGAGATGGCACATGCGACACCTTCAGAGAATGAACCGGAGGAGCCGGAGGCAACCGCAAAGGCCTTCTTGGAGATCTTGGCCTCGTCAAAGAAACCTCTTTATGCGGGTGCCAAAGTATCTCAGCTGGATGCCATCTCGCAACTGATGGCAGTCAAGGCTGAGTACGGCTATAGCCAGAAATGCTTCGAAGCATTTCTGGGAGTATGGGCTAACAGCCTCCCCGAGGGTCATGAACTGCCGAAAAGCATGTATGCCACGAAGAAACTCATGAAGGCACTCTCCATGGATTATGAAAAAATACATGTTTGTCCGAAGAATTGCCTTTTGTTTAGGCACGAGTATGCGGATGACAAGTACTGTAGGGAGTGCGGTTCCTCTCGGTACCTTGAGGTGGTCGGTGAGGATGGTGAGAAGAGGCAGCTAGGCATCCCTGCAAAGGTTCTTCGGTATCTGCATTTCATAGAAAGACTGCAGCGCCTTTTCATCACGGAGGAGTCTGCCAAAATGATGAAGTGGCACAAGGAAGGTATAAGGTACCATCCAAATAAAATCGTACATCCATCAGAAGGCGAAGCATGGAAGTCGTTCGATGAAGAATACCCCGAGGAAGCAGCCGAGGCTGGGAATGTCAGAATTGCCATATCAGGTGATGGGTTCAATCCATATGGTATGTCGTCCAATGCATACAGCTGCTGGCCCGTGTTTGTTATTCCGCTGAATCTCCCTCCCGGTGCCCTAATGCAACACAAGACCATGTTCTTGTCGCTCATCATTCCGGGGCCTGAATACCCGGGGAAGAATTTGGGTGTGTTTATGCAGCCGCTGGTGGATGATTTGCACCTTGGTACTTCCCGAGGTTGACATACGACCGAGATCTGCAGAGAAATTTCTTGATGAAAGTTTGGTTGCACTATTGCATGCATGACTTTCCCGGTTATGCCCTTTTCTGCGGATGGTGTACAAGTGGGAAGATGCCATGCCCAGTGTGCATGCAGGCTCTACGTTTAATTTGGCTGAAGAAGGGTGGCAAGTATGTAGCATTTGACCTGCATCGACAGTTCCTCCCTCCAGACCATCCAGACAGGGAAGACAAGAAGAACTTCACGAAAGGCCGGGTTGTCCATGAAGTAAACAAGATTCCAACGTTTTCGGGGGCAGATGTTCTTGCTCAGCTAAAAGCTCTCAAGCCTGTAGGCGAAGGCAAAGACAAAGGCAAAGCCAAAGCCAAAGCCGAAGGCGAAGGCCAAGGCAAAGGCAAAGGCAAAGGCAAAGCCAAAGGCTTCGAGGGATATGGTGAGACGCACAACTGGACTCACATTACCCCCTTCACGAAGCTTCCCTATTTCAAGGACCTCAAACTTCCTTACAACATCGATGTGAAGCACACCGAAAAGAATGTCGCAGAGTCCCTTTTCCGCACGATCCTCAACATTCCTGATCAGACGAAGGATAACGTTAAAGCTAGAGCCGATCAACAGAAAATTTGTGATAGACCACGTCTAATAATGAAGCCTCCCACAGGCGGTCGGAGAAACTGGTTCAAGCCAGATGCTGACTTCGTACTTAAAAACCCAGAAAAGATGGAGGTATTGAAGTGGCTCAAACACATAGTGAAGTTCACTGATGGTTATGCATCGAATATAAGTAAGGGAGTCAATCTTTCAAGGGGCAAAGTGACCGGGCTCAAGAATCATGACTATCATGTATGGATTGAGCGGATAATGCCGGTGATGGTTCGAGGTTATGTCCCCGAGCATGTCTGGCGAGTGCTTGCGGAGCTAAGCCATTTCTTCCGCACGCTCTGTGCTAAAGAAGTATGTCCCGAGGTGATTACACAATTGCATAAGAAGGCACCAGAGTTGATATGCAAGCTAGAGAAGATCTTTCCGCCAGGCTTCTTTACTCCGATGACACATCTCATTTTGCACCTCGCGAACGAGGTATTGTTGGGGGGGCCTGTGCAGAATCGTTGGCAGTACGGCCCTGAGAGACAGAACAAGCATCTCCGACACAAATGTGGAAACAAAGCTAAGATTGAAGCTTCCATAGCTGAGGCAGTTATCCTAGAGGAGGTGTCAGACCTCAGGACATCGTACTATCCAGACCACGTTCCCACTCTGCATAATAAGGTGCCTCGATACAATATAGAACAGCCCAAGTATAAAGCCAAGCTCCATCTATTCAGCGGGCAAGGTGGCAGGGCTGGGGGATCGAAATCTTATAACATGCCACAACAAGAGTGGGAGGACCTCATGTTCTATGTCTTGCACAACATCAAGGAAGTTGAGGATGTGTGGATGAGGTAATACCACTACACCATTCCTTTATGTCTTGCACAACATCATGTTCTATGTTCACTTAGTCCCGTTCTAACACCGCTTTTCTTCTTTTAGTCAATTCGTTCGTGAGGAGTGGACGGGAATGATTCCTCCTACTGAGGCGGAGGAACTTACTCTTCTCCGGCATGGAAACCCTGGAAGGAAAAATTTTGTTGCTTGGTTCATGCAGAAAGTAAACTTTCACATTCCCCTATTAAATACCTAGTTCAACATTTATTAGTTTACCGAACTAATGCACCCAGCAATTTCAATTAAACTTGTAGGGACAAGATCCGAACATATCCATGGATGACGAATTGAGATGGGTTTCCATGGGTTTTGACCCTCGGGTCAAGACATGTGAAAAGTATGATGTGAATGGGTATCGCTTCCATACAGAGGAGCACCAGAACAGCCGACCTGATCCCAAGACTATAAATACCGGAGTGTACACGCAAGGTCAAAATTCAATTGACTACTACGGAAGGGTAGAAAAAATATACGAGCTTACATTCAGCCGTGGGCGCGAAACCCTAAGTCTCCCTGTGTTCAAATGCCGATGGTTCGACCCAGTAGAGGGGCTGAGACATACGCCTTCCGTTGGTTTGGTCGAAGTTAAACCATCAACCGTGTATGCCGGAGCCGATCTCTTTATTGCGGCTACCCAGGCCACACAAGTTTATTACCTGCCTTACCCATGCCAGAAAGAGTACCTAAAGGGTTGGGAAGTTGTGTTCAAGGTGTCGCCACATGGTAAGCTACCGGACCCGAACGATGACGATTACTACAACATTAACCCCATGACATACGAGGGAGTGTTCTATCAAGAGCAACCTGATGATGATGTGGTCAGAAACGATGACGCTGACGCCTTGGGTGATGATGAAGTGGATCGAAACGATGCCGATGCACGGAATGATGGTGAGACCATTGTTAATGAAAATGACATACTTATGCTAGAAAAGTTAAACGAAGACGCTGACGACGAGGAAGAGCCTCCACCTCCGTTAGACAACGAAGATGATATGCGTGATAGTGATGATGAGACCGATCGAGGAATCGGTTACAACAGTGATGATTCGTATGGGTTCTAGCAGATGTACGTTTCATGTCTTTTTTTTTCTATGGTTTGTTAATATGCCTTTTTATGCTTATTTATTAATGTGTTTTTTATTCGTTATTATTATGCTTTTGTTCTTCATTATTAATGTACTAATTGTTTATTCTCTTTTCAATGCAGGTTCGCTAAACATGGGCAAGGGGAATGCCGACGGCACATGTTTCCTATCGAAGCTCACCAGGATGACTAGTCGGAGTGGTCGACCCCGTACTCTTCCCTCCCGACTACTTGAGGATGACTCCTCACAGGGAGGTCGAGGGAGAGGTGCCCCTAGAGGTGGAGGGGGTCGGGGCCAGAAACAGCGCTCCCTCACCGACTTAGGGGTGTCCTCTTCGAGGCCCTCCTCTACCGAGGAGGAGGAGGAGGAGGAGGAGGTTCAGGAGGAGGAGGAGGAGGAGGTTGGGGAGGGGGAGGAGGAGGAGGAGGAGGAGGATGGTGGTGGCGGGGAGCATGGTGGTGGCAGCGAGGGGGTTGCCCACAATAAGGGGTGGCTGCGCGGTAATGCAAAGCTCCCTCCCCTTCCTGCTACCGAGGAGCAGAAGTGGCTCATTGAGCCCAAGGGAAAAGAGTAAGTGCCACTTAATCATAATTTTATTCTTTCGCTTGTACACATGCTAATATTTTCATTCTTTTGATTGTACACATGCTCATATTTTCATTCTTTCTATCTTTTGCAGCAACTGGATAATTCCTAAAGGGGCCCGTCTTCCAAACGGCGTCATCACCGTTTTGCTGAAGGAACACTGGCCGGGGCTGTTCCATCCGGATCCAGTCAGGCAGCCTGAGCACCGGGTTTTGGCCACCAGCTGGGACCACTGGGAAGCGGCCCCCCACCCGGACCATACCACGTATGCTAATGCCGTGATCACAAATTTTTGGGTAAGTTCTCTTCAGAAGCACGAGTCTTGAGTTTCTTTCGTAGTTTATCATCGAATGGGTTAACTCATGGCTTCTTCCATTCTGGTTTTCTGAATGATTGTAGAGATACTATCGAGTTCTTGACGAGCATAAGTCCACTGCCGACGAGATCGTGCTGCGCCAAGCGAGGAAGAAGGCCCGTCAGATGCAGTACGAGGTGCGCTGGGTGGCCATCTCGCAATATCATCACGACGCTCTTGAGACAAAGATGACCAAGGAAGACGCGCGGAGGATGCATGTTACCTTGGAGAGGGAGGAGTACTTGGCCGTAAGTATAACAGACTTTTCATTCCGGCGTTTGTGCTAAATTTCATCATTTCGTGTTGACATGCCATTATGCTTTCATTATGTAGGTGTGTCCTGGTTGGTGTTATGGAAAGGCCGATGGATGGGCGGCATTGGTGGATCCGTGGCTCGGTCAGGATGCAGAGTGGGCTGCTAAGAGCAAGAAAAACCGGGCTAACAGAGGGACCGACGGAACACATGGTCAGGGAAACCGGAACCACTTTAGCCACAAGAAAGTTCAGGTATATCTATTTACATGAAACATTCTTCTTCTTCTATTTACCGTCACTTTCTTATGTATCACTAACCTCTGTTTGGTGGTGCAGGAGGAGAAACTGAAGCGGCCGCTCTCTGACATAGAGGCGTGGCAGATCGCCCATACGCGGAGTAAGTCCAAGGAGGGCATGGGCGACTACTACGGCAATAGCGGGGAGAACCTGAAGGCCTACGAGGAGGTGTATCTGAAGGTAAATCCTGGCACATCTGACCCCTTAAAGCAGGCTACAGACGAGAGGGCGGTGGTGGGCATAGGGCTGAAGCTTCATGGCCGGCAGGCGGTTCTGGATGCCGTGTGTACTCCTTCTATCTCCTTCACACGGCTCCGAGCTACCGACCCGAGCCTGAGCCAGCGCACGAGCACGACCAGTGCACAGTCACACTCCCTCCTAGCCCAGCAGACCAGCGTAAGTATTTTCCCTCTTATCTTCCTTTTTGCTCACTTTATTTTCCGCATTGAGATGTTTTATGAGTTCATCATGTCATATCGTAGGCCTACATGGAGTACACACGCCAGGAGACCATGCTGTGGCAGGCGAGAGTTGCAGCAGTCCAGGAGCACAGCACTCGCATGATGACGGTTAGTTTAGCCTCTTTCATTTCACTTCCATATTTGCACTTTCATTTCTTCTGATCTTCGTGTTTGCTTGGTCAATTCACATGCAGCGCGTTTTTGAGAGCATGGCGGCCGGCACGGTTCCTGTAATGGAACCACCACCACCACCTGCTGGACCTGCACCACTGCTCCTTACCTTTGAGGAGTTTCTGGCACAGAACATGGAGGCTGCGGTTAGTACTTCCCCAAACTCATCAACCACTGCTTACCTTTTATTCAAACCCTCTGGTTGCCATTGATGCTTTGACAGATAACTGTGAAACTTACAATGTCACAGCTTCACCATTAGTCATGAACACAACACTCACTTCCTCGCTGAAAAACACTCACTTCACCATTAGTCAAATTTCTAGATTTAGTTTAGAAATTTTTGAGCTAGATCATTGAGTAGGGCATATACGAATATGAACATCTACTGCTAGGAAAGTTTTGAGCTAGATCATTGAGTAGGGCATGTGGCTTCTTATTGTTCCTGTGTAATATACTTATCATGTATGCTGATTTGAAATTCTGAATTTCAACTAGGTTGATAAGTGGGTCGAGCTCCATTCCATTCAATGCATATGGAGTTATAATGTTATTACCATGTGCAGTAGCATTGCATTTTTTAAGTCATTATCTTATAAGTGGGTCGCCCTAAAGATATTCAATGTAACATATTCCATAAAGGAATTAAAGATATCAATCCCATTATCTTATCATCTAACATATGCAAAGAGGAAAACCAACATTATCTTATCATCTTACATATGCAAAGAGGAAAACCAACATTATCTTATCATCTAACATGTCTTTTCGAATATCCAGGCAACCGGTGGATCATTCGTTGGTGGTGGTGCCGGTTTTCGCAGGACTCCCGAGTCACGGAGCCCTGTCACTCCCATCCACCGAGGAGGTGGCGGTGGCGGTAGCGCCGCCGCTAGCAGTGACGACCTGGGCTTTGGCAGTGGTGGTGGATGTCCTGGTGCTTAAGCCTGTGGGTCTTTAGATGACTTCTGGTCTTTTATGCTTCTCTAGATGACTTGTCTGCTCCTTTAGATGACTTGCGATGATGCTTATGTTTGTGATGATCATTATGTTCTTGTTATGTTAATTCTTGTGTAATGAAGTGGATCGATACTTGTGATGTTGGTTCTTGTGTGATACTCCACTTCGTCATCGTTTCGTTCTTGTGATGTTGGTTCTGAGGATGATACTTATATCTGCTGTGTATGTCTATTTCATCATATATATCTGTTGTTTATTTGAATTGAATTGAATTAAAACAGAGAAAAGAAAAAAAAACAGAAAGGAACTCTTACCGTCGGCATAGGGCAAGGCCGAGCTACCAGTGGCTGCCACGTGTCCCCTCTACCGACGGCCTTGCCGTCGGCATATATTTAACTCGATCCCGACGGCTTAGCCGTCGGCATAGGGGACACGTGTCGGCCAACTGTACTCCCTGGCGCCCGACTATGCCGACGGCCAGGCCGTCGGCATATATTTGAATATATGCCGACGGCCTGGCCGTCGGCATAGTCGGGCGCCAGGGAGTACCAGCAAGCGCCACGTGTCGGCGCTATGCCGACGGCCGAACCGTCGGTATATATTTAAAAATATGCCGACGGCTTAGCCGTCGGCATAGATATGACACGTGTCGCGTTTTTATTGGGCGTACCTTGACGGTGGCGCCGTCTGCCGCCGTCGTACGAACGAGTTTGCCGACGGCCAATTTGTACCGACGGCCGTACGGACGCCGTCGGCATAGGTACCTATGCCTACGGCAGTCCCAGGTACGCCGACGCAAACGATGCCGACGGGGCTATGCCGACGGCGGCCGTCGGCATAGGCCTATCCCGACGGGATTTTGCCCTATGCCGACGGCATAGCCTGTAATTCTGGTAGTGATTAGTCCATAGTTAATTTAATCTGAAAGAACAAGTACCATCATTAGAACTGTACGCTACATCATTAGTCCATAGTTAATTTAATCTGGCAGAACAAGTACCAAATTAAAAATAGCACGCTACATCGTTAGTCCATTGTTAATTTAATCTAGCAGAACAAGTATACCATCCTTAATAAACACAAAAAGTACCAATTTTCTTAAATATTTCTAATTTACAAATAAAAATCTTACTGTACAGAAATCATTAATGACGGGGCGTGGCGTAAATTTTGTTAACAACAAGGCCACTGCTACAAATCAGCCGGCTGATCTTAGGATAGATCAGCCACCTGGCCAACCCTTCGATCAAAATGCATGTGGCCGTCCGATCCCACAGCAGCACAGAGCCTCGTCTTCCCCCTTGCGTCATATCCACGTACACACAGCAATTCGCCACCACAATGATACGAACCGCAACTGCAGCACCGATGCTCGTACCGCTGCACCGGCGCCGCCGACCTCGCAGCAGCAGCGATGCAGTGACCGCTCAGCAGTGGCGACGCAGCAACCCTAATGACTACAGCTCCGGCCACCGTCGGTTGCATCGCTCCACCACCGGCTGTTGCGTCGCAGCACCGCTGACCCTGCTGCGTCATGCCCCTTCCATTGTACACAGCTCCGTTGCAGCAACCGACGACCACCGGCGATGCTCCATTGCAACTTCATCGCAGAACGGCGCGGCGCGATGGTGCTTCGTCGAATCTCCATTGCAGCACCGATGACACCGGCGGTGCTCCATTGCAACCTCTTCGCAGCACGGCGCGACATGACGGTGCTCTGGCGCAGCTCCATTGCAGCATCCCGCGACCACCGACGATGCTCCATTGCAACCTCAACGCAACACGGCGCACGTAACAGTGCTCCGTCACCCGCCCCATGGAGCAGCTCGTGCGGCTAGCAGCACGACGACCCCCCCTGCAGCAGCGTTACATAGCAGCATCCCCTCGGACGACGGCGAGATGCGGGGGGTCGCAGAACCACGAGCGCGTCGCGCCCCGACGCCGGTTTGCAGCGCCACCAGCTCCGCCGCTCCGGCGAGATCCACGGCCAGCCGACGCCGGATCAGAGCCAGAGATGATTCAATGGATTTGATAGAGGGGTGAGAGAGAGAGAGGAGAGATGTGGGGGAGAGCAGAGCATGGCAAAACCGAAACGTGAGGTGGGGGGAATGGGAGGTTGAAGACGCGTTCGTGGGGAACGGGAGGTTGAAGACGCGTTCGTGGGTGGGCCCGTGGGGCACGTGGCAAGCTATGTAGGAGGTTTACGTGACTGAATAATCAGTCGGTTGAAACGGAGAGTTTTCCTAACAACAAGCACCAGACACGCAGTTAATGTAATCTAACCGAACAATTATCAACTTATCAAGATTCAACTCTTCAGAGATTTTAATAGTAC
This sequence comes from Elymus sibiricus, assembly GCA_039707655.1. Taxonomy (NCBI): domain Eukaryota; kingdom Viridiplantae; phylum Streptophyta; class Magnoliopsida; order Poales; family Poaceae; genus Elymus; species Elymus sibiricus. The sequence goes on along the minus strand of CM077674.1, from coordinate 12,209,121 downwards.
CCCAGGGCCATTAGACGTACTAATAATTGTCAGAACTTCCTCAAATTTTACCTAAAAATAATAATAGAACGTACTTAAATTTGATTAGTCATTCTAACGAATGTGCTCCATAGTCAATTACCAAGCTGCTGAATCAGTAACACGAAACCATCGTGTAATTGGTACATCTATCATTGGAGCTGGAACAATGCAACGTAGGAGGTCTGAATAATTTGCCCGAATAATTTATGAAGCTAAGGTCTTTTTGTCACATCATGACGTGTCAAAAGTGTTTGGAATCTGGCCCCACTCCCCATCAAGTTACACTCCGCATGCACACTGCCAGGACCTGAAACGGGCGGGCCACATGTGTTCCAACTGTATATGCCGCACCCCTACATCCTATGCCTATCAGGCCCGCATGGGAGACAACCAGCTGACACATTCGCATCCCGAGGCCCAGGGGGACGATCAGGATTCAGCGACCCCCATTAAGACACATTCGCACTCACATACTCCTACGATGCACTAGAAAGTTATCACAAGACTGCGAAGTCTGTAATTGATTTTCTGAGGCGATCTTGAGTGTCGGATTTCAATCAAACAATCACATCAAAAGGTTTGCTATTGGCGTCATTAATTTGCTTCAAAAAGAGGTAGGAGCTCTGCCATTGAATTAAAAAGGTAGAGAAATAATTGCATGTGAAGTTGGTTAGGAGGACAACAACTTCTCGTGCCGTGTGTTGACCCAGTCCCAGTACGCCGAGTACTTTCCGGCGATGCGACGATGACGATGAAGCACGGTGACCCGATCCCGCTCCTTTGCGATGCAATCCCGTCGAGGTACTTTACGCCGGGCGAACGCACAGCACACACACGCGCACAGCGGCCAGCCGGCGTATTGCCACAGGCTCGTATCGAGCCTGTTTTGAATTGTATTGCTTCACAACTCACGGTTACAAGTTTACAGAGGGTATACGTACATATATATAGCAGCTTAGCCAGCACTAGCAAACCTAGTCGGTGCATGTCTAGTACTAGTCCTACTCGGACACACACACATGCACATGTGACCTACGTACACGTACACCTATGGAAATCTAAGCCTGTGGCAATTCGCAAGTCTAGCGTAACAAGACTCCTCTGTAGGCATCGTAGCACTCTCGACATCCAAGGAAGAGATGAAAAGAATTCACAGCATTTTTCAAAGACAGCAAATTGGGAAAGTATCTACTGTCTGGACTGTGTAGGCTCTATGTGGTATACGTACAAGCTAGGTTGCATGCAGTCTTGCAGATTTTGCACTCGACATCGAATCTGCGTTCTCATGTCGCTATCAACAAGCAGCGGCCATCGATGGCGATTAGGCGAGTCGTGTGGGCGTTAGCAACGACCATCACATCTGATGGGAATAGGAATTCCTAGCTACATTTACATTTATCTTATTGACACTATAGTTGACTCGTAGCTGGGGTCGCCTTTATGCAGCCTACAAATTGCGCAAAGCCAAACACATAACCCCAACACCAACACCAACAACAACACGAGACACACCAGCTTACTGCCGCAGCGCAACGATGAGCAAGATACTCATCGCCATGTCTTTTGTGCTGATGTTCTCGGCAGCTGCGCCGCAAGCATCGGCCGCGGTCTCTAGAGCGGCTGGAGGGATCTTGCAGATCCCTTCTAATGACTCCTTGGCTCACTGCATCCCAAGGTGCGGGGATGTTGACATCTCCTATCCATTTGGTATAGGGCCCGGCTGCTTCCGTCAAGGCTTCGATCTCACCTGCAACCACTCCACCAAGCATCCCAAGCTCTTTCTAGGCAGCAGCACTGTCCAGGTCACTGGCATGTACTCCAGCTTCGGCATAGTTTTGTCCCCTATAATCTTCAACCGTACAACGAGGCCAGGTATAAATACCTACAACATGTCATGGGTGGCCCCTACTAAAGGTATTACTATCGCTAGTGGTAATACTTTGTATGTAGCTGGTTGTGATTTCGACGTCACCTTGTTTGAGTATGGTACGGGAGACATAGTTGGCTCTTGTATGAGTAGATGCGCCGGCAAGAAGGCACCAACTCGAGGGCCCTGTAATGGAATAGGCTGCTGTCTCATCAGTTTACAAAGGGACCTGCCAGGCTTTGGTGCAAAACTTGTCAGCACTAATACTACTGCAACACAATCAGATTGGTTGCACCCTGGCATCATGGCTTTCGTGTCAAGTGATGATTATTACACACGTAATACAACCGATCTTTTCTCAAGTTGGACAAATACAAGCAATATTTATGATACGATGCTTAGTGTTGCCATCATGGACCAACCAAGCTGTGAAAGTGCACAACTGAACAAGGAAAGCTATGCCTGTAGCAACGGTAGCAGTTGTCAGAATTCCTCATCTGGTGGTTACCAATGTGGCTGCTCTTCTTATAGCGGAGGCAACCCTTACATTTTAGATGGATGCATGCAAAAGGTACTTCCGGCCCTACATTTTCCCCAAAATGAGTTAAAATTGCCTTTTATTTAGCCTTCATCCTCTTGTTCTTACTTTGTGTGTGTATCTACCGTGGAGCAGCAGATTATAACGCCAAGCCCAAAGAAGACTGTCCCACATCATGTGGACGCATTATTATTCCCTTCCCCTTTGGTCTTGAAGAAGGGTGTTCTGCAAACGAAAGATTTCGTCTTAATTGTACATCCGGTGATCTCACATTTTCTCTCTCAGTTGCACAATATCATGTGACTGATATATCCGTGGAAGATGGGACTCTGATTGTTAGCAACATGGTGAACGGAAGTAATTCTGAAGAGGTAGTAATAATCCAGACTGACAATACTGAACATGCATGGGAGTCGGGCTCCCCTATGGAAGATCAATTTGATTTCTCTCTGGACTACAACATTGTTATGAAGTGGGCGGTTGCCAATTTAACTTGTCAAACAGCTATGCAAAAGGATGCTATGTATGCATGCCGCAGTTCCCACAGCTACTGCCTAAACGTCACCCATGGGGAAATATTTATGGGATACCGTTGCAAGTGTTCTTTAGGCTTTCAAGGAAATCCGTACATCAAGGATGGCTGCACAGGTCTGATCCTCCTCATCACCCTTATTTGTGCACTAATGTTGCTCTCGCACGTACAAATATTTAGAAAATCTATTTTATCTATCAATTATATATTAAAAGCACAATACAAAAGAAAAATTACAAGATCACTAGAAATTCTCCAAAAAAAAGAGAGAAAAATATCCGCTCTTCGATTTGGTGGACCATAGTAGTAGATCACAACCGTTACATCCACATAACTGTACTTGAACACATAGTATCCATTAGATCTACATAATCGTACATTAACAGATCACATCCGCTAGATCTTTATAGTCGTACGTAAAGAAATCACATCCATTAAATCTTCATAGTTGTACCTAAACATATCATATCATAACTTTTTATAAACATATCATAATCGCATCCATCAACTAAACTGACCGCATCCGTTAGATATGCATAACTATGCCTTATCAAATCAAATCCATTAGATCTACATAGTCATACCTCAACGAATCACATATGTTGGATCTTCATAACTGTATCTAAACATATCATAATCAGTTGATCTTCATATGTCAAAAAATCATAGCCGATAGATCATCATGATTACATTTATACAGATCTCACACAATTTATTTATAATGCACGTGTTAATTATTAATTGAACTATAAATTACAAGCCGATAGATCATCTCTCCTGATCTGGTGGTTGACTTCGGTGGTGCGATACAAATTATGGACGACGACTTGACACAGAGGGATGGTTGTGCAGTGGCAGCGGTCACATCATATGTAACTGTCGGGATCATAGAAAAGTGATGGTGACAACACATGAGTGACTATAAAATATTATTTATGAAAACATAACCATATATCTAGACAAAGTTTTTGTCCTCCACTCGTCGCGCCACCACTACTTTCTCCTCCCCTCACCGCGCCGTCGCCGGAGGACGTTGTCGGGCGAAGCCCGCGCGGCCGACGGCGGCGGCAGGTCGCCTTCCCGCGGCAGCCTCTGGTCTGTAGGGCAGCAGCTCCGGGCGGTGCATCGGCATGCGTCGGGACTCGGCCGGGGTCCTGCGGCTGTTCTTGGCGTCCTTGCGTGGGGTGCAGCAGCGGTCTCCGGCGGCATGGCAATGAGGCTGTGTCAGGGGCGTGAGGCATGTGCGACGTGTTGACCAGATCCGTCTACTTGTGTGGCGGCTGGGCTGCTGCTAGGAATTGGGCGCCGTCCATAGGGCGTCTCGGTGGAGTTAGGCCAGGGACCATGGGTGTTGCGACCATGCGTGATGTGGTGCCATGGTTCTTGGCTGCAGGAAAATTCTGCTTTCCGTGCTTCAGATCCGGCCATGTCGGCCCCTAGGTCGATGGGCCTGGACAGAACTCGCTTCGGCGAGGTGGCAATCGATGGTGATGTGCTACGCTGTATGTGTTGGTCTATATACTGATCACTCTGGTTTGGTGCGGCAGCCTCTCTGTGGATTGCGATGGCCACCAAAAGATCTTCACGAGGATTTCTCTCTTCAGATTTGGTGGTTGTCTTTGACAGTGAGATGCAATCTATGGACGACGACTTGACGCAGGGTAAGGTTGTGCAGTGGCGGCGATCGGTTCTATAGCCCATCACACGTAGCTGCTTGGATCGCGGAAAAGTGGTGGCGACCGATAGTGGTGCTTCACAAGTACCTAGTCTTGAACTCCGGGGTGAAAACTTAGGTCTGACACGAGTTGGTCATACATGCCAATGGCGATGCTTTCTGTTGTTAGCTTGTTGAAGGCATTGCTCGGATAAGCTCAGACTGGTTCTTCAGGGTAAAAACCTAGAATCTGACCTTTGATGGTTGAATCCGGTGACTTCGGTGTAGAGCGATGCTCTCTTCCTGAAGGGGTTGCTGTTGAAGAACCTCATTGTCCTTATGGTGTCATGAGATGGTTGGTACGGATACGGTTGTTGCTGTATTTTGTCGATCGCAGATTTGTTCGATTTGATGTTTTTTTCTCTTTTAGTTACAGCTTTGGTATTATATGACTTTGCTATTTTCCAGTGGGTTTTTGTGCGTTTGCGTTGGTTTTGTCTGTGTGCATCCTAGCTATGCAGTGGCCAGGTGTGTTTGTATCCACTAGATGCTTCATTTTGAGTCAATAAAATCCACCCTTTGTCGAAACAAAAATATATCTATAGACAATATAAAGGTCAAAGATAGACCTTTAGAATTGTATCAACGTCTAAAATGTAATGTATGATGCAATTAAGGGGTAAATATAAGTAAAAATATATACATGAGATAAAATAAATAATTAGCCACCTTGCTAGTTTGTGAAAGCATCACGCAAACCTAAAGGAGTTTCAACTGAAACTTGGAGATCATACGAAATTGATCTGGCATTTTTTTAGCATGTAGTAATATATTCGCCACCCATATATAACCAATGAGAGTTTTCTACAGATATCGATGAATGTGCACTATCAAACTACTGCAATGGGACATGTCAAAATTTTCTTGGAGGCTACACATGCACGAGTTGCCCTCATAGAAAAGAGTTTGATCCAATAAAACGGCAGTGTGTTGCATCAGCCAAGCAACACAGTCTTCTTTTGGGTAAGTTGTAGCTAGCGAAATATCCTTATTGCACTTATAATTAACCAAATGCGGTGTGACTCAGAGAGCTATGATTACATGTAGGTATCGCAATTGGAACTGGATGTGGCCTTGGCTCCATAATTATTGCAGTCTGCGTAGTTGTATTTGCCAACAAGTGGAAGAAAGGCATCCAGAAGAGAATCCGACAAGCACACTTCAAGAAAAATCAAGGCCTACTCTTGCAGCAGTTGATCTCAGATGAAAGCGCCACAAACAAAACAAATATATTCTCCTTGGATGAACTAGAGATGGCAACCAACAACTTTGATGCCACTCGTGTTCTTGGTCGTGGAGGACATGGTACAGTTTATAAAGGGATTCTATCTGACCAAAGGGTGGTGGCTATTAAAAAATCCAAAATTGTGGAGCAGACTGAGATAGACCAGTTTATCAATGAGGTTGCTATCTTATCTCAAATCATTCATCGCAATGTGGTAAAGCTATTTGGTTGTTGCCTTGAATCTGAGGTGCCTTTGCTGGTGTACGAGTTCATATCTAATGGTACATTGCATGACCTTCTTCACATTGACATTAGTGCCAAATGCTTGCTGTCATGGGATGATCGCATTAGGATTGCGGTAGAAGCAGCAGGAGCACTTGCTTATCTGCACTCGGCTGCTGCAATACCAATTTTCCATAGAGACGTGAAATCTTCTAACATACTATTGGATAGCAGCTTCGCTACAAAGGTTTCTGACTTTGGTGCTTCAAGGTCTCTTTCACTCGATGAGACTCATGTGGTGACTATTGTCCAAGGAACATTTGGTTACCTAGATCCAGAATATTACTATACTGGGGCAGCTAACGGAAAAGAGTGATGTGTATAGTTTTGGAGTAATACTTGTGGAACTTTTGACAAGAAAAAAGCCAATTTTTATCAATGATATTGGTGCAAAACAAAACTTGTCCCGTTATTTTGTGGAAGGATTGCAAGAGGGAGCTATCATGGAAATAATGGATCCTCAGATTGTCAAGGAGGCAAACCCAGAAGAGATTGATGATATTTCCTCACTTACAGAAGCATGCCTGAGACTCAAAGGAAGAGACAGACCTACTATGAAAGAAGTAGATATGAGGTTGCAATTCCTGAGAACTAAGAGGCCGAGAAAACACAACATTCTCCCAGAGGTTAGTAACTCTAATGCACAGATGCTGCCCAGCTGCTACAGTCTAGAACAAGAACTTTCATCCTCACTCACTTTGTCACGCTAAGTATATAGGTGCAATACCACAATTGCGTCCTTCCAAGTATTCATCTGAATTACCATTTGTTTTCGCTGGAGTCGTATTATGTATTTATGTTACATAGTTCACTTTAGACCAGAGTATGTTATGTAGTTTCGCTTCCGGTATATTTGCAGAGTTTATTTGTAAGCCCATGTCAATTGTGTACAACTGTATTACAATTATTTCGGCAAATATGCTTGTAAGGAATAACTTAAGATACATCATAGTATTTAAGTTGCAGTGGTGGAGAAAGACATATTTGTAGCGTTGTCAACAAATGTCATGCCTTCCAATACCATTGGCTTACTTGGTAGAAGCTCCAATAGGATGTGACGGATGCCTGATTAATTTTAGCCAGACAGTAGTTCACTGTATTTTTTTTATATTAACATCGTAAAAGACCCTTCAGACCAGATAAGTAGGAACCAAGGCAAAATTAGAGCAAGAGTAAGGGAACAAAAGGCCAAAATTTGATGTCTTTGCCTCTCTGCGTAACAAGTATTGATGGCATGGTTCACGTCAATTGAATTTGCTCAAAAGGCCAAAATCCTGAACTCTGCATAGGGAACAGAGCTGCAAAACTGTTCTTGCAAGAGTCTTTAGCAATGTCAGACGCTCCGGGTTTATCAAGTGGTACGTCGTCTTGTCCAGCACAGGCTGCAGGCTTATCACATCGGCCTCCCTGTGGACCTCTTCCATGCTGGAAGCCGTCTTCAATGCCACGGGCTGCTCGCTGTTGGCTTTCAGGAACTGAACATATGCTGCATGCACCATAAGTATTTGTACGTATAAAGATTACATTACACATGTATTAAATCCATCTCAAACGCACATATAGCAAGCTTAGCTTGCCTGTGAGAAATTTCTCAAGCTGTGTGGACTGATACAGGTCGAAGTAGATCGAGTTCATTTTGAAGCCGTCAATCTAGCACACAAAAATTAAGTCAGTTTTACATTGCTCAGAATGATATTGCTACGCATGTCAGACATTTCAACAGGTTGAGATGAGATCTATATATGGAGGATGTATAAATACCATCATCCTTGCATAAGCTGAGCCAATGTGGCCAGCTCCGATCACTCCAACAGTCTGCCCCTTGAGCAAGTTCCAAACAAACCTCTATGTTATTAATCTCTCTCTAAATATTATTACATACAGCATATATATGCTACAAAATCAAGCTAGTAAGAACCATCATTTTGATAGCAGTAGCACCACTGAAAGGTATGGGAGCCATCCATCATAGAGGCCAGCCCGCATGAACTGGTTGAACTGCCACCAACAGCGACGCCGCCAGCTCTGCCGTTGTCTCTGCCAGAACCCCCTGTATCCACTCATCCATCCATCATTCTTGATAATCAAGAGATTCAGACTTCGCAGCAGCAACATATCATGGCACCCCAAAAATTCAGTTCAATGTGTTACATCGAGGTGTGTTGCCAATGACGATGCCGTTCCTGTTACTATTGGCAGCATCGACGTCGATGTTATTGTACCCGATGTCCATGTTGCTGAAGGCTGTCCCACAGGCATGCCTTAGCGCGGAGAAGAGCACTTCCCCGGTCCTCTGTCAACTGCAGTCTGCAGTTAACTTTTGCCGCCACAACAGCATCGAGACAGGAAACTAATTAATAGTACTAGAAGCACCTTAACTGCAGTTTTTTGGACCGTATAACAGTCTAACAAAGATACTTTGTCATTCATCATTCATTACTCAATGTGAAACATCACATGAAGAAGCAGAAAAGACAAAGAAGAAACAAGGAAGAATGGAATAAACGATCTTCAAAGTCAGATTCAGAGAACCACAGTACAAGATATGAGGCTAAAAGCAGGAATAAAAATCTTTACAGATAAGAATTCAGAGTGCACCAGAAAGCATATAGTGTAGTAACAGAAAGTGAATATACTCGACACTATGCGATCAGGAAGCTGAACACCATAGATTCACACAGCATCGAGCAGTCAGGGGGAAAAAAATCACAAATTGGAAGTGCATTAGTACTATTCAGATAGGTCTGGCAGCAATTTCCAGGAAGGCGAGATGCTCCAGGAATTACTTAAAACACATCTCTTCACGACCAAGTATTTGTTGGTTAAAAGAGCCATTTTTTCTGCATCATATCAGAAAAATGTTATGTCAAATCGTAGTGTCGTGCAGTAGTGCTAAAGCAACGGCAGCTGTCAGCACATGGCTTCACAAAAATTCCAAAAGGTTCGAGAAACCACATCCTCGATCCAGTATGGTAGTAAAACGAATCCGTGGCTCCAAGCAAATAAGCAGTCAGTCAGGCTGTATGTTAACAAAGTGAGGACAGTAGGCATTAGCAGCAAAAAAATTGACCCTAATAAATTTTTAACTTACCCAGTAACAAGTTAATGCGTATACTCAGACAACACAAGCAATCTCTCAAAAATCTCATTCTAACAAGTTAATGCGTATATTTCCGTCAGGTACTTCATAACGAGTATAGCGAACAGTAAAAACTACAAGTGCTGGATACCTAGGAGGAGGATGTGAACTTGGTACCAGTCGGTTGGCCGGCCTTGTCGATCAGGAGAGCATACAAGTACAACTAGCAAGTATTTGTTTGTTATCAGAGCCATTTTGTTTGCACTATTATATCAAAAAACTGTACTGCAAAACAATCCTAGCGTTGCGCAATAGCATTATAGCAACTGCAGCTGTCAGTGTATTAAATTGGCTTCCCAATAGTTCCACAGATTCCAGCAATCGCATCCACAATCCAGTGTGCTAGCAACATGAATTAGTTCGTAGTACCAAGCAAATGAGCAGTTGGTCAGGATGTTTGTTAACAGAGTATATTTAATTTGTCCATGTATAGAGAAAGAAAACATAGTGGAAAGTAAGTAGGCAGTAGCAGAGGAGCTTACAGAGGACCTTATACCTAGCTAAGAGGATGTTATCAACAATCGTTTTAGTTAGCATTTGTTTTGTTATTGAAGCCATTCTCTTTGGGAAAAATAGCAGACAAACGTAGTGTATAAAGAGAGTGAGGCAAAAAAGACAAATTTGACCTGTGGACGAAACAATATCACAAAATGAACCGTTGGCGAAATTTTTTCACCCGGCTGACCCTTTTGTGTAGCGCCCGACAGCTAGGCGCCACACTACACTGTGCAGCGCCTGGCTCTCAGGCGCTACACGCCTAGCCAGCGTCGCACCCCAGGCTGCCTGAAAAATGCTAAGTCAGTGTGCAACGCCTGAGAGCTAGGCGCTACACTATACGTGCGGCCACTAGTGCAACACCTAGACGCTAGGCGCTACACACTACCAGAATAAGTCACGTTCCCGACGGCCCATACTATGCCGACGGGGGCCGTCGGCATAGATGGCGGTACGCCGACGGCCTAAGGCAAACCGTCGGCGTAGTTCGGCCGTCGGCATACCACCGTCTATACCGACGGGGGCCGTCGGCGTAACCAAGCCGTCGGCATATGTCGTGATATGCCTACGGTGGCCGTCGGCATAGACAGGCCGTCGGCATATATGCAGGCCCGGCCACCCGGTGGTTAACTGCCGTTTGACGCCGTCAAACATATGCCGACGGCCCTAACGGCAGCCGTCGGCATAGCTATGCCGACGGCTAGCTAAGCCGTCGGCATATCTTTGGCCACGTCATCGATCCGCGGCACCGTGCCACATCATCGATCCGTGGCATAGCTTTGCCGTCGGCATATCTATGTATTATTTTTTACATTTTTTATATTTTTTTATTTTTTTCTAAATTGAAATATGATTAATTTAAATGTGATTTATCTAAACATAAACATACATAGATACACCACGCGTGTCTGTTGGGCCCAGTTTGCCGCCCGGTCAACAGTGCCAGGGTTAGACGGGACGGGGTACTTGGGGGGGTAGCTATGCCGCCAGGTCTTGCGCTGGGCCCTCTTACACGTCTCGAAGTGTGGTGGCAGGTGCAAGCACCCGGCACGCGGCTCCATAGTGTGACCCCCCTCACGTACGTCGCTGCCGCCGTCGCACGGAGGGGGGAAACGGCCACATCAGGCAGACACGGAGGGAATTCGAGGATTTAAACGGTTGTATCAGGCATGGCACCGAGGTACTTTTGGCCCCCGGTGGGAGGGCATGCCCCTCCCTCCTCTGCACATGGCCTACGCATGCCGCAAGGACACCACAAAGTATTTTCCATGCCGCTTCTGGGCATGATTTCATGCGCCGCCTTGCAGATCTGCAATTTCCGGCGATGAAACCCTAGCAGAGCAATAAATTTCTCGAATATTCCACGCGGGTCCGAAAAATGCGGGGGCCTGGCACGTGTCATGCGATGGCTTCCTTTGTGAGCACGAGAAGTTTCAAGGCCAACGGAGCAACAGGACCCGCACTTGCTGCACAAACCGGACACGTTCCCTCTCGATACCCAGAGACTAGCTCGGAGATGGTGCGGTTTACAAGCGGTTATATCATTGTTCTCACACAGACGGCAAACTCAAAAATAGTAATAATTGAATTAATAAAAAGCACCGGCATCCATCATTAGGAAGATGGACCGTCACTGTGAATCTTCAGTGCCCGGAAGGGGTGAAGATTCACAGTAATGGTTCATCTCCTTAACAGGAGTGTAATGAAGACCGAAGCTTACTGCGTCTGGATTATTCGACTATTTAAACTGGTCATGTTGCTTGTCTCTGGGCGAGGTGGTACTAAAAGTTTTCTGAGAGACGTACTAAAGAAATTTGGAGAAAAAAGAAAAAAAAAACCGTCGGCATAGATGCCACGGATCGATGACGTGGCCCGTGCTAAAGAAATTGTGAGGAAAAAAAAAGAAAATACCTATGCCGACAGCTTTGCCGTCGGCATAGGCCCCCTTATCCATTCGCGGGCCTCCTCCTCCACTCACTCTCTCTCTCTCCCCGATCCAATCTCTCTCCCTCGACCCGACGCCGCCGCCGCCACCCTCTCCGCGCGCGCCGCCGTCGCCACCACCAACGCCGCGGCCGCCCCCTCCTCGTCCCGCCGCAGCCGTCGCCACCACCACCGCCGCGGCCGCCCCCTCCTCGTCCCGCCGCCGCCGTCCTAGGGGGGTAGCTACCGCCGCCGCCGCCGGTCCTTGGGTCCTCTCCGGCGACATGGCCCGCGGGTAGGCCTGCATCTCCCGCCCCAGCTCCCTCGGGCGCGACTCCTCCGTCGGGCGCATCCCCTCTCTCCCCCGGTGTCCAGCCGAAGCTCCTGGCCCGGTCCGGCCAGGGCTCGACTCCGTCGAAGGACCGCCGTTCCCCGTCCCCTCCTCCCGGTCCGGCTTGTCGTCCGCTAAAGTGAGCAGCTCCTGTGAATTTTTTTTTTTGCAAAATTTTCATGTAGATTTGCTATGATATGGATGTGTTGATTGGATGTGGTGATTGTGCACAAATAGTAGTACAAGATGTAGATTGTGCCATGTAGTAGTACAAATTTTTCAGAATTTGAGAGATAGAATTTGGCTGTTGACAGTTGTATGTTGTTATGTCGCGGATTCTTCCCTTTGTAAATATGAAAGCAGCTTGTACGATCTATTCACAGACTTGCTCTGCTGCTTTGTAGTCCAACTGATTATGTACTATTGATCGTCCTCAATATCAGTATGGTAATTCGATCATCTAATCTGTGTGTGTTATATCTATCAACTCCATTGTGAATCTTCTCTTTATCTTAAGGCTGTACTCGCTGTGCTAGAATGATCAGATGATATAGTAAATACAGCTTTTCTTTTTACAAGGTTCAGATCATAAGGAATGTCATGTCCTGTGAACCAAGTTCAGTACGTTGTCTATCAAATATATTCCTGTTTCTCGTTCAGAATGTGATGTTCCGTTGGATCTTGCTCCAGTTCAGATAATCAGTAGTGCATATTTCGGCTGATATTTCTACTACAGAGCACTTGGTGGCGATGGATAAATCTCTTTCTTAGTCAAAGTGTCGGACGGGTTGGGTTTCTTGTTTGAAGAGACTTGCATTGTTGACTATTATAGCCTTTTTCTGTGTAACTTAAGAAGTGTTAACATATTTGCATTTTCTATAAAATGTTTTTGCAACTTGAAAAACAGTGCACTTTTGTAAAAAATATATAGATAATTTAAAAGTATCCATTTGCTTCAAAATGTTTAGGTGATTTTAAAACATGTTCAACTATTTTAGAAAAAAATGTTCTTGAAATTTAAAATTTGTCATGTGTTTCAAAACAATAATAATACTTGATTTTAATACAAGATGTAGATTGTGCCAAGGTGAGCAGCTACTTTGTTGTTTCAATTATTTCTTTTGTTGGTACTATATTCACTGTTGTATGAATGTGAAGAAAAAAGTTTGACACTTGACAAAAGTAAGGATTTGAAATATCATGATGATCTAAATTGTTCACTCTATCTTGTTTGAATTTACAGACTTTCTTGTGTTGCATCTCCGTGGAGTCATCGTCGTCCCTGATCATCCCGCCGCTGTTCGACTTCATCCTCTACAGCCGAGGGTGAGCTACAAATCCATCTCCTCCTCCGTTTTTTTTCATGTCACTAGATTTTATTTTCACGTCAAGTCGCGTAACCTAGGCGTCTCCCGTCCGAAAGGGTTGCATCGATAAATATGCATTCAATTGCATATTTATCACCGCAACTTTTTCGGATTGTCCAGCGTTTTCCACGGACAGCCCGAGGATGTGTAGATTGGGTACGTTTTCCATGCCCTACCCCATTTCGAGACAGGATTTCGACGGCGCCTCCCCGTTGTTCTCCGGATGCACATTCTCTCGGCTTATTGCCGAGACGTGTATCTGGAGAACAGCGGGGAGGTGCTGCCGAAATTTTGTCTCGGAATGGGGTAGAGCATGGAGAACGTACTCAATCTACACATCCTCGGGTGGGATTAGGACCTATCTTTACCTATTAGAGATGTAGGTGGATTCAATGCCGTCAACGCGGTAGAAAATAAAAATTTGATGTGATTAATTTAAATGAATACTTAATTTTGTTGTGTGGCTCCCAATAAAGCAGAGGATGGCAGATAATCTGTGGATGTACAGTGGTTTTATCCGCCGGAATCGAGTTACACCAGAGTGGGTCGCGAGAACCGATGTGTATTTGAAGGAGATATTCCGTCGTCCAATGAGAATTATCCTACAATGCCCCTGTGTGAAATGTGAAAGACGTCTCCGTAAAATCAGAAGGACATGTCTGAGCACCTTCGCACGCACGGATATTTGCCAAACTTTGACATGCCGCCGATAAATTTTGCCGAGCGGGACCGTGGTACAGAGGAGGTGATGCGACAACGCATCGGTGGTTATGCGGACGACGGGGTCAGAGACATGCTAGATGATGTCATTGCTGTAGAGATGGCACATGCGACACCTTCAGAGAATGAACCGGAGGAGCGGGAGGCAACCGCAAAGGCCTTCTTGGAGATCTTGGCCTCGTCAAAGAAACCTCTTTATGCGGGTGCCAAAGTCTCTCAGCTGGATGCCATCTCGCAACTGATGCAGTCAAGGCTGAGTACGGCTGTAGCCAGAAATGCTTCGAAGCATTTCTGGGAGTATGGGCTAACAGCCTCCCCGAGGGTCATGAACTGCCGAAAAGCATGTATGCCACGAAGAAACTCATGAAGGCACTCTCTATGGATTATGAGAAAATACATGTTTGTCCGAAGAATTGCCTTTTGTTTAGGCACGAGTATGCGGATGACAAATACTGTAGGGAGTGCGGTTCCTCTCGGTACCTTGAGGTGGTCGATGAGGATGGTGAGAAGAGGCAGCTAGGCATCCCTGCAAAGGTTCTTCGGTATCTGCATTTCATAGAAAGACTGCAGCGCCTTTTCATCACGGAGGAGTCTGCCAAAATGATGAAGTGGCACAAGGAAGGTATAAGGTACCATCCAAATAAAATCGTACATCCATCAGAAGGCGAAGCATGGAAGTCGTTCGATGAAGAATACCCCGAGGAAGCAGCCGAGGCTGGGAATGTCAGAATTGCCATATCAGGTGATGGGTTCAATCCATATGGTATGTCGTCCAATGCATACAGCTGCTGGCCCGTGTTTGTTATTCCGTTGAATCTCCCTCCCGGTGCCCTAATGCAACGCAAGACCATGTTCTTGTCGCTCATCATTCCGGGGCCTGAATACCCGGGGAAGAATTTGGGTGTGTTTATGTAGCCGCTGGTGGATGATTTGCACCATTCTTGGTACTTCCCGAGGTTGACATACGACCGAGATCTGCAGAGAAATTTCTTGATGAAAGTTTGGTTGCACTATTGCATGCATGACTTTCCTAGTTATGCCCTTTTCTGCGGATGGTGTACAAGTGGGAAGATGTCATGCCCAGTGTGCATGCAGGCTCTACGTTTAATTTGGCTGAAGAAGGGTGGCAAGCATGTAGCATTTGACCTGCATCGACAGTTCCTCCCTCCAGACCATCCAGACAGGGAAGACAAGAAGAACTTCACGAAAGGCCGGGTTGTCCATGAAGTAAACGAGATTCCAACGTTTTCGGGGGCAGATGTTCTTGCTCAGCTAAAAGCTCTCAAGCCTGAAGGCGAAGGCAAAGCCAAAGCCAAAGCCAAAGGCGAAGGCGAAGGCCAAGGCCAAGGCAAAGCCAAAGCCAAAGCCAAAGGCTTCGAGGGATATGGTGAGACGCACAACTGGACTCACATTACCCCCTTCACGAAGCTTCCCTATTTCAAGGACCTCAAACTTCCTTACAACATCGATGTGATGCACACCGAAAAGAATGTCGCAGAGTCCCTTTTTCGCACGATCCTCAACATTCCTGATCAGACGAAGGATAACGTTAAAGCTAGAGCCGATCAACAGAAAATTTGTGATAGACCACGTCTAAACATGAAGCCTCCCACAGGCGGTCGAAGAAACTGGTTCAAGCCAGATGCTGACTTCGTACTTAAAAAACCAGAAAAGATGGAGGTATTGAAGTGGCTCAAACACATAGTGAAGTTCACTGATGGTTATGCATCGAATATAAGTAAGGGAGTCAATCTTTCAAGGGGCAAAGTGACCGGGCTCAAGAGTCATGACTATCATGTATGGATTGAGCGGATAATGCCGGTGATGGTTCGAGGTTATGTCCCCGACCATGTCTGGCGAGTGCTTGCGGAACTAAGCCATTTCTTCCGCACGCTCTGTGCTAAAGAAGTATGTCCCGAGGTGATTAGACAATTGCATAAGAAGGCACCGGAGTTGATATGCAAGCTAGAGAAGATCTTTCCGCCAGGCTTCTTTACTCCGATGACACATCTCATTTTGCACCTCGCGAACGAGGTATTGTTGGGGGGGCTGTGCAGAATCGTTGGCAGTACGGCCCTGAGAGACAGAACAAGCATCTCCGACACAAATGTGGAAACAAAGCTAAGATTGAAGCTTCCATAGCTGAGGCAGTTATCCTAGAGGAGGTGTCAGACCTCAGGACATCGTACTATCCAGACCACGTTCCCACTCTGCATAATAAGGTGCCTCGATACAATATAGAACAGCCCAAGTATAAAGCCAAGCTCCATCTATTCAGCGGGCAAGGTGGCAGGGCTGGGGGCTCAAAATCTTATAACATGCCACAACAAGAGTGGGAGGACCTCATGTTCTATGTCTTGCACAACATGAAGGAAGTTGAGGATGTGTGGATGAGGTAATACCACTACACCATTCCTTTATGTCTTGCACAACATCATGTTCTATGTTCACTTAGTCCCATTCTAACACCGCTTTTCTTCTTTTAGTCAATTCGTTCGTGAGGAGTGGACGGGAATGATTCCTCCTACTGAGGCGGAGGAACTTACTCTTCTCCGGCATGGAAACCCTGGAAGGAAAATTTTTGTTGCTTGGTTCATGCAGAAAGTAAACTTTCACATTCCCCTATTAAATACCTAGTTCAACATTTATTAGTTTACCGAACTAATGCACCCAGCAATTTCAATTAAACTTGTAGGGACAAGATCCGAACATATCCATGGATGACGAATTGAGATGGGTTTCCATGGGTTTTGACCCTCGGGTCAAGACATGTGAAAAGTATGATGTGAATGGGTATCGCTTCCATACAGAGGAGCACCAGAACAGCCGACCTGATCCCAAGACTATAAATACCGGAGTGTACACGCAATGTCAAAATTCAGTTGACTACTACGGAAGGGTAGAAAAAATATACGAGCTTACATTCAGCCGTGGGCGCGAAATCCTAAGTCTCCCTGTGTTCAAATGCCGATGGTTCGACCCAGTAGAGGGGCTGAGACATACGCCTTCCGTTGGTTTGGTCGAAGTTAAACCATCAACCGTGTATGCCGGAGCCGATCTCTTTATTGCGGCTACCCAAGCCACACAAGTTTATTACCTGCCTTACCCATGCCAGAAAGAGTACCTAAAGGGTTGGGAAGTTGTGTTCAAGGTGTCGCCACATGGTAAGCTACCGGACCCGAACGATGACGATTACTACAACATTAACCCCATGACATACGAGGGAGTGTTCTATCAAGAGCAACCTGATGATGATGTGGTCAGAAACGATGACGCTGACGCCTTGGGTGATGATGAAGTGGATCGAAACGATGACGATGCACGGAATGATGGTGAGACCATTGTTAATGAAAATGACATACTTATGCTAGAAAAGTTAAACGAAGACGCTGACGACGAGGAAGAGCCTCCACCTCCGTCAGACAACGAAGATGATATGCGTGATAGTGATGATGAGACCGATCGAGGAATCGGTTACAACAGTGATGATTCGTATGGGTTCTAGCAGATGTACGTTTCATGTCTTTTTTTTTCTATGGTTTGTTAATATGCCTTTTTATGCTTATTTATTAATGTGTTTTTTATTCGTTATTATTATGCTTTTTTCTTCATTATTAATATACTAATTGTTTATTCTCTTTTCAATGCAGGTTCGCTAAACATGGGCAAGGGGAAGGCCGACGGCATAGGTTTCCTATCGAAGCTCACCAGGATGACTAGTCGGAGTGGTCGACCCCGTACTCTTCCCTCCCGACTACTTGAGGATGACTCCTCACAGGGAGGTCGAGGGAGAGGTGCCCCTAGAGGTGGAGGGGGTCGGGGCCAGAAACAGCGCTCCCTCACCGACTTAGGGGTGTCCTCTTCGAGGCCCTCCTCTACCGAGGAGGAGGAGGAGGAGGAGGAGGAGGAGGTTCGCAAGGAGGAGGAGGTTCAGGAGGAGGAGGAGGAGGAGGAGGTTGGGGAGGGGGACGAGGAGGAGGAGGATGGTGGTGGCGGGGAGGATGGTGGTGGCAGCAAGGGGGTTGCCCACAACAAGGGGTGGCTGCGTGGTAATGCAAAGCTCCCTCCCCTTCCTGCTACCGAGGAGCAGAAGTGGCTCATTGAGCCCAAGGGGAAAGAGTAAGTGCCACTTAATCATAATTTAATTCTTTTGCTTGTACACATGCTAATATTTTCATTCTTTTGATTGTACACATGCTCATATTTTCATTCTTTCTATCTTTTGCAGCAACTGGATAATTCCTAAAGGGGCCCGTCTTCCAAACGGCGTCATCACCGTTTTGCTGAAGGAACACTGGCCGGGGCTGTTCCATCCGGATCCAGTCAGGCAGCCTGAGCACCGGGTTTTGGCCACCAGCTGGGACCACTGGGAAGCGGCCCCCCACCCGGACCATACCACGTATGCTAATGCCATGATCACAAATTTTTGGGTAAGTTCTCTTCAGAAGCACGAGTCTTGAGTTTCGTTCGTAGTTTATCATCGAATGGTTTAACTCATGGCTTCTTTCATTCTGGTTTTCTGAATGATTGTAGAGATACTATCGAGTTCTTGAGGAGCACAAGTCCACTGCCGACGAGATCGTGCTGCGCCAAGCAAGGAAGAAGGCCCGTCAGATGCAGTACGAGGTGCGCTGGGTGGCCATCTCGCAATATCATCACGACGCTCTTGAGACGAAGATGACCAAGGAAGACGCGTGGAGGATGCATGTTACCTTGGAGAGGGAGGAGTACTTGGCCGTAAGTATAACAGACTTTTCATTCCGGCGTTTGTGCTAAATTTCATCGTTTCGTGTTGACATGCCATTATGTTTTCATTATGTAGGTGTGTCCTGGAAAGGCCGATGGATGGGCGGCATTGGTGGATCTGTGGCTCGGTCAGGATGCAGAGTGGGCTGCTAAGAGCAAGAAAAACCGGGCTAACCGAGGGACCGACGGAACACATGGTCAGGGAAACCGGAACCACTTTAGCCACAAGATAGTTCAGGTATATCTATTTACATGAAACATTCTTCTTCTTCTATTTACAGTCACTTTCTTATGTATCACTAACCTCTGTTTGGTGGTGCAGGAGGAGAAACTGAAGCGGCCGCTCTCTGACATAGAGGCGTGGCAGATCGCCCATACGCGGAGTAAGTCCAAGGAGGGCAAGGGCGACTACTATGGCAATAGCGGGGAGAACCTGAAGGCCTACGAGGAGGTGTATCTGAAGGTAAATCCTGGCACACCTGACCCCTTAAAGCAGGCTACGGACGAGAGGGCGGTGGTGGGCATAGGGCCGAAGCTTCATGGTCGGCAGGCGGTTCTGGATGCCGTGTGTACTCCTTCTATCTCCTTCACACGGCTCCGAGCTACCGACCCGAGCCTGAGCCAGCGCACGAGCACGACCAGTGCACAGTCACACTCCCTCCTAGCCCAGCAGACCAGCGTAAGTATTTTCCCTCTTATCTTCCTTTTTGCTCACTTTATTTTCCGCATTGAGATGTTTTATGAGTTCATCATGTCATATCGTAGGCCTACATGGAGTACACACGCCAGGAGACCATGGCGTGGCAGGCGAGAGTTGCAGCAGTCCAGGAGCACAGCACTCGCATGATGACGGTTAGTTTAGCCTCTTTCATTTCACTTCCATATTTGCACTTTCATTTCTTCTGACCTTCGTGTTTGCTTGGTCAATTCACATGCAGCGCGTTTTTGAGAGCATGGCGGCCGGCACGGTTCCTGTAATGGAACCACTACCACCACCTGCTGGACCTGCACCGGTGCTCCTTACCTTTGAGGAGTTTCTGGCACAGAACATGGAGGCTGCGGTTAGTACTTCCCCAAACTCATCAACCACTGCTTACCGTTTATTCAAACCCTCTGGTTGCCATTGATGCTTTGATAGATAATTGTGAAACTTAGAATGTCACAGCTTCACCATTAGTCATGAACACAACACTCACTTCCTCGCTGAAAAACACTCACTTCACCATTAGTCAAATTTCTAGATTTAGTTTAGAAATTTGTAAACATTTGGCAAAAGAAGCATCATTTTCTCTTGATTATTCGGTGTATATATGTATTAAGAGGCACCAAGATAAGGGCTTTCAAGTTATATATCAGAAATAAATCATCTACTTTGACGGGTGTATGAAATCCTTAAGGTTTAACATACAACCATGCATGTCAAAATCCAATGGCATGTTCCATTCAAATGGCATGAAAACAATTTGTTCTTACAATCAACATATTACAATAGCACGTCGCCCTAAAGATATTCAATGTAACATATTCCATAAAGGAATTAAAGATATCAATCCCATTATCTTATCATCTAACATATGCAAAGAGGAAAACCAACATTCCAAGTAACCATTGTATAAATCAAGCAATATTGTTCTCATCAGCCACTGCTTACCGTTTATTCAACACAATCATATATCCCCTTAACATGTCTTTTCGAACATCCAGGTAACCGGTGGATCATCCGTTGGTGGTGGTGCCGGTCTTCGCATGACTCCCGAGTCACGGAGCCCGGTCACTCCCATCCATTGAGGAGGTGGCGGTGGCGGTAGCGCTGCCGCTAGCAGTGACGACCTAGGCTTTGGCGGTGGTGGTGGACGTCCTGGCGCTTAAGCCTGTGGGTCTTTAGATGACTTCTGGCCTTTTATGCTCCTCTAGATGACTTGTGTTTGTGATGATATTTATGTTCTTGCGATGATGCTTATGTTTGTGATGATATTTATGTTCTTGTGATGTTGGTTCTTGTGATGAAGTGGATCGATACTTATATGAGGATGATGCTCCACTTCGTCATCGTTTCGTTCTTCTGATGTTGGTTGTGAGGATGATACTTATATCTACTGTGTATGTCTATTTCATCATATATATCTGATGTCTATTTGAATTGAATTGATTTGAATTAAAACAGAGAAAAGAAAAAAAAATTAGAAAGAAACTATGCCGACGGCCTTGCCATCGGCATAGGACAAGGCCGAGCTACCAGTGGCTGCCACGTGTCCCCTATGCCGACGGCCTTGCCGTCGGCATCTATTTAACTCTATGCCGACGGCTAAGCCGTCGGCATAGATGCCACGTGTCGACCAACTGTACTCCCTGGCACCTGACTATGCCGACGGCCAGGCCGTCGGCATATATTCAAATATATGCTGACGGCTTAGCTGTCGGCATACACTGGCGCCAGGGAATACCAGCATGTGCCACGTGTCAACACTATGTCGATGGCTGAACCGTCGGCATATATTTAAACATATGCCGACGGCTTAGCCGTCGGCATAGTGCTGACACGTGGCGCGTTTTTACTTGGTGTAACTTGACGGTGGCGCCGTCTGCCGCCGTCATACAAACGAGTTTGCCGACGGCCTATCTGTGCCGACGGCCGTACGGACACCGTCGGCATAGGTACTTATGCCGACGGTTTTCCTATGCCGACGGCAAGCCCAGGTACGCCGACGCAAACGATGCCGACGGGGCTATGCCGACGGCGGCCGTCGGCATAGGTCTATCCCGACGGGATTTGGACCTATGGCCGTCGGCATAGCCAGTAATTCCGGTAGTGACACTGTATAGTGTAGCGCCTAGCTCTCAGGCGTTGCACACTGACTTA
Organism: Elymus sibiricus; assembly: GCA_039707655.1. Lineage (NCBI taxonomy): Eukaryota > Viridiplantae > Streptophyta > Magnoliopsida > Poales > Poaceae > Elymus > Elymus sibiricus. The sequence continues at coordinate 12,187,361 of CM077674.1, read as the reverse complement.
GCATTTTTCAGGCAGCCCGGGGTGCGACGATGGCCAGGCGTGTAGCGCCTGTCAGTCAGGCGCTGCACAGTGTAGTGTGGCGCCTAGCTGTCGGGCGCTACACAAAAGGGTCAGCCGGGTGAAATTTTTTCGCCAACGGTTCATTTTGTAATATTGTCTCGTCCACATATCAGAACAGTGATTTTTGCCAGAGAGTGAAATCATCCTAGTGTCGTGTCGTGAAATAGCAGTTGTCAGCATACTAATCACATGGCTTGTAAGCAGTTGAAAAGATTCAGGAAACTGCATCCTCAATGAAGTAGGCTGGCAGCATAGTAGTGCATTTTGACTATTTGAGGCACAAGCAATTTGTTGGGTTTCAACCCCGTCCTCCAAGAAAACTCTTCTCCAAGCAAACGGAGAAGTCAAATAAAGGGACTTATCCCTCCCGCATGTGGCAGGATAAGACTGCATGCATTTAATGCATGGCAAGATAGGATAGAGTGGGCAGTGCGGCTTGGACTTTAGGTCCATGTTCACACACTAGTAGTAGATTGGAGTGCATGTAATGTGCAGCTATAGTCGGTTCATTTGTCCTATAAAAGGACATGTATCCCCCGTTGTATGTAAGCCATTTCTCCAGAGAAATATATTCAGCTTCAAGCTTAGTATTACTTTGTGTAAGTGTATGTGTGTGTGAGTGAGTACTACTAGTTTTGGGAACTCCTACCACTCATAGTGCAGAACACTTACCACTGGCAAAATACCCCTAGCACTTCAAATCAGGACCCCTACCACTTATAGTACACCCCTACCACAGTAGTTTGGGCTAACACAGTTTGCCCCTAAACAGAAATCATGCTACAGCATCACAAGCAAGAGTAGTACTTCCTCTGTCCCACAATATAAGACGTTTTTGTAAGCTAGGCAGCAGAGCAGTTCCCTTCGAAAAGCAGCAGAGCAGTCGGAAACTCAATTTAGCTCCCGGGAGCACATGCTCCCGGTTGAGCGTTGACCAGTTGACTTACTGAGAAAATAGTTTTTTGAAAAAAAATTGCAAAAATGAAAAAAGTTCATCGAATTCAAAGAAAGTTGGAAAATTTGAAAAAAAGTTCATCGAGTTTGATAAAAAATCATTAATTTTGAAGAAAACTTCACAAATTTGGAAAAAATTATCAATTTTGAAAAAAAAGTTCACAAATTTGAAAAAAGTTCATCGATTTTTTAAAACAAATTAATCGAATTTGAAAAAAAAGTTCATTGATTTGAAAAAATTCATTAATTTTGAGAAAAAGTTCATGGATTTTGGAGAAAATGTTCATGAATTTTTAAAAAGTTCATCAAACCAGGAAGAAGGAAAAAGAAAAGTAGAAGGAAGAAAAGAATTAGAAAGATGTATGTAATCACATGAGGTTGGGTGGCGGGGTGGTCACTGCATTGTACGTGAGGTCGCCGGTTCGATTCACGCTGCACCCCGCACTTCTTTTGCGTTTTTGAAAACAGAAAAAAAAACATGGATGGGCAGGCCCAACGCGAAGGAGGGGGTGTGCGTCCATTTGTAAAAAGACTAGTACTACAGAAATAATAGCTACTTAATCAGTAATTAAGCCCAAACTTAGTACTAATCTATGTGGTATACCAACGGAAGCCCAAATAGTAGCCCATCTGCCCACGTTTGAGAATTGGTGGTAGGACACAGATGAGGGACGTCCTATGTGACGCATTGTGCGTCAACTAGGTGCGGTTTCGCACAGGGCAGGTCGTTTGCGGGCTTACTGGGCCGCAGCGCGCCCGTTTCTCTGTTTCGCGCGCGTTTGACTTTCTCTGTTTCGCTCGGGGAGGTGCTGTTTCTGCTGTTTTCGCGCGTGTTTACTGGTTCAACTGTTTGTGCTGTTTCTCTGTGTTTCTGCTGTAAGAAAGGTTTCTTGTGTTTGTAAAAGCAGTTTTAAAACAGTAAAATAAAGTTTTAAAAGAGTTAAATAAAGGTTTCTGCAAGTTCATTGTAAAACATTTATAAAAACAGTAATAAAGGTTTCTGCTGTTTCATCTGGTTCTAAAAACAGTTTTAAAAGAGTTATTACAGGTTAGAGCTTCTTTTACAGACAGTAAATAAAGGTCAAACATTGTTTACAACTCCAAGTGTGAAAGAAAGTATCACTAGAGTACCATCAAACAAAACATGCAGGAAAAAATGTATGGAAAGAAGTATATAAAGCTTTCAGCTTATTTACAAACTTATTCTGCAGTTTTTAACCTTCTTTACAACTGAAAGTAATGCAAGAAAGTATCACTGGGGCACCATTAAGTATCATTAAGAAAACATTTTCCTCGTGGGACTGTTCCTTTTAGTTGGAAAAAATTCTTGCAGTGCAAATTCCCTTGTTGTTGACAGTAAATAATAGCAATGTTTGACCACAAGTTGTTAGCCAACACACCAGACATCAGCTACTAGAAATATTGGCGCAAAATCCTATAAGAACACACATCACGCGTTGAGATTTGGAAAACACTTTTAAAACATTTCTTGAATATTGCGAACAGTTTTGAAATGCCATAATTTTTTTGATATTACAAACTCTTTTTTGAAAAGTGAACCATTTTTGTAATTCTGATTTAAAAACAGGAACAAAAAAATGTGAACATTTCTTGAAATTCCCGAATATTTTCTGAGATCATGAACAGTTTTTAATTTTGGAACAAAAATTGGAAACAATAACTTTTTTAATTCAGAACAAAAAGTTAAAACATGAACGGTTTTTTCAAAAATGCGAACAAAATTCTTATTGGTATGCTTTTTTGGAAAATGCGAACAAAATTTGAAAGATGAGAACATTTTTTAAAATTGCGAACAAAATTTTGAAACCGCGTATATTTTTTGAAGCATGAACATTTTTCTGAAATATTGTGAACAAATTTTGAAAATGAGAACATTTTTTGAAATTCCTGAATATTTTTTGAAACACGAACATTTTTTGAAATTGTTAACATATATTGGAAATCAGAACATTTTTTGAAATCCCAGAATTCTTGAAAGACGAACATTTTTTGAAATTCTGAACAAAATTTTGAAAATGAGAACAATTTTATAAATATGAGCATTTTTTTTAAATTATGAACAAATTTTGATAACAAGAACATTTTTTGAAATTCCAAACAATATTTGAAATTTTCGAACAAAATAAAAAGGAAAAAAATGTTCGTCTTTCAAGAACAGTTTTAATTTATTGAAATTACCGAATATTTTCTGAGATCATGAACAGTTTTTAATTTTGGAAATTTTTTTGGAAACAATAACTTTTTTTAATTCAGTACAAAAAGTTAAAACATGAACGGTTTTTTCAAAAATGCGAACAAAATTCTTATTGGTATGCTTTTTTTGGAAAATGCGAACAAAATTTGAAAGATGGGAACATTTTTAAAATTGCGAACAAAATTTTGATACCGCGTACATTTTTCAAATTGTGATTTTTTTTTTGAAAGTGAGAACAATTTCTGAAATATGAGTATTTTTTTAAAAGTTATGAACAAATTTTGAAAACAAGAACATTTTTTGAAATTCCAAACAATATTTGAAATTTTCGAACAAAATAAACAGGAAAAAAAGAAAAAAAAAGAAAAAAAGAAAATAAAAGAAATGAAAAGAAACATAAAGAAAAGGAAAAATAAACTTGGAAAAAGAAAATGAATATGAAAGATGCGAACGGTTTTTTCAGAACAAAAAGTTAAAAGATGAACGGTTTTTACAAAAATGCGAACAAAATTCTTATTCGTATGCTTCTTTGGAAAATGCGAACAAAATTTGAAAGATGAGAACATTTTTTTTAAAATTGCGAACAAAATTTTGAAACCGCGTACATTTTTTGAAGCATGAACATTTTTCTGAAATATTGTGAACAAATTTTGAAAATGAGAACATTTTTTGAAATTCCTGAATATTTTTTGAAACACGAACCATTTTTTGAAATTGTGAACATATATTGGAAACGAGAACATTTTTTAAAATCCCTGAACTTCTTGAAAGACGAACATTTTTTGAAATTGTGAACAAAATTTAGAAAATGAGAACAATTTCTGAAATATGAGCATTTTTTTTAAATTATGAACAATTTTTGAAAACAAGAACATTTTTTGAAAATCCAAACAATATTTAAATTTTCGAACAAAATAAACAGGAAAAAAATGTTCGTCTTTCAAGAACAGTTTTTCATTTCTTGAAATTCCCAAATATATTCTAAGATCATGAACAGTTTTTAATTTTGGAACAAAAATTGGAAACAATAACTTTATTTAATTCAGAACAAAAAGTTAAAACATGAACGGTTTTTTCAAAAATGCGAACAAAATTCTTATTGGTATGCTTTTTTGGAAAATGCGAACAAAATTTGAAAGATGAGAACATTTTTTAAAATTGCGAACAAAATTTTGATACCGCGTACATTTTTTGAAGCATGAACATTTTTCTGAAATATTGTGAACAAATTTTGAAAATGAGAACATTTTTTGAAATTCCTGAATATTTTTTGAAACACGAACCATTTTTTGAAATTGTGAACATATATTGGAAACGAGAACATTTTTTAAAATCCCTGAACTTCTTGAAAGACGAACATTTTTTGAAATTGTGAACAAAATTTAGAAAATGAGAACAATTTCTGAAATATGAGCATTTTTTTTAAATTATGAACAATTTTTGAAAACAAGAACATTTTTTGAAAATCCAAACAATATTTAAATTTTCGAACAAAATAAACAGGAAAAAAATGTTCGTCTTTCAAGAACAGTTTTTCATTTCTTGAAATTCCCAAATATATTCTAAGATCATGAACAGTTTTTAATTTTGGAACAAAAATTGGAAATAATAACTTTATTTAATTCAGAACAAAAAGTTAAAATATGAACGGTTTTTTCAAAAATGCGAACAAAACTCTTATTGGTATGCTTTTTTGGAAAATGCGAACAAAATTTGAAAGATGAGAACATTTTTTAAAATTGCGAACAAAATTTTGATACCGCGTACATTTTTTGAAGCATGAACATTTTTCTGAAATATTGTGAACAAATTTTGAAAATGAGAACATTTTTTGAAATTCCTGAATATTTTTTGAAACACGAACCATTTTTTGAAATTGTGAACATATATTGGAAACGAGAACATTTTTTGAAATCCCTGAACTTCTTGAAAGACGAACATTTTTTGAAATTGTGATTTTTTTTTTGAAAATGAGAACAATTTCTGAAATATGAGCATTTTTTTTAAATTATGAACAAATTTTGAAAACAAGAACATTTTTTGAAATTCCAAACAATATTTGAAATTTTTGAACAAAATAAACAGGAAAAAAATAAAAAAGAAAGAAAAAAAGAAAATAAAGAAAGGAAAAGAAACATAAACAAAAAGGAAAAATAAACTTGGAAAAAGAAAATGAATATGAAAGAAAAGAAAAAAGGGAAAACATAAAGAAAAATATACAGAAAAAATGAAAAAGTAGAAAAAAGAAACAGGTAAAAAGAAAAAAAGAAAAAAGAATGGTAACAAGAAAAAAAAAGAAAAACCGGTTCAGGAACCTTCTAGAAGATTCCCAAAACCGTAAAAAAGCACCCAAGAAACTCTAGAAGGTTCCCTAAACCAGTAGCGCGGAAACGATTAAACGGGCCGGCCCAAGACAAACGATCGCTTGATCTCCCTGTGCGAAACAGCGACACTTCGACGCAATGAGCGTCCCTTAGGGTATTCCCACAGATGAGTCCTCCTCTTCGGCGCCTTGAGTCCACTTGGCAAACCCAGCGCCCAGGGTGTCGCCTGCATGGGCCTTTCTCTCCTGATTTGCTACAGCATGTATTTCTGTTCTTAGAAAAAAAACTACCTGCTTTGCTACATTATGTACTGATGTTCTTAAGAAACCGACAGGCTTTTAAGTTCATGAATTTGAAAAAAATGTTCATCAATTTGAAAAATGTTTGTTGATTTTGAAAATAAAAGTCCGCAAATTTCGAAAAAGTTCATCGATTTTCAGAAAAAGTTCACGAATTTGGAAAAACACAGATTTTGAAAAAAAATCATAAATTTGAAAAAACGCGGGATTCGGAAAGAAGTTCATGGATTTTTTTTAAAAATTACGAGTTTTGAAACAACTAATCACAAATTTGAAAAAATATAGTTTGCGGGATTTGGAAAAGTTCATGAACTCGAAATTTTTCATGAGTTCAAAAAAAGGTTCACAAGATTTGAGAAAAGTTTGCGTATTTGAGAAAAGTTCCTGCATTAAAAAAAAGTTGTGGATTTGAAAAATGTTTGTGTATTTGAAAAAGTAACACATTTGAAAAAAAAAGTTCGCGAAGAAAAAACAACAAATATAAAACCAAAAGAGCGGTCGGAAGCTTCTAGAAGCTTACCAAAACCGTCTAGAAGCTTCACAAAAATCTATTGGGAACGATTCGGAAAAACACGCAGCGACCGTTTTACGTGGGCTGACCCATTCACGAGCGTTTGTACGTTGCGGGAATGAAGAGAAAAATGATGTTGCAAGAGATAGAAAAAATAAATCGATCGAGCCCAAGGTGGAGAGGGGGTGTGCGCCGGTGTGTAGATTGCACTTGAACCGGCACAGAAGACGGTAAATAGAGTTTGGGGATGGAGGAAACCTACAATTTTGCAGTATCGAGCTCAAATTTTAAGGGGTTGCAGCCACGACAATTCTGCACAATCTGAACTGTCGGATCTTCCAAAGGATGTCGGAGTTGGTCGCTGGACTCTTTCTCTCAAAATCATGGGGATTTCCGTCTAGATCCGGAGGGTCTCGGTATATCGGCGACTGTTGCAAGAGAGAGCAGCGATATGTTTTGGCATCGCCCCATGAATGTGTTGCTTTCTTTTGTTTTCATCCAAAGCATGCATGGTTCCTTGCGTGCAGTTGCAGATAATATCGTTACTTTGTGAGCTTTTCTTTGCTTCTTTTCTTCTTCTCTTCTTTATAGAGGAGAGTCTGTCTTTTCTTTTCTTCTGCTCTTCTTTTAAGGGACCATCTGTTGATGACGTACGGGACCAAGCCATCGACCTGACTACAAACTCGGCGGCGGCGTTTGTGACACAATTTCGAAAACATATGCACACAAAAAAACTAGACCAACGTATACATAAGCATACAAGTACCACGGGAAATACCACCCGGATGCCAATGCACCCTGTCTATACTATAACTACTAAGAGCATCTAAGCGGGGCACCTCAATCTGTCCCAAACGCTCGCCTGTACGGCCCGGACACCGACCGGTCAAAAAACCTGACCCAGACGGACGCCTCATACCGGCCCTTTACATCCTGGCTGATTGACACCCCTCATATCTAGCCCAAATCTGATGTGGTTATGGGGAGGTCCGGGCGTGTCCGTCACGTCAGACCAGACAGGCTGAAGCCACTGTAAATTGCACCAAATCCCCCTCCGACCTTGTCGATTCGTCCTTGTTCCTCTCCTCTCTTCTCCTTTGTCCGCGCCTGCCCACCTCTAGCTCCCGGGCGAGTCGCTTTGCATCAGCAGCGGCGGTGTCCTTGTCGGCCTTCAATGAATCACGCTCTTTAACACAATTCATGAGGTGCTCCTCGACCTCGCCCACCCTTGATTGGGTGGCCTTGCACGTTTCCTGCTCCTGGCGGAGCAGGTCGGCATCCTTCTCTGCCATCTCCTTCAGGCCATGCACCTCGGAACGAGCCTCTTCAAGCTCGGCCTTCATGGCGGCAATGCACTGCTCCAGGTCTGCACGGTTTGGACATAAGCTTAGCCTTCATGGCGGCCATGTGCTGCTCCATGGTGGTGGCGGGCGCGAAGGCCATGAGCTAGCTGGTGCGCTGTGATCGACTTGGCCAGGGGTGGTCGCAGCGAGGGAAAGGGAGGTCTCAACGACAATGGCCATAGTGCGAGCATGGATGAGCGCCAATGCAGACGTGGCTCCGATGCGGGGGTTGAGGCAACGGGACTGCACATAAGGTGCTTGATAGAATGCCAATGAGAGAAAGTGGGAGGAGGAAGAATAAGACCAAGTCAACACGTCTTTTTTTCCCAACTCAGCCCAATGGACGACCCGTTAGTGACGTCATCAAAGTAATTAGGATTAGTGTTTTTTTGCCACTGTCAGTGTGCTACGTGCAGTGAATTTTGCCACGGTTGCAAAGTGGTAGTTTTTCGCTAATGACGCGGCTATTGTGGTGGTTCTATGGATTTAACTCCTGCGGAAAACGTGACAATGGTTTCTTGCTAGTCTGTTTGATGATAGCTACTACTTCGCCTCCATCCGCACCTACACAGCTCACCTCTCCCGGACGGCCTCCGCAACATTCTAAAGACAGTAGTAGGATCAGTTGGAAAAATATTCTAAAGACAGCAACATTTGTATATCCGTGCCCTGTATATAGTCCAAACTAGAGCAGCATCTCCAGCAGCCATAACTATTCCCTATTACCAACGTCACCAGTAAACTTTAGAACCCAACTGTGCAGAACATCAAAAGAAACAGCAACAGCTTGAATGTTCAGTATGCACAAGTTCGCATATATAGTACTGTATTTAGCAACAGGGCATAAAAAAATTGAAAACTTCCCCATTTATATTCCACAAACACAGTCAGAGGATTTGCCTTTTGGAGGGTAACAATGCTAGCTAGGCAACGGTTAGCTCTGGGAAACCCAGCCGGAGTGGTGATTCGGTCGACCGGAGGGTGGTTCTGAATCCTCTCGCCGGACTCCCACGATGAGGATGATGGGAGAGACAACTGGGTCAAAATCTTAGTTTCATATTGCCCCCCTAACTTCCAATAAGCTACATGTTTTTGGAAAAGGAGGTTAAAACCCCCGGCCTCGATCTGCATCAATCGATGCATACAACCATCTTTATTAATTATTCAACAAAGGTCTGACAAGAACAAACATCAAGCCATCCGAAGCCAACACTCATACCTACAAACTTGATAATGTGGAGTGCTCTCACTCCACATATCTAAAACCGGTGTCGTCGCCGATCCATCCGCATAACGTAACGGAACCTACAGCAAACCTAAAGCATACACCACATGCACACGTTTTAGAAGCCGTCATCATCATCGAACCGCTGACCCATCTTCAGGAAAGAGATCCGCATCATCCTTGCCAGTCCGGCTATCCGTCGACGCCACCACGGCGCCCAACGCGCAAACTGCTGAGCACGTCGCGGTCGTCGTCGGTACACCGCATCATCATGCCGCCAAGTACCACCAGCCGACACAGCTTGAAGTGTCTGGAAAATCTGTCGTGCGTACCAACTGCTGAACAGGCATGACACAGCGTAGCACCTGTCGGTCAGGCATGACTAGACATCTCCATCGAAGCTCCGTGCAAGACGAAGCTGCTCCACCTCCTGCCTCTGTCTTCCAGCGCTGCTCCACAAACGATGCTCCCAAGAGAGAAACGACACCGCAGTGCCGCCATCGTCCGATCTCGAAGACCAGATCCCAGGATTCCCCCCGGAGCAGCACGAGTAGGTCGACGGTAGTTACACGATGATGCCTTCATCAAGGTAACGGCGCAGGACGCCGCCATCACCCGCCGTCGGCTCGGTTTTCACCGGCAACTATGTCTCCCCGACTCGCAGCCGGGACTAGATGACGTATCTCGAGATCAGACCACCCAGCCTCAGGACGACCACCTCCGACGGTGGAGATGACCACCACTGCCAAGCCCAGGGTCGCCTCCCCGGGCGCCCGCGTGATGCAGATCAAGACCAGGAGCGCCACCGCGATCCGAAGCCGAACCGGAGGTTGAGCGGCTGCAACATGGCCGCTGCCGCCACCTGCCAGTGCGGCTCCAGACCCGCCACCACACTCCAGTCGTCGTTATCCGCCATCACCTCCGAGGAGATCAAGATCGAAACCGCAACATCGATCTTGAGCAGCTGACGCGTGAGAAGAAGGCCGCCGCCGCCGAGCCACTCGGGCTTTGCCTTGGCATCGTCGCCGGCGGCGGCGGAGAGGAGAGTGGTGGCGGGGGGGCCGAAGGAGGGAGGCGGGGACGCCCCGGTGCAACGAGGCGGCGCCGCACGGGAGCGGGGGTAGGGTCGGGTGAGATGGCGGCGAAGGAAGGATCCAGCGGCGGCGCTAGATCGAGTTGCGAGTCCCTCCTGATCGCTGGTCCTCCCGATCCTTTTTTTACGGAGCTCTAGTGCCACCTCCAAGAAGCTACATATATATAGTATTTCGAAAGCTTAAGCCGGCTGCTTGATTATTGAAGGAGAAAGATGATCACAGCTACAGGCCGTGTCAAGGAGCAAGCCGCGTCTCACTCTCTCTTCCATACGATTCATCTCCTTGGCTTCCCCTGCAACAGCAGCAGGTCTTCCATCTCCAGGTTAGCCCAAGTGCATGCAAACTATTGCTGTTAGCTGCTAGTAAGAATTAGGCATATGTTACCCCTGCAACAGCAGTAAGGAATAATAAAGGATTGCATCCATGCATATATATGGTGAAGGCACGCAAATTCAACTAATGGCCATATATACCACGATGGTAACAGCCACTAGAAAAGTATGCTGGCGACGATGAAGTGGTCCACATTCTCCCTGGAAAAACTCTGGCACTCTGCATGATTTTGATGGTCAATTCATATGCGGTGCAGCTGCCAAATGAATTAATGGTGACGCCTCTACAAAAGTATGCAGCTAGGTTTGGGCAAAGTCTCTGGAGATGAAAGTGAAGGGACATAAATATCGATTTAGACACTCTTAGAATATTAGCACAGCACTTGCAGAACGCACACGCCCCCATTGACGACGTGAGACGACTGCTAATGTCATTTTTTCCGCAAGTCGTCAGGAAGAGGGCAAAGTCTCTGGGAGATGAAAGTGAGAGGACATAAATAGCGATTAAGACATTATTGGGCAGCTAGAATATTAACCCAACACTTGCACCACGCACACGGCAAGCAAGTATATATGGAACAGGCGACTGCTAATCTGGCAACCAAACCAAGTGGGCAATGAAAGGAATGTCAATGAGGGTCGTCACCATGAGCTTACTATGCTCATTTCTGGTCATCCTGATTATCGTTCTTGTGAGCGCGGACGACAAGGCCGCGTTGCTTGCTTTCAAAGCGCAAGCCAGCGACGGCGGCTCGCTGGCCTCCTGGAACAGCAGCGCCACCTTCTGCAGCTGGGAAGGCGTGACCTGCAGCCACCGGAGGCCGAGGCCAGCACGGGTGGTGGCGCTGATATTGAATGGCACTGGGCTCACTGGAGCACTCTCCCCAGCCATCGGGAACCTCACGTTCCTGCGGGAACTCGACCTGAACTTGAACTCGCTCCGCAGGGACATTCCAGCGAGCCTCGGCCGACTCCGTCGTTTGCAAAGGCTCGACTTGAGCGACAACTTCTTCTCCGGCACATTGCCGGTGAACCTGAGCTCATGCGTCCGCCTGGCCATTATGGGACTGCAAAACAACAAGCTTGGCGGGCGCATCCCGCCTGAGCTGGGCGAGAAGCTCACGTCCATGGCAGCGATTCAATTGAGAAACAACAGCTTCACAGGGCCCATTCCGGTGTCACTCGCCAATATGTCCCATCTATATTACCTCAATCTCACCTATAACCAGCTCACTGGCTCAATCCCACCAGGGTTTGGCAACAACCAGAACATGCAATATTTCACTATCTTCGGCAACCTCCTCTCCGGTATGCTCCCGCCTTCTCTCTACAACTGGTCATCTATGGAAGTATTTTCAGTAGGGTTTAATATGTTGTATGGAAGCATTCCAGGTGATATCGGAAACAAGTTCCCCAAGCTGCAACATTTTGCCTTGACTCGTAATCAATTCACGGGAACCATCCCTTTCTCAATATCCAACATATCTTCCCTCCAAGTACTTCGCCTCATAAATAATAGATTCATGGGGTACGTGCCTCCCACATTGGGGAAGCTGGGAGCTATCCAAGAACTGAACTTGGCTTACAATAGGATCGAAGCGAATGATAACATGGGGTGGGAATTCATCACTTCTTTGGCAAACTGCAGCCAACTACAGCAATTGATACCCGGCTTCAATTCTTTTGGCGGACAACTACCGAAATCAATTGTGAACCTCTCAACGAATCTTCAGAAGTTATACTTAGGGAGCAATAGGATCTCTGGGAGTATTCCTACAGATATCGGCAATTTGGTTGGTCTGGAATCACTTATAATAGACAATAATTATATATCTGGAGTGATTCCAGAGAGCATTGGTAAGCTAGAGAACTTGAACGAGCTAACCTTGTCCAATAATAGCTTGTCTGGCCTCATGCCATCATCACTAGGGAATCTTTCACAGTTGATTTCATTTTATGCAAGCTATGGCAACTTGGAGGGACCACTTCCAGCAAGCCTGGTTTTTTTTTGAAAAACCTCTTTGCACTTGATTTGTCAAGGAATTACCATCTTAACGATTCAATACCGAGAGAGATCTTCAAACTACCTGCCCTTTCTTGGTATTTGGACTTGTCATACAATTCCCTTTCTGGACCCATTCCTAAGGAAGTCGGTAGTTTGGCAAATCTTAACCAACTGATTCTATCAGGAAATCGGTTGTCTGGCCAGATACCAGATAGTATTCAGAACTGCATAGTGTTGGAATGGTTGTTGTTAGACAATAATTCGTTTGATGGAAGAATACCTCAATTACTTAAGAATATAAAGGGGCTCAGTAAATTGAACCTGACCATGAATAAGTTTTCTGGTAATATTCCTGAGGCCCTTGGCAGTATTGGAAACCTGCATGAACTGTACCTAGCACACAACAACTTGTCAGGATCAATCCCATTAGTTCTACAAAAAGTAGCATCATTAACCAAATTGGATGTATCCTTCAACAATTTGCAAGGTGAGGTGCCGAATGAAGGTGTTTTCAGAAATATCACTTACTTAGCAGTTGCTGGGAATATCAATTTGTGTGGTGGTACACCTCAACTTCACTTGGCACCATGCCCCACAAGCCCCTTAAACAAGAACAGAAAAAAGAAGCCAAAGTCTCTTGTAATTTCTCTGGCGACAGTTGGAGCAATCGTGTTCTCACTTTCAGTTGTTCTTCTTGTTTGGATACTTTACAAGAAGCTCAAACCAAGCAAGATGACATTAGCACAAAATTCAATCGCTGATGAACATTACAAGAGAATTCCCTATCATGCACTATTTAGAGGAACTAATGAATTTTCAGAAGCCAATTTGCTTGGGAGAGGAAGTTATGGTGCGGTTTATAAGTGTGTTTTGGACACTGAAGAAATAACATTGGCTGTGAAGGTGTTTAATCTTGGTCAATCTAGGTATTCAAAGAGTTTTGAGGCTGAATGTGAGGCCATGAGAAGGATACGACACCGTTATCTCATCAAGATCATTACTTCTTGTTCGAGCATCAACCATCAAGGTCAAGAGTTCAAGGCATTGGTGTTTGAGTTCATGCCCAATGGTAATTTGGATGGATGGCTTCATCTGAAATCTCAAGAGCCCACTACAAACAACACACTCAGCCTTGCCCAGAGGCATGATATTGCTGTCGATATTGTGGATGCTGTAGAATATCTACACAACTGCTGCCAACCATTGGTAATCCATTGCGATCTTAAGCCAAGCAACATTCTTCTTGCTGAAGACATGAGCGCACGAGTTGGAGACTTTGGCATATCAAGGATCCTTCAAGAAAATACAAGCGAGGGGACGCAAACTTCATATAGCTCAACTGGAATTAGAGGCTCCATTGGTTATGTTGCTCTAGGTGACTAAAATTCTTGTAACTTTATATTTTACATTTTCAATTAAATATGGCATGTTAACCACAAACCTTTGCATAATTGCAGAGTACGGAGAAGGTTCTGTAGTCTCAATAGCTGGTGATATTTATAGTCTTGGCATATTGCTGCTTGAGATGTTTATTGGAAGGAGCCCAACAGAAGGCACATTCAGAGATTCATTCGACTTGCATAAGTTTGTCGAGGATGCTCTTCCAGATAGAACCTTTGAGATAGCTGACCCAACAATGTGGCTGCACGGCGGACAACATGATAACACTACAAGTATTAGAATCCAGGAATGCTTGGTCTCGGTCTTCAGGCTTGGCATATCCTGCTCAAAGCAACAACCTCATGATCGAGCACTGACGAAAGATGCAGCGGCGGAGATGCACACAATCAGAGATGCGTACCTGAAATTTGCATGGGAGCATGGAGCAGAAAGAGAAGCCTCGACTCGAGAAATTCAGAAGAGCATTGAATAAAGAAGCTAGTACAAGACAGTTGGCCGTTGTTAATCGTTTTCCATAATTATACTGCCTATATTAGGGAGAAACTAACAGTTTAGACATTGCGATAAAAACAATCCAATAATCAATGGTTAGGTGTCCCTGCTAAGCCTGGTAGTTGTATTCCCTCGTTATTAATGCCTTGGGGACTTGGGGTAGTTATAATTATCAAGCTCTTCCAGACTAGTACGACTGCCAACCAGTGCTGCGAATTAACAAAGTGCATATGAACAAACCATGTGTGTGCTTGGAGTAGAAGTTAATATCTGAGAGGTTGCAACAAACATAAATATGTTGAATCTTGACCACCTCTAAATTAATCACGACGAAGCTAGGAATGGGCCCTAACGCGCCAGTGAGGCAGTGACGCAACACGCCAATAACAACAGCAGCAACAACAAATTATTGCTAGTTATTACTATCTATCAATCAAGCTCTTTTACGGTGATTGGAGAGTTACGACTTATAATTTCATGTAACTCCACCCTTGATTTTTTCTGACCGTTAGATCTGGGAAACTCACTTAATGATTTAATTTTTTTGTAAAAAGGGTAAAACAGTAAATTTGTAATTGATTGAGTCGCTTCCATGGTTGCCACACCGAACGCAGCAAGCGGAATCTTCGTCTCGTGACATAGTGACAGACGCCACACCACTCTAGGGTTCCGGCGGCCATGGCTGCGTCGCAGCCGATCCCGCTGCGCTGCACCGCCGTCCGGCAGGGTCGCCACCGCTTTTCTCTTCTCTTCCTCTAGATCTCAGTCTCGCCGGTGCTCCTCTCTGCCCTCCTCGCCTCTACTTGACAGCTGGTCGCGGCGTGGTGTTGGTCGCCGGTGTCATCTACCTCCTGCTGCCTGTACATGTCGCCGGCATCTCGTCCTCCGGCACCAACAGGTCCCCGCCCCTTGATTCTCCATGAGATCTTCAGTCCGGCAGTCCCCACCAGCCACCAGGGGTATCTAATCCAGTTCCCTAATTCTCTTTTCCATGGATTCATGATCCAGAGTGTTGCTGCTTGTTGTGAAATTCTCAACATGTTGATATTTACTAGTCGGAACTTGCAAGAATACAGTATGTCAGTACGCAGTAGCTGGTGTTGGTTCAGTCCAAAATGATACGTGTATATTTAGACAGGTTTCTGTGACATGACATGTGGACATCAATCATACTTGTTTCTTTGTCAGTACCGTGTATATATTCAACTTTTGTATAGATTTGATTACTTGTGTAGCTTGAAATTAATCTAGCAGTAGTGGTACTTATCAGGTTATCGGACTGCAAGAACGGATGTTCCCTTGCTATGTTGCTTGAACTTTGAATAATGTTTAACTACACCACTCAGACTGCAAAAAACACACTGCCGGAACATATGCTATTTGTTGTCTAAAGTCATGATGTATCTTAATTTTGAAGGTTAGACTTCCTTAACAAACCATGCGTGCCAACCGACCAGCAAGTAGTTGCGCAGGCAATTCTTCTAGAAAGCTTGAACTCTTCATGTTCCTAGCACAAAATTGAACAGGCCCATCATGGCCTTGTTCATGTTGTCCTAGACCTAGCAGTTGCTGAATTCTGTCAGTAAGATATACGCATGTGATCATTGTATTCTGTTCATAATCTGCGGTAATGTACTGTTCATATGTACATACATGTATTTACTGTTGGCACCTACATATGTAATGGCATTTCTTATTGTTTGCTGATCACCACTAGTTATTACAAACAGCAACTTATTATATGTTCTCTTTTAACCTTTGTACACTTATGATTTCTAGATTTTATAACAAGTATAGATGCAAATACTGTCGATACATGTATTGACGCGGCCATTGATGGAGAGCCAGCACGGCCAGACGGGAGGTAACTGGTGGCTCCGGGCAGGACGATGCAGGAAGAGGAAGCTTTGGATCTCGGTACGAGGCGGAGGGCACGGCTGAAGAGCATAGCGTGACTGCTCTTCAGACTCGCCACCGCCGTTCGCCACGGTACTTGGCATGGCGGCCTCCTCCGGTGACGGCGAGGGGAAGGGGGCATGGAGGAGGTGGACTTAGGGGGTGGCGAAGGCGGTCCTCCGGAGTCGCCCTAGAGCGACCCAGGAGGAAGCTTAAAAAATCTCCACCCCAGTTTGTTATTAATTGGAGTTAAGATATGATGTACTAGCAATTATTTTGGATGAACTACCAGTTATTCCTTTGTAGAAGCTATTGGTGATTTAGAGTTATTTCTAGCTGTACCATGGATCCATGGTTTTGTTAAATTCTGAAATTGTAATTTATTTTCTAGTGATTTTTGTTTTATTTATTTTATTGTGTTGTCATGATTTATTTACTAAAGCCCCAAAGTGGTCGGACCCTTCCCCTGACACTGCTCAATCGAGAGCTACGTGCACCGGGCTGCCCTTTTTTTTGTCAATGATTTATTTCATTTTCTGGTATAAATTTCTCCTTATATTTTGCAGCTTCTCATCCGTGAGTGGCCTAATGTTCTATCGCTGTTGGCTGGCCTTATTGCGATCAAGACATCGATAACTACTGCATTAGCAACAAGAGCAACACTAACTTTTCAAGAAAGTGTAAGGATAGGATTGCTGCTTTCTCAAGGAGGGAAGACTTATGGTGGGAAGGGAAGAGGCCGCCACGGAGTGCTCGATGACCAGCTGCAGTCGCTGCTCACCATCGTGCGCCTGTCAATCAACGTAATTACTCTTTGTTGTGATGCTGTCAGCAAGCAGTTATGTTTGGCACCATGGATGTGTTTCTTAATGTTTTCATATGCCCACGTTCAAAACTGTTTAATAGCAAGAGTGATGATTCTCTGTTTAGTGGACGGACATAAATAGAAAACAAATTTTCCAAGGGGTTTGTGTCATCTGCACTCTTTATTTGCTGGTCTTGTGTTCCATGTCATTATGCTCCTGCTGCAACTTAAGGTCCATCTCCACACGCGCCTGCATGATATTGACTTCCATCTTGGCATGCTCGATCTATATAGTGCGGTCCATGTCCTTCCGCTCCTGCTGCAACTTGTGGTCCATATCGTTATGGTAATGCTTCAACCTCTGGTCCATGGCTGCACGCTCCTCAACCATCATCTGTTTCACGGTTGCACGCTCCTCCTTCCTCATGCCGTTCACGTTTGACAATCTCGTTCATCACCTCCCGCTATCGCTGCACATTCTTGTCCATCTCCTGACGTGCTTGATGCACGTACTTGTCAGGTTCCGCATGATTGTGCCGAACCTTTGAATCCATGGCCCTACAGCAACCCACTGAACAGTGATAGTTAGAATATGTATGAAAATTGAAATACATATTAATTTGAAACTGTAACTATTCAACACAATGTGACCGAACTAAATGTAGGGAGTGCTTGCTGGTAGGTGCACTGTAGAAATCTTATTACTAACTCCCATACTGCTACATCCAATTACTATCTAATAACAAAAGGTTGATCACACTGAGTATGGATTCAGTTTTGTTTTGTCGATCTAAGTAATAAATCCAATAATATATTTTGTACATATTTTAACAAAAATGTATACAGGTGTACTGTCGCCATTCACCTATGTCCCGGTCCAAATTTTCGGCAGTAGCACATATTTTAGATTCAGGCAATTAGCGTGTAAAAATGACTTCATTTTTCAACTAACAAAGTATAGCCAGACAATTGCAAAAGGGGGTTACATCATACTAGCAGAAGTTCATACTAATACCATGTATGTACCTTGCCTAATTATCTGGTTGAGGCTGGATGTACGCAAGCGACGAAGGAAGATCAGCGGCAGCCGCTGTATTCGCCGCTACTCCGCTGCCCTAGAAGCCGGAAATTAAGTCCAGGGTCAGCGGCTTGGGACGGCGGCGGACGTCCTAGCGCTATGGCGGTGAGATAGATCGATCGATCTGATCGTGAGGCGAGAGCAGAACGAACCACCGCGTCAATGATCTATCGTCTTTTTTTTTTGAGGTGTTGATCTATCGTTTATACATGGCCATCAGGTAGATGGGCTATTTTTGTTGCTTCGTGGGCTTTGGTGCGTGCCCACAAGTACGTGAATTTTTCAAAGAAAATGACGGATCTATCCTTAAAAACTAACTGGTCGCACCAAAATTTTGTAACGGTCCCATTGTTACATGTAATTTCCCGTAATTTTAGTTTTGTAACTCCTCGTAACTCCCATTTTTCTACCGTCAGATTATGGTGGATGGACGGCTCCTAAAATCGTCAATCACCGTAACAGTTGTAATCAAACAATGATGATACAAATAGCATGAACAGTAGCATTCCTTTTTCATGCACATGAGCAACCATACATAAAGATTACTCTAGTTTTTATTCTTCCAAGTTTCACATTCACTGCCAATGTCATTTTCCATATCAGTGCCTTTTATATAAAATAAACCATTCCAAAAGTGAGCTAATGAAATAACAAATGGAAGTATACATGGTAAGGAGAGAACGGAAATAAAAAAGGAAAAGAGCAGTACCATCAATCAGAGCACGAGATTAACTGATGGAATACCGCCACATGAAAAGCTAGCTGCAGATGAATACTCGCTCAATTAGGCATTACAAACTTAGCTTTCGTGGGGAGAAGAAATGCAGAAAGCAAAGATTTCTGGTGCTTACATGGACGTGCCTGAGGTATAATGTTGCTGATTTCCTTCTTTAAACCAGAAACCCTGCAGTCTTGAGTTGTAACCCAGGAAAATCTCGTGTTTTGCTGCATCTTTGAATACATCGGAGGGAAAGATTTGGACCTCATCGGGCATGTCATTCAGAACCTCCAAGCATTTTGTAATTCAGTGTTGTCTTCCTTGCTGTGACATTTGCTTCTTGTTGCTAGCCTGCCCTCCCTTTTTACAACTATAAAGCTTTGGAAAATCGAACATATGCACAACATAAAGATGCACAGTACAATTAGTAACCAAAAACAGTTAGAATATTGCAAGTATATGTGGTAGTTGAAAAACAACCAAGAGACTATATTGATATGCGGTACCTCTCAGTCATACTACTGAGGCGAAGATAGAGATTAGAAACACTAGGTCTCGTGATGATTTCTAAGAAACACTATACACATCAGAAGTAGACTGATCTTGTCTCTTACAATTGTTCACATACATGTAAGGATACATCCACAGTTTAAAGGTTCACTTGCCATTTCTTATAACCTAATAGCGTTTCAGAGACCAGTTGACCATACATACAGAAATACAAAAGGATATTTCCAGAGCTAAAATGGGCTGACGATTCCTCACATATGAGAAGGTAAACTGAATTGCATATTTACTCCGAGACTAATACAGAAATAATTATCACTTCAGTGGAAGCATAGATTATAATTTTCAGTGTTAGCATAGGTTGGTGTGCTTCTAGTGATTCATCAGAGACAAAAGGACCAATCACATACTCCTAGTCACATATGGTTCACCAACAACAAGATGGAACAGGGGCGTTGGGCTGAGCACGCACACAAGCACGCAGCGGCGCCATGGATCCACTCCCACGGCCGCGCGCGCTGGCAGAGGGAGAGGATTTACAGAGGAGAAAGCTTGGACGGCGGTACCTTGCGGGTTCGGCGCGGCGACTGGCCGTCTTAGTAGGAGGCGAAGCCGGGCGGGCCGGCGGCCTCGGAGGCGAAGAAGATCGATGCGTCGGAGGGGCCAGGGACTCCGGTCGCCGGAGATCCCTCGGCTGGCGGCGGCGGCTGGGCGGGCGGGCGGGGGGGGGGTCTTTTTTTTTAGAATCTATTTGGGTTTTTTTTAACACAGTGCAGATGCCAAATGCTCATGTATACGTGCATACACGCACCCCTATGAACACACACGTACACCCTACCTTTATGAGCACCTCTGAAAGACTGAGCCCGCATATCATCTTGAGATTTTACGAAGTCACCCCACTGAATGCGCGTGTTTACTCTAGAAATCAAGTAATTATGCACTTAAAATAAATGTTATGTTCGAACTATGTATTTTCGCTACCAACAAATATTATTTACGTGTGATATAATTTTATTGCGCATTATGATGATTTGTTCCGGTGTGTGTATAATTTTTAATTTTCTGATGTTCTTTACCCAGCTCCTTGTGCTACCTGAAGATGGTGATCACCAAACCTTGGCTTTGGAAGAGGTTGGCAATAATCTCAATGATATGATGGCATATCTCTTTGGTTCCATTAGAGAGTTGGAATCTCTTAAGTCACTCTCGGATACCATGGCGGCCTATGCCACTAAGCACTTGTCGTCGGTTCAGCAACTGAGGGAATCCTGTCCTGGAATTCACAAAAATACTGTTAATGCCAAGGTCTGTTGCACGGACCTGATTCAGGATTTGGTGTTAATCCAGTAAATTAGGAAATCCTGGAATGAAGCTTTCAAAAAATTTGTTGATGGCATATCAGAAGCTCCTCCAAGTTTGGGAAATGAAAAATCCTATGAACGACGAGAAGTAGATGAACTGGGCCACAATTTGCCTCCAGCTGGACCTCTTGATCTCAATCAGGCCACTAATCAGAGAAATGGCGGAAACTGTTATTTTGTTGAAGAAGATGAGGCTTCTTATCAGGTGAGCTAATTTTGGCACCACAGTGCTCATCGCCGGACAGAGCCGAGCCCATGGCGAACTTTCCTGCTGATATCAACGTCGACCTCTTAGTTTAGCAGGGTAACAACAATGGCATGCTTGTTAAGCAGTGGCACAAAATCCCAGCCATGGTTTCGCTCCAATATTTGGACTTGTTGATCTCAATGAGGCCCCCAATGATGAAGAATTTCTGGACTGATGAAGTGACAGCTGGCACCAACAGTCTAAGTTGCAGATCTGTTTCATAGATGCTGCCTGCTGCACCTACTGATCTCTTTCTATTTGGAAGAATTTAGGCCACCTGATCATCCGTCTACTGATATGCAGTAGGTGCGTATTTTGTAACCCTTTGAGTGATGTAGATGAAGCCATATAAACAACTAATATATGTAGTGATGTAGATGTAGTGTATTGAGGAGCCACATATTTATTTTCGTAGGAGTTTTAGCTGACTCCAATAAGAAAATCTGCAGCATGAATGTCAGGTCGTCTACTGGCATCAACAACGTACTGCATATACTAGTTGCAGACAAAAACAAAGGTTGTGATCGGCGCGAGTATATTTCTAAGTAGACTTTGTGCGAGCACAAATGGATCAATCAAGTCATCAATCTTATTACTTCATGTGAAGAATTACAACACAACACAATACACACACCAGCCGTACATTTCCGTCTCATCCTTCCTAATTTCCAGCCAGTCAGGTTACCTCCCGGGAGCATCTCATGCTCTTGTTGATCAGCTTGAACGTCTTCTTCACAAGCTTCTGGTCCAGCTTCATGTAGATCTTCAACACCACACTACTGTTTGACGAGGAAACTCTACTGTTTCTCTTCTACCAAGTCTGCCAAATCATTAGGATCACACCACACTATCAACCACCGATCTTCAGGTGGAGTTGCCCACTGGAAAGGGCCACGATAAGAAAAGAGAAAGGTCTGAATATCAGGAGCATAAGTTGGATGCAGGCAGAAAGAATCAAGATATGCAACTCTAGAAATATCAAAGCAACATTTGATCACAGAGTATCAGTTTGCTTCAGATACTGCATTGTTAAAATCCTTTTCCATGCGCAAAGAAGATCTGCCAGAGGGGCAATCTATTAAAGACAAAAAAGAGTAACAGCACAGCTAGCAACTTAATTTGGGGGCTGCCTACTCAGATAACGAGGAATCTTAAGAAAGTTTGCCTGTATGCATAAATGCAATGCTGCAGAATAACAATAATTTTTCACTTCGAATTATCTCCCTGCAACTGTTCCTTTAAGGTGTCATTTCGTAGCCTCGACAATATGAGCACACGGCAGGCAAACATAGACGGCAGCATGACAACCACGCAGCACGACGAGGTGCGCCCCAGCTACTAGTTTGATTAAAGAGGTAGATTATATTATATTACCTGGGCCCAGGAATAATCGGCAAGCAGCAAGCAGCGGCCATCGATGGCAATTAGGCGAGTCGTCTTGGCCTTATCAACGACCATCACATCTCATGGGAATAGTGGCCCAGAAATTCCTAGCTACATTGACACTATAGTTGACTCGTAGTTGGCAGTCGCCTTTATATGGTCTAAAAAATAAATTGCGCCAAGCCAAACACCAAACCGCAACACCAACACCATCCCCAACACCAACACGAGACAGACCAGCCTACTGCCGCAGCGCAACGATGAGCAAGATACTCATCGCCATGTCTTTTCTGCTGATGTTCTCGGCAGCTGCGCCACAAACATCGGCCACAGTCTCTGGAGCCGCCGGAGGGATCCTGCAGATCCCTTCTAATGACTCCTTGGCTTACTGCATCCCAAGGTGGGGGGACGTCGACATCTCCTACCCTTCGGTATAGGGCCCGGCTGCTTCCGTCAAGGCTTCGATCTCACCTGCAATCACTCCACCAAAAATTATGAACACTTCACAAAATATTATAAATGTTTTTCAAAATACTTTTTAAAACTAATAAATATTTTATTTAATTTATTAAAATTAAACGTGAACTTAAAAACTAACAGAAAAAGAGAGATGTGCATACACAGTCGAGCCATGCACCAGCAACGCCATCAATCGTTACATTACTCGTGGCCATGTTACCCACGTGGTAGGCTATTCAGTTCTAAAAAATCAAATAGTAGTCTATTAATTAAAAGTTTAAGTCCAACAGCAACAGCACCCATGGCAACCGGCAAGGTGCCAAGATATATATGTACTCAATTATACTTCCTAAGAAAATGTGCTATATATTTACTCAAAGCACGGCCGCGCAAAAATGGCTGCTTGTACATACGTACTAAAAAAATAATACGTCGCACGTTGCTATGAAAAATAGAGAAAATACTTAAGACGAGACAGACTGAAACAATGACGGACGACGACATTTGAGGTTCATTCCCTCTGAATACAAGAGCCACAAATATAGCATCTCTCAGCCCTTCCACATATATTACAGCAACCCCCAAATAATTCAGTATAGCCTTGCATGTATCCCGTGGTTTTCACGCAAATGTTTGACCGAGTCGCCACTGCAAAGATGTTTGGCCGCACGTTATGACATAATACAAGCAGCGAAGTATCATCAAAAAGTATATCCCCTGTAGTGCAAGCTTATAACTACCACAAATACTCGAAGGTCGAAGCAGCTCGCTCAATTATGAGAAATATTACAAGGTCCCACTAACGCAATACTGTTCTAATATTAACATGTCTTCTAAAGACAAAGATAAATATTTCTCTCTCTTTTTTCTTTCCTAAGCGAGGTGAAAGATTTTTGCCCCTCGTAAGGAATAACAAAGCAATATGTTGGAGCCACGCAAATTCAGTGCAGCTGTTGAAACAATGGCAAGATATACCACGATGGTAACAGTCTTTGCTGACCAAGGTATGGTCGACATTCTCCCTGGAAAACTCTGCATGATTTTGATGGTCATCGTCAATTTGCTTGCCGTGTTGCTCCTGTAGAATTAACAGTGATGCATCTGGAAAATCCCACATCATTTTTGGAAAATTAAAAAATAATGATGTAGGCGTTGCTGGAATATTGGCACAACAGTTGCAGCACGCACACGGCAAGCAAGCATGCACGACCACCCTGTGAAGAGTGAAAGAAAAAAATCTGCGTTTTCATGTGGCTATCAGCAAGCAGCAAGCAGCGGCCATACCTGAGTCATGTTGGCGTTAGCAACGACCATCACATCTGATGGGAATAGTGGCCCTGGAATTCCTAGCTACATTTGATATTTGATTAAAACTACAGAAGACTCGTAGCTGGGGTCGCCTTTATACAGTCTACAAATTGCGCCAAGCCAAACACCGAACCCCAACACCAACACCAGACAGACCAAGACCAGCTTACTGGCGCAACGCACGATGAGCATGATACTCATCGCCATGTCTTTTGTGCTGATGTTCTCAGCAGCTGCGCCAAAAGCATTGGCCGTAGTCTCTGGAGCCGCCGGAGGGCTCTTGCAGATCCCTACTACTGACTCCTTGGCTCACTGCATCACGAGGTGCGGGGACGTCGACTTCTCCTATCCCTTCGGTATAGGGCCCGGCTGCTTCCGTCAAGGCTTCGATCTCACCTGCAACCACTCCACCAAGCATCCCAAGCTCTTTTTAGGCAGCAGCACTGTCCAGGTCACTTACATGTACTACCACTATGCTTATACCCCTATAAACATCAAGCTTGCAACAAGGCCAGGTACAGATACCTACAACATGTCATGGGAGGCCCCTTCTAAAGGTATTACTATCAGTAGTGATAATACTTTGTACGTAGTTGGTTGTGATTTTGACTTCACCTTGTTCGAGTATGGTACGGGAGACAAGGTTGGTTCTTGTATGAGTAGATGCGCCGCCGAGAAGGCACAAACTGGAGGGCCTTGTAATGGAATAGGTTGCTGCCTCATCCCGTTACCAAGGGACCTGCCAGGCTTTCAGGCAGAACTTGTCAGGACTAATACTAGCGCAACAGAATCAGATTGGTTGCACCCTGGCATCATGGCTTTCGTGTCACAGACTGATTATTACATACATAATACAACCGATCTTTTCTCAAGTTGGACAGATGCAAGCAATATAGATGATGCGCTGCTTAGTGTTCGCATCATGGACCAACCAAGCTGTCAAAGTGCACAAATGAACAATGCAAGCTATGCCTGTAGCAGTTGCCAGAATTTCTCATCTGGTGGTTACGGGTGTTACTGCTCTCCTTATGAACAAGGCAACCCTTACATTTTAGATGGATGCATGGAAGGTGCTTCCGTCCCTACTTTTTCTCCAAAATGAGTTAAAATTCCCTTCTATTCAGCGTTCATCCTCTTGGTCTTACTCTTTGTGTCTATCTATTGTGGAGCAGATTATAACCCCAAGCCGAAAGAACACTGTCCCGCATCCTGTGGACACATTACTGTTCCCTTCCCATTTGGGCTCGAAGAAGGGTGTTTTGCAAATGAAGGATTTCATCTTAATTGTACATCTGGTAATCTCACAGATTTTGTCTCAAAAGATACACAATATCATGTGACTGATGTATCCGTGGAAGATGGGACTCTGACTGTTAGCAACATGGCGAATGGAAGTAATGACAATAATGGATATATATTGGAGGCCCCTATGGAAAATCGATTAGATTTCTCTATGAAATACGACATTGTTATAAAGTGGGTGGTTGCCAATTTAACTTGTCAAACAGCTATGCAAAAGGATACTTTGTATGCATGCCGCAGTTCCAACAGCTATTGCCTAAACGTCACCGATGGTGAAATATTTATGGGATATCGTTGCAAGTGTTTGTCAGGCTTTCAAGGAAATCCATACGTCAAGGATGGCTGCACAGGTCTGATTCTCCACATTACCCTTCATTGTGCACTAATGTTGCTTTCACACCTACAAATGTATAGAAAATCTATCTATCCATCTAATAATTAAATACTAAAAGCACGATATGGAAGAAAAATAGTGGGATAGCTAGAAATTCCCCAAAAAAGTGAAACATCTGGTAGTCGATCAGGTGGACCGTCCCTTTATTAGTAGATCACAGATGTTAGATCAAAATAACTATACCTAAACATATTGTATCCATTAAATCTACATAATCGTACATAAACATATCACATCCGCTAGGTCTTCATAATTGTACATAAATAGATCATAACCATTAGATCTACATTACCTAAACTGATGACATCCGTTAGATATTCACAACTGTACCTAATCAAATAAATCCGTTAGATCTACATAGTCACACCTTAACAAATCACATACGCTAGACCTTCATAACCGTATCTAAACATGCCATGACCAGTACATCTTGGTATCCCCAAAAATAGTCATAGCCGATAGATCATCATAATTAGACTTATACATATCCCACATTTTTTTTAAATGTACGGGTTAATTATTAGTTGAACTACAAATGGCAAGTTCATGTTACGGCTGATTTAAATGATGTTAGTCCTTGCCACATACAACAATGATAATCTAACACAATGGATAGATATTCGTCTGGAGCCCCATAAAATATAGCCAATGGAAATATTCCTATATATAGACAATTAGTACTATCAACAATGTAAATAATTCCTTAGGGGCGATATGTAAAAGAAAATAGCTGAGGGTGTGATAGGCACCAACATGAGCATCAACGGAGGAGTACGTAAATGGATGTTGATTACTAGAACCGAAGGCTTGAGGATGTATTGGTCATTTATTTGTTAAATTTTATTTTGTTAATAAAAGATGAATATAATTGTATAAGAACCAATAACCCTGTGAGGTGCGTGGATAGGAACAAAATTGGATTACTCTATATAGCCGTGCACAAAATGACAACGGGACATAGAATTGGAGTCGTACGCTACGGAGCATATGACAACTGACCTAGCAGGCGTGCAGATTGTGGCTTAGTTTAGTTGGTGTCCCCGTTGCTCAACTACTGACTAAACAAATAAAAACAAATATATTACTAAGAAGAATCAACAACATTAGATTTTCCGCAAATAATATTGTGAAGTTCTTTTTGGTTCTATTAGCAATATAATCATATATTTATATACAAAAAAGTTCAAACATATACTTTTAGAATTGTATTCACATCTAAAATGTAATGTATTATACAACAAAGGGGTTAAATACGAGTAAAAACGTTCTACATGCGATAAAATAAATACTTCACACATTCGACAAACTAAGGATGATGCCCTTGCATTTGAGAGGGCCACCTTGCTAGTTTATGAAAACATCATGCAAACCTGTAGGAGTTTCAATTGATACTTGGAGATGATACCAATATATAACCAATGAGAGTTTTCTACAGATATCAATGAATGCGCACTATCAAACTCCTGCGATGGGCCATGTCAAAATTTCCCTGGAGGCTACATATGCGCGAGTTGCCCTCATAGAAAAGAGTTTGATCCCATAAAAAGGCAGTGTGTTACATCGGTGAAGCAACACCATCTTCTTTTGGGTAAGTTGTAGCTAGCTAAATATCCACATTGCTATTACAATTAACCAAATGCAAAGTGACTCAAAGCGCAATGATTAAATGTAGGTATTGCAACTGGAACTGGATGTGGCCTTGGCTCCATAATTATTGCAGTCTGTGTAGTTGTATTCGCCAGCAAGTGGAAGAAAGGCATCCAAAAGAGAATCCGACGAGCACACTTCAAGAAAAATCAAGGTCTACTCTTGGAGCAACTTATCTCAGACGAAAGCGCCACAAGCAAAACAAAAATATTCTCCTTGGAGGAGCTAGAGAAGGCAACCAACAACTTCGATGCCACTCGTGTTCTTGGTCGTGGAGGACACGGTACAGTTTATAAAGGGATTCTATCTGACCAACGAGTGGTGGCTATTAAAAAGTCCAAAATTGTGGAGCAAACTGAGATAAACCAGTTTATCAATGAGGTTGCTATCTTGTCTCAAATCATTCATCGCAATGTGGTAAAGCTATTCGGTTGTTGCCTCGAATCTGAGGTGCCTTTGCTTGTGTATGAGTTCATATCAAATGGTACACTGCATGACCTTCTTCGCGTTGATGTTGGTGTTAAATGCTTGTTGTCATGGGATGATCGCATTAGGATTGCAGTAGAAGCAGCAGGGGCACTTGCTTATCTGCACTCGGCTGCTGCAATACCAATTTTCCATAGAGACGTGAAATCTTCTAACATACTATTGGATGGCAGCTTCGCTACAAAGATTTCTGACTTTGGTGCTTCAAGGTCTGTTTCACTCGATGAAACTCATGTGGTGACTATTGTCCAAGGAACATTTGGTTACCTAGATCCAGAGTATTACCATACCGGGCAGCTAACTGAAAAAAGTGATGTGTATAGTTTTGGAGTAATACTTGTGGAACTTTTGACAAGAAGAAAGCCAATTTTTATCAATGATCTAGGTGCAAAACAAAACTTGTCCTATTATTTCGTGGAAGGATTGCAAGAGGGAGCTATCATGGAAATAATGGATCCTCAGGTTGTCAAAGAGGCAAACCCGGAAGAGATTGATGATATTTGCTCACTTGCGGAAGCATGCTTGAGACTCAAAGGAAGAGACAGACCTACTATGAAAGAAGTAGATATGAGGTTGCAATTCCTGAGAACTAAGAGGCTAAGAAAATGCAAAATTCTCCCAGCTAGTGATGAAGAGATAAAGCCTTTTTTATGCCCACAGGTTGGTAATTCTGATGCACCAATGAATGCTGTCAATGCTGGTAATTCAACATCAAAAGGCACCTCTAGTTGCTACAGTCTAGAGCAAGAACTTTCATCGTCGGTCACTTGGCCACGCTAAGTACATATGTGCAATACTACAATCGCGTCCTTCCTAGTATTCATTTGAAGTACCATTTATTTTCTGTGGATTTATATTATGTTACATAGTTCACTTTAGACGAGATTATGTCATGTAATTTTGCTTCTGTATATTTGCAAAATTTATTTGTAGCTCATGTCAATTGTGTACAATTACATTACAATTATTTGCGACGAATATGCTTGCAATGAATAACTTAAGGTACATCATAGTACTTGAGTTGCGGTGGTGGAGGAAAACATATTTCTGTTGGCTTACTTGGTTAAGGCTCCACTAAGATCTGACTGATACCCAATTTAGAAGTAGTTTGTTGTATTTCTTATATTAACACTGTAAATGACTTCGAAGTAAGAACATGGGGTGTCCTCGGACGTCTCTTATCATGTATACGTGTGTCCGCTTAGACACAGTTCTCGGTCCTCGTTGTCGAATGGCAAGATCTGGGTTCCACTGCCTAGAGCGAGAGGGCAATGTGTGGTTTCTTGTCGTTAGGTATGGTGTCTTCTGTAATCTTGTTCGGGTTTGAGTTGGTAGCTTTTGTTTGGCCTGCTTGTATGAGAGTTCCAACACCACCCTTTTATGGGTTCAGTTGTTTCAAGGAATAAAAAAGGATTGCTTCCATATGTTGAAGCTACAGAAATTCAGTGCAGCTGCTGAACAAATGCCATATATACCAGGATGCTAACAGCCTTTGCAAATGAAGATATGGTGACATTCTCCATGGAAAATTCTGCATGATTTCAATGGTTATCGTCAATTTGCCGTGTTGCTGCTGATCGACATTCTCCAATTTACCAGCCAGTGCCAGCGAATTAATGTTGACGCCTCTGGAAAAGTCTGCCTCTAGGTTTGGGATCTAGTCATTTATTTCCATGTCGTCAAGAAGAGCGCAAAGTTTCTGGGAGATGAAAGTGAAGGGACATAAATATCGATTGTTGGAATATTATCACAGTGGTTGCAGCATGCACATATCAAGCAAGCATACACCGCCAACCAGGGTAAGCAAGTTTATGTGGAACATGCAACTGCATGCTAACCTGGCAACCAAACCAAGAGTAGCATGACAATGAGGGTCATTGCAATAATAACCAGTTGGTAATAACTCTCAGCACTCATACAAGCAAAACGTATATGTCCAATAGTAGTGTGCATGTGGAAGCAAGTGGCAAAGATACGTACGAACCTGTCGCGTGTTGCCAGACTAAATGTATATGTTTCAAGAGTCAGACTGCAACAATGATGGACGAGGACATTGGAGGTTCAGCCCTTTGAATGCACGTCCAGATTCCAGAACCATAGATATAGGATCTCTCATCCCTTCCACTTAAATTACAGCAACCACTCAGTCGACTCCCAAATAATTCAGTATAGCCACTAGAGTCAGATGATGAACCATGTAAATATCTGGTGGTCTTCACGCCAATGTTTGACCGAGTTGCCGTTGCATTTTCTAGACCAGGTGGAGACGGTGGAGAAGAGGGGGCAGGGCCGCAGGCAGGAAATCTGGTTGATTTTAGGGGCTGGGGGGCTCCGCTGACAGAGACGGAGGAAGAAGAGATGTGATGTAGTGCCTTTCAGGGATACACTTACAAGACCTGATTACGCAGTCCATATAGAAACCTCTAGAATACGTCTTCACGGACTCTGACGAAATTCATGTTGTGTGTTCAAGAGCAAAGCACCTCTGCTGCTTTTCTTTCTTTTTTGATTGAAATGTTGGATATTTTCCATTGAAACGTCACACGCATTTGACATCCAAAATTCCGCAGATTACATGATCTCGCACGCATGTTTATCCTGGTTGATGCTAAACTTGTTGATGAGGGTGATGCTGGAGTTGGCCGACATTGGGGGTCACCTCAAGCCTGTCGACCCTTCACGTACCCGCCGCTCACGTCACCGGCACCACCTCCTGCAGCCGCCGTGCAGGAGCTCTTGGGCGCGGCAGACGGAAGCACGAACATCACCTCGGTCGCCATTGCCTGCTTGTACTGCGGGCACGTCACCTTGCCCAGACGCCCAGTACCCTCAGCAGGTGTACATCTTCAACCTGGCCAGAGCGACGACGGGGACGACCCTTGGCCGCCACCTTGCAGAAGCAGCAACTCCCGGTCGTCCGGCCGTCCGGGTGCAGTACCTTGGGATGGAGCAGCTTGGACTAGTCCTTGTTGGGCTGCAGGTTGGAGGAGCCGATGTTGTCCACGCTCTGGTATAGGCAGCCAATGCTCCTCGACATGCATCATGCCGGACAAAATGAGCTTCACCATGACACCGATGGGCAGGGTCAGCCGGCTGAAGCTGAAGTCCACCAACTCCTTGCCGACCTGAGAGAATAATACAACTGAAATGATTGAGAATTACGATTTCAAAATGATAAAAAGATTACCAAATTTTATACTGTTTTGGAAATAGTTTCAGAAATAATTTCAATTATTTCCGTGTTTCAACTATTTTCAATAATATTCCAATGTTTCAGTCATATTTCACAAACACAACCAATGTCTCTTATATGCTTTCTTCATTGAAAATCAATAAGTTCCGTGCCCTATGTTATAACAAGTTTTTTTGCTGGGTGATAGTGTGACGTTCTATTTTACTCTGCCCTGAGCTGGAACCTGGAGTATGTGCCATATCATAGACCGTTTAGGCGCCGAACCTAGAAAGCGCCGCCCACACCTCTTTTACATGTTTTTTTGCGGATGACCTATTTTACATGTTTACTTCACGCAAGAGGGAAGGCCCTTGGTGCCTGTTAGGTGCAGGGACGGAGCCAGGATTTGAGCATGAGGGGGGCCAAGAAGCCAATGACCAGATAACTAACATAACTTAGAATTATTAAAAAATTCAAATATAATTTTGATATCTTATATAACAAGATTTGTTTTGCGATCCGATGGAAAAACTACATTTCTGCTTGTTTATTATAGCCCTAGGGTCATACCAAGTCAATAATATCATCATTCTTGAAGCACTTGAAAAAGGGATTTATCGGTGATGTATTTCTCTCTATGCTTGAAGCATCCCAAAAATAAATAATATTTTATTAATCTCCTGGCTCACGCAATTCTATGCTAGTACAAAAACTTGTATGTGTAATTATTTAATCTAACGAAATTTAGATAGTTCATATAAATTAGTACAATATCTAATTGCAGTTGATCTAATAAAAATTATATACAATGATTTATATGAATTAATAAATGAATATAACTGTTATATTTTATACGGTCCCTTTGGTACTGGTGTGAGCGGCGCCACCATATATCGGACATTTGACATACACACATCAGCCATGGCAGCAACGTCATTGCTGGTCGTCGGCGCTCAAAGCATCCAAGGCTTCAAACGCCCAAATTAATTTATCTTTAAAGTGTTTGGCGGCTCTTTTTTCTTCATAAGTGCCGTAACTCTTAGAATTAGCGTCGATCAAAGAACCAAAATCATTAAAATCTGGGTTTATAACTTTTACACAGGCAAGATGAAGTCTAAGAGAAATCAATGCAGTAATTGGAATCAGTAGTATTAACCTTGGTAGGATCGTTGACAGGAGCATCCGAGCAGAACGCCGAACGGCCATCGCCGCACTGGTATCTACGTCAAATCTGATCGCTAACAGGAGGGAGTGCATGACTCAGCAGAGCGCGGAGGGCGGCAGTCGCGGGATCGCTAATCCTAATCGCACCCGTAGGTAAATCCCGGTACAGACGGGTACAGCTGATGGGAAACGCTCCACGTTGGAGCCTAGGAGGCCAGTCTGGCCAAATGGGCTTTCCCATGGGCCATTTTCCTTTTTTACAATGTACGTTTGGTTTAGGGGGGGGGGGGGGGGGGGGCAGTGTACGTAGCGTCACCTAGATTATCGCTAATTATCTTAGTGTCTGTTCGTAATTTCCCGGATCATTAGGGGGGGGGGGGGGGGGGGGGGCAGGCCCCTGCTCGCCCCCCCTTGTCTCCGCCACTGGTTAGGTGAAATGGAAAAAAATAGCACAAAATGGGATGTACATGTCCAAACGACATGTGCATGACCACGTGACCAAAATGATATGATCTAGCTGCAAAATCCGAGTATAAATGGCAAACCTAACTAGCTAAAGATTGACAGCTCGGCAACATGCCGTCAGACCATTTCTTTTATTCTTAGTTAAGTATGAGACGTTGGAGTGAAACAAAGATCCTACATGTGCAGTGGCCAGGACGAATATATTCAAGGGTACGGGCATAGTGTCAGTTTCATGTGCAGTGGGAGGGGTTCAAGGGCGTGAAACCGGCAGAAATTATGGAGAGGACAACGGCAAATTCTAAATAGGTTCCATTGACCTACTATATGTCGGTGTAGTTACACGCAAAAGGGAGGGTGGATTTTTATATGGATTTTTATTGGAAAATTCTAAATAGGTTCCATTGTCTGTGTTGCACATGAATGTAATTTTATATGGATTTTTATTGGAAAACCCCTGTACTGGTGCCCAATGATTATAGATAAATCATCAGCTATGTCTTTAGTTCCTCAGACCTATCGAATCATTTTTTCTGTTACAACAATAATCACGAGTTTCTGTGTTGCAAAGGTTATCAATCCTTCCATTTTTCTCGGTTTTCTCTGTGTTTTTAATTTTTGTCTTTTTGGTTTGTTTTTCTTTATTTTATTTTTAAATTTGCCTTTTTCTACTTTCTTTAAATTTATGAACTTTTTTCAAAAAAATTAACATCTTTTACATTCATGAATATTTTTAAAACTTACAGTTTTTTATCAAATTTCCGAACATTCTTTTTGAATCACAAACATTTTTTTATTTCGTGAACATTTCTTGAAATTCATGAACATTTTTTACGTTTGATAAAAAGATCAAATTCACAAACATTTTTTAAATGCACGCAATAGTTTTGAATTCACCGACATTTCTTGAATATTTTTTGAATTAGAGAACATTTTTCAAATTTGTGAACCTTTTTTTTCAATTTACTCAGTAAATTTTTTTAATTCGAAAGCATTTTGTTAATTAACAAACAATGTTTTTTTAAAATTCTAAACATTTTTTGATTTCAAGTAGATATTTTCCAATTCACGAATATTTTTTAAAATTCATGATCATCTCAAAAATTCTCAAATATTTTTTGAAATTAATAAACATTTTAATAATAAAGTAAAACCGACCAAAAATAACAAAACGATCTGAAAAAATATCAAGAAAACAGAAAGTGTTGGCTCTCTCGCTCAGAGCCTCTCGCGTGGCGTCGCCTCGCTTGCTCGCTAGGCCAGGCCCACGTACTCGAGCGCATGATGTGTCGCTTTTGCTCGCACACAGAGAAGGCCACGTATCACCCGAAAAATGCTAATCGTTGTCGACCACCAGACTTGTCGCTATCTTGGCCGTTCTTCTCCCGCGTGATCCGCACGGAGCGCGTATTCCGGCTCCAGCTGTCACCGTATCCGGCTCTCCACCCGCGTGTTCGGCCGAAAAGCTTCTACGCAACTTCTCCCCGCCTGCTACCAACTCCCGTTCTGAAAAGACAACACACCTGGGAGGGAGGACTGCCCACAAGTAGCACATAATTGCGTTCATACCACACCTAGAGTTAATGAATTTGTCAGTAGGAGAGACAACTTTAAATAACAACATTCAGTTATATCATATTACTATACGAATTCAACAAAACTAATTAAACCAGAATTTTTAAAACTGTCAGCTATTATAATTAGGCACAGTTGTCACAATGCACATCCAACCATTAAGCCAAAGCAAGACCGGAGAAATCTTTTCACCCACTATTATCTTATAAATAAACACAAAACCAAACTTAATTAAAGGGAACTCAGCCCAATTTAGCTGACACGTACCAATTAGTCATGAGACATGCGTTTTGCAAGACTAATCCAAACCAAACCAAACAACATGCGTTTTCCACCCAAACCATTGCCCATTTATGCATTTAACCCACACTTTCAAACCTATACAAGATACTGCAATTCGCAGTCTGGAATACATATTATACTACACCTCCCGTAACTTACAGGTACACAGTTCTAGAATTATTACAAGATGCTACAATTTCGGGTTTTTCACATCAACAAGTCTAGCAGAATTCAACAATCCAAACTGAAGAACTAGCTATGTGGTGCGCTTCTGGGCTGGCCCATGCGTAGGGCGGGAGCGCCCCAGCTGTTTTCTTTCGTTTTTACTTTTTATTTTTTTTGTTCTTGAAAACATGTCCACAAAACTAAAAATTGTTCTGCATTTCCAAAAATATTCTGAGTTAAAAAAAATACAAATTTGAAGAATTTGCATGAATTTTTCAAAATTTCAATTTTAAAAATGTGCCAAATTCCAGCAAAAATCATGAACTTTCAAAATGTTCATGAATTCTAAAAGATTCTCACGAATTTAAAACATGTTCCGCATTTTAAAAATGGTCTTGAATTGAAAAAATGTTCATGAATTTCAAAAAACATTCTCACGAATTTAAAGTAAGTTCCGCCTTTCAAAAACTGGTCTTGAATTGAGAAAATATTCATGAATTTCAAAAAATGTTCTTCGATTCAAAACAATTGTTCATGAATTCAAAAAAATTCTAGAAATTCTAGAAATATTCATGAATTTCAAAAAGTGCTCTAGAATTTATAAATTTTTCATGAATTTTTAAAAAATGTTTGCAAGTTCAAAAATACTCATAAATTTCAAAAAATGTTTGCGAGTTTGAGAAAAGATCACAAATTTCGAAAAGAAAGTGGTCATGAATCTAAAAAATGCTTGGAAGTTCGAAAATGGTTCATGAATTTGAAAAATGTTCACAAATTTCGGAGTCGACCGGCGAGGCACTATTAGGGAAAAGCCTAGTAGTACCGTTGGAAATACCCATACCAGTAGCGCTGGCGGTAGCGCTACTGATAAGTCGCTATAGCTAAGTTTTAGCAGTAGCGCTGTTTCAACCAGCGCTACTGTTAAGTATAGTTAGCAGTAGCGCTGTAGAGAACAACGCTACTACTAACTATCTGTAGCGCTGCACCACAACAAACGCTACTGCTAGACGCCCACCAGTGCTACTGCTAAGATTCCTGCTTTCGCGTATTTATTTCCCCTCTACGTATTTGTGCTGTATTTGTGCATGCTCTATACAGTAGTTTCATCATATCATAATAAACATACAATATTCTCATCATATCATACACATATAGTAGTCTCGTCATATCATCATCATCCAACACAAATATCATCATCTCGAAAATAGCGATACACAAGTCATGTCTCGAATAAATGCAACTGCATGGTCATGGCACACACACAAGTTTCATCATCTCTATCTAAACCATGATGTAGAAGAGAAGAGCGATCAGTATGAGCAAGAGC
Source organism: Elymus sibiricus (assembly GCA_039707655.1). Classification (NCBI taxonomy): domain Eukaryota; kingdom Viridiplantae; phylum Streptophyta; class Magnoliopsida; order Poales; family Poaceae; genus Elymus; species Elymus sibiricus. Next base: position 12,151,365 of record CM077674.1, on the reverse strand, counting down.
GCGACTATGTAATACTTCTTGAGGCGTCGGTTTCGCTCCCTCTCTTGCCGGAGCGTCCACCTCAAGTAATTATTTTCTGCTTCGGCTCTGCTGTCGAACCCTCTGTGGCTAGCGCCCGGGTACCTGTCCACCTGGGCCTGAGCGTCTGGCCAGTGGCCGTACACTCCTGGAACCCTCCCAATGAATACGACATAGCAGTCCTTCGCCATCTCTGATCTATGTACCTGCATCGTCAGTTGATGAATTCATCGATAATATGCAACATAATGTACTTGAGAAACACGAAGAGACAGAGTTAGCAAAATACAAGCAACCTATGGTAAACATAAATAACGAAGTTCCTCGTACCCAAACTAATTAACTAGATCGATCTACGCTAGTTCAGGAGGACGGTTTAATTACATCACAGAGTTTCGTCGTGCATAAATTCAAAGTTTTGTCATAGGAAGACAGTAGTGACTAAACAGACACATTGTCATCGTCAATCACTCCTCCATGTCGGCGTTCCAATCTTCATAGTCAGGGAGGAAGCACCCGAGCTTCGTGAAAGGCTTCAGGTCCAGACGGTGAGCGACTAGCAGTGCTCGGACATCATCCCGCGTCATTGGCCCATGGTAGAACATCCCTATTTGTTCGAGGACCTCTTTCATGATCACTTGGGCAAGTTCACACTGTACGTGATAAAACTCAGCTCGGATTCGATGATCCGATGTCCTTCCTATGCTTGTGGCACAGTTGACAATCTCGGCATCGTTGGAAGTAGGTGACATGCGAAGGCGTTGATTATCCCTTCTGTAGTCCAGCATGTGATGCATGAGGTAGAATCCATCAACCTTACTATCCTTCGGTTGCTGGATGCAGCAGAAGTCGGTCTTATGGCTGAAACCCAGCCCGTTGTTCCTGTGCTTTTTCACCTTGATATATCCACCACACAGGCTGAAGGTTATCATGGCAATATCGAGAACACTCCTTATGTGCGTGTAATCCTTTTTCTTGATGTTCCTCAATGAGTCCAAGTACAGAGCATGGGAGTATTCTGGGTACAGAATGATGAGGACGCCCCCGCCCCCCCGCTGCGCAAAATAAGTACACCTCAAATTAGCCTCCATGCGTGCAAAGGAATGATTAAAACTTACGAAAGGATATCCGCGGATGACTTACGTGGGATGATAAGGCAGGAGAATCGTTTCCTTGTCCTTATTGGCGACCATGAACTCGCCGATGTACTTGCTCGCATAGTCACGGTGCTCTTTGCAGACTGCCAAGAAGCTCTCGTGCATATAGTACGGGTCCGTGACGCAGATATATTTTATGTTCTCGCGCCTGATGATGTAGTTCAGATACAGCGCATACATGCGGATGAACTGAAAATCCAGCTTGGTCATGTGGAACATGTCGTAGATGTAGTCAAATAGCAGGATTAACTTATCCGCGGGCCATCTCTCGACGTACAACTTCCCACCCGGCACCTGAGCCGCGTAAAGCGGGTATCCTGGATTTTTCGAGATGAGAAGGCTTTTCTCTCTCGCCAGCACATCTTCATGAAGTCTCCTTAGATCATTGTTCAGTATGTCCTCTAGCACTTTCCGAGGTAGGATCGGGTGGCCGGCGACATGGAACTGCTCCGCACCTTCGACAGGTATTCTGTCTACCTTCCGGGGCTGCAGAGGCAGCTGGCTGCTTGAAGCAGCTCTGGCGCCTTTAGAGCCTTTCCTGTCCGGTCTCCTCCTTTGCTTCTTGGCGGGTGGCGGTAGTGAGCCCACCATACCTTCCCTGACCACCGCCCCCAGTGTCGTCGGGCTCAGCAGTGCACGACCCTCGCGTTGTTGTTGCTGGGTAGAGGCGGCATCAGGAGGCGTCTCCTGCGAGGATCGCATGAAGAGAGACTTCTTGCAATCAGCCTTAAGACATTCCGGCTCCGGCAAATCAGGCAGCATCAAGTCATCTCCACGCTCATAGCCTGAGTCATAGTCCCGAGCCATCAATCCTCCATCGTCATAGCCGGTATTGATATACTTGAGAGGGTCATCATCATCCTCCTCCATGACATCATCAGCATTTGCTTCTTCGACGGGGGCGACGTCATCAGGCACTAATGGAGGCTCTCCCTCGCGTCGTCCGCTATCAGCCGGCACGACAGGTGCAGGTAATTGGGTAGGTGGGGTGGTGTTCATACCTTGTTGAGGCGTTGTCGTTGGTGAGCTCCCGGGCGCCTCCACACGAAGAAGAGTCTTCGGCCAAGGCAGGAACCAACTCTTGCATGCGACAATCCGTTTAGGGGTCTCGTCATCTCCCTCGAGTGGTACCGGAGGAGGCAAATCCTCGAAGACGCCATCGGGCATCTGTCGGTTGTGCAACATGCGGTCCTTTGGCTTCACGATCGTTGCCTTTCCCACGTCCACCTTCTGGCCGTTGATGTCGTACAGTATGGTGCACGGGGTTTTGTTGGCCTGCGAAGACATATCTGCGACGTTAGACATCCGAAAGGCAACTGAAACGGAAGACTATAGATATGCTGGTGAAGAGGGTGTGACGCGTAATTACCGTGAGGGCGTCGAGCTCAGCCAAAGACGAAGCCCCGCCGAGCACGCCAGAGACGGAGGACGGGCTGCTACGAACAGGAGCGGGACCAGGTACGGGAGCATGTGCGGTTGCGTGAGCAGGTGCTGGTGGTGCGATGTTCACCGAATTGCTCCCGACGTAGCTGGGAAGGGGAAAGTCCGCTGGCCCTTTATCTGGATTTTTCTTCGTCCAATCGATAACTGCCGGAATCAAGCTGCTAATGGAAGATGCGACGTCAGCCCTGACGGCAGCTACCGCTGCACTGACCGCTGCATCGACTACTTTGACCAACTCTTCTTTGGTCTCAGCTTTGGTCTTATCGACCGCAAGCGCGACCTTCTCGTCGATGGTCTGTTGAGTAAGCATCCGTCTCTGCCTTTTTTCCTCCGGCTTCTCGTGGTAGTACGTCTTCCACGAGGCGCCATCTCCGGCGCCGTGCACACGTCCATACGACGGCGGTTTGTCCTCCGAGACCCCTTTCAGTATGTTCAGGGCCCGGTTGAAAGGAGTGTCCCACTTGGGCCTCGCCGACGACTGAGATGACTCGTCGCTTTCGGCCACCTTTTGGTGCTGCTCTTTCTGCAAAAGGAACGTGGATGGTTTACAAATGTGACAAAACTTGTAGTCGAATCGATTAGAAGCTAATATAAGGTGGTAATATAACAATTACCAGCAGTCTCATGAACTCCCTCGTGTTCGGGTCCGTGTAAAAGATCTTATTGACGGGGTCCCACTTGTACTGGGCCCTGATCCAGTCACGCTCTGTAACATTCCCATGTAACAGCTACAGTAATCACCTCTTAATGATGCCATGTCACCTTGCTTAACCGTGCTTAATCATCATTAGCATCATACCTCATTTCAAACTTCAATTCAAATTATAATTCAAATTCAAAGTGAAAATAAAAGTTGTTCAAATTGGAAATAAAAATGTTCATTAATTAGAAAATAATTCATAACCAATTATGTTCAGGAAAACATCATCACAAAAATTTCCTAAGTAACTCTATCAAGCTAAAACAGTAGCTCACAGCAACATTTTAATACCCTTCTAATTAATAAAATTACAAATAAAATCATAATTTACCAAAGCTAGTTTTTGGTGTTAGGTAATAATGCACTGCAATATTTGCGCCAGGTCACCTATTTTATAAAAGTCATTTAGTGGCCACACATTTTGCAAGTCAGTGGAAAGAAAAGAAATAGAAAAAGAAAAAGAGAAATCGGGCGAAGCCTTACCTGGCGCGGCCCACACGGCCCGTACCTGTTCGTCCTCACCTGCTCCCGTCGCCGTGTCGGTGCCGCCATGGTCGCTCGCGCCACCACCGATGCCCGCTCGCCACCGCGACGCAGTAGGTGGGCGAGGGGATAAAGATCACCCCGAGCCGTTCCCCTGGTCCTCCTCCTCCATTCGCCGCTCTCTCTTCCCCTTTCTCGCGGCCGCTCTTCTCCCTCTCTGTCCCGAACGCCGTCGCCGTCGCCGCCGTCGATCCCGCAGATACCGGCCACCCCACCCCTCGCCGATATGCCGTAGCCCTCCGCCGTCGTCCTCCACGTCGCCCGGCACAAGTCATTGGAGCCGGGAGCCCCCACCGACGCCGCCTCGACCTCTTCCCGTCGCCGTCCGCCGCTGTCGTCGTCGATTCCGGCTGCTCCACGCCTCCCCCGAGCCCGCTTTGCACCTCTACCGGCTCACGGTGAGCCCGCGCATCCTTCCCCTCGCTTTCCCGCGCAAATCAGCCGTCGTAGCCGCCTCATTTGCCATGGCCGATTCCGCCACCACACGGGCTCGTCGCCGGCGAACATCCGGTGGCCCATTGGTCACACACATGTGACCAATCGGCTCGCGCGCGCGTGTAGTTGCCGTTAGGACCGAACGCCGCTCGATTTGGCCCCTGCAAGTGCCATCCCCGAGCTCGCCCGAGAAGCTCGCTGCCGGCGAGGTCGTAGCGCTCGACTCCGGCCACCCCGCCTCGCGCCGATGGGCTAGATCGACGCGGCATCCTCCTCTCGTTCGAACGCCGTCGAGAACGCTCGAAATGATGCCCCGTAGAAGAATCCCGAGCTCGCCGGAGTTGGCGCCGTCTCGGGCTCGCCGGAGAGCGCTCCCACCCGCTGAGCCACTGACCCGCGGGCCCCAGTGGCTCCGTTGACCCCGGTCCACGCTGACTGGGCAGCCCACTGTGGCTGACATGCGGGCCCCACCGCCTAAAACGATTTAAAATAAATAAATAAATAAATAAAACGATTAACTAAATTACTAATTAAATTAATTAGTTTAATTAGACACTGACTAACGGGACCCACCTGCTAATTAAGCCTAATTAACTAGTTTAACTCTCTTTAGTTTAAACAGTCTATGACAGATGGGTCCCACCTGTCAGCTTTGATTGGTCAGCGTCCTGTTGACCGCTGACGTCATCCCTACGGCATGCTGACGTCAGCCGACACTGTTTCGGATAATGTTAATTTAAATAATTTCAGAAATTCCAGAAAATTATTAAAACTTTGAAAATTCATATCTTTTAAACCGTAACTCGGATTAAAATAATTTATATATGTAAAACGATCAGAAAAATGTGTAGAATCTGAATAACCTATCCACATGTCTGCCACACCCCTCTAACATACCGAACATGAGACATTTTGCCCGTATCCGGTAAATGAATAGTGCTCAACCTTAATAAAATAAATCCAAATAAATTCCTAAATTATCTAAATCAATTGTATAGGCAGTAGATCACCCCCTGAATATCATGTAGGCTTGTCTTGCATTTTGATTGCAATTGTATGCTTTGTATTTATTTGTTTTCCCCTCCCCCTTCTCTCCGGTAGACTCCGAGGCCGCTGATGATCCAGTGAGCAGCTACTATTGAAGATTTCCTTTTCGCCTGCAAAGCAACCAGGCAAGACAAACCCCCTTGACGCATGCCTATATCACCTATTCTTTCTCCCTCTTGCTTGCATTAGAATTTGCTGCTACTATTGTTTTATCCTACTCTGATGCATAGCCTGTTTATTGTAACCTTTGTTGATACTTTACCAGATATCCTAAATGCTTAGTATAGGTTGGATGAAATCCATCTGTGGCCCCACCCTTGTCCTAGTTGCCCCGCTTATCTACTAGTGCCCCGATCGATGTGATCGTCGGGCAGAGACCAGCACAGCACCGCACACCCCCTTAAGTTGTTCGACTCTACAGAGTTATCCTCGAGTGACGAGGGTGATACCTCTTAACTCACTCCCGATGATGCCTTTGTAGCATAGCTAGTCGGACGTGGATTACCGAGGGTGATTCTCTTCCTCCACCTCCGATGAGACTTCTGTCGTGCAACCCCGCAAGTGTGGACCATCGAGGGTGATTCCTCCTGGTTCTCCTTGACGGATTACATCGAATAGGAATCCATCGAGGGTGATTTCTCGGATTCCCCCTTGATGTGATGAACACACGGTTCCCCTACTTTTACTACAGTCCCCGGGTAAAGTCGGGTCGACCCCGAGGGGTACCTGCGAGAGATGTGAAGTCGGGTTTGCCAGGAGGGCGCCCGCGAGAGTTTTATTGTGGCGGAACGACAGGGCAGGCGGAGACCACCCTGGTCGTGATCCGTGTGTTACCAAGTCGGAGCGACAGGTTGTCTGTTCGTCTCTGCGAGCTCCTAATAATGCGATAACGGATTTGGGTATTGATCTGAGTGGGTCGTCGTGCCCTATACGCACTACCACCACATGGGATAATGGGTATGGGCCCCTCTACGCCGTATGTATCAGCCGAAAGCTTAGTCAGACGTCCAGTTCAGCATTGTGGCCGGGTCGGATCGGCGCCCCAGAGGTGGTGCCTGGATCCACCTTGCGCACAACGACCCAGAGTGCAAAGGGCGATGGCCCAAGACCCCTTCGCACTTAGGATGTAGACCGGCGGGGACCTCTCTGCTTAGCTCTAGGTAGGGCTGCGGTGTGTCGATCAGCCGAGGCCGGGCATGACCCAGGAAAGTGTGTCCGGCCAGAGTTAATCGAGCGTGTTGGGTAACAGTAGTGCACCCCTGCAGGGAAGTTATCTATTCGAATAGCCGTGTCCACGGTAACAGGACGCTCAGTGTTGTATCCCGATCTATTACTACTTGAACTGGATACCTATTAATTAATTGTAAGCTCCGGGATTGCTTTCTCGCAGGGAGTCGAGAAAGGATCTCTGGGCTTTGCTTCAACATGCTTGTTAATTAATAATATGCTAATCTGCACTCTTCTAATGCTGCAAGACTCTGAAGATGCTACTCTGAAGATGCTAGTCTTCGATACGCTAGGCCTTTCTCTCTATTCTGGCTTTGCTGCTATACAGTCCACAGATACAGCCTCTTCTTTGATACTGATGCATAAGTAGTATAGTTCAGATGTCAGTCTTGCGAGTACTTTGGATGAGTACTCACGGTTGCTTTGCTATTCTTTTTCCCCCATACCCGATTGCTGCGACCAGATGATGGATCCCAGGAGTCAGCCTACCGTCGACGACCGCTACTACTACAACGTGGAGATCATCGACGACCAGGAGTAGTTTAGGAGGCTCCCAGGCAGGAGGCCTTGCCTCTTTCGATCAGAGTCGTTGTTTGTTTTCGCCTTCTTAAGGCATTTCTTTTTATCTTTTATATCTGTACTCAGATATCTAATGCTTTCGCTGACGCTTGTTATCGAGCTTATGTATTCGAGCCCTCGAGGCCCCTGGCTTGTAATATAAAAGCTTGTATTATTTTATTTGTGTCTAGAGTTGTGTTGTGATATCTTCAAGTGAGTCCCTAGGCTTGATCGTGTGCATTTGCGTGTATGATTAGTGCATGATTAAGTCAGGGGCGTCACAGGTTGGTATCAGAGCCGACTGCCTGTAGGTAGCCCCCTTTCCAATTCCTTGGCCGAAGTTGAGTCTAGACTTTGAAAACTGATTTACTAACATGGCTATGTGGCTTACGGGCCCACGTCGCCAATGGGTGGTATTAGGATCTTTTATTCCTCACCTTTACTCTGGGACTCTGAATCCTCTTCCTTTCGGGTTAAAGTTTTACTGACTCTAACATTAGGTTCTCGTGATCACATCCATCCGGAGTTCTGAATTATCCCCCCCTTTCTTCAAGATGAGGGCCAGGATTCTGCTGCACAATATTCACGGACCGCAGGATCCTTTTATCGAGGATCCCCTGCGTTGTTCCTTGCAGATTCCTCGCTCCAAAAGTTTTCTCCGACGTTGATATAGCCTTTGCTATGTTCCGTTGTGTATTCCTCACCGCGTGCCTGCGTGCCGCCTAGTTGTCTAGCTGCGTGTGTTTCCGAACTCGCGCTGCCCGTTGATATCCAATTCTGTGCATGGATCTGTATGTCTTTAATGACTACTAATATGTATCTAATGCACTTCTTGTTCATTTCTCATGTTACGTCATAAATGATCTCTGACACATGCAGTTGTTCTTGCTAAACTGCCCCTGTTGAATTGGCAGGATGGCTGACGATCCTCCACCTCCACCTTATATTGCCGCACTGATGCAGCAGTTTGAGCTGAATCGTCAGTTTATGACTGGAGTAATGGCTCAGCTTCCAACTCAGAATGCTCAACAACAGTCTGCCCCAGTAACTCTGCAAGAATTCGTGCCCCTCAGTCCGTCCACCTTCCGCAACTCGATTGATCCAATGGATGCTGATGATTGGCTCCGTGACATCGCCTTTCAGATGGAATCGACTAATGTTGACCCTAACAGTTACGTCACCTATGCGACATATCACTTGAGGGGTCCAGCTGCTCAATGGTGGGAAAGCCACAGGCGTATGCTGCCTGCTGGAACGGTAACCACTTGGCAGGAATTTCAGTCAGCCTTCCGTGCACGACACATTCCTCAAGGTCTGATCGACCAGAAGAAGCAGGAGTTCCGCAAACTCACTCAGGGCAAACTGACTGTGGATGAATATCAGAGGAAATTTCTTGAATTATCCCGCTATGCTGAAGATGACATCGACACTGACGCACGCAAGCAGGAGAAATTCCGTGAAGGACTGCATCCTGATATAGAGCTCGCACTTGTTGCACATGACTGTGCAGACTTTGCGACGCTTGTCAGCCAAGCTTTCCGAGTTGAAACTGCTTTGACTAAGTACCAGGAGTCGCTCAAGCGTACTCGAGATGTTGGCTCATCCTTGGGTCAGCCTGCTCAGAAACGTCAAGTCTGGATTCCGCACCATGTACATCACCGACCAGCTCCAACACCAAGGCCGTCTTATGTGGCACCTCGTCTGCCTCCGCCGCCGAGACAGCTAACGGTTCAGGGTGGACGGCCCAATGATATGGCTCCTCCCCATAATGATGGTTTATGCCGCAAGTGTGGACAGCCAGGGCACCTTGCTCTCAATTGTCGTCAGGGTCAGCTGCAGAATGCATCACGTTCTCCTGTTGGCCGTAAAAAGGGCTGTCGAAACCGTCGATCCAAAAACTATAATACCAAATCGTCTGCTGTTGTACTTGGATATGTCAATCATGTCGATGTTAAAAAGGCTCAGAAGGAACCGACTGTCGTGATGGGAACCCTCCCTGTTAACTCAGTACCAGCTTCAGTTCTTTTTGATTCAGGAGCGTCACATTCCTTCATATCTGAGGCGTTTGCACGTAAGCAAGGCTTATCATTCGATAATATGTACCCTCCGCTGGTGGTTAGCTCTCCAGGATCCAGGTGGGATACCTCGATGATAGCCCACAACAACCACATTGCAATTGGGGGATTAGTGTTTACTGCTTCACTCATGGCCCTCAAGGTTTCTACCATAGATGTCATTCTCGGTATGGATTGGCTGAAAGCCCATAATGCTTTCATCGACTGTGCTACTAAGAAAGTTCAACTTACACATCCTTCTGGCCAGACAGTCAGATACTCAGCCCGAACAGTCCAGAATGCCGAGAGCCACATATATGCTCTTAATGCATTGAATGCTTCACCTCTTGAAGGAATTGAGAACGTTCCAGTCGTTCGCGATTTTCCGGAAGAACTTCCCGGAATACCTCCGGTTAGAGCTGTCGAGTTCGTCATCGATTTGAAGCCTGGCACTACCCCTATTGCGAAGCGTCCTTATAAGATGCCTCCGCATGAACTTCTCGAGCTCAAGGAGGAAATCGACAAGTCAATTTAAGAAGGGTTTCATCCGCCCCAGTTCCTCTGCTTGGGGAGCACCCTCTCTCTTCGTTAAGAAGAAGGATGGAACTAATCGATTGGTCCAGGACTATCGGCCTATCAACCAAGCAACAATCCAGAACAAGTATCCGCTTCCCAGAATCAACGATCTTTATGATCAGCTTGCTGGATCCTCTGTGTTCTCGAAACTCGACTTGAGGTTGGGTTATCATCAGATTCGAGTTCGCAAGGAGGATATTCCGAAGACCGCTTTCGTTACTCGTTATGGATCTTACGAGTACACCGTTATGTCTTTCGGATTAACCAATGCTCCAGCAACTTTCTCTCGATTGATGAACTACATCTTCATGGATTACCTCGACAAATTTGTCGTGGTTTATTTGGATGATATTCTTATATTTTCCAAGAATAAGGAAGAACATGCCGAACATCTTCGGCTTGTACTGGAAAAGCTGCGTGAACATCAACTGTATGCCAAGTATTCTAAGTGTGAATTCTGGTTATCTGAAGTGACATATCTCGGCCACGTGATTTCCAAAGATGGCATTGCTGTCAATCCCGAGCGAGTTCAGGCTATTCTTGGCTGGACTCCCCCGAAGAATGTCAAGCAAGTCAGGAGTTTTCTTGGCCTTGCAAGCTATTGCCGCCGATTCGTCGAGAACTTCTCCAAGATTGCTAAGCCATTGACTGATCTGCTCCACAAAGGTGTTAAATTTGAATGGACAGAAAAATGTCAGGAGAGCTTTCAGACACTTAAAGATAAGTTGACATCTGCCCCAGTGCTAGCACCTCCAGATACTCGCAAAGACTTCGTGATTTACTGTGATGCATCTCGTCAAGGATTAGGCTGTGTCCTAATGCAAGAGCGCAAAGTAATTGCTTATGGCTCTCGTCAATTGCGTCCTCACGAGGAAAATTATCCAGTACATGATCTCGAGCTTGCTGCAGTTATTTATGATCTGAAGCTATGGCGACATTACCTTCTCGGTAATCGTTGCGAGATATACACGGATCATCAGAGTTTGAAGTATCTGTATACCCAACCAGACCTGAACCTTCGTCAGCAAAGATGGCTCGAGACAATAGCCGACTATGACATGAATATTTCTTATACCCCTGGCATGGCTAATGTAATGGCCGATGCTTTGAGTCGCAAGGCTTATTGCAACAACCTCATGGTTCAGGAAGCGCAACCTATGCTTTATGAAGAGCTTCGCAAGTTGAACCTCCATATTGTTCCACAGGGTCATCTCAATACCCTGGTGGTTGAATCAGATCTCGAGCATATGATCAGAAGTATGCAGAAGTATGACTCCAAAGTCCACAAGATTAAACGACATCTTGGGGAAGGAAAGTATTCAGACTTCTACCTAGATGACCAAGATGGTTTGTTCTTCAACGGTCGCTTAGTGGTCCCTACAACTCACAACCAGGATATGAGGAAGGACGTTTTGAAAGAAGCACATGAAACGCCTCTCTCAATTCACCCTGGTAGTACCAAGATGTACCAAGACATTCGTCAACGGTACTGGTGGTCTGATATGAAGCGAGACATTGCTCAATATGTTGCTGAATGTGACGTTTGCCGTCGCATCAAAGCAGAACATCAAAGGCCTGCTGGTACTCTGCAACCCCTTGAGATTCCTAAATGGAAATGGGACAAAGTCGAAATGGACTTCATTACTGGTTTTCCCAGATCGCAGAAAGGTCATGATGCTATCTTCGTCGTCATTGACCGATTCTCCAAGGTTGCTCACTTTCTGCCAGTCAAGGAGACAATCACCGCTAGTCAGTTAGCAGACTTGTATGTTTCCAGAATTGTGTCACTCCACGGTATTCCGCTGGAGATCAGCTCAGATCGTGGCAGCCTCTTTACCTCAAGGTTCTAGAACAGTTTCCAGGAAGCTATGGGAACTCATCTGTCCTTTAGCACAGCTTTTCACCCGCAGTCTCAGGGTCAAGTTGAACGAGTCAACCAAGTGCTTGAAGATATGCTTCGAGCTTGTGTCATCTCATTCGGTAAGAAATGGGAGGAATCTCTCCCGTATGCTGAATTCTCATACAACAATAGCTACCAAGCTAGTCTGAAGATGGCACCCTTTGAAGTTCTCTATGGACGTAAGTGTCGGACCCCTCTGAATTGGTCAGAAACTGGGGAACGATCACTCGTCGGACCGGACATTATTCAACAAGCTGAAGAGCAAGTCCGCATTATCCGTGAAAATTTGAAGACTGCTCAGTCTCGCCAAAAGAGCAATTATGACCGTAAACACAAGGTAATGGTCTATCAACCTGGTGAACAGGCATATCTTCGTGTTACTCTGTTCAAGGGCACTCATCGATTTGGAATCAAGGGCAAGTTAGCTCCTCGCTACATTGGCCCGTTCCGTATTCTCGCCCGTCGAGGAGAAGTGGCATATCAATTGGAATTGCCGCCAAACCTTTCCCAAGTGCATGATGTCTTTCATGTGTCACAACTCCGACGCTGCTTCAAGGATCCTATCCGAGCTGTGGATCATGAAGTGCTTGAATTGCGAGAAGATCTGTCTTATCCAGAGTATCCGATCCGCATTCTTGATCAAGCTGAGCGTCGAACCTGTCAGAAGTCGATCAAGTTTCTCAAGGTTCAGTGGTCGAATCATTCTGAAGATGAAGCCACTTGGGAACGCGAAGATCGCCTTCGTGAAGAATACCCCTCTTTCTTTCAATCTTCCTCTTAATTCTCGGGACGAGAATTTCTTTTAGAGGAGGAGAATTGTAACATCCCCATGTAACAGCTACAGTAATCACCTCTTAATGATGCCATGTCACCTTGCTTAACCGTGCTTAATCATCATTAGCATCATACCTCATTTCAAACTTCAATTCAAATTATAATTCAAATTCAAAGTGAAAATAAAAGTTGTTCAAATTGGAAATAAAAATGTTCATTAATTAGAAAATAATTCATAACCAATTATGTTCAGGAAAACATCATCACAAAAATTTCCTAAGTAACTCTATCAAGCTAAAACAGTAGCTCACAGCAACATTTTAATACCCTTCTAATTAATAAAATTACAAATAAAATCATAATTTACCAAAGCTAGTTTTTGGTGTTAGGTAATAATGCACTGCAATATTTGGGCCAGGTCACCTATTTTATAAAAGTCATTTAGTGGCCACACATTTTGCAAGTCAGTGGAAAGAAAAGAAATAGAAAAAGAAAAAGAGAAATCGGGCGAAGCCTTACCTGGCGCGGCCCACACGGCCCGTACCTGTTCGTCCTCACCTGCTCCCGTCGCCGTGTCGGTGCCGCCATGGTCGCTCGCGCCACCACCGATGCCCGCTCGCCACCGTGACGCAGTAGGTGGGCGAGGGGATAAAGATCACCCCGAGCCGTTCCCCTGGTCCTCCTCCTCCATTCGCCGCTCTCTCTTCCCCTTTCTCGCGGCCGCTCTTCTCCCTCTCTGTCCCGAACGCCGTCGCCGTCGCCGCCGTCGATCCCGCAGATACCGGCCACCCCACCCCTCGCCGAGATGCCGTAGCCCTCCGCCGTCGTCCTCCACGTCGCCCGGCACAAGTCATTGGAGCCGGGAGCCCCCACCGACGCCGCCTCGACCTCTTCCCGTCGCCGTCCGCCGCTGTCGTCGTCGATTCCGGCTGCTCCACGCCTCCCCCGAGCCCGCTTTGCACCTCTACCGGCTCACGGTGAGCCCGCGCATCCTTCCCCTCGCTTTCCCGCGCAAATCAGCCGTCGTAGCCGCCTCATTTGCCATGGCCGATTCCGCCACCACACGGGCTCGTCGCCGGCGAACATCCGGTGGCCCATTGGTCACACACATGTGACCAATCGGCTCGCGCGCGCGTGTAGTTGCCGTTAGGACCGAACGCCGCTCGATTTGGCCCCTGCAAGTGCCATCCCCGAGCTCGCCCGAGAAGCTCGCTGCCGGCGAGGTCGTAGCGCTCGACTCCGGCCACCCCGCCTCGCGCCGATGGGCTAGATCGACGCGGCATCCTCCTCTCGTTCGAACGCCGTCGAGAACGCTCGAAATGATGCCCCGTAGAAGAATCCCGAGCTCGCCGGAGTTGGCGCCGTCTCGGGCTCGCCGGAGAGCGCTCCCACCCGCTGAGCCACTGACCCGCGGGCCCCAGTGGCTCCGTTGACCCCGGTCCACGCTGACTGGGCAGCCCACTGTGGCTGACATGCGGGCCCCACCGCCTAAAACGATTTAAAATAAATAAATAAATAAATAAAACGATTAACTAAATTACTAATTAAATTAATTAGTTTAATTAGACACTGACTAACGGGACCCACCTGCTAATTAAGCCTAATTAACTAGTTTAACTCTCTTTAGTTTAAACAGTCTATGACAGATGGGTCCCACCTGTCAGCTTTGATTGGTCAGCGTCCTGTTGACCGCTGACGTCATCCCTACGGCATGCTGACGTCAGCCGACACTGTTTCGGATAATGTTAATTTAAATAATTTCAGAAATTCCAGAAAATTATTAAAACTTTGAAAATTCATATCTTTTAAACCGTAACTCGGATTAAAATAATTTATATATGTAAAACGATCAGAAAAATGTGTAGAATCTGAATAACCTATCCACATGTCTGCCACACCCCTCTAACATACCGAACATGAGACATTTTGCCCGTATCCGGTAAATGAATAGTGCTCAACCTTAATAAAATAAATCCAAATAAATTCCTAAATTATCTAAATCAATTGTATAGGCAGTAGATCACCCCCTGAATATCATGTAGGCTTGTCTTGCATTTTGATTGCAATTGTATGCTTTGTATTTATTTGTTTTCCCCTCCCCCTTCTCTCCGGTAGACTCCGAGGCCGCTGATGATCCAGTGAGCAGCTACTATTGAAGATTTCCTTTTCGCCTGCAAAGCAACCAGGCAAGACAAACCCCCTTGACGCATGCCTATATCACCTATTCTTTCTCCCTCTTGCTTGCATTAGAATTTGCTGCTACTATTGTTTTATCCTACTCTGATGCATAGCCTGTTTATTGTAACCTTTGTTGATACTTTACCAGATATCCTAAATGCTTAGTATAGGTTGGATGAAATCCATCTGTGGCCCCACCCTTGTCCTAGTTGCCCCGCTTATCTACTAGTGCCCCGATCGATGTGATCGTCGGGCAGAGACCAGCACAGCACCGCACACCCCCTTAAGTTGTTCGACTCTACAGAGTTATCCTCGAGTGACGAGGGTGATACCTCTTAACTCACTCCCGATGATGCCTTTGTAGCACAGCTAGTCGGACGTGGATTACCGAGGGTGATTCTCTTCCTCCACCTCGGATGAGACTTCTGTCGTGCAACCCCGCAAGTGTGGACCATCGAGGGTGATTCCTCCTGGTTCTCCTTGACGGATTACATCGAATAGGAATCCATCGAGGGTGATTCCTCGGATTCCCCCTTGATGTGATGAACACACGGTTCCCCTACTTTTACTACAGTCCCCGGGTAAAGTCGGGTCGACCCCGAGGGGTACCCGCGAGAGATGTGAAGTCGGGTTTGCCAGGAGGGCGCCCGCGAGAGTTTTATTGTGGCGGAACGACAGGGCAGGCGGAGACCACCCTGGTCGTGATCCGTGTGTTACCAAGTCGGAGCGACAGGTTGTCTGTTCGTCTCTGCGAGCTCCTAATAATGCGATAACGGATTTGGGTATTGATCTGAGTGGGTCGTCGTGCCCTATACGCACTACCACCACATGGGATAATGGGTATGGGCCCCTCTACGCCGTATGTATCAGCCGAAAGCTTAGTCAGACGTCCAGTTCAGCATTGTGGCCGGGTCGGATCGGCGCCCCAGAGGTGGTGCCTGGATCCACCTTGCGCACAACGACCCAGAGTGCAAAGGGCGATGGCCCAAGACCCCTTCGCACTTAGGATGTAGACCGGCGGGGACCTCTCTGCTTAGCTCTAGGTAGGGCTGCGGTGTGTCGATCAGCCGAGGCCGGGCATGACCCAGGAAAGTGTGTCCGGCCAGAGTTAATCGAGCGTGTTGGGTAACAGTAGTGCACCCCTGCAGGGAAGTTATCTATTCGAATAGCCGTGTCCACGGTAACAGGACGCTCAGTGTTGTATCCCGATCTATTACTACTTGAACTGGATACCTATTAATTAATTGTAAGCTCCGGGATTGCTTTCTCGCAGGGAGTCGAGAAAGGATCTCTGGGCTTTGCTTCAACATGCTTGTTAATTAATAATATGCTAATCTGCACTCTTCTAATGCTGCAAGACTCTGAAGATGCTACTCTGAAGATGCTAGTCTTCGATACGCTAGGCCTTTCTCTCTATTCTGGCTTTGCTGCTATACAGTCCATAGATACAGCCTCTTCTTTGATACTGATGCATAAGTAGTATAGTTCAGATGTCAGTCTTGCGAGTACTTTGGATGAGTACTCACGGTTGCTTTGCTATTCTTTTTCCCCCATACCCGATTGCTGCGACCAGATGATGGATCCCAGGAGTCAGCCTACCGTCGACGACCGCTACTACTACAACGTGGAGATCATCGACGACCAGGAGTAGTTTAGGAGGCTCCCAGGCAGGAGGCCTTGCCTCTTTCGATCAGAGTCGTTGTTTGTTTTCGCCTTCTTAAGGCATTTCTTTTTATCTTTTATATCTGTACTCAGATATCTAATGCTTTCGCTGACGCTTGTTATCGAGCTTATGTATTCGAGCCCTCGAGGCCCCTGGCTTGTAATATAAAAGCTTGTATTATTTTATTTGTGTCTAGAGTTGTGTTGTGATATCTTCAAGTGAGTCCCTAGGCTTGATCGTGTGCATTTGCGTGTATGATTAGTGCATGATTAAGTCAGGGGCGTCACAGGTTGGTATCAGAGCCGACTGCCTGTAGGTAGCCCCCTTTCCAATTCCTTGGCTGAAGTTGAGTCTAGACTTTGAAAACTGATTTACTAACATGGCTATGTGGCTTACGGGCCCACGTCGCCAATGGGTGGTATTAGGATCTTTTATTCCTCACCTTTACTCTGGGACTCTGAATCCTCTTCCTTTCGGGTTAAAGTTTTACTGACTCTAACATTAGGTTCTCGTGATCACATCCATCCGGAGTTCTGAATTATCCCCCCCTTTCTTCAAGATGAGGGCCAGGATTCTGCTGCACAATATTCACGGACCGCAGGATCCTTTTATCGAGGATCCCCTGCGTTGTTCCTTGCAGATTCCTCGCTCCAAAAGTTTTCTCCGACGTTGATATAGCCTTTGCTATGTTCCGTTGTGTATTCCTCACCGCGTGCCTGCGTGCCGCCTAGTTGTCTAGCTGCGTGTGTTTCCGAACTCGCGCTGCCCGTTGATATCCAATTCTGTGCATGGATCTGTATGTCTTTAATGACTACTAATATGTATCTAATGCACTTCTTGTTCATTTCTCATGTTACGTCATAAATGATCTCTGACACATGCAGTTGTTCTTGCTAAACTGCCCCTGTTGAATTGGCAGGATGGCTGACGATCCTCCACCTCCACCTTATATTGCCGCACTGATGCAGCAGTTTGAGCTGAATCGTCAGTTTATGACTGGAGTAATGGCTCAGCTTCCAACTCAGAATGCTCAACAACAGTCTGCCCCAGTAACTCTGCAAGAATTCGTGCCCCTCAGTCCGTCCACCTTCCGCAACTCGATTGATCCAATGGATGCTGATGATTGGCTCCGTGACATCGCCTTTCAGATGGAATCGACTAATGTTGACCCTAACAGTTACGTCACCTATGCGACATATCACTTGAGGGGTCCAGCTGCTCAATGGTGGGAAAGCCACAGGCGTATGCTGCCTGCTGGAACGGTAACCACTTGGCAGGAATTTCAGTCAGCCTTCCGTGCACGACACATTCCTCAAGGTCTGATCGACCAGAAGAAGCAGGAGTTCCGCAAACTCACTCAGGGCAAACTGACTGTGGATGAATATCAGAGGAAATTTCTTGAATTATCCCGCTATGCTGAAGATGACATCGACACTGACGCACGCAAGCAGGAGAAATTCCGTGAAGGACTGCATCCTGATATAGAGCTCGCACTTGTTGCACATGACTGTGCAGACTTTGCGACGCTTGTCAGCCAAGCTTTCCGAGTTGAAACTGCTTTGACTAAGTACCAGGAGTCGCTCAAGCGTACTCGAGATGTTGCTCATCCTCGGGTCAGCCTGCTCAGAAACGTCAAGTCTGGATTCCGCACCATGTACATCACCGACCAGCTCCAACACCAAGGCCGTCTTATGTGGCACCTCGTCTGCCTCCGCCGCCGAGACAGCTAACGGTTCAGGGTGGACGGCCCAATGATATGGCTCCTCCCCATAATGATGGTTTATGCCGCAAGTGTGGACAGCCAGGGCACCTTGCTCTCAATTGTCGTCAGGGTCAGCTGCAGAATGCATCACGTTCTCCTGTTGGCCGTAAAAAGGGCTGTCGAAACCGTCGATCCAGAAACTATAATACCAAATCGTCTGCTGTTGTACTTGGATATGTCAATCATGTCGATGTTAAAAAAGGCTCAGAAGGAACCGACTGTCGTGATGGGAACCCTCCCTGTTAACTCAGTACCAGCTTCAGTTCTTTTTGATTCAGGAGCGTCACATTCCTTCATATCTGAGGCGTTTGCACGTAAGCAAGGCTTATCATTCGATAATATGTACCCTCCGCTGGTGGTTAGCTCTCCAGGATCCAGGTGGGATACCTCGATGATAGCCCACAACAACCACATTGCAATTGGGGGATTAGTGTTTACTGCTTCACTCATGGCCCTCAAGGTTTCTACCATAGATGTCATTCTCGGTATGGATTGGCTGAAAGCCCATAATGCTTTCATCGACTGTGCTACTAAGAAAGTTCAACTTACACATCCTTCTGGCCAGACAGTCAGATACTCAGCCCGAACAGTCCAGAATGCCGAGAGCCACATATATGCTCTTAATGCATTGAATGCTTCACCTCTTGAAGGAATTGAGAACGTTCCAGTCGTTCGCGATTTTCCGGAAGAACTTCCCGGAATACCTCCGGTTAGAGCTGTCGAGTTCGTCATCGATTTGAAGCCTGGCACTACCCCTATTGCGAAGCGTCCTTATAAGATGCCTCCGCATGAACTTCTCGAGCTCAAGGAGGAAATCGACAAGTCAATTTAAGAAGGGTTTCATCCGCCCCAGTTCCTCTGCTTGGGGAGCACCCTCTCTCTTCGTTAAGAAGAAGGATGGAACTAATCGATTGGTCCAGGACTATCGGCCTATCAACCAAGCAACAATCCAGAACAAGTATCCGCTTCCCAGAATCAACGATCTTTATGATCAGCTTGCTGGATCCTCTGTGTTCTCGAAACTCGACTTGAGGTTGGGTTATCATCAGATTCGAGTTCGCAAGGAGGATATTCCGAAGACCGCTTTCGTTACTCGTTATGGATCTTACGAGTACACCGTTATGTCTTTCGGATTAACCAATGCTCCAGCAACTTTCTCTCGATTGATGAACTACATCTTCATGGATTACCTCGACAAATTTGTCGTGGTTTATTTGGATGATATTCTTATATTTTCCAAGAATAAGGAAGAACATGCCGAACATCTTCGGCTTGTACTGGAAAAGCTGCGTGAACATCAACTGTATGCCAAGTATTCTAAGTGTGAATTCTGGTTATCTGAAGTGACATATCTCGGCCACGTGATTTCCAAAGATGGCATTGCTGTCAATCCCGAGCGAGTTCAGGCTATTCTTGGCTGGACTCCCCCGAAGAATGTCAAGCAAGTCAGGAGTTTTCTTGGCCTTGCAAGCTATTGCCGCCGATTCGTCGAGAACTTCTCCAAGATTGCTAAGCCATTGACTGATCTGCTCCACAAAGGTGTTAAATTTGAATGGACAGAAAAATGTCAGGAGAGCTTTCAGACACTTAAAGATAAGTTGACATCTGCCCCAGTGCTAGCACCTCCAGATACTTGCAAAGACTTCGTGATTTACTGTGATGCATCTCGTCAAGGATTAGGCTGTGTCCTAATGCAAGAGCGCAAAGTAATTGCTTATGGCTCTCGTCAATTGCGTCCTCACGAGGAAATTTATCCAGTACATGATCTCGAGCTTGCTGCAGTTATTTATGCTCTGAAGCTATGGCGACATTACCTTCTCGGTAATCGTTGCGAGATATACACGGATCATCAGAGTTTAAAGTATCTGTATACCCAACCAGACCTGAACCTTCGTCAGCAAAGATGGCTCGAGACAATAGCCGACTATGACATGAATATTTCTTATACCCCTGGCATGGCTAATGTAATGGCCGATGCTTTGAGTCGCAAGGCTTATTGCAACAACCTCATGGTTCAGGAAGCGCAACCTATGCTTTATGAAGAGCTTCGCAAGTTGAACCTCCATATTGTTCCACAGGGTCATCTCAATACCCTGGTGGTTGAATCAGATCTCGAGCATATGATCAGAAGTATGCAGAAGTATGACTCCAAAGTCCACAAGATTAAACGACATCTTGGGGAAGGAAAGTATTCAGACTTCTACCTAGATGACCAAGATGGTTTGTTCTTCAACGGTCGCTTAGTGGTCCCTACAACTCACAACCAGGATATGAGGAAGGACGTTTTGAAAGAAGCACATGAAACGCCTCTCTCAATTCACCCTGGTAGTACCAAGATGTACCAAGACATTCGTCAACGGTACTGGTGGTCTGATATGAAGCGAGACATTGCTCAATATGTTGCTGAATGTGACGTTTGCCGTCGCATCAAAGCAGAACATCAAAGGCCTGCTGGTACTCTGCAACCCCTTGAGATTCCTGAATGGAAATGGGACAAAGTCGAAATGGACTTCATTACTGGTTTTCCCAGATCGCAGAAAGGTCATGATGCTATCTTCGTCGTCATTGACCGATTCTCCAAGGTTGCTCACTTTCTGCCAGTCAAGGAGACAATCACCGCTAGTCAGTTAGCAGACTTGTATGTTTCCAGAATTGTGTCACTCCACGGTATTCCGCTGGAGATCAGCTCAGATCGTGGCAGCCTCTTTACCTCAAGGTTTTGGAACAGTTTCCAGGAAGCTATGGGAACTCATCTGTCCTTTAGCACAGCTTTTCACCCGTAGTCTCAGGGTCAAGTTGAACGAGTCAACCAAGTGCTTGAAGATATGCTTCGAGCTTGTGTCATCTCATTTGGTAAGAAATGGGAGGAATCTCTCCCGTATGCTGAATTCTCATACAACAATAGCTACCAAGCTAGTCTGAAGATGGCACCCTTTGAAGTTCTCTATGGACGTAAGTGTCGGACCCCTCTGAATTGGTCAGAAACTGGGGAACGATCACTCGTCGGACCGGACATTATTCAACAAGCTGAAGAGCAAGTCCGCATTATCCGTGAAAATTTGAAGACTGCTCAGTCTCGCCAAAAGAGCAATTATGACCGTAAACAAAAGGTAATGGTCTATCAACCTGGTGAACAGGCATATCTTCGTGTTACTCCGTTCAAGGGCACTCATCGATTTGGAATCAAGGGCAAGTTAGCTCCTCGCTACATTGGCCCGTTCCGTATTCTCGCCCGTCGAGGAGAAGTGGCATATCAATTGGAATTGCCGCCAAACCTTTCCCAAGTGCATGATGTCTTTCATGTGTCACAACTCCGACGCTGCTTCAAGGATCCTATCCGAGCTGTGGATCATGAAGTGCTTGAATTGCGAGAAGATCTGTCTTATCCAGAGTATCCGATCCGCATTCTTGATCAAGCTGAGCGTCGAACCTGTCAGAAGTCGATCAAGTTTCTCAAGGTTCAGTGGTCGAATCATTCTGAAGATGAAGCCACTTGGGAACGCGAAGATCGTCTTCGTGAAGAATACCCCTCTTTCTTTCAATCTTCCTCTTAATTCTCGGGACGAGAATTTCTTTTAGAGGAGGAGAATTGTAACATCCCCATGTAACAGCTACAGTAATCATCTCTTAATGATGCCATGTCACCTTGCTTAACCGTGCTTAATCATCATTAGCATCATACCTCATTTCAAACTTCAATTCAAATTATAATTCAAATTCAAAGTGAAAATAAAAGTTGTTCAAATTGGAAATAAAAATGTTCATTAATTAGAAAATAATTCATAACCAATTATGTTCAGGAAAACATCATCACAAAAATTTCCTAAGTAACTCTATCAAGCTAAAACAGTAGCTCACAGCAACATTTTAATACCCTTCTAATTAATAAAATTACAAATAAAATCATAATTTACCAAAGCTAGTTTTTGGTGTTAGGTAATAATGCACTGCAATATTTGGGCCAGGTCACCTATTTTATAAAAGTCATTTAGTGGCCACACATTTTGCAAGTCAGTGGAAAGAAAAGAAATAGAAAAAGAAAAAGAGAAATCGGGCGAAGCCTTACCTGGCGCGGCCCACACGGCCCGTACTTGTTCGTCCTCACCAGCTCCCGTCGCCGTGTCGGTGCCGCCATGGTCGCTCGCGCCACCACCCATGCCCGCTCGCCACCGCGACGCAGTAGGTGGGCGAGGGGATAAAGATCACCCCGAGCCGTTCCCCCTGGTCCTCCTCCTCCATTCGCCGCTCTCTCTTCCCCTTTCTCGCGGCCGCTCTTCTCCCTCTCTGTCCCGAACGCCGTCGCCGTCGCCGCCGTCGATCCCGCAGATACCGGCCACCCCACCCCTCGCCGAGATGCCGTAGCCCTCCGCCGTCGTCCTCCACGTCGCCCGGCACAAGTCATTGGAGCCGGGAGCCCCCACCGACGCTGCCTCGACCTCTTCTTCCCCGTCGCCGTCCGCCGCTATCGTGGTCGATTCCGGCTGCTCCACGCATCCCCCGAGCCCGCTTTGCACCTCTACCGGCTCACGGTGAGCCCGCGCATCCTTCCCCTCGCTTTCCCGCGCAAATCAGCCGTCGTAGCCGACGCATTTGCCATGGCCGATTCCGCCACCGCATGGGCTCGTCGCCGGCGAACATCCGGTGGCCCATTGGTCACACACATGTGACCAATCGGCTCGCGCGCGCGTGTAGTTGCCGTTAGGACCGAACGGCGCTCGATTTGGCCCCTGCAAGTGCCATCCCCGAGCTCGCCCGAGAAGCTCGCCGCTGGCGAGGTCGTAGCGCTCAACTCCGGCCACCCCGCCTCGCGCCGATGGGCTAGATCGACGCGGCATCCTCCTCTCGTTCGAACGCCGTCGAGAACGCTCGAAATGATGCCCCGTAGAAGAATCCCGAGCTCACCGGAGTTGGCGCCGTCTCGGGCTCGCCGGAGAGCGCTCCGGCGCGACTCCGGTGGCCGGCGTCCGACGTGGCCGCGGGCCCCCACCCGCTGTGCCACTGACCCGCGGGCCCCAGTGGGTCCGTTGACCCCGGTCCATGCTGACTGGGCAGCCCACTGTGGCTGACATGCGGGCCCCACCGCCTAAAACGATTTAAAAAAAATAAAAAAAATAAAATGATTAACTAAATTACAAATTAAATTAATTAGTTTAATTAGACACTGACTAACGGGACCCACCTGCTAATTAAGTCTAATTAACTAGTTTAACTCTGTTTAGTTTAAACAGTCTATGACAGATGGGTCCCACCTGTCAGCTTTGACTGGTCAGCGTCCTGTTGACCGCTGATGTCATCCCTACATCATGCTGACGTCAGCCGACACTGTTTCGGATAATGTTAATTTAAATAATTTCAGAAATTGCAGAAAATTATTAAAACTTTGAAAATTCATATCTTTTAAACCGTAACTCGGATTAAAATAATTTATATATGTAAAACGATCAGAAAAATGTGTAGAATTTGAATAACCTATCCACATGTCTGCCACACCCCTCTAACATACCGAACATGGGACATTTTCCCGTATCCGGTAAATGAATAGTGGTCAACCTTAATAAAATAAATCCAAATAAATTCCTAAATTATCTAAATCAATTGTATAGGCAGTAGATCACCCCCTGAATATCATGTAGGCTTGTCTTCCATTTTGATTGCAATTGTATGCTTTGTATTTATTTGTTTTCCCCTCCCCCTTCTCTCCGGTAGACTCCGAGGCCGCTGATGATCCAGTGAGCAGCTACTATTGAAGATTTCCTTTTCGCCTGCAAAGCAACCAGGCAAGCAAAACCCCCTTGACGCATGCCTATATCACCTATTCTTTCTCCCTCTTGCTTGCATTAGAATTTGCTGCTACTATTGTTTTATCCTACTCTGATGCATAGCCTGTTTATTGTAACCTCTGTTGATACTTTACCAGATATCCTAAATGCTTAGTATAGGTTGGATGAAATCCATCTGTGGCCCCACCCTTGTCCTAGTTGCCCCGCTTATCTACTAGTGCCCCGATCGATGTGATCGTCGGGCTGAGACCAGCACAGCACCGCACACCCCCTTAAGTTGTTCGACTCTACAGAGTTATCCTCGAGTGACGAGGGTGATACCTCTTAACTCACTCCCGATGATGCCTTTGTAGCACAGCTAGTCGGACGTGGATTACCGAGGGTGATTCCTCTTCCTCCACCTCCGATGAGACTTCTGTCGTGCAACCCCGCAAGTGTGGACCATCGAGGGTGATTCCTCCTGGTTCTGCTTGACGGATTACATCGAATAGGAATCCATCGAGGGTGAATCCTCGGATTCCCCCTTGATGTGATGAACACACGGTTCCCCTACTTTTACTACAGTCCCCGGGTAAAGTCGGGTCGACCCCGAGGGGTACCCGCGAGAGATGTGAAGTCGGGTTTGCCAGGAGGGCGCCCGCGAGAGATTTATTGTGGCGGAACGACAGGGCAGGCGGAGACCACCCTGGTCGTGATCCGTGTGTTACCAAGTCGGAGGGACAGGTTGTCTGTTCGTCTCTGCGAGCTCCTAATAATGCGATAACGGATTTGGGTATTGATCTGAGTGGGTCGTCGTGCCCTATACGCACTACCACCACGTGGGATAATGGGTATGGGCCCCTCTACGCCGTATGTATCAGCCGAAAGCTTAGTCAGACGTCCAGTTCAGCATTGTGGCCGGGTCGGATCGGCGCCCCAGAGGTGGTGCCTGGATCCACCTTGCGCACAACGACCCGGAGTGCAAAGGGCGATGGCCCAAGACCCCTTCGCACTTAGGATGTAGACCGGCGGGGACCTCTCTGCTTAGCTCTAGGTAGGGCTGCGGTGTGTCGATCAGCCGAGGCCGGGCATGACCCAGGAAAGTGTGTCCGGCCAGAGTTAATCGAGCGTGTTGGGTAACAGTAGTGCACCCCTGCAGGGAAGTTATCTATTCGAATAGCCGTGTCCACGGTAACAGGACGCTCAGTGTTGTATCCCGATCTATTACTACTTGAACTGGATACCTGTTAATTAATTGTAAGCTCCGGGATTGCTTTCTCGCAGGGAGTCGAGAAAGGATCTCTGGGCTTTGCTTCAACATGCTTGTTAATTAATAATATGCTAATCTGCACTCTTCTAATGCTGCAAGACTCTGAAGATGCTACTCTGAAGATGCTAGTCTTCGATAGGCTAGGCCTTTCTCTCTATTCTGGCTTGGCTGCTATACAGTCCACAGATACAGCCTCTTCTTTGATACTGATGCATAAGTAGTATAGTTCTGATGTCAGTCTTGCGAGTACTTTGGATGAGTTCTCACGGTTGCTTTGCTATTCTTTTTCCCCCATACCCGATTGCTGCGACCAGATGATGGATCCCAGGAGTCAGCCTATCGTCGACGACCGCTACTACTACAACGTGGAGATCATCAACGACCAGGAGTAGTTTAGGAGGCTCCCAGGCAGGAGGCCTTGCCTCTTTCGATCAGAGTCGTTGTTTGTTTTCGCCTTCTTAAGGCATTTCTTTTTATCTTTTATATCTGTACTCAGATATCTAATGCTTTCGCTGACGCTTGTTATCGAGCTTATGTATTCGAGCCCTCGAGGCCCCTGGCTTGTAATATAAAGCTTGTATTATTTTATTTGTGTCTAGAGTTGTGTTGTGATATCTTCAAGTGAGTCCCTAGGCTTGATCGTGTGCATTTGCGTGTATGATTAGTGCACGATTAAGTCGGGGGCGTCACAGGCTCAGTGAACTCCGCCAAGGGGTCTGGGATTCCGTGACTTTCACGTTCGGCGTCCTCCTTGGCCCATACGTGCCTCTTCCCCTCGTAACCACGGCTTCCGAGGCGGTGGGGAGGCGTGTTCCTGGCCTGGAGCGCCTTCATTTTCTCTGACTTTTCCTTGACTTCTGCTTTAGCGCAAGTCTCCTTGAATTTTTTGAAATCCTCTTCCTTTAGTGTCGGATTGTCAGCATGAATCTTGGACCACGGTTCATTCTTCGCAATCGCTTTTTTCACCCTTACTTTCCAGGCGGCCAAGTCATTGCTGAACGTCCCTATCGCCTTGTTGTTTATCTTTCTCATGGGTTCGTCCTGCCACGGAAGTTTGCTTTCATCTCGGCCGGGGAACAGGAACCTATTGTGTAACTTCGTTAGGAGCATGTGCTCCATATGTGGTATCTTCCTTAACTTTTCGTCGTTGATGTTGGCGGTTTCCCTGAGGATGCATCCTAGTTGATTGCCGTAGCACGCGCGCGCTTCCTCCGGCGCCGTTGGCTCTAATTTGCCAGGGTGTATTGCCGTGACCACAATTTTTCTGATGCCGAGCTCGTTTGGTTTTCGTGCCCTCTTCGGCTTCGGTCCTTTACCGGCTTCGCCAGCATCGTTGCCGGTCTCGGGGGTGGTGTCGGTGCCGGTGCCGGTGTCGGTGTCGGGGTTGGTGCCACTGCCACCTTGCACCCGCAACCGGTGTTCGTCCAAGTATTCGAAATAATGATTTGCTGCCTCGACGGGGTCTTGTTCGGGGTGACCAGAACCCCCGGCTTCCTCGTGGCTAGACATGTTTCCTACGATTAATTAAGTATGCTAGTTTAATTCTAGACCGAATAAAATAAATAATGAAGAAAAAAAAGGGCCTATGTTTTGCCGGAATGTTGATTCATTCCCCTTCCGGCAAATCCCGGGCACTCGATATGTCCTAGTTTCTAGCACAAGTCATGCCGAAATTCACGGAAATTTTCGGCATGACCTTTGCTAAAAAGTGGACATCTGGAGCGCCTGAAATTTGACGGAACGGAAATGAATCAACATTCCGGCAAAACATAGGCCACTCGGATATTCTTCGACAATTGTCCATTCAACCAACATTAATCATATCATATTCAACAATTGTAAATAAAAGATATAATCAATAATAATGGAATATGCAAATGAACATCAATGACATATATCATATAACATCAATCTTGTTTTTTGTTTATATAGCAACAATTACTTTAACCAAGTTTTTGAAAAGAAAAACAATTCTGTTTTTTGTTTATAGCTAAATGCCATAGCTACTGTTTTTTGTTTATAGCTAAATGCTACTGTTTTTTGTTTAAAGCTAAATGCCATAGCTAATTTTCCCTAGCTAATTTATATACTAACTACTCTCTGTTAACTCAAAATGTCACAACTTCCTAAAAAAAATTCCCAGCAGCAGCAACATCATCACAGGAGCAACTCTCTGTTAATTTATATACTAATTTATAACCCTAGCTAATTACCTAAAAAAATTTGCTAAAATTTTTTCTGTCCTAAAAAAATTCCTACTGTCCTAAAAAAATCCCTACTGTCCTAATTTCCTAATCACAGCAGCAACATCATCACCTAGGGTTCATATGAACACCTAGGGTTCATACATCCAACTGCCTCCTAGGGTTCATATTAGAGAGAGAGAGAGCAGAGAGCAGAGAGAGAGAGAGAGAGAGAGGATGGTAGGGGAGAGGAGAGGGAGAAGAGGGGAGGGAAGAGGCTTACGGGGCGGCGGCGGTGAGGTCGAGGGCGGGCTCGGGCGGCGGCGGCGAGGTCGAGGGCGGGCAGGGGAGAGGGCGACAGCGAGGAGAAGCTCGGGCGACGGCCGGCGGCGAGGTCGAGGGCGGGCAGGGGAGAGGGCGACGGCGGCGAGGTCGACGGCGGCGGCGACAGAGGAGTGGGGGGAGAGAGGGAATGGGGATTTGGGGCGAGAAACCAAATTGGGAGCCCGCGCGGGGGTTAAGTCAAAATAGCAGTAGCGCTGGGTACAAACCAACGCTATAGCTAACTTAGCTATAGCGCTGGGTACAGATCAACGCTATAGCTAACTTAGCTATAGCGCTGGGTTCGCTACCAGCGCTACTGCTATCTTTATTGTTTTTATTATTTCTTTTCAGTTCTGTTTTCATTTTTTTCATTTTCATTTTCCTTTCTCCTTTTTATTTTTCCTTCATTTTCTCTTCTATTCCTTTACTTATTCTTTTCATTTTCTTTCCTTTTTGTTTTACTTTTTTTTCTCCTCCGAAAGATGACCCAAGCCGGAACCATGGTGGGAAAGGGGATATATATTACATCATTTGAACGAAAATGGTTAAGTGCGTACACAAAATAGATACATATATATAAATGATGGTTTCTCAGCGGCGTCGACGACGTTTCACATTGAGCTTCTTTCCTTTTTTGTTCGTTGTCGAATAATTGAGCCCCTCATTGTGACTTTTCCGGAACCATGGAGTACGATCTTTCTTACGTAATATAGTCTTGATTCTTCTTTTGACGTTTGCTTCATCGTCATCGTCATCTTCCCTCATCGGGTTGCCGTATTGGTCATAGTCTTCCTCGTTGGCGACTCCATCCATTCCGATGATGCTCCTTTTGCCTCTCCTCATGACAACACGGCTACGATTGGTCGGGTCGGTTATGAAGAAGCATTGTGTCACGTGCTTAGCGTGTACCCATGGCTCAGTTTTGGCGATGACGTTAACGTTCACGGTAGCGCTCTTCGCGTCGGGTATAGACATGGTAGTGAAATACTTGTTTTCTCTTACGACGGCCTTAGCCCATCTGACACGGAACATCGTCGCATCGTGCAGTCCAGCGTAGTCAAGTTCCCAGATCTCTTCGACCCTTCCGTAGAATCTTTCAGTTGTGCCGTTGGCGTCGGTCATGCATTCAATCATCACCCCTGAGTTCTAGTAATCACTGTTCATGTCTTTGGCCTCCGTGTAGAACGTGTACCCGTTGATATCGTATGCCTGATAGGTCGCGAGGTTGGCCACGGGGCCATGTGCTAAGGCGTATATGAGCAATCCGTCTGCACTGCCCTCTTCCGGGGGATTAGCAAGAACTTGCTCTTTGAACCAACGCAAGAAAGTGGAGTTGTGCTCTACAGTAACTTCGGCGTCCGTCTTGCGCATCCCCTGATCACGGTACTTCTTTGCGATGGTTTCTTTGTGCAGTGTCACATTATCTTCTACCGCATCTAGGTGTTGTAGCACTACTAAGTTAGCCCTGTCAAAGTCGTTCCGTCGACCCGAGTAGTCCACGTGCAATTCCCTCCGGCCGTTGTTGTGACCTTCTCCTCCTAGCCTCCCATGGTGCTTCCTGACGGGCAAACCAACAACAGGGTCTCCGACGCCTAGATAATTCTCGCAAAAGGAGATGCACTCTTGGGTCAGATACCCCTGGACGATGCTCCCATCGGGACGGTACATGTTACGAACGAATCCTTTGATTACCCCTTTCATCCTCTCGAACGGCATCATGCTGTGAAGGAATGTCGGCCCGAAGTCAATGATGTCGTCCACGATGTGGACACACAGATGCACCATGACGTCAAAGAACGCGGGCGGGAAGTACATCTCAAGCTCACATAGTATGACAACGATCTCTTCCTGTAGCCTTCGGAGCTGCTTCACACTGATGGACTTTCGAGAGATAACGTCGAAGAAGTTATAGAGACCAGTAAGCGTGTCACGGACGTGCTTGTCCATTATCCCTCTAATGGCAACTGGGAGTATCTGCGTCATCATCACATGATAGTCATGAGACTTCATCCCGCTGAACCTTTTCTTCTTGGTGTCTAGAAATCTGCTTATCTTCCCACAGTAACCGGAACTGACTTTGATTCCCGTAAGGCACTTGATGAATTGATCGATCTCCTTCGCACTTAAGGTGAAGCAAGAAGGGGGGCAATAATTCTCCTCCTTCTTGTTGATTTTTTTGCCCCTTTCCCCCGCCTCCGTCTCCGTCTCCGTCTCCTCCATCGACTTTTTACGGGGCGGCATGTGGAGATCTTCCCTGATCTCCAAATCTTCCAAGTCTTTCCTTGCCCTCGGCCCATCCTTGGTCTTCTCCGGCATGTTCATCAGTGTGCCAAGCAAGCTCTCGAGGACATTCTTCGTGATATGCATTTGATCAAGGCAATGAGGCATGTCGTGATTGGGCCAGTAGTCCAAGTCCCAGAAAACAGACCTCGTTTTCCATACCTTCAGCAGCGGCTCCGGCGCCTTTTTCATCTTTCCCGGCGCGGGGCACTGTTCCCAGTTTTTCAACAGCTCGTTGATTTCGGCGCCGCTCCTCTTACGTGGAGGTCCTCGATGCTCAGCCAAACCATTGAATAGATCTCCACGGGTCATCCTTCTCGAGCCATCTACGATGCCCCATGTACACGATTTTCCCAGACCCGCCATCTTTCGTTAACGTAAGCTCCTGAGACATTGTATCATCCATGCACCTCGTGCATCTGTAGTATCCGTGGCACACCTGGCCTGAGACATACCCGTAACCGAGATAGTCGTGCACCGTCGTCATCAGCGCGGCTCTCATATAGAAATAATCTCCTGTGCTGGCGTCCCATGTCTTGACCGGTGATTTCCATAACGTGTGTAGCTCCTCTTTCAGTAGCCCCAGATACAGGTTAATATCATTTCCTGGTTGTTTCGGCCCTTGAATCAGCATGCTCATGTGTATGTACTTTGTCTTCATGCACTTCCATGGGGGGAGGTTGTACATCCATACAAAGACGGGCCATGTGCTGTGGTTGGTGTTCTGGTTTCCAAACGGATTCATGCCATCGGTACTCGCACCAAGCACGATGTTCCTTGCATCTTCTGTGAAAAATCGATATTCGGCGTTGAATGCTCTCCACTGGCTAGCATCTGCGAGGTGTCTCAGCTTCGGATCATCTCCATCGTCGGGCTTCTTCCTCTCCGCGTGCTAGCGCATGAGCTTTGCTTCCTTAGGATCTATGAAATACCGCTGCAGACGGGGAGTGATCGGAAAGTACCATACAACTTTCTGAGGAGATTTCTTTCCGGCCTTCTTGTATCGAGAAGCATTGCACACTGGACAACTGGTTTTTTCCGCGTGCTCCTCCCGATAAATGATGCAATCGTTGATGCATGCGTGGTATCTAATGTGCGGCAGATCAAGAGGGCAAATGATTTTCTTGGCCTCCTCGACACTAGTAGGACACACGTTCCCCGCGGGAAGAATTTTATTATGTAGATGCTTCAAATGCTCATCGAGGCTTGCGTCTGTCCATTTGTTTTTGGCCTTCGTCTTTAGAAGTTCGAGCGTGAAACTCAAGCGGGTCACCTCGGGATCGCAACCGTCATACAATGGAGTCTTCGAGTCTACTTCCAGTTGCGCCAGCTTGGCCTCCTCTCTAGAAGCAGCTCTGTCGTTAGTCGTATTCTTGCGAAGCAGGTCTTGAACATGAGGGTCCTGCACGACTGAACTTAGTAGCATCGAAGACTGCGGCGTGTCCGCCGCCTCTTCTCCGCCATGTCCGGACTCTTCTTCGCCGTGTCCGGAATCTTCTCCGCCGCCATGTCCGGACTCTTCCCCGCTGCCATGTCCGGCACCATCATCTTCGGGTCGATCGGTCATCTCTTCGTCTAGCCCCATGTCGTTATTGCCTGCCATGTGGTCGTCCTCATCATCATCTTCACTTATCCACCGAGTATAGCCATCCATGAAACCATTCATGAGCAGGTGCGCCTTCAAACTGCCATGATCAAAGGGGTCCAAAATGACTCCTTCTTTGCATCTTCTACACGGACATCTAATCCCAGTCCGATTATTTGCACACATGTCCTTCACCGCGGATTGCAAGTATCGCTCCACCTTCCTTCCACTCACCTTCATGACCGACTGCGCGGTATAACAAGCAAAAGGATTATAAACAAAATGCATGCATGCATCAAAGTCATACAAAAATTTGGCATGACCTTGCCTAAAAATAGGACATATCGAGTTTGCTCGAAATTCACCGAAACGGAAATAAATTGACATTTCGGCAAAACATAAGCAACTCAGGGGGCATGTCACTCGCACAAATCCCTTCATATCGCAAACACACATATTCCCATTCTTGAAATGCACAACTTTTTACTCACCTATCTCCCGAGAGAGATCGAGCACGGTTAGATGATGCCTTCACTACTTATAGGGATCGAAAGTGGATGGCTAGCTAGCTAGATCTAGTTGTTGGGAGGAGAGATGACTCTCGCTAACTAATGGAGAGGGAGAGAGATGAGCTAGGTAGCTATGAGACAAATCTAGGAGTGGGAAAGGGATATATATGTATGGAAGGAGGGAGAGCCAAATAAATGAGGAAGATAGAGAAAAGAGGCCATTTATGGAGGAGAATTATGGTGGAGGGGGCATTAATGGGGAGAGAAGAGAGGTAGAAGGAAGAGAGAAGAAGGGCAATAATGGTGGAGAAGTAACTTAGAGAGGGGAGAGGGGAAAGGAGGGGAGAGGGCAAAGGGGGGAGGAAGGGGGAGGGGGAGAGGGGGTGGGTGAAAAGGTGGCACCAGCCACGCCTAGCAGTAGCGCTGTATTTTTACCAGCGCTACTGCTAAGGTGCATAGTAGTAGCGCTCGTTCGGCGCAGCGCTACTACTAAGTGGGGCCCAATAGTAGTAGCGGTTTTGTCAGAGCCGGCGCTACTGATAAAATATTAGCAGTAGCGCTGTATTTTGGAGGGAGCTACTACTACAGCTAGCGTCGGTGGGCACGTTGGGGCCCACGTAGCAGTAGCGCGGCAAGTATTTCCAGCGCTACTGCTAAGGCCTTACTTGTAGCGCTGTCCAAACCCAACACTACTGCTAATTAGCAGCAGCGCTACATATTTTTCCGCGCTACTACTAATGTTCTACCTATAAGCTTTTCCCTAGTAGTGAGGGAAAGAGGGAGTGGAGGCGAGGACAGGCGCGGCCAAGCGGGGCGGCGGGAAAGCAACACCGCGTTGAGCAAGGGTGGCGGCGGAAGGGGCGCCGGCGCCCGAGTGTTATGGAGACGAGCGAAATGAGCAGTGGTTCTCAGTTGAAACCCTACAAAGAGGGTATTTTTCCTCTTTTTCCTTTCTACCTCTGACTTGTTCACGCAAAAAGAAGTGGATTGATGGGTTTTTTTGAAAACGACATTGAACCGCCAGGTTTTAAAAAAACCGCCCGGTTCACCGGTTTTTCAAAACTGCCCATTTTGACCGGTTTTTTTCTGGTTCGATTGCTCGAACGGTCTGCATCGCTTAGAAAAACGTTGGGGTCCCCGGTTCTGGTTTTTTGAGGTCCGACCGCCGGTCCAGTCAGGTTTTTAGAACTATGCCGATGTCGATGAAACATAACGAAATACATGGGCGAACATGAATCCAGATGCACCAGAATGAATAGTAAAACTAAAAAAATAGTAAATACAAAAAATTCTGTTCTTTCTTAGAAGGAATGGTCGAGTGTTCTACTCACTTGTGAAGTTTGGTGATATCCTGGTGTTCCAGACGAAAAAGCATAATTAAATTATTTTTGCTATGTTTTTGATACAAGTGTTCATGTGCGGGCATGTGAACGAGGAGCCAAAAATGCACGTGGTGAAACGGGAGCACTATTTTTATTCAGTTTATCCATGTGGCTGGCCCGCGACTATTCTTCTTTTTTACAGTTTTTTCTTCCCACTTTGGTCGTCTCCCTTTCCCTTTCACTTTCCCCATCTCGCCGTGGCCGAGCAGGGCGATGGCTCCTATCGTTTCGGCTAGCTGCTGAGCTGAGGTCGCCTCTTCTGCTTCTACAATGGGGATGGTGGTGTGGCGTGGTACCTAGGGCTATCGCAAGGTATGCCTACCATTTTCCCTTCTCCTTGCTCCTCCTGTTTCCTTCTTTGTCTCGTGATCTAGCTAGCATTGAATCTTGGATTTAGAGCGTATTTCAGCCGATTTGATCTTTGCAACACCACGTCGAGCAACGTGTACCTAGAATGGGGGACGAAACTTTGCTGGACCGTATACTCAACAGAGGCGAAGACGCCAAAGATCTGCCATTAGCACTGTTACAAAGCATCACGAATGATTTCTCTCAAGACAAAAAAATTGGTCATGGTAGATTTGGAGAGGTTTACAAGGTACGGTTTACCATTTACAGAATACATAAACATATTCCAGTCCACCAAAATATCACTAGTTCCATTAAAAAGTACCACTGATTCGTCCTGTTCTGTTTTGTAGCCTTTTGTATTTGGAAACTTTCAATTTAATAAAAACAATTACAGCAGGAAAACTCTGTCGGTGTCAAATCCGGCATATCTCGTAGTAGGAGTCCTAAGCTAGGCGTCTTGGAGCGATGGTAACATGGACACATGATTTTACCCAGGTTCGGGCTCTCTCGAACAGATACTACCCTACGTCCTGCTTTTAATTGTATTCATATGGGGTGTAGTACAGAGTACATGTATCTACCACGAGATTGTTCTAATGAATATGAGTTGTTCTATTGACTAGCCTGGCCTCGGTTTATATATGCACCGGAGGCCTAAGGTTTAGGAGAGTCCTCGTCTTGGGCGCCAAGTCTTGTGAAATCTTCCTTGTATTCGTCATGGACTGCCCGAAGTGGCCCATGAGTGAACCGCCATGGGGGTCCTCGGCCCGATCAACCTGGTCGCGAGACGACGTGATGAGTACCCCCTAGTCCAGGACACCATCAGTAACCCCCTGAACCGGTCTTCAAGTTGGGGACACTCCTTGGTTCTGTCGAACTGTTCTTCATCTTCGGTCGCCGGTCTTGAAAGCTGGTTCAACAAATATTCGCATCTCCGATCTCGAGGATCGCCGAGGTGTATTCGAAGAGTTCACACGTCGGGTATCCGAGGAGCCCTTTTTAAATTCTCGGCCTTTATCAATGCCTTGTTATTTTTACGCCACACCTCGGGTTCGAAGTGTTTCCAGTGCGGCGGTGTTCTCTTTGCATCCGAGCTCCAACGCCGGACTGCATCTGAGGTGTCTTTTTGCAGCCGAGTTCCAACGCTGAACTGCATCCGAGGAGGCATAGAGTACCTCGTCTTTAAAAAAGTTTGAAGGAGATTATCCGAGCTTAACGCCGAAAAAGTTCTCTATGGAGCGAGCCACTCGCAGCCGAGCTTTATGCCGGACTGTTTCCGAGGTGGTGCACCACCTCGGCCGTGTGCTGATTTTTTATGAATTGGTGCAATTTATTCTCTGCAGAGATGTATAACCAGTAGCCCTCAAGGTGTGTGCCGGCCTAAAATCCGGGATGCGCCTGAAGGATATAACAAAACCGCTGATCCCAGTAGCCCCTGAGACTCAGGTCGATTCGCGAAATCGGCCTGAGGATCAATTCCTAGCTCGGCAGTGATGTCTACTACACAACTTATTCTTGTAGACTCGTGTTGGGCCTCCAAGCGCAGAGTTTTGTAGGATAGTAGCAATTTTTCCTCAAGTGGATGACCTAAGGTTTATCAATCCGTGGGAGGCATAGGTTGAAGATGGTATCTCTCAAACAACCCTGCAACCAAATACAAGAAATCTCTTGTGTCCCCAACACACCCAATACAATGGTAAATTGTATAGGTGCACTAGTTCGGCGAAGAGATGGTGATAAAAGTGTAGTATGGATAGTAGATATAGGTTTTTGTAATCTGAAAATATAAAAACAGTAAGGTAACAGGTAACAAAAATGAGCACAAACGGTATTGCAATGCTTAAAAACAAGGCCTAGGGTTCATACTTTCGCTAGTGCAATCTCTCAACAATGCTAACATAATTGGATCATATAACCATCCCCCAACGTGCGATAAAGAATCACTCCCAAGTTCCTATTAGCGGTGAACATAAAAAAGAAATTGTTTGTAGGGTACGAAACCACCTCAAAGTTATCCTTTCCGATCGATCTATTGAGCTGTTCCTATAAGTGTCACAAACAGCCCTAGAGTTCGTACTAAAATAACACCATATGATACACATCAACCAACTCTAATGTCACCTAGATACTCCAATGTCACCACAAGTATCCGTGAGTTGATTATATGATATGCATCAAACAACTTCATAATCATAATATTCAATCCAACACAAAGAACTTCAAGGAGCACCCCAAAGTTTCTATCGAAGAAAAGATAATGAAAACGTGCATCAACCCCTATGCATAGATTACCCCAATGTCACCTCGGGAATCCGCGAGTTGAGTGCGAAAACATATATCAAGTGAATCAATATAATACCCCATTGTCACCATGGGTATTCATATGCAAGACATACATCAAGTGTTCTCAAATCTGAATATTCGATCCGACAATAACGAAACCTCAAAGGGAAAAGATTCGATTCATCACAACAAAGATAGAGAGGGAGGAAACACCATATGATCCAACTATATTAACAAAGCTCGCGATACATCAAGATCGTGCCAAATCAAGAACACGAGAGAGAGAGAGATAAAACACATAGCTACTGGTACAAACACTTAACCTCGAGGGTGAACTACTCCCTCCTCGTCATGGAGACCGCCGGGATGATGAAGATGGCCTTCGGTGATGATTCCCCCCTCCGGCAGGGTGCCGGAAAAGGGCTGTAGATGAGATCGTGGAGGTACAGAGGCTTGCTGCGGCGGAGTCGAAGTTCTAGGGTTATTTCTGGGGGTTTCTCTATTTATAGGATTTTTCAGCGTTGGAATTAGGTCAGACGGAGCCACGTGGGCCCCACGAGGTACCAGGGCGCGCCTGGGGAGGTGGCGCGCCCTGGTGCCTCGTGGGCACTGGGTGGCCCCCCTCCAGTGGGTCTTGGTTCCAGTATTTTTTATTTATTCCATAAAAAAATTCCAAAAAGTTTCATCCAATTCCAAGAACTTTTATTTCTGCACAATAAACAACACCATGGCAATTCTGCTGAAAACAGTGTCAGTCCGGGTTAGTTCTAATCAAATCATACCAAAACCATATGGAATTGTTATAAACATGGTATGAATACTTCATAAATTATAGATACGTTGGAGACGTATCAGCATCCCCAAGCTTAATTCCTGCTCGTCCTCGAGTAGGTAAATGATAAAAGAAATAATTTATGAAGTGTGAATGTTAGCATAGTGCATAAGTTTGATCAATGATAATTTCAATCACTTTTCCTAGCATCATTATATATCATAATCAGTAGCTCATCTCATAAAACTTCTCATGATCAAGTAGCAAGCTATTCACATGTTTAAAGTATAGGCCATAAACTTTCTTGAAAACTAACAAACTATGTTCTCAGTCATCAAACAATTGCAATTCATCTTATTTTCAGGAAGGGTCTATGTAAGAGCTTTGATCTAGCAAATTCCACATACTCAACCATCATTTAGTCTTCCATGATTGCTGACACTCAAAGCATATTTTTAGAACAAACTGTTTCAGTCAAACACATAGGAAGATAGGGGCTTAATGTTTTGCCTCCCAACTTATTTATCTCATGGATAATGTCAACAATAATAACTCATGATCACCTATATTCAACTGCATATATGTGCCTGGATCTTTCCCTACCACATAATGCTTGCCAACTAAAGAATAAATAGAGTGGAATAGGGATGAACATTAATGACTCTTGCATAAAAGTAAATACAGAAAAGTAAAAGATAGGCCCTTCGCAGAGGGAAGCAGAGGTTGTCATGCGCTTTTTGTTGTTGGATGCACAAGCCCTTAATGCAAAGGAACGTCACGTTATGTTGCCCCTTGTGATAGCAACCTTTATTATGTAGTCCGTCGCTTTTATTTCTTTACCATCACAAGTTCGTACAACGCTT
Source organism: Elymus sibiricus (assembly GCA_039707655.1). NCBI lineage: Eukaryota > Viridiplantae > Streptophyta > Magnoliopsida > Poales > Poaceae > Elymus > Elymus sibiricus. The sequence continues at coordinate 12,113,769 of CM077674.1, read as the reverse complement.
ATTTTCCCTTGCAATAAAAGATCATACATATTTTAGGAGCAATTTTTATTGCTTTTTGCACCGATGACAACTTAGTTGAAGGATCTTACTCAATCCATAGGTAGATATAGTGGATTCTCATGGCAAGAAACTGGGTTTAAGGGTTTTTGGATGCACAAGTAGTATCTCTACTTATTACGAATTTTTGGCTAGCAAAAGATCCTAAGCAAGCACCACATGTTAGAGGATTCATGACAATATAACTTCTATGTGAATATAGACAAACATAACTCATTACGTTGTCTTCCTTGTCCAACGTCAACTACTTGATCAAGCTTGAAAATAATTAATGGGGGCTCACAATCATAGAAGATGTCCAAGATAGTATATTTATATGTGAAATTTCTCTTCCTTCAAAATTCTTTCATGAATTGTTCAAGTGACCAATGCTATGTTTGTTAACTTTCAATAAATTTTACCACTTATACTTCTTGTATGTGAAGTCACTACTCCCCATCGGACAAGCATATGAAGCATATAAATTTCAACTTTATGATATTCAATTCATTTCAACAATTTACTCATAGGATATAAGTGAAGAACAAGAGTAAATGACAAGCTACTCCAAAAAGATATAAGTGAAGACCAAATGAGTAGTTAAGTAAATAGGTAGCTATGTGGGGACTCTCTCATTTAAAAATTTCAGATCTTAAATATTTTATTCAAACAGCAAAGAAAACAAAATAAAATGACACTCCAAGAATAGCACATATCATGAGAAGAAGCAAAAACTTAGGCTCACCAAAACTGACCGATAATTGTTGATGAAGAAGGTGGGATGCCTACCGGGGCATCCCCAAGCCTAGATGCTTGAGACTTCTTGAAATATTATATTGGGATGCCTTGGGCATCCCCAAGCTTGAGCTTTTGTGTCTCCTTAATTCCCCTCATATCACGGTTTCTATAAATCTTAAAAACTTCATCCACACAAAACTCAACAAGAACTCGTGAGATAAGTTAGTATAAATCAACTCAAAACCTTAACATTCTCTACTGTAGAAAATCACAAAAATTGTAATTAAACATTGCATACTAAATGCCTCTTCATATTTAATACTCCTATCCTCAGATAGAAACATTAAACACGCAAACATATCCAAACAATACAACTATAACAACAATCTGCCAAAACAGAACAGTCTGTTAAAGGGGAATAAGAATCCATACTTTCCTAACTCTAAAAATTCTGAAAAAATACCATGTAACAGAGAACTCATGCATGCTTACTGTGTAAAAATTTCAGATTTTTATCATGTTCTGACTATTCAGGAATATTCTGGACATAACAGAAAACATTCTGTTTTCAAACAGCAACACATGAACTTGCAAACTGGGCATGGTAAAGGCTATGATTGGCATTTTATTGAACTAAAAAATACAAAACATGATTATTGATAACAGCAAGCAAATCTCAATAAAATAAAATGACGCTCCAAGCAAAACACATATCATGTGACGAATAAAAATATAGCTCCGAGTGAGGTTACCGATAGTGTTGAAGACGAAAGAGGGGATGCCTTTCGGGGCATCCCCAAGCTTAGACGCTTGAGTGTTCCTTGAATATTACCTTGGAGTTCCTTGGGCATCCCCAAGCTTAGGGTCTTTCTACTCCTTATTCTCCTCATATCGATATCTCACCCAAAACTTGAAATCTTCAATCACACAAAACTTAACGGAACTCGTGAGATAGGTTAGTATGATAAAAATAAATCATCCACTTAGGTACTGTCAAGACAAGATTCATAATTGTTATCACATAATGCCTACTGTATTGTATCATTTCCACAATTTATATTACTCAATATAACCTATGGAAACACTAAAATAAGCAAACCATGCACCGAAAACAGAATCTGTCAAAAACAGAACAGCGTGTAATGAGCGATTTAAAAACCATACTTCTGTACCTCCAAAAATTCTGAAAAAATAGGAAAACGTAAAAAATTTGTAACCCAATACTGTGTAAAATTTCAGAATTTTCTCACGCTCCAGTACAGAATAGAAATTCCAGCACTGGACGCAAAAGTTTCTGTTTTTGCACAGAATCAAATCTACAAGCATCCACACTATCCCAAAGGCTTTACTTGGCACATTATTGAAATAAAACATATAAACTATGATTACCACAGTATATTAATCATGTGAACACACAAAAACAGTAGGGGTAAATGTTGGGTTGTCTCCCAACAAGCGCTTTTCTTTAATGCCCTTTTAGCTAGGCATGATGATTTCAATGATGCTCGCATAAAAGTAATGAATTGAAACACAAAGAGAGCATCATGAATCATATGACAAGCACATTTAAGCCTAACCCACTTCCTATGCATAGGGATTTTGTGAGCAAATATTTTATGGGAACAAGAATCAACTAGCATAGGAAGGCAAAACAAGCATAACTTCAAAACTTTCAACACATAGAGAGGAAACTTGATGTTATTAAAATATGTAGAAGCATATATTCCTCTCTCAAAATAATTTTCAGTAGCATCATGAAGAAATTGAACAATATATCCATCACACAAAGTATTCTTTTCATGATTCATAAGCATAGAAATTTTATTACTCTCCACATAAGCAAATTCCTTCTCATTCATAATAGTGGGAGCAAACTCAACAAAATAGCTATCATGAGATACTTGATTGACATAAGCAAATTGAATATTAAAATCATGATGACAAGTTTCAGGGTTATCATTAATCTTTATATCATACATGTCATCACCATAATCATCATAGATACGAGGCATGGTTTCCTCATAACAAATTTTCTCATCAAAACTTGGGGGACTCAAAATTTCATCTTCATCAAACATAGCATCCCCAAGCTTATGGTTTGTATATCACTAGCATCATGGATATTCAAAGAATTCATACTAGCAACATTGCAATCATGCTCATCATTCAAAGATTTTATGCCAAACATTTTATTGAATTCTTCTTCTATCAATTGAGCACAATTTTCCGATCCATCATTTTCAAGAAAAACATGATAAAGACGAATAATATGAGGCAACCTCAATTCCATTTTTTATAGTATTCTTTTATAAACCAAACTAGTGATAAAACAAGAAACTAAAAGATTTGATTGCAAGATCTAAAGATATACCTTCAAGAACTCACCTCCCCGGCAACGGCGCCAGAAAAGAGCTTGATGTGTACTACACAACTTATTCTTGTAGACTCGTGTTGGGCCTCCAAGCGCAGAGTTTTGTAGGACAGTAGCAATTTTCCCTCAAGTGGATGACCTAAGGTTTATCAATCCGTGGGAGGCGTAGGTTGAAGATGGTATCTCTCAAACAACCCTGCAACCGAATACAAGAAATCTCTTGTGTCCCCAACAAACCCAATACAATGGTAAATTGTATAGGTGCACTAGTTCGGCGAAGAGATGGTGATAAAAGTGTAGTATGGATAGTAGATATAGGTTTTTGTAATGTGAAAATATAAAAACAGCAAGGTAGCAAGTAACAAAAGTGAGCACAAACGGTATTGCAATGCTTAAAAACAAGGCCTAGGGTTCATACTTTCGCTAGTGCAATCTCTCAACAATGCTAACATAATTGGATCATATAACCATCGCCCAACGTGCGATAAAAATCACTCCCAAGTTCCTATTAGCGGAGAACATAAGATAGAAATTGTTTGTAGGGTATGAAACCACCTCAAAGTTATCCTTTCCGATTGATCTATTGAGCTATTTCTATAAGTGTCACAAACAGCCCTAGAGTTCGTACTAAAATAACACCATATGATACACATCAACCAACTCTAATGTCACCTAGATACTCCAATGTCACCACAAGTATCCGTGAGTTGATTATACGATATGCATCAAACAACTTCATAATCATAATATTCAATCCAACACAAAGAACTTCAAGGAGCACCCCAAAGTTTCTATCGGAGAAAAGATAATGAAAACCTGCATCAACCCCTATGCATAGATTACCCCAATGTCACCTCGGGAATCCACGAGTTGAGTGCCAAAACATATATCAAGTGAATCAATATAATACCCCATTGTCACCATGGGTATTCATATGCAAGACATATATCAAGTGTTCTCAAATCTGAATATTCGATCCGACAATAACGAAACCTCAAAGGGAAAAGATTCGATTCATCACAACAAAGATAGAGAGGGAGGAAACACGATATGATCCAACTATATTAACAAAGCTCGCGATACATCAAGATCGTGCCAAATCAAGAACACGAGAGACAGAGATAAAACACATAGCTACTGGTACAAACCCTCAGCCCCGAGGGTGAACTACTCCCTCCTCGTCATGGAGACCGCCGGGATGATGAAGATGGCCTCCGGTGATGATTCCCCCCTCCGACAGGGTGCCGGAAAAGGGTTGTAGATGAGATTGTGGAGGTACAGAGGCTTGCGGCGGCGGAGTCGAAGTTCTAGGGTTATTTCTGGGGGTTTCCCTATTTATAGGATTTTTCAGCGTCGGAATTAGGTCAGACGGAGCCACGTGGGCCCCACGAGGTACCAGGGCGCGCCTGGGGGGTGGCGCGCCCTGGTGCCTCGTGGGCACTGGGTGGCCCCCCTCCAGTGGGTCTTGGTTCCAGTATTTTTTATTTATTCCATAAAATATCTCCAAAAAGTTTCATCCAATTCCAAGAACTTTTATTTCTGCACAAAAAACAACACCATGGCAATTCTGCTGAAAACAGCGTCAGTCCGGGTTAGTTCTAATCAAATCATACCAAAACCATATAGAATTGTTATAAACATGGCATGAATACTTCATAAATTATAGATACGTTGGAGACGTATCAGGCAGCATACTTAAAAACAGAAACGCGGTGTGCATAGTTCCCGAGACTCAGGCTGGGTGTGGCCGACCAACCTGAGGATCGTAATCTCCTCGGAAACTGTTCTACACTTTTAAATTGTCTGCATTGAATCGTCAATGCAGTAGCCCCTGAGACTTGGGTTGGGCAATATGGCCAACGCTAGGATCATATCTCCTCAGGAACTAGTTCAACTATCGTGTATGTTTTGATAACGCCGAGGTGCAGCTCGGCAGGAAAGGTGCCGAATTGCGGGTCGGAAAAGATTTCCTGAGAAAAACCATCACGCAGAACACCTCGATCGAGAGGATGTCCCGCCTCCTGAAAGGAAAACATACAAATAGGTTAAAGGTGCCATAAGCTCGGAAAACCAAAAAACTTTAGTAAAAACTTTACGTCCGAGCTAAATCAAGTTTTTTGATGCCAATCCGAAAATTGGTCTTAAAATTAGTTTGTGCTTCCGTCGTGCTTTAACATGATACATCCGATCTCCAGACTTCAAGTGGGTCAGCCTTCGGCTTCAACCTCCTATCCCGAAGGCGGAGTGCTTCTCAGGCCAGTTTAGCGAACTAAACTCGAGCGGCTTTAGAGAGAAACCAGGCTACCCGGCTATTGACCACACACTCGCGTCGGAAAAAAAGGAGTAGTAGAAAAAGACTTTGCAACGACCAAGAAGAAAACACATTTATTATAAAACGACTCATATAAATTTAAGAGCCCCGAGTTAACATGGGTAAAGGGAGTGTTTTTAACAAACAACGTTTTTAACAAACTAGGTGTTTAGCTAATAACTTGTCTGTTTAACACAAAAGTATAACGCTTGGTTGAACCAAACAAAAATTAAAAATTGAAAAAAGTTAAGCATGAAACCGACTTAGCTGGTTAATGTGCTCGGTGTTGATGACGTGGTCCGAGCTTGCGTTGGGTCGAGGTCCCAGCCCCCAAGCCGGTCTTGAGGTGGCCGAGCGAAGAGCTCGGCTGATGAAGTGGCAGCACAACACTGCCGATGTGCCGAGGCGAAGCCCCTGGTCCAGCCGAGGAGACAGAGTAGGTCGGCAGGGTGATGTCGGAGTAGGTCGATGAAGCGATGGCGAAGCCCCCGGTCCGGCCGAGGTGTCGAAGCAGGTCGGCAAGGTGACATTGCAGCCCCCATGTCAGCTGAGGTGTCGAAGCAGGTCAGCGTGGTGGACATTGATACGTCTCCATCGTATCTACTTTTCCAAACACTTTTGCTCTTGTTTTGGACTCAAATTTGCATGATTTGAATGAAACTAACCCAGACTGATGCTGTTTTCAGCAGAACTACCATGGTGTTGTTTTTTGTGCAGAAATAAAAGTTCTTGGAATTGGACGAAACTTTTTGGAGATTTTTTATGGATTAAATAAAAAATACTAGAGCCAAGATCCACTGGAGGGGGGCCACCTGCTGCCCACGAGGCACCAGGGCGCGCCACCCCCCTGGCGCGCCCTGGTGGCTTGTGAGGCCCACGTGGCTCCGCTGACCCTAATCTCAGGCCTATAAATTCACAATTTCAGAGAAAAAATAAGAGAAGAAGTTTCATCGCATTCTATGATATGGAGCCGCCACCACCTCCTGTTCTTCATCGGGAGGCCAGATCTGGAGTCCGTTCGGCGCTCCGGAGAGGGGGGTCTTCCGGCATCGTCATCATCAACCATCCTTCATCACCAATTTTCTGATGCTCACCACCGGGAGTGAGTAATTCCTTCGTAGGCTTGCTGGACAGTGATGAGTTGGATGAGATTTATCATGTAAACGAGTTAGTTTTGTTAGGGCTTGATCCCTAATATCCACTATGTTTTGAGATTGATGTTGCTATGACTTTGCTATGCTTAATGCTTGTCACTAGGTCCCGAGTGCCATGATTTCAGATCTGAACCCTTTATGTTTTCATGAATATATTTGTGTTCTTGATCCGATCTTGCAAGTTATACGCACCTGCTACGTGTTATGATCCGCATACCCCAAGGTGACAATAATTGGGATTCTTTCCGGTGATTACCGTAGTTTGAGGAGTTCATGTATTCACTATGTGTTAATGCTTTGTTCCGGTTCTCTGTTAAAAGGAGGCCTTAATATCCCTTAGTTTCCTTATGGACCCCGCTGCCACGGGAGGGTGATACGTCTCCAACGTATCTATAATTTTTTATTGTTCCATACTATTATAGTATCAATCTTGGATGCTTTTATATACATTTACATCAATTATATATATATATCATTTTTTGGGACTAACCTATTAACTTAGTGCCCAGTGCCAGTTGCTTGTTTTTTGCCTGTTTTTGGTTTCCAGAATATCAGTACCAAACGATGTCCAAATGCCATGAAACTTTTTTGGAGATTTTTTTCTGGACATAACAAACACTAGAAGCTTCGGGAGGGGATGAGAAGATGAAGCAGTGGCCCACGAGGCACCACGGCGCGCCCCAGGGGGGCGCGCCCTGGTACCTCGCGGGGCCCACACAGCTCCGTTTGACCTAATTCCACCTCTATAAATTCTCTAAAATCGGGAAACCAACAGGGGAGTCCATGAAATACTTTTTCCGCCGCCGCAAGCTTCTGTTCTCGAGAGATCCCATCTGGAGGCCTTTTCCGGTACTCCACCGGAGGGGGAATCGATCACGGAGGGGCTCTACATCATGCTTGCTGCCCTTCCGATGATGCGTGAGTAGTTTACCACAGACCTTCGGGTCCATAGGTAGTAGCTAGATGGCTTCTTCTCTCTTTTTGATCTTCAATACAATGTTCTCCTCGATGTTCTTGGAGTTCTATCCGATGTAATCACTTTTTGTGGTGTGTTTGTTGGGATCCGATGAATTGTGAGTTTATGATCAGATTATCCATGAATATTATTTGAGTCTTCTCTGAACTCTTTTATGCATGATTATTATAGCTTCGTATTTCTCTCCGATCTATTGATTTGGTTTGGCCAACTAGATTGATTTATCTTGCAATGGGAGAGGTGCTTTGTAATGGGTTCGATCTTGCAGTGCTCAATCCCAGTGACAGAAAGGGACATGACACATATGTATCATTGCTATTAAGGGTAAACAGATGGGATTTATTCATGCGTGAGTTTACTTTGTCTACATCATGTCATCTTGCTTAAGGCGTTAGTCCGTTCTTTATGGACTTAATACACTAGATGCATACTGGATAGCGGTCGATGTGTGGAGTAATAGTAGTAGATGCAGGCAGGAGTCCGTCTACTTGTCTCGGACATGATGCCTATATACATGATCATTGCCTTGGATATCGTCATGATTATTTGCTTTTCTATCAATTGCCCAACAGTAATTTGTTCACCCACCGTATGCTATTTTCATGAGAGAAGCCTCTAGTGAAAACTATGGCCCCCGGGTCTATCCAAATCATATATTAAAAATCATAAAAATACCTTGCTGCACTTTTACTTTATTTATTTTATTTTATTTTATTTTATTTTTGTTCGATCTATTTATCTATCACCATACAATTTAATCTTGCAATTAACCGCCAAGGGATTGACAACCCCTTGTTTGCGTTGGGTGCAAGGATTTGTTGTTTTGTGTGTAGGTACTACTAACGAGGTGTTGCGTGATTCTCCTACTGGATTGATAACCTTGGTTTCATAACTGAGGGAAATACTTATCTCTACTGTACTGCATCATCCCCTCCTCTTCGGGGAAATCCCAACGCAGCTCACAAATAGCAGGAAGAATTTCTAGCGCCGTTGCCGGGGAGACATCATCAACATCTATCAAGTACCTACGCATAAAACTTACATCTCCTTGCATTTATTTTATTTGCCTTTGCCTCTCGTTTTCATCTCCCCCACTTCTAAAAAGTTTTTACAAAAAATATAAAAATATTTTCCGTTTGCCTTTTTCTTGCCTGCTTGATTGCTTGCTCGCTTTACCATTATGGCTAGTTCTTTGCTCGTTACTATTACCCCTGAAAATGAAGTGCTTAATTTTAAACAAAGGGGAGGAGAGAATTTAAAAGATGCTTGGTATAGGATTTGTGATGCTCATAATAGGTCAACTCGTAAGCAATCTACCATCATCCTTCTTTGCAATTTTTATGTGGGCATTACTACTTGGTATAGATTTGTACTTGATACTATTACCGGAGGAAATTTCTTGATGTGTCCCTCTATGGATGCTTTCAATGCTATGGGAAATTTAGTGGGATCACCACCTATCACTGTTAATGAAACAACTTTGACTTTGGAACATGTTATGCAAAGGTTAGAAGCTATTGAAAATAAAATACCTACTATTGAACATCTTGAGAATTTAGATAAAAAATTCCATAATCATATCACTCAATTTGGTTCTAAGGTAGGAATCACGTTGAAAACCTTAAAGGAAAAGGAATCGGTAATTAATGAAAGAATAGAACAAAGCCCCGCTAGAATCGATAAGTTAGAAGAAATTATTAATAATTTGGGTTTAGCTTTCTCCTCCGTTAAGAATATTGATAGAACTCCTCCCAATAAAAATTGCAAGTTTATGTATGTTCCTAAAACCAATGGTGCTACTTCTAGTAAGGGAAATGAAGATCTTAAAATGATTAGCGTGCACCCCAGTTTCATTGATATAATTAAGGAACCTATTCACAAAAGTAAAATTCTTGATTTTGTGCCTAGAAGTGTGATGATGAGAAACACCTATGTTAAATCCACTAGAAGAAATGGATATGTGATCGAGGAGTTGGAAACCAAAGATGACAATACTTGAAACTATGCATTATGCCTTGCTAGGGGCATAAAACAATAGCGCTTGTTGGGAGGCAACCCAATGAATAAAATGAATTTTTACTTTTTGTTTCTGTTCTTGTGTGTTTTCACAATTATGCTACTATTATGATTGTGTTTTTGTGTTTTAATTAGTGCTTGTGCCAAGTAATGCCTTTGGGATGATTTGGAAGATAGTATAATTGATGCTGTTTGGAAAACAGAAAGTTTTGCGTCCAGTGCTGGAATTTTAATTCTGTACTGGAGCGTCCGAAAAATCTGAATTTTTAACACAGTATTGGCACATGAATTTCCCAAGTTTTCCTAATTTTTCAGAATTTTTGGAGTTACAGAAGTATAGCTTTTAAATAGATCTTTACAGACTGTTCTGTTTCAGACAGATTCTGTTTTTGTTGCATAGTTTGCTTATTTTGATAAATCTATGGATTGTATCAGGGGGTATGAGTCATGGAGAAGTTGGAGTACAGTAGCATTATGCCAATATTAAATATGAATCAATTTACTGTAGTACTTAGAGTTAAGGATTTATTTGTTATACTAACGGATCTCACGAAGGTTTTGTTGAGTTTTGTGTGATTGAAGTTTTCAAGTTTTGGGTGAGATCACGGTAGATGAAGGAATAAGGAGTGGCAAGAGACTAAGCTTGGGGATGCCCGAGGCACCCCAAGGTAATATTCAAGGAAGACTCGAGCGTCTAAGCTTGGGGATGCCCCGGAAGGCATCCCCTCTTTCTTCTACCAACTATCGGTAATTTTACTTGGAGCTATATTTTTATTCATCACATGATATGTGTTTTACTTGGAGCGTCGTGTATTATATGAGTCTTTGCTTTGTTTTATTTTTAGTTTATCACAATCATCTTTGCTGGACACACCAATTTGAGAGAGCCACACGTTTATCATGATTTGTTAGAATACTCTATGTGCTTCACTTAAATTTTTGAGCTAGGCAGTTGCTCTAGTGCTTCACTTAAATCTTTTTGAGCACGGCGGTGGCTATATTTTGAAGAAATATTTGAACTCTCATGCTTCACTTATATTATTTTGAGAGTTGATAAGATAAAATTTTGAAGAAATATTTGAACTCTCATGCTTCACTTATATTATTTTGAGAGTTGATAAGATTAAAATTTTGAAGAAATATTTGCACTCTCATGCTTCACTTATATCTTTTTGAGAGTTGATAATAGTAATGGTAATTTGCACAAGATATGAATTTGGTCCCAAAGTGATGAATATTCAAGAGGGATATAATAAAAACTTTCATGAAAGATCATTGGATATGATAAGTTTGATTCATTGCAATAGTTTTGCGATATGGAGATGATAATATGTGAGTCATGTTAGTGAGTAATTGTGATTTAGTAAGAATATTAGTGTTAAGGTTTGTGATTCCCTATGCATGCACGTCAATAGTTATGCAACGAAATTATATCATACTTATGGTGCATTATTCGGTGTTAGTTATGTTCAATGCATGTTTATGACCGTTTTCGTTTTTTGGTTGGTTGCTTCTCAATCTATTTGCTAGCCTTCATTTGTACTAAGCGGGAATACTGCTTGTGCATCCAAACTCCTTAAACCCAAGTTGTGCCAGATGAGTCCACCATACCTACCTATATGAGGTATTTCCATGCCGTTCCAAGTAAATTTGCATGTGCCAACTCTAATTTTTCAAAATAATTTTCTATTTTGTGTGCCCGTACCGCTCATGAAGCGGCAAGGGGTGGCCAATATTTTCCATGCTAGGTGTGTTATTCTCACGATGAGTGTTTATTCACTTGTCATTGCACGAGAGAGTGGCTGGTAATAGGGATGCCCAGTCCCACAATGAAATCAAAAATAATAATAACAAAATTCCTTGGAAAGTGTTGGTATGGAGGGCACCCGTGGATACGGCTAGCCATGGATTGTGAAAGAATGGTGGAAAGGAAATAAACTTTATTTTCTGTTTGGGAACCGCCTATGATGTGTCTAGCATGGAAAATATTGGGAATTCTCGGTCGTTTTCGTTGACAGGAAAAGCATGCCTCTCAAAAATAATTTTATCTCTTTAATTTCAGCTTTGAGCTCTGGCACATTTGCAAATCTCTGCTTCCCTCTGCGAAGGGCCTATCTATTTACTTTTATGCAATTTTTATTTTTATTTTGAGTCTCCATCTTCTCTTACAAAGCACCAACTAGAGAGCACTATTGTCATATTTGTGCAATGTGTGTAGCTAATATTGAGTGTGTTTCACGAATGGATCAATGATTGAGCATAATGGGCTAGGGATAACTTTCTTTAGCGTTGATATTTTGAAAGACATGGTTGCTTGTTAGTATGCTTGAGTATTTATATCTTCATGTCAAACTATAGACTATTGCTTTGAATCACTCAAGTCCAAATGTCCATGCTATAAAGAAAAGAATATGTGATGAATATGATAGGTAGCATTCCACATCAAAAATTCTGTTTTTATTATTTACCTACTCGAGGACGAGCAGGAATTAAGCTTGGGGATGCTTGATACGTCTCCAACGTATCTATAATTTTTGATTGTTCCATGCTATTATAGTATCAATCTTGGATGTTTTTATATACATTTACAGCAATTATATATCATTTTTTGGGACTAACCTATTAACTTAGTGCCTAGTGCCAGTTGCTGTTTTTTTGCCTGTTTTTGGTTTTCCAGAATATCAGTACCAAACGAAGTCCAAATGCCACGAAACTTTTTGGAGATTTTTTTCTGAACATAACAAACATTAGAAGCTTCGGGAGGGGACGAGAAGATGAAGCGGTGGCCCACGAGGCACCACGGCGCGCCCCAGGGGGGGCGCCCTGGTACCTCGTGGGGCCCACACAGCTCCGTTTGACCTAATTCCACCTCTATAAATTCTCTAAAATCGGAAAACCAACAGGGGAGTCCACGAAATACTTTTTCCGCCGCCACAAGCTTCTGTTCTCGAGAGATCCCATCTGGAGGCCTTTTCCGGTACTCCGCCGGAGGGGGAATCGATCACGGAGGGGCTCTACATCATCCTTGTTGCCCTTCCGATGATGCGTGAGTAGTTTACCACAGACCTTCGGGTCCATAGTTAGTAGCTAGATGGCTTCTTCTCTCTTTTTGATCTTCAATACAATGTTCTCCTCGATGTTCTTGGAGTTCTATCCGATGTAATCACTTTTTGCGGTGTGTTTGTTGGGATCCGATGAATTGTGAGTTTATGATCAGATTATCCATGAATATTATTTGAGTCTTCTCTGAACTCTTTTATGCATGATTATTATAGCTTCGTATTTCTCTCTGATCTATTGATTTGGTTTGGCCAACTAGATTGATTTATCTTGCAATGGGAGAGGTGCTTTGTAATGGGTTCGATCTTGCGGTGCTCAATCCCATTGACAGAAAGGGACATGACACGTATGTATCATTGCTATTAAGGGTAAAAAGATGGGGTTTATTCATGCGTGAGTTTACTTTGTCTACATCATGTCATCTTGCTTAAGGCGTTACTCCGTTCTTTATGGACTTAATACACTAGATGCATGCTGGATAGCGGTCGATGTGTGGAGTAATAGTAGTAGATGCAGGCAGGAGTCGGTCTACTTGTCTCGGACGTGATGCCTATATACATGATCATTGCCTTGGATATCGTCATGATTATTTGCTTTTCTATCAATTGCCCAACAGTAATTTGTTCACCCACCGTATGCTATTTTCATGAGAGAAGCTTCTAGTGAAAACTATGGCCCCCGGGTCTATCCAAATCATATATTAAAAATCATAAAAGATGTCATGCAAGTTCTTATCACAAGCACGTATGACTATATACGGAATACATGCCTACATTACATTGATGAATTGGAGCTAGTTCTGTGTCGCCCTAGGTTATGACTGTTACATGATGAATGTTATCCAACATAATCACCGATCCAATGCCTACGAGTTTTTCACATATTGTTCTTTGCTAAGTTACTACTGTTGCTACTACTATTGCTGCTACCGTTACTATTACTGTTACTATTATTGCTACTGCTATCAAACTATCATACTACTGTGCTACTGATCACTCTGCTGCAGATATTTAGTCTCCAATTGTGGTTGAATTGATAACTCAACTGCTAATACTTGCAAATATTCTTTGGCTCCCCTTGTGTTGAATCAATAAATTTGGGTTGAATACTCTACCCTCGAAAACTATTGCGATCCCCTATACTTGTGGGTTATCAAGACCTTTTTCTGGCGCCGTTGCCGGGGAGCATAGCTCTATTTGCTGAGTCACTTGGGATTTATATCTGTTGATCACTATGAAGAATCTGAAAGACTCTAAGACCAAGATCGTTCCCTCTAAGACGAGGGGAGGTAAGGAACTGCCATCTAGCTCCGCACTTGATTCACCTTCTGTTTTGAGTAGACTTGCAACACCACTACCTGCTATTAATTCTGATATGTCGCAAGTTATTGATGATACTACTTCTGCTATGAATGATACTTATGATGATGCTAGTACTGTGCTTGATAATACTGTGCCACTTGGTGAATTTCTTGATGAACAAATTGCTAAAGCTAAATAAACTGAAAATGTTGAAACTCTTGAAAATTATGATTCACCTATTATGCCTAGCTCTCCTACTAGAGTTGAATCACCTGATGAACATTTCTTTGATAGGGAGACGGCTAGAGCAATCCTTGCTTGTAATGATAGAGATGAAGTTATAAAATTGCTTGCTGAAATTAAAGAAAAATCTATGAGGGAAAGAATGAAATATGATCCTAAGTTTGTTACCTCTCCCATATTTGTTACGGATAAGGATTATGAATTCTCTGTCGATCCTGAGTTAATTACTTTGGTTGAATCTGATCCTTTTCATGGCTATGAAACTGAAACCGTTGTGGCACATCTTACTAAATTAAATGTTATAGCCACCCTATTCGCTCATGAGGAAAAAAATCGCTATTATTATATTTTTAAGTTGTTTCCTTTCTCATTAAAGGGTGATACTAAGGAATGGTATAATACTCTTGCTCCTGGATGTGTGCGTAGTCCCCAGGATATGATTTATTACTTCTATGAAAAATATTTTCCTGCTCACAAGAAACAAGCTGCTTTACAGGAAATATTTAACTTTGTGCAAATTGAAGAAGAGAATCTCCCTCAAGCTTGGGGGAGGCTTCTCCAATTACTTAATGCTTTACCTGATCATCCTCTTAAGAAGAATGAAATACTTGATATCTTTTATAATGGACTAACCGATGCTTCTAAGGACTACCTAGATAGTTGTGCTGGTTGTGTTTTCAGGGAACGAACTATTGAACAAGCTGAGGAACTATTGAATAATATATTGAAGAATGATAATGATTGGACACTTCCTGAACCACCGCCTAGACTCACTCCGAAGAAGAGGGGTATTTTATTTCTCAGTCCTGAAGATATGCAAGAAGCAAAGAAATGTATGAAGGAAAAAGGTATTAAAGCTGAAGATGTTAAGAATTTGCCACCTATTGAAGAAATACATGGTCTTGACGCACCGCCACAGGTAGTAGAGGTAAATTCTCTTATAAAGTTTGATGAAGGTGATATTCCTTATAACAAACCTCCTAGTCAATGTTTGTATGAATTTGACAATTATATTATTAAGCAAGATCATTTCAATGCAAATGTTATGAAACAATTGAAACGAAATGCCTACATGATTGATCGCTTGAGTAACTTGTTGTTTAGAATTGCTAATGATGTCATGGGTGTAGGTAAACATGCATCCATGGTTCAAACCCAATTAGAACAAGTTGCTAAATCTCAAAGTGAATTGCTCAATGAAATGAATAACAATATGAATGATCATGCTGTTAGAGTAATGACTAGAGGAGATAGAATGACTCAAGAACCACTTTATCCTGAAGGTCACCCTAAAAGAATTGAACAAGACTCTCAAAGAATTAATGTTGATGCACCTAGTCCATCTAAAAAGAAAAATGATAGGACTTTGCATACTTCTAGTGAACCTGAGGTAGAAAAACCCTTAGAGGATAGTAATGATGTTTCTATTTCCGATGCTGAGACACAATCTGGTAATGAACAATCACCTGATGATAATAATAACGATGATGCTCATGTGGATGCCCAACAAGATAATGATAAAGAACCTGATAATAATGTTGAAATAGAACCTGCTGTTGATCTTGATAACCCACCTCCTAAAAACAAACATTATGATAAAAGAGACTTCGTTGCTAGAAAACACGGTAAAGAAAGAGAACCATGGGTTCAAAAACCCATGACCTTTCCTCCTAAACCATCTAAGAATAAGGATGAGGAAGAATTTGAACGCTTTGCTGAAATGCTTAGGCCAGTCTTTTTGCGTACTCGTTTGACTGATATTTTAAGGATGGCCCCTTATGCTAAATATATGAAAGACATTGTCACAAATAAAAGAAAGATACCTGAAGCTGAAATTTCTACCATGCTTGCAAATTATTCTTTTAAGGATGGAGTACCTAAGAAACTAGGAGATCCAGGAATACCAACTATACCATGCTCCATTAAACGAAACTATGTGAAAACTGCTTTGTGTGATTTAGGAGCCGGTGTTAGTGTTATGCCCTTCTCTTTATATAAAAGACTTGATCTGAATAAACTCACTCCCACTGAAATATCATTCAAATTGCTGACAAATCAACTGCCATACCTATCGGTGTTTGTGTGGATGTGGCCGTTGTAGTTGCAAATGTCACTATCCTAACAGACTTTGTTATACTTGATATGCCCGAGGACGACAACATGTCGATTATCCTTGGTAGACCCTTTTTGAATACTGCAGGGGCTGTTATTGATTGCAACAAAAGCAAGGTCACTTTTCATATCAATGGTAATGAACATACGGTGCACTTTTCGAAGAAACAATTTCAAGTAAACGGTATTCATGTTATTGAAAAGACTCCGACAATTACTATTGGAAGTTTTCAACTCCCTCTTCCTACTGTCAAAAAGAAATATCAAACTCTTATTATTGGGGAGGTACACATCCCCGTTGAGGTAACCTAGTGTTTTTAAGAAGGTTCTTCGGTTTCATGTTACTCAGAAATGGTTTGTTAATAAGACTTGATCAACCTTATTAATGGATTCTTTTTGAGAGGCATGTGGTCGATGAATTTAGTAAGCACAACCTTCTGCACCCACTTTTAGTTTTCTGTTATTTTTAGTTAAATGCAATAAAATGCCATGATTACCCTGTTTTCTAAAAAAGTGCCCAAAAATGAAAGTGCTCAGAATGATCTGAAATTTTTACATGAATTTTTATGGAATATTTAAGAATTTTTGGCATTAAAAACATACCAGGGGGATGCCCCAGGTGCCCACGAGGCACCAGGGCGCGCCACCCCTCCTGGGGCGTGCCCTGGTGGCTTGTGGGCCCCACAGGGACCCCCTCACTTATCCCTTCAGCCCACTTCGTCTCTTACCTCTAGCAAAAATTCCCGGTAGCTCTCTCTCTCGTGTACTTGCTCCCAAACCTGAGATTTTTGATCTCTTTGCTCGGAGCTCCGTTTCCGAAACTGTTTTGGGAGATTGCTACTTGGTATGTGACTCCTCCATTGCTCCAATTAGTTTTTGCTCTAGTGGATTATATTTTGCATAATTAGCTGCTCTTGGTGCTACTGAAAATGAGCTTGCATGTTGAATTCTTTGAGTTCCAAGTAGTTTGAATGCTTGATATGGCCTCTAGACATCCATATGAGTAGTTGCTATCAATTTTGTGAAGTTTTATTGATATCATTTTGTGGCCCAATTTTTTTCAGAAATTGTTCATAGAGAAAATGAATTTCTTCCGGAGGAGTTCCTCGAAGCGGAACGCCAAGGGAGTCCTTGGGGACTCCTCGGACAGCGACCTCAACATTCCGTGTAGGACAGAGGTCCGGCCGTGCGAATGGCCGCACAATGCCTTCATGAACAAAGCCGGATTCTACCAAGAGTTCGCGCAATTTATTGCTAATGCCGGATTGACCGACTTCCTCGTAGATGAGTGTGACCAGCACCACATCCTTACAAATTTCTTTGTGCAAAACTTTCATTTCCTGAATAGGCTCGAACCCCCTGCGGTGAGCTTTGATTTATATGCTGAACATCATCAGATACCGCTTGCTGAATTTTGTGAGATATGTTTGATCCCCTTTGATGGGGAAATAACAGAGCCTCGACTGGGGGAGTTTGAGGGCTTCCTCCGCACTTTAACTGTGGGAGAGGAAAGGGGCGTGTCGAGAGCCCGAGCCACTAGCTTGCAATTTCCCGCTGTTCATTACTTTGCTTTATTCATAGGGAAATGCTTGACTGCTAGAGAGCAAGGTGGTGCGCTATGTGCACCTGACTTTGCCATTTTACGCCGCGCACTGCATAATGACAACACTTATAACCTGGGAGCTATCATTGCACGCCGCCTGCACACTAATAGGACTAAGGGTAAAATTCATGGTGGTATTTATGCTACTCGTTTAGCGAGACGTTTTAATGTTAACATGCGGCCACACGATTATTTGTTGCCCAGAGTTTACTTAGATCACCAGTCTATGAGGGACCACCACTTTCTTGATGCTCTTGAGCCTCCTCACCACATTCGTTATAACTTGGTTTTTAGTGAGGATACTCGTGATATTATTCCGTTGCCTGCACCTGCTTTGTTTGATTCTCATGCCAGGAACGGATATACTGTGATGCCACCGGACATCGTTGCTTACCGAAACGCATTGGCAGCGGCAGAGGAGGAGGCCCAAGATTGGGACGCTAGGGTGCCGCCGCCTCAGCACTTTCACATGGGACCGGATGGCTACTACGGATGGCCGTAGACCACGCTAGGCAAAAGCCTAAGATTGGGGGAGTACGTATCTCTCACCGACATTGCATTCATGTCCACACATTTCATTCCAGTTGTCGGTGTTCATACTTTTTCATTGTATAATCCATGTTAGTTTTATTTTTTCGCTTTCTTCTTGTGTGTTTGAAAAACTTTGAGAAAATCCAAAAACATTTCTCTCTTCTTTTCGGTTTTTCTTTCTAGCTTAATTAGTTGTAGTATTAAAAAAACACAAAAATATTTCCCTTTTGTTCTTTTGCTTGTTGGGAGCTTTCCCATGTAAATAGTTTTTCTCATTTTTGTTTTGTCTTCTTTAATTTGCATCCTTCAAGAAAAAACTAAAAACTCCAAAAATATTTCAGTGTGTTTCTCTGAAATTCTTTTCTTTTGTTGAGTCATTGTAAGGAGAAGACCACGATGAAAATGTTGAGTGGCTCGCATGGTTGATCTAAGAAAGAGCCCATATTACCTTGTATTCTCATTTGAATAAAATGTTTGTAGATTCCAGCTTAGCCCACGGCACACTTGCACTATTATTATTTTCATATCATTAGGTCGTGCAAGTGAAAGGCAATAATGACGATGATTTGATGAAGTGACTGTGGCAAAGAAAAGCGGGTATGAACTCAAC
Organism: Elymus sibiricus; assembly: GCA_039707655.1. Taxonomy (NCBI): domain Eukaryota; kingdom Viridiplantae; phylum Streptophyta; class Magnoliopsida; order Poales; family Poaceae; genus Elymus; species Elymus sibiricus. The sequence continues at coordinate 12,094,707 of CM077674.1, read as the reverse complement.
TTGTTTTTGTTTTTGTAAATATGTTTAACTCAGTATCCATGATTCAGTATATTATGATTAAGCATTTTTGTGATGATAATTAGAGATTATAGTTGCTCATGCCATGCTTAAGCATCTAGGAGTGGATAATGATTTATCTTGGGTGTCAACATGCATTAAAATGTTCATGATGTAGTATGATGATATGGTATCCTCCTCTGAATGTTTCGAGTGGCTTGACTTGGCGCATGTTCACGCATGTAGTTGATTCAAAACCAACATAGCCTCCACGATATTTATGTTCATGATGCTTATATCCTACTCATGCTAGTATTCAATGTTGATTATTCATAATGCATGATTATGACTGTTTTCGCTCTCTAACTGGTCGCTTCTGAACCTATTTGCTAGCATTCGCCTGTACTAAGCGGGAATACTGCTTGTGCATCAAAACCCCTAAACCAAAGTTATTCCAGATGAGTCCACTATATCTACCTATATGCGGTATTACCCTGTCATTCTAAGTAAATTTGCATGTGCCACCTCTAAATATTCAAATGAACATCTGTTTTGTGTGCCCGTACCGCTCATGGAGCGACAGGGGGCGGTCAGTATCTTCCATGCTAAGCGGGTTATTCTCATGATGAGTGTTTATTCACTTGTCCTTGCACGAGAGGGGCTGGTAATCGGGATGCCCAGTCCCATGGTTTAAAATTGCAAAATAATTAAACAAACTCCCCTGGAAAGTTGTTGGTATGGAGGGCACCCGAGGATTCGGCTAGCCATGGCTTGTGTTTGTTGGTGGAGGGGGAGTAAAATTTACTTTACCGCTTGGGAACCGCCGCTAATGTGTTTAGCATGGAAGATATTGACAACTCTCGGTCGTGACGTTGACAGGAAAGGCATACCTCCCAAAATTATATTTATCTCTGATTTAAGCTTCGAGCTCTGGCACCTCTGCAAATCCATGCTTCCCTCTACGAAGGGCCTATCTATTTACTTTTATGTTATTTTACTTTTATTGTTGAGTCATCACCTTCTCAAATAAGCACCAGTCCTGAGAGCACTATTGTCATTCTCATGCATTGTGTATAGTTAATGTTGTGTGCATCATGACTGGATCTCTTCTACCATGAATTACAATGTTTAGTCGCCGCTTGAACTTTGGAGGTGCTCTGCATTTATGTTTTGCGGTCTCAGAAAGGGCTAGCGAGATACCATGTTGTCATATTATATCATGATTGTTTTGACAAAGTGTTGGCATTTGAAATATCTTATTATTGCTCGGTAGTTGATTATGCCATTGATATGAGTGAATACAATTTCTAAGAGCTATCATTTGCATGGTTAGTTATGATCTTTGCTGAAAACTTGGGTACTATTTAAGCATATATATATAGATACAAGAACAGAAGAGTTCGTAAAAGTTTTTCTTTATCACTTTCAGTTTGTCAACTGAATTGCTTGAGGACAAGCAATGAGTTAAGCTTGGGGGAGTTGATACGTCTTCGTCGTATCTACTTTTTCAAACACTTTTGCTCTTGTTTTGGACTCTAATTTGCATGATTTGAATGAAACTAACCCGGACTGACGCTGTTTTCAGCAGAACTACCATGGTGTTGTTTTTTGTGCAGAAATAAAAGTTCTTGGAATTGGACAAAACTTTTTGGAGATATTTTATGGATTAAATAAAAAATACTGGAGCCAAGATCCACTGGAGGGGGGCCACCTGCTGCCCACGAGGCACCAGGGCGCGCCAACCCCCTGGCGTGCCCTGGTGGCTTGTGGGGCCCACGTGGCTCCGCTGACCCTAATCTCAGGCCTATAAATTCACAATTCTAGAGAAAAAAAATAAGAGAAGAAGTTTCATCGCGTTCTACGATACGGAGCCGCCGCCACCTCCTGTTCTTCATCGGGAGGCCAGATCTGGAGTCCGTTCGGGGTTCCGGAGAGGGGGATCTTCCGGCATCGTCATCATCAACCATCCTTCATCACCAATTTCATGATGCTCACCACCGGGAGTGAGTAATTCCTTCGTTAGCTTGCTGGACGGTGATGAGTTAGATGAGATTTATCATGTAATCGAGTTAGTTTTGTTAGGGCTTGATCCCTAGTATCCACCATGTTCTGAGATTGATGTTGCTATGACTTTGCTATGCTTAATGCTTGTCACTAGGGCCCGAGTGCCATGATTTCAGATCTGATCCCTTTATGTTTTCATGAATATATTTGTGTTCTTGATCCGATCTTGCAAGTTATACGCACCTGCTACGTGTTATGATCCGCATACCCCAAGGTGACAATAATTGGGATTCTTTCCGGTGATTACCGTAGTTTGAGGAGTTCATGTATTCACTATGTGTTAATGCTTTGTTCCGGTTTTCTGTTAAAAGGAGGCCTTAATATCCCTTAGTTTCCTTATGGACCCCGCTGCCATGGGAGGGTAGGACAAAAGATGTCATGCAAGTTCTTATCGCAAGCACGTATGACTATATACGGAATACATGCCTACATTACATTGATGAATTGGAGCTAGTTCCGTGTCACCCTAGGTTATGACTGTTACATGATGAATGTTATCCAACATAATCACCGATCCAATGCCTACGAGTTTTTCCACATATTGTTCTTTGCTAAGTTACTACTGTTGCTACTACTATTGCTGCTACCGTTACTATTACTGTTACTATTATTGCTACCGCTATCAAACTATCATACTACTGTGCTATTGATCACTCTGCTGCAGATATTTAGTCTCCAGGTGTGGTTGAATTGACAACTCAACTGCTAATACTTGCAAATATTATTTGGCTCCCCTTGTGTCGAATCAATAAATTTGGGTTGAATACTCTACCCTCAAAAACTATTGCGATCCCCTATACTTGTGGGTTGTTAGACATCGGCTTGAAGAAGCAACGGCGCGGCGATGCCGACGCAGGTCGGAACTTGTGATGCGGTCAATGCCGGCTTGAGAAGTGACCGCGCGGCGATGCTAGCGCGCCCGACCCGTACAATCCGTAAGGTGACGATATTATCTTGACGATCATTAGGGAGAGCGGTGCCGAACTCTTGGTCGGCTCGCCGAGGTGATGATCCGAGGTGGTTGTCGTCGGCTCGATGAAGCGACGGCGCAGTCGATGCTGGCACAGGTCGGCAGCCATGGAGCAACGTGGCCGGGCTGGTTTGACACCGGCGCGACGACGAAGATCGCCTCGGAAAAGGCTTAAATTTGTGGGTACGTGTTTGAGGACACAATACTTGTAAAAAGTTTCCGTCAAAAAGGACATTCGATAACCCGTTCTTGAAAAAAGAAGAACTTGGGTCGGATTCGTTTTCGCGCAGAAAATAGATCTGAAAATTGATGGACTCATCGGACGTTTCCCGGAGTTTGAACCGTCGGATCGAGCTGAAATTTTGAGGGGTGATTGATATAGGAATTCCGCAGCCGATGAACGGTGGGATCTTCCAAAGGATGTCCGAGCTAACTCCTGGACTCCTCGCCCCAAACTCATCCAGATTCCCGTCCAGACTCGACAGGGCTCCGGTATATCGGAGATTGCCGAAGATTCCTCCATCGGAACGCGATGAAATTTTACAGGGTTGTTCTAGACTCAATTATGCACAATTCCACCGAAACAATCGTCAAAGCGACCCTCGAGGAGACGGGGACGGCGAACACGAATCCGCTGTGCAGAAAAAACTGCATGATCGCGCGAGGCAATGTTGACGTTGAGCCCCCGAGCACCATGGACGATTTTTCCATGATCCCGGATGAGATCGGAGTTGATGATGATGAAGACATCCGTCCGATCTTGACAATTTGAAGAGAAGCCTAGTCCTCGGTCCAACCAAGGTGACCAGTCGGGCCGGCGACGAAGATGCCGACGCTGACGATGTAGCTCGGTTCCGACGCGTAGATCGCGATGGAGCCGATCTGAATTCCCATCGCACCGCGGTGACTACCCAGCAGGCTCTCAATGAAAGCACCAATGTCGGTGTCAAATCCGGCATATCTCGTAGTAGGGGTCCTAAGCTAGGCGTCTTGGAGCGATGGTAACATGGACACAGGATTTTACCCAGGTTCGGGCTCTCTCGAAGAGATAATACCCTACGTCCTGCTTTTGATTGTATTCATATAGGGTGTAGTACAGAGTACATGTATCTACCACGAGATTGTTCTAATGAATATGAGTTGTTCTATTGACTAGACTGGCCTCGGTTTATACATGCACCGGAGGCCTAGGGTTTAGGAGAGTCCTCGTCTTGGGCGCCAAGTCTTGTGGAATCTTCCTTGTATTCGTCATGGACTGCCCGAAGTGGCCCATGAGTGAACCGCCATGGGGGTCCTCGGACCGATCCACCTGGTCGGGAGACGACGTGATGAGTACCCCCTAGTCCAGGACTCCATCAAACTCTCCTGCTGTTTTCATTCAAAAATAAATAAATACCACCAGTGGAACCAGGACTTGGACACTTTGTTTTTGGTATTATGGGGCTAAGCATTGTTTAAATGGTGGCAAACAGGGTGTACTCCGAAGTGGGATTATTGTTGCTGCCAAGAGGATCGAAGTGAACCTAATCACAATCGATGACGTGTCATTTCATCGTGAGTTTGTTAGCCTGATCAACACTAATCATCAAAATGTTGTCCGGTTCCTTGGCTTCTTCTCTAATACACATCATACATCGAGAAAAGAGGCTGGAGAAATTAACCTTGTCAACGTAAGAGAAAGATTGCTCTGTTTTGAGTACATCAGCAATGGAAGTCTTGATAAGTATATTACTGGTATGATCTTATTTGCATTTGATGCAGCTATTGTCTTTACTTCTTTACCTTATTACCATGACTGGTGCTCGATTTTCAAGTCCTTGCTCCTTTTATTTACTTATCACTCTACAGATGAATTAAGGGGACTTGAATGGGAAACACGTTATGACATAATCATCGGAATTTACAAGGGTCTGCGTTATCTTCACGAGGAAAAAGAAATTGTTCATATGGACCTTAAACCAGCGAATATTTTATTAGATGGCGCATGTATGGTTCCAAAAATTACAGATTTTGGTTTGTCGAGATCAAATAAAAACACACATACTATGGGTCTATGTTTTGGAACACGGTAAGCTATGCATGAGAAGAACCAGTGCTTAACTAATATTTTTCTATCATAGAGTCCTACATTTACTTTGTGTCATATTTTCTTGCAGAGGATATATCGCTCCAGAATACAAGGAAGATGGCACAACTTCATTCAAGTGTGACATATATAGTGTGGGTGTCATAATTACAGAATTAGTAACGGGTTGTATAGGCGTCCCTGATAAAAACAATGTAAGGGTGATTTCTCACTTTCTAGAATGACCATTGTGTTTTGTTTGCATCTATTAATTGTTTGCATGTTAATATGCATATTATCCTGCTGAATGACGTATCTAATTTAAATAATATGTTTCTGGATACATATCACAGATGGGTGGTTGCTTTTTTCTATGGTGTGTTGAGGCCAACATCTAGCTTTGAACTAAAAGAATTGTCAATTGGATGCACAAACCATGACATGGACATAGTTTGCACTGTAATATTCCGGGATTATGACAAATGATCAATTAGCATTTGTTAAATGTAGGTACTTCGAAGGTGGAGACATAGGTGGAATGAGCCACCAAAGTTAATACAATACCAGCAAGTAAATAGATGCATTGAAATAGCAGCACGCTGCAGGAAACAAGAACCGAAAGATAGACCTTCTATAGGTGATATAATAATCTTTCTGAGGAAATCTGAAAAGTACGGATGGGCAGGTAATCAAAACTGTGGAAATGGATGTATCATTTGGAATCAAAAGAGATAACTTTGTTGCTGAGATCAGATAGCTATTGAAGTGTGAAACTGTCATTTATTAAACTCTCTAGCTGTGTTAATTTGGTTCGACATTAAAATAAATTTGATTAGCTAATTCTAACGTTGCTAGGTTAGCATAATCCTAAATTTGTGTTTGACAACTATCATAATAGCCTAAATCATAAATATATCATTTCTGAAAGAAAAAAAGTGTACTGTCCAATAACACATCTATCTTTTCTTGCAGGAAAGCACTTATCTGGATGATGACATGCTTGGTATTGAGCCACTCGAGCTGAAGTTTGATGAGATGCCATGGTCAGTTAAGCTAACCAACAAGACAAAGAGGTGCTTTTCCTTTAGCATTGTAAGACCAAGCAAGCAGTACCCTATATAGCCAGACAAAGGCATTGTGATACCAGGATGCAGTGAGTTTCTTGTTCAGATAGCAGTGACGGCATCATAAGTTACACAGAATGTTGACAAGCTCATCGTGTGGAGCACAAAAGTGAATGAGGGTCTTAGATTCGAGGATAGCAGAAAAGATATATTCTGTGAACGGCTGATGAGGTGGATTTGATGGTCTTAGAGTCGACGCAGTCCCCCCCCCAAGGTGAGCTTCATCAATTAATCCTAACGTACTGAAATGAGTTTAGTCTTTAATCTTACTTCCTCATTGTTCATCATGCAAGGCCATCAATTCTAGCAGCTATGAGGACAGCATGCGAGGACAACTAGGCCGCCATAATTTCCACCCACTAAAGAACTTTTCACACAATCAACCTGCGAACATGACCTGCCTATATAGAGTCAGTGACCGAGCCATCGATGTCACAAGGGGGGCCATGGGCAGCCTACGCCACAAGCTGGGCGAGCTCCTCACGGAGGAGTTCAATCTGGAGGCGAGGGTCAAGAAAGACGTCCAGTCACTCTCGAAAGAGCCGGAGGAGATGCATAACGTACTCCACAAGGTGTCAGAGGTTCAGCAGGACAACCTCGATGACCGAGTCAAGCGTTGGGCCAGTAATGTCAGGGACATGTCATATGACCTAGAGAATTTTGTGGACGGCTTCCTGGTGCACAGCGAGCCTGACTCTAATACGAGTGAATTCAGGGTGCTCACACACGAGTTATTCTTTCCTCTTGGACTAGGGCAACAGTCACCATACAATCAGTGACTTGATCAAAGACAAAAACAAACAAGTCCAAGATGCGGCCAAATAATGTAGAGGGTTCAAGGTCGACAATTCTGTACCTAATACAGCTGCCAGAGCTGCCATTGATGAACTTAGGATTTTGGCTATGTATGAAGATAAAGAACAGCTTGTTGGCATCAAAACGCCAAGAGATGAGCTAATAAGGCAATTTGAGGAGGACGGTGATGTATCTAAGCAAAATCTCAAGATAGTCTCCATTGTCGGATTGGGAGGATTGGGCAAGACCACACTTGCCAAGGCAGTATATGACAAGCTTAAAGCTCAGTTCGATCTTAAAACTTTTGTTTCAGTTGGTCAGAAACCTGATGTGAAAAAATTACATTAATTGAAGAATTAAAATTCAAGATTTTCTTGATGACTTGGCATGCCCTTTTACTTTGTCCTAATTTGCATGCATATATGGTTGTGGCATCCACTAATCCACATGTAATTATAAATGACACTTTGCTAAATTTACTAAGATTCCACTACTACTCTGTTTCTTACCTATGTGACATTTGTTTTGCAGATATTTCATAGTAATTGATGATATATGGGATTCCGAAGCATGGGGTCATATCACATATGCTTTTCCAAGAAACAACAATGGCAGCAGAGTGATAACAACGACAAGGATTGAACGTGTTGCTCGTGACTGTTGCAGAGTTGAAAGCAAATATGTTTATAGGATGAAACCACTTAGTGAAGAAGACTCGAGAAGACTATTTCTTAGAAGAATATTTGGTCCTGGAAAAGATTGCCCTGACGCACAGAAAGACATTTCAACTGATATTCTGAAAAGTTGTGGTAGTATGCCACTTGCTATTAATAGTATAGCAAGCCTTCTAGCTGGTGAGCCAGAGTCAACCTGGGATTATGTAAGGAAAACTTTGGGTGCTATGATTGAAGGAAATGATCTTCAAAAGATGTCAAAAAAAAGAGAAAACGAATTCACAGGATAGAAAATAGTACTTACAGCTAGAGGCCATCCCCGTGAGGTACTTCAAAGCAAGTAATAGTAGTACAAATACTAGATACCTAGGAGGAGGATGTGAAGTTGGTACCGTGCCCGTCAGATTGCTTGCATACCGCGCTTCCGGCCGGGTCTCCTTCGACGTGAGCTGCGGTGCATCAACCCCGGCGTCGAGGGTACACGGTGACATGTTCGTGTGCGAACAGCCGTTTCTCTAAAAATGACAATAACAGACAACTTCTAATTAATTGTGCGCTCGCGACACAGACTGTGCATTGGGAAATTTCAGTTCCCTCAAAAACTGAGCTCCCTTTTGGTTGTCCAAGTTACATGGAAGATACAAAAATCACCAGTTAAAAAAAGGTCCCACAGAAGCAATACTCTAGTATTAACACCGCATCTACAGAGCTCACAGGAAAGCAAACAGACGCGAAGGTGCTTCCATATGAGATGTTGCAGTCGAGGAAATTCAGTGCAACCTTTGCTGACCAAGATAAGGCTGAGCAATTGGACATTAGAGTTTTCCATCTGAGATATCACACAGAAAACCTAACTTTTTGAAACGATGGTAACAGCCAGCAACTGCTGACTGAAGATATGGTCCACGTTCACCCTGGAAAACTCTGCGTGATTTTGGTGGTCATCCCCAATTTACCATTTTGATGCTGATCAAGTTTCTCCTATTAACCCGCCATTGCTAGCGAACAGTGACGCCTCTGGAGAAGTCTGTGCCTAGGTGTGAAGTCTAGCTTATTTCAACAGCGATTTAGACATTGTTGGAACTTTAGAATAGCACTAACCACATGCGGGAATATTAGCACATCACTTGCAGCACTCACACGGGAATATTAGACCAGCACTTGCAGCACGCACACGGCAGACAAGCATACACCCCCAAATAAGCAAGTATATATATATATGGGACAGAAAAATGTTAACCTGGCAACCAAACCGAGAGTAGCATGGCAATGATGGTCATCGCCACGAGGGCCATCGCCATTACCTTATGGTCATTTCTAACCGTCCTGATGATCACCACGGCGAACTCTAGCGACAAGGCCGCACTGCTTGCTTTCAAAGCGCAGGTCTCCCAGGGCGGCTTGCTGGCCTCCTGGAACAGCAGCTTCGGGTTCTGCAGCTGGGAAGGCGTGACATGCAGCCGGCGCGGGTGGTGGCGCTAAGATTGGACGCCATCGGGCTCGCTGGAACACTCTCCCCGGCTGTCGGGAACCTCACGTTCCTGCGGACGCTTAACTTGAGCCTCAACTCCCTCCACGGGCATATTCCAGCGAGCATTGGCCGCCTCCGTCGGCTGCAGAGGCTCTACTTGCGCGGCAACTCCTTCTCCGGCACATTACCTGTGGACCTGAGCTCCTGTGTCAGAATGACCGAATGACACTCCGCAACAACAAGCTTGGCGGGCGCATCCCGGATGAGCTCGGCGAGAAGCTCACGTCCCTGGCAGTGATGTCACTGAGAAACAACAGCTTCACAGGGCCCATCCCGGCATCACTAGCTAATATGCCCCATCTACAATTCCTCGACCTCACCAACAACCAGCTCGTGGGCTCAATCCCACTAGGGCTCGGAAGCATCAAAAGTATGGTACAACTCGGCCTTGGTGGCAATCTCCTCACTGGTATGCTCCCACCCTCTCTCTACAACTGGTCATCGCTGGCAGTATTTGATGTAGGGGGGAATATGTTGCATGGAAGCATTCTGGATGATATCGGAAGCAAGTTCCCCAAGTTGGAAAAGATTTGCTTGGGTGGTAATCACTTCATAGGAACCATCCCTTCCTCAATATGCAACCTATCTTCCCTCATAGTACTTGATCTCGTGCAAAATAGGTTGTCTGGTTATGTGCCTCCCACATTAGGGAAGCTAGGAGCTCTCCAAAATCTACACTTTGGTGACAACAAGCTTGAAGCGAATGATAATAAGGGGTGGGAATTCATCATTTCTTTAGCAAATTGCAGCCAACTACAGGGATTGGTACTGGGCAACAATTCTTTTGGAGGAAAACTACCGGGCTCAATTGTGAACTTCTCATTGACTCTCCAGCAGTTATACTTACAGGACAATAGGATCTCTGGGAGTATTCCTGTGGACATCTGTAATCTGGTTGGTCTAGAATTACTTGTGATCGCAAATACTTCCATATATGGAGAGATTCCAGAGAGCATCGGCAAACTAGAGAAAGGAAACCTTTCGCGGTTGAGTGCCCTTGCTGCATATTGTAGCAACTTGGAGGGGCCGATTTCGGCAAGCCGGGGGGAGTTGAAAAATCTTTTTGCACTTGATTTGTCAAAGAATTACCATCTTAATGGTTCAATACCCAACGAGATTTTCAAATTATCTGGCCTTTCTTATTATTTGGACTTGTCATTCAATTCGCTTTCTGGACATCTTCCTAATGAAGTTGGTAGTTTGGCAAATCTTAATCGATTGAGTCTATCAGGAAATTGGTTATCTGGCAAGATACCCGATACTATTTAGGATTGCATAGTGTTGGAATGGCTAGAATTAGACAACAATTCGACGCTGTCCGTCTTCCTCCTCCTCTCCCGATTCCCCGTCGCCGCCGCCGCCGACCTCCTCTCCCCCAGTCATCGGCACACCGCTGCCGCCCCCATCCTCTCGCCTTCTCAAGCTGCTCAGGCGACGCCCATGTCCGCCACCGCCGTCCTCCACGCCCACGCCCACGCAGCGGCAGAGGAGGGAGGAGTCAGGGGCGGAGCGACTTCAAGTCCAAGTCTTGGTCGACTGAGATCTCCACACCCTTTTCTCCCCTCTCCCTCCTCCTATGAGCAGCAAGGCTCCCTTAAAAAGTCGTCAACAGTATCATACAAGGAATTTTGACGGTAGCACTTTCGATGCTCGTGTTATCCGAATCGTTCGATCCAATTGGATCGGGCATGGTGGACATGCTGGTGGGTTTTCTGCAAATGGTCGGCGGCGAGCTCGGCGCATGCCTCACTCTGGGTTTCGACCAGGCAACGAAGGAGCTGGGGATGGCATTGGCGGGGTTCATCGAAGGCACCGCCCCCGTCATCCTGACGGGGTTGCGCTCGTACGCCATTTCAGGCATGGCCATTGTGCTCACTGCCATCATCAGCCGCGTCGCATCGCTACAGACCAGAGGCGGCGGTGGGGTTTTCCCGCTGCTGTTCATGAGCGTGATGATGTATGGAGCATTATATTATTAGTCATATAGAACATTTAATTAGGGGTTTGTTTGGGGAGGGGGGGGGATAGCCCCCATAAAAAATCATTATTTGATTAAACAACACTAAGGGTGTGTTGGATAGATGGTTAATCAACATGATTAATTGATGGCTTGGGTACATTGTAAAACAAGACAATCATGATTAATCAACGTGATGGTGGTCTAAACAAATCAAATCTCTACATAATATTTACCTTTTTTATTTAGAAACAAATTGAACTATCTTCAAACACTGTTTGCGCTGTTAGAAGAGAGGGGACAACCTGGACACGACGACATCTGGTGAGCTAATGTGAGCCCGAGCACCTGTGTGCTCGTTATCTATGCCACCAGCTTGTCTCGTGATGCACACCGCAGAAAGTATAGGCAGAGGTATAATTTATGTATTTAATATTTTATCCTGGCCTATGGCCCACATCTGACACGCAGCATCTCTTACCCCGTCAGTCACGCACAGCGCGGCTCTGATGGAAGTAGACGATATGGGCCGTCTGGCAGTCGATTCTGGACTAACACCGTGACCCAGCACATTTATGGTGTCCACCCACTGCAGCTACCAATCTTCCCTCATGTTCTTCATGCCCTGCTAAATCCAATCCATCTCCGCCCAGCACAGGTTCTGGAGTTGTTCATCCTCCTTGGCTTAGTTGGTTGTGTAGCCACCAGGTCGTGTTCGCCGTACCCCTCTTCAAGCAGTGCCAACGCCGGCAGTTGGCCACCACTGCATGTTCGCATACTCCAGTATCCCCAACAGCGATCCCCTGCAAAATATGTATCATAAGAGCATCTCCAACAGGCGCGCTATCTTAGCCGCGCGCTGAAAAAAACTGCTTTATTGCGCGTGCGGGACCGAAACGGGCGCTCCAGCAGCCGCGCTAAAATCGCGCGCGCGGTAAAGTTGGTTCAGCGCACGGAGGAAAACGGCATCACGCGCTGCTTATTTGGTGCGCCCGCTCCCGCGCGCTGCAATATCTGGGCTGCTGCTGGTGGGGCCGCCGGATTGGGCAAAACACCAGCCCAGCGCGCTAAAATGCTATTTCGGCGCTATAAAAAAACTTTAGCGTGCCGCGCAACCGCGCATCTGTTGGAGATGCTCTAAGCACGCAGGTGTTCATTCCTGAACCGCAACAAGTTTACAGATGCTCACATATTCCTACAGAGAAGAAACTCCCGAAGATGAACTCCTCATCAGCTCATATTGATCCCCTTGATTCACTGACGCCTCCAAAGCTCCACCATCCTGCCATGTGTAACCATGAGAAATTGAAGAACACCACAGAGCGGTAGAAGCTGGGAATGCAAAGTACATTTACTGAGAGCACACCACAGCTGTAGCTGTCTGCACACACACAGAACGATGGCTAAACTTGTCTGAAAACTGGACGTTTAATGGCAGATGCATTAACTTGTTTGAGCATTCAGCAAGCCATTTTAAGCAGGACCGTCCCTGAAGACCAGATAATATCAGTCAACAAAACTGCATACCTACGCGTCCACCCTTGACTTTTTGGGTCAATCTGCTCTATGGACTGCTCAGATGCTTGAGCTGTATCTCCACCCGCCACCTCTGGCGGCACTTCAGCTGCACAGATCTGGCCGTCGGTACTTGATGCCGACAAGGCCGTTAGCTCGATGCCAGTCAGGGTGGACACGGTCCGGGCCGGTCCGGTCCCTCACCGAGCCGGCGTTTGGACCGGCCGGCGGCGGTCCGGACCGGACCGGACCGGACCGGACCGAGCATCCCAATGGTCCTGTTTTCAGGGATCGGACCGGCGGCGGCAAAGCTCGGGCCGGCCCGAGAGGACCGGCCATGGTCACCGCAGACAAGAGCAGATCATGCACTGGACTACGGGAGGCTGCTGGAGGACACGGGAGATAGAGGTAGGAGCACAGGGAGCTCACTTAGACGACCATGGCATGGTCAACGAGGCTTGGGGAGGACATGAGCATGGTCACGGAGCTCTGGCGGCGGCTGCTCATTTGGAAGGCGATGCTAGAGGAAGCGCAGCTCATCGGGGGGATGTCCAGCACCTTCAGGAGCACCATAGGGAGCTCGGGGAACCAAGCAGAGATGCCGGAGCGTGGCGACGGCGACGAATTCAGCACGACGGCCGGTGGACGGAGACGAAAGGGATGATGGCCGATGCGGCGATGTAGGACCTCCCACGTCGATTTCTTTGGCGGAGACGACGGATCCGAGTGGGGCGCGTCCAATGGACATGGTTTCCAGGGCCAGAGAGTCCAGTTGCCGCGCGGACGACGGCCCGCGGCGGCGGACGTAGACGGACAGTTTCTTGCTTGTGCCGCCGCCACGCCTGGGCCGCCACGCCCCCGCCACGCCCCCACCACGCCCCTGGCAAGCCGCCGCCACGCCCCTGCCATGCCGCCGGCTGCCTACGGAAGCTTTTTCGGTCCGCTCGGTCGGACCGAGCTTTAACCGGACCGGACCGAAGCTTTTTCGGTCCTGTTTTCAGGGACCGGACCGCACCCTTTTTTGAGCGGGCTAGGCCCGAGCTGGCCAGGACCGAGCGGGCCACGAGCCGGTCCGAAAGACCGCTCGTGTCGTCCACCCTGAGATGCCAGGCGATGCCATCACTTGGTAGCGGACGGGCTCCAAGGGTATGTTGCTGTCGTTCACCTCCTCTAGCACAGTTGTGCTAGGTATCTACCGACTACCGCCGCCCCAAAAAAATGTTACCCGAGATTAGATCTTCAGAAATGACCACGCAATAATACACAACACCGGACAGATTCGTACCTGCTAATCGGCTGCATCAAGAACTCCATCTTCTCCGGTAGCCGCAGTCGCATCCTAACACACGGTAGCTCCGCCGGGTCGCCGCTCTTCAGGAAGGAAAGCTCCACGCTCGTGAGGTAGGAGACAGCCGCTCCCAGCTACCCATCCCTGCATTTACTCAGCCGCTGTCGAACTTACCGGAAAGCAGCTGTTATGAACCACGGATCAGGACAACGTCCACATCTCGAGCCACGGCTCTGCTCCAACCAGTCGACGGCGTCCCAACGTCCGTGACGCTCCTGTCCCACCTAACAGGCCTGCACCGCTACGTATATCTCAGTTTCCCAATTCATAGTCGAACACGGGCCTGTCACACACATTGAATGCAACGAATCACGATGCAGTAAAGAACGGGGCAGATAACGAGCAACAGTGTGCTCGAGTTCACAAACTCCGCGTCCCTATATGACCGCTAATTATTTTGTGAGATCTGCGCATTTATAATTTCTAGCCGGTCATGTGATAGAGAATACAAAGTAATACATGTGCTTTGGACCCACTTAATAAATTGTTGTGCAACGTTGTAGGGCATCGAGGTTGAGCTTTCCTTTTACCACTCCCTTACTTTTACTTTTGACCCCAGGCCTACGCAGGTGGCAATATCTCCATGACTGAGGCCCCTCACCCCGCCCACTAAACCATCCAGAACCCCATACCTAGGCTGCAATACATAAACCATAATCCTAATGATTTTTTGTTAGTAATATTTGTCATCTCGAGTAACCACGTCGGTCCCTTCCGACAAACACACTGCTGGACATCCCTCGTCAGTGCCTCCCAGCTAGGTAGTTCTTGGGTTGGGGTGTGCATGGAGATTTCATGGAAAGAGGACAAAGCCCTTGGGTTGTGCGAATCTTCACAATTCGAAGATGGCAAAGGTAAAAATCACACGGACATAAGCAACATAAGAGGAAATCACTAGATGACAAGATTCACATCACACATGTGCTCTCAAAACATCAAAAGCAGTGAAGCAACCTGTGATTGGATCTTGGATGGTCAGGAGGACAGTGGGTTCCAGTCCACCAGGGTTCAAGCCCTAGACTTGACACTGGTGCTCGCATCTTCCTGGATTTATTCCAGTCTTTCCGGCGATGCTCGTTCAGTGGGAGGAGACGTTACTGTCGACTATGGAGGCATCTATGGTGACTTCGTCAATCTCACGATGATATGCCGACGCAGTCTCTTAGAGGTGCTCATAGGGGTAGGGTGTGTGTGCGTGCATTCATAGAGACGTGTACCTCCTGTTTGTTGGCAAGTGTTTATGGGAGCATCGAGCACCTCGGCTCTAGACATTCGAGGTGGAATTATATGAGCCTGCAATAATACAAGTTGTGTATGTTGCTTCAGTTTGCGCTTGTTTGTTATCGGAGCCATTTCATTGGCAATAGTATCAGCTGTTGGAAATTCATGTAATCTTTATTAGAGATACCAGTTTACTAGCAATAAAAGTCTGCGTACGTTACATCGCTTAGTTACTTGAAAGTCAACAAGTCATGTTCGTGTGATTTTGAGGTGATCGATCCGTGGGCGAATTTTCAACAATTGTTATTAGAGCAAGGTTCAAGATTGTCTGGTGAGCGTTGTGGTTGCGTGCAGCGGCGATCAAGATCTTGGGCTGAGGCAAAACATCTTGTGTGCGTGTTGTTTTCCAAGCGTGGTTCCGATCTCATCTCGCTAGCAGCGAATAATACTTTGTGTACGTGCGTGTCACCGGAGCTAGCTTCGTCGACGTCTTGAAGCCGAAAACATCGTCAGCAAGCTGCGTGTTGACAAATGAGACGTCACATTTAGTGGACATGGACCTGCGAACAGCACCATGTACGTGTCCAGCCAGCATTAAAGTCCGCGTCCCAACTGCAACTGGGTACTCCTGCTAATTGAATCATCCATTTAATTTCACGCAGCTACCAAATGTAACTCCCGAAATTATCATCACAACAATTTCACGATTACCATTACTACAAAGCAAATCCCACAATTATCAGATAGTTTTCAAGACACTCAACCTCTGATAGTTACGACACCAACATTGGAGAGTCGACTGGCAACCATAGACAAGAGCAAAAATACTGACGACTGCATATAGATTTTAGCATACAGTGCGATTAGCAGTTGATCTCTTGCAGCCCATGTGCGAAGTAGACGAAAGTTGGGTCAGCAGCTCCGTCCTTGTAGTAGGCGAACACCAGGGTGCCATCATCAGCCATGCTCTCGCCCACAAAGCTGAAACAGGTCAAGAGGAGCAGTTTTAGAACTTGCGTAAGTCGAATGGATATATTAGTATACTACCTTCCCAAAAAAAGGTAATCACTATAATTTTTTCCCTAAGTATTATGTTTGATAGAATAAATTGCCAGCATCTGGAATACCAAAGGAAGAATGAAGTACTAACACTTTTGAGGCAAGGCAAACAGAGAACTTACAACTGAAGGTCCGTGAGCTTGCTAAGAAGAAACTTTACGGCAGACTCAATGTTCTTCTTGAAACAATTGAGCTCCTCACCATCAAGCTTGGCACGGAGGTTCTTGATGTAGTGCTTCATGTAAGTGACAAACTGCTTCTTGTCAAAACCAGGTTGCTCCTGCAGAAGGTAATGAGCGCTTAGCACAATGATCAAGGGCATATTGTATATATAGATAATAGGCCAAGAACATCAAAGAGGAAGCAACCAGAAGACGGAAGGTGTCGACAATGTCAACCACCTTCACGGCCTGGTCATCGACAACCTCATCGTCGTCACCACCACCCTCATCGCCCTCACCACCATCATCATCGTCATAGACACCCTCATTGTCACCACCACCATCATCGTCATAGACACCCTCATCGTCACCACCACCATCATCGTCATAGACACCCTCATCGTCACCACCACCGTTAGCAGAGGGGTCGGCACCAATGCCCTCATCAAGTGCTTCTTGAACGACCCACTACAAGCATTCAAAACCATATAAATAATCAAATAAACTAAAACATCTCGACGATGTTCTTCAGATATGAACAATTAAAATATATGTATGCACAATTAATTTTAGATGTGATCTACCACTGGACGCTAATCTAACCAGGCACCGCACACACAGCATCTGGAGAGTAGAACGCTTACTCGTCCATCGACTTCCCAGAGCACTCCGTTCTCCAGCTCCCTGTACAAGAACGAATCCGACAGGAGCTCGTCGCCTAGGACGAACAAACACAGCAGATTCAGTCAAATCCATCCGCCGACCGCAAGTCCTAACCCAAACCACAAAGCAAATCCGGGTTACTAAGCAACAGAGTAACTAACAAAGAATAGCCAATGGCCCTTTTCAAATGAAGCAAAAAAAAGAAAAGAATAGCCATCCGATTCAAGAAACCGATCCGATGTAGCCTGATTCCCTCGATTAAAAGGCACGAAAATTGGGGGGAAAGTACACATGGACAAAGTCACGAAGGGATGAACCGCTAAGCTTGTCCTGGTACACGATCATGGTGCCGCCTCTCAGGGAAAAAATCTGAAGTGAGGGGATAACGTCCTCCTCGTATTTATAGCCGACCCTGAATATCTTAGCTCACTTTTCTGGACTCTTCTGCCCGCGACATCTCCAGGTTGTCCGATATGCCCGGACGGCGCGCAACCGGGCCGACGGCCTCGGGGGTCCATGAGAGGTGTGTTAGGAATAAACCGCGGCGGCGTGTGTGCCCGTGGTCAGCAGCGTGTGTGCGTGTGTGTGTCTAGGTCTAGACCGGACGCCGGTGCGTGGCCGCGTCCGTGCTCGACTTCAAGTCGCAGTGCGTTGTGTGCGTCCTGCGCGCGGCCGTAGCTAGCTAGTTAGTTGAGTGCATGCAATAGCTAGCTAGTTAGTTGTGTGTGCATTGATCGAGTCGGCCGTTTGAGTGGAGCTGCGTGCTAGACTTGCATGCATATAGGGATCCGTTGAGTGCCAGCCGAGACGTACGCGTAGGAGCGCGTCAGGGAGGGTGGCCGTAGCGGGCGGATCTCACGCGCCAGATCGGGGGCGTTGGGCCGCGACGGGTGAGCACCAGCCCAGGTATAAAACCACGTGGCCTGCTCGTTGTTTGTTGGTTTGTTGCCACGGTTTGTGCTGAAAGAAAAAGCCGTTCGGTGTGGCGTTTGTCGCTGCAAAAACATTGTCGTGCACTTCTTCTTCAACCTCTGTCCGTGAGCGAGAGTGAGGGGCGAGCCTAGAGTTTGTCCCAACAATTGGTATCAGAGCCTCATTTGTTCATGTGTGCGTGGCCATGCTGATCGTCCCGCATTACGTTGGGGGGAGCACGGTGTCGCTCTCCTGTCCGATGCTTACGCCGACGAACTACACCGTCTAGGCGATCAAGGCAGAGGCCATCTTCGACGCCCAAGGCCTCTGGGAGGTTGTGTCTCCAGCGGACGGTGTGGCGGTGGACGAGAGGACGAACATGGTGGCGAGGGCGCTGCTCTTCGGCGCGCTGGAGGAGGACATCCTCATGCAGGTGTCGACGAAGAAGACGGCGAATGAGATCTGGGACAGCCTCAAGACGAGGTTCGTCGGCGCCGATCGCGTCAAGGCAGCTCGTCTCTCGACTCCCCGCGGCGACTTTGACAAGCTGCGCATAGATGAGGGGGAGGTGCTGGAAGCGTACGCCGGCAAGATCAGCGGCATGGCGGCGAGGTATGCTGGCCTCGGCTCGACGCTCGACGACGCCGCCATGGTGAAAAAGCTGCTCGACACGGTGCCCAATCGGTTGTACGCCGCGGTGGCCGAAATTGAGCAGTTCTGTGATGTGGACTCCATGGCCTTCGAGGAGGCTCTGGGCAGACTCAAGGCCTTCGACGAGCGCTCACGGCGGCGCACGCAGGACGGCGGCGAACGGAGCGGTGGCCAGCTTCTGCTCACGACGGATCAGTGGGAGGCGCGGCGACGTCAGCGCGGCGGCGGCCTCGACCATGATGACGACGGCGGCAGCAGCGTGGCCTCGGGCACGAGGAGGCGGCGTGGGAAGTGCTAGAATTGTGTCGTTCGCGGCCACTTCTCCCGTGACTGCCGGCAGCCGAGGAAGAAGAAGGCGCTCCTCGCCGACGTCGACGACGAGCCGGGCCTTCTGTAGGTCACGGTCGAGGGGGAGAATGTTAGGAATAAACCGCGACAGCGTGTGTGCCCGTGGTCACCAGCGTGTGTGTCTAGGTCTAGACCGAACGCCGGTGCGTGGCCGCGTCCGTGCTCGAGTTCGAGTCGCAGTGTGTTGTGTGCGTCGTGCGCGCGGTCGTAGCTAGCTAGTTAGTTGAGTGCATGCAATAGCTAGCTAGTTAGTTGTGTGCGCATTGATCGAACTCGGCCGTTTGAGTGGAGCTGCGTGCTAGACATGCATGCATGTAGGGATCCGTTGAGTGCCAGCCGAGACGTACACGTAGCAGGGACGGAGCCAACGTATGGCCGTTGGGTTCAGGTGAACCCAATAAATTCTCGCTGCATCTACTATATATATAGCCTGGTCAACTGGATGAACCCAATAGAATATTACGATTGAACCCAATGCAAGTTACAAAAGCACAAACAGGAGCCTTTGAGTGGACGTGAATTTTCAGGACATGCACCCACGCGCGGCTGAAATCCCGGTCGTCCGCTGGCGCGCCGCGATTGCTACTTTCAATAGCACTCCCGCAAATACGCGACGCGTTATTTACCAGCTCTCCCGAATACGCCTTGGTATACGGCACACTAGTGGACCCTGTGTCATTCATTTGGTCGTACGAATACACGCCCCGTGTGCCCGGCCCAGGCGATGCAATAACTGTGCTCCTTTGCTGGGTGGGCATAATTCATCGCACCACCATCTATTCATCGCACCACCATCTATCTCCCCCTCCCCCCCTCCAGCATTCCCCTGTATATGCCCGTAAGCTCCCCGGCGAGGAACAGAGAGAGGAGCGTATACAGATGGGTTCTCAACAGACTCATATCAGGTTAGCACATCGATTTTCATTACCTGATTCGTTGTTTCCTTGGCCGTTTTTAGTCATCTCTTGTTCCCCCCCACTCCTCGCAGCATGACGGCGTTCATGGGGCCTGGTTCTGGATCTGGTACTTCCAGTGAGTCATTGGAGTTGGGTTTTCAACCAGATTCTGTTGTTTTCGGAAGTCATTCGGGGCTGCTAGGCACCCTACGGGAGGTTACAGAGGATCACCCAACTGGCGCGTTTGCAGATTTGTTAGATTCTGTTGATGTTGTCCGAGGATCAGGGATTAAGGATTCAGACGAGCAAAAGATAGCGAGGGCAGAGAACAAATACGCAGCGCTTGATGATAAGGTTGGATGGGTTAGGAGGTAAGATCTGTGTGCCGTAGTACTGCCACATCACCGAACGTCAAGTTTGAGCTTACCCCCACCCCTCTATGTTGATTCTTGCAGGCCAAGGAGAGATGCCGTGCCTGACGAAAGACCAACAAGCGCTGAAAGAGTAACCGCGTTGGAAACAGCATTGACAGGATTTGCTGAGAGGGATTCAGAGACAGTGGTGATGCCGTGTGTGGGACTGACTTTTGATTCGATAATCGAGGCTTACGAGTTCTACAACCTCTACTCATGGGAGAGAGGTTTTGGGATTAGGTACGCAAAAAGCAGGACCAACGTTAAAGGAACAAAGTGTATGCAGGAGTTCGTCTGTTGCTGCTCGGTAAGTTCTGTTTTTTGTTCTGCTTGTTTGTTCGTTACGTGCATTTCGCATTTTTTTTATGACTGACGTAAAAATCGGACACGGGGTTTTACGCAGGGCAAACCAAAAGAAGCAAATTCAAAATCATCACGCTGTCAATGCCAAGCGATGATCAGGCTGCTCCGAACAGACGATGATGGATGGTACATCAACGAATTCAGGTCGAGTCACAACCACCCCTTGTTAAACACGTGTGCGGAGAAGCTGCATTTCCCCTCACACAGGCACATTGATAAGTTTACACGAGAGCTTGTTTGTCAGCTCAGAAAAAATAATGTTAACCTAAGCAAGGTCTACAGTATAATTGCAACTTTCTTTGGTAGAGTGGAAAATGTGCCTTTCACGAAAAGGTGCCTACGGAATTTGTGTGGGAAGCTCAGCAGGGAGCAGGCTGATGACGATGTGCGAAAGACCAGGGCTGTTTTTTCAGAAATGAAAGAACAAGACAGTGAATTTACTTACAATGTCCAGGTAGACGATGAGAGTAGGATACGGACTCTAATGTGGTCGAATGGTCGTAGCAAAACACAGTACCATCACTTTGGCGATGTCGTCACGTTCGATACTACTTACAAAACAAACTTGTATGACATGCCATTTGGTATTTTCGTTGGCGTTAATAACCATTTCCAGAGTGTGCTTTACGCTGGTGTTCTGATGCGAGATGAGACGGTTGACACTTTTAAATGGATATTCAACGAGTTCGTGAAGATGATGGGTGGTAAAAAACCAATTACCATACTAACAGGTAAGAAAAACTTAAGAAGAAACTTTTTATTTTTTTCCCCTTGCATCTGCTTGATTCCCACGCAATATCATGACATTGTGTGCTGTCGCGAACAGATCAAGCTCCAGCCATGGAAAAGGCTATCGAGAAGGTGTATCCGGATTCCACGCACCGATGGTGCAAGTGGCATGTCCTGAAGAAGGCTAAAGAAAACCTGGGGTGTCATTACACCAAGAAATCTGACTTCAGAGCGGAATTTCACAAATTGGTACATGAGATGCTGACCGTAGATGAGTTCGAGGATGGATGGGCGGCATTACTCGAAAAATATTTGCTAAAGAATAATCCATATCTGACCCAGATATACGAGACCAGGCATAAGTGGGCCAAACCATACTTTGCCGGGAAATTTTGTGCAAGACAAACCAGCACCGGAAGAAGTGAGAGCGCAAATCACATGCTGAAGCAGTACGTGCCACCGTCTTGTTCTATGAACCTATTTGTCAAGCAGTACAACAAGCTCCAGTTTGACCGAGAACAAGAGGAAGGCTTTCAAGAGATGCGTACAAGACTGGTAAGAACAATATTGGTTCGTGAATACACTTCCCGACTTGGAACACATACTTATTACCGTGCATTTGTTTTCTCTTTCCGCAGGGGGGGGGGGGGGGGCTGTCTTGAAGGTGAATATCCCTCTTGAAGCCCATGCGAGCAAGATATACACCAGGAAGATGTTTGAGGTATTCGGCGGAATACTATATGAATCAGGAAGGTATGATGTCGAAGAAATCGTAGAAAAGAAGCAATACATAGTGACCCACCAGAAAGCGGAGAAACGGGAAAAATGGTTCAAATGCCGCTTCGAGGTCAATGTGTCCGATAACCTTGGTTACTTCTCATGCATATGTGGCTTGTTTGAGCACATGGGGATGGTGTGCTGCCATTCTTTGCAGGTACGTCTCGTCACGCGGGTTATGACTGTGCAAAGGTTGTGCCCGACGACCTAATCCACCGCTGTATGCCCCTGTGCAGGTCATGTTATTCCTACGTATGAAGCAGATCCCACCCAGACACATACTGAAGAGGTGGAGCATACATGGGAGAGACAACCTTCCTGCTCATCTCAAACACTACCAGCAGGACATGGGGCCACCGGATGCACCAACATTCAGGCATTCAGCTTTATATATCACGGCGCTAGAAGTAGCTAAAATGGGTGATAGGAACCCAGAAGCATTCGATTTCATGATGACTGGCTTGGTTGAACTGAAGACCAGAGGTGCTGAAGTATGTGCGCTAAATGATGGTCTGGGCGTTGTTGAACAACATGTGTCACAGAATGTAGTTGCTGGAGTTTCGACGACAAAGTCGCTAAAGGTCAAAGCTGCATGCTCGGCAAGGAGTGTCGAAGGTAACCACGCAAGATCGAGGGATTTGGCATCTGTGTCTGTTCACCCTGCAGTCAGCCAGACATCGGAAGCATCTTGTGCAAATGGAAGTAGCTACATGTCAGATTACTCTGAAACCGCGTCTCGCCTGATGCCCAGCGTTGAACAAGATTTTTTTGCGCCAGAAAGAAACAACAAACGTGGCCGCCCAACAACGAGCTGAGATAAAGCTCCATACGAGAATGAAAGCAGCAAAAGATCAAGGTTCTGTTCGATCTGTAGAGGCAAAGGACACAAATCAAGCACCTGCCCTGATCGAGGTGACACGCCTAAAAAGGAAAGGAAGGTGGCTACATGCGGCAAGTGTGGTGTCCCTGGTCACAGAAGGACTACATGCAGCAAGCCTCTGTTGTCCATGATGCCCGGCGTTTCTCCTTCACACTAATCTGTTTTTTTTTCGTGTATCGATGGACGAGTGTTTGTAAATGTATGTTTCGTGGCTGTCGTATGAATCTGCTTAAAATCTTGATAGTTCAGATGATCTCCGTCTGGCATGTTACATTTCTAGGTCCCCTGTATGCACAAATCGCTGTAGATTATTCAGCCCACACGGGCGGCTTAACCGTGAATTTAGACATGTGGAGCAAAATTTATCCCTAACTATGGGCGGGATCATTTTTTTTTCAAACACATTTGAATTTCTGCCATCATGCACTTAAATGGCAGTGGATTTATGATGCATTCATTCATCGGGCCAGGTGGGGGCTGGCATTTTCAAAATTCAAAAAAACGCATGGCCTTGCCCGAGCCTGTGCCTATAAATTATCCCAAAGCAGCCATTAGAGAGCACATACAGAAAAATGTCGAGCTCGACGGCTGCAGAGTCGAGCGAAGGAGGGAGCATCCTTTGCCCGGACACACCAGAGGTCGCCAGTAGCTCCCCTTATCCAATAAAACGTTGCTTGCTTGTTATCTCACATACTGCTTTTCATAATTTGCAGCGAGATTTGTGTTCAGGCAGTACAGATGGGCAGTTTGCCAAGCAAGGCCTAACTACGAAGAAGGCTCAGGTAAGCTTGCATCCCCGTATCGAGATGTGTTTTTTTGCTCGTGCAAGAGTTCGTCCCGCCTCTCATGTTTGTGCTTTGTGCTCTGTTTCTGGCGCAGGGGGGTGAGATCGGCAAGATGGCTGAGGAAGAACCAGTTGAAGTTTCTCCACCCCACAGCGCAAAAGCTTATGATTTAACAGAAGGGTTTGGTGAGAACGACCCAGTCGGATGCGTGGAGAGCGAGGTAGAGGCAGCACCTGAACGTGCTAACAATCGTATTTTCATCGCTGTGGTGTACAAGCGGGGCTGGGCCTCATGGGAAGATGATGATGAAGTCGACAGCCTTGCATGTAAAAGGCCCAAGTTCTTCTGAGGCCCGTCTGGAGTGTAGCATTTCCAGCCCATGTGCTCGTCCCGCGCGTTCTGCTGTGTCATGTTATAGATTCTGAATAAATTTTTTCCCGCGGTAGACGCGGAATCATGTATCTGCGTGTGGGAAGAAATCATGTATCCAGGATGAAAATCTTTTAAATGCATTTGTCGTTCTTTTTTCAGTTGATTACTGAAAATGCCGACTTCACGTGTGAAAATTCCTAGACGGGTAACGAAAAAAATAGCTACCTTACGAGGGGTGCCACGATTTCATCGAGTACGGATATATATTTTGTGGGTTTTGTTTGATTCCACCGGTATATCATTGAAAAGAGTTTTTTTTTTGACATGTGATCAGGTTTGTGTGCAGGTTTCGAAAGACAACGTACATCTTGGAAATGTTATGTAAATCGTGAAATTTTTCACTTCCTACTATTTGAAGCAATGCTTTTGTTTTTCCAGAACGTTCGGTACTTAAGAGAGTGTTGTTTTTTAGGAAAATGGAAAAAGTAAAAATTTGGATCTGATTTACTTTCCAAAATCTCCAAGGCTTGAACAGAAGGATCGCTTATCTACCAGAACCGATAATTTCTCTTCGAATTTTCTATTGGCGTACTGTCGTATCTTCGCGATGAGCATCGATGCCGTGGCAACTGTATTATGTGAAAAAAAAAATCTTGGATCTAAATTATTTTCCGAAATCTCCTAGGCTCGAACCGAAGGCTCGCCATGTCGAGACACCCCAATGGACTGCGTTTGGTCCGAAGGTGTACCGTCGTTCCATTTTGATTGTCTTACTCTCTTATATTTCGCGGTGAGCGTCGATGCTGCATCGACCGAGTCCTGGAAAGACACAATCTTGCAACTGGATTATTTTTTTCAAACTTTTTGTTTTCAAGAGCCGTGCCGTTGTTCCACCGTTTTGATTTCAAAAATCTAGCAAAGGAGCTGAGGAATCAGAACCCGAAAACAAACTCCAGATTTCCCATTGCGCCCATCCCTTGACTTTTTTTGGTGTATATAATAATATGGTGGATGTGATAGCTCAGGTAGCCTTTGTGATCGGGCGATCATGCCCAAACGCCGAGCTCAGTGACGCGGCTGCGTCATGTGAGCAGTGTATGCAAATTTGAAAAAGGATCGGGTACGAGTTTGGATGAGTACAAACCCCGGCCACCATCACCCATGCTCGTTTTGATTCTGTTCATGGTTTTTGCTGCTTCGATGGGTGCTGCTCTCATAAAAGTCCATCCAACCTGTTTAATGCCACTGAGATAATTAGAGCGAGTTACGGCGAACCATTCCACCTACAACGCCGAGCGGTGGAAAAAATTCAAAATTTCTGTGGAGAAAAATCAATGCGACCCAGTGAGGACGGATCACGTGTGCCCGCGGTACCCATAGCCCCCTCATCCAGTGCGACGTGCTGCCGTCGTTTGCTCGTACCGATGTTTTCGTTTGTTTTAATAGATCCACATGGCACGCTAGGAGGTACGATGCTTTGAAGCCGCTGCGTCAGTACACAGTAGCCATCATCACGCTTTGCCGCAGTGGCTGCACGATTAGACGTCCAGGCAGTGCCCTGTTTAGTCGCCCATTACTACGGTGTACTGACCCACGGCTTCGCATGCATAAGAAAGGCTCTGCCCCAAGCAAGCTTGGACCAGGGGCGCCTCTAGCCAGTCCTCCGTCCAGAAACCAGTATCGTCTTCCTCCCCGCTCGGGCACCCTTGAGAG
The DNA here is from genome assembly GCA_039707655.1 of Elymus sibiricus. Taxonomy (NCBI): domain Eukaryota; kingdom Viridiplantae; phylum Streptophyta; class Magnoliopsida; order Poales; family Poaceae; genus Elymus; species Elymus sibiricus. Next base: position 12,068,724 of record CM077674.1, on the reverse strand, counting down.
GGGTGGGCGACGACCGACGACGAGGTGAGCATTGTTTCACTTCCTCCGCATCGTCTCTTCTGCTAGCTCGCATGCGTACTGATGCTTCGTCCCTTGTTTCTTGTTTCTTGTTTCTTGTTTTTTCCTTCTTGTTTCTTGTTCTCCCCGCTTTTTTCCTTTGATTGTTGCGGCATACCGCGGGAATGTATTGATTAGATGTCAGATGATTTAGATGCTTACGCTAAGCGAAACAGCCATAGGACTCGATCGTGGACCAGGGTGTACGAGTCTAGGAAGAGGGCGAAGGGTTCCAAAGTCTTGGTTGAGAGTTGCTTCGCTCCAAAAGATGTGTATCAGGTGGTTGCTCATTTTACTGATGAACAGAGAGCAGCCATAGTTGAGATTGGCCTTGGGGGGATGCTTGAAGTAGACAATATAACGCATGTAGATCGGGAGTTCTGCTGGCATTTGTTCCAAAATGTCGATGTTCAGCGCGGCGCTCTTAAAATAGATGACAATGTTTACGTCACTTTCAATGAAGTTGACATCCACAACATCTTAGGGACCGCCCTCGGCGGAGAGATAGAGATAGAAAACGATTATGCTTCTCCAACAGTAGACCAGATCTGCAAGATTAGATCCATCCTGGGGTTAAGCGAGTCATGTTTGTACGTATCTGTAGCTGACCTTAAGTGGGCTCTCAAGAATGCATGCGAAACTCCGTTTTCCGACGCAGACAAGATCAGGACCCAGGTCGGTTTTGCCATGCTTTGCATTGCAACTTGTTTTAGTCCTAGGGAGAAGAGGACAACTGTCCCAGGCGAGGCGTATGAGATTTTCATGGACCCCTCCAGCCTACACAAGGTAAACCGGGGCAAATACGCGCACTCTGAGCTGTTCCGTGCAGCCGCAAGATCCCAAGAACTTGCGAGGCAGGGCAAGAACCCGCACCTGTACGGGTGCCCAATAGTGCTACAGGTTAGTCGCTCTGGTCAGCGTGAACAGCGTGATTTAGTTCTCTTCTGAGGGTCAGCCGATCATTATGTTTTGTTTTTTCTGTTAGGCAATGTACTTCGATTGTGTTGATTGTGGTACGGCTGTCACGCCGGATCCATCTGTGCGACCAAGAATAAAGTTCTACACAGCTGTGAATCTCTCGAAGCTTATACTTGGAACAACGGTTCCTGGCTCCGTTCCTAAGATTTACGGCATGATGAGGGTATGATTCGCCTTGCTAGTTGTCTAGTTCATCGTTTTTAGACTGCCTCCTAACTAATGGAAAACTTTCTACAGGCTAGGGTCGTGCCAACTCGAAACCTGCCGTGGGACAACGCGAATCTCAAGCGAAAGATCGGAGAGGTGATGTTTTTAGGCTACTCTTTATTTTTTCAAGATGGCATTCGTGAGTTGCACTGACTCTTCTTCCGTTTTCAGGCTAAAGCTTACATAGACCGATCACTTCAGGAGCATGCGCTCGCTAGTACCGAGCGCAACAGGCAGTTTTTCCGCAGGCTAACTGAACTTAACAACGGCGCACTCAGCTTCATGAACGATACCATGCGCGCAGAGATTGAGAAGCACATGGCAAATGAAAGGGTCATGACGATGCAGCACACGCAAGCTTTGATCCGCTACGTGGATGAACTGGGTTTGGGTGACTCTGCGAATGATCTTAAGAAGGAATTGATCGCTGTCGCTGCAAAATCAGGTAGCATCATCGTAGCTCTGAGATCACTGCTCCGAAAACCTGGTCTGCCTTTTTATGGAAATACTAATGATTGTTGATTAATGTGCAGGCGCCTACACGGCAGCTGCGGCAGGAGAAGGGACGAGCGGGACGCCTGAATTAATTCCAGGGGCATTAATTCCTACAGCGGGTGTTCTGCGTCCTGGTATGAATTCCTTTTGCGGCATGGAATATGTTTTCGAATTTATTGACGTTCGTCCGCTGAGCATGCTGTACTCCATGCAGTTGCCGTTCGTCCAGAACCAGTAGATGGCTCGAGCTCTGCTCGTCGGCAGATTGAGCTAGCTGATATGGGTGAGACAAAGAATAAATGCAGATAGCTGCAGCGAGGGTGTTTTGCTGGTCCGAATTTAATGTGCTTTGTGCGCTTTCTTGTCCAGGTTCGTTTTTGTTGCTGCCGGGCCAATCGAACACGCAGCAAGTGCCGATCCCTGTGCTGCCAGGTGTGCCAATCCGTATGTCGATGGGCTCCTTTGGTCAGTTCTATCTGGATGGTGGCCTGGAGAGGATGGCACGGTCTGATGAAAACATGGGCTTTGTGGACCTGGGGAAGAGGAAGGAAAGAGACATGGCTGAGGAGACCAAGATCATTGTTTATCAGGGCAGGAATAAGTGTTTGGTTTGTAGAAAAAATGATTTTCCACCACACTCGATCTGAAACCTCTGACCTAACCAAGAACTGAATCTTTTTGCAACGCAGGCGAGCCGCCAAAGGAGCTGAACTTGCTGGCAAATTTTGCTACGGAGAATGATGGCTGGCAGATCGCGTGCACCCACGGAGCATCTCCTTTCTCAATCCCTGGATTCACTTACGAGTTCGTGTCACCAGCAGTGGCAAACAACGGCTGGGAGAACATGCAGCAGTGCTCGCATGAAGTCTTAAACAGGTACGCCTGCGCGGGCGGTTGCAAAGTTTGAATCGATGAGCTTGCATGCGTTGCTAATTGCTTCACACACCCTTTTTTTCAGCATATGGTTTGACCACCCCGGGCCACCGCATATCAAAATGACTGGATATGAATTTTATTCCAACTTCTTTATGCCGGGGAAGCTGGATGACAAGGGTTTTGAGGTTACCAACATGGTGATGATGAAGGAGGATGGGAAGTGGTACAAAACATCGGACAGACGTCGTTTCCGCCACCCTCTGCCTCCATACTTTGCGGTAAGACCTTATAAACGAGCCCTGTAAGTTTGGTTGATGCTTAACTGGTGGATGCTGATTTTAATTCTATGGATGCAGGAGAGAGTCATGGCAGAGGAGGGAGATTTCTTGGATGATCCTTACATAAAGAGCTTGTTTGTTGGAGCACATCTGCCATACGATGTGGATACATGCCGGCTATTAATTTTCCGACCCTTTCCTCTGTTTTTACATACAGCCGTCGATTCATTGGCATTCTGAGATGGTGTATATTGTAGATCATGGTGCCTGTGAAGGGAGGCGGTGGCTTTTATGTGGTATATATCTTTGACATGATGAAGAAAATTGTTCACGTGATGGATCCCAAGAGGGCGCAGTACAACATTGCTGAGCTGGAGAGGAAGCATACACGAGACATGGACAGGCTTCTGTTTGGTCTGCGCAAGTGCATAGAAACTTTTTTCAATGCGTGGCGCGTTAGTGAGAATGAGTTCACAAGGAAGGCGCACCGCCTGATGCATGAGCCGTCCAGCAGGTATCACCGTCTTTTATTGCCTTCGTTTGTTCAATGTAGCTTCTGCTAAGTGTCCCCCCATAGCTGATTTTGAAAAACATTGTGATGCAGCAACGACTCGCCGTTTTAAACGGTTCACTGCATGTGGTATTTCAACGGGGACTACCTGTCAGAAGCGGTGTGGCCGGTATGCACGCTTGTCTTTTCTCTGCTTTTCATCGAATATTTGTTTCCTCTGCTTTTCATCGAAACAGGAGCAGCTGTTGATTTCCTCTGTATCTGGAATATTTGTTTGATTTCCTCTGCTTTTCATCGAAACAGGATCAGCTGTTGAAGTTCAAGCAGCAACTCATGAGGATGTTCCTCACCTTGCCAGGGAACAGGGCGTCCCCTCCGGAAGACGTGATATATCCCGAAGTGTGATGCTATGCGCGCTGGGTGACTTGGTCGATCCCTAGGTCCGTGTAGTATTTGTATAATTAAACCTATGGCACTAGAGTATGAGTGGTTAGTGCAACCACTGTTAGTTTCATGTGTTCCTCTATTTCGTCTGCCTCTACTTCGTCTGTAATATGAACCTCTATGGATCCGGAGTTTGTAGTATGAACCTCTATTTGTATAATTAAGTCCATTTCGGAGGATCCGTCAGTACTCCATCGTGTCATACTTGCATGAAACGATGGCGTGGCGCCGTGTATGAAACGACGATGTGATACTTAGAGGTTCCGCCGCGGCAACGTTCTTACGAGGGCCCCCGTGTGTTACTTTGATGAACCGAAGTTTTCAGTAGTCGCTTCGAGGAACCGTGTGGATTCGAATAAAAACTCTGATCTCGTCACGGAACGGTGTGATACTTACGAGGACCCCCCGTCTATTGCTTGGATGCCCCGAAGTTTTCAGTACTTGCTTTGAGGAATGGTGTCGATTCGGAAAAAAACTTTGATCTCGTCACGGTAGGTATGATCAAATCCACTCCGTCAGTACTCCACCGCGTAAGACGGATAGGGAGTTGGCTGGTGTGAATTCGGTCACAAAAATGGTAAAAAAGGCAACCTGAGGCAAGCGAGGAGTTTGTTTGTATGATCATATACATCCTGACATTACTACATCATATAAGATGGTTAGGGGGTGGTTGGTGTGAATTCGGTAACAAAAAGTGGGAAAAGGGCGGTTAGATACTTCGGCCCGCCGCGGCAACGTTGAGGACGCCCCTTGATGAAAAAGGTGGATTCTTGCTGCTCCGAGATGTTGCTGTTCTTGCTTGGTGGAGAGAGCGAGAGGGGAGAATGATTCTGGAATGCGCCAGCCAGAAGGCGTGTATATTGGAACTGGTAAACTTCAAGTAGCCCCAAAAAAAAGTTAAGCATCAAGTTTGACAAACTCTATAGAAAAATATGCTACACAGATTTCTCAAATATAAAGATGTTTGAATTGGGAAAAAACTAAAAAGTGTAAATTGAAACGGAGAAAGTATTTACAATAATATGTGTCTAAGACATCCTTCTATCTAGATTATCGAAAAAATTAGCCATCACGCGCGAGAGTTTCTGTTCCGTGCCTATCACATGGAATAGTTGACCATCGCGCGTGCTTGGGGGCGTACATGTCTGGTTTTCGCCCAAATTTTGTAGTTTTCGAAAAAATTAGCCATGTTTTTTAACAAAAAAAATGTTAATCATTTTTTCTAAAGAAAAGAAGTCCAAAATCGTCCAAGATATAGTCATATGATAAAAATACTTATGCATTTTAAAATAAAATTATGTGTTATTTTTAAATAATGTTCGTATAAATGTAATAGATTCATATGTTAAAAAAACCATGTATGACAAACATTATATTTGCGTGTTTTAAAGTTTACATACGTACTAAAAAAATAGTGACAGAACATACTCCAAGTTGAATTCATTTAAAAAATATATTAAAAATGTATTTAAAAATCTTGGCGGTTGGAGGGGTATTTGTATGGATTTAGCCAGTAACAGAACATACTCCAAGTTGAATTCATTCGCAGCCTGCATCAGTTTTTTCAAAACATACGTTCAAAAGAAAACGCTGTGGTGGCAGAACTACAAGAACTTCGGCATAGGCGGGTGAGTTGCACCCACGTCTGGGCAGTCAGTACGTGGGTCCCGTGCTGCTCAAGGGGTTGACCATAGGCGGGTGTGCCCGTGACCAGACCAGGTCCACATCCGCGTGCGGTGGCAGTTTAATTAATGAACAGTGCAAAAAGTACTGACTGTATCTGTTGCACTGTGCTATACGTAGTTTTTTTTTTTGAACAACAGAGGGCACAAGGGCGCCAAATTGCATTCAGCTCAACAACATAATACAGCGTTTATTACAATGCCCTGCAATGGAGTAGCAGACTGAAGAGCTAGCAAAACAGGACAACAGTTTGAGGAATGAGCTGATTTAGAACAAACATAGATTTATTGGTCAAGGCGTCGCCTTCGACTCAGTTTTGCACAGTTGTGTGCCACACCATTGAGCTCCCTCTTGATATGAAATACCTGCACTAAAGCTGTACGAGTGGCTTGGAGAAAATCTGCAATTGTATCTCTAGTGTCCCAACGCATCAGTGGATGGTCCAACTTCCTGGCGGCCGCCACCCTCGCGAGAATCTGGTTATCAGTAAGGAAAGTTGGGCACTGAATCTGAAGGATGTGCGCCAAATTTGCCGCCAGCAGAAGAGCTTTCGCTTCTGCCTGAAAGGCTGAAGATGCTTGCAGTGCCGATGCTTGTATCATGACGGAGTAATCCCTGCCAGCAAGGTCGCTCCTGATGTAAACCCCAATGCCAGTGGCCTGAAGACAATCCGCGCCTGGAATATCCCTGCACTTCCAAGAAGCATCAGCAAAGATAAAGCAGCCAGGGATACTCCTGTCAGTGGAGATGGTCGATCCTTGCATAGACATCACCCGCTCCAACAAAGGGGGTTTGAGCTGCTTCTCCTGCAACTTTGCATTGACAGGATCAACCAATTCAAGATTGGCTGAAAGCGCCTGGGCGTTGATGTTAATCTGATAAGGCTCTCCTTTTTTTCCTGTCGAACAACATATCATTTCTGGACTTCCAAGTGCACCACATGAAATTGAGTATATTCATCAAGGAGCCATGTGGATGATTCATATTTAGTAAATTCAAAATGATCTCAGATAACGAGTTGCAATTTTGAATAAGGATATCGGTACGAATGAACCAGGGCTCCAAGAACCAAGCTGCTTTGACAAAAGGGCAAGTGAAAAAAAGGTGTACATCATCTTCCTCAAGTCCACACCTGCAGCAAAGTTTCCCTATGTGTGTGGAGAATCTACCTGCTCGAGCACCAGTGGGAAGAGCCCTCCGAAGGAACCTCCAAGCAAAAGTCTGAACCCTTGGGATTATGGATTTGTCTTTCCATACCTGATTAAGGATTTGGCATGTTGTTGGAGATGGCTGCCTCGGTTTATCCTCGCCTGAGTTATACAAGTCCTGCAGACAAGCATAATATGCACTCTTGGCATGGCATCTGCCATTGTTTGTTAGCTTCCAGCAAAGTAAATCATCTTCATTTGAATTTAAAATAGGAGTGCACTTGATGGCCTGAGCAGTTGGAGGTCTAAAAATAGTGTCAATAAGCTCATGATTCCATTTCTTTTGGTTAGGGAGCCACAAGTCCTTGACAAGAGCAGGGTAAATGAAGTTTGGTGGTTGAATGATTAAATTTTCGTAGATAGAAGTCTAGGAGGAGCACCAGGGTGAACTCCAAATAGAAACATTGCCTACAGTTAACTGATAGAAAGAATGGGCCTTAAGAATGTGAATGATTTTTAGGATTGAGGCAAAGCTGATTTGGGGATATTTGGCTTGGGGCGCCAGATAGATGAATCTGGAAAATACTTGGCCCGCAGGATCTTGTGGAGTTGATCGTTAGGGTTTTGAGCAATGCGCCAGGCCGACATGAGGATTAAGCTTTGATTGACCGCCTGCAAATTTCTAATACCCAAACCGCCTTCTTTTTTTGGAGCACAGATGTCTTTCCAAGCTTTGAGGCAGAGGCTACGAGTGGATTCCTCCCTGATTCCGGTCCACCAGAAGTTCCTGATGATGGCTGTCAATTTTGCAATAAACTTCTTAGAGAACAAAATGTTAGACATGTAATAGACAGGGATTGAAGAGAAAACAGATTGAATGAGCTGAAGCCGAGCTGCATGTGAAAGTTTATCAGCTTTATAAGTGCTAAGTTTGGACTTAAATTTGTCTAGGACAAAGTTATAAGCCGAGGATCTGTTTTTCGCCGGGAGAATAAGAGGGTGCCCCAAGTGAACAAAGGAATCATCTATGTGCTGGACAGGAAAAACTCTCTTGATGGCTTCCATATTATTGTTATCCACATGTCTACTAAAGATGATACCCGATTTATTCCAATTCGGGGTCTGACCTGAAGCTGAACAAAAGGAGTCAAGGATTTGCTTCATGGTCATGGCCTCCTGGATTGATGCTTTACCACAGATGAGGAGATCATCAGCAAAAAGCAGCGAGTGAATGGGAGGGCAATTTGGTCCTAGGATGACCCCTTCTAGTAAGCTATTGGACATAGCATCCTGCAGCACTAGCGGCAATTCATTGATAGCAAGGACAAAAAGATAGGGAGAGAGGGGACAACCTTGCCGTATACCTCTGCCGCTACGAAACCTCGCAAAAGGCTGACCATTAATGACAACAGAGAAGGTGGGCGATGAAACACAAGCATGGATAAGATTGATGAAATGACCATGCAGGCCCTTACGTGAGAGTGCTGCGAGAATGAAATTCCATTCAAGACGATCAAAGGCTTTAGCAAGGTCTATCTTAATCATGAAAGATTGGTGCCTCCAGGAGCTAAGAGCAAAAGAGTGGGTAATCTCTTGGGCAATAATGATATTATTGCTAATACGACGCCCTTCAATAAAAGCTTGTTGAGAAGGATGCACGTAATCCGGAAGATGAGGCTTTATTCTATTGGCGAGAGATTTTGCAATGAGTTTGTATACTACATTGCAAAGACTAATCGGTCTATAGTCAGCTGGCACCAAGGAGACTAGTTTTTTGGGGATCAAAACAATGTGAGTATCATTGATGTGTGCTGGCATGACCCCTGAGTCGAAAAAAGTTCTTACCAGATTTGTTACATCATCTCCAATCCAACTCCAAGTGGCAAGGTAGAACTCGACGTTGAATCCATCAGGCCCCGGCGATGCATTCCTCTTCATCTCATTGAGGGTGTTCCATATTTCTTGTTTGTCCGGCACCGAGTATGTGTAGTCATTGTTATGTTGAGGAAGTTGCGAATCTAAGTAAGGCCTGCCACAATTAATATTGGAAGAAGAAAAAATGTGTCTAAAATAGCTCACAAAAGTATTACTGATTTGCTTTGGCATATAGTGAATAATATTGTTCTCGTCTTTGACAGAGACAATAGTGTTCCTTCTCCTTCGTTTAAGTATGGCTTTATGAAAGAAAGAAGTATTTCGATCTCCATCCTTGATCCAGTGCTTCTTTGCCCTCTGCAAGTAAAAGTCAGTTAGTTTGGTGAGATTCTGTTCGTACCTGGTAACCAGAGAGTTCTCCAACAAATGGTTCTGCTGTTGGATGGGCTGCTCTTGCAAATGCTTAACTTGCTCCTCCAGATAAGTGAGTTCCTGTTGCAAAGGCTTCTTCTTTCTGCACCAGACTTTAAGTACTCCGGCAAGATCATTAGTTCTCTGAGAGAAAGTCTTTTGAGTTGTTTTCGACCATGCAGCCTTAGCTTGAGATTGAAAATCTTGCTCTTTTATCCACCAATTTTCAAACTTAAAGCTGCGTTTGATTCTACGAACAGGACCATCGGTAGATAACAAAATCGGAGCATGATCACTAATCGTGTGCATCAAAGGCATATGATAAACATTAGAAACCGGAAAGGAAGCACACCAATCAGCATTGACTAAACAGCGATCAAGCCTTTCATAAATCGGTTTAGAAGAGAACCGCCTGTTAGTCCAGGTGTAAGCTGGCCCACTATAACCCAGATCAAACAAACCACACCTCTTAACAAGATTATGAAAAGCCCGGAGTCGAGAGCGATCAGTAATAGGTGAACTTTTATCCATATCATACAAAAGCTCATTCATGTCTCCCATACAGAGCAAAGGCAAATTACATTTATCATATATAAAATAGGCTATCTGTTCCCAGATGAGACTAGTCTGACGGTGGTAAGGGTCGCCATAAATACATAGAAGGCCAAACTGTTGATTAGTAGTCCTGATTGTAGCAGTGGCTATAATAAGATGATAGCTAGAGCTATGCACATTAATTTCAAGATCGTCGGTCCACATCAACCAAAGGCCACCAGAACGCTTTCTTGAAGGAACTACCAAGCTATCATACATATTAAATCTAGCAACTAGATCAGCCGATTTAATTTTGGAAGATTTGACCTCAGAAACGAAAATCACCTGAGCTTTGGTCGAGTCAGCCATTCGTGCAAGATGCGTCATCTTTGAACTGCCAAGGTTCTTGCCCATACCCTGGCAATTCCAACCCAAAGCCTTCATGGCTTCCACAGCACCTACAGGCCTGACACCACCGCCCGTCGATGCAGGCAACCTCTGACAATAGGAAACAGTCTCCACTAATCTCGCTAATGAGACGGACAGCCCCCACACTGGATCTCTTGAATTCACAGCAGAGAGATCAATGATTTAACTGAGTTTGCTTGAGTATGGGTAGATCAGGCGAATCAGTGGTCTGGTTGAGTCCGAGGTAACCAAAATCTGTAAATCGAAACAAGCTGGGACACGGGCGGCGAACCGGCGCAATCCGCCGCAATTATACAGATTTGGGAAAAGGAGTAGTAAGGAGAATACTGGATCGAGAAAGAAAACGAGGTACTGAGGGAAATCAATCAGCGGGAGAGAGATTTGGAGGAGAGATCAAGGGGATTGGAATTGGAAAAGGAAGAAGGAAGGAGAGTCACGGCATTTCGCCAGTCGCCACGGAGGCAAGTCCGGAAAGTTCCAGTCCCGCCAACTGATGTCTTAGCTCACGTTGTGCTATACGTAGTGGCTAGCCGATTCGCGAAGTAACTAGGGTTTGACTGAAAAGCAAACAGGGTACATTGCATATATTTAACTAAAATGTTCAAGGATGCATCCACAACTACATTATTTTTATATTACAAAGATTGGTCGCGACTGCATATTACTACTCCATTGTCCATGTGTTAGCTCCAACGCTGATGCTTTCTGGCAGGGCCACCAGGTTCCCCCTAATTTCAACGAGCTCCGCGAGGATCTCCTGACGCTCTGCAACGATACCGCCCTGGATGATTAACATGCAACAAGTGTTAGTGCACTCGCACGGATGATCACAAACAGAATATAACTAGCAAAAGGAACAGATTACCTCTGACATATCGGCGATGACGTTCCTGCCATCGAAGTGTTTTGCCACGCGAGTAATCCAAACCCCTGTGTCCCTCCTGCAAATTGTGGTACAATAAAATTGTTAGGGACCACGAGCATAAACGTCCGCAGACAGGAAAACAAAGACTTACTGCTGGACTGTGGTGGGTGACGTCACGTGAAATATTTTCTCCCATCTGATGCAGTCCACGTGCCAGTTGGAGAACAACTTGTAAATTAGGGTGAAAAAAGCAGCATGGAGCTTATCGGCAACCGCTTCCAAAAGATCCTTCCGGCGCTATGTGGTGGAGGCACCGTACGATGGATCGAAAATGTTGATTATCTTGCGCTGCATGTCCCAGGCGTACAAGCACCTCCCGAAATCGAATATGGTCGGCAAGTAGAACTGCAGAGAACAATGTATGAGATCCATGGATCAACACGCTAGAAGATATCGAAAAATCGTGCGTTTGCCGTTTACCATGGCGCACTCTGCGATGTTGAATGACACCTGGGGCCCGACTAACTGCGCGCGTACGGACAACAGAGTCCAGATTTCCTCGCCAGCAAGTGCAGCAGTCTGGAAAAAAAATTAGCTTACAATACGACTGATAGGGCTGTGTGGTTTGGCAAAAGCTGTTTATGTTTTGCGTGCTGACCGAAATATCTGGCTCTAGAAATTTGCGCCACCGTGGCACATTCTCAGGGTAAAGCGATGCGGCGTCGATTTGATCTTGGCGACGGAAAATAAGTGCACATACTTCATGGTCGAGCGGGTCTTTCCCTACAATCTGGGTCGCGAGGGGGCTGGGAGATATAATTGCCCTATAAATGCAAATGTTAGATAACGACAACGGTTGGATAACGAACATGCAATTGCGTGGGCGTGCCGCGTTGCACGTACCTCTCAATTTCTTCTGGTTCGAGGGTGCTCAGGAAAAAATCGGTCGATTTTCACACGGAGACCTTGACAGCGGGACGATCCGTGCCATTCATCCAGTGTGGGGGGGCGGGGGGGGGGGGGGGGGGGGCGTACGCTGCATGCATGGCTTCTTGCTTGGGCGGCAAGTCACGTGACGACTGCCCAAAAAGCACCGTTTCCGCGGTGTGCGTGGCATCTGCATCCAGCATCATTATCAAGCCAGCTAGACCGTCCCACCACCCCTTCTGCTCATCTACTGGCGACTGGCACAACACCAAGTTCCTCGACTGGAGTGGCGTGACATAACCTCCACGCTGGACACTGTTTAACTCTTGGTCTGTCGGAGACAATTTGGCAAGACGTTATGAAATGCTGTCAGTCCCGCACCGAAAAAGAAGGACAAAATTAAGAAATACATGAAAACAGAATAATTACCATGCGGAAATGCTGATCTCAATTTTTTAGGCGCGGACGAACCGGAAGAATTGACCATTTTGCCAGAAGAGCTTTCTCCTACGTAAAATAAAACAAGTTAGTCGGGAAAAAAATTGAGTTTTGCGTGAATTGACACGGGGAACGTACCATCTGAGTCTGTCATGTCCAACTTGCGACGGTAAATGTTCGTGCACCGTGGAGATGCGGAATTGGCTGGTGTGGTAATGATGCATGGCAGTGTACGGAGGCTGCAACATATGCATCCCTCGCCCAACTCATTTACAAGCGCGTTCAGAAACGTGGTGTTCTCCTTTATTAGATCAGCCTTGAGAGCGTTCGCGAGCCTAAATGTGGTGGCGCTGTGCCTCTTCATCAGCATCCCGACCCTCGACCTTGCCTGGTTAAAACAGTGCAGTACAGAAATCATATACTTTTCCCCCGTGCGTGACGCGATGAACAAAACAATTCGTTGATTGGCTCACCAGTTTTGGGTAATTTTCCTTCAAGTATGAGGAGAAGTCGCCTGCGGTTGGAGCGCGAGCGAACGTAGGCGCTGGGGTGGCTGGCGATGGTGGGACCGCGTGTGGCACGTGTGGCAGCCGGAACGAGATTGGTTGTGGATTGATGATGGCGGTGGCCGTGGGAGGCTGACTGGGACCAGCCGATGCATTCACGCTGTATGGGGGGAGCCCGGGGAGCATGCTGGTGCTGTGGAACACCGGATCCGGAGGCGTGTCCCACGCGCTCCTGGCGTAGCACACCTGGTCTGCGGGACGCAACTGTGGATAAGATTTAAGCGTCGTTAGCGCATGCGTGTCGTAATCAAAACAATAGTGGTAAGATGATGACAAAGCAATCAAGAAAGAAGACCATCGCTCCGGAGAAGTCTGGTAATCCTTTTACCCCCACGAGGCATTGAAAGATCATGCGTTTGTACTGCGTGTCGTCAAATGCGGCTATTCGAGGGAATGTGTTGTGCGGGAGGTTGAGTGAACCAAGCTCGAGATTGTCTAGGTAAAAAACCTACGCGAACAAAAAACACTTGTTAAAGACGTGCACGGTGCAAAAGATTACTTTACTGCTAAGTCTCTCAGCACTGACCTGCAGGAATAAATGGCAGGCATGGAGATACGTGACTTCCCGTCCTGCCTTGATGTCTGCTTTTACTCTTAAGCATGCAGCCATGAGCTCTTCTATTACGTACTCGCACCAGTTAAACTCGGTGATGTGCTCTATTTGTGCAATTGCGCCCCAATAATGTGTGTTCGTGGTATCGTGGCTAGGTGATGGGGCGAGCAAGTATCCAACAACATACATGACAAAGGCCATTTTGAAAGAGTCAATCTCGAGACTGGAGCTATCTTTATCTAATGGTCTAACAAGGATTTGCTCCACGGCTGACAAGAGGTTTTTACCGTGCTGGCTAATCCCTAGTACCTCACGCACAAAAGTTGTATCAGCAGCGGAGGCTTTCTGTATACGCAAACGACCGCACGGCACTCCTAAAATCTTGTGCACATCGCCTGCAGCCCTAAATGATATTTCCCTCCCAGGTCGAATGTATATAGTTCTAGACACCTCATCCACTCTTGCCATGAGCCAGGCACTTAGCTTCAGATTAATTCTAGGGAAGTGTGGCAAATCCATAATGCCACCAAACTCCATCTCCTCAACGAGAGATTTTTTGAATGCATCAAAGGAATCTATCATGGCACGTACTTTTGTGGGGGAGGACCGTGACGTTGGGGAAGGGTGTGTAGACATTGACATGCTGTCGTTCGTGCCCTGCGACGCCATGGAGTCATCCATCTGTGTAAGCAAAACCGTAATCCAAGTCAGTTCATGTCTATCGTCCGCCCCAGCAAGAAGCCATGCATGCAGTCAAAGGAGAAAACGGGCAGATGCTTACCGGCGTCGGGCAGCTGGGAGTCGACGGCGATGGCGTGCAATTTGTACGCCTGGTGTTGTCGAGAGAAGCGAGCAGAGTGTGTGTGTTGCTCTAAGGCTGCTGTGGCCGACGAATTTATAGGCGGTCATCGCCTGCGCGCGTTGATGGAGTCGGCATTCAATTGCTTGCTGGGTGGCTTTATGATTTGCAGGGCAGATGGGTGAATTGAATCGCGCTGTCGTGTTTTTACTTCGCCATCACTCGCGTCGGCTGACCGTGTATTGAATTATTGCCGTTGGAGCGGGTGTGGTGAGCATGGTATGACTGCCGTTCGTTTCTCCTGGGCGTTACTTAATTACGTTTTGCAGTGTCCTATCGCTATTACCGTTGCCCTGATTACTTAAACATGGCCACAAAAATGAACTTAAATGCTCCATTGTCACCAAAGTGGGAGTTTATTATTGATAGGGCGTCATGCTGCGTGCGTCCAACGCTGCATGCACAGGCACAGGCAGGTACATGCGAAAACATATAGGGAACATACGGCAACTAGAGCGAGCTCCCCTCCGGGATACATATGGGGACTACATCAAATCGAACTCGGTGGATACATACGGGGTCTAGAGCAAAAACACTTCACGGGGGGAGATTCAGGGCTTGTGCATGCAGATGATGGCCATGAGCAGCAGGTTCAGGACGCCGACGATGAAAAGGTTCTTCAGCCATGCTTGATTCTGCTCAAGCAGTGATACATGACGATAGACGGATGCATGCGAAATCAGGTGTCCCCAACGAGCGCTGAAATACTGAATGTACTTGTTCTCCCACTTCCAAAATCTGCACCCGCCGAACTATGAACCAAAACAAAAAGAAGCTCAGCAAATGCGTGGGGAGATGGATGGAAAATGATCTTTAAAAACTTACTCCATGCCGCTCGCACTTGTAGAAATGCCTCCCTGGATTTTCGACTGTTCCCGATACAAACCAGACCACGAAGCCGGCGTTGCACTCCGGGCAACGGATGAGAGGGAGGGGTGGCACCTGGTTGGCGGTGCACCGGAGGAGGTGTGGAGCTAAGCTGTGACTTGGATGAACACATTGTTCAAAGCGGGGCGACGAGCTGAGAGAGATGAAGAAGGAGAAGTGAGCAGATGTTTTGAGCGAGCATGCATATGGCTTAAATGGACCGCGAGGAGCGTCCTGCAACTAGCCCTTGTGACTGATACGCGTGAGGCCCCTGCCTCGGTCCAACGGCACACTCCTGCCTTGCGGGCCATCTCCTGCGCCTGTCAGCCATTAAAATACGCGAGATACAGATTGTTATACGAGAGGTTGGAGTCATTATACATCAAACGCGTATTCAGGGCGCACGAATCGCGAAATCACATGCGGTGCAGCGCGTGGCTGCATGTCTACTCGTGATTTATCGCCTTTGAGTCCATTAATCTATATCTATATCTATATACCTACTAATAAAGCAAGGTGATATTCTTGGTTTCGTTCCGCTGAGGTGATTTTATTGGTTTCGGACGCCACATCTCATCTATCTATCTATCTATAACTACTAATAACGGGAATAGGTATTCTTGGTCCGTCATGTCATTTTATCAAAAATCCCCTGCTTTAGGACAATTAACCCGCAGTCCATCCATAAAACAAGTTTCGTGTTGAGGGTGGACACACAACTCATTCATGGTCGGGAGAAGTTGCGTTTTGAGGGTGGACATGCAACTGGATCACGTCGGGGCACGTTGCATGTCGATGGTGAACATGCAACTGGGTCTCGCTCGCGAGTTGCGGGTCGATGGTGAACATGCAACTGGGTTGGGGCGAGTTGCGTGTCAAGGATACACCCGGCAGCGACTTGGAAATCTAGTGCTAGCCCACACGCCGTGTTGCCTACACTCTTAAACCGCATCGAGTCACACAATGTGCTGCCTACACAAACAAGTAAATCGCTTGACCCATACCAAGTGTGTGATTTGATGGTCACTAAACTAAAAGGAACACACATACAGAAGTGGCACTCCCGTGTACCGCAACC
Source organism: Elymus sibiricus (assembly GCA_039707655.1). NCBI lineage: Eukaryota > Viridiplantae > Streptophyta > Magnoliopsida > Poales > Poaceae > Elymus > Elymus sibiricus. The sequence continues at coordinate 12,052,645 of CM077674.1, read as the reverse complement.
ACCAGAGACCTCAGAAAGTGTGGAGCACCCACTTTCGACCGTGCTGGTCTTGTTTGATTTGGCACTGCTCTTAGGGCCAGTTCTTTTGGTGGCTTTTTTAGGCTTCTAGAATAAGCTGCCCCCTACCCAGCTTATTCTAGAAGCCCAATCACAAATATTTTTTTAGAAGCCTACTAGTCAAGTCTCAATTAGTAGGCTTCTAAAAAAATAAATTTGGTTGGGCTTCTAGAATAAGCTGGGTAGGGGGCAGCTTATTCCAGCTTATTCTAGAAGCCACCAAAAGAACTGGCCCTAATTCCCTTGTGGAGCTGCACTGTGCTTGCTCATACATCACACTCTAGTGTAAGCTGCAGAAGATGCATGCTGTCTATTCTGTAGTGCACTCATCTCCTCCTCCTCCTGTTCCTCCGTGCGCAAAGAAGCGAGTTCAATAGAAGCATGAGTAGCAGCAACGCTCCGCAGCAGCCGCCGGCCGTGCAACTCGCGGTGCAGCCGCAGCCTGGCGCGCAGGCCGCCGAGGATGAAATCCCGGGCCGTAAGTATTCCCCGTTCGAGCAGCACTACACTCTTATGGGGAGGGGGGGGGGCATTGGCCCCCAGCCTTGTATCAAGTTGTGAAGGATTTTTTGGGAGAGCTTAGATTGGAATTTTTTAGCAAGCTTCGCCACTCCATACAATAGTTAGTTCATACCCAAATCCTTAGTGAACCCATTGGCAAAATTTCCTGGCTCCGCCCCTGACACGTAGGAGCGCGTCGTGGAAGGATCCCGTGCGCCAGATCGCGCCGCGGGGGGGCCGCGACGGTTGAGCAGCAGCGCAAGTATAAAACCGCGTGGCCTGCCGTTGTTTTTTGGTTCGTTGCCACAGTTTGTGCTGAAAGAAAAAGCCGTTCGGCAGCGTGGCGTTTGTCGCTGCAAAAACACTGTCGTGCACTTCTTCTTCAACCTCTGTCCATGAGCGAGAGTGAGGGGCGAGCCCAGAGTTTGTCCCTACAAGGTGGACCGCGGGCGCGGACGGGGCCACCTTCAGTGTGGCTTTCTGCCACGTGGGCGAGCGCGTGGGAGAACGCACCGGGCCACGTGTCAGTGTCTTTGGATCCGCCGGGCAAGCCCGGTCGTGCCATGCAAGGCGTGCTTCGTGGCCGAAGCGTCGGCTCTCGTGTGGGGCCTGTTTGAGGCTGGTTCGCTGGCCCCACCCAGGTACGACACTCCTCGGCCTTATGCGGATGGCTCCCTGGGGCGCTCCAAGCCGTCCGATCTGCCAGGACGCCGCGCGTCCGAGCAACCTGCCTCGGGGTCCATGAAGGGTGGGCTGCGGGTGTGTCCCAGGCCACCGTCATATGGTGTTTTTTGGCATGCCTGCGTGCGGAGACGTGAGCGTTGACCCGCGTGCAGTCGTCTAGACGGACCCACCTATTAGCGTCCTTCGGCCCCAAGCGGGGTGCGTCATTTGCATGAGCCGGCTAGACGCCTCCAACGGGCAGTGTCGGTCGTGCAAGCCGGGCAGGTATGTGTACCCATGCCTGGCTGTACGAACCGACCAGGAAGGCTATGTTTGTTTAGCATGGGCCCACTGCATTCTGTGACGGTCGATTTGTGGGTGTGGGGGTAATTTCATACCTAGAGTGCATCATTATATACTCTCTCCCTCGCGTTTCCTCTCTACTAACTGCATTCTCTTTGCATTTCGGCTAGGGTTTAGTTTTCTCGGCGTTGAGGCTTTATTTGCTGTTGGCGTCCGCCGACGTGCCGTTTGTTGGTCGTTCCTACCATTGTTTGCCGTCAGAGTCCGCCGGCGTGTCGCTTCGGCTGAGGTTCTTATTACTATGTCGGTTATTTTCATCACGCTCACCGTTCTCTGCTGTGGTATAATTGCGGGTCATCGTAGCTTCTGCTTATTTTCAGCGTTTGTGTTTGTTTTCTATTATGTGGCTGATGTTCGAGGTGAATTCTTCGCTACGATGCTCCTGTAGTTGTTTTCTCCCTAACCCTATTTTACTATTTTCATTTTTTTGTTATATTTTGCACCGGGGCCTTCGATTCCAGAGGTACGGCCCTAATCCAGGCGTGTGTTTGCATAGGGTCGATTACCATACTCCCTTCGTCCAGGAATAAGTTTATGTTTGGCATTCAAAATTTGTCCATAAAAGAATGTATTTCTATCTTCTCAATGCATTTTAAAGTAGAAAAAAATGGTTATCTCTCATCACACACGGTAATCAAGACCAATAACATTCAACACGTGGTCTACATGCACTTAGCTCATTGGGGGTAGGGTAATTAAAGAGAAGAGAGATGGTGGCTTTCACCTTCTCAATGCATTTTTTACTTCACTCCCTAATATATCCTAAAATTTTCATATGTACACTTATTCATGAACGGAGGGAGTAGCCACCAACTTAAGGCACGTTCCCCTTAAAAGAACTGAAGGCACGTACATATCCTTGCCATGCAGCTTGATACAAATTAGCAGTTCATGGACAAGTGTCGACGTCGTTCGATTAATAAAACAGGTTGGACGTAAATGGGACAGCTGGATCCTAAATAGGAGTAAATGCATGCCATGCCGAGCACGCGTGATAGCAGCAAAGCATGGAAGTGACCACATCGCTAGCCTCTTAATTAAAACGTACAACTTCGTCTCGCCGTTTGGTGAAGATCATCATTTGTGTCGAGCTATCGTACGGTGAAGTAAATACAAGTGTAGTAGTAGTCCATCGCGTTCCTACTGATCGCTCTATCTAACAACCTTTTTTTTTTCCTTCGGAAAGGCCTTTTTTTGACATAGTACACAAGCAGACGCTTATTTATACACACATACATTCATCCTTATGAATGCATGCATCCACATCCTACCCCTATAAACACCTCCAAGAGTCTGAGCACCATATGCACCTTCGTAGTCGAAAGAATTGTGTGAAAGAATTGTGTGTTATCATCCCCCTGGACGACCTTAGTCACCTTGGCTCTGAGAGCCCATTTCAGCTCTTCTTCTCGAAGGAGAGCTCTTAACTTCTGCTCAGCCTCATTCTTAACAGTTCGATCTGACGTATTAAGAATAGAAGACTCATCTTTGAAATCTAAATCGTTTATGAGGTTAATAAGTCTCTCTTTTTCCGCCTTGTAGATTCCACTTTGATTCTTGGCCCAGCCCCTCAAGAACTGGTGCAAGTGTCTAATCTTATTTTGCCATCTATCGACATTAGAAGTGCCACCACAATCTTTGGCCCATTGTGTAGCAATGAGGTCAATGAATCCTTCCCTTTCGAAAGAGAAGTGATTAATGTTGCCAACATGAGTTGCTTCCCCAGAGTCGATCAATAACGATGTATGATCAGAAATTGCTCTATTTAAAGCCTGCACCGTTACTACAGGGAACTTCTGCTCCCACTCGACGATGGTGAGTACTCTGTCCAGTTTCTCATAAGTCGGAACCGGTATAGAATTTACCCATGTAAACTGTCTCCCAGTGAGGTCAATCTCCCTCAAATCGAGACTCTCAATAATCGTGTTGAACATAAATGACCATCTTCCATCGAAGTTGTCATTATTTTTCTCTTCTCGCCTTCTAATTATATTGAAGTGCCCCCCCCCCCCCCCCCCCCGCCCACAAGGATAGGAAGCCTTTCATCACCACAGACTCTCACCAGATCTGCGAGAAAATCAGACTTAAGCTCAGGTTGGGCTGCACCATATACAGCCACCAAAGCCCATCGGAATCCATCAATCTTCGACCTCACCTGAAATTTGACGGCAAAATCTCCATACACCACATTTAACACTTCCAGCGACTCACACTTCATCGACAACCTCATCGTCGTCACCACCACCCTCATCGTCACCACCACCATCATCATCGTCATAGACTCCCTCATCGTCACCACCACCATCATCGTCATAGACACCCTCATCGTCACCACCACCGTTAGCAGAGGGGTCGGCACCAATGCCCTCATCAAGTGCTTCTTGAACGACCCACTACAAGCATTCAAAACCATATAAATAATCAAATAAACTAAAACATCTCGACGATGTTCTTCAGATATGAACAATTAAAATATATGTATGCACAATTAATTTTAGATGTGATCTACCACTGGACGCTAATCTAACCAGGCACCGCACACACAGCATCTGGCGAGTAGAACGCTTACTCGTCCATTGACTTCCCAGAGCACTCCGTTCTCCAGCGCCCTGTACAAGAACGAATCTGACAGGAGCTCGTCGCCTAGGACGAACAAACACAGCAGATTCAGTCAAATCCATCCGCCGACCGCAAGTCCTAACCCAAAACCACAGAGCAAATCCGGGTTACTAAGCAACAGAGTAACTAACAAAGAATAGCCAATGGCCCTTTTCAAATGAAGCAAAAAAAAAAGAAAGAATAGCCATCCGATTCAAGAAACCGATCCGATGTAGCCTGATTCCCTCGATTAAAAGGCACGAAAATTGGGGGGAAAGTACACATGGACGAAGTCACGAAGCGACGAACCGCTAAGCTTGTCCTGGTACACGATCATGGTGCCGCCTCTCAGGGAAAAAATCTGAAGTGAGGGGATAACGTCCTCCTCGTATTTATAGCCGACCCTGAATATCTTAGCTCACTTTTCTGGACTCTTCTGCCCGCGACATCTCCAGGTTGTCCGATATGCCCGGACGGCGCGCAACGGGCCGATGGCCTCGGGGGTCCATGAGAGGTGTGCTAGGAATAAACCGCGGCGGCGTGTGTGCCCGTGGTCACCAGCGTGTGTGCGTGTGTGTGTCTAGGTCTAGACCGGACGCCGGTGCGTGGCCGCGTCCGTGCTCGACTTCGAGTCGCAGTGCGTTGTGTGCGTCCTGCGCGCGGCCGTAGCTAGCTAGTTAGTTGAGTGCATGCAATAGCTAGCTAGTTAGTTGTGTGCGCATTGATCGAGTCGGCCGTTTGAGTGGAGCTGCGTGCTAGACTTGCATGCATATAGGGATCCGTTGAGTGCCAGCCGAGACGTACGCGTAGGAGCGCGTCAGGGAGGGTGGCCGTAGCGGGCGGATCTCACGCGCCAGATCGGGGGCGTTGGGCCGCGACGGGTGAGCACCAGCCCAGGTATAAAACCACGTGGCCTGCTCGTTGTTTGTTGGTTCGTTGCCACGGTTTGTGCTGAAAGAAAAAGCCGTTCGGCGTGGCGTTTGTCGCTGCAAAAACATTGTCGTGCACTTCTTCTTCAACCTCTGTCCGTGAGCGAGAGTGAGGGGCGAGCCTAGAGTTTGTCCCAACAATTGGTATCAGAGCCTCATTTGTTCATGTGTGCGTCGCCATGCTGATCGTCCCGCACTACGTTGGGGGGAAGCACGGTGTCGCTCTCCTGTCCGATGCTTACGCCGACGAACTACACCGTCTAGGCGATCAAGGCAGAGGCCATCTTCGACGCCCAAGGCCTCTGGGAGGTTGTGTCTCCAGCGGACGGCGTGGCGGTGGACGAGAGGACGAACATGGTGGCGACTGGCGAGGGCGCTGCTCTTCGGCGCGCTGGAGGAGGACATCCTCATGCAGGTGTCGACGAAGAAGACGGCGAAGGAGATCTGGGACAGCCTCAAGACGAGGTTCGTCGGCGCCGATCGCGTCAAGGCAGCTCGTCTCTCGACTCCCCGCGGCGACTTTGACAAACTGCGCATGGATGAGGGGGAGGTGCTGGAAGCGTACGCCGGCAAGATCAGCGGCATGGCGGCGAGGTATGCTGGCCTCGGCTTGACGCTCGACGACGCCGCCATGGTGAAAAAGCTGCTCGACACGGTGCCCAATCGGTTGTACGCCGCGGTGGCCGAAATGAGCAGTTCTGTGACGTGGACTCCATGGCCTTCGAGGAGGCTCTGGGCAGACTCAAGGCCTTCGACGAGCGCTCACGGCGGCGCACGCAGGACGGCGGCGAACGGAGCGGTGGCCAGCTTCTGCTCACGACGGATCAGTGGGAGGCGCGGCGACGTCAGCGCGGCGGCGGCCTCGACCATGATGACGACGGCGGCAGCAGCGTGGCCTCGGGCACGAGGAGGCGGCGTGGGAAGTGCTAGAATTGTGTCGTTCGCGGCCACTTCTCCCGTGACTGCCGGCAGCCGAGGAAGAAGAAGGCGCTCCTCGCCGACGTCGCCGACAAGCCGGGCCTTCTGTAGGTCACGGTCGAGGGGGAGAATGTTAGGAATAAACCGCGACAGCGTGTGTGCCCGTGGTCACCAGCGTGTGTGTCTAGGTCTAGACCGAACGCCGGTGCGTGGCCGCGTCCGTGCTCAAGTTCGAGTCGCAGTGTGTTGTGTGCGTCGTGCGCGCGGCCGTAGCTAGCTAGTTAGTTGAGTGCATGCAATAGCTAGCTAGTTAGTTGTGTGCGCTCGGCCGTTTGAGTGGAGCTGCGTGCTAGACTTGCATGCATGTAGGGATCCGTTGAGTGCCAGCCGAGACGTACACGTAGCAGGGGCGGAGCCAACGTATGGCCGTTGGGTTCAGGTGAACCCAATAAATTTTCGCTGCATCTACTATATATATAGCCTGGTCAACTGGATGAACCCAATAGAATATTACGATTGAACCCAATGCAAGTTACAAAAGCACAAACAGGAGCCTTTGAGTTCATTAATCTATATCTATATCTATACCTACTAATAAAGCAAGGTGATATTCTTGGTTTCGTTCCGCTGAGGTGATTTTATTGGTTTCGGACGCCACATCTCATCTATCTATCTATCTATAACTACTAATAACGGGAATAGGTATTCTTGGTCCGTCATGTCATTTTATCAAAAATCCCCTGGCTTTAGGACAATTAACCCGCGGTCCATCCATAAAACAAGTTTCGTGTTGAGGGTGGACACACAACTCGTTCATGGTCGGGAGAAGTTGCGTTTTGAGGGTGGACATGCAACTGGATCACGTCGGGGCACGTTGCATGTCGATGGTGAACATGCAACTAGGTCTCGCTCGCGAGTTGCAGGTCGATGGTGAACATGCAACTGGGTTGGGGCGAGTTGCGTGTCAAGGATACACCCGGCAGCGACTTGGAAATCTAGTGCTAGCCACACGCCGTGTTGCCTACACTCTTAATCCGCATCGCGTCACACAATGTGCTGCCTACACAAACAAGTAAATCGCTTGACCCATACAAGTGTGTGATTTGACGGTCACTAAACTAAAAGGAACACACATACAGAAGTGGCACTCCCGTGTACCGCAACCACGAGAGACCTCAGAAAGTGTGGAGCACCCACTTTCGACCGTGCTGGTCTTGTTTGATTTGGCACTGCTCTAATTCCCTTGTGGAGCTGCACTGTGCTTGCTCATACATCACACTCTAGTGTAAGCCGCAGAAGATGCATGCTGCCTATTCTGTAGTGCACTCATCTCCTCCTCCTCATGTTCCTCCGTGCGCAAAGAAGCGAGTTCAATAGAAGCATGAGTAGCAGCAACGCTCCGCAGCAGCCGCCGGCCGTGCAACTCGCGGTGCAGCCGCAGCCTGGCGCGCAGGCCGCCGAGGATGAAATCCCGGGCCGTAAGTATTCCCCGTTCGAGCAGCACTACAGTCTTATGGGGAGGGGGAGGGGGGGGGCATTGGCCCCCAGCCTTGTATCAAGTTGTGAAGGATTTTTTGGGAGAGCTTAGATTGGAATTTTTTTAGCAAGCTTCGCCACTCCATACAATAGTTAGTTCATACCCAAATCCTTAGTGAACCCATTGGCAAAATTTCCTGGCTCCGCCCCTGACACGTAGGAGCGCGTCGTGGAAGGCGACCGTAGTGGATGGATCCCGCGCGCCAGATCGCGCCGCGGGGGGGCCGCGACGGTTGAGCAGCAGCGCAGGTATAAAACCCCATGGCCTGCTCGCTGTTTTTTGGTTCGTTGCCACAGTTTGTGCTGAAAGAAAAAGCCGTTCGGCAGCGTGGCGTTTGTCGCTGCAAAAACACTGTCGTGCACTTCTTCTTCAACCTCTGTCCGTGAGCGAGAGTGAGGGGCGAGCCCAGAGTTTGTCCCTACAAGGTGGACCGCGGGCGCGGACGGGGCCACCTTCAGTGTGGCTTTCTGCCACGTGGGCGAGCGCGTGGGAGAACGCACCGGGCCACGTGTCAGTGTCTTTGGATCCGCCGGGCAAGCCCGGTCGTGCCATGCAAGGCGTGCTTCGCGGCCGAAGCGTTGGCTCACGTGTGGGGCCTGTTTGAGGCTGGTTCGCTGGCCCCACCCAGGTACGACACTCCTCGGCCTTATGCAGATGGCTCCCTGGGGCGCTCCAAGCCGTCCGATCTGCCAGGACGCCGCGCGTCCGAGCAACCTGCCTCGGGGTCCATGAAGGGTGGGCTGCGGGTGTGTCCCAGGCTACCGTCATATGGTGTTTTTTGGCATGCCTGCGTGCGGAGACGTGAGCATTGACCCGCGTGCAGTCGTCTAGACGGACCCACCTATTAGCGTCCTTCGGCCCCAAGCGGGGTGCGTCATTTGCATGAGCCGGCTAGACGCGTCCAACGGGCAGTGTCGGTCGTGCAAGCCGGGCAGGTATGTGTACCCATGCCTGGCTGTACGAACCGACCAGGAAGGCTATGATTGTTTAGCATGGGCCCACTGCATTCTGTGACGATCGATTTGTGGGTGTGGGGGTAATTTCATACCTAGAGTGCATCATTATATACTCTCTCCCTCGCGTTTCCTCTCTACTAACAGCATTCTCTTTGCATTTCGGTTAGGGTTTAGTTTTCTCGGCGTTGAGGCTTTATTTGCTGTTGGCGTCCGCCGACGTGCCGTTTGTTGGTCGTTCCTACCATTGTTTGCCGTCAGAGTCCGCCGGCATGTCGCTTCGGCTGAGGTTCTTATTACTATGTCGGTTATTTTCATGACGCTCACCGTTCTTTGCTGCGGTATAATTACGGGTCATCGTAGCTTCTGCTTATTTTCAGCGTTTGTGTTTGTTTTCTATTATGTGGCTGATGTTCGAGGTGAATTCTTTGCTACGATGCTCCTGTTGTTTTCTCCCTAACCCTATTTTACTATTTTCATTTTTTTGTTATATTTTGCACCGGGGCCTTCGATTCCAGAGGTACGGCCCTAATCCAGGCGTGTGTTTGCATAGGGTCGATTACCATACTCCCTTCGTCCAGGAATAAGTTTATGTTTGGCATTCAAAATTTGTCCATAAAAGAATGTATTTCTATCTTCTCAATGCATTTTAAAGTAGAAAAAAATGGTTATCTCTCATCACACACGGTAATCAAGACCAATAACATTCAACACGTGGTCTACATGCACTTAGCTCATTGGGGTAGGGTAATTAAAGAGGAGAGAGATGGTGGCTTTCACCTTCTCAATGCATTTTTTACTTCACTCCCTAATATATCCTAAAATTTTCATATGTACACTTATTCATGAACGGAAGGGAGTAGCCACCAACTTAAGGCACGTTCCCCTTAAAAGAACTGAAGGCACGTACATATCCTTGCCATGCAGCTTGATACAAATTAGCAGTTCATGGACAAGTGTCGACGTCGTTCGATTAATAAAACAGGTTGGACGTAAATGGGACAGCTGGATCCTAAATAGGAGTAAATGCATGCCATGCCGAGCACGCGTGATAGCAGCAAAGCATGGAAGTGACCACATCGCTAGCCTCTTAATTAAAACGTACAACTTCGTCTCGCCGTTTGGTGAAGATCATCATTTGTGTCGAGCTATCGTACGGTGAAGTAAATACAAGTGTAGTAGTAGTCCATCGCGTTCCTACTGATCGCTCTATCTAACAACCTTTTTTTTTCCTTCGGAAAGGCCTTTTTTTGACATAGTACACAAGCAGACGCTTATTTATACACACATACATTCATCCTTATGAATGCATGCATCCACATCCTACCCCTATAAACACCTCCAAGAGTCTGTGCACCATATGCACCTTCGTAGTCGACAGGAACATCAGTTCCCACTGAACAAACATTGCCAGAAAATGCGAAAAAAGTGCAGGAAAATGCGAGCAACAGTGTTACCGGTTATGTTTGAAAGAGAAAATTATTGACACAGTCAAGACATTTTTTCAAACCATTGTCGCCCCTGATGTTAATGAGACAGTAAAACTAGCTGACTTTCGCCCTATAAGTCTATGTAATGTGATCTATAAAATTGTTGCCAAATGTCTTGTCAACAGGCCGTGACCAATACTGGATGACATCATATCACCCACTCAAAGTCTGTTTGTACCAGAAGGCTTATCACAGACAATCACTACAGGAATCAAGCACTTTGCCGTCTGCCATGGCAGACGGCAAAGGAATGTCTGGCGGACGGCAAAGCCCTTTGCCGTCAGCCAGCAGACGGCCCCACGTCCGGCTGAATGAACTACGGCAGAGGGCTGCTTTGCCGTGTGCTTAAATAAAGCGGACGGCAAAGAAGTTTGCCGTCAGCCATACTAAGCAAGCAGACGGCAAATGCCTTGGACGGCAGAGGGATAGGGTTAGGCCCGTTAGGTGGCTAACGGCGTACTTTGCCGTCTGCCAGCAGACGGCAAAGGCGCAAAGTTCTTTGCCGTCTGCCAGCTGACGTCAGCTGACGTCAGGCGTCAGCTGGGGCCAATGCATACCCTTTGCTGTCTGCCAGCAGACGGCAAAGCACACCAGCCTTTGCCGTCTGCTGGCAGACGGCAAAGTGCCCAAATAGGCCAGCCCAGGTGCCCCCCAGGTTGCACAGGTAGCTGCCACATGGCAGCTTTGCCGTCCGCTGGCAGACGGCAAAGTGCCTGTATTGCCCCTGTTAATTCTGTTTTTTCTTAAATTCAATCAATTTCACACACACACACACACATATATATATATATATATATATATATATATATATTCATTTGAAAATACTTTCAACAAGCATACATATCCCTGCCATATGGATATGATCATCCAACACATATATATACCAAATCAAAAGTCCATATCCAACATATATATAGCCAACATATACAACAATTAAGCAAAAAGTCCATATACAATGGTTTCATCCATACATACATATATAGGTAGCAAGTTTCACATTGTTCATCCTACAAAATCAAAACAAAAAGGAAGGACAAGGAGAAGAGTAGACTCCATCAACGCAAGCTTCCGTGATCTGAAGCAAATCTGCAAAATGGGAAAGAAGAAAGTTAGAAGAAGAAGACTAGAAGAAGAAGAAAAAAAAGAAGAAGAAGAAGAAGAAGAATTTTTCTTCTCTTTCTTTTTCTCCTCTTCTTTTTCTTCTTCTTATTGCTTACTTGTGTCATTTTAGAGCTAACCTAGGTAAATAGGTCATTTTGGAGCTAAGTAAGGTTATTATGTCATTTTCGAGGAAAATAAGCTAAGTATATGACATTTTGGAGGTAACCAAGGTTATTATGCCATTTTTGACCTAAGTATGCTAAGTGTGTCATAAATGAACTAAATTAACTAAGTATAGGTCATTATTGAGCTAACCTAGGTAATTATGCCATTTTTGAGCTAACTAAGCATATTAAGTCATTTTGGAGGAAAAAATGCTAAGTGTAGGTCATTTTAGAGCTAACCTAGGTAAATAGGTCATTTTGGAGCTAAACCAAGGTTATTATGCCATTTTTTACCTAAGTAAGCTAATTATGTCATAAATGAACTAGCTAAGCTAAGTATAGGTCATTATTGAGCTATCTTAGGTAGTTATGCCATTTTTAGCTAACTAAGCATATTAAGTCATTTTGGAGGAAAAAATGCTAAGTATAGGTCATTTTAGAGCTATCCTAGGTAAAATAGGTCATTTTGGAGCTAAGTAAGGTTATTATGTCATTTTCGAGGAAAATAAGCTAAGTATATGACATTTTGGAGCTAAACCAAGGTTATTATGCCATTTTTTACCTAAGTAAGCTAATTATGTCATAAATGAACTAGCTAAGCTAAGTATAGGTCATTTGAGAGCTAACCTAGGTAAAATAGGTCATTTTGGAGCTAAGTAAGGTTATTATGTCATTTTAGAGGAAAATAAGCTAAGTATATGACATTTTGGAGCTAAACCAAGGTTATTATGCCATTTTTGACCTAAGTAAGCTAATTATGTCATAAATGAACTAGCTAAGCTAAGTATAGGTCATTTTTGAGCTAGCCTAGGTAGTTATGCCATTTTTGAGCTAACTAAGCATATTAAGTCATTTTGGAGGAAAAAATGCTAAGTGTAGGTAATTTTAGAACTATCCTAGGTAAAATAGGTCATTTTGGAGCTAAGTAAGGTTATTATGTCATTTTCGAGGAAAATAAGCTAAGTATATAACATTTTGGAGCTAAACCAAGGTTATTATGCCATTTTTGACCTAAGTAAGCTAATTATGTCATAAATGAACTAATTAAGCTAAGTATAGGTCATTATTGAGCTAGCCTAGGTAAAATAGGTCATTTTGGAGCTAAGTAAGGTTATTATGTCATTTTCGAGGAAAATAAGCTAACTATATGACATTTTGGAGCTAAATAGATCATTTCTTAAGCTAAGTATGCATTTGTTAAGCAAAACACTAGGGAAAACGTACCGTCATCACGGAGGTGAAGGACCGGTCGTGCCAGTGGCAGACGCAGAAGGATTGGTCGATGCTTGTCGGGAGTTACGCTGCACCAAAGATCATTTGCAATGTCTCGTTAGCATGATGCAACTCAAATGTGAAGACTAGTAACTAATGACCATTCAAATGAAACTCACCGTGCCCGCCGGAGCAATGACTGGCATCGGCGGAGGGGTCTGACCGTTGCTCTGGCACATGGTCTGCACATTTGGTTTTCACGAGTCGGTCATATTAGTTAGTAATGAAACGAACATTACGTGCATGATTTGGCTAATATGCAGAAGAAACTTACCACGAAGAGCTCGTATAAGGCCCGGTGAGACGCGTCGTTCCGGTTCCTCTCCTCCTCCAACAGCGTAGCAGTCCTCTCCTCCAACTCCCTCTCCCTCTCCGCCGCCTGCCTCTTTGCCTCCGCCAGAAGCTCCTGGGTCTTCGCTCTCTCTTTCTCAAGAGCAGCCTGCAACACCACTCCTCGTTAGCATTGTAATCATCGACGGCCGCACACACAATGTAATGGAGGAAAGGTATCTGAGTCCGTATAACTAACCTCGATTTGGAGCTCCATTGGCCGTGGACGAGGCCTTATCTCAGGATCGGAGCTCGTCTGGCGCTTCTTGATCTCCGGGAGAGTGCTAGGACAACGTATCAGTCCATCCCCAATGGCTATCGAGCCATGGGGCCTCCCGCCACCAGATATCATCACCAGCTCTGGATCAAGAGGTTGCCGGCTCGGGTTAAAGTCCTCCCCTTTCCTCGCCTTCCCCTCGTCTCTGTACCTCACGAGCTTGTTATGGGAGGAGATGTTGGTGAAGCTCTCTGGATGATCAAGGTCAGACTCAGAGAATGCCTTGGCCTTCTTGTACTTTCCAGTATGGGCCATGGCATAGAGGTCGAACACCTCTGGCACCTCCGTCTTGTTGTGTCGCGCCTAAAAGAGAGGAACAAAGTATTAGTTAAGGGCTCAAGCTAGCATGAAGAATGAAATTGCATGAATCATGAAGCAAACCACATACCCAGTTATTCCCGAACTCATATAGGTTGGCGCTCCCTTGATGGTGTGGCACACCAACCATTTTGGCACGCCGCTCCTTGGCATTGTTGTGGACGGCTAGCCAATTGGGAGAGCACCACTCATCCACCAACGCCTCCCAACAGTCCATCCTATCCGCACACCATCTCGGGGGCACCTAAGTTAGTCAAGAGAAATTTCAGCGCTACGCCTACGAATCAAATCAAGGAAACTAAGTACAAGGCCTTAAGAATAGGTATTTACCTTCATGTACTTCTCCTTACTCAGAAACTTGCCGCGGCACTTCGTCTTGGACCTCTTAATACCAGTCGAGGCGTAGTAGTCTCGAACAGCCTGCACCCGGGCCTCGTGCCGTAAGTTCTGAAGTAGGCGCCTGCACTCGGCTTCGATAACCATAGCCGCGGCCTCCTCCTCTCCCTCAAGACACCTGTAGAAGGTCTGCAATCAAACAAGACAACACTGATTAGTACAATAACTCGGTACTGTTGATTTTTAATTCTGTAAAGGAGAAATTACCCAAAACGTCTGGATCACCATCTCGGCCCTCGTGCGGCACAAGACACCGTCGATCCGCTCCTGCGGCGGGGCCGGGGCAGCCAAGTACAGCTCCCAGCTCAGTCCGAGCTGTCGAACCTGACCCTCACCGGGAAACGTGACCCACCCCGGGAAGTTCTGCCGGCAAAGCACACCAAGGACGAAGTTGGGCTTGCGGATACCAGGGCCGTGTATCCAACCCCTGCAGTATGACAAGGCCAACGCATTAGATTTTGAAGAAATGTGAAGGCAAAAGGTTAAAAAAGAGTAAATGCACTTACTTCTCCCCATTAGGCGCAATCAACCACCTCTGCTCGCGGGTCGCCGGCACGGGCGGGAGCTTTGTACCACCACGCTGGTAGACGTTGCCCCCCTCAACCAGCTCGCCCTCGCTATAGCTATCATCCGAAAAGCGATCCTCGCCACCATCAGCATGGCCACTCACCTCCGGCGGCCAGTCCCCCCTCGGGTCGACTGCGATGTAGCCTGATCCGTGCTCTGCTCCGGAGTCTCGTGGGACGAAGCCTCTGGGACCGGAGTCTCGTGGGGCGAAGGCTCGGCGGCCCGAGGCTCGTGGACCGGAGTCTCGTGGGGCGAAGGCTCGGCGACCCGAGGCTCGTCGGCCTGAGGCTCGTGGACCGGAGTCCGAGACGGGTCCACCTTAGACGGAGCAGTCCTATGGTCGGGTGAATCAGCTGGGGGTGGCGGTGAGGAAGGCGTAGCAGCCTTCCTACCTCTCCCGCCGCCACGGCCACCTCTAGTACCCCTCTTCTTCCCCCGACCTCTCCCGGCCGAAGAAGAAGCGCCCGCCGGTGGTGTCTGCATACTAAGATGCAGCGTTCTCCGGAGGTGCTGGGGTAGAATGGAAGCACCCCTCCCACCACGCGCCGAGGAAGGAGCCTCGGAGCGCTCTGGACCCGCGCCCACCATCTGTCAACACCTGCAATGACAAAGAGTAAACGAAATTAGTACAACATAAAAAAATTGAATACCTGACATGAATAATAATATATATATAATTTAAGTGTATCATCATCATGAACATAATAAAAAATGGAATACCTAACATGAACTAATTAATAATATATATGTACATAATAATAATTGAATACCTGACATGAACTAATATTAATCTTCATCGTCTATATATGCTCCGGGGTCAATAAATGCATCATCATCATCACTATCAGTAATGACGTGCTCATCATCATCATCAATAAATGCATCAACATGTGGAAGGCCTCCTTTACGTAATCGGTCAAGCATTGACAGGTCATCCGCAGCAGTAACATCTTCTTGTTCCGGCTCTTCTTGTTCCGGCTCAGGGGTGAAGTCGGATTCACTGTCGCTGTCTACTTCAATGTTCTGGGGTGAAGTAGAGCGGTTCTTGAAATGTTTTTTGGAAAGACGTGTTTCTCGGAAGAATTCTCCTTCATATGTGTCTGGGTTAATGTGAGGTTCATAATCCTCTTCATTGGGGGGAGGTGGTCTAACATGTGGCGGCACTTCATAAACGACATCCCAACCATTGAGATTTGGATCACTTTGACAGGCCCACGGTAGATAGAAAACTTGGGTTGCCTGTTGAGCCGTAATATAGACATCGGGAACATCCAAATGGGTGCTTTGTTTGATTTCGACTAGCCCTATATGTTCATGAGTCCTTCTAGTCTCCTTCGGCTGGAACCAAAAACATTTGAAGACTACGATATTCAGTGGGTTTGCACCATAGAATAGAAGTTCATAAATTGCTTCAACTCTTCCATAATACTCGGTATCTCCTTCGCCGATAGCAGAGACACAACAATTTGTAGACTTTCGGTCGGCCATAGATAGCTCTTTGCCATAGGTACGAAAGCGATACCCGTTGATGTCGTATTTGTCAAATGAACGGACCTTATAGTCAAAACCATTAGCGACTTGTCTCAATTCGGCGTCCATAGACTCTGAATTAGCCTACAAGTTTAATACGAAAGGATTGTTGCATTAGCCGCAATTTAGACGAAGAAATGAAATGGTCTAATGGAAATTACCGTTTGTTTGAACCAAGAGATGAAACCGGGATAGCCGCCTCCATGCTTTGCCAGAAGCTCATACTCTTCGACGGAATCCTTTCGGATCACCGCTCCATACGAGAATTTGGCGACGTATCGACTGTATCAAATATCCGGGAATAAGAGCAGTTCAAAGGAATTAGAAGTTGCGAAACAATGTACCGAGAACTTACTCGATGTACGGCTGCACTTCTGTTAGGTTGTTGAAGATATACAACGAAATGGTCCGCCATTCTTCGACATCCAACGATAAGGAATTAGAAGCACCGGCTGGTGCGAGCTTCCCTTTGAATAGGCTGAGGTTGGATCCACCCTTTTTAGGGTCGCCAGCATTGTACCGAGGCTTCGGATTATGCAAATGACGATTTTTGGCTTCGTAGTGTGCTGTCACGAAGTTTGCCGCCTCCTCAGTAATGAATGCCTCAGCCATCAATGCTTCAATTCTACGTTTATTTTTACATTTTGCTCGAAGCGTCTTCTGCATCCTCTCAGTTGCGTAGCACCAACGATTCTGCACGGGCCCCCCCAATCGTGCCTCGGTCGGGAGATGCAAAATCAAATGCTGCATTGGATTAAAGAAGCCCTGTGGGAAGATCTTCTCTAACTTGCAGATCAACTCTGGCGTCAACTCTTCCATTTCATCTAGCAAGCCAGGCGATAGTTCTTTCGCACAAAGAACACGGAAGAAATAGCTCAGCCCTGCCAGTACTAGCCATTCATCCTCAGGGATAAAGCCACGCAACATCACCGGCATTACCCGCTCAAGCCATATGTGCCAATCATGACTCTTGAGACAAAATATTTTCAATTTTTCAAGACTCGCTCCCCTCTTTAGATTCGCTGCATACCCATCGGGGAACATCAACTCCTTTTTCACCCACAGGATAATTTCCCTCATATCTGGCCTTCCAAGATTGAACCATGCCTTTGGCTTCGTCCAGTTCTGCTTTCCTTTCGGTTGTCGCATGTTTTGTAACGGTCTATCACATAGAGCCTCATGATCGACTCTAGCCTTAGGATTATCCTTTGACTTCCCCTCTATGCCGAACAATGTACGAAAGAGGGCCTCGGCGACATTCTTTCAGTGTGCATCACGTCGATGTTGTGTGGGCAAAGGAGGTCTGTGAAGTAAGGCAGATCCCACAAGCATGTCTTGTGAGTCCAGGCGTGTTTCGAATTATACCCCTTGAAATACCTTGGACGCTCTGGATCCGGCTCGAGAGCGTTTAACTGATCCAGGGTCTGTTGGCCTGTCAACGCAGGTGGTGCAGAGTTTTTGACAACTCTACCTTTGATGAATTTCTTCTTATCTTTTCTGAACTTATGGCGAGGATCCAGGAACTGTCTATGCAAGTCGAAGCAAGAATACTTGCGACCCGCATCCAGCCAACGAAACTCAAGAGCTGCCTTGCATGTGGGGCACGGGAACCTTCCATGCACACACCAGCCAACGAATAGCGCATACGCCGGCAAGTCATGCATCGAGTACATGTACCACACATGCATTAGGAAGTTTTTTTTGTAGCGGCGTCGTATGTCTTGATCCCATTATCCCAAGCTTCTTACAATTCATCCTTAAGCGGCTGCATGTACACATTCATACTCTTCCCCGGATAGTTGGGCCCCGGAATTATCAACGTCAGGAAAATGTTCTTTCTTTGCATAATCTGTCGGGGGGGAGATTGAGTGGAATGAGAAATACAGGCCAACAACTGTATTGGGCTGTCATCATACCAAACACATTGAACCCATCCGTGCTGATGGCGACTCGAGGATGCCTTGGATCTGCCGCTTTATCATGATGTATTGCATCGAAGTGCTTCCACGCAAAAGCGTCCGATGTGTGTACCAACATCTGATTCTCATCTGCATCTAGTTCGGTTCTTTTGCCCAATTTGTGTCATGTCATCTGTCTGGCCGTCTCTTCGACCATGAAAAGACGTTGAAGTCTTGGTATGATTGGCATATACCGAAGAACATTAACTGGGATTTTTGTCTGACTCTTCTCACCCATACCGTTGTCTACCACAACATACCTGGAAGACTTGCAAATGGGACAATAGTTCAAGTCCGCATACTCAAGCCTAAATAAGGCACATCCATTCTCACAGGCATCTATCTTCTCATAGGGCATCTTAAGTACACGGAGGATTTTGTCCGACTGGTACAGGTTTGCAGGCATTACATGGCCTTTGGGTAGAAAGCGTCCAAATAGTGTCATCATCGCGTCGTAGCATTCTCTGCCCAAGTTGAATTGAGCCTTCAGAGCCATTACTTGTGCGATGGCATCCATCTGACAAAGCTCAGTGTGCTCGTGGAGAGGACGTTTTGAAGACTCCAACATATCATTGAAGGCCTTTGCAGATTCCTCCATCTCATCGTCCGAATCCCGAGCATCATCAAAGTCTTCCACCATGTCTTCGATCCCGGTACCATGCTCGTCGGTGCGACGACAGCCCACCTCAGCTCTGGCACGTTGGGAAGACTCGCCATGAAATGTCCAGACCGTATAAGCAGGCGTAAAACCCCACTTCTGCAGGTGTTTACTCATTTCAAGCTCTGTCCTCTTATGATAGTTGTCGCACCGGACACAGGGGCACCAGGTTTTTCTCTGGCCATTTGCAAATGCGGCTCTCACAAACCCCTTGGTTTTTGTTAACCATTCATCGGTCATGTCTTTCTGACTAGTGTGACCGGTGTACATCCACGCACGATCACTCATCTTGCCTAGCTACTGGACACACAAGAAATATATACATAATTCAGCAAACCATATTCATCAGTTAATGGAGTTTGTCAGTTTTATTACGTCCATGCAACCTAGACGCTAATAGGTAAAGATAGGTCCTAATCCCACCCGAGTATGTGTAGATTGGGTTCGTTTTCCCATGCTCTGCTCCGGATCCGACGCAAAATTTCGGCAGCACCTCCCCGCTGTTCTCCTGATACACGTCTCGGCAATAAGCAGAGAGGATGTGTACCCGGAGAACAACAGGGAGGCACTGACGAAATTCTGCATCGGATCCGGAGCAGAGCATATGGGAAAACGAACCCAATCTACACATACTCGGGCTGTCCATGGATAACGTTGGACAATTCGAAAGAATCACGGTTATAAATATGCAAATGCATGCATATTTATAGATGTAACCCTTTCGAACGGGAGACGCATAGTGGTCACGCATACTGATGATTGAAGACACCTATAGCTAGCAAGTTTCATCGGCACGAAGACCGGAACAGAGCAAATGAAGGGGGGAGGAGGAGATGTCATTTGTGCTCACCCACGAACGCAGGGGCGGAGCTCGTCGAACGCACGGGGAGGTCGTCGAACACCAGACCCTCGCAGCGACGAAACAACTGCACATTTAAATCCACCCGATCAACACAAATATATATGATGTTTTTCATAACAAAATCAGAAAATATATGACCTAACTCATAATTCACAAATATATGACGGGGTGTCGGGTCGGGGTGTCGGGTCGGGGTGTCGGGGTGTCGTGGTGTCAGAGTGTCGGGTCGGGGTGTCGGGGTGTCGTGGTGTCGGAGTGTCGGGTCGGGGTGTCGAGGTGTCGGGGTGTCGTGTCTTGGTGTCGGGGTGTCGGGGTGTCAGGGTGTCGTGTCGGGGTGTCGGGGTGTCGAGGTGTCGTGTCGGGCTGTCGGGGTGTCGGGGTGTCGTGCTGTCGGGTCGGGGTGTCGGGGTCTTTTTTTTCTCTTTTTTCTTTTCTTCTTCTTCCTCTTCTTCCTTTTCTTCCTTTTCTTGTTCTTCTTCTTCTTCTCTTCTTCTTCTTCTTCTTCTTCTTCTTCTTCTTCCTTTCCTTTTTCCTCTTCTTCTTCTCCTCCTCTCCTCTTTTTTCTTCTTCTTCTTCTTCTTCTTCTTCTTCTTTTTTCTTCTCCTCCTCCTCTTCTTCTTCTTCTTCCTTTCTTTTTTTCCTCTTCTTCTTCTCCTCCTCCCCTCTTTTCTTCTTCTTCTTCTTCTTCTTCTTCTTCTTCTTCTTCTTCTTCTTTTTTCTCCTCCTCCTCCTCTTCTTTTTTCTTCTCCTCCTCCTCCTCTTCTTTTTCTTCTTCTTCTTCTTCTTCTTCTTTTTTCTTCTCCTCCTCCTCCTCTTCTTTTTCTTCTTCTTCTTCTTCTTCTTCTTCTTCTTCTTCTTATTTTTTCTTCTTTTCCTTTTTTTCTATTTACCTAAACATCTAAACATCTATTTACCTAAACATCTAATTTTCTTACTGCAAAAACAGAAAAAAAACTAAAAAAAATACAAAATAGAGGGGCAGGAGGGGGGAGCTCACCAGAGGGGGGGCAGGGCGGTCTGGGCCGCCAGGGCGGCCGGCCGGCGGGGGCGGCCGGGGCTTCGGGGGCGGCCGGGCCGGGCTTCAGGGGCGGCGGGGCGGCGACGGGGCGGCAGGGAGGGGCGGCGACGGGGCGGCAGGGAGGGGCGGCGACGGGGCGGGGTGGCAGGGAGGGGCGGCGACGGGGCGGGGTGGCATGGAGGGGGCGGCGGCGGCGGATGAGAGAGAGAGAGAGAGAGAGAGAGAGAGAGAGAGAGAGAGGCACGCGGGAGTGGGTGTTTCGGGCGGGGTGCACAGCCGTTAAGGTAACCCCCCTCTTTGCCGTCTGCTGGCAGACGGCAAAGAACTCTTTGCCGTTAGCTAGCCAGCGCCGTGACCCTGTGGGCCCCACCCTCACCTCTTTGCCGTCTGCCTAGCCCTTCTTTCCCGTCTGCTAGCAGACGGCAAAGAGGTGGCAGACAGCAAAGAAGGTGCCCTAGCCAACGCCGTGCCACGGGGGGCCCACCAGGCTCTTTGCCGTCTGCCATTGGCCTCTTTGCCGTCAGCTGACAGACGGCAAAGAGACAGCTGACGGCAAAGACCCTCTTTGCCATCAGCTGGTTCTTTGCCGTCTGCTTTGCCAAAGCAGACGGCAAAGAGCCTCTTTGCCGTCAGCTGGCAGACGGCAATGAGGGGACAGATGGCAAAATGCCAGATTCCAGTAGTGAATGCTCTTCTAGCTTTTGAATGCCTTCATTTAATCAACCAGGAGAAGAAACCGAATGGCAGTTTCTGTGCATAGAAACTTGACTTATCTAAAGTGTATGATCGTGTGGATTAGAGGTTCTTGGAGCAATCGATGCAAAAGATGGGCTTTCAGGGCTATATGCCAAGGAGCATATAAGCCCAGTGCCTTTTAGAGTCCTACTCGGCTTACTGTCATCTAAGCCGAGTGTCCTTTTTTTGTCGTGCGCTCTTTAGTTCGTACTCAGTTTATTGTCACCTAAGCCAAGTACGCGATAAAAAGAGACTCGGCGACGTGTCTTTTTCCTGTAGTGATGTAACCATTCTTAATGATACAATACCGCTAATGGTAAAAAAAGAGGACAAGACTCGATATAAAAATCACATGTTTAGAAAGAAAGGTAAACTCAAACGGCCCTTCAAGGACGATTATTTAGAAAGATATTCTCCGTTTCAGATTATGAGTATATATACAAGTCAACAATGTAACGATTACTTACCCTTCTTCCAGTTTCGGATTGAGGCAAAGTGGCTTCGGGAGGAACAGTCCAACATTGTTGTCAAGAATGCATGGGGAAGGGAAATTAATGCAAGAGGAGGCCCGATTGTGGATGCACTCAAAGGAGTTGCATGTGACCTGACTGAATGGAGTAGTAATACATGTCTGGGTGATTTGGAGAAATGTATTGCAAGGCAGAAAAAAGAATTAGAGGCTTGCCTGAGAAGTACAAGGATTCTAGAGAGGGTCAGGTGATTAGTTGGGATGTCCTCTGTCGGGACTTCAGAGCGCACCATATTCCTACAAGCATGACTGAGAGTATGCATGAGCAATTCAGAAATCTCAAGAAGAGAACTATGTCGGTATATCAATACAACTGTGAGTTCAAGAGGCTTGCGCGGTATGCCAAGCATGATGTTCCTACTGATGCAAGCAAGATTTATCAGTTCAGGATTGATCTCTAAGATGAGCTTCAGTTTCCTCTCACCCTCTACTCACCAGACAAGTTATCAGTCTTCTACAACTTAAGCAAGAAGCGGCTCAAATCAAACTAGAAGCGTCAAGAAAGAGGTTCAGGGATCCCACTGCTGCCTCTTCATCTTCTCAGGTGGTCACAAGCAACAGAAGTTCTGGATTCCAGGTCATCCAACCGTATGTGATAGGGGCATGCTACGTGCCGCCTCGCGAGCCGTCCAATTCCACGATCTGTTTCGTTTATCTTCTTTATTTTTTCTGCAACAAGACTTCTTGTCAGAAACTTCTCCCGTCTCCATTGTCCACCACATAGGTTCCGACAGGTCAGCACAAACTGGAAACACTCTGTTTTCTCTTGAACTCTTTCCTTTCTTAGCTTTAATTTTCATGGTAATTATCGTATACCTGCATGACAGTCATATTATTAATCAGGAAGCAAACTAGTCAATTTCCATGATAATGCTCTCATATACTAGTATGTGGAATCAAATTATTAAAAAGTAACCAAAAGTGATGAGCTCCCCGCAAAATAAAACATAATATAAATGGTATTGTATCCTTCCTTATACAACATTGCAAAACGTTAAAAAGTATTTGTTAGTACAGTGTTGGGTTCTGTTCCTCTAAACATTCAGTTCAGGCGAACACTAGTGGGTGAACGATGGGATAGATGGTTGCATCTTGTGCGTAGGTTAACGGAGGTTAACCTTTCTGATGCGCCGGATACCTTACACTGGAGGTTGTCAGTGTCAGGTGTATTCTCGGTTAAGTCAATGTACACCGACCTGATAAACACCGGGCCTATCCCGAGGTCGATTCACATTTGGAAAATCAAGGTGCCGTTAAAAATCAAGATATTTATATGGTTTGTGCATAAGGGAGTAATTTTGACAAATGATAACTTGGCAAAGCGTAGTTGGGAGGGTAGTAAAAGATGTTGCTTTTGTGATCAGGACGAAACAATACAACATTTTTTTCTCAATGCCCACTAGCTAAGTTATTGTGGCGGATCATGCGCGCGTCCTTTAACGTATCTCCGCCCGTCATGGTTTCGCATTTTTGGGACTTGGTTAACTGGGGTAGAGCCGTATGTAATAGCCGGAATGATGTTGCCTTTAACAAACAAACCATTACAAAAAATTTGCAGGTTATCTTCAAGGCGTCTGCTTGGATCTGTACGTGGTCGTTACTCAGCCATACGGACCATAGGGAGCTTATGGATATTGGGTGCAACCGATGGTAGATGGTCGCACGGGATACTTACAACCGGTTTGGATGGTGCTCCAACAATACGATAGGTGTCTAGTCATCTTACCCTATTTTCGTCGATTGTGACAACTTTTTTTTTGAGATTCGTCAGTTTGTTTGAGACCCTGTTCTGAACCTGAACATTTATTAATAATATGGCTGTGTGCATCAAGAGATGCAGAGGCCAGGAGTATTCCTCCTTTTTGAAAAAAAAAAGAAAAAAAAACTGAATGGAGGATAATTGTAAAGTTTCTTGAAACGGATGTCACAACTAACTGGGACCAAATATATATCCAACAACATACATGGTGAACTATGTTACAGTAGAAATCCACCAAATCGGCGTGCATGGAAGTAAACTCATCCTGCAGTACAAGTAGAAACTAGAAAGCAGAAGCTTATTGGAAGCACTTCACCATCTTCAGAAGACAACTTCATGCGTGTATAAGACTGGTACGCCCATGTGGCAAGCACTATGAGCACTAGCTAGCCCACCGTGGTGCACGGCGTGTCATGGCAGCGGTCGTTTGCACTCAGCGACTCACTCACAAGCATGTTTCTGGACCAGTTAAAATGTTAACTGAACCTACATACAAACTTGCAAAATAAGTGGATTACATATTACAAGCCGTAGAGACGCAAGACCGAAACAGCCGAGTCCATAGGTTCTACTGTTTCCAGGTTCCTCACACGCAGAGGGCTGCAAGGGTGCAGAGGCCCACACAGAGCAGAGTCGCTCCGTGACCGCCGCCCTGTGGTGCTGCTCGGGAGAATATCACATGATACCAACCCTTAGGTGATACCATGATACCATTTCAAAAAATTCAATTTTAAATGTTTCAAAAAATTGTGGAAAAAATTGTGGATGTTCACATCACATGAATGTACAATCCCTAAAAATTTCAGATCCAAATTCTAAATACACATTGATGGATTTGTGGGGTTGTACATTCATGCGATGTGAACATCCACAATATTTTTCAGAAATTTTGGAAACATTTAAAATTAATTTTTTTTAAATGATATCATGGGAGCATGATACCTGATACTCTCCCGGTGCTGCTCTCTTCATCTATATCTCAGTCTCTCATGGCATCACCCGTCAGCGCTGTGACATTCTGTAGTATTGATGGCTGGTTGCTAGTCGTCTTCCTCCCGCTCTGTTGGTCGCCGACATCCATGAGGACACGCCCTCTAGAACCGTCAAGTCAATCTCGCGTGTACTGCTCCAACTCCAAGAGAACAGTACTACAGCCAGAGCTTGTCTGCACGGAATATGAAATGAATTAATATGGACGAGCAAAAGCTATTGAGGAAAGAAATAATATTGGTTATATAACACAACAAAACCTTTAGTCCCGAACAAGTTGGGGTAGGCTATAGGTGAAACCCATAAGACCTCGCGACCAACTCATGGTTCTGGCACATGGATAGCAAGCTTCCACGCACCCATGTCCATGGCTAGTTCTTTGGTGATATTCCAATCCTTTACGGACTCCTCCATATCAAGTTCGGTCTACCCCGAGCTCTCTTGACATTATCAGCACGCTTTAGCCGTCCGCTATGCACTGGAGTTTCTGGAGGCCTGCGCTGAATATGCCCAAACCACCTCAGACGATGTTGGACAAGCTTCTTTTCAATCGGTGCTACCCCCACTGTATCTCGTATATCATCATTCCGGACTCGGTCCTTCCTCGTGTAGCCACACATCCATCTCAACATGTGCATCTCCGCCACACCTAACTGTTGAACATGTCGCCTTTTAGTCAGCCAACACTCAGCGCCATACAACATTGCGGGTCGAACCGCCGTCCTATAGAACTTGCCTTTTAGCTTTTGTGGCACTCTCTTGTCACAAGGAATGCCAGAAGCTTGGCGCCACTTCATCCATCCGGCTTTAATTCGATGGTTCACATCTTCATCAGTACCCCAATTCTTCTGCAGCATTGACCCCAAATATCGAAAGGTGTCCTTCTGAGGCACCATCTGCCCATCAAGGCTAAGCTCCTCCTCCTCATGCCTAGTAGTACTGAAACCGCACCTCATGTACTCGGTTTTAGTTCTACTAAGCCTAAGCATATAGGGGAACTTGGAGAAAAAAAGGAGCCTCGGCTTGAGACATTCGAGCTGGAGCAAAATGAGCCTGCAATAATACAAGCCGCTTCAGTTAGCAAGCATATGTTTGCTATTGGAGACATTTTCTTTGCACCATATGTTGTGCAATAGCAGTTTAGCAACGACAATTGTCAGCATATTACATTAACTTGTCAAAATCCTCGATCCTAATAAATGAGTTTGTGTCTCCAAGCAAATCAGTAGTGAGTCAGGCTGTTTCAGTAGCAGCAGAAATCAATCCTAATAAATGTTTGACATGCCCAGTAACAAATTAAAAGCATATATTTGATAGCACAAGCAATTTTATAACAAAATAAACAGGAATCACTGATTAGAAACGCATCCAGTATAATCCATACAATCAGCCAAAAGCAGCAGGGGCAGCAGACTAACCAGAGCGGCCAGCAAAAGTACAGATAGCAGATGACCAACCAGTGTAGATGACCAACAAGTCAGGATTTCTAAGAAAACAGTATACGCATAAGTAGACAGATCTTGTATCCTACAGTTGTTGACATACAGTTTAAAGGTTCGTGTGCCATTCTTGTACCTAATGTAGTTTCAGAGACCAGTTGACCAAACAAATAAAAAGTATATTTCTAAAGCTAGAATGGCAGGAAGATTCATAACATATGAGAAGGTAAACTGAATGTCGTGCGAGGAAGCATACTATTTGATTATTATTTCTCCTACACAGGACTAATAAAAAAATTCAACGGAAGTGGCAAAGATAATTGGTGTGCTTCTAGTGGTTGACAGACAGCTTATTGCAGGAATGCAATATTATGAGCAAACTGAGCGGAGGAACAGCCTCAAGCACGCAGCGGAGCACACACAAGATGGAACAGGGCTGGGATGAGAGGCGGAGGGAAGCCATGGAACCACTGCCGCGGCCGCGCGCTGGCAGAGGTAAATGCTCGGGGCAGCGGCAAGGTACCTTGCGTCGACCGGCTTAGTCAGAGACGAAGCAGCGCAGGCCGCCGGTGTCGCAGGTGGAGAAGATCGATGCGTCCGAGGGGCCAGGGACTCCAGTCGCCGGAGATCCTTCAGACGGCGACGGCGGCGGCGGCAGGGAAGTGGGGATTTTCTTTCGGGGTGGGCTGAGAAGAGAGAGAAACAGAATGAATCGTGGCGTGGCCAAAAAAAAAAGAGAAAAATGGTAGTACTACTGTCTTCTGCCGAAACAAACAAAACCATATTACCTCAAGAAAACAGACAAAAAGAATGAGGCTTTGCGTGGCAAAAAAGGAAAAATAGCGGTACTCTTTTTGCCTAAACAAAACAAAACCTTATTAAGAGGATGTTAGACACGTGGCTGGTTGGGAGTGGTAGCTGTATGCAGCTCCTGTTCACACGATCAAAACGGATCCAATGGCCGACTTAGCGACTTGATCATTTGGCTGATTTGAATCATTTTATAAATGTAAAACCAAATATCCTCACGGTAAATTACTCCACCAATCTACCGTATCTCATTGTAATCTCATTCCCACAAAGGAATTTACTCACCATAAAATACTCCACCAATCTACCGTATCTCATCGTAATCTCATTCCCACAAAGGAATTTAGTCACCACAAATTACTCCACCAATCTACTACATCTACTACTATTACTCCACCCAAGACCGCTATCCAGCATGTATCTCAAAGTATTAAGTTCATAATAAACAGAGTAGTGCTTGAAGTATGATGACATAATGTAAACAAAATAAGACCAAATAATATGTTCGAACCCCGCCGTTTTACCCTTAGTGGCAATAATACAAATACGTGTCTTGCAACTCCTCCTGTCACAGAGTAAGGACACCGCAAGATTGAATCTACTAACAAGCACCTCTACCACTAAAGTTAAATCAATCAAATTGGCCAAAAGAGATAGATAGATCGGAGAGAAATACAAAGCTATAAAATCACACATAGATAAATCTCAGAAAAGGCTCAAATACTTTCAATGAATAATCTAATCATAAACCTACAATTCATCGGATCCCAACAAACACACTGCAAAAGTTTACATTGGATTGATCTCAAATGAGATCATTGTATTGAAGATCAAAAGAGAGAGAGAAAGTCATCTAGCTACTACTATGGACCCATAGGTCCTGTGCGAACTACTCACACTTCATCCGGGAGGCAGCAAGGTTGATGAAGATGGCCTCCGTGATGGATTCCCCCTCCGACAGAGTACCGGAAAAGGCATTCAGATGTGATCATGGAAGAACAGAGACTTGTGGCGGCGATAAAATTGTTTTGCGACCTCCCTTGGGGGTTTCTGGATTTATGGGAATTTATAGCGCTGGAATTAGATCAAACGGAGCAACGAATGGGCCACAAGGCACTAGGGCGTGCCCTACCCATCAGGGCGCGTCCCCTGCCTAGTGGCTCGCTCGTGAGTCTTCTGGCCTCCTCCCGAAGCTTCCAGGGTCTTTTTTGTCTAGAAAAAATAGTCAAAAAGTTTATCGTGTTTGGACTTTGTTTGGTATGGATTTTCTGGAAAACCAAAAACAAGCAGAAAACAGGAACTGACACTGGGCACTGAGTTAATAGGTTAGTTCCCAAAAAGATATAAAATGGTGTATAAAGTATAGAAGATTGATAATATAATAGCATGAAACAATCAAAAATTATAGATACATTAGAGACGTATCAAGTATCGATCCCACAAGGAGCACATGAATCAATCTTTTGTCTCTGGAAAGATTTAAATATTGTACCTGCAAGTTGTGAGTTATCCAAAGCGGTGGTAATGTATTGGAAATGGTCTAGCGAGCATAAAAGTAAATACTGCAATAAAAGTAAATAATAAAGGTTGCACAAAAGAACATTGAAACTAATAAGATTAAAACGTTCCCAGGGAGTCCGGATTCCCCACTAGCGTGCGTCTATAGCGGTGCCTAAACACAATGCTACGTCGGATTTCTAAACCACTGTGCATATTTCTATTTGTGGGCAGAGCTGGTACAGATACGTGCATACACGCGGCAGCCCCATATCACATACGCCACCACCGTTCTTCCACACTCCGGTTAGAAAACGGTGATTAAGGGGAAAAAGGTCCCCGTGGACGCAGCCTATAAATGGTCTCTGTTTTACCCCCTGCTGCAACGGTCCGGGACGACGGGAGGTAGGGCCTGTCACGCACCTACTTCCGCAACTAGCCGGTCCGTCAATAGTAATAACATTCCATCCAAAATTGGTATATGTTGGATGGTCGACTTCACCCAACATCAAGAAGACTATCAAGATAAACATGCAAAGATGATATTAAATCTTAGTACCAAACGATTTATTACACACTAGGGTTCATCCATATCCCCGAGAACTAGGTGAACTACTCACACATGGAGGCAACAAACATCATACGAGTGGTAGTAGTGAACAAGAATGGATTACACATGTGACACACAAGTTGATCCACTAGGGTTCTTAATATGTTACAATGAGATGGATGTGGATGATGATGATGATGACAGTGGTGATGATGTTAAAGCCCTCCTTGTGGATGGTGGTGAAGACGGCGATCTACTCCTTGCGAATTCGCCCCTCTGGATCGCTCCGGAGGTTAGGGTTCCTCCTTTTGGGCGAGTTTCTGGTGTCTCTGGGCGTCTGATCCCCGATCCGATTCCACCAGGTGGAAATAGTTGACGAGGCGGTTCTCCTCGCACCTCATACGACCGAGCATACGAGCGGTCGCGCTCGTATGGTTGGCCGTTTTTGGCTCTGGAGCCGCCGCCATCACCTCTCCTTTAGTCCCTTTGCTTAATTCTTTTGTGGTAGCAGATTTTCACATTAAATAACGTAATTCCACCATAATTTCCTTTGATTTCTTCCATATACATTTACTTGCTATAAAAGTGTTTCCCGAGAAAAAAATGAGAAAAAGAGGTGCGCGAACGTGGTAAAACTCCGCAAAGCCAATCATGTAGGCACAAAATAATCACCAAAATTATCACGTAAATTGGACACATCAACTCCCCCAAGCTTAGAGGTTTGCTCGTCCCTGAGCAAATGTCGCGGCTTGTAAGAAAAGAGGCAATCCTTTTTATGAGCTGCGGGATATCAAAAATGAATGCGTCCATCATGGAATTTCAGAATTTGCATTGTATGATCAATCCTGTTGTAACACCCCTCTAATCAAGCTACAGTGAACTTCCTCTAATTATGCCAAGTCATCATCATTAACTTACAAATAGTCATTAAGATCCAAAACCCATTCCAATTAAAAATTCAAATAGCGAGGAAAAATAAAACTTCTTCAAATAATTAAACAAAAGTGTTCATGTTATTGCAAATAATCCCTAACTATTTGTATTAAGGAAAACATCATCACCTAAATTACCAAAATGCCCCTCGGTATTAAAACAATGGACCAGCAGCACCTATCCATCCCATTTAAATTCAAACCAAATTCAAATGGAATCAAATTGGCTCCAAACTTTTTATGCCAGTCCAGAATGTTACAAAGCATTTATGTGGCAAGTCTCACATTTAACAAAAATCATCTAGTGCCTCAAAGTAATAGAAAACAGACAGGAATAATTGAAACAGGAAATAAAAAGAAAGAAAAAAAAGGGACTACTGCTGGACTGGGCTTCAAGTGTACAGTACCCAGCCCAGCCCAGCAGCCATCGTCATCGTCCTCCTGCTCACCAGGACGCGCTGGACGCGCGCGCCGCGTCCATGGCGTGGATCCTCCACGCGTCGTTCATCTGCCGTCACCCCGCGATGGATAAGGACTTCCTCGATGCCCCGGACAAACACTAGCCCGCTCATTCTCCCCCTCGCGCCGCTTTCTTCTCTCTCGCGCAGAACCGCCACTGCCGTCGCCATGGCCTCCTCTCCCACGTAGCCACTGTCATCCCCGCCGCCCGAAACCTTGTCCAGCCGCTCTGCCTTCGTCCTCTACATCGACTGGTGCAGCCCGCTGGAGTTGGGAGCCCCTGCGTCGAGCTCCTCGTTCTCGTCTTCAACCTCAGGCACCGAAGAATGCCGCCGTCGATTCGTCACCACTCGAGCCTCCCCGAGCACGCTGAGCCGGCCATCAACTTCGCTTTGAGCTCCGCTACAAATCCCCTCTGTCCCCGCGGTTAATTACGCTAGCTCTGTCCCCCATCCCCGAGCTCCTTCCCACCGGTCATGATGCCGCCATGGTTAGAGTTTGCGCACATCACATCCGAGCACATCACCGTGCTCAGTGCATCCCCAGGAGCACGTAGAGCCTATCCATTTGTCCTGAGTCGCACCATAGCACCGTTCGCCATTACTCCCAAGCTCCGGCCGCCGCAAGAACCACCGCCGCCGTCGCTCTGGTCCATCTCCGGTCGTGCCGCTTGCGCCATTCGACGCGCAATGCCTCGGGCGTTTGAACGCGCACACGCGCGCGTCGGGCCGAGCCCTGTAACGCTTTTCCGATGGCCTCCGCCACGCCTGGTCGTCGCCGGTGGTTAAACGTCGGCGCGGCTGACATGGACGTCATTAGCACTAAGCTAATCGCCATCTGTGACACTAACACGCGTGACCCGCACCCTAATTAACCTCGGCTTACTTAAAATGACTAATTAACTAACCTAACTAGCCACTGACAGGTGGGGCCACCCCCTAATTAACCCCTATTTAGTTTAAACGTTAATTAGCCCCCAGTGTCACTGACAGGTGTGTCCCCCTCCACTGTTTCAGTGGATAAGGTTGACCGAGTCAGCTGCTGACTCAACAGTTGGACCCATTGGTCAGCCACTTAGGCACATCTCTGGGTACACTTCTGTGTACCCGTAGCATTTAGTATTAAATGAATTTTCGAATTAAAAAGTATTCCAGAAATTCCAGAAAATGATTAAAACTTTGAAAAATCATATAAAATAAACCGTAACTCGGATGAAAATAATTTATATATGAAAAATGATCAGAAAAATATAACGAATCTAAATATGTCATCCACATGTATGACCAACCCATCTAACATGATGAACATTGAACATTTGTTACCGAAACCACTAAATGAATAGTGCTTGGAGCTGGGAAAATATTCCTAATCTTTTCCCGCTTCAATTAAAATGCTTAGTAATGCATTAGAGCATATCACCAACACATTTTGCGGTGGCATACATCTGTGATGCATTTGTTTACATCTGTGATGCATTTGTTTACTCTGTTATTTATTGTTTCCCCCTCCGTTACTTCCTTTCCGGTAGAGTCCGAGACCGCTGATGATCCGGTGATCGACTATACCGTTGATGATCTCGTCTTGTCGGCAGAACAACCAGGCAAGCAACCCCCTTTGATCATTCCGATATCGCACATTCCTTCTCTCTTATTCTTGCATTAGATTTTGCTACTATTGTTATTCCGGTAGCTCTGATTCTGATGCATAACTTACTTTTGTAATCTGCTGTTGATACCATACCTACTATCCTATGATGCTTAGTATAGTTATACTAGAGTTTCATCAGCTGGCCCTACACCCTTGTCCGTTTGCCATGCTATATTATCGGGACGTGATCCCTCTGGGCGATGATCACAGATATATTTATATTATTGCAAAATTCTTAAACTGCTAAAGTCGGGTCGGCCCCAAGGGTACCCGCGAGAGATTACTGTGGTGGAACGACAGGGTAGGCGAAGACCATCTAGGAGAGAGGTGGCCCTGGCCCTGGTCGTCGCCCGCAGATACTTGATAATAATAGACTAACGGATTTGGGTATTCGATCTGAGTTGGCCACTGGCTTATACGCACTAACCACCACGCGGGATAACGGTTATGGGGCCCTCGGCGTCGTACATTCTCCCGAAAGCTCTGTTAGACGTCACAGTTGAGTGGCGCGCGCCCGGGTGAGCTGGTTACGCCTGCTTGCGTATACAGAGGCGTGCTTGGTCCCGGCCGCATTCGCAATGTGCAGGAGTGCTTAGGACGATTGGCCCATGACCCCTTCACGCTTAGGATTTAGACCGGCGTGTTGACCTCTCTGCGGAGTCTACGTAGGACTACGGTGTGTCGGTTATCCGAGGCCGGACATTACCCAGAAAAGTGTGTCCGGCCAGAGGTAATCGAGCGTGTTGGGCTATGTGGTGCACCCCTGCAGGGAAGACAAATCTATTCAAATAGCCGTGTCCACAGTAACAGGACACTCGGAGTTGTATCCTGATCTTCTACAACTATAACGGGATACTAATATAATACTTACTGTTATAACTACTCCGAGATCGCTTTCTCGCAGGGTAGTCGAGGAAGGTTCTCAGGGTATGCTATTCATATATATTCGATGTTACTACTTGTTATGACTAGTTGCAAGTTGGTATCTATTACGCTACTCTCTTCTGATGCTGCAAAATGCTAGTCTTCGTTAGGATAGGCTTCTCCCCCTCTACTCTGGCATTTCTGCAGTATAGTCCATAGACATGCCCATTACTTTGATACCGATGCATAATTAGCATAGATCTGATGTAAGTCTGCGAGTACTTTGGATGAGTACTCACGGTCGCTTGGCTATTCTTTTCCTCTACCCGGTTGCTGCGATCAGATGATGGAGCCCAGGAGCCAGAGGATCCTGAGCTTGGCTACTACATGGAGATCGAGGACTAGGAGTAGTTCAGAGGTCCCAGGCAGGAGACCTTGCCTCTTTCGATTAGTGTCGCTATTTGTTTATGCCTTCTTAAGGCAACCCCTTGTTTGATCTGTCTGTACCCAGACTTATTTGTATTTGTACTCATGTATCCCCGGGTCCTCGTGACCCCTATTGTAATATAAAGATTTGAACTTGAATTTGTGTCTTAGAGTTGTGTTGTGATATCCTACCGTGAGTCACTGATCTTGATCGTGCATGCTGCGTGTATGTTTAGTGCACGGTTGAGTTTGGGGGCGTTACAAGCTGGTATCAGAGCCGACTGCCTGTAGGAACCCCTTCCAACTCCTTGGTCGAACTTGAGTCTAGTCTTTGAAAAAACTATTTTTGAACTACTAACAGTGTTGTGTGGCTTACGGGCCCACATCACAAATGGATGGGATTAGGATCTTTTATTCCGCATCTTTACTCTGGGTTCTGAACTTCTTTTCTCTTCGGGTTATAAATTTTGCTAACTCTGACTCTAGGTTCTCGTGACCATTTTCTCCCAGAGAGCCACTTGATACAGATGTTCCCGCTACTCTTGGTTTACTAGATGGTTCCAAAGACACTCTCCGATGTTCCGAGAATCCCTTGTGTCTACAGCCTTGCAGCTCCTTGTCGCATGAATACACCTACGAATAATTCCTCACACTTACCAGGGATTCGTTCATCCCCAATTGTTCATGTGTTTCGCAAAATACTTCATAATGCTATTCGGTCTTCCTAAAATCCTCTGCAGCCTATTGCTCTTGAAATTCTTGCCTGCTTGCATTATGGTTAATTCCATATGTGTAGTAATCTTCATTGACATCCCTTGTCATTGCCATTTTGAGCCTAATGATTCAATATGTTTGCAAATACTCGCAATCATCAGTCGAAACTAGAATTCATCCTTCCGGCTCAGACGTCATTCGGACATGAGCTGGTTTTCAGTCAATGAAACCTTGATTGATTGTCCTTCTAATTCTATTCAACTTACTTATCTTTTGATCACGGCGTCTGCTTCTGATCCCCTGATTTGGAAATCATAATTCCTTTGTAATTAAGCTTCGAATTATTCAGATGTTTCTATGATCCGATGCCTTGGCATTCTTTCTTCTTCTGGTTGAGTACCGATACTCACATCAACTCCTTTGTGGACCGCCAGATCCTTTGTTGGACTATTATCCGACAGTGTCCTTTATATTCAATAACCTTGTGAGTTCTTCCTTGATACATAATGCCTTTGGTAAATTGTATCCTCTGCTTTTGTCAACCATGCTCTGCTTCCGAGCTTGTGTTATTTACTCCTGAAGTTTGTGGTATATGTTCCTAAGATGCCCCGATGGATTGAACCTATGCCTTCCCTAATCTGTGTGAACCCGAAAGTTATGCGGGTTATACTCTACTGGCGTTTCGTCAGATAAAATTTCAACACTACAACTTCATTGAAAGCGAGAAGTGAATGAAAGGTTATGCGTTGAAGAAGTGGGAGTCAACCTTGAACTCTGTGTTCATGCCCATGGACATGATGTAGACCATCACGGAAGCTTCTTGTAAAATATTTAAACATTTGTATAATTCTTCCGGTATCAATAAATTTGATCCCTTGCAGTTATGGTTCTGACCATGCTGTCCTTATTTGATATATATGAAAGGAATCCATTCCAGTGCCTCGTCTATTTTTCGACAAGGTTAAAGTATCTGCTGTCCGCAGGTCAACGATCCAGTTCAGCTTCTATTCTGTTCTACCTTCGAGTATTGCCCTCTGGTATCTCGAGGATATCGTGCCACTGCACTACCTCTTATGAATTCTTGTTGGAATAATGCTTCTCACCGTTTTAGTCACTCCGCAGGTTTGCATTGTCCGTCACTCGAGAACTCTGACAAGTGACTCGAATCCACACTGTGATTCAGTACTCCTAGTACTTTGTTGCTGGGAGATTTAAACTCAATCATGCCATTCCTAGCCCGATTGTCTACATCATTATCATACTAATTTTAACTGTGCTACCTGGTCCTTCTTCTCGGAGCACAATTTTCGACGATGAGCTAAGTTTACGTCAAGCTTCTTTGTCATATCGTTTTGCCTTGAACAGCAAGATTGATTCCGAGTTTGTGTCATATCCGTGGTTCCAGTGACCTTCTGCTTCATCACATCTTTGTTTTGATCATGTCACCTTGCTGTTACCTCATCATCACGCCCCTCAATAATTTGGGTTGTCGTCGGCAACATCCTTGTTTTTTCCCTCCAACATAGACTTGGTCATGTTCCGGTTATACCTTGAATTCCTTGCTATTCTTGAAATTGTCCTTGTGTATTTCTTGTGATCTTCAGACCCAACCCTTACTTGAAACACCATATTCTTGCTACCCCGAAGCATGATTGTGGTACTCCGAACATCAACAAGAACATTGGAAGCGCAATGCTAAATGTTTCTTGATCAATTATCCAAACGCCTTTGTATGGGTAAACATCATGATTCTCCTTGCCCCTTTATCTAAATGGTTATGTATTGGCTAACCTGTCATAAATATCCTGCCATGCACGTTCTTGAGAAGGATATACACCTAACATTTGTGTATAAACACATTTTCCTTTCCGTTGGTCTGTTTAACCTTTCTTGTGATTTACATGATCTAAGCAGTAATAATTCCCTGCTTATGTAAACACCTCGATGTAGAACTCTGTCAATAGAACCCTGTTACTATTGTTGGTGACATTCCGATAACCACCGATGGACGAGAACCTTGTCTATTGGTCCGCCTCATTTCAACGAGCAGGAAACTGGTTCTCTTCGTCCCCCGCCCTTGGTACCGACGTTGTTGCCAACATACCTGACAAATTGTTCTCTGACGACCTGGTATCATGATCACACAAGATGCCACCACCCTTCCTATTCATCATGGTGGTATGAATGTTGATCACTTCAATTTTGATCATCCTAATGATTCGGAAATGCTCGAGTCCTTAAGTACATACTGGTGTAGTGTGCTTTATCTTCTGTAGCACTTGCGACTGAATCTCCCATTTACCCATGTGATTGATTATCATTCTGCCACGAGCATGTCATTCTTTTGGATCCCCTATGAGAGATCTCTTGATTCTAAAACTTCATGCAAATTGCCCTGTGAACCTTGTATCTGAGTTTATCCTTTGAACTTGACTTCGTATGTAATTCCGCGAGCTACCTTCTGTCAGATGTTTTGTTTCGATATCAGATGCAATATTATTCCCTGTTGCTCTAAACCCCTTTCACACTCTATTTCAGGCATCAAACGATTGCCTACCCACTTGAAACTTCTTATTGTACCTTCTTACTTTGCTCTCGGTGTTTTTCTCAAGTTTCAACTCGAGAGATGCCTCTATGCCTCATTCACTGAGATAGCCCCTAGGTACCTATCATGTCTTGAGCTCCGTCCTTCCCGAGTTTTCCCCCTTATCCTTTTCGTAAGTACAATGAAGATCCTGAAGGAAGAATGACAACTCTGTCACGATGCACTGATGCCAAGAAGTGATGACTTGAACGCAACGGACCGACCCCTTCGAGAAGAGCAACCCGGACCGAAAAGACTCGTTAGATTCGTGACCCGACCATGTCCCCCTTACTCTACCTCTTAAATCTCAGGACGAGATTTTCTTTGAGTGGAGGAGATGAACTTCCTCTAATTATGCCAAGTCATCATCATTAACTTACTAATAGTCATTAAGAACCAAAACCCATTCCAATTAAAAATTCAAATAGCGAGGAAAAATAAAACTTCTTCAAATAATTAAACAAAAGTGTTCACGTTATTGCAAATAATCCCTAACTATTTGTATTAAGGAAAACATCATCACCTAAATTACCAAAATGCCCCTAGGTATTAAAACAGTGGACCAGCAGCACCTATCCATCCCATTTAAATTCAAACCAAATTCAAATGGAATCAAATTGGCCCCAAACTTTTTGTGCCAGTCCAGAATGTTACAAAGCATTTATGTGGCAAGTCTCACATTTAACAAAAATCATCTAGTGCCTCAAAGTAATAGAAAATAGACAGGAATAATTGAAACAGAAAATGAAAAGAAAAGAAAAAAAGGAACTACTGCTGGACTGGGCTTCAAGTGTACAGCGCCCAGCCCAGCCCAGCAGCCATCGTCATCTTCCTCCTGCTCACTAGTATTCGCTAGACGCGCGCGCCGCGTCCATGGCGTGGATCCTCCACGCGTCATTCATCCGCCGTCACCCCGCGATGGATCAGGACTCCCTCGACGCCCCGGACGAACCCTAGCCCGCTCATTCTCCCCCTCGCGCCGCTTTCTTCTCTCTCGCGCAGAACCGCCACTGCCGTCGCCATGGCCTCCTCGCCCACGTAGCCACCGTCGTCCCCGCCACCCGAAACCTTGTCCAACCGCTCTGCCTTCGTCCTCTACATCGACTGGTCCAGCCCGTTGGAGTTGGGAGCCCCTGCGTCGAGCTTCTCGTCCTCGTCTTCAACCTCGGGCACCGAAGAACGCCGCAGTCGAGTCGTCACCACGCGAGCCTCCCCGAGCACGCTGAGCCGGCCATCAACTTCGTTGTGAGCTTCGCTACAAATCCCCTCTGTCCCCGCGGTTAATTACGCCCCCTAGCTAGCTCTGTCCCCCATCCCCGAGCTCCTTCCCGCCGGCCATGATGCCGCCGTGGTTATAGCTCGCGCACGTCACATCCAAGCACATCACCATGCTCAGTGCATCCCCAGGAGCACGTAGAGCCTATCCATTCGTCCTGAGTCGCACCGTAGCACCGTTCGCCGTTACTCCTGAGCTCCGGCCACCGCAAGAACCACCGCCACCATCGCTCTAGTCCATCTCCGGTCGTGCCGCTTGCGCCATTCGACGCGCAACGCCTCAAGCGTTCGAACGCACACACGCGTGCGTCGGGCCGAGCCCTGTAACGCTTTTCCGATGGCCTCCGCCGCGTCTGGTCGTCACCGGCGGTTAAACGCCGGAGCGGCTAACATGGACGTCATTAGCACTAAGCTAATCGCCCTCTGTGACACTGACACGCGGGACCCGCATCCTAATTAACCTCGCTTACTTAAAATGACTAATTAACAAAACTAACTAGCCACTAACAGGTGGGGCCACCCCCCTAATTAACCCCTATTTAGTTTAAACATTAATTAGCCCAGTGTCACTGACAGGTGGGTCCTCCTCCACTTTTTCGGTGGATAAGGTTGACCGAGTCAGCCACTTAGGCACATCTCTGGGTACACTTCTGTGTACCCGTAGCATTTAGTATTAAAAGAATTTTTTAATTAAAAAGAATTCCAGAAATTCTAGAAAATGATTAAAACTTTGAAAAAACATATAAAATAAACCGTAACTCGGATGAAAATAATTTATATATGAAAAATGATCAGAAAAATATAAGAAATCCGAATATGTCATCCGCGTGTATGACCAACCCCTCTAACATGATGAACATTGAACATTTGTTACCGAAACCGCTAAATGAATAGTGCTTGGAGCTGGGAAAATATTTCTAATATTTTTTCGCTTCAATTAAAATGCTTAGTAATGCATTAGAGCATATCACCAACACATTTTGCCATGGCATACATCTGTGATGCATTTGTTTACTCTGTTATTTATTGTTTCACCCTCCGTTACTTCCTTTCCGGTAGACTCCGAGACCGCTGATGATCCGGTGATCGACTACACCATTGAGGATCCCGTCTTGTCGGCAGAGCAACCAGGCAAGCAACCCCCCTTGATCATTCCGATATCGCCCATTCCTTCTCTCTTATTCTTGCATTAGATTTTGTTACTGTTGTTATTCCGGTAGCTCCGATTCTGATGCATAGCCTGCTTTTATAACCTGTTGTTGATACCAGACCTACTATCCTATGATGCTTAGTATAGTTATACTAGAGTTTCATCAACTGGCCCTACACCCTTGTCCATTTGCCATGCTATATTATCGGGCCGTGATCCCTCTGGGTGATGATCACATATATATTTATATTATTGCAAAATTCTTAAACTGCTAAAGTCGGGTCGGCCCCAAGGGTACCCGTGAGAGATTACTGTGGCGGAACGACAGGGCAGGCGGAGACCATCTAGGAGAGAGGTGGCCCTGGCCCTGGTCGTCGTCCACGGATACTTGATAATAATACACTAACGGATTTGGGTATTTGATCTGAGTTGGTCACTGGCTTATACACACTAACCACCACATGGGGTAATGGTTATGGGGCCCTCGGCATCGTACATTTTCCCGAAAGCTCTGTCAGACGTCACAGTTGAGTGGCGCGTGCCCGGGTGAGCTGGTTACACCTGCTTGTGTATACAGAGGCGCGCTTGGTCCCGGCCGCGTTCGCAATGTGCAGGAGTGCTTAGGGCGATTGGCCCATGACCCATTCGCGCTTAGGATTAAGACCGGCGTGTTGACCTCTCTGCGGAGTCTAGGTAGGACTACGGCGTGTCGGTTATCCGAGGCCGGGCATTACCCAGAAAAGTGTGTCCCGCCAGAGGTAATCGAGCGTGTTGGGCTATGTGGTGCACCCCTGCAGGGAAGACAAATCTATTCGAATAGCCATGTCCATGGTAACAGGACGCTCGGAGTTGTATCCTGATCTTCTACAACTATAACCGGATACTAATATAATACTTAATTGTTATAACAACTCCAAGATCGCTTTCTTGCAGGGTAGTCGAGGAAGGTTCTCAGGGTATGCTATTGATATATATTCGATGTTACTACCTGTTATAACTAGTTGCAAGTTGGTATCTATTACGCTACTCTCTTCTGATGCTGCAAGTGTTGGAAATATGCCCTAGAGGCAATAATATTGTATTATTATATTTCCATGTTCATAATTAAGAGTTTATATTTCATGCTATAACTGCTATGATCCTGGAATATGCGATTCGGTGGAAAACTCATATGCACGTGTGGAATGATAAATGGTAAAGAATAAGGTTCCTAGTCTTGCCTCTAAGACTGGCTCAAGTGTTGTTGGTGATCACGTTTTCCGGATCTTAGGATATCGTTAAGTGTAATGATAGTCCTAAAATAACATTGAGAGTATGACATTAGAAGAACGATCATATTGAATCGACCCAAATCTTGTTTGTTATACTTTGAGATAATATCGTCTGAAATCAATTGTTATGACATGGAGTGTTAGCATGTGTTTTAGTTCATCAGACCATGAGAGTATCGCAGTCACTTCCTACCGTACGGTGGACTTTGGGGTTGCTCAAACGTCATCCGTAACAAGGTGATCATAACGACAACTTTCAAGCTCATTGGAAAGTTTGACGAGGGACTAGATAGCTCGGAAGTGGGATTTGCTCCTCCGACGATGGAGAGATATTCTTGGGGCCCTCTCGGTGTGACGGCATCCATTATTGTCTGGCTAGACACAGGTGACTACGTCACGGGGATGTCAGAACACTTCAACGAGAAAGAAGAACAAAACCGGTAACGAGGGCAACGTTATAGTGAGCATGGTGATGACTCAGGAGGATACTGATGCACCCCGGGTTTTGTAAAGTATCACGAAGCAAAGGGAACATCACATGATAACCAAAGGTTCACTCGAATGTCATTCGTGTAATAATAGGGATCGATATGGATGTTCACGGTTCCGCTATCGGTCATTGAACGAAGGGGTTTCGTTCATGTCTATGATTTACCGAACCTACGGGGTCACAAGCTTAAGGTAATCATGATCTGCTGAGTGTTAGTAGGACGAGAATATCGATGATTTATTTGTGAAATAGTTTCATTAATATTCGAAATAGTTCCGACAGGAACCGGAAGCGTTTCAGAGTCACCGGAAGGGTTTTGGAGAGTATCGGGTAATATTGGGTATTACCGATAAATAATATATAGGTGGAAAATGTTTCCGGGGCTGTTAAATTATATATAATATGCTCTAGTAATTGTTAGAGGGCTTTTATATTTAATTTAATATCAACGGGCCTTAAAAGGCCAAACGGTGGAAGGCATATTGGGCCCAATATGGGTGGCGCCCCCTCTCCCATGGAAAGAGGGGAGGGGAGGCCGAATTGGAGGGGGTTTCCCCCTCCTTGGCCGGCGCAAAGGTGAAGGGAAACCTTCCTCCTTGTGGCTGCCCTTCCCTTTCCTCCTAACCTATATATACTAGAGGATTTGGTGTTAGTTGTACACACAAGTTTTGGAGCCTCCTCTAGTTCTTCTAGTTCTAGTTCTAGTTGGTCCTAGTTGACTAATTAGAGCTAGGTCTAGTTCCTCTAATCCTCATAATTAGAAGCCCAGTGTGGTTCTAATCTCCTCCCTCTAATTCTCCGGCGACGATTAGCTCTGGACGGCGAAGCGCTGCCGGATTGTGAAGACCGTACGCTTGCAACCAAGTAGAGAGGCCGTGCTTTCGGTCTTCCGTTCGAGGGATCGTTTGAGGGCGGTTCGCGGGATCGTCAACGGTTCGAGGGACTCCAAGTACGATCTACACCGACTCGTCTACTTTCGCTGCACTCCGGAGTCGGTAACGATTGTTGATCCAAACCCCATAGGCATCTTCATATTGTTCCTGGGTGATCGTAGGGCGATTTTTTTTTTGTTTTCTACTACGTTTCCCAACAGCAAGATGCTAGTCTTCATTAGGATAGGCTTCTCCCCCTCTACTCTGGCATTTCTGCAGTATAGTCCACAGACATACCCATTTCTTTGATACCGATGCATAATTAGCATAGATCTAATGTAAGTCTTGCGAGTACTTTGGATGAGTACTCACGGTCGCTTTGCTATTCTTTTCCTCTACCCGGTTGCTGCAATCAGATGATGGAGCCCAGGAGCCAGAGGATCCCGAGCTTGGCTACTACGTGGAGATCGAGGACTAGGAGTAGTTCGGAGGTCCCAGGCAGGAGGCCTTGCCTCTTTCGATCAGTGTCGCTGTTTGTTTATGCCTTCTTAAGGCAACCCCTTGTTTGATCTGTCTGTACCCAGACTTATTTGTATTTGTACTGATGTATCCCCGGGTCCTCGTGACCCCTATTGTAATATAAAGATTTGAACTTGAATTTGTGTCTTAGAGTTGTGTTGTGATATCCTACCGTGAGTCACTGATCTTGATCGTGCATGCTGCGTGTATGTTTAGTGCACGGTTGAGTTCGGGGGCGTCACACCTGCTGTCCATTATCATATCTCTACGTTAATCAAATGAGCATGAAGGCTTCCACACCTTACTATCCACCGTTAAGAAGACGTGCTCCAACTCTAAGCGATAATTCTTCCGTCTTTCAGCCGAACAAGTTACCCCGGTTTTTGTTCAGAAAAGATAATTTCTCTCTTCTCCTTTTTCTTGAAGAGCCAAGCCTATCCCATGTCACTGCAATTTTTTTCCCTTTTTTGGGCGTGACATGTAAAGATATGCTTGGTTCTTTGTATTGATAATGGGGTTTTTCACAAGTTATTCAATTTTTGTTTCCATTATTCTTTTTACCGTAAAAGCAACTTGTCATTTTTATTATATACCTTGATCATGAGCTTTTTCACTTCACCAAGTAGTTATAGGAAAACTAAAATAAAGGTGGTCTATCCCATCAAGTTGTCAACCTCTTCTTTCCGATCGATACTAGAGATGTGGAAGACTTATAATCATCTTTCTTAAGAAGAAATATTTAGCACGCAGTAGAGCCTAACATTCGAAGCAATTTCAGACAAAACACCATAATAGAGCATTCATCTAAACATCCATGACTCATTGGATAAGACTCCTCCCTCTATCAAAGGAAGCAGGATTGTCCACATTTATTCAAACTAAACAAAGTCCTTAACTGAAATTTAACTAAAGAGAGATAAGAGATACAAAGGGCATCAAAATCCCCCCAAGCTAAACATGCTAAGCCAGTTGGATTCATTTAGCCTCCTTTTTATTGATACCAGTGTTCTTCTCTGGAGGTGATGTGGCGACGCCGGTGAGTGCGTCGATCATAAGCTTGTTGGCAACCTCCAGGTCCGTGATACGAGAACGGTACATGCGCAACGTCTCATCTTGGTTGGCGATGATCCTCAAGCTTGTATTCAGCGCCTCACGAGTCTTGGTATGGTTTTTCTACGAAACAAAGAAATAGGTAAAAAACTGGAACTAGCACTAAGTTAATAGGTTAGTACATAAAAATAATATAAAATAGCATATAAAGCATACAAGAATGATAATATAATAGCATGAAATAATCAAAAATTATAGATACGTTGGAGACGTATCAGATGCTTACTCCAAGTTTGTGCTCAACCAGAAGAGCAATGTTAAAGTTGGCAAGGCTCCTGGTCGGGTTGGGCTGCGTGGGATGAAAAACATTATCATCGTCGTTCAGATCGTCGTGATTGTAGTACTGTTTTATTATTGTGATCGGTGTGATCATATGTAAGGTGCAATGAGAACTTGTTAGAGTGATAGATGGTAAGCTCACCACATAGGGTACAAGGTAAGCACACCTGGTCGAACGTATACAACCAAAAAGCGTGCACTGCATCAGCACAGCCATAAGAAGGCAACCAAACACGGGGGTCGAATTGATGCTATCATGCAGGCAAGCCATATGTAGGTTACCAAACCATGAGCAGAACATGATTTTCAACCTGCATTTGCCGAGTCTGTCTAAGATGAGCCACATATGCAAGGAGGCAAAACAATGCAAGTTACAAAACGCGTCCATAGCGGTCGTGGTCGTGCGTGGCTCCTACCTCTTCTTCTCCTTTGATTTTTCTTTTTGAAATATTCTCCTTTGATTCACATCAGACAACTACTAGATCTAATTACGGGTGATGTTTGGTATTGTGCGACTCAATCTCCATCAGCCTAAGACATACAATAGGGCACCAACTGGATGTCAAACAAGGGCATTTGTGTCATGATCGGCTGGATCCCCGTTAGCTCTTCGAGGATCCGACCGGGTATGGCGGGTGCTGGAGACTACGACAGCTACTGTTATGATCGTGCGAACAGTGTCGCTGTGAATTGCGGCTTTTTTGTACGTGGAGACTACGACCACTACGAGCAGTGGCGGAGCTACGTGCCAATGGTTGGGCGGGCAGATAGAGCAGAGCACATGATTTTTTTGCACTCACGACTTATTCCTCTCTCAGGCCCATTGATTTGAAGCAAAACAGGGCGGGCCACGGCCAGGTTTTGCTTCAACGAAGCTCCGCCACTGACTACGAGGACGACTTGCAAGGAGGTGGCAACGTGTGGTATGCATGCGCGCACTAGTGATGTGCGTGCGAGGGGCTGGGAAAAAACAGGGACCGAATCGAACGGTTACGCATGTATCGGTCGTGAGGCCAGATCTGGCGACTAGCATTGGCCCAGAAAGTACGCATACTTCGAGTAAACATTGTACGTCGCTCGCATTTGTCTACTCCCTTTTTCCTTCCCCTCTCGCAACGCGATTAGGGAAAGCCTTCTTCCCTTCAATCTCTGCCGACGAGCCCGTGGATTCGCCTCCCCTCCGCCTGCCGCTCCGGCGGCCGGTGGCGGGGAGGGTATTCCTGGTGCCTCGGCTTAGATAGGTAGGGTTTTGGTTCTCGCAAGGGCGGCGCTCAGACGGATGGCGGCGCTTCTTCTTCGAGTCAGT
The DNA here is from genome assembly GCA_039707655.1 of Elymus sibiricus. Classification (NCBI taxonomy): domain Eukaryota; kingdom Viridiplantae; phylum Streptophyta; class Magnoliopsida; order Poales; family Poaceae; genus Elymus; species Elymus sibiricus. Next base: position 12,007,978 of record CM077674.1, on the reverse strand, counting down.
CTTCCGGGCTCCGATCCTCCTCAAGTTCGTTCTTCGGGACGGATTAGACGGAGCTCCGGCCTATATTCCTGCCAGCTCCTTGGAGCGGCAAGGTTAGGGTTTCTCGTCCTGCGTACGCAACGGCGAGATTTGGTGTCAGGTTCTTCAGATCGATTCAAGGATTCAATGGCGACGACTGCGGCTCCCGAACGCTGGTCCTTAGGGGCACGTGTACGAAGACTTCTCAGCTGACATCGACAAGGTCAGGACGGCTCCGGTATGGGAGCGGCGACAGCGGCGCGTTGGCGGCTCGTTCTGGCGGCGGCAATGGTAGTTCGGTTGTCCATGGACCTCGATGTAACTTTTATTATGTTTGGGGTGTTTTGTACTTCCGGTGAATCTTTTTAATAAATCTGATTTTCGCAAAAAAAAAACTGAATTTCTAAAATACTGTAAAAAAACTGAATTTCTACAATCCCAGTTTCACTCTTCAATGGAATCGCAGCAGCTCTCCTGCTATTTTTCATAAAAAAATAATCTGTTTCAAAGAAATTCTTGAACAAGAATAGTTCGCCGTATACTGGTTTTCCAGAAGAAGAAAAAAAACGTTCGAGCGAGCACCGTCGCCGTCTCCCCCCACCTCCGGGGGTCAGCGCCTACTGCGGCGGTGGCAGCGACGCATCCCCGCTGGCTCCTTGGAAGCAGGTTGCAGGCGAAATAGCCACAAGCACCGCCGCTGCCTTCATCTGCGCTCCACGCACCGCCGGCGGCAGCCAACTCTCCCAGCGTCGTCCCGAAATTTCGCCTCCGACTGAATCTCAGCAGCCAGCGGCTACGCAGCTCACCTCTCCCTGCCGGCCCCTGCAAGCTCCCGGAGGTACGTGTGCTATGCGATTCAGGGATTCTTGTTAGTGAACTGTATTAGGTCCTAATTGCTTGTTCAGGGATCCTGTGTCAACCCTGCTCACTGAACTACAACTAGGCATTTGGTGTATTGCAGGTACGGTTCAGTTTCATTACTGCAGGAATCCTGACAATGGTTTCTTTTCTTTTCTTTGAATTTTCTGACAATGGTTTCTTGCTTATCAGCATTCAGAATTTTTTTTTCATTTGCATACAAGACAGCTATTCTGTTTGATGATAGCTACGTACTTCGAATTTGTGTACACACAGTAGTACTTCAAATTTTCTCATGTTATCACATCTGTGCACGACTTGTGTACAGAATATGAACTGCACATTCCTTGTCCTGCTCTGCACTGCCCCAACTGTCTTCACTCGAGCCACTGCACTAACCTGGTCCGCTACCGCTGCTTGGCTACATCAACAGACTTGTTCTAATAGATAACTTTTGTGAATAAACTAGAGACAAATTTGTTTGTGTACTGCCTAGTACGTATACTGCCGTGAGGTGTTAGGTTCTACCGCATTGTCAGGATGTTTTGTATGTTGTAAGAAAAGTTGATATCATCTTTTACTCTTATTAATTCTCAGAGTTAAAATATTGGCTATAGGGAGTACTACCTAAATAAGTGTCGTTGATTTAGTACAACTTTAAAGTAGGGAGTACTACCTTGTTCGGGATGTTTTATATGCCGGTTCAAAAATTGATATCATCTTTTATCTTATTATTTCTCAGAGTTAAAATATTGCCTATATATTACCCTTCCTACAATACCTCCCGGCCAGCCTCCGCAAGCTCCTGGAGGTTCTTGTCCTCTCTGCGATTCTCGTTAGTGAATCTAATTAGGTCCTAATTGCTTGTTCCGTCCCATGGATCAACAAGGATGTCTGAAGTTCCATTGCCCTGCAATTTCCAACAGGGCCAGAGATTCAGACAGCAGGCCGAAACAGACCGCCCCCTCGCATGCATATAAAACCAGGCTCGGATTCTCGCGGCGAGCCGCGGTGCTCGGTGTCAAGACTGCACAGTGACCAGGCAATTAGTGTCTTGTGCAGGTATGGTTCAGTTTCATTTCTGCAGGGATTTTGACAATGGTTTTCTGCTTATCAATGGAGATTGTTTTCATTATTGCATACAAGCCAGCTACTTCAAATTTGTATCCTCAGAGCAGTACTTCACACAAATCTGAATAATGATCAATCCAAAGAAGATCCTTCAGTGTGCGGGAGGAAACTCTGATGCAACCCATTGATGTCTCCGATGCCCCTTGGCGGAGCTCCATTCTGACGTTGTAGCCTCCTTCGAGTCAGAAACTTCTGCCTTCTCCGTTGACCAGTGAATTGGTTCCGACAGGTCAGCACAAAATAGAACCAAGCTATTTTTTCTTGAGCCCTTCCTTTTTAGCCATAGTTTCCGTGCTAATGAGGAAGCAACATTGACAGTTTCCATAATAATGATTGTATACTAGCATGGGGAATCGAATTATTAAAAAGCTACCAAAAACGAAAAGCTCTCCGCTAAATGCAACAATATATATTATTGCCAAATCAACAAGATAAAAGGAAATAGATGGCCTTCTAACGGAATGAAGGATAATTTTTTTTTATTTAGAAAAGGAGGTTAAAACCCCCGGCCTCTGCACCAATCGATGCATACAGCAATCTTTATTAATTATTCAACAAAGGTCTGACAAGAACATACGTCAAGCCACCCGAAGCCACTTCTCACACCTACAAACTCGATAATGTGAAGTGCTCTCACTCCCCATATCTAAAACCGGTGTCGTCGCCGATCCATCCACATAACGTATCGGAACATATAACCGGTGCAGCAAATCTAATGCGTACACCACATGCACACGTTTTAGAGGCCGCCATCATCCTCGAACCGCTGACCCATCTTCAAGAAAGAGATCCGCATCATCCTTGCCAGTCCGTCCATCCATCGACGCCACCACGACGCCCAACGGCACCACCTCCCTGCGCGCAAACTGCTGAGCACGTCGCGGTCACCGCCGGTACACCGCAGCACCATGCCGCCAAGTACTACCAGCCGACACAACTTGAAGTCTCTGGAAGATTTGTTGTGCGTAGCACCTGCCGAACAGGCATGACACAGCGTAGCACCTGTCGGTCAGGCATGACTTGACATCTCCACCGAAGCTCCGTGCAAGACGAAGCCGCTCCACCTCCTGCCTCTGTCCTCCGGCGCTACTCCACAAACGATACTCCCAAGAGAGAAACGACACCGCAGTGCCGCTATCGTCCGATCTGGAAGACTAGATCCTAGGGTTTCCCCCGGAGCAGTACGAGTGGGTCGACAGTAGTTACATGACGATGCCTTCATCAAGGTAACGGCGCAGAACACCGCCATCGCCCGCCGACGGCTCGGTTTTCAACAGCAACTATGGCTCCCCGACTCGCAGCTGGGACTAGATGACGGATCTCGAGATCCGACCACCCAGCCACAGGCCGACCACCTCCGACGGAGGAGATGACCACCACCGCCGGCTGCACCGGGCAGATCAGATCTGACCGGAGGGGCCGCCGACGTGTCCACCGTGAAACATATCCAATAGCATTCATGGTGAAACTCTGTTACAGCAGAAAGCCTACAAATGGACCTGCATGACAGTAAACTCATGTTACAGCGCAAGTACACATTAAGTGGAGTAGCTTATTGGGAGCACTTCACCATCTTCAGAAGACCATCGCCATCAACTTGTACTGCAAAATAAAAATGTCACGTGAACAGGCCGGACAAAACAGAGTCGGTCTACAGTTCCAGTGTCGTGCCATGGCTGCTGCCCTGCACCCGTCAGCTCTGTAACATTCTGTAGTATCGATGGCAGGTTACCATGTCGTCTTCCTCCCTCTCTGCTGGCCGCTGGCGTCCATGAGGACATCCTCCGGAACCAACAAGCACACCTTTAATATGGTTATCAAGGTTTCCGCCCTGCATATAGTCGAAGCAGAGAATTCGCTCCTTTATTGTAGCCATATTTAGTTCTCCATTGTGCTCAATAATTTTTTTCCGTGATTCATAGCAGTAGCCAATTAATTGTACTACATTTTCATGGTGGACCTTGCTAAGGTTACGGAATTCATTTTTAAAATCCGTATCATCAAGTCCTAGCAAGGGATGAAGCTTCTTCACTGCAATCTCTTTCCCATTATGCAGTCCCTGTTCAGTTGACTTGTTAATATTGCTCGGAAAGTAATACCACAGTTTCTAGTCAACAATGTGTACCATTGTTTTTAGATAATGTAAGAGAGAACTATTCCGACCTCTTACAGGTGTATCATTTGGAAACTAGTATCTAGATATGACAAAAAAAAGTCCATGGGTCTCGGTAAATCAAGGGTAACTATAGTAAGAAAATGTAGGAAGAGTAGCCAAAGTAGGAGTAACATAGGTGGTAACATGTATGCAACCTAAGCAAAAAAGATAAATGTGGCAAGTATTTAAAGCGAAAAGAGATAAATGAAGCAACATAATATGTTTCCACCACATAGCGCTTTCCACTGAAAAATGAGTCTACAAAGTAATAAATGAATGTATCTATGTTATCTCACCTATGACATTATCCACTATAGAGGTAGTACTGACATAGAGTAGTAGCATATGCATATTAGTAGTCCAAGTTACATCCCACTATGACTAGCCTAATGGAGAAAACACAATTTACGAGGGCACGCGGAGCAAGTCCGCGTGCCTTTCCGCGCGTCTTGGTAAATCAAGGGTAGTAATAGAGAAAAATATAATTTCTTAGACTGTAATTTGTCTTTCCGATGTCATTACTACCTAGTAGACTGTAATGAGTAGAACTAAATTATTCACTAGTACAATTTTGGACGGGACAATTTCACAGATCTTTTACCTCGCCAAAAATATTTCAATTATAACTATTTGGAATGGTTATTACATTACAAATATCAATTAATGTAAGGTATACGGTACTCTTCTACTATTTAGATACTTATTAGTGCCCATCTAATTACTACTAGTGGCTAGTACATGTACTAGGAGCAATGTCCAAACGGTTACTGTATACTATAGTTAATTTAAGAGCAGTCAACTAGGAAATAAGAAAGGGTGTGTCTAGGGCTCATCTAGATGTGACATAACTATGTCATATCTAAGTATGACATCAGCGTCACCTCATCTCATAACAAGCCCAGCCCCCTCGTGTGTTTGTTTGTTTGTTTATTTGTTTGTTTTTCTTTTTATTTGCATGGAATTGGCATCCCTTCGTGTCTCGGTCGCTGCTTAGCTTAATTTGGTGTTTTGGTTGTTGGTTCGCATGCACAGGCGCAGCGTTTAACGATCGCGATGGATGGAACGAAATGGAACCTCAGCTGGAGATTGCAGAGTGACGGCAGTCAGGTACGTATAGGCCGTTTCGACTTTCGAAATGGACATTTTTGTGTAGCACGCGTGGAATTGGCATCTCCGGGAAACAGCCGTACATTAATTCATTTTTTTGTTTATTTTTTGCAAAATGTTGCTCCATTAAGCTAGCTAGCCGCTCCACATGGTGCACTTAGCTGCATGCTTCTCAGAGCGTACGTGGATTCTGCTAGCTCCTCTTGTTGGCCTGGACGGTTTGGTTTGGCTTTGCTTGGATTGGTTTATGAAAAAGGAAAGAAAAACTGTGTGATTTATTTCATATTTATTTTTCCATCCCCACAAACAAAATAATTTTGCAGCCAAGACCCCAACATTTTGCACTCAACACCTTAAAGGTTTAGTTTTTTACAAACAAGGCCAAAATTTCGACAAGTCGTGTGAATTTTCACCGGAAATTTCGGCAGCATAATGCGTCGCTTGCACAACAATTGCACCACGGCCATGCCTTGTATTTTGTATCACGTGGAAGGGAAACACTGCATGCCATTACAACAAGGACAACAAGCTTTGCTACGAATTAGAAAGGAATTAGCAAATTTGAAAAATGTCAACGAATTCAAAAAATTAGCGAATACGAAAAATGTTCGTTAAATTAAAAAATGTCCATGAATTTGGAAAAAGTTTATGAATTTATTCACAAAAAAAGAAAAACATGAATTTGAAAAAAAATCATGATTTTTAAAAAAAGTTCATGATTTTAAGAAAATGTTCATGACTTTTTATGAAAAAGATGAAAATGAAAAAAAGGAAAAAAATCATGAATACTTTTTAAAAATGTGGACATACAACTAGACGAAAACCCTCCTCCCGCCCCTAATTGCGGTCTCGTGCGGGCATGCAGTTGCGTGTCGAGGGTGGACTTGCAACTGGGACAAAAATGGGTCGGGCCTAGTTGCGTGTCGAGGGTGGACTTGCAACTGGGACAAAAATGGGTCGGACCGCCAGTTGCGCATCGAGGGTGGACTTGCAACTGGGACAAAAAAAAGGCAGGCACCCCCCAATTGCATGTCGAGGGTGGAGTCGCAACTGGGGACAAATATGGGTCAACCACTGGGGCATCGCCGACGCGCGCGCGCGGGGGGGGGGGGGGGGGGGGGGGGGGGGCTCGTCACCGGCGTCCTCCGACACCATCATCTTCAGGCTTCTCGCCCCCGTCTCCCCCCCCCCCACCCTCTTCTCTCTCCTTTTCAACCGATTTTCAAACAGTGGTGCGAAACAACCAGAAAAGTTTAGGGATAAGGAAAATTAAAAAAAAAAGATTTGTTACTGTTGAAATTTTTTTGCAGGAAAACCCTCAAAAGTGTTAAGACATTTTGGGCAACTACAAAAAAAGACGTTTTGGGTAGCTAAAAAAAGAAATGGGGATATATAGTTTGATTTGTTAAAAATGTTAGGTTTTTCTAAAAAAATAAAACCTTAGGCACAAAAAAATGTTGCATGTAGGCGTTGGACTTGCGATTGGGATAAGGATTGAGGTCGAGTTGCATGTTAAAGATGGACTTGCAACTGGAACAAAGCCCCCCACCTCCCCAAGTTGCGTGTCGAGGGTAGACTTGGAATTTGGACCAAAAATGGGTTAGGCCCAGTTGCGTGTCAAGGGTGGACTTGCAACTAAGACAAAAAGGCGGGCCCCCAGTTGCATGTCGGAGGTGGGCTTGCAACTGGGATGAAAAATGGGTTGAGCACCCCAGTTGCATGTCAAGGGTGGACTTGCAACTAGGACAAAAAGGGTCGCCCCCCTCCCCTGGTTGCCTGTCGGGAGAGTTGTGTGCCAAAGGTGGACATGTAACTGGGTCGGGAGATTTGCGTGCCAAAGGTGGAAATGCAACTGGGTCCGGTAGGGCCAAGTTGCGTGTCAATGGTGGACATGCAACTGGGTAGGTGTCAGGAGCAAGTTGCGTGTCGAGGATGTACATGCAACTGAGTCGGGTGAATTGCATGTCGGGGGTGAACATGCAACTGGGACAAAAATGGGTTGGACCCTCAGTTGCGTGTCAATGATGGACTTGCAATTGGGACAAGAACAAAAGGCGGGCCCCCCAATTGCATGTCGGGGGTGGAGTTGCAACTGGGACAAAAAGGGTCGGGCCCCCAGTTGCGTGTCGACGGTGGACTTGCAACTAGGACAAAAATGGGTCGGGCCCAGTTGCGTATCGAGGGTGGACTTGCAACTGGGACAAAAAAAGGCGCCCCCCCCCCCCCAATTGCATGTCGGGCGTGGAGTTGCAACTGGGGACAAAATGGGTCGCCCCCCCCCCCCACACACACACAATTGTGTGTCGATGGTGGACTTGCAATTGTGACAAAAATGGGTAGGGCACAAGGCGGGCCCCTCCAGTTGCATGTCGGGGATGGAGTTGCACAAAAAAAGGATGGGCCCCCCAGTTGCGTGTGGAGAGTGGACTTGCAACTAGGACAAAAATGAGGTTCGAGCCCAGTTGCATATTGAGGGTGGACTTTTAACCGGGACAAAAAAAAGCTGGGCACCCCCCAATTGCATGCCGGGGGTGGACTCGCAACTAGGGACAAATATGGGTCAACCACTGGGGCATCGCCGAGGGCGGGGGGGGGGGGAGGGGGGCTCGTCACCGGCGACCTCCGACGCCATCATCTTCAGGCTTCTCGCCCCCGTCTCCCCCCCCCCTCTTCTCTCTCATTTTCAACTGATTTCAAATAGTGGTGCGAAACAACCAGAAAAACTTTAGGGATAAGGAAAATTTAAAAAAAAAGTGTCGTTACTGTTTAAATTTTTTGCAGGAAAACCCTCAAAAGTGTGAAGACATTTTGGGCAACTACAAAAAAAGACGTTTTGGGTAGCTAAAAAAAGAAATGGGGATATATAGTTTGATTTGTTAAAAATGTTAGGTTTTAAAAAAAACCTTAGGCACAAAAAAATGTTGCATGTAGGCGTTGGACTTGCGATTGGGACAAGGATCGAGGTCGAGTTGCATGTTAAAGATGGACTTGCAACTGGAACAAAGCCGCCCCCCTCCCCAAGTTGCGTGTCGAGGGTAGACTTGGAATTTGGACCAAAAATGGGTTAGGCCCAGTTGCGTGTCAAGGGTGGACTTGCAACTAGGACAAAAAAAAGGCGGGCCCCCAGTTGCATGTCGTAGGTGGACTTGCAACTAAGATGAAAAATGGGTTGAGCACCCCAGTTGCATGTCAAGGGTGGACTTGCAACTAGGACAAAAAGGGTCGCCCCCCTCCACTGGTTGCCTGTCGGGAGAATTGTGTGCCAAAGGTGGACATGTAACTGGGTCGGGAGAGTTGCGTGCCAAAGGTGGACATGCAACTGGGTAGGTGTCGAGAGCAAGTTGCGTGTCGAGGATATACATGCAACTGAGTCGGGTGAGTTGCATGTCGGGGGTGAACATGCAACTGGGACAAAAATGGGTTGGACCCCCAGTTGTGTGTCAATGATGGACTTGCAATTGGGACAAGAAAAAATGGCGGGCTCCCCCAATTGCATGTCGGGGGTGGAGTTGCAACTGGGGCAAAAAGGGTCGGGCCCCCAGTTGCATGTCGAGGGTGGACTAGCAACTGGGACAAAAATGGGTCGGGCCCAGTTTCGTATCGAGGGTGGACTTGCAACTGGGACAAAAAAAAGGCGGGCCCCCCAATTGCATGTCAGGCGTGGAGTTGCAACTGGGGACAAAATGGGTCGCCCCCCCACCAGTTGTGTGTCGATGGTGGACTTGCAATTGGGACAAAAATGGGCAGGGCGCAGGGCGGGCCCCTCCAGTTGCATGTCGGGGGTGGAGTTGCACAAAAAAAGGACGGGCCCTCGAGTTGCGTGTCGAGAGTGGACTTGCAACTAGGACAAAAATGAGGTTCGGGCCCTGTTGCATATTGAGGATAGACTTTTAACTGGGACAAAAAAAAGGCGGGCACCCCCCAATTGCATGTCGGGGGTGGATTCGCATCTGGGGACAAATATGGGTCGACCACTGGGGCGTCGCCGAGGGGAGGGGGGCTCGTCACCGGCGACCTCCGATGCCATCATCTTCAGGCTTCTCGCCCCCGTCTCCCCCCTCTTCTCTCTCCTTTTCAACCGATTTCAAACAGTGGTGCGAAACAACCAGAAAACTTTAGGGATAAGGAAAAAATAAAATAAAAAGATTTGTTACTGTTGAATTTTTTTGCAGGAAAACCCTCAAAAGTGTTAAAACATTTTGGGCAACTACAAAAAAAAAGACGTTTTGGGTAGCTAAAAAAAAGAAATGGGGATATATAGTTTGATTTGTTAAAAATGTTAGGTTTTTCTAAAAAAATAAAACCTTAGGCGCAAAAATATGTTGCATGTAGGCGTTGGACTTGCGATTGGGACAAGGATCGAGGTCGAGTTGCATGTTAAAGATGGACTTGCAACTGGAACAAAGCCCCCACCTCCCAAGTTGCGTGTCGAGGGTAGACTTGGAATTTGGACCAAAAATGGGTTAGGCCCAGTTGCGTGTCAAGGGTGGACTTGCAATTAGGACAAAAAAAAGGCGGGCCCCCAGTTGCATGTCAGAGGTGGACTTGCAACTGGGATGAAAAATGGGTCGAGCACCCCGGTTGCATGTCAAGGGTGGACTTGCAACTAGGACAAAAAGGGTTGGCCCCTCCCCTGGTTGCCTATCGGGAGAGTTGTGTGCCAAAGGTGGACATGTAACTGGGTCGGGAGAGTTGCGTGCCAAAGGTGGACATGTAATTGGGTCGGGAGAGTTGCGTGCCAAAGGTGGACATGCAACTGGGTCCGGTAGGGCCAAGTTGCGTGTCAATGGTGGACAGGCAACTGGGTAGGTGTCTGGAGCAAGTTGCGTGTCGAGGATATACATGCAACTGAGTCGGGTGAGTTGCATGTCGGGGGTGAACATGCAACTGAGAGAAAAATGGGTTGGACCCACAGTTGCGTGTCGATGATGGACTTGCAATTGGGACAAGAAAAAAAGGCGGGCCCCCCAATTGCATGTCGGGGGTGGAGTTGCAACTAGGGCAAAAAGGGTCGGGCCCCCAGTTGCCTGTCGAGGGTGGACTTGCAACTGGGACAAAAATGGGTTGGGCCCAGTTGCGTATCGCGGGTGGACTGGCAACTGGGACAAAAAAATGGCGGGCCCCCCTATTGCATGTCGGGCGTGGAGTTGCAACTGGAGACAAAATGGGTCCCCCCCCACCAGTTGCGTGTCGATGGTGGACTTGCAATTGGGACAAAAATGGGTAGGGCGCAGGGCGGGCCCCTCCAGTTGCATGTCGGGGGTGGAGTTGCACAAAAAAAGGACGGGCCCTCCAGTTGCGTGTAGCGAGTGGACTTGCAACTAGGACAAAAATGAGGTTCGAGAAAGTTGCATATTGAGAGTGGACTTTTAACTGGGACCAAAAAAAGGCGGGCCCCGCCAGTTGCATGTCAAGGATGGAGTTGCAACTGGGACAAAAAGGGTCGGGGCCCCCGTTTGCGTGTCGTCGGTGGACTTGCAACTAGGACAAAAATGGGGTTCGGGCCTCGTTGCGTATCAAGGGTGAACTTTTAGCTGGGACAAAAAAAGGCGGGCCCCCAGTTGCATGTGGGGGGTGGAGTTGTAACTGGGACAAAAAAGGGTCGAGCCCCCAGTTACGTGTCGGGGATGGATTTGCAACTAGGAGAAAAATGGGTCGGACCCAGTTGCGTATCGAGAATGGACTTGCAACTGGGACAAAAATTGGTCGGGTCATCTGGATGAGATTTAGCAAATCCGTTTATTACGACTTAGATGACAAACACTTATGTCCCTACCACAAATCTACATTCGTGTTGAAAAGACATACAGTTGCGGTCAGAGGGTGATGCTTTGCAGTTGCGTGTCTAATAGGAGACATGCAACTGGCCTCTCAAACAAAACACTTTCGCCCCTCAAATTGCAGTCGCATTGAAAACATACGGGTACAGAATAGGAACGACACTTGCAATTATGTGTTTGGTGGTGAACATGCAACTAACACCGACAAAAAAATTCATGAATTTTAAAAAGTTCAGGGATTTAAAAAAAAGAAATAAAAAATGAAAAAATAAGAAAGAAAAAACAAAGAGAAAAAACAAAAATAGTAAACCGAACAAAAACTGACAAAAAAACCAAAAAATCCGGTTGAAGAAAATGTGAGTGAGAAGAGACAGTGGGGAACGGGGTGCTGAAAAGCACTTGAAGAGAGAGCTAGCCTGACTCTTCCAATTCTCCAGGAAGCCCGCATGGAAAAAAAAAAAGACCACACACTCACAGACCAGGGCCAGACAAAAAGGCAACACAATAACAACACAGGCCCCCGACGGACAACCAGCGCGCGCACGTGAAAGATCATCGTTGCACGAAAATTATAGCGCCTTTAAATCGTGTGGTGTGAGACTTAGATGTGACATAACTAAAAAACATCTAGATGTGAATTAGCAAATCCGAATAAGAAAGGTGGCGGGCGGTTGAACCTGTGCGTATAGTAGTAACCGAATTGGTACTAATTTTTTAAGAGTATTTCTATTTTGCCCATGGTCTATTACTATGCACCCTAATTTTGTGTCGGGGCGGGAAAATTATGGTGCCTAAGTAACAGAAATAATCTGGTTAGTATATTGTCCACTGATTTCCTTCTCCTTTACTACCATGTCGAAGGAAAAGTAGAATATTAAGCGGGGCGGGGAAGTGGTGGGCACAGCAGTAACTTTAATCGAAAGGTGTTGAAGTGTATACCTTATAAACATTTCCATACCCACCACTGCCGACTTTGTTTTCCTCGGAAAAGTTGTCTGTGACAGTTTCAAGCACATGGAGTTTAAAATCCATGTTGTTATGGAGTATTGTCCTATCTGACTTATATTCAATCTTCTTCCTGAGGCAATAAAAGAAAAACATGTAAGTCCAGACAGAGCTATTCACAAAGAGTAGTAACTGTCGCCACGCCGGGGCGTAATTTGTACACCTTGGAAAGCAGAGCCAACTCGTGCAGGAGCAATGATGAATCACATAGTAGCAATGAAATTGCAGGTTACGGCATGACAGCACTCACCTGCAAGGCTGTGGACGACGGGGTGTGGAGGAGTCGGCGGCGCGGATGGTGTGGGGATGTTGCGGCGGCGACAGGCACTAATTGAGGAGGTAGCGAGGCGAAGGAGACGGCCCGGAGACGACAGCGACCGCTGGGGTGTGGGAAAAGAGGATGGACCACGATAACACCCGAACGTTCAGGGAGGGGAGGGATCAGATCGAACGTCTCGTTCGATCCAGGAGAGAGGACCGAACGAACGATTTCGTTGGTTACTATCTCCCACCCTCCCGAACGACCTCTCCCACTCTTCTTCAGTGGGTCAGCCCAATGGCTCCTTCTCGCAAAAAAAAAAAAAAAAAAAAAAAAAAAAAAAAAAGCCCAATGGCTCCAACGGACCACCCCAAAAACGCCAATGAATTGAAGAATTAAAAAAACAAAGAATTGCATTTTCTGTAGGGCAAAAACTGCTACTGCCTCTCCCAACTAATAGATAAAAACAAAAAGAGGCCTAAAAAATGCACTGGACCAAGAAAACTCTCCTTAAAAATAACCTAGAAAATCCATAGTACGCGAAAAAAAGTTGCCATACTCTAATGAACAAAACTATCATATAATCATGAAAAAAGGTATATTACTGAAATTTACATGATTTGCCATGATGTTCATACACACTTCGTTACAATTGAGTGCGGAAAGTTTGCCATGACATTATGAAAAAACAGAAAAATACAAAAAATGGACATATAGGATAGAAGAAAAAAGATTTCTACAAAAATTGTCATTGGGCGTGTATAAAAAAATAGCAATGCCATATCAATCTATCAAAATTTCTTAAATTTGCCATCTTTCAAATACACAATGTAAAAAGCAGGAAAATTTGCCATGGCAAATTAAACTAAAATTTGCCATCTGAATAAAAGTATTTTTGCCATGGCAAAAATGGAGTAAATTGTGTCATGGCAAAAATGGATTAAATTTTGCCATGGAAAAAAATAAAAATTGCCATGGGAACACAAGTATATTTACCATGCTACATAGTAAAATTTGCCATGTTCTAGAAAATGTAAATTTGCCATCATATTTAAATTAAAATTGCCAAGCTCTCTACAATAAATATGACATGGCAAAAACAAAGTAAAATTTGCCATGTCATTAAAAAATATGCCATGGCAAAAATGGATTAAATTTGTCCATGGCAAAAATGGAGTAATTGTGCCATGGACATAAATTAAAAGTTGCCATTCCTACACAAGTATATTTGCCGTGCTACATATTAAAATTTGTCATGTTCTGGAAATGTAAAATTGCCATCATATTTAAATTAAAAATTGCCATGCTCTATACAATAAATTTGCCATGTCAAAAAAATAGAGTAAAATTTGCCATGTCATTAAAAAGTAAAGTTGTCATGGCAAGAAAAACGTAGAAAAAGTTCCACTTTTGGCCGTGAATAAAAGTATTTTTGCCATGCCCTGTGAACTACAATTGCCATGCACCGTTTGCCAAAAACATCTTAAGTATGCCATGGCAAGTTTGCCATGTTTTTGAAACATGCTAAGTTGCCATGTTTTTGAACATCTATAACTTTGCATGTTTTCGAACATGGCAAAGTTGCCATGGCAAGTTGCCATGGCAAGTTTGCCATGTTTTTGAAACATGCTCAGTTGCCATGTTTTGAACATCTATAACTTTTCCATGTTTTCGAACATGTCAAAGTTGCCATGGCAAGTTTGCCATGTTTTTCAGCCTCCTAATGCTCCTGTTGAACCAACCCGCTCCTGTTGACGTGAGCCTCCTAATGCTCTTGTTGAAGGTAAAGTTTTTCCATGGCAAAATGAAGTAAAATTGACATGGCAAATTTTTGTTTTCTCTACTTTGTTTTTGCCATGGCAATAATATAGGTAATTTGCCATGGTCAGATAAAGTAAATTTGCCATGGTCCAAAAAAGGTGTATTTGCCATGAGCGATTGGAGTAAAATTTGCCATGTATGTTAGATTAAATTTGCCATGTATTTAAATGTAAATTTGCCATGGCAAATGAAGGTAATATTTTGCCATGGCAAAATAAAGTAAAACTTGACATGGCAAAGTAGAGAAAAATGACATGTTTGTTAATATAAATTTGCCATGTATTTAAAAGTAAATTTGCCATGGCAATGTAGGTAAAGTTTTGCCATGGAAAAAATAAAGTAAATTTTGACATGACAAAGTAGAAAGTTAAAATTGCATGGCCAAATGTAGGTATATTTGCCATGACAATAAAAGAGCAGCCATAGTTGAGATTGGCCTTGAGGGGATGCTTGAAGTAGACAATATAACGCATGTAGATCGGGAGTTCTGCTGGCATTTGTTCCAAAATGTCGATGTTCAGCGCGGCGCTCTTAAAATAGATGACAATGTTTACGTCACTTTCAATGAAGTTGACATCCACAACATCTTAGGGACCGCCCTCGGCGGAGAGATAGAGATAGAAAACGATTATGCTTCTCCAACAGTAGACCAGATCTGCAAGATTAGATCCATCCTGGGGTTAAGCGAGTCATGTTTGTACGTATCTGTAGCTGACCTTAAGTGGGCTCTCAAGAATGCATGCGAAACTCCGTTTTCCGACGCAGACAAGATCAGGACCCAGGTCGGTTTTGCCATGCTTTGCATTGCAACTTGTTTTAGTCCTAGGGAGAAGAGGACAACTGTCCCAGCCGAGGCGTATGAGATTTTCATGGACCCCTCCAGCCTACACAAGGTAAACCGGGGCAAATACGCGCACTCTGAGCTGTTCCGTGCAGCCGCAAGATCCCAAGAACTTGCGAGGCAGGGCAAGAACCTGCACCTGTACGGGTGCCCAATAGT
This sequence comes from Elymus sibiricus, assembly GCA_039707655.1. Classification (NCBI taxonomy): domain Eukaryota; kingdom Viridiplantae; phylum Streptophyta; class Magnoliopsida; order Poales; family Poaceae; genus Elymus; species Elymus sibiricus. The sequence goes on along the minus strand of CM077674.1, from coordinate 11,992,844 downwards.
GCTACAGGTTAGTCGCTCTGGTCAGCGTGAACAGCGTGATTTAGTTCTCTTCTGAGGGTCAGCCGATGATTATGTTTTGTTTTTTCTGTTAGGCAATGTACTTCGATTGTGTTGATTGTGGTACGGCTGTCACGCCGGATCCATCTGTGCGACCAAGAATAAAGTTCTACACAGCTGTGAATCTCTCGAAGCTTATACTTGGAACAACGGGTCCTGGCTCCGTTCCTAAGATTTACGGCATGATGAGGGTATGATTCGCCTTGCTAGTTGTCTAGTTCATCGTTTTTAGACTGCCTCCTAACTAATGGAAAACTTTCTACAGGCTAGGGTCGTGCCAACTCGAAACCTGCCGTGGGACAACGCGAATCTCAAGCGAAAGATCGGAGAGGTGATGTTTTTAGGCTACTCTTTATTTTTTCAAGATGGCATTCGTGAGTTGCACTGACTCTTCTTCCGTTTTCAGGCTAAAGCTTACATAGACCGATCACTTCAGGAGCATGCGCTCGCTAGTACCGAGCGCAACAGGCAGTTTTTCCGCAGGCTAACTGAACTTAACAACGGCGCACTCAGCTTCATGAACGATACCATGCGCGCAGAGATTGAGAAGCACATGGCAAATGAGAGGGTCATGACGATGCAGCACACGCAAGCTTTGATCCGCTACGTGGATGAACTGGGTTTGGGTGACTCTGCGAATGATCTTAAGAAGGAATTGATCGCTGTCGCTGCAAAATCAGGTAGCATCATCGTAGCTCTGAGATCACTGCTCCGAAAACCTGGTCTGCCTTTTTATGGAAATACTAATGATTGTTGATTAATGTGCAGGCGCCTACACGGCAGCTGCGGCAGGAGAAGGGACGAGCGGGACGCCTGAATTAATTCCAGGGGCATTAATTCCTACAGCGGGTGTTCTGCGTCCTGGTATGAATTCCTTTTACGGCATGGAATATGTTTTCGAATTTATTGACGTTCGTCCGCTGAGCATGCTGTACTCCATGCAGTTGCCGTTCGTCCAGAACCAGTAGATGGCTCGAGCTCTGCTCGTCGGCAGATTGAGCTAGCTGATATGGGTGAGACAAAGAATAAATGCAGATAGCTGCAGCGAGGGTGTTTTGCTGGTCCGAATTTAATGTGCTTTGTGCGCTTTCTTGTCCAGGTTCGTTTTTGTTGCTGCCGGGCCAATCGAACACGCAGCAAGTGCCGATCCCTGTGCTGCCAGGTGTGCCAATCCGTATGTCGATGGGCTCCTTTGGTCAGTTCTATCTGGATGGTGGCCTGGAGAGGATGGCACGGTCTGATGAAAACATGGGCTTTGTGGACCTGGGGAAGAGGAAGGAAAGAGACATGGCTGAGGAGACCGAGATCATTGTTTATCAGGGCAGGAATAAGTGTTTGATTTGTAGAAAAAATGATTTTCCACCACACTCGATCTGAAACCTCTGACCTAACCAAGAACTGAATCTTTTTGCAACGCAGGCGAGCCGCCAAAGGAGCTGAACTTGCTGGCAAATTTTGCTACGGAGAATGATGGCTGGCAGATCGCGTGCACCCACGGAGCATCTCCTTTCTCAATCCCTGGATTCACTTACGAGTTCGTGTCACCAGCAGTGGCAAACAACGGCTGGGAGAACATGCAGCAGTGCTCGCATGAAGTCTTAAACAGGTACGCCTGCGCGGGCGGTTGCAAAGTTTGAATCGATGAGCTTGCATGCGTTGCTAATTGCTTCACACACCCTTTTTTTCAGCATATGGTTTGACCACCCCGGGCCACCGCATATCAAAATGACTGGATATGAATTTTATTCCAACTTCTTTATGCCGGGGAAGCTGGATGACAAGGGTTTTGAGGTTACCAACATGGTGATGATGAAGGAGGATGGGAAGTGGTACAAAACATCGGACAGACGTCGTTTCCGCCACCCTCTGCCTCCATACTTTGCGGTAAGACCTTATAAACGAGCCCTGTAAGTTTGGTTGATGCTTAACTGGTGGATGCTGATTTTAATTCTATGGATGCAGGAGAGAGTCATGGCAGAGGAGGGAGATTTCTTGGATGATCCTTACATAAAGAGCTTGTTTGTTGGAGCACATCTGCCATACGATGTGGATACATGCCGGCTATTAATTTTCCGACCCTTTCCTCTGTTTTTACATACAGCCGTCGATTCATTGGCATTCTGAGATGGTGTATATTGTAGATCATGGTGCCTGTGAAGGGAGGCGGTGGCTTTTATGTGGTATATATCTTTGACATGATGAAGAAAATTGTTCACGTGATGGATCCCAAGAGGGCGCAGTACAACATTGCTGAGCTGGAGAGGAAGCATACACGAGACATGGACAGGCTTCTGTTTGGTCTGCGCAAGTGCATAGAAACTTTTTTCAATGCGTGGCGCGTTAGTGATGAGTTCACAAGTAAGGCGCACCGCTTGATGCATGAGCCATCCAGCAGGTATCACCGTCTTTCATTGCCTTCGTTTGTTCAATGTAGCTTCTGCTAAGTGTCCCCCCATAGCTGATTTTGAAAAACATTGTGATGCAGCAACGACTCGCCGTTTTAAACGGTTCACTGCATGTGGTATTTCAACGGGGACTACCTGTCAGAAGCGGTGTGGCCGGTATGCACGCTTGTCTTTTCTCTGCTTTTCATCGAATATTTGTTTCCTCTGCTTTTCATCGAAACAGGAGCAGCTGTTGATTTCCTCTATATCTGGAATATTTGTTTGATTTCCTCTGCTTTTCATCGAAACAGGATCAGCTGTTGAAGTTCAAGCAGCAACTCATGAGGATGTTCCTCACCTTGCCAGGGAACAGGGCGTCCCCTCCGGAAGACGTGATATATCCCGAAGTGTGATGCTATGCGCGCTGGGTGACTTGGTCGATCCCTAGGTCCGTGTAGTATTTGTATAATTAAACCTATGGCACTAGAGTATGAGTGGTTAGTGCAACCACTGTTAGTTTCATGTGTTCCTCTATTTCGTCTGCCTCTACTTCGTCTGTAATATGAACCTCTATGGATCCGGAGTTTGTAGTATGAACCTCTATTTGTATAATTAAGTCCATTTCGGCCGATCCGTCAGTACTCCATCGTGTCATACTTGCATGAAACGATGGCGTGGCGCCGTGTATGAAACGACGATGTGATACTTAGAGGTTCCGCCGCGGCAACGTTCTTACGAGGGCCCCCGTGTGTTACTTTGATGAACCGAAGTTTTCAGTAGTCGCTTCGAGGAACCGTGTGGATTCGAATAAAAACTCTGATCTCGTCACGGAACGGTGTGATACTTACGAGGACCCCCCGTCTATTGCTTGGATGCCCCGAAGTTTTCAGTACTTGCTTTGAGGAATGGTGTCGATTCGGAAAAAAACTTTGATCTCGTCACGGTAGGTATGATCAAATCCACTCCGTCAGTACTCCACCGCGTAAGACGGATAGGGAGTTGGCTGGTGTGAATTCGGTCACAAAAATGGTAAAAAAGGCAACCTGAGGCAAGCGAGGAGTTTGTTTGTATGATCATATACATCCTGACATTACTACATCATATAAGATGGTTAGGGGGTGGTTGGTGTGAATTCGGTAACAAAAAGTGGGAAAAGGGCGGTTAGATACTTCGGCCCGCCGCGGCAACGTTGAGGACGCCCCTTGATGAAAAAGGTGGATTCTTGCTGCTCCGAGATGTTGCTGTTCTTGCTTGGTGGAGAGAGCGAGAGGGGAGAATGATTCTGGAATGCGCCAGCCAGAAGGCGTGTATATTGGAACTGGTAAACTTCAAGTAGCCCCAAAAAAAAGTTAAGCATCAAGTTTGACAAACTCTATAGAAAAATATGCTACACAGATTTCTCAAATATAAAGATGTTTGAATTGGGAAAAAACTAAAAAGTGTAAATTGAAACGGAGAAAGTATTTACAATAATATGTGTCTAAGACATCCTTCTATCTAGATTATCGAAAAAATTAGCCATCACGCGCGAGAGTTTCTGTTCCGTGCCTATCACATGGAATAGTTGACCATCGCGCGTGCTTGGGGGCGTACATGTCTGGTTTTCGCCCAAATTTTGTAGTTTTCGAAAAAATTAGCCATGTTTTTTAACAAAAAAAATGTTAATCATTTTTTCTAAAGAAAAGAAGTCCAAAATCGTCCAAGATATAGTCATATGATAAAAATACTTATGCATTTTAAAATAAAATTATGTGTTATTTTTAAATAATGTTCGTATAAATGTAATAGATTCATATGTTAAAAAAACCATGTATGACAAACATTATATTTGCGTGTTTTAAAGTTTACATACGTACTAAAAAAATAGTGACAGAACATACTCCAAGTTGAATTCATTTAAAAAATATATTAAAAATGTATTTAAAAATCTTGGCGGTTGGAGGGGTATTTGTATGGATTTAGCCAGTAACAGAACATACTCCAAGTTGAATTCATTCGCAGCCTGCATCAGTTTTTTCAAAACATACGTTCAAAAGAAAACGCTGTGGTGGCAGAACTACAAGAACTTCGGCATAGGCGGGTGAGTTGCACCCACGTCTGGGCAGTCAGTACGTGGGTCCCGTGCTGCTCAAGGGGTTGACCATAGGCGGGTGTGCCCGTGACCAGACCAGGTCCACATCCGCGTGCGGTGGCAGTTTAATTAATGAACAGTGCAAAAAGTACTGACTGTATCTGTTGCACTGTGCTATACGTAGTTTTTTTTTTTTGAACAACAGAGGGCACAATTCAGCTCAACAACATAATACAGCGTTTATTACAATGCCCTGCAATGGAGTAGCAGACTGAAGAGCTAGCAAAACAGGACAACAGTTTGAGGAATGAGCTGATTTAGAACAAACATAGATAGATTGGTCAAGGCGTCGCCTTCGACTCAGTTTTGCACAGTTGTGTGCCACACCATTGAGCTCCCTCTTGATATGAAATACCTGCACTAAAGCTGTACGAGTGGCTTGGAGAAAATCTGCAATTGTATCTCTAGTGTCCCAACGCATCAGTGGATGGTCCAACTTCCTGGCGGCCGCCACCCTCGCGAGAATCTGGTTATCAGTAAGGAAAGTTGGGCACTGAATCTGAAGGATGTGCGCCAAATTTGCCGCCAGCAGAAGAGCTTTCGCTTCTGCCTGAAAGGCTGAAGATGCTTGCAGTGCCGATGCTTGTATCATGACGGAGTAATCCCTGCCAGCAAGGTCGCTCCTGATGTAAACCCCAATGCCAGTGGCCTGAAGACAATCCGCGCCTGGAATATCCCTGCACTTCCAAGAAGCATCAGCAAAGATAAAGCAGCCAGGGATACTCCTGTCAGTGGAGATGGTCGATCCTTGCATAGACATCACCCGCTCCAACAAAGGGGGTTTGAGCTGCTTCTCCTGCAACTTTGCATTGACAGGATCAACCAATTCAAGATTGGCTGAAAGCGCCTGGGCGTTGATGTTAATCTGATAAGGCTCTCCTTTTTTTCCTGTCGAACAACATATCATTTCTGGACTTCCAAGTGCACCACATGAAATTGAGTATATTCATCAAGGAGCCATGTGGATGATTCATATTTAGTAAATTCAAAATGATCTCTGATAACGAGTTGCAATTTTGAATAAGGATATCGGTACGAATGAACCAGGGCTCCAAGAACCAAGCTGCTTTGACAAAAGGGCAAGTGAAAAAAAGGTGTACATCATCTTCCTCAAGTCCACACCTGCAGCAAAGTTTCCCTATGTGTGTGGAGAATCTACCTGCTCGAGCACCAGTGGGAAGAGCCCTCCGAAGGAACCTCCAAGCAAAAGTCTGAACCCTTGGGATTATGGATTTGTCTTTCCATACCTGATTAAGGATTTGGCATGTTGTTGGAGATGGCTGCCTCGGTTTATCCTCGCCTGAGTTATACAAGTCCTGCAGACAAGCATAATATGCACTCTTGGCATGGCATCTGCCATTGTTTGTTAGCTTCCAGCAAAGTAAATCATCTTCATTTGAATTTAAAATAGGAGTGCACTTGATGGCCTGAGCAGTTGGAGGTCTAAAAATAGTGTCAATAAGCTCATGATTCCATTTCTTTTGGTTAGGGAGCCACAAGTCCTTGACAAGAGCAGGGTAAATGAAGTTTGGTGGTTGAATGATTAAATTTTCGTAGATAGAAGTCTAGGAGGAGCACCAGGGTGAACTCCAAATAGAAACATTGCCTACAGTTAACTGATAGAAAGAATGGGCCTTAAGAATGTGAATGATTTTTAGGATTGAGGCAAAGCTGATTTGGGGATATTTGGCTTGGGGCGCCAGATAGATGAATCTGGAAAATACTTGGCCCGCAGGATCTTGTGGAGTTGATCGTTAGGGTTTTGAGCAATGCGCCAGGCCGACATGAGGATTAAGCTTTGATTGACCGCCTGCAAATTTCTAATACCCAAACCGCCTTCTTTTTTTGGAGCACAGATGTCTTTCCAAGCTTTGAGGCAGAGGCTACGAGTGGATTCCTCCCTGATTCCGGTCCACCAGAAGTTCCTGATGATGGCTGTCAATTTTGCAATAAACTTCTTAGAGAACAAAATGTTAGACATGTAATAGACAGGGATTGAAGAGAAAACAGATTGAATGAGCTGAAGCCGAGCTGCATGTGAAAGTTTATCAGCTTTATAAGTGCTAAGTTTGGACTTAAATTTGTCTAGGACAAAGTTATAAGCCGAGGATCTGTTTTTCGCCGGGAGAATAAGAGGGTGCCCCAAGTGAACAAAGGAATCATCTATGTGCTGGACAGGAAAAACTCTCTTGATGGCTTCCATATTATTGTTATCCACATGTCTACTAAAGATGATACCCGATTTATTCCAATTCGGGGTCTGACCTGAAGCTGAACAAAAGGAGTCAAGGATTTGCTTCATGGTCATGGCCTCCTGGATTGATGCTTTACCACAGATGAGGAGATCATCAGCAAAAAGCAGCGAGTGAATGGGAGGGCAATTTGGTCCTAGGATGACCCCTTCTAGTAAGCTATTGGACATAGCATCCTGCAGCACTAGCGGCAATTCATTGATAGCAAGGACAAAAAGATAGGGAGAGAGGGGACAACCTTGCCGTATACCTCTGCCGCTACGAAACCTCGCAAAAGGCTGACCATTAATGACAACAGAGAAGGTGGGCGATGAAACACAAGCATGGATAAGATTGATGAAATGACCATGCAGGCCCTTACGTGAGAGTGCTGCGAGAATGAAATTCCATTCAAGACGATCAAAGGCTTTAGCAAGGTCTATCTTAATCATGAAAGATTGGTGCCTCCAGGAGCTAAGAGCAAAAGAGTGGGTAATCTCTTGGGCAATAATGATATTATTGCTAATACGACGCCCTTCAATAAAAGCTTGTTGAGAAGGATGCACGTAATCCGGAAGATGAGGCTTTATTCTATTGGCGAGAGATTTTGCAATGAGTTTGTATACTACATTGCAAAGACTAATCGGTCTATAGTCAGCTGGCACCAAGGAGACTAGTTTTTTGGGGATCAAAACAATGTGAGTATCATTGATGTGTGCTGGCATGACCCCTGAGTCGAAAAAAGTTCTTACCAGATTTGTTACATCATCTCCAATCCAACTCCAAGTGGCAAGGTAGAACTCGACGTTGAATCCATCAGGCCCCGGCGATGCATTCCTCTTCATCTCATTGAGGGTGTTCCATATTTCTTGTTTGTCCGGCACCGAGTATGTGTAGTCATTGTTATGTTGAGGAAGTTGCGAATCTAAGTAAGGCCTGCCACAATTAATATTGGAAGAAGAAAAAATGTGTCTAAAATAGCTCACAAAAGTATTACTGATTTGCTTTGGCATATAGTGAATAATATTGTTCTCGTCTTTGACAGAGACAATAGTGTTCCTTCTCCTTCGTTTAAGTATGGCTTTATGAAAGAAAGAAGTATTTCGATCTCCATCCTTGATCCAGTGCTTCTTTGCCCTCTGCAAGTAAAAGTCAGTTAGTTTGGTGAGATTCTGTTCGTACCTGGTAACCAGAGAGTTCTCCAACAAATGGTTCTGCTGTTGGATGGGCTGCTCTTGCAAATGCTTAACTTGCTCCTCCAGATAAGTGAGTTCCTGTTGCAAAGGCTTCTTCTTTCTGCACCAGACTTTAAGTACTCCGGCAAGATCATTAGTTCTCTGAGAGAAAGTCTTTTGAGTTGTTTTCGACCATGCAGCCTTAGCTTGAGATTGAAAATCTTGCTCTTTTATCCACCAATTTTCAAACTTAAAGCTGCGTTTGATTCTACGAACAGGACCATCGGTAGATAACAAAATCGGAGCATGATCACTAATCGTGTGCATCAAAGGCATATGATAAACATTAGAAACCGGAAAGGAAGCACACCAATCAGCATTGACTAAACAGCGATCAAGCCTTTCATAAATCGGTTTAGAAGAGAACCGCCTGTTAGTCCAGGTGTAAGCTGGCCCACTATAACCCAGATCAAACAAACCACACCTCTTAACAAGATTATGAAAAGCCCGGAGTCGAGAGCGATCAGTAATAGGTGAACTTTTATCCATATCATACAAAAGCTCATTCATGTCTCCCATACAGAGCAAAGGCAAATTACATTTATCATATATAAAATAGGCTATCTGTTCCCAGATGAGACTAGTCTGACGGTGGTAAGGGTCGCCATAAATACATAGAAGGCCAAACTGTTGATTAGTAGTCCTGATTGTAGCAGTGGCTATAATAAGATGATAGCTAGAGCTATGCACATTAATTTCAAGATCGTCGGTCCACATCAACCAAAGGCCACCAGAACGCTTTCTTGAAGGAACTACCAAGCTATCATACATATTAAATCTAGCAACTAGATCAGCCGATTTAATTTTGGAAGATTTGACCTCAGAAACGAAAATCACCTGAGCTTTGGTCGAGTCAGCCATTCGTGCAAGATGCGTCATCTTTGAACTGCCAAGGTTCTTGCCCATACCCTGGCAATTCCAACCCAAAGCCTTCATGGCTTCCACAGCACCTACAGGCCTGACACCACCGCCCGTCGATGCAGGCAACCTCTGACAATAGGAAACAGTCTCCACTAATCTCGCTAATGAGACGGACAGCCCCCACACTGGATCTCTTGAATTCACAGCAGAGAGATCAATGATTTAACTGAGTTTGCTTGAGTATGGGTAGATCAGGCGAATCAGTGGTCTGGTTGAGTCCGAGGTAACCAAAATCTGTAAATCGAAACAAGCTGGGACACGGGCGGCGAACCGGCGCAATCCGCCGCAATTATACAGATTTGGGAAAAGGAGTAGTAAGGAGAATACTGGATCGAGAAAGAAAACGAGGTACTGAGGGAAATCAATCAGCGGGAGAGAGATTTGGAGGAGAGATCAAGGGGATTGGAATTGGAAAAGGAAGAAGGAAGGAGAGTCACGGCATTTCGCCAGTCGCCACGGAGGCAAGTCCGGAAAGTTCCAGTCCCGCCAACTGATGTCTTAGCTCACGTTGTGCTATACGTAGTGGCTAGCCGATTCGCGAAGTAACTAGGGTTTGACTGAAAAGCAAACAGGGTACATTGCATATATTTAACTAAAATGTTCAAGGATGCATCCACAACTACATTATTTTTATATTACAAAGATTGGTCGCGACTGCATATTACTACTCCATTGTCCATGTGTTAGCTCCAACGCTGATGCTTTCTGGCAGGGCCACCAGGTTCCCCCTAATTTCAACGAGCTCCGCGAGGATCTCCTGACGCTCTGCAACGATACCGCCCTGGATGATTAACATGCAACAAGTGTTAGTGCACTCGCACGGATGATCACAAACAGAATATAACTAGCAAAAGGAACAGATTACCTCTGACATATCGGCGATGACGTTCCTGCCATCGAAGTGTTTTGCCACGCGAGTAATCCAAACCCCTGTGTCCCTCCTGCAAATTGTGGTACAATAAAATTGTTAGGGACCACGAGCATAAACGTCCGCAGACAGGAAAACAAAGACTTACTGCTGGACTGTGGTGGGTGACGTCACGTGAAATATTTTCTCCCATCTGATGCAGTCCACGTGCCAGTTGGAGAACAACTTGTAAATTAGGGTGAAAAAAGCAGCATGGAGCTTATCGGCAACCGCTTCCAAAAGATCCTTCCGGCGCTATGTGGTGGAGGCACCGTACGATGGATCGAAAATGTTGATTATCTTGCGCTGCATGTCCCAGGCGTACAAGCACCTCCCGAAATCGAATATGGTCGGCAAGTAGAACTGCAGAGAACAATGTATGAGATCCATGGATCAACACGCTAGAAGATATCGAAAAATCGTGCGTTTGCCGTTTACCATGGCGCACTCTGCGATGTTGAATGACACCTGGGGCCCGACTAACTGCGCGCGTACGGACAACAGAGTCCAGATTTCCTCGCCAGCAAGTGCAGCAGTCTGGAAAAAAAATTAGCTTACAATACGACTGATAGGGCTGTGTGGTTTGGCAAAAGCTGTTTATGTTTTGCGTGCTGACCGAAATATCTGGCTCTAGAAATTTGCGCCACCGTGGCACATTCTCAGGGTAAAGCGATGCGGCGTCGATTTGATCTTGGCGACGGAAAATAAGTGCACATACTTCATGGTCGAGCGGGTCTTTCCCTACAATCTGGGTCGCGAGGGGGCTGGGAGATATAATTGCCCTATAAATGCAAATGTTAGATAACGACAACGGTTGGATAACGAACATGCAATTGCGTGGGCGTGCCGCGTTGCACGTACCTCTCAATTTCTTCTGGTTCGAGGGTGCTCAGGAAAAAATCGGTCGATTTTCACACGGAGACCTTGACAGCGGGACGATCCGTGCCATTCATCCAGTGTGGGGGGGGGGGGGGGGGGCGTACGCTGCATGCATGGCTTCTTGCTTGGGCGGCAAGTCACGTGACGACTGCCCAAAAAGCACCGTTTCCGCGGTGTGCGTGGCATCTGCATCCAGCATCATTATCAAGCCAGCTAGACCGTCCCACCACCCCTTCTGCTCATCTACTGGCGACTGGCACAACACCAAGTTCCTCGACTGGAGTGGCGTGACATAACCTCCACGCTGGACACTGTTTAACTCTTGGTCTGTCGGAGACAATTTGGCAAGACGTTATGAAATGCTGTCAGTCCCGCACCGAAAAAGAAGGACAAAATTAAGAAATACATGAAAACAGAATAATTACCATGCGGAAATGCTGATCTCAATTTTTTAGGCGCGGACGAACCGGAAGAATTGACCATTTTGCCAGAAGAGCTTTCTCCTACGTAAAATAAAACAAGTTAGTCGGGAAAAAAATTGAGTTTTGCGTGAATTGACACGGGGAACGTACCATCTGAGTCTGTCATGTCCAACTTGCGACGGTAAATGTTCGTGCACCGTGGAGATGCGGAATTGGCTGGTGTGGTAATGATGCATGGCAGTGTACGGAGGCTGCAACATATGCATCCCTCGCCCAACTCATTTACAAGCGCGTTCAGAAACGTGGTGTTCTCCTTTATTAGATCAGCCTTGAGAGCGTTCGCGAGCCTAAATGTGGTGGCGCTGTGCCTCTTCATCAGCATCCCGACCCTCGACCTTGCCTGGTTAAAACAGTGCAGTACAGAAATCATATACTCTTCCCCCGTGCGTGACGCGATGAACAAAACAATTCGTTGATTGGCTCACCAGTTTTGGGTAATTTTCCTTCAAGTATGAGGAGAAGTCGCCTGCGGTTGGAGCGCGAGCGAACGTAGGCGCTGGGGTGGCTGGCGATGGTGGGACCGCGTGTGGCACGTGTGGCAGCCGGAACGAGATTGGTTGTGGATTGATGATGGCGGTGGCCGTGGGAGGCTGACTGGGACCAGCCGATGCATTCACGCTGTATGGGGGGAGCCCGGGGAGCATGCTGGTGCTGTGGAACACCGGATCCGGAGGCGTGTCCCACGCGCTCCTGGCGTAGCACACCTGGTCTGCGGGACGCAACTGTGGATAAGATTTAAGCGTCGTTAGCGCATGCGTGTCGTAATCAAAACAATAGTGGTAAGATGATGACAAAGCAATCAAGAAAGAAGACCATCGCTCCGGAGAAGTCTGGTAATCCTTTTACCCCCACGAGGCATTGAAAGATCATGCGTTTGTACTGCGTGTCGTCAAATGCGGCTATTCGAGGGAATGTGTTGTGCGGGAGGTTGAGTGAACCAAGCTCGAGATTGTCTAGGTAAAAAACCTACGCGAACAAAAAACACTTGTTAAAGACGTGCACGGTGCAAAAGATTACTTTACTGCTAAGTCTCTCAGCACTGACCTGCAGGAATAAATGGCAGGCATGGAGATACGTGACTTCCCGTCCTGCCTTGATGTCTGCTTTTACTCTTAAGCATGCAGCCATGAGCTCTTCTATTACGTACTCGCACCAGTTAAACTCGGTGATGTGCTCTATTTGTGCAATTGCGCCCCAATAATGTGTGTTCGTGGTATCGTGGCTAGGTGATGGGGCGAGCAAGTATCCAACAACATACATGACAAAGGCCATTTTGAAAGAGTCAATCTCGAGACTGGAGCTATCTTTATCTAATGGTCTAACAAGGATTTGCTCCACGGCTGACAAGAGGTTTTTACCGTGCTGGCTAATCCCTAGTACCTCACGCACAAAAGTTGTATCAGCAGCGGAGGCTTTCTGTATACGCAAACGACCGCACGGCACTCCTAAAATCTTGTGCACATCGCCTGCAGCCCTAAATGATATTTCCCTCCCAGGTCGAATGTATATAGTTCTAGACACCTCATCCACTCTTGCCATGAGCCAGGCACTTAGCTTCAGATTAATTCTAGGGAAGTGTGGCAAATCCATAATGCCACCAAACTCCATCTCCTCAACGAGAGATTTTTTGAATGCATCAAAGGAATCTATCATGGCACGTACTTTTGTGGGGGAGGACCGTGACGTTGGGGAAGGGTGTGTAGACATTGACATGCTGTCGTTCGTGCCCTGCGACGCCATGGAGTCATCCATCTGTGTAAGCAAAACCGTAATCCAAGTCAGTTCATGTCTATCGTCCGCCCCAGCAAGAAGCCATGCATGCAGTCAAAGGAGAAAACGGGCAGATGCTTACCGGCGTCGGGCAGCTGGGAGTCGACGGCGATGGCGTGCAATTTGTACGCCTGGTGTTGTCGAGAGAAGCGAGCAGAGTGTGTGTGTTGCTCTAAGGCTGCTGTGGCCGACGAATTTATAGGCGGTCATCGCCTGCGCGCGTTGATGGAGTCGGCATTCAATTGCTTGCTGGGTGGCTTTATGATTTGCAGGGCAGATGGGTGAATTGAATCGCGCTGTCGTGTTTTTACTTCGCCATCACTCGCGTCGGCTGACCGTGTATTGAATTATTGCCGTTGGAGCGGGTGTGGTGCGCATGGTATGACTGCCGTTCGTTTCTCCTGGGCGTTACTTAATTACGTTTTGCAGTGTCCTATCGCTATTACCGTTGCCCTGATTACTTAAACATGGCCACAAAAATGAACTTAAATGCTCCATTGTCACCAAAGTGGGAGTTTATTATTGATAGGGCGTCATGCTGCGTGCGTCCAACGCTGCATGCACAGGCACAGGCAGGTACATGCGAAAACACATAGGGAACATACGGCAACTAGAGCGAGCTCCCCTCCGGGATACATATGGGGACTACATCAAATCGAACTCGGTGGATACATACGGGGTCTAGAACAAAAACACTTCACGGGGGGAGATTCAGGGCTTGTGCATGCAGATGATGGCCATGAGCAGCAGGTTCAGGACGCCGACGATGAAAAGGTTCTTCAGCCATGCTTGATTCTGCTCAAGCAGTGATACATGACGATAGACGGATGCATGCGAAATCAGGTGTCCCCAACGAGCGCTGAAATACTGAATGTACTTGTTCTCCCACTTCCAAAATCTGCACCCGCCGAACTATGAACCAAAACAAAAAGAAGCTCAGCAAATGCGTGGGGAGATGGATGGAAAATGATCTTTAAAAACTTACTCCATGCCGCTCGCACTTGTAGAAATGCCTCCCTGGATTTTCGACTGTTCCCGATACAAACCAGACCACGAAGCCGGCGTTGCACTCCGGGCAACGGATGAGAGGGAGGGGTGGCACCTGGTCGGCGGTGCACCGGAGGAGGTGTGGAGCTAAGCTGTGACTTGGATGAACACATTGTTCAAAGCGGGGCGACGAGCTGAGAGAGATGAAGAAGGAGAAGTGAGCAGATGTTTTGAGCGAGCATGCATATGGCTTAAATGGACCGCGAGGAGCGTCCTGCAACTAGCCCTTGTGACTGATACGCGTGAGGCCCCTGCCTCGGTCCAACGGCACACTCCTGCCTTGCGGGCCATCTCCTGCGCCTGTCAGCCATTAAAATACGCGAGATACAGATTGTTATACGAGAGGTTGGAGTCATTATACATCAAACGCGTATTCAGGGCGCACGAATCGCGAAATCACATGCGGTGCAGCGCGTGGCTGCATGTCTACTCGTGATTTATCGCCTTTGAGTCCATTAATCTATATCTATATCTATACCTACTAATAAAGCAAGGTGATATTCTTGGTTTCGTTCCGCTGAGGTGATTTTATTGGTTTCGGACGCCACATCTCATCTATCTATCTATCTATAACTACTAATAACGGGAATAGGTATTCTTGGTCCGTCATGTCATTTTATCAAAAATCCCCTGCTTTAGGACAATTAACCCGCAGTCCATCCATAAAACAAGTTTCGTGTTGAGGGTGGACACACAACTCGTTCATGGTCGGGAGAAGTTGCGTTTTGAGGGTGGACATGCAACTGGATCACGTCGGGGCACGTTGCATGTCGATGGTGAACATGCAACTGGGTCTCGCTCGCGAGTTGCGGGTCGATGGTGAACATGCAACTGGGTTGGGGCGAGTTGCGTGTCAAGGATACACCCGGCAGCGACTTGGAAATCTAGTGCTAGCCCACACGCCGTGTTGCCTACACTCTTAAACCGCATCGAGTCACACAATGTGCTGCCTACACAAACTAGTAAATCGCTTGACCCATACCAAGTGTGTGATTTGATGGTCACTAAACTAAAAGGAACACACATACAGAAGTGGCACTCCCGTGTACCGCAACCACCAGAGACCTCAGAAAGTGTGGAGCACCCACTTTCGACCGTGCTGGTCTTGTTTGATTTGGCACTGCTCTTAGGGCCAGTTCTTTTGGTGGCTTTTTTAGGCTTCTAGAATAAGCTGCGCCCTACCCAGCTTATTCTAGAAGCCCAATCACAAATATTTTTTTAGAAGCCTACTAGTCAAGTCTCAATTAGTAGGCTTCTAAAAAAATAAATTTGGTTGGGCTTCTAGAATAAGCTGGGTAGGGGGCAGCTTATTCCAGCTTATTCTAGAAGCCACCAAAAGAACTGGCCCTAATTCCCTTGTGGAGCTGCACTGTGCTTGCTCATACATCACACTCTAGTGTAAGCTGCAGAAGATGCATGCTGTCTATTCTGTAGTGCACTCATCTCCTCCTCCTCCTGTTCCTCCGTGCGCAAAGAAGCGAGTTCAATAGAAGCATGAGTAGCAGCAACGCTCCGCAGCAGCCGCCGGCCGTGCAACTCGCGGTGCAGCCGCAGCCTGGCGCGCAGGCCGCCGAGGATGAAATCCCGGGCCGTAAGTATTCCCCGTTCGAGCAACACTACACTCTTATGGGGAGGGGGGGGCATTGGCCCCCAGCCTTGTATCAAGTTGTGAAGGATTTTTTGGGAGAGCTTAGATTGGAATTTTTTAGCAAGCTTCGCCACTCCATACAATAGTTAGTTCATACCCAAATCCTTAGTGAACCCATTGGCAAAATTTCCTGGCTCCGCCCCTGACACGTAGGAGCGCGTCGTGGAAGGATCCCGTGCGCCAGATCGCACCGCGGGGGGGCCGCGACGGTTGAGCAGCAGCGCAAGTATAAAACCGCGTGGCCTGCCGTTGTTTTTTGGTTCGTTGCCACAGTTTGTGCTGAAAGAAAAAGCCGTTCGGCAGCGTGGCGTTTGTCGCTGCAAAAACACTGTCGTGCACTTCTTCTTCAACCTCTGTCCATGAGCGAGAGTGAGGGGCGAGCCCAGAGTTTGTCCCTACAAGGTGGACCGCGGGCGCGGACGGGGCCACCTTCAGTGTGGCTTTCTGCCACGTGGGCGAGCGCGTGGGAGAACGCACCGGGCCACATGTCAGTGTCTTTGGATCCGCCGGGCAAGCCCGGTCGTGCCATGCAAGGCGTGCTTCGCGGCCGAAGCGTCGGCTCACGTGTGGGGCCTGTTTGAGGCTGGTTCGCTGGCCCCACCCAGGTACGACACTCCTCGGCCTTATGCGGATGGCTCCCTGGGGCGCTCCAAGCCGTCCGATCTGCCAGGACGCCGCGCGTCCGAGCAACCTGCCTCGGGGTCCATGAAGGGTGGGCTGCGGGTGTGTCCCAGGCCACCGTCATATGGTGTTTTTTGGCATGCCTGCGTGCGGAGACGTGAGCGTTGACCCGCGTGCAGTCGTCTAGATGGACCCACCTATTAGCGTCCTTCGGCCCCAAGCGGGGTGCGTCATTTGCATGAGCCGGCTAGACGCCTCCAACGGGCAGTGTCGGTCGTGCAAGCCGGGCAGGTATGTGTACCCATGCCTGGCTGTACGAACCGACCAGGAAGGCTATGTTTGTTTAGCATGGGCCCACTGCATTCTGTGACGGTCGATTTGTGGGTGTGGGGGTAATTTCATACCTAGAGTGCATCATTATATACTCTCTCCCTCGCGTTTCCTCTCTACTAACTGCATTCTCTTTGCATTTCGGCTAGGGTTTAGTTTTCTCGGCGTTGAGGCTTTATTTGCTGTTGGCGTCCGCCGACGTGCCGTTTGTTGGTCGTTCCTACCATTGTTTGCCGTCAGAGTCCGCCGGCGTGTCGCTTCGGCTGAGGTTCTTATTACTATGTCGGTTATTTTCATCACGCTCACCGTTCTCTGCTGTGGTATAATTGCGGGTCATCGTAGCTTCTGCTTATTTTCAGCGTTTGTGTTTGTTTTCTATTACGTGGCTGATGTTCGAGGTGAATTCTTCGCTACGATGCTCCTGTAGTTGTTTTCTCCCTAACCCTATTTTACTATTTTCATTTTTTTGTTATATTTTGCACCGGGGCCTTCGATTCCAGAGGTACGGCCCTAATCCAGGCGTGTGTTTGCATAGGGTCGATTACCATACTCCCTTCGTCCAGGAATAAGTTTATGTTTGGCATTCAAAATTTGTCCATAAAAGAATGTATTTCTATCTTCTCAATGCATTTTAAAGTAGAAAAAAATGGTTATCTCTCATCACACACGGTAATCAAGACCAATAACATTCAACACGTGGTCTACATGCACTTAGCTCATTAGGGGTAGGGTAATTAAAGAGAAGAGAGATGGTGGCTTTCACCTTCTCAATGCATTTTTTACTTCACTCCCTAATATATCCTAAAATTTTCATATGTACACTTATTCATGAACGGAGGGAGTAGCCACCAACTTAAGGCACGTTCCCCTTAAAAGAACTGAAGGCACGTACATATCCTTGCCATGCAGCTTGATACAAATTAGCAGTTCATGGACAAGTGTCGACGTCGTTCGATTAATAAAACAGGTTGGACGTAAATGGGACAGCTGGATCCTAAATAGGAGTAAATGCATGCCATGCCGAGCACGCGTGATAGCAGCAAAGCATGGACGTGACCACATCGCTAGCCTCTTAATTAAAACGTACAACTTCGTCTCGCCGTTTGGTGAAGATCATCATTTGTGTCGAGCTATCGTACGGTGAAGTAAATACAAGTGTAGTAGTAGTCCATCGCGTTCCTACTGATCGCTCTATCTAACAACCTTTTTTTTTTCCTTCGGAAAGGCCTTTTTTTGACATAGTACACAAGCAGACGCTTATTTATACACACATACATTCATCCTTATGAATGCATGCATCCACATCCTACCCCTATAAACACCTCCAAGAGTCTGAGCACCATATGCACCT
The DNA here is from genome assembly GCA_039707655.1 of Elymus sibiricus. NCBI lineage: Eukaryota > Viridiplantae > Streptophyta > Magnoliopsida > Poales > Poaceae > Elymus > Elymus sibiricus. Next base: position 11,974,850 of record CM077674.1, on the reverse strand, counting down.
TCGTAGTCGAAAGAATTGTGTGAAAGAATTGTGTGTTATCATCCCCCTGGACGACCTTAGTCACCTTGGCTCTGAGAGCCCATTTCAGCTCTTCTTCTCGAAGGAGAGCTCTTAACTTCTGCTCAGCCTCATTCTTAACAGTTCGATCTGACGTATTAAGAATAGAAGACTCATCTTTGAAATCTAAATCGTTTATGAGGTTAATAAGTCTCTCTTTTTCCGCCTTGTAGATTCCACTTTGATTCTTGGCCCAGCCCCTCAAGAACTGGTGCAAGTGTCTAATCTTATTTTGCCATCTATCGACATTAGAAGTGCCACCACAATCTTTGGCCCATTGTGTAGCAATGAGGTCAATGAATCCTTCCCTTTCGAAAGAGAAGTGATTAATGTTGCCAACATGAGTTGCTTCCCCAGAGTCGATCAATAACGATGTATGATCAGAAATTGCTCTATTTAAAGCCTGCACCGTTACTACAGGGAACTTCTGCTCCCACTCGACGCTGGTGAGTACTCTGTCCAGTTTCTCATAAGTCGGAACCGGTATAGAATTTGCCCATGTAAACTGTCTCCCAGTGAGGTCAATCTCCCTCAAATCGAGACTCTCAATAATCGTGTTGAACATAAATGACCATCTTCCATCGAAGTTGTCATTATTTTTCTCTTCTCGCCTTCTAATTATATTGAAGTCCCCCCCCCCCCCCCCCCCGCCCACAAGGATAGGAAGCCTTTCATCACCACAGACTCTCACTAGATCTGCGAGAAAATCAGACTTAAGCTCAGGTTGGGCTGCACCATATACAGCCACCAAAGCCCATCGGAATCCATCAATCTTCGACCTCACCTGAAATTTGACGGCAAAATCTCCATACACCACATTTAACACTTCCAGCGACTCACACTTCACCCCAAGTAGTATCCCTCCAGAACGACCTCTTGGGGGCAAGCAATGCCAGTCAAAATCAATTCCTCCTGAAATAGTACCGAGGAATTGAGGCGTAAAATTATCTCTACCCGTCTCTAATAGAGCCATAAAATCTAATTTATGTTCTATCGACGCTTCTGCAAGGAATCTCCTTTTAGCCAAGTCTGCTAGACCTCTGCTATTCCAAAAGATACATTTCATTTTTCATCATGGAATTTTTTTCTTTTGTCTGACTCGCGCACTCCTACGTACAGCCGAAGTAGGATAAATCTTCCTCTTCCAGGAACGTTTTGGTTTACCCTCCTTGACCTCAAGGTTTTCATCAGTCGAGGTAGGTAGAGCGATGTTATTTGGCTGCAGAGGGGCCATATACCCCTCTGATGCCGTCGCCTCCTCCTCCTCTTCTAATTCAGTAGAGGGAACAAGATCCTCACAAAGACTCTGTAACGAAATTACCCCCAGATTATTAATATCCGACTCGTTCATAGGTTTCACAGCCGCCATATTCCGGATTAATTGTAAAGCTCTATCAGCTTCTAGGTCTAACAGATCATTAACTGATTTTGCAATTTCCTTTCCGTTGCTACCAAGCGAGATCCCTAAGTTGCTGGCATTATTAATAATTTCTGGTACTAAAAAATGAAGAATGGAATGACTAGTATTTACTGACATACTTGTAGTCGCTTCAACATCTCGAAGCTTGGCGGCCCTCATAGCGCGCCCCAACTGCAGGTCGTCCGCATCCGGCTGGGCCTGAATCCGGTGACTTACGCGCCTGTCACCGGACGTCGGGTCCTGAATCCCTCCGTAAGCGATCACCTCCTCCATAGTGACCTCAACCGGGGTTTGGCCTCCTGCCGTATCCCCGACTGCAGCTGACACGGGAGGGATAGGTCGGACATGGGGGCCGGGCCCCATCGACCCAACACTCCCTCCTGTCTGCGACGAAGCCCTGTCAACAGACCTCCCCTTCTCAGCTAGCTGAGGAGAGGCCACCCGCAGAGTCGACGCCCGTGAAGACCCCGGGCGAGATGGTGAAGGAGATTTTCAGGCCTCCTGCCACATAGTCCCCACCATCTCCTCAGGTGGCGAGGACCACATCTCCTGCTCCTCCAAATCCTCAGACTCGACTCAGTCCCCCCAGAGTCGGCTTGGCGCAGATGCCGCATGGAAGGAACCAAACCGGAGTGAAGCTATCTGTGTGGATGTAGGTGTTGTCCCCTTATCAGTCGGTGTCCCCTTGGACTGAGCAGACTGCCTCGCAGCTCGAGGGGTTTTGTCCTGCGCATCTCAGGCTCCATCCATCTCCATCCCCATTTCCGTCCTCAGTCATGTCCACATCCTTAATCACAGTCGGGTCATCCACGTACGGGTGGTCCTCAATCTCCACCTCAAGATCATACGTCATGCCCTCGTAAGTCCATGGTACGAAATCAGGCACGTGGTCCACATCCAGTACACTGACGAACAGCCTCGCAATCCCATGCATGCGAGTAAAAGGCATGTCCACCTTCTCTGTCTTACCAATCAGAGATCCCAGACTCCAAACAGTAAGGAAGTCATTAAGAGGCGTCTCCGGTGCCCCAGATAGTCTGATCCAGATTTTTTTTGAGGGGTATACCTCGCGGCTCGGGTTTCTTGCACTCATCAAACGCAAGAAGACAACCGCTGCCCGTCACCTTACTGAACCCAAATTTAAGGAGCCGGTCAAGATCCTCCCTCCTAGGAAATTCCACATGGTATACCTGATCCTCCACTCGGACCGGAGACCAGTGGAAAGACTCTGAGACAAGTCGTCTGAGCTGCTGAATGACCTGATCCTCCGTCAGTGTCCCTTGCGTGACCTTGACCAACCCAATCCTAGAGCTCTCCAGACGGGTCACCTCTGTTGCCGCGTTTGGAGTCTCGAAAAACATGAGTTTATTATTGCTGACTCCATATATCGTCACAACGGGTTTAGGAGCCGAGAGCAACGGACACTCATCTGATGGGTGGCCCGGTTTCAGACAGTTATCACACAGTTGTGCAGTACAATCAATCACAAAGTGTCCCGGCAGACCACACCTGTAGCACGCCATCTTTTCCTTCTTACGAGCCGCCTTGTTAGCCCGCACATTTTCCATCTTGTCACTTCCTTTGTTGCTAGCCATATCTCTGTCCTCTGCTGTCCGAGCAACCGGCAAGGGAACCGCCGCCAAGGCTCTGACCGCCGCCGCCGCCGCCTCCGGCAATGCGGATGTAGAACCCGAGGCCGGCGCGATGGCAGCCTCAGTCGTCCCGGTGTCTATCATTCCCGCCGGCTCTTCCGCCGGAGGCTTAGGATCGGCACTGGGAGGAGGCGGGTTCCGCCGTGGAGGCGGGGCGCGGCCATACGTGTTGTAGCGGCCACCACCACCACGACCACGCTGACGATAATGCGGTCCCGACGCACCCTCCACAAAGTTGCCGGCCGGAGGGTTGAAACCTCCCTGAAAGTCATCTCTGTACTGTCGATTGTTGTTGCCATATCCACGGCCGCCATTGGAGGACGAACCGTGATAGTACCCTCTGTCCGCCCAATGACTGCCGCTGTTCCGATTGTCGAAATTCCGGCCCTTCCGAACCGTGATAATACAAGTTGTGTATGTTGCTTCAGTTTGCACATGTTTGTTATCGGAGCCATTTCGTTGGCAATAGTATCAGCTGTTGGAAATTTGCGTAATCTTTATTAGAGATACCAGTTTACTAGCAATAAAAGTCTGTGTACGTTACATGGCTTAGTTACTTGAAAGTCAACAAGTCATGTTCGTGTGATTTTGATGTGATCGATCCGTGGGCGAATTTCCAACAATTTATATTAGAGCAAGGTTCAAGATTGTCTGGTGAGCGTTGTGGTTGCGTGGAGCGGCGATCAAGATCATGGGCGGAGGCAAAACATCTTCTTGTGTGCGTGTTGTTTTCCAAGCGCTAGCAGCGAATAGTACTTTGTGTACGTGCGCGTCACCGGAGCTAGCTTCGTGGACGTCTTGAAGCCGAAAACATCGTCAGCAAGCTGCGTGTGGACAAATGAGACGTCACATTTAGTGGACATGGACCTGCGAACAGCACCATGTACGTGTCCAGCCAGCATTAAAGTCCGCGTCCCAACTGCAACTGGGTACTCCTGCTAATTGAATCATCCATTTAATTTCACGCAGCTACCAAATGTAACTCCCGAAATTATCATCACAACAATTTCACGATTACCATTACTACAAAGCAAATCCCACAATTATCAGATAGTTTTCAAGACACTCAACCTCTGATAGTTACGACACCAACATTGGAGAGTCGACTGGCAACCATAGACAAGAGCAAAAATACTGACGACTGCATATAGATTTTAGCATACAGTGCGATTAGCAGTTGATCTCTTGCAGCCCATGTGCGAAGTAGACGAAAGTTGGGTCAGCAGCTCCGTCCTTGTAGTAGGCGAACACCAGGGTGCCATCATCAGCCATGCTCTCGCCCACAAAGCTGAAACAGGTCAAGAGGAGCAGTTTTAGAACTTGCGTAAGTCGACTGGATATATTAGTATACTACCTTCCCAAAAAAAGGTAATCACTATAATTTTTTCCCTAAGTATTATGTTTGATAGAATAAATTGCCAACATCTGGAATACCAAAGGAAGAATTTTAAAAGAATTCCAGCCAAGATGACGGATCCAGCCGTAGGTGCCTCTACATGGGCTTCGGGTAACCAAATATGAAGTACTAACACTTTTGAGGCAAGGCAAACAGAGAACTTACAACTGAAGGTCCGTGAGCTTGCTAAGAAGAAACTTTGCGGCAGACTCAATGTTCTTCTTGAAACAATTGAGCTCCTCACCATCAAGCTTGGCACGGAGGTTCTTGATGTAGTGCTTCATGTAAGTGACAAACTGCTTCTTGTCAAAAGCAGGTTGCTCCTGCAGAAGGTAATGAGCGCTTAGCACAATGATCAAGGGCATATTGTATATATAGATAATAGGCCAAGAACATCAAAGAGGAAGCAACCAGAAGACGGAAGGTGTCGACAATGTCAACCACCTTCACGGCCTGGTCATCGACAACCTCATCGTCGTCACCACCACCCTCATCGCCATCACCACCATCATCATCGTCATAGACACCCTCATCGTCACCACCACCATCATCTTCATAGACTCCCTCATCGTCACCACCACCATCATGTCATAGACACCCTCATCGTCACCACCACCGTTAGCAGAGGGGTCGGCACCAATGCCCTCATCAAGTGCTTCTTGAACGACCCACTACAAGCATTCAAAACCATATAAATAATCAAATAAACTAAAACATCTCGACGATGTTCTTCAGATATGAACAATTAAAATATATGTATGCACAATTAATGTTAGATGTGATCTACCACTGGACGCTAATCTAACCAGGCACCGCACACACAGCATCTGGAGAGTAGAACGCTTACTCGTCCATTGACTTCCCAGAGCACTCCGTTCTCCAGCGCCCTGTACAAGAACGAATCTGACAGGAGCTCGTCGCCTAGGACGAACAAACACAGCAGATTCAGTCAAATCCATCCGCCGACCGCAAGTCCTAACCCAAAACCACAGAGCAAATCCGGGTTACTAAGCAACAGAGTAACTAACAAAGAATAGCCAATGGCCCTTTTCAAATGAAGCAAAAAAAAAAGAAAGAATAGCCATCCGATTCAAGAAACCGATCCGATGTAGCCTGATTCCCTCGATTAAAAGGCACGAAAATTGGGGGGAAAGTACACATGGACGAAGTCACGAAGCGACGAACCGCTAAGCTTGTCCTGGTACACGATCATGGTGCCGCCTCTCAGGGAAAAAATCTGAAGTGAGGGGATAACGTCCTCCTCGTATTTATAGCCGACCCTGAATATCTTAGCTCACTTTTCTGGACTCTTCTGCCCGCGACATCTCCAGGTTGTCCGATATGCCCGGACGGCGCGCAACGGGCCGATGGCCTCGGGGGTCCATGAGAGGTGTGCTAGGAATAAACCGCGGCTGCGTGTGTGCCCGTGGTCACCAGCGTGTGTGCGTGTGTGTGTCTAGGTCTAGACCGGACGCCGGTGCGTGGCCGCGTCCGTGCTCGACTTCGAGTCGCAGTGCGTTGTGTGCGTCCTGCGCGCGGCCGTAGCTAGCTAGTTAGTTGAGTGCATGCAATAGCTAGCTAGTTAGTTGTGTGCGCATTGATCGAGTCGGCCGTTTGAGTGGAGCTGCGTGCTAGACTTGCATGCATATAGGGATCCGTTGAGTGCCAGCCGAGACGTACGCGTAGGAGCGCGTCAGGGAGGGTGGCCGTAGCGGGCGGATCTCACGCGCCAGATCGGGGGCGTTGGGCCGCGACGGGTGAGCACCAGCCCAGGTATAAAACCACGTGGCCTGCTCGTTGTTTGTTGGTTCGTTGCCACGGTTTGTGCTGAAAGAAAAAGCCGTTCGGCGTGGCGTTTGTCGCTGCAAAAACATTGTCGTGCACTTCTTCTTCAACCTCTGTCCGTGAGCGAGAGTGAGGGGCGAGCCTAGAGTTTGTCCCAACAATTGGTATCAGAGCCTCATTTGTTCATGTGTGCGTCGCCATGCTGATCGTCCCGCACTACGTTGGGGGGAAGCACGGTGTCGCTCTCCTGTCCGATGCTTACGCCGACGAACTACACCGTCTAGGCGATCAAGGCAGAGGCCATCTTCGACGCCCAAGGCCTCTGGGAGGTTGTGTCTCCAGCGGACGGCGTGGCGGTGGACGAGAGGACGAACATGGTGGCGACTGGCGAGGGCGCTGCTCTTCGGCGCGCTGGAGGAGGACATCCTCATGCAGGTGTCGACGAAGAAGACGGCGAAGGAGATCTGGGACAGCCTCAAGACGAGGTTCGTCGGCGCCGATCGCGTCAAGGCAGCTCGTCTCTCGACTCCCCGCGGCGACTTTGACAAACTGCGCATGGATGAGGGGGAGGTGCTGGAAGCGTACGCCGGCAAGATCAGCGGCATGGCGGCGAGGTATGCTGGCCTCGGCTCGACGCTCGACGACGCCGCCATGGTGAAAAAGCTGCTCGACACGGTGCCCAATCGGTTGTACGCCGCGGTGGCCGAAATGAGCAGTTCTGTGACGTGGACTCCATGGCCTTCGAGGAGGCTCTGGGCAGACTCAAGGCCTTCGACGAGCGCTCACGGCGGCGCACGCAGGACGGCGGCGAACGGAGCGGTGGCCAGCTTCTGCTCACGACGGATCAGTGGGAGGCGCGGCGACGTCAGCGCGGCGGCGGCCTCGACCATGATGACGACGGCGGCAGCAGCGTGGCCTCGGGCACGAGGAGGCGGCGTGGGAAGTGCTAGAATTGTGTCGTTCGCGGCCACTTCTCCCGTGACTGCCGGCAGCCGAGGAAGAAGAAGGCGCTCCTCGCCGACGTCGCCGACGAGCCGGGCCTTCTGTAGGTCACGGTCGAGGGGGAGAATGTTAGGAATAAACCGCGACAGCGTGTGTGCCCGTGGTCACCAGCGTGTGTGTCTAGGTCTAGACCGAACGCCGGTGCGTGGCCGCGTCCGTGCTCGAGTTCGAGTCGCAGTGTGTTGTGTGCGTCGTGCGCGCGGCCGTAGCTAGCTAGTTAGTTGAGTGCATGCAATAGCTAGCTAGTTAGTTGTGTGCGCTCGGCCGTTTGAGTGGAGCTGCGTGCTAGACTTGCATGCATGTAGGGATCCGTTGAGTGCCAGCCGAGACGTACACGTAGCAGGGGCGGAGCCAACGTATGGCCGTTGGGTTCAGGTGAACCCAATAAATTTTCGCTGCATCTACTATATATATAGCCTGGTCAACTGGATGAACCCAATAGAATATTACGATTGAACCCAATGCAAGTTACAAAAGCACAAACAGGAGCCTTTGAGTCCATTAATCTATATCTATATCTATACCTACTAATAAAGCAAGGTGATATTCTTGGTTTCGTTCCGCTGAGGTGATTTTATTGGTTTCGGACGCCACATCTCATCTATCTGTCTATCTATAACTACTAATAACGGGAATAGGTATTCTTGGTCCGTCATGTCATTTTATCAAAAATCCCCTGCTTTAGGACAATTAACCTGCAGTCCATCCATAAAACAAGTTTCGTGTTGAGGGTGGACACACAACTCGTTCATGGTCGGGAGAAGTTGCGTTTTGAGGGTGGACATGCAACTGGATCACGTCGGGGCACGTTGCATGTCGATGGTGAACATGCAACTGGGTCTCGCTCGCGAGTTGCGGGTCGATGGTGAACATGCAACTGGGTTGGGGCGAGTTGCGTGTCAAGGATACACCCGGCAGCGACTTGGAAATCTAGTGCTAGCCACACGCCGTGTTGCCTACACTCTTAATCCGCATCGCGTCACACAATGTGCTGCCTACACAAACAAGTAAATCGCTTGACCCATACAAGTGTGTGATTTGACGGTCACTAAACTAAAAGGAACACACATACAGAAGTGGCACTCCCGTGTACCGCAACTACGAGAGACCTCAGAAAGTGTGGAGCACCCACTTTCGACCGTGCTGGTCTTGTTTGATTTGGCACTGCTCTAATTCCCTTGTGGAGCTGCACTGTGCTTGCTCATACATCACACTCTAGTGTAAGCCGCAGAAGATGCATGCTGCCTATTCTGTAGTGCACTCATCTCCTCCTCCTCCTGTTCCTCCGTGCGCAAAGAAGCGAGTTCAATAGAAGCATGAGTAGCAGCAACGCTCCGCAGCAGCCGCCGGCCGTGCAACTCGCGGTGCAGCCGCAGCCTGGCGCGCAGGCTGCCGAGGATGAAATCCCGGGCCGTAAGTATTCCCCGTTCGAGCAGCACTACAGTCTTATGGGGAGGGGGAGGGGGGGGGCATTGGCCCCCAGCCTTGTATCAAGTTGTGAAGGATTTTTTGGGAGAGCTTAGATTGGAATTTTTTTAGCAAGCTTCGCCACTCCATACAATAGTTAGTTCATACCCAAATCCTTAGTGAACCCATTGGCAAAATTTCCTGGCTCCGCCCCTGACACGTAGGAGCGCGTCGTGGAAGGCGACCGTAGTGGATGGATCCCGCGCGCCAGATCACGCCGCGGGGGGGCCGCGACGGTTGAGCAGCAGCGCAGGTATAAAACCCCATGGCCTGCTCGTTGTTTTTTGGTTCGTTGCCACAGTTTGTGCTGAAAGAAAAAGCCGTTCGGCAGCGTGGCGTTTGTCGCTGCAAAAACACTGTCGTGCACTTCTTCTTCAACCTCTGTCCGTGAGCGAGAGTGAGGGGCGAGCCCAGAGTTTGTCCCTACAAGGTGGACCGCGGGCGCGGACGGGGCCACCTTCAGTGTGGCTTTCTGCCACGTGGGCGAGCGCGTGGGAGAACGCACCGGGCCACGTGTCAGTGTCTTTGGATCCGCCGGGCAAGCCCGGTCGTGCCATGCAAGGCGTGCTTCGCGGCCGAAGCGTTGGCTCACGTGTGGGGCCTGTTTGAGGCTGGTTCGCTGGCCCCACCCAGGTACGACACTCCTCGGCCTTATGCAGATGGCTCCCTGGGGCGCTCCAAGCCGTCCGATCTACCAGGACGCCGCGCGTCCGAGCAACCTGCCTCGGGGTCCATGAAGGGTGGGCTGCGGGTGTGTCCCAGGCCACCGTCATATGGTGTTTTTTGGCATGCCTGCGTGCGGAGACGTGAGCGTTGACCCGCGTGCAGTCGTCTAGACGGACCCACCTATTAGCGTCCTTCGGCCCCAAGCGGGGTGTGTCATTTGCATGAGCCGGCTAGACGCGTCCAACGGGCAGTGTCGGTCGTGCAAGCCGGGCAGGTATGTGTACCCATGCCTGGCTGTACGAACCGACCAGGAAGGCTATGATTGTTTAGCATGGGCCCACTGCATTCTGTGACGGTCGATTTGTGGGTGTGGGGGTAATTTCATACCTAGAGTGCATCATTATATACTCTCTCCCTCGCGTTTCCTCTCTACTAACAGCATTCTCTTTGCATTTCGGCTAGGGTTTAGTTTTCTCGGCGTTGAGGCTTTATTTGCTGTTGGCGTCCGCCGACGTGCCGTTTGTTGGTCGTTCCTACCATTGTTTGCCGTCAGAGTCCGCCGGCGTGTCGCTTCGGCTGAGGTTCTTATTACTATGTCGGTTATTTTCATCACGCTCACCGTTCTTTGCTGCGGTATAATTACGGGTCATCGTAGCTTCTGCTTATTTTCAGCGTTTGTGTTTGTTTTCTATTATGTGGCTGATGTTCGAGGTGAATTCTTTGCTACGATGCTCCTGTTGTTTTCTCCCTAACCCTATTTTACTATTTTCATTTTTTTGTTATATTTTGCACCGGGGCCTTCGATTCCAGAGGTACGGCCCTAATCCAGGCGTGTGTTTGCATAGGGTCGATTACCATACTCCCTTCGTCCAGGAATAAGTTTATGTTTGGCATTCAAAATTTGTCCATAAAAGAATGTATTTCTATCTTCTCAATGCATTTTAAAGTAGAAAAAAATGGTTATCTCTCATCACACACGGTAATCAAGACCAATAACATTCAACACGTGGTCTACATGCACTTAGCTCATTGGGGTAGGGTAATTAAAGAGGAGAGAGATGGTGGCTTTCACCTTCTCAATGCATTTTTTACTTCACTCCCTAATATATCCTAAAATTTTCATATGTACACTTATTCATGAACGGAAGGGAGTAGCCACCAACTTAAGGCACGTTCCCCTTAAAAGAACTGAAGGCACGTACATATCCTTGCCATGCAGCTTGATACAAATTAGCAGTTCATGGACAAGTGTCGACGTCGTTCGATTAATAAAACAGGTTGGACGTAAATGGGACAGCTGGATCCTAAATAGGAGTAAATGCATGCCATGCCGAGCACGCGTGATAGCAGCAAAGCATGGAAGTGACCACATCGCTAGCCTCTTAATTAAAACGTACAACTTCGTCTCGCCGTTTGGTGAAGATCATCATTTGTGTCGAGCTATCGTACGGTGAAGTAAATACAAGTGTAGTAGTAGTCCATCGCGTTCCTACTGATCGCTCTATCTAACAACCTTTTTTTTTCCTTCGGAAAGGCCTTTTTTTGACATAGTACACAAGCAGACGCTTATTTATACACACATACATTCATCCTTATGAATGCATGCATCCACATCCTACCCCTATAAACACCTCCAAGAGTCTGAGCACCATATGCACCTTCGTAGTCGACAGGAACATCAGTTCCCACTGAACAAACATTGCCAGAAAATGCGAAAAAAGTGCAGGAAAATGCGAGCAACAGTGTTACCGGTTATGTTTGAAAGAGAAAATTATTGACACAGTCAAGACATTTTTTCAAACCATTGTCGCCCCTGATATTAATGAGACAGTAAAACTAGCTGACTTTCGCCCTATAAGTCTATGTAATGTGATCTATAAAATTGTTGCCAAATGTCTTGTCAACAGGCCGTGACCAATACTGGATGACATCATATCACCCACTCAAAGTCTGTTTGTACCAGAAGGCTTATCACAGACAATCACTACAGGAATCAAGCACTTTGCCGTCTGCCATGGCAGACGGCAAAGGAATGTCTGGCGGACGGCAAAGCCCTTTGCCGTCAGCCAGCAGACGGCCCCACGTCCGGCTGAATGAACTACGGCAGAGGGCTGCTTTGCCGTCTGCTTAAATAAAGCGGACGGCAAAGAAGTTTGCCGTCAGCCATACTAAGCAAGCAGACGGCAAATGCCTTGGACGGCAGAGGGATAGGGTTAGGCCCGTTAGGTGGCTAACGGCGTACTTTGCCGTCTGCCAGCAGACGGCAAAGGCGCAAAGTTCTTTGCCGTCTGCCAGCTGACGTCAGCTGACGTCAGGCGTCAGCTGGGGCCAATGCATACCCTTTGCTGTCTGCCAGCAGACGGCAAAGCACACCAGCCTTTGCCGTCTGCTGGCAGACGGCAAAGTGCCCAAATAGGCCAGCCCAGGTGCCCCCCAGGTTGCACAGGTAGCTGCCACATGGCAGCTTTGCCGTCCGCTGGCAGACGGCAAAGTGCCTGTATTGCCCATGTTAATTCTGTTTTTTCTTAAATTCAATCAATTTCACACACACACACACACACACATATATATATATATATATATATATATATATATATATATATATATATATATATATATATATATATATTCATTTGAAAATACTTTCAACAAGCATACATATCCCTGCCATATGGATATGATCATCCAACACATATATATACCAAATCAAAAGTCCATATCCAACATATATATAGCCAACATATACAACAATTAAGCAAAAAGTCCATATACAATGGTTTCATCCATACATACATATATAGGTAGCAAGTTTCACATTGTTCATCCTACAAAATCAAAACAAAAAGGAAGGACAAGGAGAAGAGTAGACTCCATCAACGCAAGCTTCCGTGATCTGAAGCAAATCTGCAAAATGGAAAAGAAGAAAGTTAGAAGAAGAAGACTAGAAGAAGAAGAAAAAAAAAAGAAGAAGAAGAAGAAGAATTTTTCTTCTCTTTCTTTTTCTCCTCTTCTTTTTCTTCTTCTTATTGCTTACTTGTGTCATTTTAGAGCTAACCTAGGTAAATAGGTCATTTTGGAGCTAAGTAAGGTTATTATGTCATTTTCGAGGAAAATAAGCTAAGTATATGACATTTTGGAGGTAACCAAGGTTATTATGCCATTTTTGACCTAAGTATGCTAAGTGTGTCATAAATGAACTAAATTAACTAAGTATAGGTCATTATTGAGCTAACCTAGGTAATTATGCCATTTTTTGAGCTAACTAAGCATATTAAGTCATTTTGGAGGAAAAAATGCTAAGTGTAGGTCATTTTAGAGCTAACCTAGGTAAATAGGTCATTTTGAAGCTAAACCAAGGTTATTATGCCATTTTTTACCTAAGTAAGCTAATTATGTCATAAATGAACTAGCTAAGCTAAGTATAGGTCATTATTGAGCTATCTTAGGTAGTTATGCCATTTTTTAGCTAACTAAGCATATTAAGTCATTTTGGAGGAAAAAATGCTAAGTATAGGTCATTTTAGAGCTATCCTAGGTAAAATAGGTCATTTTGGAGCTAAGTAAGGTTATTATGTCATTTTCGAGGAAAATAAGCTAAGTATATGACATTTTGGAGCTAAACCAAGGTTATTATGCCATTTTTTACCTAAGTAAGCTAATTATGTCATAAATGAACTAGCTAAGCTAAGTATAGGTCATTTGAGAGCTAACCTAGGTAAAATAGGTCATTTTGGAGCTAAGTAAGGTTATTATGTCATTTTAGAGGAAAATAAGCTAAGTATATGACATTTTGGAGCTAAACCAAGGTTATTATGCCATTTTTGACCTAAGTAAGCTAATTATGTCATAAATGAACTAGCTAAGCTAAGTATAGGTCATTTTTGAGCTAGCCTAGGTAGTTATGCCATTTTTGAGCTAACTAAGCATATTAAGTCATTTTGGAGGAAAAAATGCTAAGTGTAGGTAATTTTAGAACTATCCTAGGTAAAATAGGTCATTTTGGAGCTAAGTAAGGTTATTATGTCATTTTCGAGGAAAATAAGCTAAGTATATGACATTTTGGAGCTAAACCAAGGTTATTATGCCATTTTTGACCTAAGTAAGCTAATTATGTCATAAATGAACTAATTAAGCTAAGTATAGGTCATTATTGAGCTAGCCTAGGTAAAATAGGTCATTTTGGAGCTAAGTAAGGTTATTATGTCATTTTCGAGGAAAATAAGCTAACTATATGACATTTTGGAGCTAAATAGATCATTTCTTAAGCTAAGTATGCATTTGTTAAGCAAAACACTAGGGAAAACGTACCGTCATCACGGAGGTGAAGGACCGGTCGTGCCAGTGGCAGACGCAGAAGGATTGGTCGATGCTTGTCGGGAGTTACGCTGCACCAAAGATCATTTGCAATGTCTCGTTAGCATGATGCAACTCAAATGTGAAGACTAGTAACTAATGACCATTCAAATGAAACTCACCGTGCCCGCCGGAGCAATGACTGGCATCGGCGGAGGGGTCTGACCGTTGCTCTGGCACATGGTCTGCACATTTGGTTTTCACGAGTCGGTCATATTAGTTAGTAATGAAACGAACATTACGTGCATGATTTGGCTAATATGCAGAAGAAACTTACCACGAAGAGCTCGTATAAGGCCCGGTGAGACGCGTCGTTCCGGTTCCTCTCCTCCTCCAACAGCGTAGCAGTCCTCTCCTCCAACTCCCTCTCCCTCTCCGCCGCCTGCCTCTTTGCCTCCGCCAGAAGCTCCTGGGTCTTCGCTCTCTCTTTCTCAAGAGCAGCCTGCAACACCACTCCTCGTTAGCATTGTAATCATCGACGGCCGCACACACAATGTAATGGAGGAAAGGTATCTGAGTCCGTATAACTAACCTCGATTTGGAGCTCCATTGGCCGTGGACGAGGCCTTATCTCAGGATCGGAGCTCGTCTGGCGCTTCTTGATCTCCGGGAGAGTGCTAGGACAACGTATCAGTCCATCCCCAATGGCTATCGAGCCATGGGGCCTCCCGCCACCAGATATCATCACCAGCTCTGGATCAAGAGGTTGCCGGCTCGGGTTAAAGTCCTCCCCTTTCCTCGCCTTCCCCTCGTCTCTGTACCTCACGAGCTTGTTATGGGAGGAGATGTTGGTGAAGCTCTCTGGATGATCAAGGTCAGACTCAGAGAATGCCTTGGCCTTCTTGTACTTTGCAGTATGGGCCATGGCATAGAGGTCGAACACCTCTGGCACCTCCGTCTTGTTGTGTCGCGCCTAAAAGAGAGGAACAAAGTATTAGTTAAGGGCTCAAGCTAGCATGAAGAATGAAATTGCATGAATCATGAAGCAAACCACATACCCAGTTATTCCCGAACTCATATAGGTTGGCGCTCCCTTGATGGTGTGGCACACCAACCATTTTGGCACGCCGCTCCTTGGCATTGTTGTGGACGGCTAGCCATTGGGGAGAGCACCACTCATCCACCAACGCCTCCCAACAGTCCATCCTATCCGCACACCATCTCGGGGGCACCTAAGTTAGTCAAGAGAAATTTCAGCGCTACGCCTACGAATCAAATCAAGGAAACTAAGTACAAGGCCTTAAGAATAGGTATTTACCTTCATGTACTTCTCCTTACTCAGAAACTTGCCGCAACACTTCGTCTTGGACCTCTTAATACCAGTCGAGGCGTAGTAGTCTCGAACAGCCTGCACCCGAGCCTCGTGCCGTAAGTTCTGAAGTAGGCGCCTGCACTCGGCTTCGATAACCATAGCCGCGGCCTCCTCCTCTCCCTCAAGACACCTGTAGAAGGTCTGCAATCAAACAAGACAACACTGATTAGTACAATAACTCGGTACTGTTGATTTTTAATTCTGTAAAGGAGAAATTACCCAAAACGTCTGGATCACCATCTCGGCCCTCGTGCGGCACAAGACACCGTCGATCCGCTCCTGCGGCGGGGCCGGGGCAGCCAAGTACAGCTCCCAGCTCAGTCCGAGCTGTCGAACCTGACCCTCACCGGGCAACGTGACCCACCCCGGGAAGTTCTGCCGGCAAAGCACACCAAGGACGAAGTTGGGCTTGCGGATACCAGGGCCGTGTATCCAACCCCTGCAGTATGACAAGGCCAACGCATTAGATTTTGAAGAAACGTGAAGGCAAAAGGTTAAAAAAGAGTAAATGCACTTACTTCTCCCCATTAGGCGCAATCAACCACCTCTGCTCGCGGGTCGCCGGCACGGGCGGGAGCTTTGTACCACCACGCTGGTAGACGTTGCCCCCCTCAACCAGCTCGCCCTCGCTATAGCTATCATCCGAAAAGCGATCCTCGCCACCATCAGCATGGCCACTCACCTCCGGCGGCCAGTCCCCCCTCGGGTCGACTGCGATGTAGCCTGATCCGTGCTCTGCTCCGGAGTCTCGTGGGACGAAGCCTCTGGGACCGGAGTCTCGTGGGGCGAAGGCTCGGCGGCCCGAGGCTCGTGGACCGGAGTCTCGTGGGGCGAAGGCTCGGCGACCCGAGGCTCGTCGGCCCGAGGCTCGTGGACCGGAGTCCGAGACGGGTCCACCTTAGACGGAGCAGTCCTGTGGTCGGGTGAATCAGCTGGGGGTGGCGGTGAGGAAGGCGTAGCAGCCTTCCTACCTCTCCCGCCGCCACGGCCACCTCTAGTACCCCTCTTCTTCCCCCGACCTCTCCCGGCCGAAGAAGAAGCGCCCGCCGGTGGTGTCTGCATACTAAGATGCAGCGTTCTCCGGAGGTGCTGGGGTGGAATGGAAGCACCCCTCCCACCACGCACCGAGGAAGGAGCCTCGGAGCGCTCTGGACCCGCGCCCACCATCTGTCAACACCTGCAATGACAAAGAGTAAACGAAATTAGTACAACATAAAAAAATTGAATACCTGACATGAATAATAATATGTATATAATTTAAGTGTATCATCATCATGAACATAATAAAAAATGGAATACCTAACATGAACTAATTAATAATATATATGTACATAATAATAATTGAATACCTGACATGAACTAATATTAATCTTCATCGTCTATATATGCTCCGGGGTCAATAAATGCATCATCATCATCACTATCGGTAATGACGTGCTCATCATCATCATCAATAAATGCATCAACATGTGGAAGGCCTCCTTTACGTAATCGGTCAAGCATTGACAGGTCATCCGCAGCAGTAACATCTTCTTGTTCCGGCTCTTCTTGTTCCGGCTCAGGGGTGAAGTCGGATTCACTGTCGCTGTCTACTTCAATGTTCTGGGGTGAAGTAGAGCGGTTCTTGAAATGTTTTTTGGAAAGACGTGTTTCTCGGAAGAATTCTCCTTCATATGTGTCTGGGTTAATGTGAGGTTCATAATCCTCTTCATTGGGGGGGAGGTGGTCTAACATGTGGCGGCACTTCATAAACGACATCCCAACCATTGAGATTTGGATCACTTTGACAGGCCCACGGTAGATAGAAAACTTGGGTTGCCTGTTGAGCTGTAATATAGACATCGGGAACATCCAAATGGGTGCTTTGTTTGATTTCGACTAGCCCTATATGTTCATGAGTCCTTCTAGTCTCCTTCGGCTGGAACCAAAAACATTTGAAGACTACGATATTCAGTGGGTTTGCACCATAGAATAGAAGTTCATAAATTGCTTCAACTCTTCCATAATACTCGGTATCTCCTTCGCCGATAGCAGAGACACAACAATTTGTAGACTTTCGGTCGGCCATAGATAGCTCTTTGCCATAGGTACGAAAGCGATACCCGTTGATGTCGTATTTGTCAAATGAACGGACCTTATAGTCAAAACCATTAGCGACTTGTCTCAATTCGGCGTCCATAGACTCTGAATTAGCCTACAAGTTTAATACGAAAGGATTGTTGCATTAGCCGCAATTTAGACGAAGAAATGAAATGGTCTAATGGAAATTACCGTTTGTTTGAACCAAGAGATGAAACCGGGATAGCCGCCTCCATGCTTTGCCAGAAGCTCATACTCTTCGACGGAATCCTTTCGGATCACCGCTCCATACGAGAATTTGGCGACGTATCGACTGTATCAAATATCCGGGAATAAGAGCAGTTCAAAGGAATTAGAAGTTGCGAAACAATGTACCGAGAACTTACTCGATGTACGGCTGCACTTCTGTTAGGTTGTTGAAGATATACAACGAAATGGTCCGCCATTCTTCGACATCCAACGATAAGGAATTAGAAGCACCGGCTGGTGCGAGCTTCCCTTTGAATAGGCTGAGGTTGGATCCACCCTTTTTAGGGTCGCCAGCATTGTACCGAGGCTTCGGATTATGCAAATGACGATTTTTGGCTTCGTAGTGTGCTGTCACGAAGTTTGCCGCCTCCTCAGTAATGAATGCCTCAGCCATCAATGCTTCAATTCTACGTTTATTTTTACATTTTGCTCGAAGCGTCTTCTGCATCCTCTCAGTTGCGTAGCACCAACGATTCTGCACGGGCCCCCCCAATCGTGCCTCGGTCGGGAGATGCAAAATCAAATGCTGCATTGGATTAAAGAAGCCCGGTGGGAAGATCTTCTCTAACTTGCAGATCAACTCTGGCGTCAACTCTTCCATTTCATCTAGCAAGCCAGGCGATAGTTCTTTCGCACAAAGAACACGGAAGAAATAGCTCAGCCCTGCCAGTACTAGCCATTCATCCTCAGGGATAAAGCCACGCAACATCACCGGCATTACCCGCTCAAGCCATATGTGCCAATCATGACTCTTGAGACAAAATATTTTCAATTTTTCAAGACTCGCTCCCCTCTTTAGATTCGCTGCATACCCATCGGGGAACATCAACTCCTTTTTCACCCACAGGATAATTTCCCTCATATCTGGCCTTCCAAGATTGAACCATGCCTTTGGCTTCGTCCAGTTCTGCTTTCCTTTCGGTTGTCGCATGTTTTGTAACGGTCTATCACATAGAGCCTCATGATCGACTCTAGCCTTAGGATTATCCTTTGACTTCCCCTCTATGCCGAACAATGTACGAAAGAGGGCCTCGGCGACATTCTTTCAGTGTGCATCACGTCGATGTTGTGTGGGCAAAGGAGGTCTGTGAAGTAAGGCAGATCCCACAAGCATGTCTTGTGAGTCCAGGCGTGTTTCGAATTATACCCCTTGAAATACCTTGGACGCTCTGGATCCGGCTCGAGAGCGTTTAACTGATCCAGGGTCTGTTGGCCTGTCAACGCAGGTGGTGCAGAGTTTTTGACAACTCTACCTTTGATGAATTTCTTCTTATCTTTTCTGAACTTATGGCGAGGATCCAGGAACTGTCTATGCAAGTCGAAGCAAGAATACTTGCGACCCGCATCCAGCCAACGAAACTCAAGAGCTGCCTTGCATGTGGGGCACGGGAACCTTCCATGCACACACCAGCCAACGAATAGCGCATACGCCGGCAAGTCATGCATCGAGTACATGTACCACACATGCATTAGGAAGTTTTTTTTGTAGCGGCGTCGTATGTCTTGATCCCATTATCCCAAGCTTCTTGCAATTCATCCTTAAGCGGCTGCATGTACACATTCATACTCTTCCCCGGATAGTTGGGCCCCGGAATTATCAACGTCAGGAAAATGTTCTTTCTTTGCATAATCTGTCCGGGGGGGAGATTGAGTGGAATGAGAAATACAGGCCAACAACTGTATTGGGCTGTCATCATACCAAACACATTGAACCCATCCGTGCTGATGGCGACTCGAGGATGCCTTGGATCTGCCGCTTTATCATGATGTATTGCATCGAAGTGCTTCCACGCAAAAGCGTCCGATGTGTGTACCAACATCTGATTCTCATCTGCATCTAGTTCGGTTCTTTTGCCCAATTTGTGTCATGTCATCTGTCTGGCCGTCTCTTCGACCATGAAAAGACGTTGAAGTCTTGGTATGATTGGCATATACCGAAGAACATTAACTGGGATTTTTGTCTGACTCTTCTCACCCATACCGTTGTCTACCACAACATACCTGGAAGACTTGCAAATGGGACAATAGTTCAAGTCCGCATACTCAAGCCTAAATAAGGCACATCCATTCTCACAGGCATCTATCTTCTCATAGGGCATCTTAAGTACACGGAGGATTTTGTCCGACTGGTACAGGTTTGCAGGCATTACATGGCCTTTGGGTAGAAAGCGTCCAAATAGTGTCATCATCGCGTCGTAGCATTCTCTGCCCAAGTTGAATTGAGCCTTCAGAGCCATTACTTGTGCGATGGCATCCAGCTGACAAAGCTCAGTGTGCTCGTGGAGAGGACGTTTTGAAGACTCCAACATATCATTGAAGGCCTTTGCAGATTCCTCCATCTCATCGTCCGAATCCCGAGCATCATCAAAGTCTTCCACCATGTCTTCGATCCCGGTACCATGCTCGTCGGTGCGACGACAGCCCACCTCAGCTCTGGCACGTTGGGAAGACTCGCCATGAAATGTCCAGACCGTATAAGCAGGCGTAAAACCCCACTTCTGCAGGTGTTTACTCATTTCAAGCTCTGTCCTCTTATGATAGTTGTCGCACCGGACACAGGGGCACCAGGTTTTTCTCTGGCCATTTGCAAATGCGGCTCTCACAAACCCCTTGGTTTTTGTTAACCATTCATCGGTCATGTCTTTCTGACTAGTGTGACCGGTGTACATCCACGCACGATCACTCATCTTGCCTAGCTACTGGACACACAAGAAATATATACATAATTCAGCAAACCATATTCATCAGTTAATGGAGTTTGTCAGTTTTATTACGTCCATGCAACCTAGACGCTAATAGGTAAAGATAGGTCCTAATCCCACCCGAGTATGTGTAGATTGGGTTCGTTTTCCCATGCTCTGCTCCGGATCCGACGCAAAATTTCGGCAGCACCTCCCCGCTGTTCTCCTGATACACGTCTCGGCAATAAGCAGAGAGGATGTGTACCCGGAGAACAACAGGGAGGCACTGACGAAATTCTGCATCGGATCCGGAGCAGAGCATATGGGAAAACGAACCCAATCTACACATACTCGGGCTGTCCATGGATAACGTTGGACAATTCGAAAGAATCACGGTTATAAATATGCAAATGCATGCATATTTATAGATGTAACCCTTTCGAACGGGAGACGCATAGTGGTCACGCATACTGATGATTGAAGACACCTATAGCTAGCAAGTTTCATCGGCACGAAGACCGGAACAGAGCAAATGAAGGGGGGAGGAGGAGATGTCATTTGTGCTCACCCACGAACGCAGGGGCGGAGCTCGTCGAACGCACGGGGAGGTCGTCGAACACCAGACCCTCGCAGCGACGAAACAACTGCACATTTAAATCCACCCGATCAACACAAATATATATGATGTTTTTCATAACAAAATCAGAAAATATATGACCTAACTCATAATTCACAAATATATGACGGGGTGTCGGGTCGGGGTGTCGGGGTGTCGGGTCGGGGTGTCGGGGTGTCGTGGTGTCAGAGTGTCGGGTCGGGGTGTCGGGGTGTCGTGGTGTCGGAGTGTCGGGTCGGGGTGTCGAGGTGTCGGGGTGTCGTGTCTTGGTGTCGGGTTGTCGGGGTGTCAGGGTGTCGTGTCGGGGTGTCGGGGTGTCGAGGTGTCGTGTCGGGCTGTCGGGGTGTCGGGGTGTCGTGCTGTCGGGTCGGGGTGTCGGGGTCTTTTTTTTTTCTCTTTTTCCTTTTCTTCTTCTTCCTCTTCTTCCTTTTCTTCCTTTTCTTGTTCTTCTTCTTCTTCTTCTCTTCTTCTTCTTCTTCTTCTTCTTCTTCTTCCTTTCCTTTTTCCTCTTCTTCTTCTCCTCCTCTCCTCTTTTTTCTTCTTCTTCTTCTTCTTCTTCTTCTTTTTTCTTCTCCTCCTCCTCTTCTTCTTCTTCTTCCTTTCCTTTTTCCTCTTCTTCTTCTCCTCCTCCCCTCTTTTCTTCTTCTTCTTCTTCTTCTTCTTCTTCTTCTTCTTCTTCTTCTTCTTCTTTTTTCTCCTCCTCCTCCTCTTCTTTTTTCTTCTCCTCCTCCTCCTCTTCTTTTTCTTCTTCTTCTTCTTCTTCTTCTTTTTTCTTCTCCTCCTCCTCCTCTTCTTTTTCTTCTTCTTCTTCTTCTTATTTTTTCTTCTTTTCCTTTTTTTCTATTTACCTAAACATCTAAACATCTATTTACCTAAACATCTAATTTTCTTACTGCAAAAACAGAAAAAAAAACTAAAAAAAAAAACAAAATAGAGGGGCAGGAGGGGGGAGCTCACCAGAGGGGGGGCAGGGGGGTCTGGGCCGCCGGGGCGGCCGGCCGGCGGGGGCGGCCGGGGCTTCGGGGGCGGCTGGGCCGGGCTTCAGGGGCGGCGGGGCGGCAGGGAGGGGCGGCGACGGGGCGGGGTGGCAGGGAGGGGCGGCGACGGGGCGGGGTGGCATGGAGGGGGCGGCGGCGGCGGATGAGAGAGAGAGAGAGAGAGAGAGAGAGGCACGCGGGAGTGGGTGTTTCGGGCGGGGTGCACAGCCGTTAAGGTAACCCCCCTCTTTGCCGTCTGCTGGCAGACGGCAAAGAACTCTTTGCCGTTAGCTAGCCAGCGCCGTGACCCTGTGGGCCCCACCCTCACCTCTTTGCCGTCTGCCTAGCCCTTCTTTCCCGTCTGCTAGCAGACGGCAAAGAGGTGGCAGACAGCAAAGAAGGTGCCCTAGCCAACGCCGTGCCACGGGGGCCCACCAGGCTCTTTGCCGTCTGCCATTGGCCTCTTTGCCGTCAGCTGACAGACGGCAAAGAGACAGCTGACGGCAAAGACCCTCTTTGCCATCAGCTGGTTCTTTGCCGTCAGCTGGCAGACGGCAATGAGGGGACAGATGGCAAAATGCCAGATTCCAGTAGTGAATGCTCTTCTAGCTTTTGAATGCCTTCATTTAATCAACCAGGAGAAGAAACCGAATGGCAGTTTCTGTGCATAGAAACTTGACTTATCTAAAGTGTATGATCGTGTGGATTAGAGGTTCTTGGAGCAATCGATGCAAAAGATGGGCTTTCAGGGCTATATGCCAAGGAGCATATAAGCCCAGTGCCTTTTAGAGTCCTACTCGGCTTACTGTCATCTAAGCCGAGTGTCCTTTTTTTGTCGTGCGCTCTTTAGTTCGTACTCAGTTTATTGTCACCTAAGCCAAGTACGCGATAAAAAGAGACTCGGCGACGTGTCTTTTTCCTGTAGTGATGTAACCATTCTTAATGATACAATACCGCTAATGGTAAAAAAAGAGGACAAGACTCGATATAAAAATCACATGTTTAGAAAGAAAGGTAAACTCAAACGGCCCTTCAAGGACGATTATTTAGAAAGATATTCTCCGTTTCAGATTATGAGTATATATACAAGTCAACAATGTAACGATTACTTACCCTTCTTCCAGTTTCGGATTGAGGCAAAGTGGCTTCGGGAGGAACAGTCCAACATTGTTGTCAAGAATGCATGGGGAAGGGAAATTAATGCAAGAGGAGGCCCGATTGTGGATGCACTCAAAGGAGTTGCATGTGACCTGACTGAATGGAGTAGTAATACATGTCTGGGTGATTTGGAGAAATGTATTGCAAGGCAGAAAAAAGAATTAGAGGCTTGCCTGAGAAGTACAAGGATTCTAGAGAGGGTCAGGTGATTAGTTGGGATGTCCTCTGTCGGGACTTCAGAGCGCACCATATTCCTACAAGCATGACTGAGAGTATGCATGAGCAATTCAGAAATCTCAAGAAGAGAACTATGTCGGTATATCAATACAACTGTGAGTTCAAGAGGCTTGCGCGGTATGCCAAGCATGATGTTCCTACTGATGCAAGCAAGATTTATCAGTTCAGGATTGATCTCTAAGATGAGCTTCAGTTTCCTCTCACCCTCTACTCACCAGACAAGTTATCAGTCTTCTACAACTTAAGCAAGAAGCGGCTCAAATCAAACTAGAAGCGTCAAGAAAGAGGTTCAGGGATCCCACTGCTGCCTCTTCATCTTCTCAGGTGGTCACAAGCAACAGAAGTTCTGGATTCCAGGTCATCCAACCGTATGTGATAGGGGCATGCTACGTGCCGCCTCGCGAGCCGTCCAATTCCACGATCTGTTTCGTTTATCTTCTTTATTTTTTCTGCAACAAGACTTCTTGTCAGAAACTTCTCCCGTCTCCATTGTCCACCACATAGGTTCCGACAGGTCAGCACAAACTGGAAACACTCTGTTTTCTCTTGAACTCTTTCCTTTCTTAGCTTTAATTTTCATGGTAATTATCGTATACCTGCATGACAGTCATATTATTAATCAGGAAGCAAACTAGTCAATTTCCATGATAATGCTCTCATATACTAGTATGTGGAATCAAATTATTAAAAAGTAACCAAAAGTGATGAGCTCCCCGCAAAATAAAACATAATATAAATGGTATTGTATCCTTCCTTATACAACATTGCAAAACGTTAAAAAGTATTTGTTAGTACAGTGTTGGGTTCTGTTCCTCTAAACATTCAGTTCAGGCGAACACTAGTGGGTGAACGATGGGATAGATGGTTGCATCTTGTGCGTAGGTTAACGGAGGTTAACCTTTCTGATGCGCCGGATACCTTACACTGGAGGTTGTCAGTGTCAGGTGTATTCTCGGTTAAGTCAATGTACACCGACCTGATAAACACCGGGCCTATCCCGAGGTCGATTCACATTTGGAAAATCAAGGTGCCGTTAAAAATCAAGATATTTATATGGTTTGTGCATAAGGGAGTAATTTTGACAAATGATAACTTGGCAAAGCGTAGTTGGGAGGGTAGTAAAAGATGTTGCTTTTGTGATCAGGACGAAACAATACAACATTTTTTTCTCAATGCCCACTAGCTAAGTTATTGTGGCGGATCATGCGCGCGTCCTTTAACGTATCTCCGCCCCTCATGGTTTCGCATTTTTGGGACTTGGTTAACTGGGGTAGAGCCGTATGTAATAGCCGGAATGATGTTGCCTTTAACAAACAAACCATTACAAAAAATTTGCAGGTTATCTTCAAGGCGTCTGCTTGGATCTGTACGTGGTCGTTACTCAGCCATACGGACCATAGGGAGCTTATGGATATTGGGTGCAACCGATGGTAGATGGTCGCACGGGATACTTACAACCGGTTTGGATGGTGCTCCAACAATACGATAGGTGTCTAGTCATCTTACCCTATTTTCGTCGGTTGTGACAACTTTTTTTTTGAGATTCGTCAGTTTGTTTGAGACCCTGTTCTGAACCTGAACATTTATTAATAATATGGCTGTGTGCATCAAGAGATGCAGAGGCCAGGAGTATTCCTCCTTTTTGAAAAAAAAAAGAAAAAAAAACTGAATGGAGGATAATTGTAAAGTTTCTTGAAACGGATGTCACAACTAACTGGGACCAAATATATATCCAACAACATACATGGTGAACTATGTTACAGTAGAAATCCACCAAATCGGCGTGCATGGAAGTAAACTCATCCTGCAGTACAAGTAGAAACTAGAAAGCAGAAGCTTATTGGAAGCACTTCACCATCTTCAGAAGACAACTTCATGCGTGTATAAGACTGGTACGCCCATGTGGCAAGCACTATGAGCACTAGCTAGCCCACCGTGGTGCACGGCGTGTCATGGCAGCGGTCGTTTGCACTCAGCGACTCACTCACAAGCATGTTTCTGGACCAGTTAAAATGTTAACTGAACCTACATACAAACTTGCAAAATAAGTGGATTACATATTACAAGCCGTAGGGACGCAAGACCGAAACAGCCGAGTCCATAGGTTCTACTGTTTCCAGGTTCCTCACACGCAGAGGGCTGCAAGGGTGCAGAGGCCCACACAGAGCAGAGTCGCTCCGTGACCGCCGCCCTGTGGTGCTGCTCGGCAGAATATCACATGATACCAACCCTTAGGTGATACCATGATACCATTTCAAAAAATTCAATTTTAAATGTTTCAAAAAATTGTGGAAAAAATTGTGGATGTTCACATCACATGAATGTACAATCCCTAAAAATTTCAGATCCAAATTCTAAATACACATTGATGGATTTGTGGGGTTGTACATTCATGCGATGTGAACATCCACAATATTTTTCAGAAATTTTTGAAACATTTAAAATTAATTTTTTTTAAATGATATCATGGGAGCATGATACCTGATACTCTCCCGGTGCTGCTCTCTTCATCTATATCATGGCATCACCCGTCAGCGCTGTGACATTCTGTAGTATTGATGGCTGGTTGCTAGTCGTCTTCCTCCCGCTCTGTTGGTCGCCGACATCCATGAGGACACGCCCTCTAGAACCGTCAAGTCAATCTCGCGTGTACTGCTCCAACTCCAAGAGAACAGTACTACAGCCAGAGCTTGTCTGCACGGAATATGAAATGAATTAATATGGACGAGCAAAAGCTATTGAGGAAAGAAATAATATTGGTTATATAACACAACAAAACCTTTAGTCCCGAACAAGTTGGGGTAGGCTATAGGTGAAACCCATAAGACCTCGCGACCAACTCATGGTTCTGGCACATGGATAGCAAGCTTCCACGCACCCATGTCCATGGCTAGTTCTTTGGTGATATTCCAATCCTTTACGGACTCCTCCATATCAAGTTCGGTCTACCCCGAGCTCTCTTGACATTATCAGCACGCTTTAGCCGTTCGCTATGCACTGGAGTTTCTGGAGGCCTGCGCTGAATATGCCCAAACCACCTCAGACGATGTTGGACAAGCTTCTTTTCAATCGGTGCTACCCCCACTGTATCTCGTATATCATCATTCCGGACTCGGTCCTTCCTCGTGTAGCCACACATCCATCTCAACATGTGCATCTCCGCCACACCTAACTGTTGAACATGTCGCCTTTTAGTCAGCCAACACTCAGCGCCATACAACATTGCGGGTCGAACCGCCGTCCTATAGAACTTGCCTTTTAGCTTTTGTGGCACTCTCTTGTCACAAGGAATGCCAGAAGCTTGGCGCCACTTCATCCATCCGGCTTTAATTCGATGGTTCACATCTTCATCAGTACCCCAATTCTTCTGCAGCATTGACCCCAAATATCGAAAGATGTCCTTCTGAGGCACCATCTGCCCATCAAGGCTAAGCTCCTCCTCCTCATGCCTAGTAGTACTGAAACCGCACCTCATGTACTCGGTTTTAGTTCTACTAAGCCTAAGCATATAGGGGAACTTGGAGAAAAAAAGGAGCCTCGGCTTGAGACATTCGAGCTGGAGCAAAATGAGCCTGCAATAATACAAGCCGCTTCAGTTAGCAAGCATATGTTTGCTATTGGAGACATTTTCTTTGCACCATATGTTGTGCAATAGCAGTTTAGCAACGACAATTGTCAGCATATTACATTAACTTGTCAAAATCCTCGATCCTAATAAATGAGTTTGTGTCTCCAAGCAAATCAGTAGTGAGTCAGGCTGTTTCAGTAGCAGCAGAAATCAATCCTAATAAATGTTTGACATGCCCAGTAACAAATTAAAAGCATATATTTGATAGCACAAGCAATTTTATAACAAAATAAACAGGAATCACAGATTAGAAACGCATCCAGTATAATCCATACAATCAGCCAAAAGCAGCAGGGGCAGCAGACTAACCAGAGCGGCCAGCAAAAGTACAGATAGCAGATGACCAACCAGTGTAGATGACCAACAAGTCAGGATTTCTAAGAAAACAGTATACGCATAAGTAGACAGATCTTGTATCCTACAGTTGTTGACATACAGTTTAAAGGTTCGTGTGCCATTCTTGTACCTAATGTAGTTTCAGAGACCAGTTGACCAAACAAATAAAAAGTATATTTCTAAAGCTAGAATGGCAGGAAGATTCATAACATATGAGAAGGTAAACTGAATGTCGTGCGAGGAAGCATACTATTTGATTATTATTTCTCCTACACAGGACTAATAAAAAAATTCAACGGAAGTGGCAAAGATAATTGGTGTGCTTCTAGTGGTTGACAGACAGCTTATTGCAGGAATGCAATATTATGAGCAAACTGAGCGGAGGAACAGCCTCAAGCACGCAGCGGAGCACACACAAGATGGAACAGGGCTGGGATGAGAGGCGGAGGGAAGCCATGGAACCACTGCCGCGGCCGCGCGCTGGCAGAGGTAAATGCTCGGGGCAGCGGCAAGGTACCTTGCGTCGGCCCGCTTAGTCAGAGACGAAGCAGCGCAGGCCGCCGGTGTCGCAGGTGGAGAAGATCGATGCGTCCGAGGGGCCAGGGACTCCAGTCGCCGGAGATCCTTCAGACGGCGACGGCGGCGGCGGCAGGGAAGTGGGGATTTTCTTTCGGGGTGGGCTGAGAAGAGAGAGAAACAGAATGAATCGTGGCGTGGCCAAAAAAAAAAGAGAAAAATGGTAGTACTACTGTCTTCTGCCGAAACAAACAAAACCATATTACCTCAAGAAAACAGACAAAAAGAATGAGGCTTTGCGTGGCAAAAAAGGAAAAATAGCGGTACTCTTTTTGCCTAAACAAAACAAAACCTTATTAAGAGGATGTTAGACACGTGGCTGGTTGGGAGTGGTAGCTGTATGCAGCTCCTGTTCACACGATCAAAACGGATCCAATGGCCGACTTAGCGACTTGATCATTTGGCTGATTTGAATCATTTTATAAATGTAAAACCAAATATCCTCACGGTAAATTACTCCACCAATCTACCGTATCTCATTGTAATCTCATTCCCACAAAGGAATTTACTCACCATAAAATACTCCACCAATCTACCGTATCTCATCGTAATCTCATTCCCACAAAGGAATTTAGTCACCACAAATTACTCCACCAATCTACTACATCTACTACTATTACTCCACCCAAGACCGCTATCCAGCATGTATCTCAAAGTATTAAGTTCATAATAAACAGAGTAGTGCTTGAAGTATGATGACATAATGTAAACAAAATAAGACCAAATAATATGTTCGAACCCCGCCGTTTTACCCTTAGTGGCAATAATACAAATACGTGTCTTGCAACTCCTCCTGTCACAGAGTAAGGACACCGCAAGATTGAATCTACTAACAAGCACCTCTACCACTAAAGTTAAATCAATCAAATTGGCCAAAAGAGATAGATAGATCGGAGAGAAATACAAAGCTATAAAATCACACATAGATAAATCTCAGAAAAGGCTCAAATACTTTCAATGAATAATCTAATCATAAACCTACAATTCATCGGATCCCAACAAACACACTGCAAAAGTTTACATTGGATTGATCTCAAATGAGATCATTGTATTGAAGATCAAAAGAGAGAGAGAAAGTCATCTAGCTACTACTATGGACCCATAGGTCCTGTGCGAACTACTCACACTTCATCCGGGAGGCAGCAAGGTTGATGAAGATGGCCTCCGTGATGGATTCCCCCTCCGACAGAGTACCGGAAAAGGCATTCAGATGTGATCATGGAAGAACAGAGACTTGTGGCGGCGATAAAATTGTTTTGCGACCTCCCTTGGGGGTTTCTGGATTTATGGGAATTTATAGCGCTGGAATTAGATCAAACGGAGCAACGAATGGGCCACAAGGCACTAGGGTGTGCCCTACCCATCAGGGCGCGTCCCCTGCCTAGTGGCTCGCTCGTGAGTCTTCTGGCCTCCTCCCGAAGCTTCCAGGGTCTTTTTTGTCTAGAAAAAATAGTCAAAAAGTTTATCGTGTTTGGACTTTGTTTGGTATGGATTTTCTGGAAAACCAAAAACAAGCAGAAAACAGGAACTGACACTGGGCACTGAGTTAATAGGTTAGTTCCCAAAAAGATATAAAATGGTGTATAAAGTATAGAAGATTGATAATATAATAGCATGAAACAATCAAAAATTATAGATACATTAGAGACGTATCAAGTATCGATCCCACAAGGAGCACATGAATCAATCTTTTGTCTCTGGAAAGATTTAAATATTGTACCTGCAAGTTGTGAGTTATCCAAAGCGGTGGTAATGTATTGGAAATGGTCTAGCGAGCATAAAAGTAAATACTGCAATAAAAGTAAATAACAAAGGTTGCACAAAAGAACATTGAAACTAATAAGATTAAAACGTTCCCAGGGAGTCCGGATTCCCCACTAGCGTGCGTCTATAGCGGTGCCTAAACACAATGCTACGTCGGATTTCTAAACCACTGTGCATATTTCTATTTGTGGGCAGAGCTGGTACAGATACGTGCATACACGCGGCAGCCCCATATCACATACGCCACCACCGTTCTTCCACACTCCGGTTAGAAAACGGTGATTAAGGGGAAAAAGGTCCCCGTGGACGCAGCCTATAAATGGTCTCTGTTTTACCCCCTGCTGCAACGGTCCGGGACGTCGGGAGGTAGGGCCTGTCACGCACCTACTTCCGCAACCAGCCGGTCCGTCAATAGTAATAACATTCCATCCAAAATTGGTATATGTTGGATGGTCGACTTCACCCAACATCAAGAAGACTATCAAGATAAACATGCAAAGATGATATTAAATCTTAGTACCAAACGATTTATTACACACTAGGGTTCATCCATATCCCCGAGAACTAGGTGAACTACTCACACATGGAGGCAACAAACATCATACGAGTGGTAGTAGTGAACAAGAATGGATTACACATGTGACACACAAGTTGATCCACTAGGGTTCTTAATATGTTACAATGAGATGGATGTGGATGATGATGATGATGACAGTGGTGATGATGTTAAAGCCCTCCTTGTGGATGGTGGTGAAGACGGCGATCTACTCCTTGCCAATTCGCCCCTCTGGATCGCTCCGGAGGTTAGGGTTCCTCCTTTTGGGCGAGTTTCTGGTGTCTCTGGGCGTCTGATCCCCGATCCGATTCCACCAGGTGGAAATAGTTGACGAGGCGGTTCTCCTCGCACCTCATACGACCGAGCATACGAGCGGTCGCGCTCGTATGGTTGGCCGTTTTTGGCTCTGGAGCCGCCGCCATCGCCTCTCCTTTAGTCCCTTTGCTTAATTCTTTTGTGGTAGCAGATTTTCACATTAAATAACGTAATTCCACCATAATTTCCTTTGATTTCTTCCATATACATTTACTTGCTCCAAAAGTGTTTCCCGAGAAAAAAATGAGAAAAAGAGGTGCGCGAACGTGGTAAAACTCCGCAAAGCCAATCATGTAGGCACAAAATAATCACCAAAATTATCACGTAAATTGGACACATCAACTCCCCCAAGCTTAGAGGTTTGCTCGTCCCTGAGCAAATGCCGCGGCTTGTAAGAAAAGAGGCAATCCTTTTTATGAGCTGCGGGATATCAAAAATGAATGCGTCCATCATGGAATTTCAGAATTTGCATTGTATGATCAATCCTGTTGTAACACCCCTCTAATCAAGCTATAGTGAACTTCCTCTAATTATGCCAAGTTATCATCATTAACTTACTAATAGTCATTAAGATCCAAAACCCATTCCAATTAAAAATTCAAATAGCGAGGAAAAATAAAACTTCTTCAAATAATTAAACAAAAGTGTTCATGTTATTGCAAATAATCCCTAACTATTTGTATTAAGGAAAACATCATCACCTAAATTACCAAAATGCCCCTAGGTATTAAAACAATGGACCAGCAGCACCTATCCATCCCATTTAAATTCAAACCAAATTCAAATGGAATCAAATTGGCCCCAAACTTTTTATGCCAGTCCAGAATGTTACAAAGCATTTATGTGGCAAGTCTCACATTTAACAAAAATCATCTAGTGCCTCAAAGTAATAGAAAACAGACAGGAATAATTGAAACAGGAAATAAAAAGAAAGAAAAAAAAGGGACTACTGCTGGACTGGGCTTCAAGTGTACAGTACCCAGCCCAGCCCAGCAGCCATCGTCATCGTCCTCCTGCTCACCAGGACGCGCTGGACGCGCGCGCCGCGTCCATGGCGTGGATCCTCCACGCGTCGTTCATCTGCCGTCACCCCGCGATGGATAAGGACTTCCTCGATGCCCCGGACAAACACTAGCCCGCTCATTCTCCCCCTCGCGCCGCTTTCTTCTCTCTCGCGCAGAACCGCCACTGCCGCCACCATGGCCTCCTCTCCCACGTAGCCACTGTCATCCCCGCCGCCCGAAACCTTGTCCAGCCGCTCTGCCTTCGTCCTCTACATCGACTGGTGCAGCCCGCTGGAGTTGGGAGCCCCTGCGTCGAGCTCCTCGTTCTCGTCTTCAACCTCAGGCACCGAAGAATGCTGCCGTCGATTCGTCACCACTCGAGCCTCCCCGAGCACGCTGAGCCGGCCATCAACTTCGCTTTGAGCTCCGCTACAAATCCCCTCTGTCCCCGCGGTTAATTACGCTAGCTCTGTCCCCCATCCCCGAGCTCCTTCCCACCGGCCATGATGCCGCCATGGTTAGAGTTTGCGCACATCACATCCGAGCACATCACCGTGCTCAGTGCATCCCCAGGAGCACGTAGAGCCTATCCATTTGTCCTGAGTCGCACCATACCACCGTTCGCCATTACTCCCAAGCTCCGGCCGCCGCAAGAACCACCGCCGCCGTCGCTCTGGTCCATCTCCGGTCGTGCCGCTTGCGCCATTCGACGCGCAATGCCTCGGGCGTTTGAACGCGCACACGCGCGCGTCGGGCCGAGCCCTGTAACGCTTTTCCGATGGCCTCCGCCACGCCTGGTCGTCGCCGGTGGTTAAACGTCGGCGCGGCTGACATGGACGTCATTAGCACTAAGCTAATCGCCATCTGTGACACTAACACGCGTGACCCGCACCCTAATTAACCTCGGCTTACTTAAAATGACTAATTAACTAACTTAACTAGCCACTGACAGGTGGGGCCACCCCCTAATTAACCCCTATTTAGTTTAAACGTTAATTAGCCCCCAGTGTCACTGACAGGTGTGTCCCCCTCCACTGTTTCGGTGGATAAGGTTGACCGAGTCAGCTGCTGACTCAACAGTTGGACCCATTGGTCAGCCACTTAGGCACATCTCTGGGTACACTTCTGTGTACCCGTAGCATTTAGTATTAAATGAATTTTCGAATTAAAAAGTATTCCAGAAATTCCAGAAAATGATTAAAACTTTGAAAAATCATATAAAATAAACCGTAACTCGGATGAAAATAATTTATATATGAAAAATGATCAGAAAAATATAACGAATCCAAATATGTCATCCACATGTATGACCAACCCATCTAACATGATGAACATTGAACATTTGTTACCGAAACCACTAAATGAATAGTGCTTGGAGCTGGGAAAATATTCCTAATCTTTTCCCGCTTCAATTAAAATGCTTAGTAATGCATTAGAGCATATCACCAACACATTTTGCGGTGGCATACATCTGTGATGCATTTGTTTACATCTGTGATGCATTTGTTTACTCTGTTATTTATTGTTTCCCCCTCCGTTACTTCCTTTCCGGTAGAGTCCGAGACCGCTGATGATCCGGTGATCGACTATACCGTTGATGATCTCGTCTTGTCGGCAGAGCAACCAGGCAAGCAACCCCCTTTGATCATTCCGATATCGCACATTCCTTCTCTCTTATTCTTGCATTAGATTTTGCTACTATTGTTATTCCGGTAGCTCTGATTCTGATGCATAACTTACTTTTGTAATCTGCTGTTGATACCATACCTACTATCCTATGATGCTTAGTATAGTTATACTAGAGTTTCATCAGCTGGCCCTACACCCTTGTCCGTTTGCCATGCTATATTATCGGGACGTGATCCCTCTGGGCGATGATCACAGATATATTTATATTATTGCAAAATTCTTAAACTGCTAAAGTCGGGTCGGCCCCAAGGGTACCCGCGAGAGATTACTGTGGTGGAACGACAGGGTAGGCGAAGACCATCTAGGAGAGAGGTGGCCCTGGCCCTGGTCGTCGCCCGCAGATACTTGATAATAATAGACTAACGAATTTGGGTATTCGATCTGAGTTGGCCACTGGCTTATTCGCACTAACCACCACGCGGGATAACGGTTATGGGGCCCTCGGCGTCGTACATTCTCCCGAAAGCTCTGTTAGACGTCACAGTTGAGTGGCGCGCGCCCGGGTGAGCTGGTTACGCCTGCTTGCGTATACAGAGGCGTGCTTGGTCCCGGCCGCATTCGCAATGTGCAGGAGTGCTTAGGACGATTGGCCCATGACCCCTTCACGCTTAGGATTTAGACCGGCGTGTTGACCTCTCTGCGGAGTCTACGTAGGACTACGGTGTGTCGGTTATCCGAGGCCGGGCATTACCCAGAAAAGTGTGTCCGGCCAGAGGTAATCGAGCGTGTTGGGCTATGTGGTGCACCCCTGCAGGGAAGACAAATCTATTCAAATAGCCGTGTCCACAGTAACAGGACACTCGGAGTTGTATCCTGATCT
This sequence comes from Elymus sibiricus, assembly GCA_039707655.1. NCBI lineage: Eukaryota > Viridiplantae > Streptophyta > Magnoliopsida > Poales > Poaceae > Elymus > Elymus sibiricus. The sequence goes on along the minus strand of CM077674.1, from coordinate 11,941,055 downwards.
TCTACAACTATAACGGGATACTAATATAATACTTACTGTTATAACTACTTCGAGATCGCTTTCTCGCAGGGTAGTCGAGGAAGGTTCTCAGGGTATGCTATTCATATATATTCGATGTTACTACTTGTTATGACTAGTTGCAAGTTGGTATCTATTACGCTACTCTCTTCTGATGCTGCAAAATGCTAGTCTTCGTTAGGATAGGCTTCTCCCCCTCTACTCTGGCATTTCTGCAGTATAGTCCATAGACATGCCCATTACTTTGATACCGATGCATAATTAGCATAGATCTGATGTAAGTCTGCGAGTACTTTGGATGAGTACTCACGGTCGCTTGGCTATTTTTTTCCTCTACCCGGTTGCTGCGATCAGATGATGGAGCCCAGGAGCCAGAGGATCCTGAGCTTGGCTACTACATGGAGATCGAGGACTAGGAGTAGTTCAGAGGTCCCAGGCAGGAGACCTTGCCTCTTTCGATTAGTGTCGCTATTTGTTTATGCCTTCTTAAGGCAACCCCTTGTTTGATCTGTCTGTACCCAGACTTATTTGTATTTGTACTGATGTATCCCCGGGTCCTCGTGACCCCTATTGTAATATAAAGATTTGAACTTGAATTTGTGTCTTAGAGTTGTGTTGTGATATCCTACCGTGAGTCACTGATCTTGATCGTGCATGCTGCGTGTATGTTTAGTGCACGGTTGAGTTTGGGGGCGTTACAAGCTGGTATCAGAGCCGACTGCCTGTAGGAACCCCTTCCAACTCCTTGGTCGAACTTGAGTCTAGTCTTTGAAAAAACTATTTTTGAACTACTAACAGTGTTGTGTGGCTTACGGGCCCACATCACAAATGGATGGGATTAGGATCTTTTATTCCGCATCTTTACTCTGGGTTCTGAACTTCTTTTCTCTTCGGGTTATAAATTTTGCTAACTCTGACTCTAGGTTCTCGTGACCATTTTCTCCCAGAGAGCCACTTGATACAGATGTTCCCGCTACTCTTGGTTTACTAGATGGTTCCAAAGACACTCTCCGATGTTCCGAGAATCCCTTGTGTCTACAGCCTTGCAGCTCCTTGTCGCATGAATACACCTACGAATAATTCCTCACACTTACCAGGGATTCGTTCATCCCCAATTGTTCATGTGTTCGCAAAATACTTCATAATGCTATTCGGTCTTCCTAAAATCCTCTGCAGCCTATTGCTCTTGAAATTCTTGCCTGCTTGCATTATGGTTAATTCCATATGTGTAGTAATCTTCGTTGACATCCCTTGTCATTGCCATTTTGAGCCTAATGATTCAATATGTTTGCAAATACTCGCAATCATCAGTCGAAACTAGAATTCATCCTTCCGGATCAGACGTCATTCGGACATGAGCTGGTTTTCAGTCAATGAAACCTTGATTGATTGTCCTTCTAATTCTATTCAACTTACTTATCTTTTGATCACGGCGTCTGCTTCTGATCCCCTGATTTGGAAATCATAATTCCTTTGTAATTAAGCTTCGAATTATTCAGATGTTTCTATGATCCGATGCCTTGGCATTCTTTCTTCTTCTGGTTGAGTACCGATACTCACATCAGCTCCTTTGTGGACCGCCAGATCCTTTGTTGGACTATTATTCGACAGTGTCCTTTATATTCAATAACCTTGTGAGTTCTTCCTTGATACATAATGCCTTTGGTAAATTGTATCCTCTGCTTTTGTCAACCATGCTCTGCTTCCGAGCTTGTGTTATTTACTCCTGAAGTTTGTGGTATATGTTCCTAAGATGCCCCGATGGATTGAACCTATGCCTTCCCTAATCTGTGTGAACCCGAAAGTTATGCGGGTTATACTCTACTGGCGTTTCGTCAGATAAAATTTCAACACTACAACTTCATTGAAAGCGAGAAGTGAATGAAAGGTTATGCGTTGAAGAAGTGGGAGTCAACCTTGAACTCTGTGTTCATGCCCATGGACATGATGTAGACCATCACGGAAGCTTCTTGTAAAATATTTAAACATTTGTATAATTCTTCCGGTATCAATAAATTTGATCCCTTGCAGTTATGGTTCTGACCATGCTGTCCTTATTTGATATATATGAAAGGAATCCATTCCAGTGCCTCGTCTATTTTTCGACAAGGTTAAAGTATCTGCTGTCCGCAGGTCAACGATCCAGTTCAGCTTCTATTCTGTTCTACCTTCGAGTATTGCCCTCTGGTATCTCGAGGATATCGTGCCACTGCACTACCTCTTATGAATTCTTGTTGGAATAATGCTTCTCACCGTTTTAGTCACTCCGCAGGTTTGCATTGTCCGTCACTCGAGAACTCTGACAAGTGACTCGAATCCACACTGTGATTCAGTACTCCTAGTACTTTGTTGCTGGGAGATTTAAACTCAATCATGCCATTCCTAGCCCGATTGTCTACATCATTATCATACTAATTTTAACTGTGCTACCTGGTCCTTCTTCTCGGAGCACAATTTTCGACGATGAGCTAAGTTTACGTCAAGCTTCTTTGTCATATCGTTTTGCCTTGAACAACAAGATTGATTCCGAGTTTGTGTCATATCCGTGGTTCCAGTGACCTTCTGCTTCATCACATCTTTGTTTTGATCATGTCACCTTGCTGTTACCTCATCATCACGCCCCTCAATAATTTGGGTTGTCGTCGGCAACATCCTTGTTTTTTCCCTCCAACATAGACTTGGTCATGTTCCGGTTATACCTTGAATTCCTTGCTATTCTTGAAATTGTCCTTGTGTATTTCTTGTGATCTTCAGACCCAACCCTTACTTGAAACACCATATTCTTGCTACCCCGAAGCATGATTGTGGTACTCCGAACATCAACAAGAACATTGGAAGCGCAATGCTAAATGTTTCTTGATCAATTATCCAAACGCCTTTGTATGGGTAAACATCATGATTCTCCTTGCCCCTTTATCTAAATGGTTATGTATTGGCTAACCTGTCATAAATATCCTGCCATGCACGTTCTTGAGAAGGATATACACCTAACATTTGTGTATAAACACATTTTCCTTTCCGTTGGTCTGTTTAACCTTTCTTGTGATTTACATGATCTAAGCAGTAATAATTCCCTGCTTATGTAAACACCTCGATGTAGAACTCTGTCAATAGAACCCTGTTACTATTGTTGGTGACATTCCGATAACCACCGATGGACGAGAACCTTGTCTATTGGTCCGCCTCATTTCAACGAGCAGGAAACTGGTTCTCTTCGTCCCCCGCCCTTGGTACCGACGTTGTTGCCAACATACCTGACAAATTGTTCTCTGACGACCTGGTATCATGATCACACAAGATGCCACCACCCTTCCTATTCATCATGGTGGTATGAATGTTGATCACTTCAATTTTGATCATCCTAATGATTCGGAAATGCTCGAGTCCTTAAGTACATACTGGTGTAGTGTGCTTTATCTTCTGTAGCACTTGCGACTGAATCTCCCATTTACCCATGTGATTGATTATCATTCTGCCACGAGCATGTCATTCTTTTGGATCCCCTATGAGAGATCTCTTGATTCTAAAACTTCATGCAAATTGCCCTGTGAACCTTGTATCTGAGTTTATCCTTTGAACTTGACTTCGTATGTAATTCCGCGAGCTACCTTCTGTCAGATGTTTTGTTTCGATATCAGATGCAATATTATTCCCTGTTGCTCTAAACCCCTTTCACACTCTATTTCAGGCATCAAACGATTGCCTACCCACTTGAAACTTCTTATTGTACCTTCTTACTTTGCTCTCGGTGTTTTTCTCAAGTTTCAACTCGAGAGATGCCTCTATGCCTCATTCACTGAGATAGCCCCTAGGTACCTATCATGTCTTGAGCTCCGTCCTTCCCGAGTTTTCCCCCTTATCCTTTTCGTAAGTACAATGAAGATCCTGAAGGAAGAATGACAACTCTGTCACGATGCACTGATGCCAAGAAGTGATGACTTGAACGCAACGGACCGACCCCTTCGAGAAGAGCAACCCGGACCGAAAAGACTCGTTAGATTCGTGACCCGACCATGTCCCCCTTACTCTACCTCTTAAATCTCAGGACGAGATTTTCTTTGAGTGGAGGAGATGAACTTCCTCTAATTATGCCAAGTCATCATCATTAACTTACTAATAGTCATTAAGAACCAAAACCCATTCCAATTAAAAATTCAAATAGCGAGGAAAAATAAAACTTCTTCAAATAATTAAACAAAAGTGTTCACGTTATTGCAAATAATCCCTAACTATTTGTATTAAGGAAAACATCATCACCTAAATTACCAAAATGCCCCTAGGTATTAAAACAGTGGACCAGCAGCACCTATCCATCCCATTTAAATTCAAACCAAATTCAAATGGAATCAAATTGGCCCCAAACTTTTTGTGCCAGTCCAGAATGTTACAAAGCATTTATGTGGCAAGTCTCACATTTAACAAAAATCATCTAGTGCCTCAAAGTAATAGAAAATAGACAGGAATAATTGAAACAGAAAATGAAAAGAAAAGAAAAAAAGGAACTACTGCTGGACTGGGCTTCAACTGTACAGCGCCCAGCCCAGCCCAGCAGCCATCGTCATCTTCCTCCTGCTCACTAGTATTCGCTAGACGCGCGCGCCGCGTCCATGGCGTGGATCCTCCACGCGTCATTCATCCGCCGTCACCCCGCGATGGATAAGGACTCCCTCGACTCCCCGGACGAACCCTAGCCCGCTCATTCTCCCCCTCGCGCCGCTTTCTTCTCTCTCGCTCAGAACCGCCACTGCCGTCCCCATGGCCTCCTCGCCCACGTAGCCACCGTCGTCCCCGCCACCCGAAACCTTGTCCAGCCGCTCTGCCTTCGTCCTCTACATCGACTGGTCCAGCCCGTTGGAGTTGGGAGCCCCTGCGTCGAGCTTCTCGTCCTCGTCTTCAACCTCGGGCACCGAAGAACGCCGCAGTCGAGTCGTCACCACGCGAGCCTCCCCGAGCACGCTGAGCCGGCCATCAACTTCGTTGTGAGCTTCGCTACAAATCCCCTCTGTCCCCGCGGTTAATTACGCCCCCTAGCTAGCTCTGTCCCCCATCCCCGAGCTCCTTCCCGCCGGCCATGATGCCGCCGTGGTTATAGCTCGCGCACGTCACATCCAAGCACATCACCATGCTCAGTGCATCCCCAGGAGCACGTAGAGCCTATCCATTCGTCCTTAGTCGCACCGTAGCACCGTTCGCCGTTACTCCTGAGCTCCGGCCACCGCAAGAACCACCGCCACCGTCGCTCTAGTCCATCTCCGGTCGTGCCGCTTGCGCCATTCGACGCGCAACGCCTCAAGCGTTCGAACGCACACACGCGTGCGTCGGGCCGAGCCCTGTAACGCTTTTCCGATGGCCTCCGCCGCGTCTGGTCGTCACCGGCGGTTAAACGCCGGCGCGGCTGACATGGACGTCATTAGCACTAAGCTAATCGCCCTCTGTGACACTGACACGCGGGACCCGCATCCTAATTAACCTCGCTTACTTAAAATGACTAATTAACAAAACTAACTAGCCACTAACAGGTGGGGCCACCCCCCTAATTAACCCCTATTTAGTTTAAACATTAATTAGCCCAGTGTCACTGACAGGTGGGTCCTCCTCCACTTTTTCGGTGGATAAGGTTGACCGAGTCAGCCACTTAGGCACATCTCTGGGTACACTTCTGTGTACCCGTAGCATTTAGTATTAAAAGAATTTTTTAATTAAAAAGAATTCTAGAAATTCTAGAAAATGATTAAAACTTTGAAAAAACATATAAAATAAACCGTAACTCGGATGAAAATAATTTATATATGAAAAATGATCAAAAAAATATAAGAAATCCGAATATGTCATCTGCGTGTATGACCAACCCCTCTAACATGATGAACATTGAACATTTGTTACCGAAACCGCTAAATGAATAGTGCTTGGAGCTGGGAAAATATTTCTAATATTTTTCCGCTTCAATTAAAATGCTTAGTAATGCATTAGAGCATATCACCAACACATTTTGCCATGGCATACATCTGTGATGCATTTGTTTACTCTGTTATTTATTATTTCACCCTCCGTTACTTCCTTTCCGGTAGACTCCGAGACCGCTGATGATCCGGTGATCGACTACACCATTGAGGATCCCGTCTTGTCGGCAGAGCAACCAGGCAAGCAACCCCCCTTGATCATTCCGATATCGCCCATTCCTTCTCTCTTATTCTTGCATTAGATTTTGTTACTGTTGTTATTCCGGTAGCTCCGATTCTGATGCATAGCCTGCTTTTATAACCTGCTGTTGATACCAGACCTACTATCCTATGATGCTTAGTATAGTTATACTAGAGTTTCATCAACTGGCCCTACACCCTTGTCCGTTTGCCATGCTATATTATCGGGCCGTGATCCCTCTGGGTGATGATCACAGATATATTTATATTATTGCAAAATTCTTAAACTGCTAAAGTCGGGTCGGCCCCAAGGGTACCCGTGAGAGATTACTGTGGCGGAACGACAGGGCAGGCGGAGACCATCTAGGAGAGAGGTGGCCCTGGCCCTGGTCGTCGTCCACGGATACTTGATAATAATACACTAACGGATTTGGGTATTTGATCTGAGTTGGTCACTGGCTTATACACACTAACCACCACATGGGATAATGGTTATGGGGCCCTCGGCGTCGTACATTTTCCCGAAAGCTCTGTCAGACGTCACAGTTGAGTGGCGCGCGCCCGGGTGAGCTGGTTACACCTGCTTGTGTATACAGAGGCGCGCTTGGTCCCGGCCGCGTTCGCAATGTGCAGGAGTGCTTAGGGCGATTGGCCCATGACCCATTCGCGCTTAGGATTAAGACCGGCGTGTTGACCTCTCTGCGGAGTCTAGGTAGGACTACGGCGTGTCGGTTATCCGAGGCCGGGCATTACCCAGAAAAGTGTGTCCCGCCAGAGGTAATCGAGCGTGTTGGGCTATGTGGTGCACCCCTGCAGGGAAGACAAATCTATTCGAATAGCCATGTCCATGGTAACAGGACGCTCGGAGTTGTATCCTGATCTTCTACAACTATAACCGGATACTAATATAATACTTAATTGTTATAACAACTCCAAGATCGCTTTCTTGCAGGGTAGTCGAGGAAGGTTCTCAGGGTATGCTATTGATATATATTCGATGTTACTACCTGTTATAACTAGTTGCAAGTTGGTATCTATTACGCTACTCTCTTCTGATGCTGCAAGTGTTGGAAATATGCCCTAGAGGCAATAATATTGTATTATTATATTTCCATGTTCATAATTAAGAGTTTATATTTCATGCTATAACTGCTATGATCCTGGAATATGCGATTCGGTGGAAAACTCATATGCACGTGTGGAATGATAAATGGTAAAGAATAAGGTTCCTAGTCTTGCCTCTAAGACTGGCTCAAGTGTTGTTGGTGATCACGTTTTCCGGATCTTAGGATATCACTAAGTGTAATGATAGTCCTAAAATAACATTGAGAGTATGACATTAGAAGAACGATCATATTGAATCGACCCAAATCTTGTTTGTTATACATTGAGATAATATCGTCTGAAATCAATTGTTATGACATGGAGTGTTAGCATGTGTTTTAGTTCATCAGACCATGAGAGTATCGCAGTCACTTCCTACCGTACGGTGGACTTTGGGGTTGCTCAAACGTCATCCGTAACAAGGTGATCATAACGACAACTTTCAAGCTCATTGGAAAGTTTGACAAGGGACTAGATAGCTCGGAAGTGGGATTTGCTCCTCCGACGATGGAGAGATATTCTTGGGGCCCTCTCGGTGTGACGGCATCCATTATCGTCTGGCTAGACACAGGTGACTACGTCACGGGGATGTCAGAACACTTCAACGAGAAAGAAGAACAAAACCGGTAACGAGGGCAACGTTATAGTGAGCATGGTGATGACTCAGGAGGATACTGATGCACCCCGGGTTTTGTAAAGTATCACGAAGCAAAGGGAACATCACATGATAACCAAAGGTTCACTCGAATGTCATTCGTGTAATAATAGGGATCGATATGGATGTTCACGGTTCCGCTATCGGTCATTGAACGAAGGGGTTTCGTTCATGTCTATGATTTACCAAACCTACGGGGTCACAAGCTTAAGGTAATCATGATCTGCTGAGTGTTAGTAGGACGAGAATATCGATGATTTATTTGTGAAATAGTTTCATTAATATTCGAAATAGTTCCGACAGGAACCGGAAGCGTTTCAGAGTCACCGGAAGGGTTTTGGAGAGTATCGGGTAATATTGGGTATTACCGATAAATAATATATAGGTGGAAAATGTTTCCGGGGCTGTTAAATTATATATAATATGCTCTAGTAATTGTTAGAGGGCTTTTATATTTAATTTAATATCAACGGGCCTTAAAAGGCCAAACGGTGGAAGGCATATTGGGCCCAATATGGGTGGCGCCCCCTCTCCCATGGAAAGAGGGGAGGGGAGGCCGAATTGGAGGGGGTTTCCCCCTCCTTGGCCGGCGCAAAGGTGAAGGGAAACCTTCCTCCTTGTGGCTGCCCTTCCCTTTCCTCCTAACCTATATATACTAGAGGATTTGGTGTTATTTGTACACACAAGTTTTGGAGCCTCCTCTAGTTCTTCTAGTTCTAGTTCTAGTTGGTCCTAGTTGACTAATTAGAGCTAGGTCTAGTTCCTCTAATCCTCATAATTAGAAGCCCAGTGTGGTTCTAATCTCCTCCCTCTAATTCTCCGGCGACGATTAGCTCTGGACGGCGAAGCGCTGCCGGATTGTGAAGACCGTACGCTTGCAACCAAGTAGAGAGGCCGTGCTTTCGGTCTTCCGTTCGAGGGATCGTTTGAGGGCGGTTCGCGGGATCGTCAACGGTTCGAGGGACTCCAAGTACGATCTACACCGACTCGTCTACTTTCGCTGCACTCCGGAGTCGGTAACGATTGTTGATCCAAACCCCATAGGCATCTTCATATTGTTCTGGGTGATCGTAGGGCGATTTTTTTTTTGTTTTCTACTACGTTTCCCAACAGCAAGATGCTAGTCTTCATTAGGATAGGCTTCTCCCCCTCTACTCTGGCATTTCTGCAGTATAGTCCACAGACATACCCATTTCTTTGATACCGATGCATAATTAGCATAGATCTAATGTAAGTCTTGCGAGTACTTTGGATGAGTACTCACGGTCGCTTTGCTATTCTTTTCCTCTACCCGGTTGCTGCAATCAGATGATGGAGCCCAGGAGCCAGAGGATCCCGAGCTTGGCTACTACGTGGAGATCGAGGACTAGGAGTAGTTCGGAGGTCCCAGGCAGGAGGCCTTGCCTCTTTCGATCAGTGTCGCTGTTTGTTTATGCCTTCTTAAGGCAACCCCTTGTTTGATCTGTCTGTACCCAGACTTATTTGTATTTGTACTGATGTATCCCCGGGTCCTCGTGACCCCTATTGTAATATAAAGATTTGAACTTGAATTTGTGTCTTAGAGTTGTGTTGTGATATCCTACCGTGAGTCACTGATCTTGATCGTGCATGCTGCGTGTATGTTTAGTGCACGGTTGAGTTCGGGGGCGTCACACCTGCTGTCCATTATCATATCTCTACGTTAATCAAATGAGCATGAAGGCTTCCACACCTTACTATCCACCGTTAAGAAGACGTGCTCCAACTCTAAGCGATAATTCTTCCGTCTTTCAGCCGAACAAGTTACCCCGGTTTTTGTTCAGAAAAGATAATTTCTCTCTTCTCCTTTTTCTTGAAGAGCCAAGCCTATCCCATGTCACTGCAATCTTTTTCCCTTTTTTGGGCGTGACATGTAAAGATATGCTTGGTTCTTTGTATTGATAATGGGGTTTTTCACAAGTTATTCAATTTTTGTTTCCATTATTCTTTTTACCGTAAAAGCAACTTGTCATTTTTATTATATACCTTGATCATGAGCTTTTTCACTTCACCAAGTAGTTATAGGAAAACTAAAATAAAGGTGGTCTATCCCATCAAGTTGTCAACCTCTTCTTTCCGATCGATACTAGAGATGTGGAAGACTTATAATCATCTTTCTTAAGAAGAAATATTTAGCACGCAGTAGAGCCTAACATTCGAAGCAATTTCAGACAAAACACCATAATAGAGCATTCATCTAAACATCCATGACTCATTGGATAAGACTCCTCCCTCTATCAAAGGAAGCAGGATTGTCCACATTTATTCAAACTAAACAAAGTCCTTAACTGAAATTTAACTAAAGAGAGATAAGAGATACAAAGGGCATCAAAATCCCCCCAAGCTAAACATGCTAAGCCAGTTGGATTCATTTAGCCTCCTTTTTATTGATACCAGTGTTCTTCTCTGGAGGTGATGTGGCGACGCCGGTGAGTGCGTCGATCATAAGCTTGTTGGCAACCTCCAGGTCCGTGATACGAGAACGGTACATGCGCAACGTCTCATCTTGGTTGGCGATGATCCTCAAGCTTGTATTCAGCGCCTCACGAGTCTTGGTATGGTTTTTCTACGAAACAAAGAAATAGGTAAAAAACTGGAACTAGCACTAAGTTAATAGGTTAGTACATAAAAATAATATAAAATAGCATATAAAGCATACAAGAATGATAATATAATAGCATGAAATAATCAAAAATTATAGATACGTTGGAGACGTATCAGATGCTTACTCCAAGTTTGTGCTCAACCAAAAGAGCAATGTTAAAGTTGGCAAAAAAAAAGAGAAAAATGGTAGTACTACTGTCTTCTGCCGAAACAAACAAAACCATATTACCTCAAGAAAACAGACAAAAAGAATGTTAAAGTTGGCAAAATAATACAAGCCGCTTCAGTTAGCAAGCATATGTTTGCTATTGGAGACATTTTCTTTGCACCATATGTTGTGCAATAGCAGTTTAGCAACGACAATTGTCAGCATATTACATTAACTTGTCAAAATCCTCGATCCTAATAAATGAGTTTGTGTCTCCAAGCAAATCAGTAGTGAGTCAGGCTGTTTCAGTAGCAGCAGAAATCAATCCTAATAAATGTTTGACATGCCCAGTAACAAATTAAAAGCATATATTTGATAGCACAAGCAATTTTATAACAAAATAAACAGGAATCACAGATTAGAAACGCATCCAGTATAATCCATACAATCAGCCAAAAGCAGCAGGGGCAGCAGACTAACCAGAGCGGCCAGCAAAAGTACAGATAGCAGATGACCAACCAGTGTAGATGACCAACAAGTCAGGATTTCTAAGAAAACAGTATACGCATAAGTAGACAGATCTTGTATCCAACAGTTGTTGACATACAGTTTAAAGGTTCGTGTGCCATTCTTGTACCTAATGTAGTTTCAGAGACCAGTTGACCAAACAAATAAAAAGTATATTTCTAAAGCTAGAATGGCAGGAAGATTCATAACATATGAGAAGGTAAACTGAATGTCGTGCGAGGACGAGGAAGCATACTATTTGATTATTATTTCTCCTACACAGGACTAATAAAAGAATTCAACGGAAGTGGCAAAGATAATTGGTGTGCTTCTAGTGGTTGACAGACAGCTTATTGCAGGAATGCAATATTATGAGCAAACTGAGCGGAGGAACAGCCTCAAGCACGCAGCGGAGCACACACAAGATGGAACAGGGCTGGGATGAGAGGCGGAGGGAAGCCATGGAACCACTGCCGCGGCCGCGCGCTGGCAGAGGTAAATGCTCGGGGCAGCGGCAAGGTACCTTGCGTCGGCCGGCTTAGTCAGAGACGAAGCAGCGCAGGCCGCCGGTGTCGCAGGTGGAGAAGATCGATGCGTCCGAGGGGCCAGGGACTCCAGTCGCCGGAGATCCTTCAGACGGCGACGGCGGCGGCGGCAGGGAAGTGGGGATTTTCTTTCGGGGTGGGCTGAGAAGAGAGAGAAACAGAATGAATCGTGGCGTGGCCAAAAAAAAAAGAGAAAAATGGTAGTACTACTGTCTTCTGCCGAAACAAACAAAACCATATTACCTCAAGAAAACAGACAAAAAGAATGAGGCTTTGCGTGGCAAAAAAGGAAAAATAGCGGTACTCTTTTTGCCTAAACAAAACAAAACCTTATTAAGAGGATGTTAGACACGTGGCTGGTTGGGAGTGGTAGCTGTATGCAGCTCCTGTTCACACGATCAAAACGGATCCAATGGCCGACTTAGCGACTTGATCATTTGGCTGATTTGAATCATTTTATAAATGTAAAACCAAATATCCTCACGGTAAATTACTCCACCAATCTACCGTATCTCATTGTAATCTCATTCCCACAAAGGAATTTACTCACCATAAAATACTCCACCAATCTACCGTATCTCATCGTAATCTCATTCCCACAAAGGAATTTAGTCATCACAAATTACTCCACCAATCTACTACATCTACTACTATTACTCCACCCAAGACCGCTATCCAGCATGTATCTCAAAGTATTAAGTTCATAATAAACAGAGTAGTGCTTGAAGTATGATGACATAATGTAAACAAAATAAGACCAAATAATATGTTCGAACCCCGCCGTTTTACCCTTAGTGGCAATAATACAAATACGTGTCTTGCAACTCCTCCTGTCACAGAGTAAGGACACCGCAAGATTGAATCTACTAACAAACACCTCTACCACTAAAGTTAAATCAATCAAATTGGCCAAAAGAGATAGATAGATCGGAGAGAAATACAAAGCTATAAAATCACACATAGATAAATTTCAGAAAAGGCTCAAATACTTTCAATGAATAATCTAATCATAAACCTACAATTCATCGGATCCCAACAAACACACTGCAAAAGTTTACATTGGATTGATCTCAAATGAGATCATTGTATTGAAGATCAAAAGAGAGAGAGAAAGTCATCTAGCTACTACTATGGACCCATAGGTCCTGTGCGAACTACTCACACTTCATCCGGGAGGCAGCAAGGTTGATGAAGATGGCCTCCGTGATGGATTCCCCCTCCGACAGAGTACCGGAAAAGGCATTCAGATGTGATCATGGAAGAACAGAGACTTGTGGCGGCGATAAAATTGTTTTGCGACCTCCCTTGGGGGTTTCTGGATTTATGGGAATTTATAGCGCTGGAATTAGATCAAACGGAGCAACGAATGGGCCACAAGGCACTAGGGCGTGCCCTACCCATCAGGGCGCGTCCCCTGCCTAGTGGCTCGCTCGTGAGTCTTCTGGCCTCCTCCCGAAGCTTCCAGGGTCTTTTTTGTCTAGAAAAAATAGTCAAAAAGTTTATCGTGTTTGGACTTTGTTTGGTATGGATTTTCTGGAAAACCAAAAACAAGCAGAAAACAGGAACTGACACTGGGCACTGAGTTAATAGGTTAGTTCCCAAAAAGATATAAAATGGTGTATAAAGTATAGAAGATTGATAATATAATAGCATGAAACAATCAAAAATTATAGATACATTAGAGACGTATCAAGTATCGATCCCACAAGGAGCACATGAATCAATCTTTTGTCTCTGGAAAGATTTAAATATTGTACCTGCAAGTTGTGAGTTATCCAAAGCGGTGGTAATGTATTGGAAATGGTCTAGCGAGCATAAAAGTAAATACTGCAATAAAAGTAAATAATAAAGGTTGCACAAAAGAACATTGAAACTAATAAGATTAAAACGTTCCCAGGGAGTCCGGATTCCCCACTAGCGTGCGTCTATAGCGGTGCCTAAACACAATGCTACGTCGGATTTCTAAACCACTGTGCATATTTCTATTTGTGGGCAGAGCTGGTACAGATACGTGCATACACGCGGCAGCCCCATATCACATACGCCACCACCGTTCTTTCACACTCCGGTTAGAAAACGGTGATTAAGGGGAAAAAGGTCCCCGTGGACGCAGCCTATAAATGGTCTCTGTTTTACCCCCTGCTGCAACGGTCCGGGACGACGGGAGGTAGGGCCTGTCACGCACCTACTTCCGCAACCAGCCGGTCCGTCAATAGTAATAACATTCCATCCAAAATTGGTATATGTTGGATGGTCGACTTCACCCAACATCAAGAAGACTATCAAGATAAACATGCAAAGATGATATTAAATCTTAGTACCAAACGATTTATTACACACTAGGGTTCATCCATATCCCCGAGAACTAGGTGAACTACTCACACATGGAGGCAACAAACATCATACGAGTGGTAGTAGTGAACAAGAATGGATTACACATGTGACACACAAGTTGATCCACTAGGGTTCTTAATATGTTACAATGAGATGGATGTGGATGATGATGATGATGACAGTGGTGATGATGTTAAAGCCCTCCTTGTGGATGGTGGTGAAGACGGCGATCTACTCCTTGCCAATTCGCCCCTCTGGATCGCTCCGGAGGTTAGGGTTCCTCCTTTTGGGCGAGTTTCTGGTGTCTCTGGGCGTCTGATCCCCGATCCGATTCCACCAGGTGGAAATAGTTGACGAGGCGGTTCTCCTCGCACCTCATACGACCGAGCATACGAGCGGTCGCGCTCGTATGGTTGGCCGTTTTTGGCTCTGGAGCCGCCGCCATCGCCTCTCCTTTAGTCCCTTTGCTTAATTCTTTTGTGGTAGCAGATTTTCACATTAAATAACGTAATTCCACCATAATTTCCTTTGATTTCTTCCATATACATTTACTTGCTCCAAAAGTGTTTCCCGAGAAAAAATGAGAAAAAGAGGTGCGCGAACGTGGTAAAACTCCGCAAAGCCAATCATGTAGGCACAAAATAATCACCAAAATTATCACGTAAATTGGACACATCAACTCCCCCAAGCTTAGAGGTTTGCTCGTCCCTGAGCAAATGCCGCGGCTTGTAAGAAAAGAGGCAATCCTTTTTATGAGCTGCGGGATATCAAAAATGAATGCGTCCATCATGGAATTTCAGAATTTGCATTGTATGATCAATCCTGTTGTAACACCCCTCTAATCAAGCTACAGTGAACTTCCTCTAATTATGCCAAGTCATCATCATTAACTTACTAATAGTCATTAAGATCCAAAACCCATTCCAATTAAAAATTCAAATAGCGAGGAAAAATAAAACTTCTTCAAATAATTAAACAAAAGTGTTCATGTTATTGCAAATAATCCCTAACTATTTGTATTAAGGAAAACATCATCACCTAAATTACCAAAATGCCCCTAGGTATTAAAACAATGGACCAGCAGCACCTATCCATCCCATTTAAATTCAAACCAAATTCAAATGGAATCAAATTGGCCCCAAACTTTTTATGCCAGTCCAGAATGTTACAAAGCATTTATGTGGCAAGTCTCACATTTAACAAAAATCATCTAGTGCCTCAAAGTAATAGAAAACAGACAGGAATAATTGAAACAGGAAATAAAAAGAAAGAAAAAAAAAGGGACTACTGCTGGACTGGGCTTCAAGTGTACAGTACCCAGCCCAGCCCAGCAGCCATCGTCATCGTCCTCCTGCTCACCAGGACGCGCTGGACGCGCGCGCCGCGTCCATGGCGTGGATCCTCCACGCGTCGTTCATCTGCCGTCACCCCGCGATGGATAAGGACTTCCTCGATGCCCCGGACAAACACTAGCCCGCTCATTCTCCCCCTCGCGCCGCTTTCTTCTCTCTCGCGCAGAACCGCCACTGCCGTCGCCATGGCCTCCTCTCCCACGTAGCCACTGTCATCCCCGCCGCCCGAAACCTTGTCCAGCCGCTCTGCCTTCGTCCTCTACATCGACTGGTGCAGCCCGCTGGAGTTGGGAGCCCCTGCGTCGAGCTCCTCGTTCTCGTCTTCAACCTCAGGCACCGAAGAATGCCGCCGTCGATTCGTCACCACTCGAGCCTCCCCGAGCACGCTGAGCCGGCCATCAACTTCGCTTTGAGCTCCGCTACAAATCCCCTCTGTCCCCGCGGTTAATTACGCTAGCTCTGTCCCCCATCCCCGAGCTCCTTCCCACCGGCCATGATGCCGCCATGGTTAGAGTTTGCGCACATCACATCCGAGCACATCACCGTGCTCAGTGCATCCCCAGGAGCACGTAGAGCCTATCCATTTGTCCTGAGTCGCACCATAGCACCGTTCGCCATTACTCCCAAGCTCCGGCCGCCGCAAGAACCACCGCCGCCGTCGCTCTGGTCCATCTCCGGTCGTGCCGCTTGCGCCATTCGACGCGCAATGCCTCGGGCGTTTGAACGCGCACACGCGCGCGTCGGGCCGAGCCCTGTAACGCTTTTCCGATGGCCTCCGCCATGCCTGGTCGTCGCCGGTGGTTAAACGTCGGCGCGGCTGACATGGACGTCATTAGCACTAAGCTAATCGCCATCTGTGACAATAACACGCGTGACCCGCACCCTAATTAACCTCGGCTTACTTAAAATGACTAATTAACTAACCTAACTAGCCACTGACAGGTGGGGCCACCCCCTAATTAACCCCTATTTAGTTTAAACGTTAATTAGCCCCCAGTGTCACTGACAGGTGTGTCCCCCTCCACTGTTTCAGTGGATAAGGTTGACCGAGTCAGCTGCTGACTCAACAGTTGGACCCATTGGTCAGCCACTTAGGCACATCTCTGGGTACACTTCTGTGTACCCGTAGCATTTAGTATTAAATGAATTTTCGAATTAAAAAGTATTCCAGAAATTCCAGAAAATGATTAAAACTTTGAAAAATCATATAAAATAAACCGTAACTCGGATGAAAATAATTTATATATGAAAAATGATCAGAAAAATATAACGAATCCAAATATGTCATCCACATGTATGACCAACCCATCTAACATGATGAACATTGAACATTTGTTACCGAAACCACTAAATGAATAGTGCTTGGAGCTGGGAAAATATTCCTAATCTTTTCCCGCTTCAATTAAAATGCTTAGTAATGCATTAGAGCATATCACCAACACATTTTGCGGTGGCATACATCTGTGATGCATTTGTTTACATCTGTGATGCATTTGTTTACTCTGTTATTTATTGTTTCCCCCTCCGTTACTTCCTTTCCGGTAGAGTCCGAGACCGCTGATGATCCGGTGATCGACTATACCGTTGATGATCTTGTCTTGTCGGCAGAGCAACCAGGCAAGCAACCCCCTTTGATCATTCCGATATCGCCCATTCCTTCTCTCTTATTCTTGCATTAGATTTTGCTACTATTGTTATTCCGGTAGCTCTGATTCTGATGCATAACTTACTTTTGTAATCTGCTGTTGATACCATACCTACTATCCTATGATGCTTAGTATAGTTATACTAGAGTTTCATCAGCTGGCCCTACACCCTTGTCCGTTTGCCATGCTATATTATCGGGACGTGATCCCTCTGGGCGATGATCACAGATATATTTATATTATTGCAAAATTCTTAAACTGCTAAAGTCGGGTCGGCCCCAAGGGTACCCGCGAGAGATTACTGTGGTGGAACGACAGGGTAGGCGAAGACCATCTAGGAGAGAGGTGGCCCTGGCCCGCAGATACTTGATAATAATAGACTAACGGATTTGGGTATTCGATCTGAGTTGGCCACTGGCTTATACGCACTAACCACCACGCGGGATAACGGTTATGGGGCCCTCGGCGTCGTACATTCTCCCGAAAGCTCTGTTAGACGTCACAGTTGAGTGGCGCGCGCCCGGGTGAGCTGGTTACGCCTGCTTGCGTATACAGAGGCGTGCTTGGTCCCGGCCGCATTCGCAATGTGCAGGAGTGCTTAGGACGATTGGCCCATGACCCCTTCACGCTTAGGATTTAGACCGGCGTGTTGACCTCTCTGCGGAGTCTACGTAGGACTACGGTGTGTCGGTTATCCGAGGCCGGGCATTACCCAGAAAAGTGTGTCCGGCCAGAGGTAATCGAGCGTGTTGGGCTATGTGGTGCACCCCTGCAGGGAAGACAAATCTATTCAAATAGTCGTGTCCACAGTAACAGGACACTCGGAGTTGTATCCTGATCTTCTACAACTATAACGGGATACTAATATAATACTTACTGTTATAACTACTCCGAGATCGCTTTCTCGCAGGGTAGTCGAGGAAGGTTCTCAGGGTATGCTATTCATATATATTCGATGTTACTACTTGTTATGACTAGTTGCAAGTTGGTATCTATTACGCTACTCTCTTCTGATGCTGCAAAATGCTAGTCTTCGTTAGGATAGGCTTCTCCCCCTCTACTCTGGCATTTCTGCAGTATAGTCCATAGACATGCCCATTACTTTGATACCGATGCATAATTAGCATAGATCTGATGTAAGTCTGCGAGTACTTTGGATGAGTACTCACGGTCGCTTGGCTATTCTTTTCCTCTACCCGGTTGCTGCGATCAGATGATGGAGCCCAGGAGCCAGAGGATCCTGAGCTTGGCTACTACATGGAGATCGAGGACTAGGAGTAGTTCAGAGGTCCCAGGCAGGAGACCTTGCCTCTTTCGATTAGTGTCGCTATTTGTTTATGCCTTCTTAAGGCAACCCCTTGTTTGATCTGTCTGTACCCAGACTTATTTGTATTTGTACTGATGTATCCCCGAGTCCTCGTGACCCCTATTGTAATATAAAGATTTGAACTTGAATTTGTGTCTTAGAGTTGTGTTGTGATATCCTACCGTGAGTCACTGATCTTGATCGTGCATGCTGCGTGTATGTTTAGTGCACGGTTGAGTTTGGGGGCGTTACAAGCTGGTATCAGAGCCGACTGCCTGTAGGAACCCCTTCCAACTCCTTGGTCGAACTTGAGTCTAGTCTTTGAAAAAACTATTTTTGAACTACTAACAGTGTTGTGTGGCTTACGGGCCCACATCACAAATGGATGGGATTAGGATCTTTTATTCCGCATCTTTACTCTGGGTTCTGAACTTCTTTTCTCTTCGGGTTATAAATTTTGCTAACTCTGACTCTAGGTTCTCGTGACCATTTTCTCCCAGAGAGCCACTTGATACAGATGTTCCCGCTACTCTTGGTTTACTAGATGGTTCCAAAGACACTCTCCGATGTTCCGAGAATCCCTTGTGTCTACAGCCTTGCAGCTCCTTGTCGCATGAATACACCTACGAATAATTCCTCACACTTACCAGGGATTCGTTCATCCCCAATTGTTCATGTGTTTCGCAAAATACTTCATAATGCTATTCGGTCTTCCTAAAATCCTCTGCAGCCTATTGCTCTTGAAATTCTTGCCTGCTTGCATTATGGTTAATTCCATATGTGTAGTAATCTTCGTTGACATCCCTTGTCATTGCCATTTTGAGCCTAATGATTCAATATGTTTGCAAATACTGGCAATCATCAGTCGAAACTAGAATTCATCCTTCCGGCTCAGACGTCATTCGGACATGAGCTGGTTTTCAGTCAATGAAACCTTGATTGATTGTCCTTCTAATTCTATTCAACTTACTTATCTTTTGATCACGGCGTCTGCTTCTGATCCCCTGATTTGGAAATCATAATTCCTTTGTAATTAAGCTTCGAATTATTCAGATGTTTCTATGATCCGATGCCTTGGCATTCTTTCTTCTTCTGGTTGAGTACCGATACTCACATCAGCTCCTTTGTGGACCGCCAGATCCTTTGTTGGACTATTATCCGACAGTGTCCTTTATATTCAATAACCTTGTGAGTTCTTCCTTGATACATAATGCCTTTGGTAAATTGTATCCTCTGCTTTTGTCAACCATGCTCTGCTTCCGAGCTTGTGTTATTTACTCCTGAAGTTTGTGGTATATGTTCCTAAGATGCCCCGATGGATTGAACCTATGCCTTCCCTAATCTGTGTGAACCCTAAAGTTATGCGGGTTATACTCTACTGGCGTTTCGTCAGATAAAATTTCAACACTACAACTTCATTGAAAGCGAGAAGTGAATGAAAGGTTATGCGTTGAAGAAGTGGGAGTCAACCTTGAACTCTGTGTTCATGCCCATGGACATGATGTAGACCATCACGGAAGCTTCTTGTAAAATATTTAAACATTTGTATAATTCTTCCGGTATCAATAAATTTGATCCCTTGCAGTTATGGTTCTGACCATGCTGTCCTTATTTGATATATATGAAAGGAAACCATTCCAGTGCCTCGTCTATTTTTCGACAAGGTTAAAGTATCTGCTGTCCGCAGGTCAACGATCCAGTTCAGCTTCTATTCTGTTCTACCTTCGAGTATTGCCCTCTGGTATCTCGAGGATATCGTGCCACTGCACTACCTCTTATGAATTCTTGTTGGAATAATGCTTCTCACCGTTTTAGTCACTCCGCAGGTTTGCATTGTCCGTCACTCGAGAACTCTGACAAGTGATTCGAATCCACACTGTGATTCAGTACTCCTAGTACTTTGTTGCTGGGAGATTTAAACTCAATCATGCCATTCCTAGCCCGATTGTCTACATCATTATCATACTAATTTTAACTGTGCTACCTGGTCCTTCTTCTCGGAGCACAATTTTCGACGATGAGCTAAGTTTACGTCAAGCTTCTTTGTCATATCGTTTTGCCTTGAACAGCAAGATTGATTCCGAGTTTGTGTCATATCCGTGGTTCCAGTGACCTTCTGCTTCATCACATCTTTGTTTTGATCATGTCACCTTGCTGTTACCTCATCATCACGCCCCTCAATAATTTGGGTTGTCGTCGGCAACATCCTTGTTTTTTCCCTCCAACATAGACTTGGTCATGTTCCGGTTATACCTTGAATTCCTTGCTATTCTTGAAATTGTCCTTGTGTATTTCTTGTGATCTTCAGACCCAACCCTTACTTGAAACACCATATTCTTGCTACCCCGAAGCATGATTGTGGTACTCCGAACATCAACAAGAACATTGGAAGCGCAATGCTAAATGTTTCTTGATCAATTATCCAAACGCCTTTGTATGGGTAAACATCATGATTCTCCTTGCCCCTTTATCTAAATGGTTATGTATTGGCTAACCTGTCATAAATATCCTGCCATGCACGTTCTTGAGAAGGATATACACCTAACATTTGTGTATAAACACATTTTCCTTTCCGTTGGTCTGTTTAACCTTTCTTGTGATTTACATGATCTAAGCAGTAATAATTCCCTGCTTATGTAAACACCTCGATGTAGAACTCTGTCAATAGAACCCTGTTACTATTGTTGGTGACATTCCGATAACCACCGATGGACGAGAACCTTGTCTATTGGTCCGCCTCATTTCAACGAGCAGGAAACTGGTTCTCTTCGTCCCCCGCCCTTGGTACCGACGTTGTTGCCAACATACCTGACAAATTGTTCTCTGACGACCTGGTATCATGATCACACAAGATGCCACCACCCTTCCTATTCATCATGGTGGTATGAATGTTGATCACTTCAATTTTGATCATCCTAATGATTCGGAAATGCTCGAGTCCTTAAGTACATACTGGTGTAGTGTGCTTTATCTTCTGTAGCACTTGCGACTGAATCTCCCATTTACCCATGTGATTGATTATCATTCTGCCACGAGCATGTCATTCTTTTGGATCCCCTATGAGAGATCTCTTGATTCTAAAACTTCATGCAAATTGCCCTGTGATCCTTGTATCTGAGTTTATCCTTTGAACTTGACTTCGTATGTAATTCCGCGAGATACCTTCTGTCAGATGTTTTGTTTCGATATCAGATGCAATATTATTCCCTGTTGCTCTAAACCCCTTTCACACTCTATTTCAGGCATCAAACGATTGCCTACCCACTTGAAACTTCTTATTGTACCTTCTTACTTTGCTCTCGGTGTTTTTCTCAAGTTTCAACTCGAGAGATGCCTCTATGCCTCATTCACTGAGATAGCCCCTAGGTACCTATCATGTCTTGAGCTCCGTCCTTCCCGAGTTTTCCCCCTTATCCTTTTCGTAAGTACGATGAAGATCCTGAAGGAAGAATGACAACTCTGTCACGATGCACTGATGCCAAGAAGTGATGACTTGAACGCAACGGACCGACCCCTTCGAGAAGAGCAACCCGGACCGAAAAGACTCGTTAGATTCGTGACCCGACCATGTCCCCCTTACTCTACCTCTTAAATCTCAGGACGAGATTTTCTTTGAGTGGAGGAGAGTTGTAACACCCCTCTAATCAAGCTACAGTGAACTTCCTCTAATTATGCCAAGTCATCATCATTAACTTACTAATAGTCATTAAGATCCAAAACCCATTCCAATTAAAAATTCAAATAGCGAGGAAAAATAAAACTTCTTCAAATAATTAAACAAAAGTGTTCATGTTATTGCAAATCATCCCTAACTATTTGTATTAAGGAAAACATCATCACCTAAATTACCAAAATGGCCCTAGGTATTAAAACAATGGACCAGCAGCACCTATCCATCCCATTTAAATTCAAACCAAATTCAAATGGAATCAAATTGGCCCCAAACTTTTTATGCCAGTCCAGAATGTTACAAAGCATTTATGTGGCAAGTCTCACATTTAACAAAAATCATCTAGTGCCTCAAAGTAATAGAAAACAGACAGGAATAATTGAAACAGGAAATAAAAAGAAAGAAAAAAAAGGGACTACTGCTGGACTGGGCTTCAAGTGTACAGTACCCAGCCCAGCCCAGCAGCCATCGTCATCTTCCTCCTGCTCACTAGTATTCGCTAGACGCGCGCGCCGCGTCCATGGCGTGGATCCTCCACGCGTCATTCATCCGCCGTCACCCCGCGATGGATAAGGACTCCCTCGACGCCCCGGATGAACCCTAGCCCGCTCATTCTCCCCCTCGCGCCGCTTTCTTCTCTCTCGCGCAGAACCGCCACTGCCGTCGCCATGGCCTCCTCGCCCACGTAGCCACCGTCGTCCCCGCCACCCGAAACCTTGTCCAGCCGCTCTGCCTTCGTCCTCTACATCGACTGGTCCAGCCCGTTGGAGTTGGGAGCCCCTGCGTCGAGCTTCTCGTCCTCGTCTTCAACCTCGGGCACCGAAGAACGCCGCAGTCGAGTCGTCACCACGCGAGCCTCCCCGAGCACGCTGAGCCGGCCATCAACTTCGTTGTGAGCTTCGCTACAAATCCCCTCTGTCCCCGCGGTTAATTACGCCCCCTAGCTAGCTCTGTCCCCCATCCCCGAGCTCCTTCCCGCCGGCCATGATGCCGCCGTGGTTATAGCTCGCGCACGTCACATCCAAGCACATCACCATGCTCAGTGCATCCCCAGGAGCACGTAGAGCCTATCCATTCGTCCTGAGTCGCACCGTAGCACCGTTCGCCGTTACTCCTGAGCTCCGGCCACCGCAAGAACCACCGCCACCGTCGCTCTAGTCCATCTCCGGTCGTGCCGCTTGCGCCATTCGACGCGCAACGCCTCAAGCGTTCGAACGCACACACGCGTGCGTCGGGCCGAGCCCTGTAACGCTTTTCCGATGGCCTCCGCCGCGTCTGGTCGTCACCGGCGGTTAAACGCCGGCGCGGCTGACATGGACGTCATTAGCACTAAGCTAATCGCCCTCTGTGACACTGACACGCGGGACCCGCATCCTAATTAACCTCGCTTACTTAAAATGACTAATTAACAAAACTAACTAGCCACTAACAGGTGGGGCCACCCCCCTAATTAACCCCTATTTAGTTTAAACATTAATTAGCCCAGTGTCACTGACAGGTGGGTCCTCCTCCACTTTTTCAGTGGATAAGGTTGACCGAGTTAGCCACTTAGGCACATCTCTGGGTACACTTCTGTGTACCCGTAGCATTTAATATTAAAAGAATTTTTTAATTAAAAAGAATTCCAGAAATTCTAGAAAATGATTAAAACTTTGAAAAAACATATAAAATAAACCGTAACTCGGATGAAAATAATTTATATATGAAAAATGATCAGAAAAATATAAGAAATCCGAATATGTCATCCGCGTGTATGACCAACCCCTCTAACATGATGAACATTGAACATTTGTTACCGAAACCGCTAAATGAATAGTGCTTGGAGCTGGGAAAATATTTCTAATATTTTTCCGCTTCAATTAAAATGCTTAGTAATGCATTAGAGCATATCACCAACACATTTTGCCATGGCATACATCTGTGATGCATTTGTTTACTCTGTTATTTATTG
Source organism: Elymus sibiricus (assembly GCA_039707655.1). Taxonomy (NCBI): domain Eukaryota; kingdom Viridiplantae; phylum Streptophyta; class Magnoliopsida; order Poales; family Poaceae; genus Elymus; species Elymus sibiricus. The sequence continues at coordinate 11,917,057 of CM077674.1, read as the reverse complement.
TTTCACCCTCCGTTACTTCCTTTCCGGTAGACTCCGAGACCGCTGATGATCCGGTGATCGACTACACCATTGAGGATCCCGTCTTGTCGGCAGAGCAACCAGGCAAGCAACCCCCCTTGATCATTCCGATATCGCCCATTCCTTCTCTCTTATTCTTGCATTAGATTTTGCTACTGTTGTTATTCCGGTAGCTCCGATTCTGATGCATAGCCTGCTTTTATAACCTGCTGTTGATACCAGACCTACTATCCTATGATGCTTAGTATAGTTATACTAGAGTTTCATCAACTGGCCCTACACCCTTGTCCGTTTGCCATGCTATATTATCGGGCCGTGATCCCTCTGGGTGATGATCACAGATATATTTATATTATTGCAAAATTCTTAAACTGCTAAAGTCGGGTCGGCCCCAAGGGTACCCGTGAGAGATTACTGTGGCGGAACGACAGGGCAGGCGGAGACCATCTAGGAGAGAGGTGGCCCTGGCCCTGGTCGTCGTCCACGGATACTTGATAATAATACACTAACGGATTTGGGTATTTGATCTGAGTTGGTCACTGGCTTATACACACTAACCACCACATGGGATAATGGTTATGGGGCCCTCGGCGTCGTACATTTTCCCGAAAGCTCTGTCAGACGTCACAGTTGAGTGGCGCGCGCCCGGGTGAGCTGGTTACACCTGCTTGTGTATACAGAGGCGCGCTTGGTCCCGGCCGCGTTCGCAATGTGCAGGAGTGCTTAGGGCGATTGGCCCATGACCCATTCGCGCTTAGGATTAAGACCGGCGTGTTGACCTCTCTGCGGAGTCTAGGTAGGACTACGGCGTGTCGGTTATCCGAGGCCGGGCATTACCCAGAAAAGTGTGTCCCGCCAGAGGTAATCGAGCGTGTTGGGCTATGTGGTGCACCCCTGCAGGGAAGACAAATCTATTCGAATAGCCATGTCCATGGTAACAGGACGCTCGGAGTTGTATCCTGATCTTCTACAACTATAACCGGATACTAATATAATACTTAATTGTTATAACAACTCCAAGATCGCTTTCTTGCAGGGTAGTCGAGGAAGGTTCTCAGGGTATGCTATTGATATATATTCGATGTTACTACCTGTTATAACTAGTTGCAGGTTGGTATCTATTACGCTACTCTCTTCTGATGCTGCAAGTGTTGGAAATATGCCCTAGAGGCAATAATATTGTATTATTATATTTCCATGTTCATAATTAAGAGTTTATATTTCATGCTATAACTGCTATGATCCTGGAATATGCGATTCGGTGGAAAACTCATATGCACGTGTGGAATGATAAATGGTAAAGAATAAGGTTCCTAGTCTTGCCTCTAAGACTGGCTCAAGTGTTGTTGGTGGTCACGTTTTCCGGATCTTAGGATATCGTTAAGTGTAATGATAGTCCTAAAATAACATTGAGAGTATGACATTAGAAGAACGATCATATTGAATCGACCCAAATCTTGTTTGTTATACTTTGAGATAATATCGTCTGAAATCAATTGTTATGACATGGAGTGTTAGCATGTGTTTTAGTTCATCAGACCATGAGAGTATCGCAGTCACTTCCTACCGTACGGTGGACTTTGGGGTTGCTCAAACGTCATCCGTAACAAGGTGATCATAACGACAACTTTCAAGCTCATTGGAAAGTTTGACAAGGGACTAGATAGCTCGGAAGTGGGATTTGCTCCTCCGACGATGGAGAGATATTCTTGGGGCCCTCTCGGTGTGACGGCATCCATTATCGTCTGGCTAGACACAGGTGACTACGTCACGGGGATGTCAGAACACTTCAACGAGAAAGAAGAACAAAACCGGTAATGAGGGCAACGTTATAGTGAGCATGGTGATGACTCAGGAGGATACTGATGCACCCCGGGTTTTGTAAAGTATCACGAAGCAAAGGGAACATCACATGATAACCAAAGGTTCACTCGAATGTCATTCGTGTAATAATAGGGATCGATATGGATGTTCACGGTTCCGCTATCGGTCATTGAACGAAGGGGTTTCGTTCATGTCTATGATTTACCGAACCTACGGGGTCACAAGCTTAAGGTAATCATGATCTGCTGAGTGTTAGTAGGACGAGAATATCGATGATTTATTTGTGAAATAGTTTCATTAATATTCGAAATAGTTCCGACAGGAACCGGAAGCGTTTCAGAGTCACCGGAAGGGTTTTGGAGAGTATCGGGTAATATTGGGTATTACCGATAAATAATATATAGGTGGAAAATGTTTCCGGGGCTGTTAAATTATATATAATATGCTCTAGTAATTGTTAGAGGGCTTTTATATTTAATTTAATATCAACGGGCCTTAAAAGGACAAACGGTGGAAGGCATATTGGGCCCAATATGGGTGGCGCCCCCTCTCCCATGGAAAGAGGGGAGGGGAGGCCGAATTGGAGGGGGTTTCCCCCTCCTTGGCCGGCGCAAAGGTGAAGGGAAACCTTCCTCCTTGTGGCTGCCCTTCCCTTTCCTCCTAACCTATATATACTAGAGGATTTGGTGTTATTTGTACACACAAGTTTTGGAGCCTCCTCTAGTTCTTCTAGTTCTAGTTCTAGTTGGTCCTAGTTGACTAATTAGAGCTAGGTCTAGTTCCTCTAATCCTCATAATTAGAAGCCCAGTGTGGTTCTAATCTCCTCCCTCTAATTCTCCGGCGACGATTAGCTCTGGACGGCGAAGCGCTGCCGGATTGTGAAGACCGTACGCTTGCAACCAAGTAGAGAGGCCGTGCTTTCGGTCTTCCGTTCGAGGGATCGTTTGAGGGCGGTTCGCGGGATCGTCAACGGTTCGAGGGACTCCAAGTACGATCTACACCGACTCGTCTACTTTCGCTGCACTCCGGAGTCGGTAACGATTGTTGATCCAAACCCCATAGGCATCTTCATATTGTTCCTGGGTGATCGTAGGGCGATTTTTTTTTGTTTTCTACTACGTTTCCCAACAGCAAGATGCTAGTCTTCATTAGGATAGGCTTCTCCCCCTCTACTCTGGCATTTCTGCAGTATAGTCCACAGACATACCCATTTCTTTGATACCGATGCATAATTAGCATAGATCTAATGTAAGTCTTGCGAGTACTTTGGATGAGTACTCACGGTCGCTTTGCTATTCTTTTCCTCTACCCGGTTGCTGCAATCAGATGATGGAGCCCAGGAGCCAGAGGATCCCGAGCTTGGCTACTACGTGGAGATCGAGGACTAGGAGTAGTTCGGAGGTCCCAGGCAGGAGGCCTTGCCTCTTTCGATCAGTGTCGCTGTTTGTTTATGCCTTCTTAAGGCAACCCCTTGTTTGATCTGTCTGTACCCAGACTTATTTGTATTTGTACTGATGTATCCCCGGGTCCTCGTGACCCCTATTGTAATATAAAGATTTGAACTTGAATTTGTGTCTTAGAGTTGTGTTGTGATATCCTACCGTGAGTCACTGATCTTGATCGTGCATGCTGCGTGTATGTTTAGTGCACGGTTGAGTTCGGGGGCGTCACACCTGCTGTCCATTATCATATCTCTACGTTAATCAAATGAGCATGAAGGCTTCCACACCTTACTATCCACCGTTAAGAAGACGTGCTCCAACTCTAAGCGATAATTCTTCCGTCTTTCAGCCGAACAAGTTACCCCGGTTTTTGTTCAGAAAAGATAATTTCTCTCTTCTCCTTTTTCTTGAAGAGCCAAGCCTATCCCATGTCACTGCAATTTTTTTCCCTTTTTTGGGCGTGACATGTAAAGATATGCTTGGTTCTTTGTATTGATAATGGGGTTTTTCACAAGTTATTCAATTTTTGTTTCCATTATTCTTTTTACCGTAAAAGCAACTTGTCATTTTTATTATATACCTTGATCATGAGCTTTTTCACTTCACCAAGTAGTTATAGGAAAACTAAAATAAAGGTGGTCTATCCCATCAAGTTGTCAACCTCTTCTTTCCGATCGATACTAGAGATGTGGAAGACTTATAATCATCTTTCTTAAGAAGAAATATTTAGCACGCAGTAGAGCCTAACATTCGAAGCAATTTCAGACAAAACACCATAATAGAGCATTCATCTAAACATCCATGACTCATTGGATAAGACTCCTCCCTCTATCAAAGGAAGCAGGATTGTCCACATTTATTCAAACTAAACAAAGTCCTTAACTGAAATTTAACTAAAGAGAGATAAGAGATACAAAGGGCATCAAAATCCCCCCAAGCTAAACATGCTAAGCCAGTTGGATTCATTTAGCCTCCTTTTTATTGATACCAGTGTTCTTCTCTGGAGGTGATGTGGCGACGCCGGTGAGTGCGTCGATCATAAGCTTGTTGGCAACCTCCAGGTCCGTGATACGAGAACGGTACATGCGCAACGTCTCATCTTGGTTGGCGATGATCCTCAAGCTTGTATTCAGCGCCTCACGAGTCTTGGTATGGTTTTTCTGCGAAACAAAGAAATAGGTAAAAAACTGGAACTAGCACTAAGTTAATAGGTTAGTACATAAAAATAATATAAAATAGCATATAAAGCATACAAGAATGATAATATAATAGCATGAAATAATCAAAAATTATAGATACGTTGGAGACGTATCAGATGCTTACTCCAAGTTTGTGCTCAACCAGAAGAGCAATGTTAAAGTTGGCAAGGCTCCTGGTCGGGTTGGGCTGCGTGGGATGAAAAACATTATCATCGTCGTTCAGATCGTCGTGATTGTAGTACTGTTTTATTATTGTGATCGGTGTGATCATATGTAAGGTGCAATGAGAACTTGTTAGAGTGATAGATGGTAAGCTCACCACATAGGGTACAAGGTAAGCACACCTGGTCGAACGTATACAACCAAAAAGCGTGCACTGCATCAGCACAGCCATAAGAAGGCAACCAAACACGGGGGTCGAATTGATGCTATCATGCAGGCAAGCCATATGTAGGTTACCAAACCATGAGCAGAACATGATTTTCAACCTGCATTTGCCGAGTCTGTCTAAGATGAGCCACATATGCAAGGAGGCAAAACAATGCAAGTTACAAAACGCGTCCATAGCGGTCGTGGTCGTGCGTGGCTCCTACCTCTTCTTCTCCTTTGATTTTTCTTTTTGAAATATTCTCCTTTGATTCACATCAGACAACTACTAGATCTAATTACGGGTGATGTTTGGTATTGTGCGACTCAATCTCCATCAGCCTAAGACATACAATAGGGCACCAACTGGATGTCAAACAAGGGCATTTGTGTCATGATCGGCTGGATCCCCGTTAGCTCTTCGAGGATCCGACCGGGTATGGCGGGTGCTGGAGACTACGACAGCTACTGTTATGATCGTGCGAACAGTGTCGCTGTGAATTGCGGCTTTTTTGTACGTGGAGACTACGACCACTACGAGCAGTGGCGGAGCTACGTGCCAATGGTTGGGCGGGCAGATAGAGCAGAGCACATGATTTTTTTGCACTCACGACTTATTCCTCTCTCAGGCCCATTGATTTGAAGCAAAACAGGGCGGGCCACGGCCTGGTTTTGCTTCAACGAAGCTCCGCCACTGACTACGAGGACGACTTGCAAGGAGGTGGCAACGTGTGGTATGCATGCGCGCACTAGTGATGTGCGTGCGAGGGGCTGGGAAAAAACAGGGACCGAATCGAACGGTTACGCATGTATCGGTCGTGAGGCCAGATCTGGCGACTAGCATTGGCCCAGAAAGTACGCATACTTCGAGTAAACATTGTACGTCGCTCGCATTTGTCTACTCCCTTTTTCCTTCCCCTCTCGCAACGCGATTAGGGAAAGCCTTCTTCCCTTCAATCTCTGCCGACGAGCCCGTGGATTCGCCTCCCCTCCGCCTGCCACTCCGGCGGCCGGTGGCGGGGAGGGTATTCCTGGTGCCTCGGCTTAGATAGGTAGGGTTTTGGTTCTCGCAAGGGCGGCGCTCAGACGGATGGCGGCGCTTCTTCTTCGAGTCAGTCTTCCGGGCTCCGATCCTCCTCAAGTTCGTTCTTCGGGACGGATTAGACGGAGCTCCGGCCTATATTCCTGCCAGCTCCTTGGAGCGGCAAGGTTAGGGTTTCTCGTCCTGCGTACGCAACGGCGAGATTTGGTGTCAGGTTCTTCAGATCGATTCAAGGATTCAATGGCGACGACTGCGGCTCCCGAACGCTGGTCCTTAGGGGCACGTGTACGAAGACTTCTCAGCTGACATCGACAAGGTCAGGACGGCTCCGGTATGGGAGCGGCGACAGCGGCGCGTTGGCGGCTCGTTCTGGCGGCGGCAATGGTAGTTCGGTTGTCCATGGACCTCGATGTAACTTTTATTATGTTTGGGGTGTTTTGTACTTCCGGTGAATCTTTTTAATAAATCTGATTTTCGCAAAAAAAAAACTGAATTTCTAAAATACTGTAAAAAAACTGAATTTCTACAATCCCAGTTTCACTCTTCAATGGAATCGCAGCAGCTCTCCTGCTATTTTTCATAAAAAAATAATCTGTTTCAAAGAAATTCTTGAACAAGAATAGTTCGCCGTATACTGGTTTTCCAGAAGAAGAAAAAAAACGTTCGAGCGAGCACCGTCGCCGTCTCCCCCCACCTCCGGGGGTCAGCGCCTACTGCGGCGGTGGCAGCGACGCATCCCCGCTGGCTCCTTGGAAGCAGGTTGCAGGCGAAATAGCCACAAGCACCGCCGCTGCCTTCATCTGCGCTCCACGCACCGCCGGCGGCAGCCAACTCTCCCAGCGTCGTCCCGAAATTTCGCCTCCGACTGAATCTCAGCAGCCAGCGGCTACGCAGCTCACCTCTCCCTGCCGGCCCCTGCAAGCTCCCGGAGGTACGTGTGCTATGCGATTCAGGGATTCTTGTTAGTGAACTGTATTAGGTCCTAATTGCTTGTTCAGGGATCCTGTGTCAACCCTGCTCACTGAACTACAACTAGGCATTTGGTGTATTGCAGGTACGGTTCAGTTTCATTACTGCAGGAATCCTGACAATGGTTTCTTTTCTTTTCTTTGAATTTTCTGACAATGGTTTCTTGCTTATCAGCATTCAGAATTTTTTTTTCATTTGCATACAAGACAGCTATTCTGTTTGATGATAGCTACGTACTTCGAATTTGTGTACACACAGTAGTACTTCAAATTTTCTCATGTTATCACATCTGTGCACGACTTGTGTACAGAATATGAACTGCACATTCCTTGTCCTGCTCTGCACTGCCCCAATCAACAGACTTGTTCTAATAGATAACTTTTGTGAATAAGACAAATTTGTTTGTGTACTGCCTAGTACGTATACTGCCGTGAGGTGTTAGGTTCTACCGCATTGTCAGGATGTTTTGTATGTTGTAAGAAAAGTTGATATCATCTTTTACTCTTATTAATTCTCAGAGTTATAATATTGGCTATAGGGAGTACTACCTAAATAAGTGTCGTTGATTTAGTACAACTTTAAAGTAGGGAGTACTACCTTGTTCGGGATGTTTTATATGCCGGTTCAAAAATTGATATCATCTTTTATCTTATTATTTCTTAGAGTTAAAATATTGCCTATATATTACCCTTCCTACAATACCTCCCGGCCAGCCTCCGCAAGCTCCTGGAGGTTCTTGTCCTCTCTGCGATTCTCGTTAGTGAATCTAATTAGGTCCTAATTGCTTGTTCCGTCCCATGGATCAACAAGGATGTCTGAAGTTCCATTGCCCTGCAATTTCCAACAGGGCCAGAGATTCAGACAGCAGGCCGAAACAGACCGCCCCCTCGCATGCATATAAAACCAGGCTCGGATTCTCGCGGCGAGCGGCGGTGCTCGGTGTCAAGACTGCACAGTGACCAGGCAATTAGTGTCTTGTGCAGGTATGGTTCAGTTTCATTTCTGCAGGGATTTTGACAATGGTTTTCTGCTTATCAATGGAGATTGTTTTCATTATTGCATACAAGCCAGCTACTTCAAATTTGTATCCTCAGAGCAGTACTTCACACAAATCTGAATAATGATCAATCCAAAGAAGATCCTTCAGTGTGCGGGAGGAAACTCTGATGCAACCCATTGATGTCTCCGATGCCCCTTGGCGGAGCTCCATTCTGACGTTGTAGCCTCCTTCGAGTCAGAAACTTCTGCCTTCTCCGTTGACCAGTGAATTGGTTCCGACAGGTCAGCACAAAATAGAACCAAGCTATTTTTTCTTGAGCCCTTCCTTTTTAGCCATAGTTTCCGTGCTAATGAGGAAGCAACATTGACAGTTTCCATAATAATGATTGTATACTAGCATGGGGAATCGAATTATTAAAAAGCTACCAAAAACGAAAAGCTCTCCGCTAAATGCAACAATATATATTATTGCCAAATCAACAAGATAAAAGGAAATAGATGGCCTTCTAACGGAATGAAGGATAATTTTTTTTTATTTAGAAAAGGAGGTTAAAACCCCCGGCCTCTGCACCAATCGATGCATACAGCAATCTTTATTAATTATTCAACAAAGGTCTGACAAGAACATACGTCAAGCCACCCGAAGCCACTACTCACACCTACAAACTCGATAATGTGAAGTGCTCTCACTCCCCATATCTAAAACCGGTGTCGTCGCCGATCCATCCACATAACGTATCGGAACATATAACCGGTGCAGCAAATCTAATGCGTACACCACATGCACACGTTTTAGAGGCCGCCATCATCCTCGAACCGCTGACCCATCTTCAAGAAAGAGATCCGCATCATCCTTGCCAGTCCGTCCATCCATCGACGCCACCACGACGCCCAACGGCACCACCTCCCTGCGCGCAAACTGCTGAGCACGTCGCGGTCACCGCCGGTACACCGCAGCACCATGCCGCCAAGTACCACCAGCCGACACAACTTGAAGTCTCTGGAAGATTTGTTGTGCGTAGCACCTGCCGAACAGGCATGACACAGCGTAGCACCTGTCGGTCAGGCATGACTTGACATCTCCACCGAAGCTCCGTGCAAGACGAAGCCGCTCCACCTCCTGCCTCTGTCCTCCGGCGCTACTCCACAAACGATACTCCCAAGAGAGAAACGACACCGCAGTGCCGCTATCGTCCGATCTGGAAGACCAGATCCTAGGGTTTCCCCCGGAGCAGTACGAGTGGGTCGACTGTAGTTACATGACGATGCCTTCATCAAGGTAACGGCGCAGAACACCGCCATCGCCCGCCGACGGCTCGGTTTTCAACAGCAACTATGGCTCCCCGACTCGCAGCTGGGACTAGATGACGGATCTCGAGATCCGACCACCCAGCCACAGGCCGACCACCTCCGACGGAGGAGATGACCACCACCGCCGGCTGCACCGGGCAGATCAGATCTGACCGGAGGGGCCGCCGACGTGTCCACCGTGAAACATATCCAATAGCATTCATGGTGAAACTCTGTTACAGCAGAAAGCCTACAAATGGACCTGCATGACAGTAAACTCATGTTACAGCGCAAGTACACATTAAGTGGAGTAGCTTATTGGGAGCACTTCACCATCTTCAGAAGACCATCGCCATCAACTTGTACTGCAAAATAAAAATGTCACGTGAACAGGCCGGACAAAACAGAGTCGGTCTACAGTTCCAGTGTCGTGCCATGGCTGCTGCCCTGCACCCGTCAGCTCTGTAACATTCTGTAGTATCGATGGCAGGTTACCATGTCGTCTTCCTCCCTCTCTGCTGGCCGCTGGCGTCCATGAGGACATCCTCCGGAACCGACAAGCACACCTTTAATATGGTTATCAAGGTTTCCGCCCTGCATATAGTCGAAGCAGAGAATTCGCTCCTTTATTGTAGCCATATTTAGTTCTCCATTGTGCTCAATAATTTTTTTCCGTGATTCATAGCAGTAGCCAATTAATTGTACTACATTTTCATGGTGGACCTTGCTAAGGTTACGGAATTCATTTTTAAAATCCGTATCATCAAGTCCTAGCAAGGGATGAAGCTTCTTCACTGCAATCTCTTTCCCATTATGCAGTCCCTGTTCAGTTGACTTGTTAATATTGCTCGGAAAGTAATACCACAGTTTCTAGTCAACAATGTGTACCATTGTTTTTAGATAATGTAAGAGAGAACTATTCCGACCTCTTACAGGTGTATCATTTGGAAACTAGTATCTAGATATGACAAAAAAAAGTCCATGGGTCTCGGTAAATCAAGGGTAACTATAGTAAGAAAATGTAGGAAGAGTAGCCAAAGTAGGAGTAACATAGGTGGTAACATGTATGCAACCTAAGCAAAAAAGATAAATGTGGCAAGTATTTAAAGCGAAAAGAGATAAATGAAGCAACATAATATGTTTCCACCACATAGCGCTTTCCACTGAAAAATGAGTCTACAAAGTAATAAATGAATGTATCTATGTTATCTCACCTATGACATTATCCACTATAGAGGTAGTACTGACATAGAGTAGTAGCATATGCATATTAGTAGTCCAAGTTACATCCCACTATGACTAGCCTAATGGAGAAAACACGATTTACGAGGGCACGCGGAGCAAGTCCGCGTGCCTTTCCGCGCGTCTTGGTAAATCAAGGGTAGTAATAGAGAAAAATATAATTTCTTAGACTGTAATTTGTCTTTCCGATGTCATTACTACCTAGTAGACTGTAATGAGTAGAACTAAATTATTCACTAGTACAATTTTGGACGGGACAATTTCACAGATCTTTTACCTCGCCAAAAATATTTCAATTATAACTATTTGGAATGGTTATTACATTACAAATATCAATTAATGTAAGGTATACGGTACTCTTCTACTATTTAGATACTTATTAGTGCCCATCTAATTACTACTAGTGGCTAGTACATGTACTAGGAGCAATGTCCAAACGGTTACTGTATACTATAGTTAATTTAAGAGCAGTCAACTAGGAAATAAGAAAGGGTGTGTCTAGGGCTCATCTAGATGTGACATAACTATGTCATATCTAAGTATGACATCAGCGTCACCTCATCTCATAACAAGCCCAGCCCCCTCGTGTGTTTGTTTGTTTGTTTATTTGTTTGTTTTTCTTTTTATTTGCATGGAATTGGCATCCCTTCGTGTCTCGGTCGCTGCTTAGCTTAATTTGGTGTTTTGGTTGTTGGTTCGCATGCACAGGCGCAGCGTTTAACGATCGCGATGGATGGAACGAAATGGAACCTCAGCTGGAGATTGCAGAGTGACGGCAGTCAGGTACGTATAGGCCGTTTCGACTTTCGAAATGGACATTTTTGTGTAGCACGCGTGGAATTGGCATCTCCGGGAAACAGCCGTACATTAATTCATTTTTTTGTTTATTTTTTGCAAAATGTTGCTCCATTAAGCTAGCTAGCCGCTCCACATGGTGCACTTAGCTGCATGCTTCTCAGAGCGTACGTGGATTCTGCTAGCTCCTCTTGTTGGCCTGGACGGTTTGGTTTGGCTTTGCTTGGATTGGTTTATGAAAAAGGAAAGAAAAACTGTGTGATTTATTTCATATTTATTTTTCCATCCCCACAAACAAAATAATTTTGCAGCCAAGACCCCAACATTTTGCACTCAACACCTTAAAGGTTTAGTTTTTTACAAACAAGGCCAAAATTTCGACAAGTCGTGTGAATTTTCACCGGAAATTTCGGCAGCATAATGCGTCGCTTGCACAACAATTGCACCACGGCCATGCCTTGTATTTTGTATCACGTGGAAGGGAAACACTGCATGCCATTACAACAAGGACAACAAGCTTTGCTACGAATTAGAAAGGAATTAGCAAATTTGAAAAATGTCAACGAATTCAAAAAATTAGCGAATACGAAAAATGTTCGTGAAATTAAAAAATGTCCATGAATTTGGAAAAAGTTTATGAATTTATTCACAAAAAAAGAAAAACATGAATTTGAAAAAAAATCATGATTTTTAAAAAAAGTTCATGATTTTAAGAAAATGTTCATGACTTTTTATGAAAAAGATGAAAATGAAAAAAAGGAAAAAAATCATGAATACTTTTTAAAAATGTGGACATACAACTAGACGAAAACCCTCCTCCCGCCCCTAATTGCGGTCTCGTGCGGGCATGCAGTTGCGTGTCGAGGGTGGACTTGCAACTGGGACAAAAATGGGTCGGGCCTAGTTGCGTGTCGAGGGTGGACTTGCAACTGGGACAAAAATGGGTCGGACCGCCAGTTGCGCATCGAGGGTGGACTTGCAACTGGGACAAAAAAAAGGCAGGCACCCCCCAATTGCATGTCGAGGGTGGAGTCGCAACTGGGGACAAATATGGGTCAACCACTGGGGCATCGCCGACGCGCGCGCGCGCGGGGGTGGGGGGGGGGGCTCGTCACCGGCGTCCTCCGACACCATCATCTTCAGGCTTCTCGCCCCCGTCTCCCCCCCCCCCCACCCTCTTCTCTCTCCTTTTCAACCGATTTCAAACAGTGGTGCGAAACAACCAGAAAAGTTTAGGGATAAGGAAAATTAAAAAAAAAAGATTTGTTACTGTTGAAATTTTTTTGCAGGAAAACCCTCAAAAGTGTTAAGACATTTTGGGCAACTACAAAAAAAGACGTTTTGGGTAGCTAAAAAAAGAAATGGGGATATATAGTTTGATTTGTTAAAAATGTTAGGTTTTTCTAAAAAAATAAAACCTTAGGCACAAAAAAATGTTGCATGTAGGCGTTGGACTTGCGATTGGGACAAGGATTGAGGTCGAGTTGCATGTTAAAGATGGACTTGCAACTGGAACAAAGCCCCCCCCCCTCCCCAAGTTGCGTGTCGAGGGTAGACTTGGAATTTGGACCAAAAATGGGTTAGGCCCAGTTGCGTGTCAAGGGTGGACTTGCAACTAAGACAAAAAGGCGGGCCCCCAGTTACATGTCGGAGGTGGGCTTGCAACTGGGATGAAAAATGGGTTGAGCACCCCAGTTGCATGTCAAGGGTGGACTTGCAACTAGGACAAAAAGGGTCGCCCCCCTCCCCTGGTTGCCTGTCGGGAGAGTTGTGTGCCAAAGGTGGACATGTAACTGGGTCGGGAGATTTGCATGCCAAAGGTGGAAATGCAACTGGGTCCGGTAGGGCCAAGTTGCGTGTCAATGGTGGACATGCAACTGGGTAGGTGTCAGGAGCAAGTTGCGTGTCGAGGATGTACATGCAACTGAGTCGGGTGAATTGCATGTCGGGGGTGAACATGCAACTGGGACAAAAATGGGTTGGACCCTCAGTTGCGTGTCAATGATGGACTTGCAATTGGGACAAGAAAAAAAGGCGGGCCCCCCAATTGCATGTCGGGGGTGGAGTTGCAACTGGGACAAAAAGGGTCGGGCCCCCAGTTGCGTGTCGAGGGTGGACTTGCAACTAGGACAAAAATGGGTCGGGCCCAGTTGCGTATCGAGGGTGGACTTGCAACTGGGACAAAAAAAGGCGCCCCCCCCCCAATTGCATGTCGGGCGTGGAGTTGCAACTGGGGACAAAATGGGTCGCCCCCCCCCCCACACACACACACACACACAGTTGTGTGTCGATGGTGGACTTGCAATTGTGACAAAAATGGGTAGGGCACAAGGCGGGCCCCTCCAGTTGCATGTCGGGGATGGAGTTGCACAAAAAAAGGATGGGCCCCCCAGTTGCGTGTGGAGAGTGGACTTGCAACTAGGACAAAAATGAGGTTCGAGCCCAGTTGCATATTGAGGGTGGACTTTTAACCGGGACAAAAAAAAGCTGGGCACCCCCCAATTGCATGCCGGGGGTGGACTCGCAACTAGGGACAAATATGGGTCAACCACTGGGGCATCGCCGAGGGCGGGGGGGGGGGGAGGGGGGCTCGTCACCGGCGACCTCCGACGCCATCATCTTCAGGCTTCTCGCCCCCGTCTCCCCCCCCCTCTTCTATAGTGGTGCGAAACAACCAGAAAAACTTTAGGGATAAGGAAAATTTTAAAAAAAAGTGTCGTTACTGTTTAAATTTTTTGCAGGAAAACCCTCAAAAGTGTGAAGACATTTTGGGCAACTACAAAAAAAGACGTTTTGGGTAGCTAAAAAAAGAAATGGGGATATATAGTTTGATTTGTTAAAAATGTTAGGTTTTAAAAAAAACCTTAGGCACAAAAAAATGTTGCATGTAGGCGTTGGACTTGCGATTGGGACAAGGATCGAGGTCGAGTTGCATGTTAAAGATGGACTTGCAACTGGAACAAAGCCGCCCCCCTCCCCAAGTTGCGTGTCGAGGGTAGACTTGGAATTTGGACCAAAAATGGGTTAGGCCCAGTTGCGTGTCAAGGGTGGACTTGCAACTAGGACAAAAAAAAGGCGGGCCCCCAGTTGCATGTCGTAGGTGGACTTGCAACTGAGATGAAAAATGGGTTGAGCACCCCAGTTGCATGTCAAGGGTGGACTTGCAACTAGGACAAAAAGGGTCGCCCCCCTCCACTGGTTGCCTGTCGGGAGAATTGTGTGCCAAAGGTGGACATGTAACTGGGTCGGGAGAGTTGCGTGCCAAAGGTGGACATGCAACTGGGTAGGTGTCGAGAGCAAGTTGCGTGTCGAGGATATACATGCAACTGAGTCGGGTGAGTTGCATGTCGGGGGTGAACATGCAACTGGGACAAAAATGGGTTGGACCCCCAGTTGTGTGTCAATGATGGACTTGCAATTGGGACAAGAAAAAATGGCGGGCTCCCCCAATTGCATGTCGGGGGTGGAGTTGCAACTGGGACAAAAAGGGTCGGGCCCCCAGTTGCGTGTCGAGGGTGGACTTGCAACTAGGACAAAAATGGGTCGGGCCCAGTTGCGTATCGAGGGTGGACTTGCAACTGGGACAAAAAAAGGCGCCCCCCCCCCCCAATTGCATGTCGGGCGTGGAGTTGCAACTGGGGACAAAATGGGTCGCCCCCCCCCCCCCCACACACACACACAGTTGTGTGTCGATGGTGGACTTGCAATTGTGACAAAAATGGGTAGGGCACAAGGCGGGCCCCTCCAGTTGCATGTCGGGGATGGAGTTGCACAAAAAAAGGATGGGCCCCCCAGTTGCGTGTGGAGAGTGGACTTGCAACTAGGACAAAAATGAGGTTCGAGCCCAGTTGCATATTGAGGGTGGACTTTTAACCGGGACAAAAAAAAGCTGGGCACCCCCCAATTGCATGCCGGGGGTGGACTCGCAACTAGGGACAAATATGGGTCAACCACTGGGGCATCGCCGAGGGCGGGGGGGGGAGGGGGGCTCGTCACCGGCGACCTCCGACGCCATCATCTTCAGGCTTCTCGCCCCCGTCTCCCCCCCCCCCCCCCTCTTCTATAGTGGTGCGAAACAACCAGAAAAACTTTAGGGATAAGGAAAATTTTAAAAAAAAGTGTCGTTACTGTTTAAATTTTTTGCAGGAAAACCCTCAAAAGTGTGAAGACATTTTGGGCAACTACAAAAAAAGACGTTTTGGGTAGCTAAAAAAAGAAATGGGGATATATAGTTTGATTTGTTAAAAATGTTAGGTTTTAAAAAAAACCTTAGGCACAAAAAAATGTTGCATGTAGGCGTTGGACTTGCGATTGGGACAAGGATCGAGGTCGAGTTGCATGTTAAAGATGGACTTGCAACTGGAACAAAGCCGCCCCCCTCCCCAAGTTGCGTGTCGAGGGTAGACTTGGAATTTGGACCAAAAATGGGTTAGGCCCAGTTGCGTGTCAAGGGTGGACTTGCAACTAGGACAAAAAAAAGGCGGGCCCCCAGTTGCATGTCGTAGGTGGACTTGCAACTGAGATGAAAAATGGGTTGAGCACCCCAGTTGCATGTCAAGGGTGGACTTGCAACTAGGACAAAAAGGGTCGCCCCCCTCCACTGGTTGCCTGTCGGGAGAATTGTGTGCCAAAGGTGGACATGTAACTGGGTCGGGAGAGTTGCGTGCCAAAGGTGGACATGCAACTGGGTAGGTGTCGAGAGCAAGTTGCGTGTCGAGGATATACATGCAACTGAGTCGGGTGAGTTGCATGTCGGGGGTGAACATGCAACTGGGACAAAAATGGGTTGGACCCCCAGTTGTGTGTCAATGATGGACTTGCAATTGGGACAAGAAAAAATGGCGGGCTCCCCCAATTGCATGTCGGGGGTGGAGTTGCAACTGGGACAAAAAGGGTCGGGCCCCCAGTTGCGTGTCGAGGGTGGACTTGCACCTAGGACAAAAATGGGTCGGGCCCAGTTGCGTATCGAGGGTGGACTTGCAACTGGGACAAAAAAAGGCGCCCCCCCCCCCCCCAATTGCATGTCGGGCGTGGAGTTGCAACTGGGGACAAAATGGGTCGCCCCCCCCCCCCCACACACACACACAGTTGTGTGTCGATGGTGGACTTGCAATTGTGACAAAAATGGGTAGGGCACAAGGCGGGCCCCTCCAGTTGCATGTCGGGGATGGAGTTGCACAAAAAAAGGATGGGCCCCCCAGTTGCGTGTGGAGAGTGGACTTGCAACTAGGACAAAAATGAGGTTCGAGCCCAGTTGCATATTGAGGGTGGACTTTTAACCGGGACAAAAAAAAGCTGGGCACCCCCCAATTGCATGCCGGGGGTGGACTCGCAACTAGGGACAAATATGGGTCAACCACTGGGGCATCGCCGAGGGCGGGGGGGGAGGGGGGCTCGTCACCGGCGACCTCCGATGCCATCATCTTCAGGCTTCTCGCCCCCGTCTCCCCCCCCCCCCCCTCTTCTATAGTGGTGCGAAACAACCAGAAAAACTTTAGGGATAAGGAAAATTTTAAAAAAAAGTGTCGTTACTGTTTAAATTTTTTGCAGGAAAACCCTCAAAAGTGTGAAGACATTTTGGGCAACTACAAAAAAAGACGTTTTGGGTAGCTAAAAAAAGAAATGGGGATATATAGTTTGATTTGTTAAAAATGTTAGGTTTTAAAAAAAACCTTAGGCACAAAAAAATGTTGCATGTAGGCGTTGGACTTGCGATTGGGACAAGGATCGAGGTCGAGTTGCATGTTAAAGATGGACTTGCAACTGGAACAAAGCCGCCCCCCTCCCCAAGTTGCGTGTCGAGGGTAGACTTGGAATTTGGACCAAAAATGGGTTAGGCCCAGTTGCGTGTCAAGGGTGGACTTGCAACTAGGACAAAAAAAAGGCGGGCCCCCAGTTGCATGTCGTAGGTGGACTTGCAACTGAGATGAAAAATGGGTTGAGCACCCCAGTTGCATGTCAAGGGTGGACTTGCAACTAGGACAAAAAGGGTCGCCCCCCTCCACTGGTTGCCTGTCGGGAGAATTGTGTGCCAAAGGTGGACATGTAACTGGGTCGGGAGAGTTGCGTGCCAAAGGTGGACATGCAACTGGGTAGGTGTCGAGAGCAAGTTGCGTGTCGAGGATATACATGCAACTGAGTCGGGTGAGTTGCATGTCGGGGGTGAACATGCAACTGGGACAAAAATGGGTTGGACCCCCAGTTGTGTGTCAATGATGGACTTGCAATTGGGACAAGAAAAAATGGCGGGCTCCCCCAATTGCATGTCGGGGGTGGAGTTGCAACTGGGGCAAAAAGGGTCGGGCCCCCAGTTGCATGTCGAGGGTGGACTAGCAACTGGGACAAAAATGGGTCGGGCCCAGTTGCGTATCGAGGGTGGACTTGCAACTGGGACAAAAAAAAGGCGGGCCCCCCAATTGCATGTCAGGCGTGGAGTTGCAACTGGGGACAAAATGGGTCGCCCCCCCCACCAGTTGTGTGTCGATGGTGGACTTGCAATTGGGACAAAAATGGGTAGGGCGCAGGGCGGGCCCCTCCAGTTGCATGTCGGGGGTGGAGTTGCACAAAAAAAGGACGGGCCCTCGAGTTGCGTGTCGAGAGTGGACTTGCAACTAGGACAAAAATGAGGTTCGGGCCCTGTTGCATATTGAGGGTGGACTTTTAACTGGGACAAAAAAAAGGCGGGCACCCCCCAATTGCATGTCGGGGGTGGATTCGCATCTGGGGACAAATATGGGTCGACCACTGGGGCGTCGCCGAGGGGAGGGGGGCTCGTCACCGGCGACCTCCGATGCCATCATCTTCAGGCTTCTCGCCCCCGTCTCCCCCCTCTTCTCTCTCCTTTTCAACCGATTTCAAACAGTGGTGCGAAACAACCAGAAAACTTTAGGGATAAGGAAAAAATTAAAAAAAAAGATTTGTTACTGTTGAATTTTTTTGCAGGAAAACCCTCAAAAATGTTAAAACATTTTGGGCAACTACAAAAAAAAAGACGTTTTGGGTAGCTAAAAAAAAGAAATGGGGATATATAGTTTGATTTGTTAAAAATGTTAGGTTTTTCTAAAAAAATAAAACCTTAGGCGCAAAAATATGTTGCATGTAGGCGTTGGACTTGCGATTGGGACAAGGATCGAGGTCGAGTTGCATGTTAAAGATGGACTTGCAACTGGAACAAAGCCCCCACCTCCCAAGTTGCGTGTCGAGGGTAGACTTGGAATTTGGAACAAAAATGGGTTAGGCCCAGTTGCGTGTCAAGGGTGGACTTGCAATTAGGACAAAAAAAAGGCGGGCCCCCAGTTGCATGTCAGAGGTGGACTTGCAACTGGGATGAAAAATGGGTCGAGCACCCCGGTTGCATGTCAAGGGTGGACTTGCAACTAGGACAAAAAGGGTCGGCCCCTCCCCTGGTTGCCTATCGGGAGAGTTGTGTGCCAAAGGTGGACATGTAACTGGGTCGGGAGAGTTGCGTGCCAAAGGTGGACATGTAATTGGGTCGGGAGAGTTGCGTGCCAAAGGTGGACATGCAACTGGGTCCGGTAGGGCCAAGTTGCGTGTCAATGGTGGACAGGCAACTGGGTAGGTGTCTGGAGCAAGTTGCGTGTCGAGGATATACATGCAACTGAGTCGGGTGAGTTGCATGTCGGGGGTGAACATGCAACTGGGAGAAAAATGGGTTGGACCCCCAGTTGCGTGTCGATGATGGACTTGCAATTGGGACAAGAAAAAAAGGCGGGCCCCCCAATTGCATGTCGGGGGTGGAGTTGCAACTAGGGCAAAAAGGGTCGGGCCCCCAGTTGCCTGTCGAGGGTGGACTTGCAACTGGGACAAAAATGGGTTGGGCCCAGTTGCGTATCGAGGGTGGACTGGCAACTGGGACAAAAAAATGGCGGGCCCCCCAATTGCATGTCGGGCGTGGAGTTGCAACTGGAGACAAAATGGGTCCCCCCCCCACCAGTTGCGTGTCGATGGTGGACTTGCAATTGGGACAAAAATGGGTAGGGCGCAGGGCGGGCCCCTCCAGTTGCATGTCGGGGGTGGAGTTGCACAAAAAAAGGACGGGCCCTCCAGTTGCGTGTAGCGAGTGGACTTGCAACTAGGACAAAAATGAGGTTCGAGAAAGTTGCATATTGAGAGTGGACTTTTAACTGGGACCAAAAAAAGGCGGGCCCCGCCAGTTGCATGTCAAGGATGGAGTTGCAACTGGGACAAAAAGGGTCGGGGCCCCCGTTTGCGTGTCGTCGGTGGACTTGCAACTAGGACAAAAATGGGGTTCGGGCCTCGTTGCGTATCAAGGGTGAACTTTTAGCTGGGACAAAAAAAGGCGGGCCCCCAGTTGCATGTGGGGGGTGGAGTTGTAACTGGGACAAAAAAGGGTGGAGCCCCCAGTTACGTGTCGGGGATGGATTTGCAACTAGGAGAAAAATGGGTCGGACCCAGTTGCGTATCGAGAATGGACTTGCAACTGGGACAAAAATTGGTCGGGTCATCTGGATGAGATTTAGCAAATCCGTTTATTACAACTTAGATGACAAACACTTATGTCCCTACCACAAATCTACATTCGTGTTGAAAAGACATACAGTTGCGGTCAGAGGGTGATGCTTTGCAGTTGCGTGTCTAATAGGAGACATGCAACTGGCCTCTCAAACAAAACACTTTCGCCCCTCAAATTGCAGTCGCGTTGAAAACATACAGGTACAGAATAGGAACGACACTTGCAATTATGTGTTTGGTGGTGAACATGCAACTAACACCGACAAAAAAATTCATGAATTTTTAAAAAGTTCAGGGATTTAAAAAAAAGAAATAAAAAATGAAAAAATAAGAAAGAAAAAACAAAGAGAAAAAACAAAAATAGTAAACCGAACAAAAACTGACAAAAAAACCAAAAAATCCGGTTGAAGAAAATGTGAGTGAGAAGAGACAGTGGGGAACGGGGTGGTGAAAAGCACTTGAAGAGAGAGCTAGCCTGACTCTTCCAATTCTCCAGGAAGCCCGCATGGAAAAAAAAAAAGACCACACACTCACAGACCAGGGCCAGACAAAAAGGCAACACAAAAACAACACAGGCCCCCGACGGACAACCAGCGCGCGCACGTGAAAGATCATCGTTGCACGAAAATTATAGCGCCTTTAAATCGTGTGGTGTGAGACTTAGATGTGACATAACTAAAAAACATCTAGATGTGAATTAGCAAATCCGAATAAGAAAGGTGGCGGGCGGTTGAACCTGTGCGTATAGTAGTAACCGAATTGGTACTAATTTTTTAAGAGTATTTCTATTTTGCCCATGGTCTATTACTATGCACCCTAATTTTGTGTCGGGGCGGGAAAATTATGGTGCCTAAGTAACAGAAATAATCTGGTTAGTATATTGTCCACTGATTTCCTTCTCCTTTACTACCATGTCGAAGGAAAAGTAGAATATTAAGCGGGGCGGGGAAGTGGTGGGCACAGCAGTAACTTTAATCGAAAGGTGTTGAAGTGTATACCTTATAAACATTTCCATACACACCACTGTCGACTTTGTTTTCCTCGGAAAAGTTGTCTGTGACAGTTTCAAGCACATGGAGTTTAAAATCCATGTTGTTATGGAGTATTGTCCTATCTGACTTATATTCAATCTTCTTCCTGAGGCAATAAAAGAAAAACATGTAAGTCCAGACAGAGCTATTCACAAAGAGTAGTAACTGTCGCCACGCCGGGGCGTAATTTGTACACCTTGGAAAGCAGAGCCAACTCGTGCAGGAGCAATGATGAATCACATAGTAGCAATGAAATTGCAGGTTACGGCATGACAGCACTCACCTGCAAGGCTGTGGACGACGGGGTGTGGAGGAGTCGGCGGCGCGGATGGTGTGGGGATGTTGCGGCGGCGACAGGCACTACTTGAGGAGGTAGCGAGGCGAAGGAGACGGCCCGGAGACGACAGCGACCGCTGGGGTGTGGGAAAAGAGGATGGACCACGATAACACCCGAACGTTCAGGGAGGGGAGGGATCAGATCGAACGTCTCGTTCGATCCAGGAGAGAGGACCGAACGAACGATTTCGTTGGTTACTATCTCCCACCCTCCCGAACGACCTCTCCCACTCTTCTTCAGTGGGTCAGCCCAATGGCTCCTTCTCGCAAAAAAAAAAAAAAAAAAAAAAAAAAAAAAAGCCCAATGGCTCCAACGGACCACCCCAAAAACGCCAATGAATTGAAGAATTGCATTTTCTGTAGGGCAAAAACTGCTACTGCCTCTCCCAACTAATAGATAAAAACAAAAAGAGGCCTAAAAAATGCACTGGACCAAGAAAACTCTCCTTAAAAATAACCTAGAAAATCCATAGTACGCGAAAAAAAGTTGCCATGCTCTAATGAACAAAACTATCATATAATCATGAAAAAAGGTATATTACTGAAATTTACATGATTTTCCATGATGTTCATACACACTTCGTTACAATTGAGTGCGGAAAGTTTGCCATGACATTATGAAAAAACAGAAAAATACAAAAAATGGACATATAGGATAGAAGAAAAAAGATTTCTACAAAAATTGTCATTGGGCGTGTATAAAAAAATAGCAATGCCATATCAATCTATCAAAATTTCTTAAATTTGCCATCTTTCAAATACACAATGTAAAAAGCAGGAAAATTTGCCATGGCAAATTAAACTAAAATTTGCCATCTGAATAAAAGTATTTTTGCCATGGCAAAAATGGAGTAAATTGTGTCATGGCAAAAATGGATTAAATTTTTCCATGGAAAAAAATAAAAATTGCCATGGGAACACAAGTATATTTACCATGCTACATAGTAAAATTTGCCATGTTCTAGAAAATGTAAATTTGCCATCATATTTAAATTAAAATTGCCAAGCTCTCTACAATAAATATGACATGGCAAAAACAAAGTAAAATTTGCCATGTCATTAAAAAATATGCCATGGCAAAAATGGATTAAATTTGTCCATGGCAAAAATGGAGTAATTGTGCCATGGACATAAATTAAAAGTTGCCATTCCTACACAAGTATATTTGCCGTGCTACATATTAAAATTTGTCATGTTCTGGAAATGTAAAATTGCCATCATATTTAAATTAAAAATTGCCATGCTCTATACAATAAATTTGCCATGTCAAAAAAATAGAGTAAAATTTGCCATGTCATTAAAAAGTAAAGTTGTCATGGCAAGAAAAACGTAGAAAAAGTCCCACTTTTGGCCGTGAATAAAAGTATTTTTGCCATGCCCTGTGAACTACAATTGCCATGCACCGTTTGCCAAAAACATCTTAAGTATGCCATGGCAAGTTTGCCATGTTTTTGAAACATGCTAAGTTGCCATGTTTTTGAACATCTATAACTTTGCATGTTTTCGAACATGGCAAAGTTGCCATGGCAAGTTTGCCATGTTTTTGAAACATGCTCAGTTGCCATGTTTTGAACATCTATAACTTTTCCATGTTTTCGAACATGTCAAAGTTGCCATGGCAAGTTTGCCATGTTTTTCAGCCTCCTAATGCTCCTGTTGAACCAACCCGCTCCTGTTGACGTGAGCCTCCTAATGCTCTTGTTGAAGGTAAAGTTTTGCCATGGCAAAATGAAGTAAAATTGACATGGCAAATTTTTGTTTTCTCTACTTTGTTTTTGCCATGGCAATAATATAGGTAATTTGCCATGGTCAGATAAAGTAAATTTGCCATGGTCCAAAAAAGGTGTATTTGCCATGAGCGATTGGAGTAAAATTTGCCATGTATGTTAGATTAAATTTGCCATGTATTTAAATGTAAATTTGCCATGGCAAATGAAGGTAATATTTTGCCATGGCAAAATAAAGTAAAACTTGACATGGCAAAGTAGAGAAAAATGACATGTTTGTTAATATAAATTTGCCATGTATTTAAAAGTAAATTTGCCATGGCAATGTAGGTAAAGTTTTGCCATGGAAAAAATAAAGTAAATTTTGACATGACAAAGTAGAAAGTTAAAATTGCATGGCCAAATGTAGGTATATTTGCCATGACAATAAAAGTAAATTTTGCATGCTGCAAAGTAAGATTTACCATACTTGATGAGCATTCAGTTGACTGAAACATGGTTGCTGTTAATGCATATGCGTATAGCATTCAGTTTGACTGAAAAAAGGCTATGGAGAAAATACAGTAAGATTACTGCCTGCACTACCTCTGTTTTTCTCTGGAAGATCTGGCCATCTGCTGAAAAAAACATACCTCAGAGATGGACAACTGCTGTTGCCTCTCCACTCACGTCAATTCCATGTCCAACCAGCGACGCTCAATGTCGCCGCTGCCTCCAGCAGCCGCCATGCACATCTGCCTACCCCCGAGCAGCAGCACCCTTGCCCTCCAATGCTGGAGGCACCTCCGCAGCCGCTAAAACCGGGCGCGCCATCTCGGACCTCGTCAGCTACCGCCGCCGCCTCGAGACCATCCCATGGTCAGCGTCCACTGCAACTCACCATAGACCTCGTCTCCACCGCAGCCTCCACCTCCATCCTTCTCCCTTGCCGCCGCTGACGCCGGGCGCGGTGCCGGATCTCGTCAGCCACCACCACCGCGTCGAGGACCGCCGCCAGGGACCTGTCGTGCTCCTCCCGCCGAGGACCGCCGGGCTGCGGAGCTCCTCGACGCGCGGTCGCCGCAGCAGGACCTGCTGCTCCTCGTGGCCACCGCCGAGGTGCGGAGCTCCTCGCCGCGTGGTCGCCGCCGCAGGACCTGCCGCTCTCCATGGCCGCCGTCGGGCTGCGGAGCTCCTTGCCATGCGGTCGCCGCCGATGCGCATGGCGGATGCGGTGGAGGGAGGGGTGAGAGCTATTGAGTGGGTGAAGAGGAGAACTGCAGGGGATAAGGCTGTCTCGGGGCTGGCCTCGTTCGCGACGAATTCCTAAACGCTCGAATGCTTTCGCATGCTGACATGGAATAAAATTCAGCGCTGAGATTCGTGCGTGTAAACTAACAGCAGCAAAGACGTTCGGACCGAGATTCTAAAACGCTGTAGGTTCGGGAGTTATAGATTCCGAAGAGGATATACGGTTGTTTTTTTTATAGATGAGCTATGGGAAGTGGTAGGCGAAAGATCGAAACGATTCGCGTGGAGGACCGTGTGGGTCCGTCAATGGCATGTTTTGCACACGCATTTTCGGCCTCCGTTTTTTTTGAACACAGTACAAACGCAAGCGCTCATATATACGCGCATACACTTACCCCTATGAACGCACACACGCACACCCTACCTCTATTACCACCTCCGAGAGACTAAGCCGGCATAATATCTTGAGATTTTACGAAGTCACCGTAGGCGCCTCGTAGTCGACGGGAACGTCTCCTCCCGCTGAACACGCATCGCCGGAAATCCTGAAATAAATCCAGGATAAATACGAGCACCAGGACTTGAACCCTGATGGGCTGGGAATACCACTGTCCTCCTAACCATCCAACCATAGGTTGGTTTGCTTTTGATGCATCATGCATGGTGCTTGGTCGCCACTTGTGTGGGAAATTAATGTACTTGCTTCTTTTCACCAACCGTGGCACGTTGCATTGGCCTATAATTCCCTTCTTTGCATGTTATCATGCATGTTTCTCTTCTCGCCTACTCCTCTGTTTCCTCCGTTCCTCCACCAAATTCGAATCTTGTATGAACCCTAGTTCCTAAATTTATTGAGAACTCGAGAGAATCGAGCAAGGACATTAACATGCCGCCAGCTCCACCGTCGTCTCAGTAAGAACCCCCCCTGCACGGTAACAATGAGATTCAGACCTGAGAGCAACATTCATCATATCAAAGAGGTTCAGAATTCACAGCTCCATCCATCAAATCCTCTGTTAGCTGCAGTCAATCCCCCCCCCCCCCCCCCCCCCAAGGGCAAAGAGATGAATTTTCAGTTTACACCAAAGCCGATCCTGTCTAGCTATTTATGTGTCTAAGAGCAACTCTAGCCGATCCCCTAAAAAATAGAGGAGTAAACAACGGAGTAAAGCTTAGAGGAGTATATTTACTCCACTAACTTTTGGCCGGACCTAGCCGATCCCCTAATAACGGAGTAAAAAGCAAATTTCAATGTGATAAACAAAGATTCAATTTTAAACAAACTTCCACCGAAACATAGTCTAGTTTAAACCGAAATTCAACACATAATTTAAATTAACATCCACCGAAACATAGTCTAGCTTAACCACAAATATAAACCTTACTAATCGGACTTTGCGAGGGTGAGCCACTCCGCCCTAGAAACCCCACCGCCCACACCGTCCTAGAAACCCCACCGCCCATGGGGCCAGGCCCTGTGCCGTCGTCGTCGGAGTCGGTGAAGATCCTCCACCATTCTTCAACGTCGAAGTCGTCATCACTGCCGCTATCCTCCTCGTCGCTTGAGACGACGACGACCTCCCCCCCTCCCCCCCCCCGGCGGCCGCATGCTCCGCGTACAGCTTGCGCTCCGCCTCCACCAGCTCGGGGTACTGGCGGCGAAGGTCCGCCATGTACTCCTCGTCGGTGGCCTCCGCCGCAAGCCGCTCCCTTGCCTCCTGGTCCTCCCAAGCCACCGCCGCATTCACCACCCCCGGCGGCGGTGGGTCGAGCAGCGGCATCTCGCCCCACGCAAAGTTGAGGCGGGCATCGGCGCCGTGTAACCGGACCTGCCAATGGTCGTACTCGCGGGCGGCAAGCTCGGCGGTGTGAAACAACCCAAACCAATGCTTTTTGTGGGTGTCCCGATTGGTGATTTCGGCCACCCACGTCCCCCACGCCCGCTACCGGACGCCGAGGTACTTCCTCTGTGGCCGTGGTGGTGCGGGGAGATCGGAGAAGCCGGCGAGTCCGCCGGATGGGGCCGCAGCGTCGCGGCGGTGGCGTGAGGACGCGCCCGCGGTGCGCTCGTGGTGGCGCGGATCCGCGCTGCGGATGGGCGGCGGGGACCAGCGGCCGCGGGATTCGGCCATGGCAGCAACGGTGGGGGTGCGGGAACGGCGGGGGATTTGCCAGCGGCGGGGATTGGGGAGGAGGAGAAGCAGAGGAGGTGTCGGGAGTTTTACTCCGAGGCCGAGTGGTGGACTATATTTACTCGCCGGATAAGCGGTGGAGTAAATTTTATACTCCTCTATAGGTCTTAGGGTTGTGTCAAAAAACTGCCTCTAAAGCTGTTTTTTTTTAACTAGTGGCAGCAGGTTATTAATAGGATTCAAGAATAATAATCACAGTTGAACCCGTGGAACAGCTTCTGAGCATATGGATCATATTATATGAGAGTGTATAGGGATTTCTCACCGGGAATGTTTAATTCTTTGGTACAGGGTGGTTTTGCATCCAATGAGTTTTAACTATTCACAAAATGTAAAAAACAGTATTTCGAAAAAATGTGTAGAGCGTATAAGGATCACAATATGCAGCATTTGTAACATAATGCGGTTCAGAAAATACTCACTTGAGCCCATGGAATCTCGAGCAAACTTTAGAAGTTAGAATGAATTGACGAACTTCTGATTACGCAGGAGCATCTTTGGGAAAAGCCATTTTGATTCATATAAAAAATAGAGGCATTCAACTCTGCAAAATCAATGTGTTCTCATAATACTTTGTTTTACACGAGCAATCTTATCATATTTCTACATTTTGTAGATCTAAAGAGACCCTTAACGTCGTGTGTGATGGCAGTTTTCACATGACTAGTGGAATCTCAGGGTATTTATTACGTCACTTGTCCCTGACAAACCAGGCTTTGGACTAGTAAATTTATTCACTTGTACTGACGAATGCTAGCCAATAACCATGCAGGTCGAGGGTTCCAAGGCCAACTGCAGCTAGCATCATTTGAAATAATCGGCGTGGGACAGTGAACCATTGAATCGACCAACAACCTTTGATACGAGCCTATATTAGTCGAAACACTCGTTATGCTGTGACATGCCGTTAAATTTGTAGCATTTGGCTATGCTATGACTTTTGCGTCGCATAAGCTATGTATTACTCCTTGTCTACTTATTGTCAAACTTAACTTTGAGATACATGGGTGCCTTCTAGTACATTTTGGACCGTAGAAAGTATTGAGGAATACTTTTACATGGGATGATGGCATTGGGTAACTAACAATTGATGGAAACCTGCACCGGCACGAGGACAAAGAAAAAGACGTGTGTAACAGCGCTTTGTCGTCAAAGGTCTTAACATCGAACTTAGAGGCCCCACTATGACCAGCCTTAGCATCGCTGGCAAAGCTTTGAGAACTCGTGAATTCTGTAGCACTTTCGGCGGCATGTCTCACATATCTTATTAACCATGGCGGCGGCACTCGGCTGCTCCATCTCCTCGTTTCCCCAACCGTACCTTGGACTTCTCCTCTCCCCCCTCAAGCTCCCCATTTCCGCGTATGACCCTCTTCTACGCTCTTTCGACCGTTATCTCTCCGGTTGGCGTGCTCTCATTCTCTCATCCGCAGTAGACTCGTCCTCTGCAACGCGGTTCTCAACAAACTTCCCACGTACTTTATGTGCTCCTTTCTTCTCCCCCCTGGTGTGGTTGAGCAAATCGATCGTAGGCATCGTGCTTTTCTTTGGACCGGCAAGGATACTTGCTCGGGTGCTCGCTGTCTAATTGCTTGGGATAAGGTGTCTGTTGATGTGCAGGAAGGTGGCTTCGGGATCTGTGATCTTCGGCGGCAAAACTTGTGCTTACTCCTCAACTTCGTCCACAAGCTCCACCTCCCGGAGTGCCCCCCTTGGAAGCGGTGGTTCCTCCGCTGCTCCCGTGGCGACCTCAATGATGGATCGTCGTCCCCGTCATTTCTCCAGAGCATCGTCGACATGGGTCTGCCGACGTACAGGTCGGTCACCCGCGTTGAGCTCAGGGATGACTGCACTACTTCGTTCTGACAGGACAGGTGGCTCCCCGGATGTGCGTTGTGCTTCCAGTTCGAGGCGCTCTTCTCCCACTCGACGCGGCCGAACGCCACCGTCGCCGATGTTCTTCATGGCGGCATCTCACTCCAGCTGCGGTTGTCCGCTGTGGCCGCGCGGGAGCTGGAGGTGGTCCATGAGATCCTCCGCTCCGTCCACCACTCCTCCACGCCGGATCGCCGGATCATGGCCTGGGGCCCAGACACACGGTTCTCCTCGCGGACGGTGTACCGGGTGCTCTCTCTGCACGGCTGCATCGACCTCGCCTCCTTCGAGATTTGGGCCTCCCGCCTCCCCTCGAAGATCAAGGTGTTCGCGCGTCTTCTCACCGTTGGTTGCCTGAGCACACGGGTGAACCTCCACGCCAAGAGCTGCTCCCCAACCCCTTCATGCGAGTCCCGCGGTGCCGACGAGACCACCGACCACCTCTTCATCACCTGTAGGCGCGCTGCCGAGGTCTGGGGGCGGCTCAACATGAGTCCCTACGCTGTGTCAGCGAGGTTCTCTCCTCTGCCCCTCCGGAGTCTGTCTCTAGCTCGTGCTGGAGGGACGGGCTATTTGTTCTCCTCTGGCAGGTCTAGAAGGCAAGGAACGACGTTGGTTTCAACAACCGGCATTGTACTGCGAGTGCAGTTCTTCAGAAGGCGTCCGACGACCTTCTTATCTGGAGTAGGCGCTTTTGTGACCAAGGGCGCCGATAGCTGATGGCCATCCGCACTTTGCTCCTTGCTTCTGCTTACCATGGACGAGCTTTTTTCTCTCCACCCCCCCCCCCCCCCCCGACTTTGTTTTTTCTCTTACCTTGTTGTTTTTATCACTTCGATGAAAACACTGTATGACTACAGTGACCTCATGCTAATGATGCCATGTCGTCATGCTTTACTAAATCAAATTGCCTCTTGCCCCAAAATCAAGTCCAATTCAAATTCAAATTGCATGTCAAATATTTACTTCTTCTATCATGCAAACAAAATAGTTCACATTATGGCAAATAATCCCTAAGTATTGGTCATGTTGAAACCCACCTCTTCTGGATTCCAAAAATGCTCCTGGGTATTTTAAAACAGTAGTCCAGCAGCACTTCCTCCCCCTTTTAAATTTCAACAAAATCCAAATGGATTCCAAACTGCCTCAAACTTTTTGTGCCAACTCAGAATATTGCAAAGTATTTAATGTGGCAAGTTTCACATTTTTACAAAAGTCAAATGGTGTATAATAAAAGGCAAAACAGGAGCAAATGCAATAAACATGGGCCTTAGGCCAACAGTGCGAGGCCCAGCCCACCCGCACCTCTCCTTCTACCTCCTGCCTCCGTGTTGGCCGCCCAGCGCGCGCACGCCATGGCCCCCCTGCGCTACGCTCGACAGCAGTACTACAGGAGCTCGCCAGGGGGTGGATAAGGTCCCTCGCGACCCCAGCCTAACCCTAGCACCTCCCCTTTCCCTCCCTCCTTCTTCCCTGCGTAGGTCGAGCCCGCGCCCGAGACCGTGGTCGCCGCCGTCTCGGCGTTGCCGTGCACTGAGGCCATCCCACGCCACTGGAGGGTGCCCAGGAGGTGCGCCTCCGCTGTCTTCGTCGCCTGCGCTCGCTGGAATGGAGCGAGGGGCCCCCATTTCGCCGCCCGCGTCGCCTCCCTCCGCTGCATCCGCCGATCACCGCCGCTCGATTCGCCGCCTCCGACACGCACCGGCCCCCCATAAGCTCACCTGCGACTCCCCTGTGAGCTCCCGGTCCTCCACGACCTTCCCCCTCTCCTTCCCGTGCCCTCTAACGCCGTCTGCTGCGAGCTCCGCCCATAGCCGCCGTCGGCCGTCGCCACATCCGTCGTTTCCGACCGCCCCCACTTGCGCTGCTAACCCAGATCGATGCGGCGCCTCGCGCTCACTCGTTTGACGCTCGCGGCCGGCCTTTTTGGTCGCCGGAGCCGTCGGAACCAAGGACGCCGCCACGTCGGGTGGTCGCCGGCGTGCGCCCCCGCGCGCACTTAAGACCGGCTCGGTGCCGCTGACAGGTGGGCCAGCCGGGTTAAGATTAGGGGTTAATTAAATTTAGCCATGTGACACTGACGTGTGGGCCTGCCAGTTAATTAAACTTTTTTTAAAACAAATAAAACCTGTTAGCAGAGATGTGCCTATGACACCTAGGCCCCACTGGCCCACTTTGACCAGTCAGCTGGGACTGTTGACTGCTGACTCAGCAGTCAACAGGTCCCACCTGTCATGCACATGCACACACTGCTGGGTACACTTCTGTGTACCCATAGCAGTTTCTGTATTTAATATTTCGAATTAAATTAATTCCAGTAATTTTCAAAAAATTGCTAAAACTTTGTAAATTCATATAAATTAAACCGTAACTCGGATGAAAATAATTTATATATGAAAAATGATCAGAAAAATATGACGAATCCGTTGGTGCCCTCCATGTAGCTGTCACATGCCTCTAACACTGCAAACATGGAACCTTCCCCTCCGGTTCATCTGTCTGACAGATGCCTAAAACCGGGAAAATACCCCCAGATATTTTCCCGCTCTGCCTGCAACGTGTAGTGCTGCATTAGGTCACCCCTAGCACAGCATATTGCCATGTCCTGCATTGTGTTGCATTTGTTTGCTCTGTATTTATTGTTTCTTCCCCCTCTTCTCTCCGGTAGACTCCGAGACTGACGCTGCTCCCGAGTACGACTACGCCCCTGACGACCAGTCCCTTTCAGCAGAGCTTCCAGGCAAGCAAACCCCCCTTGATCATACCTATATCGCTCATTATTTCCCTCTCATGCTTGCATTAGATTTTGCTACTGTATTAGATAGCTCCTATTCTGATGCATAGCCTGCTTTTGTAACCTGTTGTTGATACTTTACCTGTTATCCTATATGCTTAGTATAGGTTGGTTAGTGATCCATCAGTGCCCCCCTCACCCTTGTCCCTGTTGCCCCGCTTTGTTACCGGTGCCTCGATCATGGTGATCGACGTGCAGAGCCCGACACATCACTGCACCCCCCCCCCTTAGTTGTACGACACTGCAGAGGTACTATTGACTGCCGAGGGTGATACCTCGTATCGCACTACTGATGACATCTTTGTAGTATAACTCATCGGTTGTGATTGCCGAGGGTGATTCCTCGCTCTCCACTCCCGACGACGATCTGTCGTGCAACCCCTCAAGTGTGGATCATCGAGGGTGATTCCTCTGAGTACACCTTGACGGTTACATCGAGTGGAATCCATCGAGGGTGATTCCTCAGATTCCCCCTTGATGTTTTGGACACACGGATACTTAACTTTTACCTCAGTCCTTTGTTGAAGTCGGGTCGGACCCGAGGGGTACCCGCGAGAGTTATGGAAGTCGAGTTGACCATGAGGGTACCCGCGAGCTAATTATGAGGCGCGGCCGGGCAGGCAGAGACCTCCCTAGGAGAGGGATGGGCCTGGCCCTTGCCGCAAGTCCTCGAGACGGGGCGACAGGAGCACTGTTCGTTTCCGCGAGCTCCCAACACACTAATGGATTTGGATATGTGATCTGAGTAGGCCTTTGGCGTTTTTCGCACTAACCACCACGCGGGAATAAGTATGGGCACTCGGCGTCGTATGTTTCTTCCGAAAGCTCTTCAGATGTCGCAGTTCAGAGATGCGGGCTGCATGTTGGGGTGGACGGTAACCGCCCGTGCTTGTATTAAGGGGGTGGGTCTGGTCCCCGGCCAGTCGCGCAACGCTTAGGAGTGCAAAGGGCGATGGGCCCGGACCCCTGAGCGCTTAGGATATAGACCGGCGTGCTGACCTCTCTGTTGAGCCTAGGTAGGGCTGCGGTGTGTCGATCAGCCGAGGCCGGGCATGACCCGATAAAAGTGTGTCCGTCCGGAGTTGATCGAGCGTGTTGGGTACATTGGTGCACCCCTGCAGAGAAGTTAATCTATTCGAATAGCCGTGTCCACGGTAACGGACGCTCGGAGAGTATCCCGATCTACTACAACTAGAACTGGATACTTGTGGTACTTAATGATATGATGGCTCCGGGATCGCTTCCTCGCGGGGTAGTCGAGGAAGGATCTCTGGGCGTTACTATTATATACTTGTTATTATATTAATTGTTGCTTCACTCTCTTCTGTTGCTGCAAGATGCTAGTCTTCGATAGGCTAGACCTTCCCTCTCCTGGCATTCTGCTGTTTAGTCCACATATACAGCCCCTTCATTGATAATGATGCATACATAGAATAGTTCTAATGTAAGTCTTGCGAGTACTTTGGATGAGTACTCACGGTTGCTTTGCTACTTCTTTTCCCCTCTACCCGATTGCTGCGATCAGATGGCGGAGTCCAGGAGACAGCTGCCCCCGTCGACGACTACTACTACCCCGACGGAGCCTACTACTACGTGGAGACTGGCGACCAGGAGTAGTTTCGGAGGCTCCCAGGCAGGAGGCGGCCTGCGCCTTTTCGATCTATATGTCGTTGTTTTGCTCAGCCTTCTTAAGACAAACTTGTTTACCTTTATGTCTGTACTCAGATATTGTTGCTTCCGCTGACACTTGTGTATTCGAGCTTATGTATTCGAGCCCTCGTGGCCCCTGGCTTATAATATAAAGCTTGTATGACTTTTATTTATGTCTAGAGTTGTGTTGTGATATCTTCCCGTAAGTCTCTGATCTTGATCGTGTACATTTGCATGTATGATTAGTGCACGATTGAGTCGGGGGCGTCACATGAGTCCTTCGAGTAATATAACATTGGGGAAGATGTGAGCTCTCCAAAATGTGTTGCAAAATAGATTCAGTGGGTTCATGCCTTCCACATTGGGGAAGATGAGAGCTCTCCAAAATGTGTAGCAAAATGGACTCATCGGCGAGATGGCCTCAATCTGGAACATAAAACGGTGCGGTGTAGCAGCCGAATCCGTTGGATGCTTATTGCGTCAAAGTACCCCCTACTGGGCCGGCCCATTGCTGAGCACTGTAGCGCCTTGGAGTACTGTAGCAGCTTGGAGTCAATGATTTTTTCTAGCGTTTTTGGTTCATTTTTATATTCGGTTTAAAAAACACAAGAATACATTATTTTCAAAACATGAACATTTTTTGAAAATTTGAGAGCATTTGTTAAAATATTTGTGTGAAGATATTTTGAAAAAACATGAACATTTGTTAAACTTTTGAACATTTTTTAAAAAACGTGAACATTTATTTAGAAAGTGAATTTTTTTAAAACGATTGTGTCAACATTTTTTTATCAAAAATGATCATTTTTAAAAACCTTAAAACACTTTTTTTCAAAAACAAGAAGATATTTTTACAATGTGAATATTTTCAAATTTAGAACATTCTTAAATATTCAAACATTTTTGGAATTTTTGGTGCAGTTTTAGAAATTTCTGACGTATTTTAAAAATATGGATTTTTTATCAAAAAAAATGAACATGTTTCAAATTTGTGAACAATATTGAAATTGTGAGTTTTTGTAAGTATCCAAATATTTGTTGAATATTTTTTTGAAAACCAAATTTAAAAACATGAATATATTTTAAAAACTGTTTTTATTCAAATTTAAGAACATTTTTTATATTGTGATATTTTAAGTATTCAAACATTTGTTAAAATTACAGGAACAAATTTTGAAGTTTTGAAAAAAAACGAAAAATATGATTATTTTGAAATTTTGTTTTAAAGAGTAAACATTTTGAAACTTCTTAATCTTTTTATTTTTTAACTAAACACGAACATCTTTGTAAAATTCCAAACATTTTTTGAACTATTTTTCTAAAATTTCTTACAATTTATGAATTTTTAACCTTTTTGTAATTGAAAAAATCAAAATAAAAAATGAAAAAATAAATGGTTAAGGAAAAATTATTTTTTTAAAAGGTTCCCAAAACACACGGACAACACAAATCACAAACAAAAAAGCTTTGCCAAAAATTTCTGGGATAGTTGTGAAATTACTTAGATGCAAACAAAAAAAGTCTGTTGCAGAACTTTTGCCGAATGTTTCTTGTAAAAACACTCGGCAAAGTGGACATGTGGCACGATCCGATGTCTCTGGCACGGTTTATCGATTGTCAGTACCTGGCACTCGATTTACATCTGGGTGCATGTACACCAATGTTACAAAGATCCGCGTCTGTCATATACATGGGCATAACAAATGTAGGCATACATGACCAATGGTGGTCCATCATTAGTTAGTGTGTTTTAGAATTACTACATTCCGCTCACACTTGATAAAACTTTTCCCCTTTCTCTCGACCCTTCCTTATCTTCTCCTTCTCCTTGAGAATCACTACTGTGAGCTCGGGGAGGAGTCCGGTGCTCCATGTTTATAATAGCTTTAGTTTTAGTTAGACTTTGGTGGTGTTCAATCTTCTGCTGGTCCTCCATGGTGGAGGATAGGGGGAGGAGATGAACCCAGGAAAGCCCGTCTAAATAAGCTCACCAAGGTGATACGATGTGAAGGCCTTCTCATTTCCTCTGTGCCATCGAGGTGACGGACGAACAAGTAGTGGGAGACCCTTGTTTCATTTGTCTCGTGGCTGGTGTGGCTTGTCGGATCCCAACTTCGGGTGAGGTTGGCGTCGTTCCCAGACTCGTAGGAGGTTGAAGATGCTGATGGGCTCCGAGAGTATCATCAGTGGTGGTTCTGGTCAGGCTTCGGTCCTCCAATGAAGATGCTGACGGGCTTCGGTCCTCATGGTCGAGACGCTTATTCCTAAGGCCGTAGGGCAGACCCCTTTCTTCTTCCCAACCAAGTTGTCAAAGGGGAGGCACCGCGGCTTCGTTTTGGTGTCCACAACATCCGCCATGGAGGGCTTGACGGATCAAGTGGTCTCGTCCCCGGGCCGGCAAGTTCAGTGCCGTTTTGAAGATGCTTTGGACGCGATCACATTTCATGTTCTTTTTTTGTTTGGGGTCCTTTGCAAAAGTCAGGGACTTAATTGTATTTTCCTTTTTTTCTTAGGTCCTGATGTAATGTGAACTTTGGTGTTTATCTAATGTAATAGTATGTGTCCTTTGGGGCCCCATCTTTGATAATAACCAAATAAATAGCAATAAATTCAAAATCGCGAAGCAAATAAATATCAATCAATCTCTTATACTCCTCACAAAGTTAGTACGAAGTTAAGTCACTTATTTTGGGACGGAGGGAGTATTTGATAACCCAGTAAAGCAGATTAATTATGGGCACATACCTATTTTACCGGCTTAAGAAATAGATGGAAAATCTATACTTTATAACCAAAACGTAATCTTATTTTATATATTTGCTTTCCATCAACATTAGTCGGTATGTTATTATTATTGTGTTAAAAGACTATTTGATCATGTGCAACGCGCGAGCACATACCTACTTTGTTTAAAAGAAGTAATAAGCGTATGTTTGGTTGGATTCCACACTTGGCCATACTTTTATTAATCTTTCCTACTTATAAAGGTTGGAGTTGGTGGTAAGTTCACATGTGGGACCAACAACCTTCACCAATAAAAAAATGCACCAAGCCCACATGTGAGACTAGCAAACTTCCAAAAGACATAAATAAACAAATGCACTTTTACTCACATGTGGGACCTAAAGCAAATAAACAAGTACGCTACTACTTTCATGTGAGACCAGCACTTGCACAATGCATAAATAACAAATGCAAAATGTTATTCCAACTCAAAATTATGCTCTTGTTTTCGGTTTCTCTTTTCAATCAAGCTCTTCCAATTCTATATCACAGAACAAGAGATTGAACAAATTGTAACTCCAAAGCGACGGTAGTCCTTGCCCTTCTATCCGATTGACGACCTTGTACGGTCAACTCACTAATGCCTATTCTTATATGTACCCAACATTCAGAATGTTGTGTCTTGCAAAGAATCTATGGATGGCTTAAGATTCACCAATGTATGCAGCTTGATCTTTAGTTATATTTTCACTATTTTTAATCATGAATCACATGCAAAGGCCACATGACACCAACGTATTTTGACGACTTCTTAAGGCAGTGACCCAACTCCTCATATTTTATAGTTTCGTAGCAAACGCACGGGCATTGTGCTAGTGAGTACAAAAATCCCAAGCACAATCCATTCTCTCGAGCTGCTAATCCCCAACGACGCAATGGCTGGGAATCCAATCAATGTGCTACAGCATCGGAATCAGTACTACAACAGCACAGTCTGCTGCAAGACACGCTACGCCCGTACCTGTTCGCCTGTGTCTCTCACGAGGGGAGACTAGGGTTTCTTGCCTCCTGCGGGCGCGCCGCGGGTCTACCTCGTTCCCTATGGCCTTAGGCCATGAAGGTCTCGGTCCTTGTCGGCAGGAGGGCTTCTTCTCTATTTTTAGATGTCTTTTGTGTCCGTTTCGGGCTTGTGTCCTGTTTAGAAAGACGAGGCGGACGGTGGCTCTCTGAAGATGGAATAAAGTTCTCCCCGCCTAGTCTCTGTCCCGGCAATGCGACCAGCGTCGTCGGAGGACGTGTGGAAGTGTGTTTCCAGCCGATCTCACGGGATTTGGCCGGTGGTTGTCTTTGGTGGATCCGATCTTCGTTCGTCTATATTCGTGTGTCTTCAGGTTGGATCCTTCCGATCTACGCTTATCTTCATCGGCGGTGGTTGCTTTTCTGGTGCGCTGGTCCTATGAGGCCTTAGCACGACGACTTCCCGACTGTTTAGTACAACAAGTTTTGTCCGGCTCCAGCGATGGAGGGGTGATGACGGCGACGCGCCTTTGGTTCGCTTCAGTGCTTGTAGTCGTCGCTAAATGGTTTACGAATCTGGATGTAACTTTTATTATTTCTGATTGGATGATGAATAGATTGAAAGTAAAAAAAAGAAAAAAGTCTGCTACAGCGATCCGAAGCCATACGCAGTAGGTCACTCCCATCCCATCTCACTCGCCGACAAAAAATTGTCCCACGGTTTCCCCACTCCCATCTCGCCGCCGCCGCCGCCGCCGTCGCCGTCGCCGAGCAGAGCAAAGTTGGGGCTAAAGGTCGTCTCGCCGAGCTGTCGACGTCGCTCCTTCCTCTTCCTTTCCTTGCCGCTCCACACGGCCACCTCGCAGCACTGCCTTGAAGTCAATCTAGCCGTGCTTCCGCTTCTGCTTGTGCAACGGGGATGGTGCTCCGGTGTGGTGCCTAGGGCTATTGCAAAGGTATGCCTGCGATTCCC
This sequence comes from Elymus sibiricus, assembly GCA_039707655.1. Taxonomy (NCBI): domain Eukaryota; kingdom Viridiplantae; phylum Streptophyta; class Magnoliopsida; order Poales; family Poaceae; genus Elymus; species Elymus sibiricus. The sequence continues at coordinate 11,879,828 of CM077674.1, read as the reverse complement.
CCTCCTCTCTCTTTTCTTCTCTTCTCCTTGTTGCAACGGAGATTATATCCTAGATCTAGTAGAGCGTCTGTTCTCACAACACTAACATGTGTGTCTCTGCTCTGCTCTGTCCAGGAATCCATCTTGTTTTGCTCTCTCTCTGCTCCAAATGTATGGTTTACGAGCTAGCAGCCTTGATTTCTGAAGAACCATCTTTGCATCTTTACATCTGAAGAGCAGCGTCTTACAACAATAGCAGTAACCTCTGTGCAGGCATCGAATTGGGTCAGCATCCTCTTTAATGTGTCAAAATCGTTTGGTGCAGTTCCAGTTTCTGTATCACTTTCTGCAGTACACATTCCTTCACTACCAATTTCTGCAAGCCTGTCTGCCTAGTTCTGAACAACACTGTCAACCTAGAACAAGAATTCCTCTGCTACCACTGTCTGCAGGCCTCTCTGTCTCAAGCTAACTAATTTTTCCTTGCTCTAGGTCTGAATATAACCGTGTAGTATTCAATGGGGGACGAAACTGTGCTGGAGCGTATACTTGACAGAGAAGAGGACCCCAAGGATCTGCCGTTGCCGCTGTTACAAAGCATCGCGAACGATTTCTCTCAAGACAGAAAAATTGGCCAGGGCGGATTTGGAGTGGTTTACAAGGTACAGTCTACCATTTACAACGAGTAGTTTATTGGTAAAACTAGAGCAACCTGCTGTTTTCATTAAAATGAAAAGAGCATCACCAGTAGAAGCAGAACTTGGCCACTACGTTTTGGTATTGTAGGGCTGAGCATCACTTAAACACTGACAAACAGGGTGTACTCCGTAATGGGATTGTTGTTGCTGTGAAGAAGATGTATGTGAACGAACACACAGTTGATGACGTGTCATTTCGTCGTGAGGTTAAAAGTCTGATGAAGATCAATCATCAAAATGTTGTCCGGTTTCTTGGCTTCTGTTCTCATGCATATCATACATACATAAAAGTGGCTGGGTCAGCAGATCTTAACTTCATCAACATAAGAGAAAGATTGCTCTGTTTGGAGTACATCAACAACGGAAGTCTTGATAAGCATATTACTGGTACGATCTTGTTGCTCCGCTCTTTACTTCTTTACCTTGTTGCCTTGACTAGTGCACAGTTTTCAAGACTTCACTTTTTGATGCATTTATTCTTTTACAGATGAATTAAGGGGACTTGAATGGGAAACGCGTTATGACATAATATCCGGAATTTGCAAGGGTCTATGTCATCTGAAGGAAAATAAAATTATTCATATGGACCTTAAACCGGCAAACATATTACTAGATGATCATATGATTCCAAAAATCACTGATTTTGGTTTGTCAAGACCAGATGAAAATTCACATACTATGGGTCAACGATTTGGAACACGGTAAGATTTGAGTCAGAAGAACCACTAGTTAATTGACATTCTTCTATCATACAACCCTGCATTTACTTTTTGTCACAATGCATTCACTATTGTATTTTCTTGCAGAGGATATTTTGCTCCAGAATACGAGAACTTTGGCAAAACTTCATTCGAGTGTGACATATATAGTTTGGGTGTCATAATCGCAGAATTAGTAACCGGTCGTAAGGGTATCGCAGACAAGGACAAAGTAAGAGTGATTTCTCTCACCTTTTTTTAACAAGCATGCATCTTTTGTTCACACTTTATGCATACTATCATACTGAACGATATATCTAGCTTAAACGACATGTTTATGGATATATATACAGTTGATTTTATTTTATTTTATTTTTGGTGTTGAGGTCGAGTCACTTCCGTGCTACAAACACTGTGAGGCTACCTATAACTTTGAACTAAAAAATTGCCAGCTTGGATACACACACCATGACATGGACATATAGTTTGCTTTGTCGGATTCTAGAATTATCATAAATAATCCACATTTGTTAAATGTAGGTACTTCGAAGGTGGAGACACAGGTGGAAGAACCCACCAACTTTACTACAATACCAGCAAGTAACCAGCTGCATCAACATAGCAGTACGCTGCAGGGAAAAAACCCCAGAAGCTAGACCTTCTATAGGTGATATAATGAGAATTCTAAGTGAATCTGAAAGTACAGATGGGCACACTAGCCAGGTAAGCTAGCTAGTTTAAGATACCTTGTAATTAAAATTGTGGAAATGGATTCATCATTTGAAATCAAAATAGATAACAGTGCAATTGAGATTACAGAGCTAGCGAAGTGTGAAGCAGTCAATTATTCAACTCTAAGGATGTGTTAATCTGAAAATACATGTGTTAATTATTCTTGGCCTGAGGATTGTTCACATCAAAAGTATGCAAACACATGCACACGAGAAACCTTGCCAATGGATCGCATCATGTTACCAGAGCCTCGTGTGTGTATCGACAGGACCGTATCGTGTCTCACAGGATGCAAATGCACGAACTCACGTTCGAGCAAACCAACTAGAACTAGTATCCTATACATACATATGGACTAGTACGGACAAGATACAAGTAGGACATGCTGCAACACGTATCTGACTATCGAATTTCAAAACTAACAAACCTAGACATCTTCAGACTAGACATGGACAAACTAATCAACCTAATCATGATCACATCTAACAGGTTAGCTAATTTTAACCCTGCTAGGTTAGCATAACCCCAATTTTGTATTTTACAACTATCCTGCTAGCCTAAATTTCCTTACTGAAGAAAGGGTAGTTTCCGTAACACATCTCTCTCTTTTCTTGCAGGAAAGCGGGTATCTTGAAGATGACATGCTTGGTATTGAGCCGCTTGAGCTTCATTTTACTTTTAAGCCTAACGAGGAGATGTCATGGTCAGTTAAGCTAACCAACAAGACAAAGGCTTGTTTTGCCTTCAACATTGAAACCCCAAGCAAGCAGTACACCATTCAGCCAGATAAAGGCACTGTGACACCAGGATGCAACGATTGTCTTGTTAAAATAACATTGCAGCCACAGGAGTGGGCACCGCAAGTTACAGAAAATGCTGGCAAGTTCATTGTGCGGAGCACGAAAGTGACTGAGGATCTTAGAGATGAGGATATCATTGGATCTATATTCCATGAGGTTCCCGAGAAAGTGGTTGATGAGGTAGATTTGATGGTTGTATATGAGAAGGGTAGTCACGAGCACGGAAAAGAACCCAATGTGCCAGTCGAGGCAGTCTCCCTCAAGAACAAGGTGAGCTTCATCAATTAATCCGAATGTACTGAAATGAGTTTATTCTTCTTACTATTTCATTTTTCATCATGCAAGGCCATCAATTCTAGTAGCTATGAAGATGGCGCACGACGACAACTAGATCGTCATAGTTTTCATCCACCAGAGAACTTTTCACACAGGCAACCTACGAACAAGACCTACCTACCTAGAGTCAGTGATCGAGCCATGGATGTCACAAGGGGGGCCATGGGCAGCCTGCTCCACAAGTTGGGCGAGCTCCTCAGGGAGGTGTTTGATCTGGAGACGAGCGTGAAGGAAGACATCAAGTCTCTATCAGAAGAGCTGATGAAGATGCATGTAGTACTCCACAAGATGTCAGAAGTGCAACAGGACAATCTTGATGACATGGTCAGGCATTGGGCCGGTAATGTCAGGGAGATGTCATATAACCTAGAAGATTTTGTTGACGGCTTCTTGGTGCACAATGAGCCTGACTCTAACAGTAGTAGATTCAAGGAGCTCACACACGAGATGTGCTTATTGTTGGAGAAGGGCAAGAATCATCATCCGATCAGCAGCTTGATCAAACACCACATCAGTAAACAAGTTCAGGATGAGGCAAAAAAACATAAAGAGTACAATGTCGACAGTGTTGTCGCTAATGCAGCTGCCACAATTACCGATACCATTGATCCTCGCATGTTGGTTATATTCCAACATCAAAAGGATCTTGTTGGCATCCAAGAACCAAGGGATGACCTAATCAAGAGGCTCTCTCAAGTGGATGGGGATGTTTTAGAGCAGCAACTCAGGATATTCTCTATCTACGGACCTGGGGGATTGGGCAAGACAACTCTGGTGAAAGCAGTGTATGAAGAGCTTAAAAACAATTTCCATCTTATGGCTTTTGTTTCTGTGGGTCGGAATCCGGATAAGAAGCAAGTTTTGCATGACATTCTTGCAGAACTTGACAATAATTCCAATAGAGGAACCTTGAACGAAAAGCAACTCATCAAAGCACTACGTACATTACTCGAGAAGAAGAGGTATCTGTCGTATGCACAATCACAAATTTTTACACATCAGCTATGGTGATGGCTCTATAGTAAATTTTGTAGAGTACCCAAATAGCATACCATCTCAAATGTTGCCGCAATGATGCGGCCCTATGGCGTGGCCCATTTCTGCTTGAGCAACAGCCAGATGTCAACATCAGGCTTAATCATCTTCAATCCAGTGATGCGTAGTCTCGCTAGCTCCCTCCCCCATTCCTATCACTTTGCAAAGCCCATCTGGCAGATGGCGGCGATGATGGGGCCACCTTCTTTTGCATTCGACGTTGGTGCTTGCACGATAGCATCCACGTGTTTCGGTGATGCATGTGTCTCCGTGGCCTTGGCGCGGATTGTAGGCTGCTTGGCCTGGATTTAGCGTGTGGTGTACGTCGCAATTGCATGCTCCACGAAGATTGTTCCCTTTGTTAGTCATGCGGCCATGGTAGGCGAGCGACCAGTATTTTTTTCTACTATGGTGGTCCCTCGGTCAGCTGGGTGCACAGATCTGGAGCCTCTATGTTGGATCTATCCGATTATTGGCGGATAGGCAGCTGGCGGTGCTCCAGTCGGCGTGAGGTGAGGATGAAAGGGCACCAGCCCAGGGGCAAAGCAATGGGCGGTTTTACCATCGGCTATGATGTCATTGAGGCTCTTGGAAGTTTTGTCAAAATACCATTTAGGTGTATCGATAACTAGTAGGTGATAAATAGGCTTAGAAGAAATGACATAATTTATAATCACAAGCCATCCATCATGAGAAATCACAAGGATGAATTCTCTCAATCACAAGCTCAAACTTGAAGCACATAGTGAGGCTGGAGGCCTGAGCCTGCCAGATCCACCGCCTGAAGAAGATAATGAAACCAGCACGGAGAATGGAGCCCCGATTGGCAACACGGCTGCAGAGCTCATCCATCACGAAGAGACTAAGAAAGTTCTCCAGCGAGAAATGATGCATCGAGAAGTATCTCGTCGAGATGCGCATCTTCGTCGCAATTGCTTCCATAGATTGGTCACGGGAAAAACTCATATACGATGCACCCAGATAGGAAACCAACGATGTCTGAATATGACACTATGTCATCCACCCATGGCGTGTCGCCTAGATCTCTATGTCATCCATGCTTGGTCACGAGGAGCACGGCGACGGAGTAGATTGATGAAGTGGGGGGCCAATGCTGGAGTTAGGGCAGACGACCGAGGAGGTGGCAATTTAGGAAATCTGAGGTTGATACGTTGGTACCAAAGCTTCTTTTCTCGAGGCGGAACTAATGGGCATGACAGCGATGTGAGGTCTGGTCATTGGCTGTGACAACAATGGACGAGGCCATTGGCTACATGAACTGAGTGTCGGTTACATTCTCAACGGACACTACACGAGGGTCTCAATAGGGGCGGGGACCGCTGTACCGATTCTAAAGAAGCAAACAAAAAGAGAAGAGATGGACCGAGTCAAGCAAGTTTTGGTGCATGACGAACATTGTTGATCAGTTCGGAGGACGAACCGAAATTCATTCAAGCATGAATCACGATATCGAGGATACGCGGGGTGCCTTGCGTCTTGGGGATCACGTTGGCTAAAGATTGGCATGAGAGGAGGCCAGTTGCACGACAACGTGAGCCAGAAGGCATGGCGGGATCCGGGTCAACCGAAGGTAGAAGGACGGTAGTTTGGACCAAAAACATGGTCAACAGGCTTTGACCTAACGGAATTGGAAGAGGCGGGGTGATTCTGTAGCACGACCTAGTGGAATAGGGTGAAAATTGAGGCGTGCCAAAAAGTAAGGGGAAGATCGATTAATGGGAATGAACTAAGGGAAGAAGTGTATAAGGCCCTAGTATAAATGACCTTCATAAAGAATTCACTATACTTATTTTATGTCTTCTGTCTGCTAATTTTTTGCAGGTACTTCATAGTAATTGATGATATATGGGATTCCTCGGCATGGAGCATTATTAAATATGCTTTCCCAGAAAACAATCTTGGTAGTCAAGTCGTGACAACTACAAGGATTCACTCTGTTGCTGCTGCCTGTTGCAATATAAAGTATGTTTATAAGATGGAAACACTCAATAACGATGACTCAAGAAGATTGTTTCTTAGTAGAGTATTTGGTATGGATTATGCTTGTCCTGATGTACCAGAAGACATCTTGACTGTTATTCTTAAAAAATGTGGTGGTTTGCCGCTTGCTATTATCAGCATAGCAAGCCTTGTAGCTAAAGATCCTAGGAGAATGTCAACATGGGATTATGTAAGGAAGTCTTTGATAGCCATGTTTGAAGGGGACAATCCTATTATCACAGATATGGAGCGGATATTGGATCTTAGCTACAGACATCTTCCTGATCATCTCAAGACATGTCTGCTTCATGTTTGTATGTATCCAGAGGATCGCGAAATACCGAAAAATAATTTGTTGAGGCAATGGGTAGCTGAGGGTTTCGTGGTGAGTACAAATAGTCGGCTGGATGAAGAGGACGTTGCAGAAGAGTACTTCAAAGAACTCATCAACATGTGTATGATCCAACCTGAGAGGATCGAAGACTACAGTAATGAAGTGTTGTCTTGCAGAGTACATGATATAATTCTTGATCTTATGAGATCCAAGTCATCTGAAGAGAATTTCAGTCATGTAACTGATGGTTCGAGAACATGGTCACATGGGGAGATCCGTCGAATCTCGGTCCACCGCAATGATAAAAAGGATAGTGTGATTTTTGAAACTATCAAAGGGTCACTATCACATGCTCGGTCAGCCTTATTTTATCATGTCTCACCTGTACCTTATTTGCTGGTGTTCAAGTACGTCCGCGTACTGCACATATGGCTAGGAAATCAGGACCTAGACGTCACTGGTATCACTAGGTTGCTTCTGCTAAGGTACTTAAAGATTTCTCTCCCTTGGAAGAAGGTTAAGCTACCTGATCAAATTGGGGAGTTGCAGAATTTGGAGACAATAGATCTAACGGGATGCATGGTGAAAAGCTATCCATCAGATATTGTGAGTTTACCATGGTTATCACATCTCGCATTTGGATCTGGGCGTGGTATAGTGTTGCCTGAAGGGTTCGAGAGGCTGAAATCCCTGCGCACCCTCGAAGGCGTACATCTGAATAAAAGCTCGGCAGAGAATATCAAGGTCCTCGGCAAGCTGACTAACTTGAGAAAACTTCAGATCTCTTGGCAGGAGTTCATGAAATTGGAGGAAGCGACCACCGCTATGCATATGGATGCCTTGCACTCATCCATCTCCAAGCTTTCCTCCAGCCTCAGGATTCTTACTTTGATAAGAGATGCTTCAGGCTTTGTGAACACTTATTTTTCTTATCGAGACATACTAGATGTTCCCCGAGGCTGGAGCAGCATGACACTATTCCCTGATGGTTCTGCTATTCGGGAGCTCAATCTGTGGGCCTGCAGGTTTGAAAGGTGCCCCGGGTGGATTAGCCAGCTCAGCAATCTCCGCAAGTTTTCAGTTATGGTGAGGGAGGTGGCTGATGGTCTCAGTATTGTTGCAGGGCTGTCTTCACTTGCCTACTTCCGCTTGAAGATTTGTGGTGTTGAACAGGAAGAACAAAAGGAAGAAAGTATAGTCATCCCAGGCGGTGGGGCATTCAAAGCACTCAAAGAGCTGGTTTTCCACTGTCCAAAGGCGGCGCTGACCTTTGAACCGGGGGCTATGCCCAAGCTAGAGAAGCTTGAGATGTTTTTCCGTTACGGGATGACTCCCCAATTCCTACCGGTTGGCATCCAGCACTTACCAGCCCCCACCCTCAAAAAAATCTGGTTATGTCTGGAGGAGGGTTCCATGGAGGTCAGAGTCATGTTGAAGAAAGCATTCAAGCAGCATCATCCTGGAGCTGACATCGACATTCAAGCAGAATATCTAGAGGAATATATTGATGAAGAATATTATGAGGAAGATGATAACAAAGAAGAAGATGATGAAGAATATTATGAGGAAGATGATAACAAAGAAGAAGATGATGAAGAATATTATTTTACTGAAGAAGATGACGAGAGTGTTGATGATGAAGAACATTATTCTACTGAAGAAGATGATGAAGAATATTATGAGGAAGATGATAACAAAGAAGAAGATGATGAAGAATATTATTTTACTGAAGAAGATGACGAGAGTGTTGATGATGAAGAACATTATTCTACTGAAGAAGATGACGGGGCTGCTTATCAACTGTACGAATCTCAAATCTCAGCACAATTCCGGGCTAAGTGGCTAACACTGCATATTGAGGCGCAACAAGATTCTAGTGGGATGAACATTACTATTGATACAGCTCCAGCACCGGAGCGTCTTGCGGTCGGAGAAGGGTGGCAAAGCGGACGGGGTGAAGGTTTTTCAGAAGACGATGATAAAAGAGAAGATTGTTCAGTCTCGAAAAAAATTACAGTCTCGAAAGAAAAAAAGAGAAGATTGTTGTAATGAAGAGGATGACGAGGCTGCTCATCAAGTGAATGAATCCCAAACTTCAGCACAAGTCAGGGCTGACACAAGGCAATTACTTCAGCTGATTGAGGAGCAGAAAGTTTCTGGTAGGCTGTGCATTGAGACTGAGGTGCCTCTGAATCTGATGGTGGACACGTCACTGCATCTTGCAGTCGGGTCAGAGGGGCAGCAAGTCGGACACGTTGAAGGTTTCGCCGTTTTGGAATCCTTGCAGCCGTCTTCTACAAGTCAGCTTGCCCTTTCTTTGCCTTCCTCCCTTGACCTGACACTAGCACTGGCCGCCCCTCTTTACGGTAGCCCTCCATCGGCCAACTTTTCTGTTGGTGTCAACAATGATCTCTTAGTTCAGCAGGGTAACATGCTGGTTAGAGATGGAGATTATTATAGTTCTGAACAAGATGATGAGGCTGCTTATCAAGGGAATGGAACCCAAACTTCAGCACAAGCCCAGACTATCACAAGCCAATTAGCTCAGCTAATTGAGGCGCAGCAATATTATGGTATGATGAGCACTGATATTGATGTGCCTCCGGTGGTGGACACGTCGCTGCATCTTGCGGTCAGATCGGAGGGGGGGCAAAGCGGGCGCGGCCATATTTCTTGAAATGCCGTTTCTTTCCTGTAACATCGTTGGGTCCTGTAAATGTAATACACTATGGGTTAAAAAGACTGAGTGATGTTTGCTGTACAAGTTGCATCAATCTTCTGTACTTATTTGATCATCATATATACTGTAGTTATTTTCACCTACAGTACGTATTTTGTAACTGGATCATTCAAACTACAGGAGGCTAGCTGTGTGGTTGCTAGTGTATTCCCATGTATACAAGGGAGCATTTAAGCAGCAGCATCCTAACGCCGCCGGCATCGGCGCTTCCTTCGTTGGTATTGTTTCGGAAGAAGAAGATGACCAAGAAGATGGTGAGAACGGATCGACAAGTCCGGACAGTTCAAAGTTGAAGACCAGATCCACATGCAGGCTGCGACTAGTCACTGCTATATTATATTTTTCGTCTCTAGTTTCTACTTGGCATTCAGGCCACCTCTTAACTTATTCAAGAATCATTGTCGCTATCATCTCTGTATGCATTACGTATTTTGTAACTTAATCATGCAAGCTACACAAGGCTTCCCTTTCACTGATGTAGATGTAGTGTACGTGCTGCCATATAACTGTGTTCAGGAGACAATTTCACCGATGTTGGTAGGATTTTTAGCTGACTGCAGTAACATAAATATATTGCAGACAAAGAACGAACGATGTGATCGATGCTGAGTATGAACTATGAAGCCATGAAGTAAAGGAAGAGTGTCATTCAAGAGATCTACAAAACATTCTGCTGCAAAACAGATAGCTAAACATACAGTTCCTTTAAGGTGTCGTTTTGTAAACACCGGATGCTGTCTCAAAAAAATTCAAATTATAGGCTAGTTTGTGCTCTTATATGCTTCTTCTAGGCAAAGAAACAACTGCAAAAACAAACAAAAAAACAAAGCAGATAGCACTTGACATTGGTGATGCTGTTCACTTCAAGATGACTGTAGGACGTAAAAGGCTAATGCTCTGTTTTAGTGTATTATATTTCCAATCAACAACTATCTTACCTAACAGATGTACACGTATGTTACATACAGTTGCTTCTCAGTATAACGGATATACAAGCATGTCACATACAGATGCTTGTCAGTACAGCAGGAACTTGCAAATTAGCTGATCTGTAGGCAGTGCATTTGAAGTCTGCGGTCTTCCAAATTCCTTAGTTATATGAGCGCTTGCTCACAGTTCACACATGTTTCTTCTTCAAACTTCCTTACAGCTACCTCTCAGATCAGGTTCACACTGAGAGAACTAGCTGCTACTGTCCCTAAGTGCTGCTGCTGCTGCCAAGTGGCTCCATGTAGTGAAGGTTGAAGTTGTTTACCCGGTGGAAACACTTGTAGCTGCTGCTGCCAAGGGGCTCAGTACTGCTCTGCTCCAGTACAGAGCAAGTTCTACGGAGTTTGAGTAATCAAGTTTATAGGCATGTGCTTTGAGAATGGTGTTCTGCAATAATAGTACTGAGAGTTTCAGTAATGAAGCAGTGTGATTGCCTTTCCATCCTCAAAAAGTATACAGATCCAGGCAACATTACTCCATGATTAAGGTAAACTAGTAGAGCTGAAGTTGTAGAGAGTTTTGCAAAATGAAATGTAATGTAAGATGTAATATTCGCACCATATTAGTAAAATGCAATATAAAAAGCATCCCGGTGTTGTGCGATAGCAGTTGTCAAAAATCCAGTATGCTGGCGACATGAATGAGTTTGTGGCTCCAAGAAAATCAGCAGTCAGGCAGGCTGCCTTTTTTGTTAGCAACAGCAGAAATTGATCATAATAAATGACATACTAGAAACAGGACCATTCATTCAATCAGACAAAAGCAGCAAGGGGAGGTAATCCTTGTAAACATCCAGCATGGCCAGTAAAAGTACACGGCGTCGATAGTGGGTGTACCTCCTGTTTCTAGCATGGCCAGGTAGTAGATAAATATAAAGATATATAATTCAGGAGTGCTTGGTTTCTGTGTCGAGGCTTGGCATATCCAGCTCAAAGACACGGCGTCGAGAGTGGGCGTACCTCCTGTTTTCTTGTAAGCATAAAGGGGGAGCATGGAGCAAAAGTGAAAGCCTCAGCTCAAGACATCCGAGCTGGATTGGTATGATCCTGCAATGAGAAAAGCCGCGTCAGGTAGCAACATTTGTTTGTTATCGGAGCCATTTTTTGTAACATTTAGAAAAATGTAATGTAAAATCATCCTATTGTTGTGCAATAGCACTGTAGCAGCAGCAGTTTTCAGTCAGCAGACTACAACTCCCTCCGTTTCTAAATATAAGTGAATGAGTGAATCTACACTCTAAAATACGTCTATATACATCCGTATGTAGTTCGCATTGAAATCTCTAAAAGGGCTTATATTTAGAAACGGAGGGAGTACATGGCTACTCAATAATTTCAAAGGTTCCAGAAACATGAATGAATTTGTGGCTCCAAGAAAATCAGCAGTTAGTCAGGATGTTTGTTAACAGAGTATATTTTGTCCACATGGGGACAGTAAGTAGGGAGTACCAGAGGAGCTTACCTAGCTAAGAGGATGTTATCGACAATGGTTTCAGTTGGCAGTAGTTTTGTTACTGAAGCCATTTTTCTTTGAAAAAATATCAAATAAATGTAGGGTATAAAATGGTAAAATCATCCTACCTGGCTTGTAAAGAATTGAATGAAGTAGGCTGGCAGCATGGAGAAAATAGTGCATTTTGAGGCACAAGCAATTTGTCCCGAAACAGAAACCATTCTGGAGCATCCCGAACAGAGGAGGAGTTGTACCATTCATTTATTCAATCAGGGAACAGTTAACAGTTCCCTTCCAAAAGCAGCAGAGCAGCACCATCAGAAATTGACCTTGATAAAATTCCGCATACTCAATAACAGAGTAATTAATGTGTAATTTGTCCGTAAAATTAAGACCCAGATTACCCAACTACAGACCAACCATCTAGCATCGATTCTCATCAAAGTTTACCTGACTTAGAATAGTATGGTTTCCTTCTCCATTGATCCATTGGAGGCCGGCCGGCCACCAATGGAGACGGAGGAACAAGATATGGGCGCAGTCGGCATGTCGATTAGTCGACATTCCCTGACACCCTACAATATATACCAACAGTGGCACTAGATAGTTTACAATAGTGTTACAGCTCATGTAGATCCGTCATACATGTGTAATGCTGCTGTGTCAGGACACAAGAATCAATTCATCTCTGAGAGCTACCGTGTTTGTTTGTAATTAAGAAACTCGGCAGAGAAAACTATACTGAAATGACCGACAGTACCGCCAGATTATCCAATCCAAACTCGTACGACTGCAAGCCACATAAATAAATCATCACAGTAACAATTGTTCTTTAGTGAACCAAATTGACACAAGCTGAATTCATGGTTCATCAATCACACAACTCTAGGTTGATGCACACAGGCACACCCTCTTATTACAAGCAGACAGCAAATCAACACAACCCAGCTAGGTTGTGAACACCACACCAAGCTGGAGAAAGCTATAGCACTCCAGTGCTTAACACATCAGTCCAAGCATGCCCAGATAAGATAGCTTTGTGAAAAGAAAACACGCCATTTATTGGCCGTGCAAGTAGCAATATAACCTGCACGCACACCACACTGTAGAAATTGTAAGAAGCACAGCAAACACACAGGCAATGGGAAACACTTTGAGAGCTGCGAGATCAGAACTTGCGACAACGTACGGTAGACCGATGCTCCATGTAAGCCGACATCTTGAGCGGTGCACCCGATTACCTGATAAATGAATAGATGAAATTAAAAATAAAGATTACTTGGAATTGAACTCGCTCAATCTATCTATATTCATGTACGAACTCCACGTGGTACAACAAACCTTAGAACGGAGACCCTCGGGAGGGTCTTCTTGTAGTAAGCCGAGTGACGTGTTTGGAAGAGCGACGGGTAATGGTTGGCCTCCAAGCCATCCCACTCCAGCCTCTCCCACCAGTCCTTCTCGCAGTCCACCATCGGTAGGTTAGAGCCTACAGCCGGTAGCCGCCTGAGGCCCCAGCAGTCCCTGAGGCTGATGGTTTCCAACGCCGGCGCGGCCAATCTAGCCTCACATATCTGCTCTAGGTTGTGGAGATGGTATAGCTTGATGTGCTTCAGGTTATTGAATGTGGCACCAGATGCAATTTCCTTTGAGTGCTTGTTATCCAATGGGAAAACATGTTGGAGCTTAATGCAATATGCTATGTGGAGGGTCTCCAGGCTTGGCAGGGTGAAGGTGGACATGGGGATGACGAACACCAGCCTGGGGCAATTGTGTAGGTATATGTGCTGTAGTGCTTTGAAGGTATTATTCTTGGCATTATGAAGGCCTCTACCCAAGATGCAATAGGCCATCGGGAGATCAGACGCCGAAAGTGTCCTTAAAGAACTGAAGTCCTGAAATCCAGAAGTAAAGAGAGCCAGCAGTTTGGGGCACCTCTCAGCATGACACCATTCTAACTTGTACCAGTCTGCTGGAGTTTGCGGGATAGCCGTGAGTGAGGAATTGTCATGCACATGCATTGATCGAACGATGTAGCTGAAACCACCACTGTCCATCAGCATAGTCTCTAAATCATGGCTTCCTTCGCCAATCTCGATATGGCAGCCCAAAGGACGAAGCTGTTGGTGGTCCCACACCAAGGACGGACATGTTACATCCTTTGCAAGGACGATACATTGTAAGGTAACAGTGGCCCCGTTGGAACCAGATCCTCCTGGCTTGGACCAATCTCCTCTATACTTTCAGAGATGCTGACTTGGCTGTGGATTGTAGAAGAGAAATGGAGGTGCACCTTGGAGTCACCGGATGTTCGCATATTGAGTGCCCCTATGGGCGACCAAAGAAACCTTCCATCTGTACAACAAATACATGCCTCAAAGTCAACGGAGCTCTGTTCTCCACAGCAGACCCCTGATCCTGTCTTCCCCCGATTAGTGTCCACATAAAACACTTCCAATCTCGGGTTTCGTCCATCCCAGAATAGCCTACGGAGTTGCTCACAACCCAGCAGGAATAGCTTCTTGAGTTGTGGGACATCCATTGCACCAAGATCAATTGTTTTGATGGCCGTACCTGACAGGTCCAACTCCTTGAGATTGAACAATGCACGCAAGAATATGCTATGCAGTCGAGCACAACCCTCTAGGGAGATCTTTGTCACCTTGGCTTCTTCAATTCGATCGACGCGAGACTTTGGGCGCAATTCCTTTCTTGACAGTTGTATTGGATGAGTCCAATTATCTGCCGGGCCATAACCATCGAAGCTAAAACTCTCAAGTAATGGAGGAGCTCTTTCCAATGCAACATCCTTCAAGCTGGAACAACCATTAAGAACAAGCACCTTCATGCTTCTTGCTGATGAAATTTCAGGCAATGAGTCCATGTGAGTGTTGCCAGAAAAGTCAATGAGCTCCAGATTCATCATATCTACGGTAGAGCAATTTTCCACTTTGATCACATCTGAAGATTCAGTTAATCGGAGCTTGTGATGATTGTGTAGGTTTTTCCAGGCATGACTTATAGTCCACCATGAGACTCCCTTTGTATTTAGCTCCCTGAGATTGGTCATCAGTTCAATCATCTGTGGCAACAAGACATAATTTGTGTTACGTAAGTCAAGCACCAGCAAATCAGGGAAACATGCCCCTTCTCCCTCCTCCTTCCCTGTGTTTGTGCAATTGTCAAGCCATAGGAATCTTAGCTTTTGGCAGCAGCGGAAAGGCGGGGATGAAAAATCAAAGCTGCACTTGCAGAGTTTTAGCACACGGAGGTTGCTGGCTAGCTGAAACATATCATTTTGTAGTTCTTCTGGCTGACCATCACCTTCAAATGTTAGGAAATAAGATGATGCATTAACAGGAACAGTAGAGATATTCTGTGCTGCTTGCTTGTTCGAGGTGATTGAATTCCAGCCTTCGTAGGGTTTAATGTTTCGGTCCAAGCAATCTACCAAAGGTATTGCTTCCTCTGGAAAATAGCCCAACGGTGGTATCACTCCATACAACGCATTGCCAACCTCCCAGGCTCTATTCCCTTCAAGTATTCCATCACATATCCAGTAGTTGCAAGCATGAGTAGCCCAACCATAGTCAACACTGATAGACTTTCCACTTAGTTGTTCTGTCAGGAACAGTGAGTACAAAAAGGAGTCCACAACTATTGATGGGTTGATTTCATCCATGCCGGTGTAAGCAATCACTTCAGCAGCTTCTTTGGGCAATAAAGCACGCACTTGTGACTTCACCATATATTGGTCTCCCTCAAAATACATACATATATTTACATTAACAGAACTGGACATCACCTTTAGTTCTTTCTGTGGGAACTGAAATCTTCCATGATTGGTCCATAACAATTTACTTTCACCATAGTTAACTATGGGAATGCCAAACTCCGTAAGATCAATATCTTCATTTCCTCCGTAATGAAAAATCAGCAGGAATCTTTCATTTTTTAGGGACCGGTTGATCACACTTCCGATGCTATCTATAACTGCTCTAGAGCTGTCATCTACCCCTCTGAAATCATCTTCTTCATCCTGCTCATCAAACACGTGCATTAGGTGGTGAAGGTTTAACTCCTCTGCAATTGCCCTCTGCATCGTCCTTCTATTTTTCCACAGAGAGCAGTCGATGTGGATAATTCTTTCAAAATGCTTGCTCGTGCCAGAATCAGTACTTTTGGATTTTAGGCGTTCGTACCATCGCCGGCAAAGCCACGAAAGAAGAATGCTTTAATTTTGCCTTCTGCGGTACCATCGCTATCAAGCAAAAGATGAAGCACTTGTTTGACGGCGTCATCAAAATCCTTTACGTCCTGTAGTAAAGAACGGCAGTTAGATTTGACTTCCACAATACAGTACATATATTGGTACCATAATTTAAGTCCTCCAAAATTAAGATTAGCTATTTTGAAAGGTAATTAAGTGAATAAATTGGTAAGATGCCATCTTAATTATAATAAGGTAATTAAGTGAAGGCGTGCCTCCAGTTTGGAAGTTTAACTGGAGTGGAACTAATCTATAAATATAGAAATTAGCTTTAGAAACTAGTACATCCCTACCCCCGAGCGAGTTGCCCCACCCCCGCTTCGCCAGCGTCTGGCGACATGGGCGACACCCTCGCCTCCGCCACGCCCACATCACCGCCGCCAGATGGCCGACCGGCAAAGCCGCGCCGCGCCGGGGGATGGCACACCGGCCCCTCCACTCCGCCACTGCCTCCCTGCACCGCCGCCGCTGGAGAGCCGGCCGGTGTTGCGGCGTCGCGCCTGAGGATGGCCGTTGTGGGACGGACTCCCCCCCTCGCGCTGGGGAACTCCCCCTCCCCCAGGCCCTAGATTAGAACTGGCGTGCCGTGGCCACTGTTGGGGATACACATAACAGGTAGGCCCACGAAGGGTCAAAATATCATAAAGCATGGGGTCCACACATCAGGTGGGTCCAGATAAATCTCATACAAACATACTATCCACTCGGACATATCGACGTACCATCCACTCGAATGACAGTCAACCACTCGGCCGTATGACTCACTCGGATATGCGAAGACTAACAGTCAGCAAGGCAGTCGAAGCATCATCCTCGTAGTTGGCTGACATTATGGCATTAATGCCCCACTTTGTAACATAAGAGGTGAGGGGGTGGCGCACTCTGCATAAGCCACCCCCACCACATAGCTCGGGGGGCTCTGGCTCTCATCTCTCTCTCCCTCACCACTAGTCTCAGGACTTAGCTCAGGCATGGAGATCCGTTCTCCCCTCCCTCTCTCTCTCATTGTAATCTCTGGATTCATACTCTGATAAAACAAAGCCTCTCCAGAGCACGAGACGTAGGGCTGTTATCTCCACCGTGAGAGGCCCGAACTCGCTAAAAACACCGTGTCACCCATTTGCATCTCGATAGATCATGCTCCTTTACCCTACTCCTTTCTACAGTCGGAATCGTTCCCACGACAATTGACGCCCACCGTGGGGCATGGCGTCTATCGAGCCATGATGCGGATGGTTATTTCTTCGATCGCCGTTTGTATTCATTCTTATATTTCTTTTCAGTTTTGCTTTTGATGCATCAAATCTTTACCAGGGAGTAGCAGCTTCTCGGGCGGAGAAAGCCACCCTGACGTGGCGCGCCGCAACGGCGTCCTTCGAATGACCACGACAGCTGCTTCCTCCCGCTTCGGCTGCCTCCTCCGACATGGGCGGCCCGGCGATCGTCTCTGCAGTGGAGACGCACCGCGATATCGACCACCGGAACGATTCCAGCCCGCGACCGAGCGGCGGCTCCTCCCTCGGTGGACTGCTCAATGGCAGCATCCGCAGCAGAGGTGCCGCCTCGACGCAGCGCTGATTCCGGCGGACGGCCGCACTCCGGCGCTGATTCCGGCGGACCTCCGGTGCTCGGGAGTCATCTATCCGGCACTGGTTGCTCTGCAGTGACCTTCACAATGGAGGTTCACTAAGGCAGATCATGCCGCCTGGAGATGGAGAACACTTCTCACTGCAGCGACTGCTTCCGGGCGTTACGCGTGCATTAATTGCGAGCTAATGGAGTTTATGTCCTACGGTTTTTCCTCTTAATTATCCATTCAACGCCCGTGAAAGAAGGAAACTGCCATGGAAAAATCATGGACGTGGACAAATCCTTCAATGCTTCAACGACGACCGCCACTTCTGCCTGCGCCTGATGGCGCGAACCCCCGAGTGATCTGACGACGCAACAAACCGCGCGCCACCACTGCTACTGGTTGGTCGCCCGGCAGTGGTTCCCGCTGTGGAAGAACGCTGCGGCTCCTCATCGGCTGTTTGGCGGCGGCCTCCTCGGTGAAGGCACGGGACCGATGCAGCGTGGACGCGCGGCGGATCCGCTCCCACGGCATCAGCTGTTTGGCACAGACTCCCGCGGCAGGGGCACAAACCTGAATCGGCCGGAGCCGGAGGCGGGCCTCGCCCCTCGCGCGCGGTGGATCCTCCTTCCGACGCCTGCACTCGCCTGTGGGCTAGCGGCTCATCTCTCTCCCTCTGCTCTGCTCCGCAGGAATATCCGCGATGGGGGCACACAGCTCTTGACCACGAGCACTTGGGAGAGGCTTTGGGGATTCGGTTCGCTTGGGCGGATGACTCACAACGTCACTCGGTGGCTCGCCTCTTCACTCAGCGAGCTGCTGTACTTGGACGCGTCCATGTCCACTCGGACAAATACTTCATTCCGACCGAGGCGTACACCTCGGACGGTTTCGCTTTGATCAACTTGCCCGACTCGGCCGCCCCGCGCGTCGCCACTTGGTCGGACACATCATCATCAACTTGCCCGATTCGGTCGCCCTGCGCGTCGCCACTTGGTTGGACACGTCTTCACCACTCGACCGCTTTACGCGTCGCCACTCGCTTGGACACGTCTTCACCTCTCAGCCGCCCCGCGCGTCGCCACTCGGTTGGACACGTCTTCACCTCTCAGCCGCCCCGCGCGTCGCCACTCGGTTGGACACGTTCACGTCACTCGGCCGCCCCGTGCGTCGCCGCTCGGTTGGACACGTCTTCTCACCCGGCCGCCCCGCGCGTCGCCCTCGGTTGGATACGTCCTCACCACTCGGCCGCCCCGCGCATCGCCATCGGTTGGACATGTCCTCACCACTCGGCCGCCCCGTGCATCGCCATCGGTTGGACACGTCTTCACCACTCGACCGCCCCGCGTGTCGCCACTCGGTTGGGCACGTCTTCATCAATCGGCTGCCCCGCACATCGCCATCGGTTGAACATGTTTTCACCACTCGGCCGCTTGCGCGCCATCAGACAGCTAAGTCATTCTTCACACACTGCATTCTATTAAACAGTTATTTTCGTGTTCCCGAGCGTCCCGTAACTCACATACACGGCGTTCACTCGGAGATGACGCCACCGAGTGTACCTCTACGTTCGGTTGTTTATTTTCATGTACTTGCTTAGTACTGATTATTTGACTTCTGAGTCCAGCTTGCATTTTAATAGCTAAGTCACTCATGCCATGCTCCCGAACACCATGTGCTCTCTCTTTTCGAGTGAACCTTAGTATAAATATTTAGTCAGTTTCTTAAACTGTTATATATCTGCTTCCGGCTGATTTCCCTGTGCCATTTTCATGGGGTATACATCGGTCCCGGGGGCTACAACTCAGTCGGAACACTACACTTCCGCTGCATTTGGGTCCAGTACTCCAACGAGTTCAGTCGGATCCTTCACTTCGACAAGTTCGATCGGATCCTTCGCTCTGTTAGACTCATGCTGGTTCCGAACCAGCAAGCCCTTTGCACACCCAACGGGTGTCTATGGGTGTTATTTACTCAAATTATTTTCACACACATCAAATTACTTCGAGAAATTATTACATTGGCCTGTGCTATTTTTCATACACAGGTTACATGATCACTCGGCGGCTCTGCGCCAACTTCGTCGCTACTTGGACTCGGTAACCGCACCAATCCTAATGCACCGCAACACCGACCTCGTCGCTCTGTTGATCTCAGGCACATCCGGCTGGCTCCTCCGAGGACTCCACTTCATCGTATCATCGCTTCAACGACAGACCTCGTCGTCATGTTGGGCATGAAAAAGCTAAGTCAATTTTACGATTAAACTGCATACTTCACTCCTTCACGAGTTTACCTCTTTCGAGCATCGCTCGGGGGCTACGCCATAGCCGAGGGCTATGCCACCCTCAGGGGTTACGCCCATTCGATCAACCTGTTGATCACGTCAGGAATATTTTTCTGAACATACTTGCTCGGCCCGCCGAAGATCTATAAGGGTAGCATCATCCACTCGGACGATCGCTCAAATCATTACCTGGAGTCATCTTCAGGACTGCAAAAGGGTGAAACCGGCGCTCCTCTACGGATACACTTAGCCATTCTTTTAGGCTCCAAGGCGTCAGTTTCACAAACTTGGACTCGGAGATGGCCGGTGCTGGTGTTCCCCCGAGATGATGAGTGGCTTCTCTCTGGAGAGTCAGTCCACGCGCTAGCCTCGCCACTCGGGTTAACATGGCACGTCCACATCGGACCACTAGTCTATCTCCTCCGGGAGACATACGAGTGCCACCAATTTTTTTCTCGTAGTCAACATACCCCGATCAGTCAGGAAGCATGTCCACTCGGACGATCGCCCAAATCATTACCTGGAGTCATCTTCAGGACTGCAAAAGGGTGAAACTGGCGCTCCTCTACGGATACACTTGGCCCTTCTTCTAGGCTGCAAGGCGTCAGTTTCACAAACTTGGACTCGGAGATGGCCTGTGCTGGTGTTCCCCCGGGATGATGAGTGGCTTCTCTCCAGAGAGTCAGTCCACGCGCTAGCCTCGCCACTCGGGTTTTCATGGCACGTCCACCTCGGACCACTAGTCTATCTCCTCCGGGAGACATACGAGTGCCACCAAGTTTTTCCTCGCAGTGCCCCACTTTCCCCACTAACCGCGACGTAACCGCTTCCGCGCGCGCTCGCACGTTTCCAAATCCCGAAATTTCAGCCGCAAATCAATCCGATTGATTCCACTTTGTGCCTTTCCTAAAGGACACACGTCGGTCTGACCGACCACCCTCCAAGGGTCTTCATGCACTCGGACACGTAAAACACCCGACTGAAGTCACCTTCAGAATTGCAATGGATGAGCTCGACGCCCCTCCATGGGTTAACTTGGCCCTTTGTCTAGGCTCCAAGGCGTGAGCCTCATAAACTTGGACTCGGAGATGACCTGCGCTGGCGTTCCCCTGGGATAGTGAGTGGCATCTCTCCGGAGAATCAGACCACGCGCCGGCGTCGTCACTCGGGTTTCATGGCATGTCCTCACTCGGACCTCTAGTCAATCTCTCCCGAGAGACATACGAATGCCACCGAGTTTTGCCCAGCAATCAACCCAATCCGATCAATCGGAAAACGTATAGTCCAGAATCCGTTGAAGTTTTGTTCCAATCGTAGTTGACTAAAGCTTGATGACAGACGCCGAGTGCCCCCGCAGTGCTCGAACAAAATCAAGTTTTTAGCAAACTCGTTCTACAAAACTTCAACCGATTTGGGGGCTAAACCTATGGGCGCATCGCCAGTCGGCATGTTCCTCATTCAGCTTTCTAAAAATATGCTCAATACCTAACGCTCACTCTTCGTCTCCAACCCGGTCCCAACCCAATCATCTGGTTGGAACGAGCAAAATCTAACGGTCAATGTAAGAAGTACTACTGGAACGATTACTCCCTGGAGTGTCCAGCTTTTTTCTACAGTCGGCAGTTTCGAGGCCGAATTCATTCTTCGTGCCGAGTGCACGAAGATTTGCCTGCTTGGCACAGTTCCAGGCTGAATTTATTTACCGTGCCGAGTGCACGAAGATCAGTCCGACTGATTCAGCTCTAGATTGCAGATATTTACTATGCCAAGTGCATGAAGATTTACTTGATTGACCTAGTTCCGGGCTGAACTTGTTTACCGTGCCAAGCGCACGAAGATCCATCCGATTGACTCAATTTCAGACTAAAAGATATTTACCGTGTAAACTGCATGGAGGTTCACCAGGAGGCTTAAACCCTCTGTCAGACTCATCTAGTCCGACAGAGGCTCGGGGACTACACCCAGTGGGTGCACTCAGCGTGCCCCCACTGGAAGAGAACTCAAATAGAAACATTCTGCTCGGGCAAATCCAGCAACAACATTCAAGTACAACAAACCCTACAGACTCCAACCGACTACCAGCAGTCAGTCAGAGTCTCGGGGGCTACACCCTATGGGTGCGCTGATTGCGCACCCATAGAACAAAATTCTGAGTAATCAGTTACTCGATGCAGGACTAGCTCCAGATCACTCAAAAAAATTGATATAGGGTGAGTTTAATGCTCATCCGCGTACCCGTTTTGAGCCTTCTTCTAGGACTCAAAGCGTGAAACTCATAAGTTCGATCTAGAGCTGACTCGTATTGACGTTCCTCTGGGATAAGAATGGCATCGCTCCGAGAGAGCAGTCCATGAGTCAATCTGGTTGCCCAGATTTAATGACACTTCCATACTCGGCTCACGAGTTAACCTCTTCCGAGAGATGAACGACTGTCACCAAGTTTCTCCTCGCGGCCACTTACCCCAGATCAGTCGGGAAGCGCAGTGCCAGAATCCATTGAGATTTTGTTCAAACCTTGGTTGTTTGAAAGCACGATGACGGGTACCGAGTATTTCCGTAATCACTCGGGCCAAATTGTGTCTTTCACAACTCATTCTGCAAAATCTCAACCGATTCGGGGGCTAATGTTGGGGATACACATAACAGGTAGGCCCATGAAGGGTCAAAATATCATAAAGCATGGGGTCCACACATCAGGTGGGTCCAGATAAATCTCATACAGACATACTAACCACTCAGACATATCGACGTACCGTCCACTCGGATGACAGTCAACCAGTCGGCCGTATGACTCATTCGGATATGCGAAGACAAACAGTCAGCAAGGCAGTCGAAGCATCATCCTCGTAGTAGGCTGACATTATGGCATTAGTGCCCCACTTTGGAAAATAAGAGGTGAGGGGGTGGCACACTCTATATAAGCCACCCCCCACCACATAGCTCGGGGGGCTCTGGCTCTCATCTCTCTCCCCCTCACCACTAGTCTCAGGACTTAGCTCAGGCATGGAGATCCGTTCTTCCCTCTCTCTCTCTCTCTCTCTCTCTCTCTCTCTCTCTCTCTCTCATTGTAATCTTCGGATTCATACTCAGATAAAACAAAGCCTCTCCGGAGCACGAGACATAGGGCTGTTATCTCCACCGTGAGAGGCCCGAACTCGCTAAAAACACCGTGTCACCCATTTGCATCTTGATAGATCATGCTCCTTTACCCTACTCCTTTCTACTGTCGGAATCGTTCCCACGACAGCCACCCCCGTCCAGCTGCTACAACGCTTCCTGCCGGTTCTGTGTGCAGCGCGGCCACGCCCGTGGTGATCCTCCCCCCGTCCGGCTGTAGCTCCTCGTTGGCGCATCTCCTCTTGTTCCTGCTATCCGTTGGGGCGGGCATGGCCCATGGGGAAGGTGGCTGGGGCTTGGTCCTACCTCGGTGCAGGCCACCCTCCTTTGAGCTACGGTGATGGCCTCTGCGTGTGTGTGGTCACGACGGTCCTCTGGCAGGCTGCTGAAGTTTTGTAGTGGATCTTTGTCGACACCGCTCCGGTCCCGGCATCCATTGACCTGCGTTCTCTAGTGTCCTTGGTCTTCCGGCGTCCTCTAACGGCATGGTTTCGGCCCCGACGGACCGGTTGCTGCGCCCCTTCCAGCATCTTTGGTTCGTCGGTGTTCTGGTGGCAACGCCTTCGGCAGCATGGATCTGCGTTCCCTTCCGCCTTCGGATTGCCGGCGGCGCTGGCCACCATCCTTCCATCCATGTAGGTTCTCTACCCCGCTGCCTCTTCGACCCCGTCCACCAGCACGCCATGTTGGTTCCAAAGCTCGCGTTTCGTCCACCGCTTCGGATGATGTGAAGTATTTTCCATTGGGGGCGAATGGGACATAGGGGCTCTAGCCCCAATGGCACACCCATTGCTCGTGAAGCTAGAGACATGAGCACCACCCGCGCAAGTCCCCACGCCTAGCTGCACGGTTGTTGGTGCAATTCCTTGCCCCTTGTGTTTTGGAGATTGTTGTCAGAAACAGTTTGGGACTGATTTGTTTGCTAGTGCACACAGAGAGAAATAGTCCTTGGAGTATCGAGAAGAATGCTATATTCTGTCGAGAAGATTGCTATAATCTCCCAAAAGATTTGCTACCGAGAAGATTGCTATAATCTCCCAAAAGATTTGCTACCGAGAAGATTGCTATAATTTTCCAAAAGATTTGCTACTGAAAAGATTGCTATAATCTCCCGAGAAGTTTGCTACCGAAAGGTTTGCTGCCGAGAAGATTGCTATAAACTTCTGCGAAAGTTATCTGCACAGCAGAGAAGATTGATATGTTTCAAGAAGCTTATTATCGAGAAGATTGCCACTTCCGAGAAGTTTGCTATAAACTTCCTCGAAAGTTATCTGCGCTGCAGAAAAGATTGACATGTCTCGAAGAGTGTGTTATCAAGAAGAATGCTATATTCTTTCAGGAAGTTCGAAGAACTTCACCGAGAAACATCTACGTTGCAGAGAAGAGAAGGATATGTTTTGAGAAGAAAGCATACCGAAAAGATTGCGTGCCGGAGATGGTCCTGAAAGAATTGCTGACGCAAAGCAATTTTCATTCGGTGTGTTCGAAGAAGAATGACTGCAGTCAAGAAGATTGAAGACGAAGCGAAGACGTAGCATTTGTTTCGTTGTTCTTCTTTCTTTTATTTGAGTCATAGGACCACCGTACTATTAAGAGGGGTATAAGTATTCGAGACTTTTGTCTGTTGTGATGCTTAGCCTAAACCTATGAAAGATTGAGAGAAATCTCTTTGTGCTCCGAATGATTACCTGTCAGCAGAAGACGTTGTTCTTCGGTGCTGCAGGAGATATCTTTCGGACCGAGGAGTTAGCATTACTTGTTCCTCAAGTAATGTTACCGTTGTGCTCAAAATCCGACCGTTGGAAACGTGTCGGTTGGCCATTGGCTGGACCGCGTGTCCTAAATGGTCATTTCCCATCCCGGAAGGCTGCGGCTATAAATAGCCACCCTGCTCCAACGTTGCCCGTTGGCTGCTCCACTTGAGATTCTGAGAAGATTGATTGAGCACCCCTCTCCGAGAGATTTGAGTTTAAAATCCACTGAGAGAAAATCAAGAGCCGAAACTTAGATAGTGGTTGAGCATCACAGTAGATCTGAGTTGAGAGTTCTTGTACCTATTACTCTTGAGAGCTGCATACTCTCTAGACGGATAGGTGTCGGCTCGAGTGTTGAAGAGTTGTTGTCTTCACCGAGCAAAGTCTTCAGCAACCAAGAGTCGTTGTGGTTCGCGAAGAAGTCTGTCGAAGGTTTGGAGATCGCCGACAAGAATCTACCACGAGTGAAATCAACTGAAGTTCGAGGAACTTCACGTTGAGGAGAATAGGATGGAGAGAGTTTATCTCCTGTGTTGAATCACAAGTCCCTCCAACCAGACGTAGCTCTTTTGCAGAAGAGTGAACTGGTCTACCAAATCATCTGTCGCCATCGAGCACCACTGGTCATTTCTATCCTACTGCATTTCTTTCAGTAGTTTACTTTCGGTGCTCTTTGCTGTCGATAGATATCTATCTGTGTATTGTGATTCTTTATCTTTCAAGCATTCCCTTCAGTACCGTGACTATATTGTGTTGCACACTTGCTTTCACAGTACTTAAGGTTGTTTGTCTGTATGTTCATCTGCTTTTAATTTGGTGGTACTTAGTCTTTATGCTAAGTCTTGCTCTGATGAATATTTCGCAGTAGTGTGCATGTTTTGTATCTGTTATATGTGCAATTGTTTCATGTGTGTAACTCTATCCATGTTGATAGTTTTGTCTCTGTAGTAGTTTTGATTCGTAGAACTAAAACTGCTCAGTTGTGTTTCCGTAGTAGTTTTGTTTCGGGAACTGCTTTGTTTCGGAAACAGTTCTGTTTTAGGAACAATTTTGTTTCGAGGACAATTTTGTTTTGGAAACAGTTTTGTCTCGGAAACAGTTTTGTTTCGGAAACAGTTTTGTCTCGAAAATAGTTTTGTTTCGAGAACAGTTTTGTTTCGGGAACAATTTTGTTTCAGAACTAGTTTTGCTTTGGCACTAGTTTTCCTTCGTAGAACTGAAACTGCTTAGTTTACTATCCGCTGTGCTGTGTTGAGAGTATTCAACATTTCAAAAGAAATTTTGAATCTCCCATTCACCCCCCCTCTGGTCGATATACTCCGGTCCTTACAATTGGTATCAGAGCAAGGTACTCCTTGTCTCTGCTTATTAAGGTCTAACCGCCTTGGAGTTTTGAGTATGTCGCTTGCAGGACACCATGGGCACTCTGAAAGATTTCCTTTCTCCGATGGAAATGACTATCCATTATGGAAACAAAAGATGATGATTCGACTGAAGGCTATCAACGAAGAAATGTGGCAGATTGTGGAAAATGGCTACACAATTCAGTTTCCCGAATCTCCCACACCCAATGACGAAAGAAATATTCAGCTGGATGCACAAGCAAAGGATATCATCTGCAATCATCTCTCCAGGACGCAATTCCTTCAGTACAGAAGACTTGAAACAGCGAAAGAAATCTGGGACAGATTAGAGAAGATCAATGAAGGTGCTTTGACTCAAAAAGAAACACGAATCGATATTCTTCGAGCCAACTACAACCGCTTCAAGAGGCTCAAGAATGAAAACTGTCAAGAAACCTTTGATCGTCTGAATGATATCGCAAACGAGTTGCAAGGTCTTGGTGCTGAAGATATTACCGATCATGAGATTGTGAAGAAGTTGCTTTGGTCCCTGGACAGTTCTTTCAATACCCTCGAGCTGATGATCAAGGAAAGTCGTGACTTCAAAAGTCTCGATGATGCTAATGATATGCAGAGGCTGAACACCCATGAAGAACAAGAAGAAGAGAAAAGAGATCTATATGGCTCTCGCTACCGAAAGAATCATGCTCTCAAACCTGCTGCCGATTCTTCTTCGAACATCGAAAATAATGCTGATGAAGATTCCGATGACCCTGATAGCATCAGCAAAGATCCCATGCAGATAACTAAGCACTTGCAATGCTGCCCGAAAGAGAATCAGATTCCGAAAAAGAACCAGTTTCTGAAAAAGAATCAGTTTCTGAAAAAGAAATCAGGCTGTAACTCAAAGTCTTCGTCGAGGTCAAAATCTTCTGGAGAATATAGATGCTTCAAGTGCAAGAAGCCTGGACATTTCATCTCTGATTGTCCAATGTGGGAAGCTGAAATAAGCGCCAGTGGCAAGTTCAACATGGGCAGTAGCAAGGGTTTCGAGAGCAAGAGTTTCAAGAACAAGAGCTATGATTCTGATGATGAGAAGACAAAGAAGTTCTCGAAGAAGAAAGACAATTCCTACTTGAAGTCTTCATCAAAGTCTTCGTCAAGAACTTCCTCCAAGTCTCGTTCCAATCGAAAGAAGAGCTCTCACAAGGCTAAGGCATATATTGGGAAGGAAATGGACTCCGAAGAAGAAGTCTTTGAGTCCGAAGAAGTTGCCGAAGAAGAATCCGACGAGGATTCAGATTCAGGCATAGCCGGCATTGCTTGTGCTTCCACACCAGCGTTGAACTTCTTCGACAACAATTCAAGTGATGTTGAAGCTTCCGCATATTGCTTCATGGCAAAAGCTTCGAAAGGAAAGGTACCTCCCAAGAAACAAAAAGCTTATGCTAGTGATGATTCCTCTTCTAGTGATGATGATCAAGCTAAGCTTATAACAATTGCTAAGAAACAACAATACTCTCTTGAGAAACTTGAGAAATCTCTCAGACAGAAAATTTGTTGGTCGAGGAGATGAAGAAAAACCAAATGTTGACAAACGAGCATTCTGCTCTTTTGGCAAAATTTGAGGATCTGTCAGGTCGTCATGATTTTCTCTCAGATGACCATGAAAGACTTAACTATGATTTCCTGAAAAGGAAACAAGAGCTCGAGTGTCTGAGAGTAGCTCATGATGATCTTCGGATTGAAAACGATTCTCTCCTCGCCCAGCAAATTAGTGCTTCTCAGGAGGAATTTATGCCACCTTGTCTAAAATGCCTAGAGCGCAGCAATTCTGATTCTAATGCTGAAACATCTGCTGCTACTGAAAGAAATGCACCTGTTATTACTGTTGAAACTAACTCCTCTTCTGAGGAAAATGTTGCTATTTCTGATGAAAATGCTAGGCTGAAGAATTTGCTTGAGACAGGAATGTTCAAAAGTCTCAAAGGACACCAAATTCTTTGTGATGTTCTGAAGAAGTCAATTTTTCACAAGAACCCTAGAAAGGAAGGGTTAGGTTTCGAGAGAAACTTAAATGCTGATGGAACATACTGGACACCTGAGCAATATCCAAAGACAGTATGGGTTCCTGGTAAAAGCAAAACTCTCGAACCTGCATTACTTTCAGGATATGATTGTCCAATTCCTTCACCTACTGATGAGTCATTTGACTCCAACTACAAACTGTTTAAGCAACAGAATGGTGAAGTATTTGCACGTTATATTGACACTAATTGCAGGAACGGGCCTCCCAAGAAAAGAATCTGGGTTGAAAAGTCTCGTATTGAAAATCTGCCTGCTACTGCTGCTCTAACCATGCAGGGAAATAACTTTCGTAGGAAAGGAAAATCTTCGCAGTACGAAACTGCAAATCCCTCGTATGATTCTGATAAGAATGCTCGTCAGAAAGATTATATGCATACTTCTTCCAACCATTATGCTCATGTTTCTGGGAAGAATTACAATGCTTATTCTTTCGATTATGTTAACCCTTCCCAGAGGAACAACTCTTATTATTCTCGAAAGAAATCCTATCCTGCACGTCCGAAACCAAATGTTTCTCAGCCACCTGCCAAGATGTGGGTGGTTAAGAAAACCTAATCTTTCTTGCAGGAAAAATGTCTCCAGGCGAAACAAATCAAATCATATGCCTGAGACAAATCGATATTTGCAGGGGATATGCTTCACTTTCCGAAAGGATTGACTTTTACCCTTGCTGATATTATTGCTTCTATCCCATCAGTGTTTCCTGAAAGGAAACTTGGTTCTATTGAAAGAATGTCGAGATACTTGCATTATCATGTGATTTGCTTCGGCAAGTCAAACTAACTCAATTTCAGGATATTGGGTCATTTGTATCAGTGAAGATATATCCGAAGACATTGTCGAAGAATATGCTTGTGACTGTGTAGAAGATCAATCTTGCCTGTTTTGGGAATTCTTTCAAGATATCTCTGAATGGAAAGGATATTATTATCAGTCACGTCAAGATGAAGAATTTATTGGCTGACCAAAGTTTTCTTTCGGTCATTTTTTTTGCTATGATTTTACTTCGGGATTTAAGTTCTTTCTCATAGGATGTTTATCTTCTTTCATAGATCTGGATTTAGTCCTGTATGCATTTCACTCATGGTTGTTTTCTTTTGTTTTGATTTTCTCTCTGAGTGAAATGCTTTGGACCCTACCTTTCCATTCTATCTTGTCCAATCTATGCTTTTCTCTCATGGGTACGCAATTTTATCTGAAACAACTTTCTCTCTAGTGTTCTTGGTTACGAGAGAAATGCGTTCCGAAGGTTATTTATAATTTGGCGAAAGCCCTCCAAAATTTGGGTCTCCCGCCCAACTGAGGAGAAACTGCTCCTTCGGTTGCCACGTGTCCACGTACAACCGCCACTAAATCATGTGCGTTGAATGTGAAGAACCCATTGACTCTGAACCGTAGATTTTCTGTCGAGACGGTTGGGTTCCCCCCCTCCTCGTCTTCCTCGTAAGGTTCCAATCTCTTTGTCATTCATCGTCTCCCTCGCTCAAAAATCCTCGGTGCGCCGTCGCATTCGCAACCTCGATGAGATCATCCGCCGACGAAACTCCGGTGGACCTCG
This sequence comes from Elymus sibiricus, assembly GCA_039707655.1. Taxonomy (NCBI): domain Eukaryota; kingdom Viridiplantae; phylum Streptophyta; class Magnoliopsida; order Poales; family Poaceae; genus Elymus; species Elymus sibiricus. The sequence goes on along the minus strand of CM077674.1, from coordinate 11,850,043 downwards.
CCGCATTTGCTCCAAGCCACCGCGGTAAATCTTCCTCACCACGTTGCCTTAGTTGATCTCCGCCACCAAGTTAGGGTACGGAGATCCGAACTCGTATTTCTCACTCCATTCATAATATGAGTTCATCCTGGCGCGATTATCTTCTGATTCAACTATCCCAGTAGATCTTCAGGAGCTTGCATTTTTTTCGTGCGCGGTTTGTAGTTTTTCCTCGTGCACATCCGAATTGATCTAAACTTTGTGTTTTTTTCTCTGATGAAAAATTAGATAGGTTTCATCTTAGTAGTTTTCTTTCGGAACTTACTTGCATGAAATCTTTCGAAGATATTTCTCATTCGAGATAATTCTCAAAGTGCTGATCAATTCTTCTCGAAAAATGATTTTCATCGAAAACATATCTGTGCGTACTCATGGCCCTGTCTATTTTTTCTCTCGCATGTATTCTCTTTCACAGGTCAATGGATTATGTTGAAGATTCTGCTAAGCCTGCTGGTCAGACAGAAATGGGTGAGGAGACTGTCATGGGCACGGGAGTTGTATCAAAAGCTCAGTTTGATGAAGAATGGCAGTCTGCAAAAGAAGATGTGTGGCACCGAAAAGAAATCTGGGTGCCGAAAGAAATCCCATCGAAAAGAAAGCTGTGACGAAGAAAATGCTTCTGATGAAGAGAAATCTGGATGCCAAAAGAAATCACATCAAAAGAAAGTTGGGCAGAAGAAAATGCTTCTGATGAAAAGAAAGCTATAAGCCGAAAGAAATGAGCCCAGTGCTCAGGGAGAAGGAAGTGTGGAAAATGCAAATGTTTCAGATCCTCAAGCATCGGAACAATCTTCTGAAAAGGATGAGAGGCAGCGAAATTCTCCTTCCAGAGTTATTCTTCGAGAAGGTAGAATCAGAGAAGGAAAAGAAGGCTCAAGTGCTTCAAAACAATGAATCAGAGAAAGAAAAGGCCCTTGTGCCTCGTCAAATAGAAATGAGCTTGAGAATGAAAATCTTGAAAAAGCTGATGTGCCCCTCATGGAAAATGTTGCCATGGAGATTGATTGTCCAAGTACTTAAAATTCTAAAACAAATGCTGGTCCATCAGAAACGAATGCTGAAACAAATGTTGGCTCACAGCTGAAAGAAAATGCTCGCAGCCGAAAGAAAATGCTCGCAGCTGAAAAGTATTCAGATATTTCATCATGAATATCTTGATTTACCACTGATGAGAATATTGGAATGCTTAAAGCAAATCCTTCAGGACATTGAAGATTTTCAGCTTACGAAGGTTTTCTCATTCAAGCACCCATGGAACTGAGAATATATTCTTGCCACACTATATGTGTCGGGTGACAAACAAGATATCAAAAACATGGGATCTCGAATGGATAACAGAGCACCATGTCATGAAGGGCACCGCTGAAGAATTTCTCGAGTGTCTGCTTTTCCCTTGGATTGAAAGCAACAACTTTGAAACTCGTGTGCATTTTATCGATGAGATTTCTGACGAACAGTTTCACCTCCTGATGGATTCGGATAAGGTTGGCGATTATCTTTCATATGGTTTTTCCTCGGACAAAATATCTGAAGTTCAACTTTCAAACCTTCCATTATATTCTGTGTCATACTACAAGTCCTCTGCCAGGAGCATATGATTCAGGAGCAATTCATGGTGAATTGCGCAACACTCTCAATGGCCTATATCTTGGCTATGTCTCCGATAACAAAGATGTATTCATGCATCAGCTTGTTGATTCTGTCGAAGAAAATGAAGCTGAGAAGAAGATTATCAATTGATGCGCAAGGAAAGAATATCTTGCTCAAGATGCTCCAGAGAAATTTATCCATCATGTTAGAGACACTCTGCTGATGTTGAAAGATTACAAAAGGCAAAGCTTTCAGAGATAATACATCCAGACTCCAGAGATCAGTCTTAGAACCCAACAACTCCTGCTGAAGCACATTGATAATGATCAGAAAGAAAAAGAGCATCTTACGCATGAGCTGAATATTCCCCACAACAATACACGCAAAATTCAGATGATTTCATGGATGCCCCGTTGAGGAAATTGCTGAGGAAATTCCTTTGTAAGAAGAAAATCAACATGGCTAGTCTGTTCGAAACATATGACTTCATGGATGCCCCGCTGGCTATTGAAGATCTTCGAGAATGCAACACTCCTAAGTTTTCAGCCAGATTTCCTTCGACAGATCCGCTGAGGATTAATCTGAACAATGCTATCACTGAGTTTGAGGCTACATCGCTTAAATTTTTATCTGAGGAGAATAGTGTTCCATTATCTGCTGAAAGAGTTTCTCAGAAGAAAGATGAAAATGCTCCAGCAACCCCAGTTGTGCCGCAGCGTTCCGATAAAGAAGCAGAAGAAGATGCAGCTGAAGATAATGTAGTCACCTCTGAGGCGGAAACTTCTTCGCCAAGCGAGTCTGGATCTTCTTCGGGCGACGATTCATTTTTTTTCAGGCGCGTAATGTCTCATGTTCTTTTTCACCTTTTTGACACTTGTTGACAAAAAGGGGGAGAAGACATCGAGCTATAGATTTGCGGATCGAGCGTTTGATTTGTGGGTCTTTGCTGGATGTTTTTCGAGTTTACAACACTTGCCTTCATTTGATTCTTATCGTGTTGTATAACTCTCGTGAACTCTCTCTGGTTCTCGAATGTTAATAACGCCTGCCATACTTCATTTCGCTCGAGAATCTTATTTTGCAGGTGGAATTATTATCAGAGTTCACGTATGGATGCACTCTATTATATCTCGGATATTATCCTTCAGTGCAATCCATTTATTCTCGAAGATGTGAAATATCGCTCTCCACCAAGGTTATTCTAATATATGCAGGTTTATCCAAAAGGTTAATCTTTCATATAATGCATACATTTAGGGGGAGCATATTTATCTTCGAGTTATTTATCGAATTTACATTCAGCACGTTTCTAGTTAACATATCCATCTACTCTTCGATGTTTATCTATTTTGTAAACAATCGTCCAAAAAGGGGGAGATTGTTGGTGCAATTCCTTGCCCCTTGTGTTTTGGAGATTGTTGTCAGAAACAGTTTGGGACTGATTTGTTTGCTAGTGCACACAGAGAGAAATAGTCGTTGGAGTATCGAGAAGAATGCTATATTCTGTCGAGAAGATTGCTATAATCTCCCAAAAGATTTGCTACCGAGAAGATTGCTATAATCTCCCAAAAGATTTGCTACCGAGAAGATTGCTATAATTTTCCAAAAGATTTGCTACTGAAAAGATTGCTATAATCTCCCGAGAAGTTTGCTACCGAAAGGTTTGCTGCCGAGAAGATTGCTATAAACTTCTGCGAAAGTTATCTGCGCAGCAGAGAAGATTGATATGTTTCAAGAAGTTTATTATCGAGAAGATTGCCACTTTCGAGAAGTTTGCTATAAACTTCCTCGAAAGTTATCTGCGCTGCAGAAAAGATTGACATGTCTCGAAGAGTGTGTTATCAAGAAGAATGCTATATTCTTTCAGGAAGTTCGAAGAACTTCACCGAGAAACATCTACGTTGCAGAGAAGAGAAGGATATGTTTTGAGAAGAAAGCATACCGAAAAGATTGCGTGCCGGAGATGGTCCTGAAAGAATTGCTGACGCAAAGCAATTTTCATTCGGTGTGTCCGAAGAAGAATGACTGCAGTCGAGAAGATTGAAGACGAAGCGAAGACGTAGCATTTGTTTCGTTGTTCTTCTTTCTTTTATTTGAGTCATAGGACCACCGTACTATTAAGAGGGGTATAAGTATTCGAGACTTTTGTCTGTTGTGATGCTTAGCCTAAACCTATGAAAGATTGAGAGAAATCTCTTTGTGCTCCGAATGATTACCTGTCAGCAGAAGACGTTGTTCTTCGGTGCTGCAGGAGATATCTTTCGGACCGAGGAGTTAGCATTACTTGTTCCTCAAGTAATGTTACCGTTGTGCTCAAAATCCGACCGTTGGAAACGTGTCGGTTGGCCATTGGTTGGACCGCATGTCCTAAATGGTCATTTCCCATCCGGGAAGGCTGCGGCTATAAATAGCCAGCCCGCTCCAACGTTGCCCGTTGGCTGCTCCACTTGAGATTCTGAGAAGATTGATTGAGCACCCCTCTCCGAGAGATTTGAGTTTAAAATCCACTGAGAGAAAATCAAGAGCTGAAACTTAGATAGTGGTTGAGCATCACAGTAGATCTGAGTTGAGAGTTCTTGTACCTATTACTCTTGAGAGCTGCATAGTCTCTAGACGGATAGGTGTCGGCTCGAGTGTTGAAGAGTTGTTGTCTTCACCGAGCAAAGTCTTCAGCAACCAAGAGTCGTTGTGGTTCGCGAAGAAGTCTGTCGAAGGTTTGGAGATCGCCGACAAGAATCTACCACGAGTGAAATCAACTGAAGTTCGAGGAACTTCACGTTGAGGAGAATAGGATGGAGAGAGTTTATCTCCTGTGTTGAATCACAAGTCCCTCCAACCAGACGTAGCTCTTTTGCAGAAGAGTGAACTGGTCTACCAAATCATCCGTCGCCATCGAGCACCACTGGTCATTTCTATCCTACTGCATTTCTTTCAGTAGTTTACTTTCGGTGCTCTTTGCTGTCGATAGATATCTATCTGTGTATTGTGATTCTTTATCTTTCAAGCATTCCCTTCAGTACCGTGACTATATTGTGTTGCACACTTGCTTTCACAGTACTTAAGGTTGTTTGTCTGTATGTTCATCTGCTTTTCATTTGGTGGTACTTAGTCTTTATGCTAAGTCTTGCTCTGATGAATATTTCGCAGTAGTGTGCATGTTTTGTATCTGTTATATGTGCAATTGTTTCATGTGTGTAACTCTATCCATGTTGATAGTTTTGTCTCTGTAGTAGTTTTGATTCGTAGAACTAAAACTGCTCAGTTGTGTTTCCGTAGTAGTTTTGTTTCGGGAACTGCTTTGTTTCGGAAACAGTTCTGTTTTAGGAACAATTTTGTTTCGAGGACAATTTTGTTTTGGAAACAGTTTTGTCTCGGAAACAGTTTTGTTTCAGAAACAGTTTTGTCTCGAAAATAGTTTTGTTTCGAGAACAGTTTTGTTTCGGGAACAATTTTGTTTCAGAACTAGTTTTGCTTCAGAACTAGTTTTCCTTCGGAAATAGTTTTCCTTCGTAGAACTGAAACTGCTTAGTTTACTATCCGCTGTGCTGTGTTGAGAGTATTCAACATTTCAAAAGAAATTTTGAATCTCCCATTCACCCCCCTCTGGTCGATATACTCCGGTCCTTACAACGGTCAACCAGAAGACTACCAAGGAATTACTGACAACGTCATATTGACCCAGAAGCAAACAACACTAAGTCGATGATGTGTATGTAGGTTCGAGCTTTGACAAGGGTATGGCCTTGCAGAGATACCCTACTCCTCGCCCAATCAGTATCCTAGAAGCATCGGAGACGACCAAGCGACACCAACCCACAAGCATCCTCTGGCTAAGCAGGGCATGGATATCGATGTCAAGATGAACTCCGAGAGGAGACGGATGTGCTACATCACCTTAAACTACCGGGATGGGGAGAGGCACCCCGCTGACCCGGAGGAGGAGGGCCGGCGACCCAGACCGGCCTTACTTCTACTGGGCGCTACACCGGGCTACAATGCAACAATATGCTATAGTAAATGAATGCTTTGTCTGCCACGACCCATGCAGCGGCCTGGGCTGCCTGGGCCTGATGCCGCCCCTGCATGGCCGGATGCCTATATAAGGAGGTCGGGGGCCACGACATGGAAGAGACACAATAAGGCAACACACCACCATGGAGCAACTTGCAACAACGAGACATGAGCAAATCGATACCATCAAGCTTAGTTTAGATCCCCTCTAGATTGGTCCATAATCCTTATACTACAAGAGGTGAATACATGACGCAGGGCTTTTCCGATCACGGGGACCTGAACCTGGGTAAATCGTGTCTCATTTTTCTTTGCCATTCTACAAGTGTATCAAAATGATCCCTTCATTGCATACTCATCACCTAAATATGTATGTATACCCCCGTATGCAGGATAAGTGACTAATGAATCATCAACAGTTGGTGCCCACGGCAGGGCAACGAGCCAATTTCGTCGAAATGACTTCACCAATAACTGAAGATTCACCAGCCTTGAAAAGCGACATGGCGTCCCCGATCATGGAAATCGAGGCCTACTTGGGGGCGAACCGCCCAAAGCCCAAGGCATCGGTAACTAGCCATGATGAGACCAAGAAGATCGTTCTTGATCTAGCCAACTCGACAATGTTCACCCGTATCGGGGCAAACTTGGACCCATGCGAGAAAATATCGACATCTTCACCTCGCATCCTTTTGACATACCAGGGATCCTCGAGTACCGCCTGGCTATCGGGCTAGATGCAAAACCAGTCAAGCAAAAGCTTTGCTGGTTCCCACAGGATTAATCCAAGGTGGTCGGAGTAGAGGTCAACAAACTCCTTGAGGCATGCAGTATCCGGATTGTGAATGTCAGAAATCGGACGCCTCCCAGGGGTCTTTCCTTCTTTCCAAGAAAATGAGAGGTGGAATCCTACTCGTACAAGCCCGATAGGCGACCCTATATATTGATGGGTAGGGCTTCACAATTGTACGCATCTATTCTCTCTCGAGATCTGAATGAATAATAAAGAGAAGAGACATACCCCAAATTTTGTGTCTATTATGTGTCAACTTTTCGCATGTGTTCCACCATAGTCTCGACACATTATCAGCACGAAGCTCTTCGTAACGCACGACAAAGAGCAAGGCACAGGAGCTCGGCACCCCACCCTCCCTAGCGCTGACCCCCACCACCTAGGCGGCAAGTTCAACTGCGCCAAGTCCCTCCAGTCGGGTCGATCGAGTACACTACATCAATGATTTTCACGGCTACGAACCTTCCTGCATCAAACTTCGTGGAATTGAAGGTACAAGATCATCATCATGATCGCTACCGATCAATTCCCCCTTCGCCTCTAGATCAGTTTTTTTGTCAAAAAAATTCCACGACTTGTTTGATTCTCATTTTCTTCTATACATGACCTGACAGATACAAATTCCCCCCTAGTCATTTGGCAGACACCGGTCAAAGGTTTGATGGGTGGCAAATAGTGGGGAGATTGTTGATTGTATCAGGAAGAAATGGCGGTATGCACCTGCCAGTCCATCTGCATATGCACACATACACATACACAACGTGACAGCACGCACATCGCACGATCCGCATAAAAATTATCAGCAGATCGGCGCCGAAGTGATCGACGACGACCCCAACTTTGACTAGATCGGATTGGATCCACCCTATCAAAAAACATGAATACTTCCAGACGTTATCTAACTAGGGTACAACTCGTCTATTTATGGAATATCTGGTCTGCAAGAATCCGGCACCCGTGCCAACATAGGATACTTTGCTTAGTCGAGAGTCCTCAGGACCAACTCAGATGACGGGCAGGACTCCGCCAAGCCATGGCAGGATGCCTATATAAGGAGGCCGGAGGCCGGAGGCCACGGCATGAATGAGAAGCAATCATGCAACACAACCAAGGAGCAAGTCGCAACAGCGAGACATGAGCACATTGATATCATCAAGCCTAGTTTAGATTTCCTCCAGATTAAAGTACAATCCTTAGTAATCCTTGAGAAATTGTGTCTCCTTTTTCTTTTACATGTCTATATGGACGTGATCCCCTCATTGCACACTCAACACCCGAATTTGTACGTACAACCCCGTATACAGGATCGGTGACTGATGGATCATCGACAACTGCTAGGTGGCTTTATTTGCCCTCCCCAACTAACTGAAATGTCCCACTGTCAATTCACAAATGCTTTGGAATTTTTTTTCCAAGTTGAAATCTGGTGCAGCTACTGCCTAGCGCTACATCCCATTTTGAAAATTTATATTTATAATCATGTGATTGCCTAGTCCAACTTTTTCTGTCGGTGTGCTACAGAAACTGACAAAGAGCAGGGTGATATAAGACAACAGATGTAAATGATGCACATGCTAACAAACACAAGTTTCAAACACAACTAGTACAAACTAACGACTCAGACTGCGAGGTTAATAAGGAGAAGAGGAATTCTTGGGGAAAAATTAAGGAGAAGAGGTACCAACCAGTTTTCGCAATTGAGACATGTCGAACTTCTCCACAGAAAACTAATACCACGGGCAGCAGAAAACCATCACAAACAAATATATCTAACCCATCGGCTGCAGATTTCTCCACTCCCTACAAAAGCGAGAAGCTTAAATTCCTGATCTGACACTGCACAAAACGAGCTTATATATGTCTCTGCATAAGATGCAATAGTAGTACCTCAAAAGCCACGAGGAGGAACGAACAAAACTTGCAGAGAGAAGGAAAGCTATCTCGATGAAATCCAGTCCCGGATGGAGATATATATCATCAAACCATCTTGTTCTGGAAACGAAAGACAATTTCAGTCGGTCATGGACTGATGACTGGCTGGCTGGCGGCAGGCAATGCTCGGGAACGGAATGTGTGGCAAGAGAGAGCAGCGATATGTTGCTTTGTTTTCTTCCAAAGCATGCATGGTTCGTTGCGTGCAGTTGCAGATAATGGCGTTACTTTGTGAGCTTTTCTTTGCTTCTTTTCTTCTTCTCTTCTTTATAGAGGAGAGTCTGTCATTTATTTTCTTCTTCTCTTCTTTTAAGGGACCATCAGTTGATGATGGGGCCAAGCCAACGACCTAAATTCAACTGTTCAAACCTCGGCCGCGGCAGCTGGTGCGGCAATTGTGGTTGTTCTATGGATTTAACTCATGCGGCAAACCTTTTTTTTTTAAAAGGAGGATGACCCCCGGCCTTTGTATCTGGGCGATGCATGCAGCCATTTTATTAATTATTCACAAAGACCTTACAAAGTAATACAACAATAAGTCTGAAGCCATCATCTTGGCAACATCTGTCGCTACTCCTATCCACTTGATGAAGAGGTGCCGAAAGTCCGAGCCGAATACCAAACAGACCTCACACCAATGCCTAACATCTAAAGCCGGAGGCTCCAACCAAGCCATTGCCCGGGTCTGGGGCACACACCGGTCCAGCGCACTCACAGAGGCCGCCGCCGCCGTCTTCCACCGATCCATCTTTAAAGCAGGTACTGGCGCATCGACCTTGCCAGGCCTGCCGTCGACGCCCCCACGGCGCCAGACAACGCCTCCTCCCTACGTGCGTCCATCATCACGCATCTATCGACGAGACCCTGCAGCGCCACGCCGCCGAGACTCCACGACGTTGATGCGTCACATGAAACGCCGCTCAACCGCTGAAACCGTCCACTGGTCCCTCGAGCCAATGCACACCTCCAAGGATGACGCCCCCAAGGGGAAAACGACACAAGAGCGCCGTCGTCATCCGATCGTCTGATCTAGGGTTTCCCCCTGAGGTAGCGGAGGGAGTCTGAAGCTTCTCCTCGACGATGTCTTCAAGAAGTAGACGACACAGGAAGCGCCACCGTCGCCGGCTTTAGCAATAGCCGAAAGCAGGTTTTCACCCGAAAGCAGCTTTCTCGATGAAGATATATATCACTCAAATCATCTTGCTCTCGAAACGAAAGATAATTTCACTCGATGAACATGGGGCTGGCGGAAATGCTCGGGAACGGAATGTGTTGCAAGAGAGAGCAGCGATATGTTTTGGCATCGCCCCATGAATGTGTTGCTTTCTTTTCTTCCAAAGCATGCATGGTTCCTTGCGTGCAGTTGCAGGTAATGTCACTTGCTTTGTGAGCTTTTCTTTGCTTCTTTTCTTCTTCTCTTCTTTAGAGGAGAGTCTGCCTTTTCTTTTCTTGTTCTCTTCTTTTAAGGGACCATCAGTTGATGATGGGGCCAAGCCATCGACCTGACTTCAAACCTCGGCAGCGGAATCTGGTGCCCTTTTGGACACCATTTCGAAAATGTATGCACACATAAAGACTAGACTAACGTATACATAACATAAGCATACTGTTGGTGACCATGGGAAATACCATGGTGCACCCGGATGCTAATGCACCCTGTCTATACCTGCTAAGAGCATCTAAGCCGGGTACCTGAAACCGTCCCAAACGCTCAGGCATACGGCCCGGTCACTGATCGGTAAAAACCCCAACCTAGACGGGCGCCTCATACCGGCCCTATACATCCGGGTTGACCGGCACCACTCATATTTAGCCCAAATCTGTGGCGGGCATGAGGAGGCTCGGACACGTCGGACTAGACAGACCGGACCTTGTCGATTTGTCCTTGTTCCTCTCCTCTCTTCTCCCTCGTCCGCGCCGGCCCACCTCTAGCTCATGGACGAGTCGCTTTGCCTCGGCAGCGGCGGTGTCCTTGTCGGCCTTCAACGAATCACGCTCTTTAACACAATTCATGAGGTCCTCCTTGACCTCACCCACCCTTGATTGGACGGCCTTGCGTGTTTCCTGATCCTGGTGGAGCAGGTCGGCATCCTTCTCTGCCTTCTCCTTCTCGGCCTTCATGGTGGCCATGCGCTGCTCCAGGTTTGCACGGTCTGTACATAAGCTCGGCCTACGGTGGAGGCGGGCGCGAAGGCTGTGACCTAGCCGATGAGCTGCGATCGACTCGGCCAGGGGTGGTCGCGGCGGGAAATGGAGGCCCCGACGCCAACGGCTAGAGCGCTGCTGTGGACGTGGCTTCGATGCGGGGGTTGAGGCATCGTGACTGCACACAAAGTGCTTGAAGAATGCCAAAGAGAGAAAGTGGGAGGAGAAAGAAGACGACCAAGTCAACTTGTCTATGTGGCATTTTTTTCCCAACTCAGCCCAATGGACAACCAGTTAGTGACGTCATCAAAGCAATTAGCATTTAGGATTAGTGTTTTTTTGCCACTGTCAGTGTGCTGCGTGCGGTAAATTTTGCCACGGTTTGTAAAGTGGTAGTTTCTCGCTAATGACGCGGCAATTGTGGTTGTTCTATGGATTTAACTCATGCGGCAAAACTTTTTTTTTGAAAAGGAGGATGACCCCCGGCCTCTGCATGTGGGTGATGCATGCAGCCATTTTATTAATTATTCACAAAGACCTTACAAAGTAATACAACAATAAGTCTGAAGCCAATATCTTGGCAACATGTGTCGCTACTCCTATCCACTTGATGAAGAGGTGCCGAAAGTCCGAGCCGAATACCAAACATACCTCACACCAATGCCTAACATCTAAAGCCGGAGGCTCCAACCAAGCCATTGCCCGGGTCTGGGGCACACACCGGTCCGGCGCACTCACAGAGGCCGCCGCCACCGTCTTTCACCAATCCATCTTCAGAGCAGGTACTGGCGCATCGACCTTGCCAGGCCTGCCATTGACGCCCCCACGACGCCAGACAATGCCTTCTCCCTACGCGCGTCCATCATCACGCATCTATCGACTAGACCCAGCAGCACCACGCCGCCGAGACTCCACGACGTCGATGCGTCACATGAAACGCCGCTCAACCGCTGAAACCGTCCACTGGTCCCTCGAGCCAATGCACACCTCCAAGGATGACGCCCCCAAGGGGAAAAAGACACAAGAGCGCCGTCGTCATCCGATCGTCTGATCTAGGGTTTCCTCCTGAGGTAGCGGAGGGAGTCTGAAGCTTCTCCTCGACGATGTCCTCAAGAAGTAGACGACATAGGAAGCGCCACTGTCGCTGGCTTTAACAATAGCCAAAAGCAGGTTTTCACCCGGATCTGCTCCACGAATCTCCATCCACCAGCGTGTGCACCGGACCGCCACCTTCGGACAGCCACCAGCACAACCCCAAGTGCCTCCACGGCTTGGGCTGATGTGCCGGTCAGCCCTGCCACGCCTCACGGGCGCAGCCTGGCCGCCGTATCCCGTGGGGCCGCCGGCCATCCCCAAGCCAGCCGCCTCCATCCCCGATTGGATCTGGGCAAGGGCTCCCAGATCCGCCACCAGATGGCTGCACCCACCGGTAGTTCCCAGAACGCACCAGAGAGAGGACTCCGCCGGCGAGACGAGGGCGTCGTGGGAAGGGGCCGGACTTTGGGACGACTTGAATCCCCACGGCGCTGACGTAGGGAGGAGACCACGCACCCCCACCCGCACGCCAGGAGAGGAGAGCCCCGCCGCCGCCAACACCACGAGGACTTTGCCGGTGGCGCTCATCGGCGGCGGCGAGGGGAGGGGCGGCGGGCATGGGGAACCCTAGTTGGCGGCGGTGTTCTCCCGGGTCGCCCGCGGGGGAGGCGACACGGGAGGCGACTTCAACAACAGCTGATATTATGCCAAACGGCCTCCATGGGAATCTCCGCAGCCCGCACCTATGCCAAACGGCCTCCGCAAGCCTCCCAGCCAGCTATCATGTACGAGCTTGTTCCGTCCTATGGATCAAGAACGATGTCTGTACGAGCCTGATGTCTGAGGTTCCAACAGGGCCAGAGATTCAGAGAGCGGGCCAAAGCAGACCACCCTCTCATATATGCATCACGGTGAGTGTGTGTCAACTCTGCTTATTGAACTCGGCAATTAGCGTCTTTGTGCAGGTATATATGGTTCAGTTTGATGATGGATAGCTACTACATACAAATTTTTGTAGTACTCGGGACTGTACTATTTCAGACAGATCCGAGCAATGATGAATCCAAGGAAGATTTGCTGGGTGGCGCGTCAACAAGGTGCAGGAGGAAACTCCGATGCAAACCATTCATGTCTTTTCCATCAGAAACAAACAGCAACCGGCCAACAACAGGTGCTAGCTGTTTATTTTCTTACCTCACGATTATGCAAACCGGCCAACAACAATAGCCAATGCGACAATTGAAAAAACATAGTAGTAGGGTCAGTTGGAAACTTATTCTAAAGACAGCAACATTTGTATATCCGTGCCCTGTATAGTCTAAACTAGAGCAGCATCTCCAGCAGCCATAACTATTTCTAACATCTCGAGTAAACTTTAGAACGCAACTGCACAGACCATTAAAAGAAACAGTAACAGCTTGAATTTTCAGTGTGCACAAGTCCACTCATATTCAGTGAGCAACGGCGCATAAAAAAAGTCAAAACTTTCCCATTTCCATTTCGCACACAGAGTCAGAGGATTTGTGTTTTGGAGGGTAACAATGCTAGGATGGTAATTGCTTAGCTTCGGGAACCCGGAGAGGCGATTCAGTCGACCGGCGGGCGGTTCTGGATCCTCTAGTCAGACTCCGACGACGAGGATGATGAGAGAGACAACGGGGTAGTTTCATATTGCCCCCGGAGTAATTTTAACATGCTCTCTCTTACCCCCTCTTTTCACATGTGAGGTAAGAAAGCAAGAGTTAATCAGACCACCACTTAATCAAATCAATGGCTCAGATCTATTATGTACTCATACCTCTCTTCTGAAAAGGGGAGGTAAGGGGGACCATGCTAAAATTTGCCTTGCCCCCAGCTTCCAAGAAGCTACATATATATAGTTTGTCGAAAGCTTAAGCCGGCTGTTTGATTGTTAAAGATGAAAGATAACATAATTGCAAAAATACACATTCAATCACTAACAATGAAGGTGCTTACAAAGTGCAAAGGAACAAGCTGCAAGCTGGATGGGATCCTTTCTCGATAGGAACAAGGGCAGGAACAAGGCTTCTGCTGCAAACAAACGGACGACAACCACAAGGAGGTGTGGCGAGATTGCGGGGTGGATAAGCCTCCCCTGATTCCTCCAGCGATTCGTGACGAGCAAGCCGTGTCTCACTCTCTGTTCCATACCATTTGTCCCCTTCGCAGCAGCAGCAGCAGTAGGAGGTCTTCCATCTCCAAGTTAGCTCAAGTGCATGCAAACTATTGCTTTGAGTTGCTAGTAATAATTAGGCATCTGTTACCCCTCCATCTATCCATCCGTTTGCCTCAATTTCTTTTGGTTTTGTTCGTCAATTTCTTTATGTTGTAGCTAGCTGTGTTTCCATATATGTATACATAGACATGGATAATGGTTTTGAATTTCAGTTTCGGAAATATTTCAGATGTAAAATATAGTGATTTCGGTTTTCATTTAGGCCAATGGACCGAAATTTCCAATTGAATTTAACTGATATCTAACCAAATGTTTTGAAAAACTTAAAAATTATTTTATTTTTTTCAGTACTTAAATCGCCATAATATTTTGACTGAAAGGCAGTTATTTCAGTATGCACCAAAACTAATGAAATTTTGACGAAATTACATTGAAGTGAGAACCATGTGACAAGACTATTGTGCTTGAAGATAGTTGGCCGGAGACCTCGCTCTGTTCCACACACACCCAGTGCCCTTCTCCCTCCTTCAGCACCAGATGTGTTGGAATATTAAGCAATTTTTAAGACTAATTAATGTATAAAAACACTACTGGAAAAGGGCTTATAGGTGTACCCTAATTAGTGGCGGGCGCACTGTAGCACCCGCCACTGCTAATCTAAAAAATTATCAGTGGCTGGTGATAAAAAGCGCCCGCCACTGCTATTGACTTACCTGTGGCGGGCGCAAACTGCAGCCCGCCACTGGTAACAGTTGTCCAGATTAGCCATGGGACAATAGTTACCTGTGGCGGACACAAACTGTAACCCGCCATTGTTAGCTAAGTTAGCAGTGGCGGGCGACAACACGTGCCCGCCACAGCTATTATTTGATTCCGCGGTAAATCTGTGTAGCAGTGGCGGGCGTTGTTTTGTCCCCGCCGGTGGTAGTTTTGTTCTGCCCGCCAGTGGTAATTTCGTGAGCAGTTTTTCTGTTCTGGGCCTCCGCCCTCACTTTCGCGCTCTCAGCCTCAGCCCGCCACCCACCAAAAACAAAAAAGAAAAAAATCAAATGAAAAAAGAGTCCCAGCCCACGCCCCCTCCCCCTCCACCCGCGAGCCCTCCCTCTCTCCCGTGAGATCTCACCGCCGCAACCACCCTTGCCGGCCGATTCCGGCGGCTTCCGGCGGCCATCGACGACGCGAAGCACAGCCCCATGACCGCCTTCATCCGCTCCGTCGGCCCCTCCGACCAGATTCAGCGCCTGCGTCCTCTAGCGGTCACCCGCGGCCCTCCCCATGGCTAGGGTTTCGGCCTCCGCATCGCCCCCGACTCCGGCATGGCTCTAGTAGGTCTCCCCACTCTTCTTCCACATGGATCTGCCACAACACATCCTCTCTTCCTCACCCCATCTTCTCTCCCTCGCAGATCCATGACGCCACGGTCGCCGGGACAGCAAGGGCAAGATTGTTCCTCTCCGTGCCCCCGGCGCCATGGAGGACACCGCTCCACCCCCTGCTCCAATGCCATCAAGGTCTGGTCCTTTGATCTTCGATTTCTTCTTTTTCAGTTTGGTCGAATCTGGTTCCTGCATGCCACCGTCCTGGTAAATGATTAAGGAGACACAAGTCATTGTGCTGTTCAATCCACAGTCAATTAGAGAACACAACTGCTGTAATTCTAATCCGAGTATATGTGCTCATCAGATAATGTCCGCGAGTCTCCTAGTATAATGCTTATATTATTTCCACTTTCTGTAGTTTCTTGCGTTTGAAAACAAACAGAGTAAATAAAGCAGGGGCGTCCATCTCTTCTAGAGTAAATTTAATGCAGAAATTTAGCGAAGACAAAATAAGTATTCACTGCCTAGCACCAAGAGAGAATGCTGATACTCGTACATTTTTTGTTTGCACATCAATTCGATAAAATTTGCAGGGACTAATGTCTTATGTTTAAATGAAACAGGGAAAGTGAGTGGGACAATCTTTGTCAAAAATAGATCTACTGTAGGAATTAGTAAAGATGGATGGATACTTATTGTGTTGCTGGGAGAGGATGCTCGAGTCTGCACATTGATAAGCGGTGGTGAGCAAGACTCCGGAGTTTCCTACTGGATGATACATCCTGCATATTCTGATGTACAAGGTAGTACGGTACTGCCTGTATGTTGTTGACTATAATTAGTTTGTCTTGTCACTTTTGGTTTTGCATAAAAAAACATTGCTTAAGACTGCATATTCTGATGTGTTATAGTTACGGATTACACTACCTTATTGTCGCATCATATTCTGATGTATCATAGGCATTACCTTATTGAAATATTGATTGGGAAACTTGGTCTCTTTCTGCAATTCCTCTGCATTGCGCATACTTGTCCAGTGAACACTGAACTGATCCGTAAAAAAAATCAAATTTACACTGAATAGGGTGACCCCGCGCATTTGCGCGGCTATACTTCCTATTTTTGTTCTTGGTGGTTTTTCTCTACCAATCTTCTTTCCGCTACATAAATGCTTACAGTGCCCAAGGTTTTTTAGGGGTTGTACGTGCTCAAGTTGGACTCAGGTTGTACGCATGTTTTTTGTATATTCCGGAGAGACCATCGCCTAGTTTCTTGTTTCCTTTTTGAATCAGTATGAGTCCATTTTTGTATATTCCGGAGAGACCTTCTCCTAGTTTTCTGTTTCCTTTTTTTAATCTGTATGTGTCCATTTTTGTATATACCAGAGAGACCTTATCCTAATGTGTATGTATGCATATCGGACTCCCCATAGACTTTGTTCTGGTACTTGCTGGAATGTTAGTGCACAACATTTTAAGGGTCCTTCCTCCCCTTCTCCATTTCTTCTTTTTTTCCCTGTGCAATTTCTCATCTTAAATTTTTGTTGCTTCCCCTCTTCCCCTGTCCAGAAAAAGAAGAAGATGAGGAAGGAGCAGAACAATGGCAAGGGAGCTCACTGCCAAGGCCGATGCTAATTCCTTGGTGGACCGTCGATGTTAAGGCAAGTGCATTGATGAACTTGTTATATGCAGCGCTGTGATGATAGTGGTGTGGCTGGATTTAATTTATCCAATGCTGCTGCTACTACTTTTTTACTTGATAGTTCAGATAGAGGCGTGTCACTCGCTTGCTGCTACTGCAATTTTTGCTATTATATGATGCCTGTATCTATTATGCATGGAAGAAGATAATAGTTTTCTGAACATGATGAGTATTGATGTTTCACAACAGCAAGTGGATAGTCCAATAACTAAAAATACACACAGCTGCAGATTATTAACCCAATAAGTATTATGTACGATGGGCAATTAATGTTGAGTGTTCTTGATGTATTAATATTCTGTAGTTCATAGAGCAACTTTTCAAGCTTGTAGGAGTTTACATGCTAAGAAATGATTTCTCCTCCTATACTTAAGATGTTAAATGTGCAACATTACCTTGTCTTTATCTAGAAGTTATTTCTCTTATAGCAGTGATGCATACATCTCTTCTAAAAATAATCTAGAATGAACAACAAAAACATGCTAGATTCATTCTTTGTTAGATGCACATCAGGTGGATTCTCACCCGTTGATGCTCATTTTTTATCTGGTTCATGGATTCGTAGCTTCATGGCTTCATATTTGATTTCTTTTGCAGGTGAGATCCAACCAGGAAAGAACTAGTGAGGAGAAGGCTACTAGGAGGAGCAGCGCCTACCCTGTTCGCGGCCCTTCCGATCTTCCTATTTTATTTCTTGTCGATTAGAACATTGATGATATGTGTGTGCCCTCCATGCTAGATTATGTAAATTTGTATATCAATGATGATGAATGTAAATTTGTATACTCCATGCAGCCAATATGTTATGTGTATGTACATTTGATAATACTATGTATTACAGAAACTGTACTCTGTACATCATAGTACAAGTACAGTATTTTTTTTAAATCCTAAAACAACTAGCAGTGGCGGGTAGAACTAGGTGGCACGCCACAGGTAGAAAGTAAAACCGCTAGTGGTATTTGACATACTAGTGGCGGGCAAGATTTTGAGCCCGCCACTGCTAACTGGTTACGAGTGGCGGGCGGGCGCCCGCCACTGGTGGCCTTTTAGCAGTGGCGGGCTGGCCTGGCCCCCTAGCCCGCCACTGATAGCCATTTTGCACCCGCCACTGCTAGTCATTTCTGCAGTAGTGAAACATAAAATGCGACATGAACATGTTTCTAGCATATTTAATTGTCAAGGTATTTTATTTCCAGACAAACTAGACATGCTGGGCAGAATGCCAACATGTGGTAGGCAGTATACTTATCAAGAACAAAGTGCCAACATGTAGTAGGCACTATACTTACCAATAACACAGGGATGTGCAAGACATACGTGGCGTTTGTAGGGAAGACAGCAATGGTATTGTTGTTGTTGTTGCCTTCTGTACATAAAGTAGCTGAACTTTGTGTGTGGTTGGTGTAGCCGAATTTGTAATTATCACTTAATAAATTTTCAGAAATATTTGAGTTTTTTAAAATCACATAATTTTTCATAGTAGAATTGTTTTATTTTTGAATAATATTCACACATATACATATATTGGCCATGTGGCCCTCATGTATTAGGTGGTATATGTCTATCGCATTTGTGCAAGTAACACATAACATAATTGCGAGTATTTTTTTTATTTCTGCATTTTCATGAAATGTACAGTTCTATGAGTTGTGGCTTTTGTATTGTTCTACCTTTCTACAATGAATGAACTTGGAATTAACTAGACAATTTTCATGTGTGTTTACTAGTACTAAATAAGACATAATAAGTTTGCTCTTAACCACTAGGTTAGCATACAACGCAAGTCACACAAGCAGCACCAGCGTGGCACACTACAGGAATCAGACAGTTTGCCGTCTGGCAAGTACAGACGGCAAAGGCAGAAATACAGACGGCAAAGAGTTTGCCGTCAGCTGGCTGATGGCAAAGTTTGTCGGCAAAGCCAAAGTCGGCAAAGAGTTCTTTGCCGTCAGCTTTTCATCGGGCAGACGGCAAAGATTTTGCCGTCAGCTTTTCATCGGGTAGACGGCAAAGTGAGCATCTTTGCCATCAACTAAACTGCGCCTTTGCCGTCATCCGGGTAATACACAGACGGCAAAGAATGGGATAATTTTTTTTTAAAAGGCGGTACATAAGCCATGCCGCCGTCTGTGTCTGTCCGTTCTGCGTTTGTGTCCCGTTCTGCGTTTGTGTCCCGGACATGTCCGTCCGTTCTGCCTCCCCCTTCCTCTGCCCGAGGCGGCCTCCCGCGCCGGCCATGCCCTACTCGCGCCGCCCGCCCGCCGGTGGCGCCGCTCGCCCGCGCCCTGCTAGCGCCGCACGCCCGCCGCTCGCCCGCGCCATGCTCGCGCCGCCCGCCCGCGCCCTGCTAGCGCCGCCCGCCCGCGCGTCGCTCGCAGCGGCCTCCCGCACCGGCCGCCCTGCCCTCACCGGCCCGCAGCGACCTCCGCGCTGGCCGCCCTGCCCGCAGCGGTAGTGCCCTGCTCGCGCCGCCCGCGCGCCGCTGCTCCCGCGGCGGACCTTGTAGCGGGAGAGGAAGGAGAAGAAGGGACCGGAGGAGGCGGAGCAGAGGAAGGGTGTAACACCCTGGATTTTGCCCTTTTCTTTTATTTGGAATTATTTGGAGTTATTATTTGCATTTGAGGTTTTCTGTCATTTCTGTTGGACTTACCACTTGGATTTATTTTTGATTTTCTTCCAAGTGGGTTCTTTCATCCATAAACCCTCCCTAGACCTCATCCCTCTCCTAATAATGCCGTTGGATATTTTTATTTAATGGCATTATATTCATTTTCTCTCTGAAAATGCTTCTTTTCTCATATAGCTATGAAGCAACCCCTATTTTTATTACCCAGAAAATTCCTAGAAAATTCCCAAATATTCTTTGGGTCATGCCTCACCTTCCTATGCAAAAATATCCCATGGTCATTTGGAAAATTTCAGGCAGGAAAAATGATTTTGCTTCTGGTCAGAAAGAGTACATTGTGAAGCAACCATATTTTTCCTTGATCCTTTTTAGCTGAAATCTTTACCACTTGATGACCTTCCTTAGTAATGCTTAAACGTCTAAAATCAGCCCAACCCACCCAGCCGTTTGTCCCCAGCATTTGGAGCAAGTTTCTGTCCAGAAACTTTTGAGCTAGCTCTTGTCACCTCCATTGCACCATTTGGCAAGCCCAGCGCGTTTCTAGGCAAAGCTTTGAGAGGACAACACCGTAGACATGGTGTGGCAGCGCCGAAAGCCACCCCCGTGCCAGAGCACGCGGTGACCGCGCGTGCGCAAGGTGTTCGACGGTCAATCGCCGCGCTCTGCACGTCGGGTCATCTCGGCCGCCGTCCAACCTCTCCTCTCCCGCCACCGCACTCTGTCCAGTCCACTCAGCGCACACCCCCTCTTCCTCCCAGCCCCTCTTTGACCGTCCCCGTCGCCGGTAGCACGCACGCCGGAAGCGGCAACGGCGCTAGCTTCCGGTACAGTGCGTTGCACGCGCGCCCTGTTCCTCCTTAGTGCGCCTGCGCCCGCGTGCGCGTGCGTGCACTATGCTTGGCCTCGCCCGCATCGTCCCCTAGCTCGCCTGAGCTCCAGCCGCCCCCAGGTCGACCTCCCGCACAGCTCCGGCGGAGCCCGAACCCTGCCTCGCCCCTCCCTATAAATAGAGCTCTTCCCCGATAGTTTTAGCCATCCCAACCCACCTCACCTCTCTCAGATCGAGCTCCTACAGCTGCTGGCAACGCCGGGAAGGCCTCTGGCCTTCGAACCTCGCCGGCGGCAGCCGCAGACCCCCCCTGCTCCTAGCACTCATCCTAGTCCACCTCAGCTCCAACCACTGCCACCATTGAGACCGTAGCAACCTCCTGAGCACGACGGTACCAAGGGTTCATCGAATTGAGGCCGTATTCCTCAACTCCGGCGAGCTCCGCCGCCCGCCGTCTCTGGAGAGGATCTTCGCGACGCCGTTCGACCACACCAGCCTGCGCTTCGGGTACGTACGTGACCGTCTCGACGAGCTGGTCCCATTCCCCCTCTCTCCGGTGATCGCCGACGTCTCCTCGCCGGAGAAACGCCGGCGACAGAGCCGCCGAGCTCTGCCTCCCTCTCTCTTTCTTTTTAAATCGAATCAGGGCCCCACCTGTCATTCTCTCTCTCTCGCTCGAATCGGTATGTAAGTGGAAACGTATTCTCAGAATACGTCTTCGACGTGGCCCGTTCTGGGATTTTCTGTTTAAATCAGATTTGACCAGATTCTAATCCAACTTTGACCAGCTATAACTTTTAATCTATAAGTCCAAATGAGATGATTCTTTTTGCTACTGGTTTGAAAAATTCTAAAGTTTCTGTATGCCAAGTTTCAGAATTTTTCTTGCTGTTGAGAATTTCTGGTGCATTAAACAGTAGTATGTGACATTTTCTTTTTGCATTTAATTTATTTTCAGAAGCTTCTAATTGTGTTGGAGAAGATCAGGAGTACTGTGACACTCCTCTGAACCAAGGCAAGCCACAACATTCATATGCAAGGATGGCATTGCAATGACTTGGTTAAATGGGATTAAATTCATCATTTATCCACTATTTAAAATAACTTGCTATATAGATCTTTTTGCATATACCTGTTCTTGTCCTTTTGATGATATGCAGTAAGTTACATGTTTTATTGATAGTGTGCAGTAGGTATCATGTCATATGTTCATATGGTAGTAAGATGCATCCATATTTCATGATCGTGACCCGTGCATCCATTCATACATCATGGCTCGAATCATTTTCTTTCAAGTTAAAATTGATAATAATCCAACTTGAACATGCTATTGATCGAGTCATGGTGCCACCGAATCGAGCTCACCAGTGCAACCACACTTGCCTGGATGGGGAGGCCCTAATGCGGTCTATTGTCATGCCTCTCACCGGTGCCTCCTACGAGGGAAGGTTGTGCTCTGGCGCTACCCTGGCCCGGTAGGCAGTCATAACCTTGAGGACCCAAGTTTTGATGGTACCGAGGTCCCCGTTTGGGACAATGTTATGTTTGGCCACGACGGTGGCAGCCACAGAGGTGGCGGATGTCACATGTTGACATCAGGGTCACCCAGGACATAGCCCAAAGGGGAGTTTGTCGGAGTGGCCGGGAGAGTGTCATGCAATAGATTGGTTTTGTCGGAATGTCGTTGGTCCACCCGAATGGGAGCACGAGGCCATGAGTTCCGTGGTGTGGGTACAATGTACTAAACTCTGCAGAGTGTATAATCTATCGATAGCCGCGTCCTCGGATATGGACACAGTTCGTAGTAGGTCACACCGTGGGTCAACAGATATAATTAACTTGCACACTAAGATTCACAAGATGGCACACGCAGAAATGGTGAGCGAGGATCGCTATGAAAGGTATGAATGTGATCCGGTAAGGATCACAATGGTGAGTTACGAACGGTGGTTACGCGGTAACCCCGAGATGGTAAGTTGGTCCCGAAGACCATGGCAATGTTTCACGCACATCTCATGTTGAGTAGTATCATGCTCATGCCTTAAATTTGTTAAATGCCTTGTTATTGTTTGTCGCACTTGTTTTGTTTGCTGTGAGCTTGCGAGTACATTCAAAGTACTCACCTGGCTTATCATGCCAGATGCAGGAGAAGCCGTGCAAGGAGTTGACGTTGAGCAGTTTGTCGCGATCTAGGCCGTGTCCCAGCAGTGTCCCTGTGGAATGGAGTTCCGCTACCTCGTCGTTCCGCTGTCGCGTAGGAGTTCCCTTATCATCGAGGCCCCTGCTATGTCTACTAAATAATGTACATAAGTGCAGCCGCACCGTGTGTGCCGCTTGGCCTTGCTCATCATGTAAGATGTAAACCTATGTTCCCGCTAAGAGATCAATAAAGCGGTTATTTTCTGTACCAAGTTGTTGTGTATTGCCAGAAGACTTGATCTCTGGGCTGGCAATGCAAGGTAAACCGGTTGCTCTGAGCCGGGGTGCCACAAAGGGGGAGGCCAGAGGTGGCGGAGGGCTCGCCGGCCGGAGGAGCCGCGTGGTGGCGCCGGCGTGTGGATCGGGACGGTGGGAGAGAGCACGTGCGAGGGGATAAGGGAGAGAGAGAGATCGTGGGAGAGAGACAGAGAAGTACGAGAGAGAGAACGTGCAAGGGGAGGGGATAAGGGAGAGAGATCGTGGGAGAGAGCACGTGGTGGGGTCGGCGTGGGAGAGAGATCAGCGAGAGACAGCCGTGGGGTGGGCTGCGATCCTGCCACGTCATCGATCCGTGGGATCGATCTGTGGCCTGTGTTTTCTCTTTGCCGTCTGCGGTTTTTTTTACAGACGGCAAAGAGCTCACTTTGCCGTCTGTAATAAAAAAGCGCAGACGGCAAAGACTTTGCCGTCTGCGTTTTTTTTACAGACGGCAAAGAGCTCACTTTGCCATCTGTAAAAAGAAACACAGACGGCAAAAGACTTTGCCGTCTGTGTTTTTTTTACAGACGGCAAAGTATGATTTTGCCGTCTGTCGTTCTTTGCCGTCACTACACCATGACACCACAATGGCGACATGCATCTGTCGGTACAAGTGTATATTACCGACACATTATTTGTCCACAACAATGCCGACACACGAATGGTCGAGGTTGCTCTAGACTTTCAATGGTGTGTCTGTCGGCAATGCATAACGGTTTGTGGACATACAATGTGTCGGTATAAGTTTCTTTGATGTTAGATTATCTGTCGTTGTTGCTTCGCGATGGAAAAAGTGTCGGCGTAAGTTTGGACCTGGCCCACTTATTTCGAGCCACGCGGGACAAGTTGCGTGCGAGAGACGCAGAAACTCCAAATTGTGGCCAATCTTATCTCTTTCTCCACCCGGCCGGCACCCCATCTTATCTCTTTCTCTCCCCCCACATCACACACGCTCCCACCGCTGCCGCCCCTGACTTGCCGGCTGATTTGCTCGCGCCGCCGCCTTTCCTACCACCGATGGCGCCTCCCAGAAGCTCATTCTAGCATGTGGTGCTTCCCCACGTTCCAAGCCCAAGGTGCCTCCTGAAGACAGGGCAAGACAAGAGGGAGGCAGATCCACCGCGACCAAGAGCAGGTCAGGCGGTGGCCATGGCGCGCCCAGATCCGCCAGCGCCATCGTCGTCGAGCACGTCTGCTCCCAGCGCCGGATCCACCTCGGGCTCGATCTCCACAACCACGCACTAGCAGCCGCTGCCATGGAAGGTCTCCTCCCCGCCCCTCCCCCCCCCCCCGACTGTTGGTTAGTTTTGATTTGGTCGCTCCCTTCGCTCATGTGTTTTCCTCACGCGCGCGCAAGTGCTCTGTGTGCTTCCTTCCCAAGACGTCGTTGCTCCGACGCCATGGACAATGTAAGCATTTCTCTTCTATCCCCTTCTGTTCGTCTCCTTCCTCCGGCCTAAATTTGCTTACTGCACCACGGTAATTATTTCTTCAGAGAGGAGAAGAGGAGAGGTCCTGCAATCCAACTTGTCTTCTTGAACAAATGAAGCACAATCCTTTGCAGCACCTGAAGTTTCAGACTGAATAAATTATGTTGGCCACCTATATTTGGAAATATTACCTTATGTAGCATGCACCTTTAGTTTCCTACTAGAAGGTCATTGTGCTTGTCGTTCCAAAAGTGCCACCTGTATTAGCAACTCACGTTCCAAAGTGCCGGTGGAAAATTGCGAAACCAGTAGTGCAGTTTGCATCTTTGTAACAGAACATGTTATAAGATCAATATTAAAACTTAAACTTGGACTCTGTATGTAGTGTATGGAAGTTTCAGTGATTATGTGAATCTCCTTTTCCTTCGGCTGTGCCTCAGATTTGACAATCATTATTTATTTATTTTAGAGACTGAAAAATCAAGAGAGAGATTATGAAGTGTGGTGGCCATTAGTTGCTTCCGCTGTATGTTGACCTACTTGCCTTTTCTTTTGCTATACATGCAGCCAAAATTTATGGTGCAAGATAGTTGCTTGACATTGTGCTCCCATAAGGTTGATGCTACGTAAGGGTATCTCTGTTCCTTTATTTATTGATCTAACTATCATTTCCATATTTAAGGGGGTGTTATATAGGTTGGCAACGAATTATATTGTAGAGCATCTGCCAGTTACTTTCGCAGCTTGTCTAAGATTGTTGTTATTGCTTCAGGGTTCATATCAAACATATTTCCTTTTAGATAATGTGGACATGTTATATCCTAATTGCTAGCTCCAAAACAGAACAACATTTCCCATTTTGGCTAAGCTGTGGAAGTTCATACGTCCAAATATATTTCCCTTTTGATAATTATGATGGATTAGTGTGTGCTGAAGCATCTACATCTGTGTTTCTTTGCTGCTGAGAACACCATATGTATTCACTGTAATTGACATGCCTATTGTATCAATGTGTTTCCTTGCGCATGCAGGTGCAGGACAGAGCCGTCCTGTGGTGTGCGCAGTGATTCTTCTTCCACTCCGATGCCTTCCGCGCTACGTGTCCGGTGGACCTGATTTTACTTCCACTCCGGCATCGCTAGTAGTAAGCCACTGGTGCTCTCTCTCGCTCTCTCATGCTCTATGTGTCCACGACCATCGTGCCATGCTGATTTATAGTTGCCACCCAGATTCTTATTATCTTGCTGCTGCTTGGAGTTGTGAAAAGATATAGAAATTGATGGCTGTTTGAATTTTATTTTGTTGCTGCCCTGTGTTAACTCATTACATAATTTGCTCGGTATGCATCTTCTTTTCTACCATTGTCTCTTAAGCATCATGTTCAACAATATGTGTTATTTGCAGCAGAAAATATGGTAAAAATAAGAGGAGGAAGCGAGCTTAGCAAATGATGAACTATAGAGGCTCACAAATATTGGTGAAAACAAGAGGAAGGTGAGAGGTCTTATAGAACTGAATAGGATTTTTTGTAGAAAGGGAATTGTTTGTTCACTGTTATCTGTGGTATGATGCTCTCAAAAATAAAAAGGGCTAGAATGGGATAAAGGGTCATCAGTGTGAACTAAAAGTCTATTGTTTTTCTTCTAGGTCTCCTTTACATTTTTCTTGTCATGTTTCATGCTTCATAGCGTGTGTATGTAAGCATATAATTACACTCATATACACTAGTTTTTAATGTCACTATAAATAGATGATTCATCAGACTATCAGAGAGTTTGCATCAGACTATAATCGATGATGCATCAGACCATCAAATCGAAAGGAGGATAATCTGCTACTTCAGGCATTTACATGATAGCTTGTTTCTATGTGTACTGTGTAATATGAAGAAAAAACTTGTAGTTTGATTCACTGTCATGTTTTACCATTGAATGATCTTGACCAACATTGCACCAGCATTTGGAAGCCATTAAAGTTATCACTGACTTATACTGCACTGAACATATGAAAGTTATCTTTTATTCCCCTCAAGTTTAACCTCAAGCCTACGACTGATTGGTGGATAAGCACTGCTAATGTTCAGATTGAAAACGGAGCCCTAGATCAGTGCTAGAGTAACTATCTGGTGCTTCAACCCAACCAGAGATGAATTCTGCAATCGAGTTTCTTGCTTCTTGTTAGAAAAAGGTAAGGGGCCCCTCCTCGTGTTGTGTTGATTTATAGTGTCCAGATTGGTTAAGTTCCACCTTTCTCGATGAAAGATCTGCTTATAGTACGTGTGAAAGGAATTATCAGTTCCTAAATTCTGCTCGAGAGTCAAGTTGCTATTATGTTCTGTCAGATCTAGTCCATTAACGAAATAGGAGTTGCTTCCTCTTTTGCATTTATGATAATTAGCGGAGTTGCATGGTCTGACAATGTTTATGTGGTGGTTAGTTGCTCTTTTTTTTTTCTGCTTGTATTGCAATAGTAGGAAATAGAAGAGGCTATCAATGTCTGCACAACACTGCTGGGCTATAGCAATCTAACTAATCAAGTTTCACAACGACCTGTTGGTTCTCAACCATTGTAGTTCAGAGCTGTATGTTTAGTTAAAACTCTAGCTAACTTTGAACGATGTAGATGGTTTCCAGTATAATTGTAAATAATTTCCCCTTTTGTATTCCTCACCCTTGTTTGGCACTACTTTCTTTTTTTATCAGCATATGGAAACTCTCATGTAACATGCAAACTCTCATGGATCTGTACGTGTGTTTGTAAAACTTGAATGCTGGTTTGATGCTTTATTTTCTACAAAGCTGGGCTATATATTCATGGCTGCTTCTTGACAATTGTGCATGTAACTGGGTTTCTTCATTGCATTTAAATAAGTATGTTTTGGGCTTTGACCTATATGCTGCCAAATTAAATTTGAAATTTAGAGAGAAATAAAAAAACTAGGAGAGATGCATACATTTAATTAGAGAGGTTGTGCAATCAAGTACTCAAGAGCAAGCTAGGAGTATTTGTTTACTTTTCATTTAAGCAAGCCAGTTTGTTGTACATCTTCTATTTTTAGATTTTTGGACTCAAGAGCAACTCAGATGTTTGAACAAATGCTCCTATGATAATATTGCTGAAACATATGAGTGATTTTGCAGGGTCAAATGGCAGTAAGTATTAAGTCGAAGATGTTATGGCTTTTGTTCAAGGCATGCATGGTCGACCTATTTTCATCATATGGAAGTTGTTGTCGGTTCGATGATCAAAGACTTGGTATGTTCCATAGT
Source organism: Elymus sibiricus (assembly GCA_039707655.1). Lineage (NCBI taxonomy): Eukaryota > Viridiplantae > Streptophyta > Magnoliopsida > Poales > Poaceae > Elymus > Elymus sibiricus. The sequence continues at coordinate 11,822,667 of CM077674.1, read as the reverse complement.
GATTTGTATAGTGACCGAACATGAGTCTCTTATGAACTTAGCCCATGTTTTGTAACAGGCCATAGCATGTATGTCGACCTATGTATTTCCTTAGTGGATGTAGCTAACTTGAGTGAAGAAAACTAATGAATCTTCTATATGTTGAATATAAATGTATTGATCAATGGTATCTTGTGATGAATACAAGAGTGCAATTGTTTGTATATGTATTGCGTATTGAACATGAATTGAATATTATGAATGTAATTTCATTCAAAATATGGTGCATTTTGCATTTGTGCTGAAATGTAGAACCGTAGCAGCAAATGTGTCGGCAGAAGTATTGGACGTCGCACTATCTGTCGGTATAGCGCACTGACAGACAAACTGTCGGCGTAGCAATGGATGTCGCACAATCTGTCGGCATAGCACACTGTCAGATGATCTGTCGGTATAGCTCAGTCTGTCGGTGTAGAAATGTCTGTCGCCATATATCTCACCAACGTCGTCATACTGTCTGTCGGCATAGATTTATCTGTCGGCAAAGACCTTTCCCGGCAGGACTATAGGCGACAGCTCCGTTCTGTCGGTAAAGGTCTTTCCCGACACTAAATGTGTCGCCTTAGGTGACCTATGCCGACAGATTGTTTGACGCTGCTTTGAGTGTCATGGTGTAGTGCGTCAGCAGCTGTCGGCAAAATTGGTCTTTGCCGTCTGCCCTGACGAAATGCTGACGGCAAAGAGCAGTACTGACGGCAAATCTCCTGTTTCCTGTAGTGGCATCATCATTGTTTTTGTTTCCACTCAATTGAATCCCCCGAGTAACTCTATTCGTACATTGACCAACCTCACTGAACAGCTCACCAAACAACAGGAGGGAAGTTTCAACAAAAAATAAGGGAAAAATCAACAAGAGAGAAGGTACTGCCTTTTCATGCTGCATGCATCTGTCCCCATTTCGGAAGATTGCCTGTTTTTGATATGTTATGCTCTTTGAACTCTCTGCCATTGAGCTTAATTTCGTTTCGTATTCATCACACAGGTGCTCAAGCTACTTGGCCATGGCTATTGAATCATTCAGAATAATTGCTAGTATATTCACCGACATCAATACATGTTGTGAATTCTTTAGCTGGGTCAAACCAGGCATCCTAGCGGCTAGACATCAGCTGCTAGACCAAGATAATACAACTGTGCATCACCATATTCATGAGGTGAGGGAGCAGCTTCGGTAGCTAGAGAACGACCTTTGGAAGCTCTGAAGAACTATGGCTCCCAAGATGCTTGACCTCATTGATCGTGTCGAGTGGCAGAACCATAACAAACCAGCTGCTGACCTCCTCCCTCATATAAAGGATGGAGTGTATGATGCCGAGGACCTTCTCGATGAGTTTGATTATTATGCAGTCAAGTTGCGGGTTGAGCAAAGCAAGAATTCGGGGCATTATCACATGGTATTTGCCTTTCTTTGGTTCTACAATATTATCAAAGGAGGACTGTGGCCACTTCAACAAAGTGAAGGAAGTGCAAGGTAAGCTAGATCATATCTATGAGCAGTCCAGGGATTTGGGCTTGCATCAAGCACCACAGAAGTTTGACGGATCAATTAGGCCAGAAACATGCTCTTTCTCCGACGAACCACAAAAGTATTTGGTCGTGAAAAAGAACTGGATCAGTTGGTAGAAAAGCTAGGAGTACCTGCACGAAAGAGGCACAGGAATGATGGTGAAGAAAGAATGATATAGTTGCCTGTGTTCCCAATAGTTGGAATGGGGGGTGTCGGAAAGACAACTATGGCCCAACAAATCTGTAATGATGCAAATGTGATGGCACATTTTGACTGCATAATCTGGACATGTGTTTCGGATGATTTTGATATAAAGAGGTTAACTATAGAGATTTTGCAGCATTTGGGACAAGAAACACAACCTCATCATAATCTGAATTTCCTTATGAAAAATCTAGCTAGGTGTGTCAAGTCAAAAAGTTCTTACTTGTCCTCGATGACATATGGGATGATATCTTGAAAGAAGGCTGGACGGTATGGAAGAGATTTTGTAAACCTTTGGAAAATGGCCTTCAGGGAAGTATGATTTTGGTCACCACAAGATCTTATGAGGTTGCTAATCTAGTTGGCACAATGAACCACTACGACTTAGTGGGATTTTCAGATGATGTTTTCTGGGAGTTCTCCAAACAACAAGCATTTGGATCCAGGAGTTCTTGCAATGACACAGAGTTGGAGAATATCGGTAAAGCTATACTTCCAAAGTTGAAGGGTTCTCCTTTGGCCGCAAAAACTCTTGGATGCCTGTTGAGTAGGGACCTAAACACAACACATTGGAAATATATATTGGAAAGTGAGTTATGGCAATTAGAACAAGATGCGACTGACATTTTGCCAGCCCTTCGACTGAGCTATATGTACCTACCACCACATTTGAAGAGGTGCTTCTCAATTTGTGCATTGTATCCCAAGGATCATGTATTTGAAAAGGAGGTCTTAGTCGACATTTGGATAGCACATGGGTATGTCAACCTCAAGATGCATACTTTTGCTTTTATGACCTTGCAAATCGGTCATTCTTTCAGAGAATATCTCAGCAAAGTTCCAATGTCAGAATTCATGACTTGATTCATGATACGGCACAACTAGTCTCAAAGGATGAGTGCTTCATCATAAAGCATATAAGTGACCTACACAAAATCCCTTGAAATGTTCGCCATCTCTCAGTATTAGCGAATGCAAAGGTTGGCTGGTCTGAATTTATGAGCGTATGCAACAAGAAAAAATTGCGGTCCTTGGTTTGCAATGAGCATTTTAGAAGTCCAAACAATGTTCCTCCAGTGATTGACTCTTGGTTCAGGGAACTCTTAAGAATCCGTGTATTGAGTTTCAAGCTTTCAAGAGTAACACAGCTACCTGAGAGCGTAGGCAATTCAAAGCATCTGCGGTACCTTTGTTTACTCAGATGGTCTACTCTTACTCTTCCTTCATCAATTCATTGCCTACATCATCTCAAAACTATAGAAGCTCGGGAATGTGAGTTTGAAAGCTTCCCACAAGGCTTTAGTGATGTCATCAGCTTACAGAAAATTAAATCAAGGGGTCTAAATTATAACAAGGACCACTCTGACAGACTCTGTCTAAAATGGACCTTCCCTGACAGAATTAGCGGTGAGAAGCAGGTACGGATGATTGAAGAATTACCTCACTGGGATCTCCAACATTTGGAAATATGGGGATACAGAGGTGGATGTTGCCCTAGCTGGCTCCAGGCTAATGTCCTGCTAACGTTACGTCGATTTAAATTCAGTTTCTGCGCGAACATTCAGAGCATATCATTCTCTGAACCACTCTGTTGTGAACAAGTGTCAGACAACTTTCCTCATCTTGAAGAGTTATTTATCGAGTATTGCAGCTCCCTTACATCTATCAGAGTCCGTGAAGCTAGCAGCAGCAACAGTGTTGGAGCATTCTCATCCCTTTCAAGACTAACTATTGGGAATTGCGTAGGATTACTGAGTCTTGATCAATTCCTGGCACCAGCTTATCTACCTGCTGTGAAGAGAATTGATATTATATCTTGTCCAGGGTTGACCTCCCTGCCAGTTGATAGGCTCCACGGGTTTGCATGTTTGCAGGAGATGACTATTGGAGCTTGTCCTAAGTTGAATACGCCAAGGGTAATGAGATTACCATCGTCTCTTAAGTATCTCAGCTTGGTGAACTGTGGAGGCATGAAACCATCGACTTTCGCTCGTCGGGGGGTTCTCTAGCACTGAAGAAACTGCGTACTTGGGATTGCCCAGACCTCAGTCCATTGGTGGTTCAATAACTCTTGCTCGGGCAAAGCATGTGACTGTATCTGATTGTCCTCAGCTGACAGAAATAGAACAACCTTTTGAACAGGGTTATTGGTACATATTATACCAGAGTACTTAGATACTTTATGCATAGCGTTTTTTGTTTAAACTAGCACTCATGAGCTACGCACTTTGCAGGTATCGCACGCATTAGCAAGTGACCCCAACGCCATGACCTGCACACAAGTATACTGATATTTGCTAGAGGTCCAACCAAACACAAATCTTCTTCTTTGATATGCAAGCGCCTTGTATCAAGTAAGTTGTCATTGTTTGGCTGAAGATGAGAAGCTCTCCTCTTTTACTCTTGTCTAATGAAACATGTTTTTTTTGGAGCTCCTGTTTTGTGCTGATTATCCGTATGCTATTCTCTATTCAGGTAGAGTAGCAACAATGTTAATGCCAGAATATCTGACAAGCTTTCGTTGTCTGCTCCTTCAATTCCCACTTCTTGGAAGCTCACAGCGGCAGATAACCTTGCAGTTTGGTGGTGTCACCAGGTTGGTTTGTTTGGTTGTGGCTTTTGCGTTCTCAAGTTTTGCATAGTTTGGACATGTGTCAGTTCATGTATTCATCATAGTTTGGACAAGTGTCAGTTCATGTATTCATCATAGTTTGGACATGTGTCAGTTCATGTATTCAACATTTGTAACTAACTACATGGTCAACATGCTGCTGAAATCAACTTGTTCTTGAATCTACCAATGCAACGAGAAGTTCTTACTACTACCAGAGAACACAAGTTTGTCTTCAGGATAGAACGATCTTAAGATGGAAACAGATGGTTAGGTCTAGCTCATATTCAATCGTTGATAGAAAAATGGTCTTGCTGTGGTAGTACAGAAAATTTGGTTGGATTTTCAATTTATCCAATTGCTAGAACATAGAGAACATTTTGTGCTATAACAAATTTGCCTAGGCTAACACAAGGCAATTAGTTGAGCTAATTGAGGTGTAGTATGATTCTTGTAGGATGACCTTTATTACTGATATGGCTCCGGCTATGGCTCTCTGGTGGTGAACATGTTGTTGCATATTGCTGTTTGATCGGAGCCACTAATGTTGACGTAGTGTACGTGCTTCCATATAAACGTATGTATTGAGGAGCCACATATTTATGTTTGTAGGAGTTTTAGCAGACTCAGTAAGATAATTTGCCACTTGTCATATGTCATGTCATCGGCTACACCAGCCTCTGGCTCCAAAAGGAGCTTCAACAAAGTATTACATACATAAATATATCGCTGACAAGAACAAATGTTGTGATCGTGCTGAGTATGAGGACATGAAACAAAGAGTGAGTGTCATCCAAGAGATTCTATGAAATATTATATTGCAAAATAGAGGGCAACAAAAACACATCTAGATCAATCTTTGGACAGCAGGGGACATCATGCATATTTCTTTATTTTCTAGCCCTTGAAAGCGCAAAGAGATCAATCAGTCAATGTTTTCCCTGTGAAGAACTTATCTTATAGCATACTAATTGCCTCGATGAGTCTGTCAGGTCAGGATATCTTGTCCCTGTGAGAGAATTACACAACAGCAAATGTTGTGATCGATGTTGTGCCTACTCTGTTTCTACTTAGAAAAATTCAGGTCACCTGATCTGCAACTCATGTGAAAGGCCATAGATTTGCCCACGTGAAATGTCATTTTTTAACTGTAAATCATCCTTGGGCCCTACTAATATAATACTATGGATTTTTTTTAGGGAATGTAATACTACTATTATGGATTGAAAAGATAGATGATAGACATATTAGCATGTGCCCTATCGATCCTCTTATCAGTATGAGCTGATGCTGATGTACATATCATGTTGATCCTCTGTACTTATTTGAGCCTTCTGTAGTCTGCATGATTAACGGGGCTCGTGCTGATAGACCTATCTTTGAAAGTTGCATCGATCCTCTGTACTTATTCGAGAAACATATGTACATATATACCTATTATAATCAATTCGACCTACCTTAGTGTTAAAGTTGTGCCTACCAGCTGTCTATGTGCAACATTTTGTAACTTAATTATGCAGACTACAAAAGGCTTTGTGGTGTTTGTCATGCAACAAGATCTGCAAAACATTTTATTGAGAAACAGAGTGCAAAAGAAAGTGATCCAAGTTCAAATTTTCGCAGTTTATGATGTTATATTTATTTCTTTCCTAGCCCGTGGAAGCAAAAATGGATAAACCAATCAACAAATCAATAATTGTCTTTCCTTCCTGTGAGGAAGGCAAAGAGAATTACAAAACAATATACAGAACCGTAATCTTTCCTTATCATCCTAATTACCTGTTGTGTTTTCCACAACAACATGATAGTATCCCTCCCTTGTTTTGTTATTTGTTTGAACATCTTCTCATCAATCAGCTTGAACATCTCTTTCCCAAGCTTTTCATCGATAGATTTTTAACACTGGCTCCACAAGGTTTCATTGTGACGCCCCTGCTCGACCGTGCACTAATCATACACGCAAATGCACACGATCGAGATCAGAGACTCACGGGAAGATATCACAACACAACTCTAAACACAAATAAAAGCCATACAAGCTTTATATTACAAGCCAGGGGCCTCGAGGGCTCTAATACATAAGCTCGAGTCATACAAGCATCAGCGGAAGCAACAGTATCTGAGTACAGACATAAAGTTAAACAAGTTGCCTTAAGAAGGCTAGCATAACAACGCCATTGATCGAAAAGGCGCAGGCCTCCTGCCTGGGAGCCTCCGAATCTACTCCTGGTTGTCGGCGGTCTCCACGTAGTAGTAGGCTCCACCGGAAGTGTAGTAGCAGTCGTCGGCGGTAGCAGCTGGCTCCCGGGATCCGTCATCTGGTCGCAGCAATCGGGTATGGGGAAAAAGAAGTAGCAAAGCAACCGTGAGTACTCATCCAAAGTACTCGCAAGACTGACATCAGAACTATACTAATTATGCATCGGTATCAAAGGAATGGGGCTATATCTTTGGACTAAACTGCAGAAATGCCAGAATAGAGGGGAAAGGCCTAGCCTATCGAAGACTAGCATCTTCAGCGTCTTGCAGCATTAGAAGAGTGCAGATTAGCATATTATAAAGTAACAAGCATGTAGAAGCAAAGCCCAGAGATCCTTCCTCGACTCCTTGAGAGAAAGCGATCCCGGAGCTTACAGTTAAGGTAACATGTATTCAGTTCAAGTTGTAGTAGATCGGGATACAACACTGAGCGTCCTGTTACCGTGGACACAACTATTCGAATAGATAACTTCCCTGCAGGGGTGCACTACTGTTACCCAACACGCTCGATTAACTCTGGCCGGACACACTTTCCTGAGTCATGCCCGGCCTCGGCTGATCGACACACCGCAGCCCTACCTAGAGCCCAACAGAGAGGTCCCCGCCGGTCTACATCCTAAGTGTTCAGGGGTCTTGGGCCATCGTCCTGTGCACTCCGGGTCGTTGTGCGCAAGGTGGATCCAGGCACCACCTCTGGGGCGCCGATCCGACCCGGCCACAATGCTGAACTGGACGTCTGACAGAGCTTTCGGCTGATACATACGGCGTAGAGGGCCCCATTAAACCATTATCCCACGTGGTGGTAGTGCGTATAGGCCAGTGGCCAACTCAGATCAAATACCCAAATCCGTTAGCGAATTATTAGGAGCTCACGGTGACGATCAGTACTCCTGTCTCCCCGTCTCGAGGAATTGCAACAAGGGTCAGGCCCATCCCTCTCTAGGGCGGTCTCTGCCTGCCCGGCCACGCCTCGTAGTATCTCGCGGGTACCCTCACGGTCAACCCGATTTCACACCTCTCGCGGGTACCCCTCGGGGTCGACCCGACTTTAACCCGGGGCCTGAAGTAAAAGTAGGGTAACCGTGTGTTCATCACATCAAGGGGGAATCCGAGGAATCACCCTCAATGGATTCTTACTCGACGTAATCCGTCAAGGAGAACCAGGAGGAATCACCCTCGATGATCCACACTTGAGGGGTTGCACGACAGAGTCATCATCGGGAAGGGGAGAGCGAGGAATCACTCTCTGCAATCACCACCGAAGTGTTATACTACAGAGATATCAGCAGGAGTGCAGTACGAGGTATCACCCTCGGCACTCGATAGTAGCCCTGCAGAGTCGTACAACTAAGGGGTATGTGCGGTGATGTGACGGTATCTGCACATCAATCACAATGATCGAGGCACTGGTACTAAAGCGGGGCAACAGGGACAAGGGTGAGGGGGTCACTGATGCATCACTAACCAACCTATTCTAAGCAGTTTAGGATGATAGGTAAAGTAACAACAGCAGGTTACAAAAGCAGGCTATGCAGCAGAATAGGATAAAACAGAACAGTAGCAATTTCTAATGCAAGCAGGAGGGAGAAGGAGTAGGTGATATAGGCATGCGTCAGGGGGGGGGGGGGTTGCTTGCCTGGAAGCTCTGCTGAAAGGGGTTGGTCGTCAGGGGTGTAGTCATACTCGGCAGCAGTGTCGGTCTCGGAGTCTACCGGAGAGGAGAGGGGGGGGGAAGAAACAATAAATACAAGCAACAAATGCAATCACAGATGCATGACATGGCAGCATGCTATTCGAGGAGTGCCTTAATGCAGTACTACGCAAGTTAGTCGGAGCGGGAAACATCTGGAGGTGTTTTACCATCTCCGGGCGATTATCGAACAGATGAATCGGAGGGGAAAGTTCCATGTTCATCATGTTAGAGAGGTGTGACAGGTATGTAGGTGGCATATTCGGATTCTTCCTATTTTTCTGATCGTTTTTCATATATAAATTATTTTCATCCGAGTTACGGTTTATTTTATATGATTTTTCAAAGTTTTACTGAATTTCTGGAATTATTTTAATTATTAATCTCGAATTATCCAAAACAGTAATATGTGACATCATCATGACGTCAGTGTGACGTCAGCGGTCAAACTCGGCTGACCAGAGTCAAACCTGACCAGTGGGTCCCACTGGTCAGTGACACAGTAGATAATTAGGGTTTATTTAAACTAATTATAGATTAATTAGGCAGCGGGCCCCATATGTCAGTGACCGTTTAAATTAATAGATTTAATTAACTGATTTATTATTTATAAAAACAATTTAATTAAAGCGGGGCCCGCATGTCATACACAGTGGCTGCCCAGTCAGCATGTTTGACCGGGTCAATGGGACCCCACGGGCCCACAGTCAGTGGCACAGAGGTGGGCCCCAGGCGGCCACGTCGGTGCCAGGTCAGCGCCGGCCACCGGAGCTGCTCCGGCGAGCCCGAGCGCGGCGGCGAACTCCGGCGAGCGTCGGGATTTCGCTGTGGTGGGTCAAAATGGAAGCGGCCGGTGCCGTTCGAACCGCCGTGGAGTGCCGCATCCAATGGCGGTGGTCTCGCGACCTGAGACAGCCGGAGTCGACCGCGGCGACGACGGCGGGCGGCGGCGATCTCGGGTGGTGCTCGGTCTCGTTGCTACGGCGCGCGCGTGAGCAAAAGAAGCGGCTAGAGAGGATCTACGCGGCACGGTGAAGCTAACGGGCACTGCCGCGTGACCAAATGGTCACCGGAAGCTCGCCGACGACGAGCTCCCGCGGCGATGAGCTCGGCCAAGGTTAATGTGCTCGTTAGAGCTAGCACGCGACGGCACAAATAGAGGGGGGAGAAGCAGCAGCTTACAGCGGTCCTGCAGAGGTGCTTAGCAGGCTCGGGGGAGGCCGGTGGTGGCAGATCGGCGGCGGCGATCCACGGCGTCCGAGAGGGGAGGACGGGGTCGTAGCGCTCGCTGCAGAGCTTCCCGTCGTCGTCCAGTGGCACGGGGAGGGGTAGCGGACGGCGGCGGAGCGATCCGGCACGGTGGCGAGGCGCAGGGGCTATGGTGGCCGCGAGTTCAACGGATGGCATCCATGGCGGCGCTCAGACGTCGATGCAATCGAGAGAGAGAGAGAGGGCAAGAGGGGGAGCTGAGAGGCTAGGGTTTCGCGGGGGAGAGAGAGGGAGCCCGGGGTGGCCTTATCCACGAGAGGGAGCCGCGGATGCTCGACAGCGCGCATCCGGCGCCGTGGACGGCCAGGGTGTGCTCGGCCTCTCTGGCGCGGCGGGAGGTTAGGGAAAGGCCGACCCAAATGGGCCGGGCCACACTGTTGGCTCGAGTGGGCCAAGTGCACAGTGCACTTTTCCCATTTTCCTTTTCTTTTTCTTCTGCTTTATTCTTTTCTCTCATTTGAAAAATGTTTAGCCACCATGTGACTTTTGTAAAATATGTGAATTGGCCCAATAATTACTGTGCAATATTTACCACTGCCAGAAAGAGGTTTGGTGACAAAATGATTTCATTTGAATTTTGGATTAAATGAAATGGATTAATTAGTGCTGTTTTGGTACTGTTTCATGATGCTAGAGTCATTTAAATAATTCAATTAATGTTATTATATTTTTATAACTACCTTGGGAATATTTGCAATATTATGAACTATTTAGTTGCTGGATTTGAACAACTTTTAAATTCACTTTAAATTTGAACTCTCAATTTGAATTTGGAATTTGAAATGAGATATGATCCAAATGATGATCAAGCACTGTTAAGCATGATGACTTGGCATGATTAAGAGGTGATCACTGTGCTTAATACATGGGGATGTCACATTCATTCTCATCTGAACTCTGCTTTTACTCTGCTTCGGCACGCGCCACTGCAGCTCAATCATAACAGACCTTTCATTTTGATACATCCAATCTCCATTTTTCTGCCAAGCTTTCCCCGGAACATCATCACGTCCACAACATAGATCCATTACCCAATTCATCTTGTACCACATGTCAGTAGTGACGGTGAAATTCGTGGAGTTATCAGACACATCTTTGTTTATTGACACAACTATGTGACCTTGAATGATGATTCCATGGAAATCTTTATTATTGAACCATTCCACGGCATGCTGATCCTCGTAGGTGACTGTTGGTTGTTGCATCACCCATTGGTTCATCGGCAACTTTGTCCTTGTATATCCAAATTTTGGTTGCCCAGTCCTTCTGTCCTTTTGTTGAGATTTCACGAGCAGAAGTGAAAATTTCATCATGAAACCAAATTAAAAAAGGGCTTACAAGAATTATTAAATATTTTGCATGCGGTCGCCAAAATGTTACCTTATAGTATCCATACCTTTAGTAACCCAATGGTATCAAAATATTCATCCAACATGGTCTCATCAGTTCCAGGAGGTTGATTGCATACATAAATAGAACCATTTAGGGGTCCTCTGGACATATATCCACCAATCTGTAACACAAGAAAAGCCTAGTTGTAGATCATACATATCATTGTTCAAAGCATTTTGTTCAAAACAATATCAAAAGCAGACAAGTGCAACTTGCAAAACATATCAGGATGGGTAATAAAATAGGGATAAGATAAAAAGTAGGACAAACCATTGATTAATGCATCATAATTTTACAAAAATAAACCCGCACTAGTAGAAAACAGGCCTTTCGTCCGGAGCATTAGTCCCGGTCGGGTTTTGGACCGGGACTAATGTGACCACTAGTCCCGGTTCCAACGGCTAGGCTTTAGTCCCGGTTCATTTGTGACCTCTAGTTCCGGTTGGTGTTACCAACCAGGACTAAAGGGGTGGTGGCAGGCTGGCGTTAGGCTGGGGCCCCTGCGAGCCCCTTTAGTCCCGGTTGGTATCACCAACCGGGACTAGAGATGGACCTTTAGTCCCGGTTGGTATCACCAACCGGGACTAAAGATATCACTATATATAGTGCTTCGTCCAGCCCGAGCCCAAGCTCTCCTTTCTCTGTTTTCTCCTTTCTCTCCTCTGTTCTCTTCCCCTTGCTCGAGCTCATCCTCCATTTTTGCCAAGATTTGAGGCACCCCATCTATCCAAGTGTTCACAAAGGTTAGCAACTTTGTCCTTTCGTCTCTCATTGCTAGATTAGCTCGTGCAATGCTCTATAAGTATAGTGATTTGTGGGTTTTAGTTTGGGAGTAATTATGTGGGAATTTATTTGATTTATATGCAATTTGAGCTCAAATTAATTTCCTAGTTTGCATATGTGTAGGTGTGGTTTACTTAGTGCCTTCCCGTCCCCGTCCTAACCACCGTCGATCGCCCGCACCGTCCCGTCGCCGGCACCACCTTGGTGAGCATCTTGTTCTTATCCTTTTTTAAAAAAAAATTCTTATTTGTATGATTTAGATAGTTACTTGTATAATTTTCTTACTTGTATGATTGTTTGTTATACATAGTGCCATGGTTTTGATATCCATCCCCGTCGGCCCTCGTCCGGTTTATGATTCGGATGTGGTATATTCTCTTTTATAACTATTTGTTGCATTTCGTGTTTATGACAATTATGCCCATCAAGTTGACATAGATATCTTTATCTAGGAGGTATGTGAACCGGAAATTGCAACCGACCCTCTTGTCGAGAAGTTAAATTTAGTTGAAAAAGAAAACGAGTATTTGAAAGAAAAATTGAAAAGAATTGAAGAAGAGAAGATGAAATTGGAGTTGTATGTTGCCGATGTCGTCGATGATCACAAGATCAAGATGGATGCAATGCGCTTGAAGATTAGAAAGATTAGAAAGCCGTTAATAAAGAGGCTTGGTATCATTATGCTGTTGGATCAATTATTACCTTAGTTGCGATTTTGATCGCATTTGTTGTTGCATTTAAATGCTTTAGCTAGATAGTTTTATGTTGTTTTATGAGAATAAGTGTGTATGAACTTTATGTATGAACTTGTATTAATTTGGTCTTTTTGGTGTTGTGTAATGAAGATGAGTCGGCAATGGATGTACGATGACCGACACTCTCCCCAGTTCATTAATGGCGTGCATAGTTTTCTGCGTGCGGCTGAGGCAAACAAGCGGAATGGTTTTATGTGTTGTCCATGTGGTGTCTGTAAGAATGATAGGAATTACTCTAGCTCAAAAGTTATTCACGTCCACCTGTTTACGTCCGGTTTCATGTCCGGCTATAATTGTTGGACCAAGCACGAAGAAAGAGGGGTTCTAATGGAAGAGAATGAAGAAGAAGAGGATGATGACAACTATCCTGGGTTCCCTGAATACGATGGTACTACAATGGGGGAAGAGAATGAAGAAGAAGAAGCTGAAGAAGAGGCATCAGATGAGCCCGCTGATGATCTTGGTCGGGCCATTGCTGATGCAAAGAGAAACTGCGAAAGTGAAAAGGAGAAGTTGAAGTTGCAGCGCATGTTAGAGGATCACAAAAAATTGTTGTACCCAAATTGCGAAGATGACAAGAAAAAGCTGGGTACCACACTGGAATTGCTGCAATGGAAAGCAGAGAATGGTGTATCTGACAAGGGATTTGAAAAGTTGCTGAAAATGTTAAAGAAGATGCTTCCAAAGGACAACGAATTGCCCGACAGTACGTACGAAGCAAAGAAGGCTGTCTGCCCTATAGGATTAGAGGTGCAGAAGATACATGCATGCCCTAATGACTGCATCCTCTACCGTGGTGAGGAGTACGAGAATTTGAATGCATGCCCGGTATGCGGTGCATTGCGCTATAAGATCAGCCGCGATGACCCTGGTGATGATGTTGAGGGCGAGCGCCCCAGGAAGAGGATTCCTGCCAAGGTGATGTGGTATGCTCCTATAATACCACGGTTGAAACGTTTGTTCCAAAACAAAGAGCATGCCAAGTTGTTGCGATGGCACAAAGAAGACCGTAAGAAAGACGGGAAGTTGAGAGTACCCGCTGATGGGTCGCAGTGGAGAAAAATCGAGAGAAAGTGGCCGGAGTTTGCAGGTGACGCAAGGAACTTATGGTTTGGTATAAGTGCAGATGGCATTAATCCTTTTGGGGAGCAGAGCAGCAATCATAGCACCTGGCCTGTGACTCTATGTATCTATAACCTTCCTCCTTGGTTGTGCATGAAGCGGAAGTTCATTATGATGCCAGTGCTCATCCAAGGCCCTAAGCAACCTGGCAACGACATTGATGTGTACCTAAGGCCATTAGTTGAAGAACTTTTACAGCCGTGGGACATAAAAGGTGTACGTGTGTGGGATGAGCACAAACAACAGGAATTTGACCTACGAGCGTTGCTGTTTGTAACCATCAATGATTGGCCTGCTCTTAGTAACCTTTCAGGACAGATAAACAAGGGATACCACGCATGCACACACTATTTAGATGAGACCGAAAGTATATATTTGGATAAATGTAAGAAGAATGTGTACCTGGGACATCGTCGATTTCTTCCCATCAAGCATCTCTTAAGAAAGAAAGGCAAGCATTTCAAAGGTGAGGCAGATCACCGGAAGAAGCCTGACCACCGTACTGGTGATCATATACTTGATATGGTCAAGGATTTAAAAGTAATCTTTGGAAAGGGTCCTGGCGGACAATCTGTTCCGAATGACGCTGACGGACACGCACCCATGTGGAAGAAGAAATCTATATTTTGGGAGCTACCCTATTGGAAAGTCCTAGAGGTCCGCTCTGCAATCGACGTGATGCACGTGACGAAGAATCTTTGCGTGAACCTGCTAGGCTTCTTGGGCGTGTATGGGAAGACAAAAGATACACCGGAGGCACGGGAGGACCAGCAACGTATGCACGAAAAAGACGGCATGCATCCAAAGCAGTATCAAGGTCCTGCCAGCTACGCTCTTACCAAAGAAGAGAAGGAAATCTTCTTTGAATGCCTGCTGAGTATGAAGGTCCTGTCTGGCTTCTCGTCGAATATAAAGGGAATAATAAATATGGCAGAGAAAAAATTCCAAAACCTAAAGTCTCATGACTGCAACGTGATTATGACGCAATTACTTCCGGTTGCATTGAGGGGGCTTCTACCGGAAAATGTTCGATTAGCCATTGTGAAGCTATGTGCATTCCTCAATGCAATTTCCCAGAAGGTAATCGATCCAGAAATCCTACCAAGGTTACAGAATGATTTGGTGCAATGTCTTGTCAGTTTCGAGTTGGTGTTCCCACCATCCTTCTTTAATATCATGACGCACGTCCTAGTTCACCTAGTCGAAGAGATTGCCATTCTGGGTCCTGTATTTCTACACAATATGTTCCCCTTTGAGAGGTTCATGGGAGTCTTAAAGAAATATGTTCGTAATCGTGCTAGGCCAGAAGGAAGCATCTCCAAGGGCCATGAAACAAAGGAGGTTATTGAGTTTTGTGTTGACTTTATTCCTGACCTTAAGCCGATTGGTGTTCCTGAATCGTGGCATGAGGGGAGACTGAGTGGAAAAGGCACGCTAGGAAAGGATTCAGTAATATGTAGGGACGGGCATTCTTGGGCCCAAGCACACTACACAGTTCTACAAAATTCCACCTTGGTGGCTTCGTATATCGAGGAACACATGGATATTGTACGCTCCAAGAACCCGGAGCAGTCTGACCCCTAGATTAAACGTACACACATGGCGACTTTTGGCGGTTGGTTGCAAACACATCTCATGAATGACGACAGTGTTGGAGATGAGCTGTACTTGTTGGCCAAGTCACCATCTTCGACTATATTGACTTTCAAAGGGTACGAGATTAATGGGAATACATTTTACACGATCGCCCAAGATAAAAAGAGCACCAACCAAAACAGTGGTGTCCGCTTTGATGCAACAAACACCAATAGGGAAAAGGACACATATTATGGTTACATAGAGGAGATATGGGAACTTGACTATGGACGTGAGTTTAAGGTCCCTTTGTTTCGGTGCAAATGGGTCAATCTGACAGGAGGCGGGGTAAATGTAGACCCGCAGTACAGAATGACAAC
This sequence comes from Elymus sibiricus, assembly GCA_039707655.1. Classification (NCBI taxonomy): domain Eukaryota; kingdom Viridiplantae; phylum Streptophyta; class Magnoliopsida; order Poales; family Poaceae; genus Elymus; species Elymus sibiricus. The sequence goes on along the minus strand of CM077674.1, from coordinate 11,807,081 downwards.
AGTGGATCTCAACAATCTTGGGTACACAGACGAACCATTCGTCCTAGCCAATGATGTGGCGCAGGTTTCTATGTGAAGGACATGTCTACCAAACCGAGAAAAAGGAAAGATAAGGAAGCGAATACATCATACGGTGAGCCAAAGCGCCACATAGTTCTTTCAGGGAAAAGAAACATCGTGGGAGTGGAGGACAAGACAGACATGTCAGAACATTATGAAAAGTTTCATGAAATTCCTCCCTTCACAGTGAAGACTGACCCAAGCATCCTGTTAAATGATGAAGATTGTCCATGGTTACGGCGCAAAGGGACACATGGGAAGAAAAGGTTTTATACCCCAAGATCCCACTCTCGGATGTGATCGGCTTCACCGTCATCACTTTCTTCTCTAGTGAGTAGCCGAGATAGGCCAGTTTGTACACGAAGTGCATCCAGTTGTTGCCGTAACCCTCTCAACTTTTTAGCACATGCTATGTGGGTGAAATGATGATACCATGCCAAGTTTCAACTTTTTCAGAGTTCATTTGTAGTGCTTTTCAATTTCAGGGTCATTTAGCTCAAAAAAATCATTAAATGCATGAAAAATAACAAATGAAGTTAGAAAGGGTTGAAATTTGAGGATGTGTCTTTGAATGGTGCATATTGAATGCACAAAAAGTCTGGAGTTGAAATAAGTTTAAAAAAATGAAATGCCTTTGTAACAGATGAGTTTTCGTCCGAAACCTTGATACTTCGAAGGAGATGGTCCTGTTTGTACACGAAGTGCATCCAGTTTTTGCCGTAACCCTCTCAACTTTTTAGCACATGCTATGTGGGTGAAATGATGATACCATGCAAAGTTTCAACCTTTTCAGAGTTCATTTGTAGTGCTTTTCAATTTCAGGGTCATTTAGCTCAAAAAAATCATTAAATGCATGAAAAATAGCAAATGAAGTTAGAAAGGGTTGAAATTTGAGGATGTGGCTTTGAATGGTGCATATTGAATGCACAAAAAGTCTGGAGTTGAAATAATTTAAAAAAAAAGAAATGCCTTTGTAACAGATGAGTTTTCTTCCGAAACCTTGATACTTCGAAGGAGATGGTCCAGTTTGTACACGAAGTGCATCCAGTTTTTGCCGTAACCCTCTCAACTTTTTAGCACATGCTATGTGGGTAAAATGATGAAACCATGGCAAGTTTCAACCTTTTCAGAGTTCATTTGTAGTGCTTTTCAATTTCAGGGTCATTTAGCTCAAAAAAATCATTAAATGCATGAAAAATAGCAAATGAAGTTAGAAAGGGTTGAAATTTGAGGATGTGGCTTTGAATGGTGCATATTAAATGCACAAAAAGTCTGAAGTTGAAATAAGTTTAAAAAAATGAAATGCCTTTGTAACAGATGAGTTTCCTATTCACAAACTAGTGATTCACACAAATTTCAAAGAATTCAAATTTAAACTATTCAAATTTGAAAACTACTGGCACTAGCGAAAAGTTTATAATTTTTGTGACATAAAGCAAAAAGATTCACTCAAAAACTCTAAATATTGCCTGTTAATTAGTAGAAACAAAAGTAAAAAATAAAGCAAAAAACAAAAACAGAAAACATGAAAAACACCTTTAGTCCCGGTTGCTACCACCAACCGGGACTAAAGGTCCTTCTCCCGCCCGTAATTTGGACCGCCGAAAACAGACCTTTAGTCCCGGTTGATGGTGGCAACCGGGACTAAAGGGTAGGCCTTTAGTCCTGGTGCGTGGCACCAACCGGGACTAAAGACCCTTTAGTCCCGGTTGGTGCCACGAACCGGGACTAAAGGCGTCGGGATATAAGTGGCGTCCCGGGGCCAGCCACCGCCCGGGAGGACAGATCGAACCACCACGCCGCCGCCCAGATCGACGCCGCCATGCTGCCTGATTTCTCCGCCACGGTCGCCATCGTCCGGCCGTCCCCGAGCCTCGCCGCCCTGTCCACTTGCTCCGCCCACGTCTGCTACGCCGCCTGCAGCCACGAGCCCCTGCATTGCCAGATCGCCGTCGGCTTCAACCTCGGGACCCGACGCCGTTCGCCGTCGATTCCGGCGTCGTCGAGCCTCCCCCGAGTCCACGTCGCACCTCTGCAGGCTCCCGGTGAGCACCCGCGACGATCCCCTCGCTTCCCTGCCCCTCTCCGTGCCCCTAGCCGCCGCTGCCACAGTGGCCGAAGCTCGCCGCTGCCTCCCTTGGTCGCCGGCGTTGGCTGCCACAGTGACCTGCTGACTCAGCACACCACTGGCCCCACTGTCAGCCTCTGTGGCACACTGCTGTGTACATTTTCTGTGTACACTTAGCAATTAACATTAAATGATTTTCGAATTAAACTTTAGAAATTCTTATAAAATAAACCGTAACTTGGATGAAAATAATTTATATATGAAAATTGCTCAGAAAAGTATGACGAATCAGAATATGCAATCTGTTCATCTGTCACATGCCCCTAGCATGCTGAACATGGAACCGTCCCCCTCTTTTCATCTGTCCGGAAAATGCCCCTAGACCCCTAGACCGATAGACTCTGAGACCGATGCTTCCTCTGTGATCGACTACGTCACCGACGACCTGATGTTAGTATTTAATGAATAAACTTTGTTTTACACTTGCAGAAAAACTGCTAAGTTTTAAACTGACTGTTATAAAACTTGTCAACTTTGCATGATGTTTGCTCTGTACTTGTGTAAGTTTTTTAGGGTTTGCTAAATTGGTTAGTGCTAGTACTTGTTAAATTCCAAATCTTGTTAATTGGCTCTGTACTTGTGTAATTTTTAGTGGCAGTAATTTCTCTAGGGTTTGCTAAATTGGTTCCATATGTTGTATAAAATGTTTTAGATGTATACAAAAATGTACAATGTGTATGAATAAAAATTGGTATTAAAACATATATTATAAAAAATGTGAATCATGTATTTGATAGGTGTATAAAAAATATAGACATGTGGTGAGAGAAAAAAAGAAAAATATAGAAATCGTGTATTTGTTTTCATAGGAATTTGTTCTCGGCGACGATGCCCGGCCCGCATCCTCGTCGTCGACTCGGCGGCGACAACCAGTTTGAGAGGCGCCATGTCCGGGACTGGGCTCCGCCGGGCTGGCACTGGGAGGTGCTACCTTCCGTGGCGCGCAACTTGGTGAGGAATCGGGCTCCCGTCGTCGACCCGGAGCTTCTTTGGTGGCGGTCGCGTGGGCCACTATCGGTGCGGAGGCAGCCGGCCCCCGAGGAGGTGGTACGTCGCCGTGTCAGGGAGGAGGACGAGCACGTCCGTCGCTACATGGTTGCGTTGGACGTCAGGTTCTCCAATACCTGGCAGGTTCTTCAGGGATCTCACCCGAGCTATGATCCTGTGATGGTTCCTTCTCTTTGGGTGTCCACTGCCCGCGCCTCAGGAACCGCGAGTCAACTGGATTATTCGATAATAATCGAGCTGTATTAGTGATGTTATATGATAATATTCGAGATGTATTAGTGATAATATTCGATGATGCATTAACTGGATTATTCGAAATGTATTAGTTTTTGCTTATTGAATGCATTCTAATTTGAATACTAAATTGTTTTATCTTTCTTCTGGATTAGTTAAGCTATGGACTATAGCAACAGAGACGACCATGATCAAGAGGATATCATGTTCGACATGATACGCTCCCAAAACCCAGAGATTGAACCAGATGACGGCTCACAATATCTGAACGAGTCCGGTGAGGGAATTGAGGAAGAACCAATAGACGAAGGGCACACAAACAATGATGGCGAAGGAAATGTTCTCAATTAACAAAGTCCGTCGAGGTATATATATATATATACAGCCCATCTATTCTGCCAACACTTCAGAACTGCACGCCGAATGCGAGTACACTACACTTTCTGAAGCAAGCGCACTGCAGTACCGAGACGAGTGAACTTCTCGTCGAAAAAATTGTACGCGGTGTTTTTTCGGTACTGTTTTTGATTCAATTTTTAAATCGTTTGTCGGAATGAGGCATGTAATATACCGTTGGAAAGCTATGGATTAGGCACAACTTCGCCATGTTGAATTTTTTTTGAGATTCCTCACGGTTTAGAAGCAGTTCCGAAAACGGTGGGCGCCCGACGAGTGGCAGCGAGCGTTTTTTCGCGTTTTTTCACAAACCGCTAGTCGGAATGAAGCAAATGATACGTCGTTGGAAAGATATCGTCGGGGCGCAACTTTTTCATATATATTACTTTCTCTAATTCCTTACGGTTTAAGAGCAGTTTCAAAATTACTCAAACACGGAAATTCTATTTTTTCAATTTTTTTCATTTTTTCGGTACTGTTTTCGCTCCAGTTTTTTAACCATTTGTCGAAACGAGGCGTGTGATACACCGTTGGAGAGCTATGGAAGAGGCGCAACTTTCATATGTAGAAATTATTTTGAGATTCCTTACGGTTTTAATTTAATTTTGAAAATGGTGCGGCGGACGACGAGTGGCAGCGGACGTTTTTTCGTGATTTTTTCCAAACCGCTCGTCGGATTGATGCAATGATACGCCGTTGGAAAGATATCGACGAGGCGCAACTTTTTCATGTAGAACACTCTCTCTAATTCCTTTCGGTTTATGAGCAGTTTTGATTTTACTGAAATGTGGACACTCTGTTTTTCGCGACAGCAAAATCGACAAGTGAACTTCCTCATACAGAAAACCGCACTGCTTCATACTAAAAGCCGCACTGCATCAGACGGGCAAGCGAGCTGCTTGATTATCTTTTTGTCGGACGTAATTTTTCCCAGGAGAGGAAGTGAACTAAGCTTCAATTCGGGCGTAAGTGAACCGCAACACTATCGAGTAGTGAACCGCATTACTTTTATTTGCCGTTTCCGTCACATTTTTCTCACACTTACGAGATGAACAGCATCAGAACGCGAACCACACTGCTTCAGATGAAGACCGCACTGCATCAAACGGGCAAGTGAACCGCATATTTTTTTATTTTTTCTAGCTTTTTAAATTTTGCATGAGGACTACATGATCGAGGCTAGAGAACTGCATTGTTCGGTCGGAGAAAGCGAACCGCAAGGCAGAAATAAAAGGAAGCGAACTTGTTGCAATGTTATTTTCATTTCTGGATCTGCATTTTTTCGCATGTTACTTTTCTCAAAACAAAAAGAACTGCATAGGACAGAGGAGTGAACCTCTCAAAAAAACAAAAATTCTCTGTACCAGGACAAACTGAGCTGGATTTTTCATGGGGGTGCAGTCCACTTTGTCTCCTGCCGCCGACATACAACACCGATGTTTCTGCACTGCACGAACACACATGCCGCACTGCACGGGAAGTACCCGCCGAACCGCTCGCCAAAGTGAGTGAACTGCAAAATTACTCCCAAAAAAATCACCGCTATACTGCCAATATTGAGCTGCATAAACATCGGTGTTGGAGCTAATGTTTTTCTAGAAAAGAACTGAACCGCGGGCATGGACAAAATGAGCTGCACAGTGCACACATATGAAACGAGAAAAGGGAGTCCGGATGAAAAATGTGAGGCCTGGAAACTAGTACAAACAACCCTGTAAACAAAAAGCAAAATACAATTGGGCCGGGGTGGCGCTGCTCTGGCGTTCGAGCACATGACGCGCTATCCTGCAGGACTGCGCGAACGGCGGCGGCCTGCACCGACGCGCTTGCCATACTGCACGCGTAGACGCCGTGAACTGCGAGGTGGTTTCACCGCCATGCCACGGCTGGGTGTGAGCACGGGTGCACGATGGCGGCGCCTCATAGGTAGCATAAGAAGCTTCACCATGGGACCATGATCCCGGAGCCGCGGCATGGGTGAGCAGGGGGTGAGCATTGGAGCTCGTCGGCGTCGGGGAATAGGACCACACCTCCGAGATGGGCGGATCCAGCCAGGGGAAGGGGAGGCCCGTTTGGGAAGGAGAAATCAAGGAAGCGCAGGGGGAGGGTGATCCACGATTGAAGAAGGTGGTAGGTGGCCGGGGGCGACCGAATCCGGCGCGGTAGGCAGTTGCTGGCGGCGCGGTGGCCCCGCGGCGGCCGGATCTCGCGCAACGGCGTGGGCCGGGTGGGAGGAGGAGGAAGGCGGTCGCGCCGCAGATCGACGGCGGCCACGCGCGGGAGGACGGCGACGGGCGGATCCGGTTGCTGGACGATGAGGGGGCAGGTGGTCCGAAGAGGGAAGGTGTTTGGAGAGAGTACGGCGGCGCGGGGAGGAGCTGCGGCGGCCGCTGGGAGGGAGATGGTGCGGCGGCCGCTGGGAGGGGGAGGTGGTGCGCGGCGACTGGGGGGAGGTGGTGGGAAGAGGGGAGGGGAGTGGGGTACGGGCTGGGTGGGTGGTGGTGGGCGCGGGGTAGGTTGGGGTTGGGGCCGCCGCCGCGGGTGGAGCATGGATGTAGTCCACGGAAGAAGAAGGTGGTGGTCGGGGGTTAGTGGGGTAGTGGGCTGGGCGGGTGTTGGCAGAATAAGCCCAAATATATATAAGGCCTCTGGTGATCATTACATGTATTAATTGATTTGTATATATATATATTAACGAATCTTTCTTCTTTTAGCCCTCCGGATCGGGCAAATCTTCTACAAGGGTAGTACGAGGCCCGGCCAAAAAGTTGCTCGATGGCATAAAGTACAACATCGATGAAATCAAAGAAGATGGCGAACCGATTGCTCCTAAAAAGAATGCGGACAAATTTATACGTCAATGCGGAGTTATTGTTAGGGACCAAATCCCGATCACCGTTCAAGAATGGAATAAGCCAAAGGAAGATCGAGGAGTTAGTTTTGTCGACGAAAAAGCAAAAAATCTGCTTTGGGATAAGCCAAAGGAAGATCGAGAAATTTTATTATATATGCATAACGTGTACAGTATGTAGTAGCGTAAAATATGTTTGAAATGAAAAAGAATTAAATGGAAAACACAAAATGAAAAGGAAAAATAAACAATAAACCCTAAACCCCTAAACCTCTAAACCTTTAGTCCCGGTTGGTGTCACCAACCGGGACTAAAGGTCCCCAACCCCCGGCGCGCGCTGCCGGCCACGTGGCAGGGATTTAGTCCCGGGTCGTGGCCAACCGAGACTAAAGGGTGGGGGCCTTTAGTCCCGATTTATTAGTCCTGATTGGTGAACCGGGACTAAAGGCCCTTCCCAACCGGGACTAAAGGCCTGTTTTCTACTAGTGCCGGAAGGTGATGTCCATTGGTTCAATATGATGTTGTTGATATTTTATACATAAATAGAGTGATAGCTAGATTACCTTTCATTATTTTGCAACATGAAATTGAGAGCTAGTTTGCATAAAATGGGATAAAATATAAAGGCATTCTTAGTTGACTATTAAAAAAAATCTCGGTTTGCGATATTATAGCATTTCTGCAGAAAACATTGAGAATAATCAAGTTTTCTTTTTCTGAGAACAAGAACGAGGAATTATTATCCCATATGCCTTCTTTTCGTTCAATTACTCCCTATCGAGTTCTTCATTCCATTTCTGTTTGTGATGCAATGATAAGGTAAACTAAATTGAGTGGTGTCAAGAAGAACAACAAAGAACAAGAAATCTTTCTAGTTTGTAGTCCTTTTCTCCATATCTTCACTTGAAATCTCGGGGCAAGATTCACGTTGAGTGGTGTCGTATTGTATACTTTTTATATTTAGAGGCACTGGAAGCTTATGCTGTAATTTTTTATATATTTATAGTAAACTTTTTTACTTATTTATAACATTTTTTGTCAGGATAAAATTTCAGTGAGTATATACATTAACATACTTAGCTTTATTCGCATAGAGGTGTAGCTAAATATTAATATACGATATTCTAAGTACAATTCTAACATTTAACATTGCTAGTACATTTTTGCCCAAAATTTAGCCATATTGTGCGGCAAAATGTAGTGTGTAATTTTTTCTTAATTATTTTTATATTAGTTGAAAAGCATCCATTCCATTTAGTCTATTTTATTTAAAAATAAACATCAAATATAAAATCACATTCTTCAATGGGTTAATATGTATAACTCAATGTATTAGTGTAGTTGCATGCGCTGAGATCCAACTTTTAAATATCTAGACCGAGAGCTCCAAGTGTACATTGTCTAACAAATATCTTGATAAGAAATTCTTGAGTGGATGTCTGTCACAAATATTTATCGGAAAGAGTAGCAGCTCATTAGTTTTGAGGAAGCTAGAGACTTATAATGGTGCTAGCTTAGCAGTGCATCACGTACGAGATGATTGCTGAATTAGAAGGGGGGGAAACAAAAATGGGTCTTGTCTTAGCTAGGAGATCATCTCCTTGATCTCCTAGCAGAGAAGATATGTAATACACACCATCATTCAATGTCATCTCTTGCGACATAAGTTTTAGTTTGGTTTAGTCGCCGGTAATTTGACCATGTAAACATCAATTATAGGAGATAACACTAACAGATGATTCAACGTAAAACATATTTTCTTAATCTTCTCAAGACGACACGCATTGCATAAGAAAAGACTATATTAACACATTACAAAAGCAAATGCTCACATACAGACAACTCTATGAATGCATGCACACACAACTTATGCTATGAGCACCTTCGAGATATTGAGTCGGCAAAACATCTTGACATTGACGAAGTCGCCACAATCGCCTTCATAGTCAACGGGAACGTCTCGTCCCACTCTGGTCCCGGCGTCCATGGACCCGCATTCTCTAATTTTCTTGGTCTTCCGGTGTCCTCTAACGGCACGGTTTTGGCCCCGACACACCGGCTGCTGCGCCCCTTCCAGCACCTTCGGTTCGTCCATGTTCTGGTGGCACCGCCCCCGGCAGCACGGATCTGCGTTCCCTTCCGGCTCTGGATTGCCGGCGGTGCTGGCCACCATCCTTCCATCCATGTCGGCTCTCTACCCCGCTGCCTCTTCGACCCTGTCCACCTACACGCCATGTTAGTTCCAAAGTTCGCGTTTTTCGTCCGCCGCTTCGGATAATGCGAAGTATTTTCCATTGGGGGCGAATGGGACATTGGGGCTCTAGCCCCGATGGCACACCAGTTGCTCGTGAAGCTAGCTAGAGCCATGAGCACCGCCCGCGCAAGACCCCGCGCCTAGCTGCACAGTCAACCAGAAGACTACCAAGCAATTACTGAGAACATCATATTGATCCAGAAGCAAACACACTAAGTCGGATGACGTGTATCTATGTTCGAGCTTTGACAAGGGTTTGGCCTTGCAAAGATACCCTACTCCTCGCCCAATGAGTATGCTAGAAGCATCGGAGACGACCAAGCGACACCAACCCACAAGCATCCTCTGGCTAAGCCGGACATGGATATCGACGTCAAGATGAACTCTGAGAGGAGACGGATGTACTACATCACCTTAAACAACCAGGATAGGGAGAGGCACCCCGCTGACCCGGAGGAGGGCCAACAATGTCTTTGACAACAACGTGAGCACGCACGTCACCGTTGGATTACACCATGCACGACGCACACACACAGACCTATTGTGAGCCCATGCGGCTATGAGCTATCGTAAGCAATAAACCATGGAGTACTATGGCTACGAGTTTATACAACAAGACCATTCTCGAGACAAAACTCGGAGATGGGCATGACTCTGCTAATCCATGGTAGTAGTAGCGGAGCCAGGAAGAGCCGACGGCCCAGACCGGCCTTACTTCTAATGGGCGCTACATCGGGCTACAATGCAACAATATGCTATAGTGAACGAATGCTTTGTCTGCCATGTCCCATGCAGCTGCCTGGGCTTAATGCCGCCCCTGCATGGCCGGATGCCTATATAAGGAGACCGGGGGCCACGACATGGAGGAGATACAATCATGCAACACACCGCCATGGAGCAACTTGCAACAACGAGACATGAGCACATCGATGCCATCGATCCTAGTTTAGATCCCCTCTAGATTGGTCCATAATCCTTATACTACAAGAGGTGAAGACATGACGTAGGGCTTTTCCGATCATGGGGGCTGAACCTGGGTAAATCGTGTCGCATTTTTCTTTATCTTCCTACAAGGGTATCAAAACGATCCCTTCATTGCAAACTCATCACCTAAATATGTATGTATACCTCCGTATGCAAGATCAGTGACTAATGAATCATCAACAATCGGTGTCCACGGCAGGGCAACGAGCCGATTTCGTCAAAATGACTTCACCAACAACTCAAGATTCACCAGCCTTGAAAAGCAACATGGCGTCCCCGATCATGGCAATCGAGGCCTACTTGGGGGCAAACCGCCCAAATCCCAATGCATCGGTAACTAGCCATGATGAGACCAAGAAGATCGTTCTTGATCTAGCCAACTCGACAATGTTCACCCGTATCGGGGCAAACTTGGACCCAGGCGAGCAAATATCGACATCTTCACCTCGCATCCTTTTGACATACCAGGAATCCTCAAGCACTGCCTGGCTATCAGGATGCAAAACTAGTCAAGCAAAAGCTTTGCCAGTTCCGACGGGATTACGTCAAGGTGGTCGGAGTAGAGGTCAACCTTGAGGCATGCAGTATCCAGATTGTGAATGTCAGAAATCGGACTCCTCCCAGCGGTCTTTCCCTCTTTCCAAGAAAATGAGAGGTGGAATCCTACTCGTACAAGCCCGACAGGCGACCTATACATTGAGGGGTAGGGCTTCACAATTGTACACATCTATTCTCTCTGGAGATCTGAATGAATAATAAAGAGAAGAGACATACCGCACATCTCGTGTCTATTACGTGTCTACTTTTCGCATGTGTTCCACCATAGTCTTGACACATTATCAGCACGAAGCTCTTCGTAACGCACGACCAAGAGCAAGGCACAGGAGCTCGGCACCCCACCCTCCCTAGCGCCGACCCCCACCACCTCGGCGGCAAGTTCTACTGCGCCAAGTCCCTCCAGTCAAGTTGATCGAGTACACTACATCAATGATTTTCACGGCTACGAACCTTCCTGCATCAAACTTCGTGGAATTGAAGGTACAAGATCATCATCATGATCGTTACTGATCAATTCCCCCTTCGCCTCTAGATCAATTTTTTTGTCAAAAAAATTCCACGACTCGTTTGATTCTCATTTTCTTCTATACATGACCCGACAGATACAATTTCCCCCCTAGTCATTTGGCAGACGCCGGTCTAAGGTTGATGGGTGGCAAATAGTGTGGTGATTGTTTATTGTATCAGAAAGAAATGGCGGTATGCACCTGCCAGTCCATCTGCATATGCACACATACATGTACACAATGTGTCGGCACGCACATCGCACGATCTGCGTAAAAAATATCAGCAGATCGGCGCCGAAGTCATCAACGACGACCCCAACTTTGACTAGATCGGATTGGATCCAACCTATCAAAAAACATGAATACTTTCAGACGCTATCTAACTAGGGTACAACTCGTCTATTTATGGAATATATGGTCTGCAGGAATCCGGCACCCGTACCAACATAGGATACTTTGCTTAGTCGAGAGTCCTCAGGACCAACTCAGATGACGGGCAGGACTCTGCCAAGCCATGGCAGGATGCCTATATAAGGAGGCCGGAGGCCACGGCATGAATGAGAAGCAATCATGCAGCACAACCAAGGAGCAAGTCGCAACAGCGAGACATGAGCACATTGATATCATCGAGCCTAGTTTAGATGTCCTCCAGATTAAAGTACAATCCTTGAGATATAATATATAGTACAAGAGCAGAATTCAGGACATAGGCCTTTTACTCATCACGGGTCAAGATCCGCTCGTTGCACACTCAACACCCGAATCTGTACATACAACCCTGTATATAGGATAGGTGACTGACGGATCATCGACAACTGCTAGGTAGCTTTATTTGCACTTACTAACTAATTAACTGGAATGTCCGTCTGTTAATTCGCAAGGTTTTGGGATCTTTTTTTGTAAGTTGAAATCCGGTGCAGCTACTGCGTACCTCTACATCCCAGATTGTAAATTTATATTTATATAATCCTGTGATTGCCTATTGTAACTTTTTTTTCTGTCGGTGTGCTACAGAAACTGACAAAGAGCTGGGTCATAATGTAAATGATGCACATGCTAACAAACACAAGTTTCAAACACAACAACTAGTACAAACTAAGAACTCAGACTGCGAGGTTAATAAGTAGAAGAGGAATTGTCGGGAAAAAATTAAGGAGATGAGGTACCAACCAGATGCAAATCAGACATGTCGAACTTCTTCACAGAAAACTAATACCGGCAGCAGAAAACCATCGGAAACAAATATATCTAACCCATCGGCTGCAGATTTCTCCACTTCCTACAAAAGCGAGAAGCTTACATTCCTGATATGACACTGCACAAAACGAGCTTATATATGTCTCTGCATAAGATGCATCAGTAGTACCTCTAAAGCCGCGAGGAGGAACGGACAAGACTTGCAGAGAAAAGGAAAGCTATCTCGATGAAATCCAGTCCCGGATGGACATATATATCATCAAACGGGCTGATGACTGGCTGGCTGGCGGGGCGGCAGGCAATGCTCGGGAACGGAATGTGTGGCAAGAGAGAGCAGCGATATGTTGCTTTGTTTTCATCCAAAGCATGCATGGTTCCTTGCGTGCAGTTGCCGATAATGTCGTTTCTTTGTGAGCTTTTCTTTGCTTCTTTTCTTCTTCTCTTCTTTATAGAGGAGAGTCTGTCTTTTCTTTTCTTCTTCTCTTCTTTTAAGGGACCATCAGTTGATGATGGGGCCAAGCCAACGACCTGAATTCAACTGTTCAAACCTGGGCGGCGGCACTTTTGTGACGCCATTTCGAAAATATATGCACACACAAAGACTAGACTAACGTATACATACATAAGCATACCGTGGTGACCACGGGAAATACCATGGTGCACCGGATGCCAATGCACCCTCTCTATACCGGGAGCTCCTATCTGCCGCTTATTGCGGCAGACTGTCGGACAAACGCACAGGCGGCCCCGACTGGGCCGGCCCACTGGCGAAAGAGCGAAGCAGAAATCGAGCATTACCTAGGATCGAACACGAGACCTCCAGCAAAGAAGCTTTTCGTGCTAGCCACCATAGATAATGAGAGGTAGTGATTACATAGCAGCTCAAGCTTATAAGAACCAATACCAACGCAGATCCAAACATTTCCTTTTTCTTTTTTTCTTTTCGTGTTTTTGAATCTTTTTGTTTGAAATTCCAAAAATTGTTCTCGAACCTGAAATTTGTTCACAAATTCAAAAATTGTTCGCGTTTTCAGAACTGGTTCGTACTTTACAAAATATGTTCAAAAACTTCAGACATTTTTCGCTTTCTTGGGAAAATGTGCACGATTTCAAAAAGTCTCCATGTTTATAAAAAAATCTGATTTTTGTAAAATGAATGTTTAATGAAACGTGAACACTTTTCAATCAAAACATTTTCTAAAAACATGAACATTTTTTGAAAATTACGATTTTTTTTGAATATATGTACATTTTTTGAAACTCTAATTTTTTGTAAACACGAACAATGTTTGAAAACATGAACATTTTTTGTAACTCCCAAACAAATTTGAATACCGCAATTTTTTCAAGATCAGAAATACGCAAATTCTAGAGAAGCAACAAGAACATCGGGTAATAGATTTCATCTGCTATCCGCATAAATAATTTTCAGCAATAGATCTCATCTACTACAAAATTATATTATGCAATACTCATACATCTCTATGTATTCTAGATCGTAAGCTGCATCTATGCATAGCACGGCTCTTGATGCCACTGTAGGGGAACGCGACAAAAAATAAAAAAATTCGGCACAGCGAGCACGCCCAGGATCACTATGGAGATGCATACAAGTTTTGATCTGATCATTACCGACTCGTAGCACAGCGGAAGTAGAGTCGATGTTGATCGTCGGTGCAGATCCCCGCAGCTAGGATTTACAACCTCCCAACCGCGAGAATGTTCTCCCTCGTCTGCCCCTCGGAAAGTCCCCCGGACAGCCCTTCGGGAGGCGGTCAGACAGTCCCTCGGACGATGTCACGGACAGCCCTTCGGGATCCTCGAACTCGGATGGTATCTCGGATAGCCCTTCGGGAGTATCCCCGAACTCGGACGGTATCTCGGACAGCCCTTCGGGAGGACCCCCGAACTCGGACGGTATCTCGGACAGCCCTTCGGGAGGACCCTCGAATAGCCCCACGGGCAAAAGATCGAACCTACGACCTCTCTACGGGGTTGCACACATACGGTGTCAGCTATCCGGCAGGGCTTCACCGTCCAGAACTAGTTCCCACCGGAACCTAGACAGTCTTTCGGCTCTACGAAACTATTTCGCTGGGAGGAAGAGAGAAAGCCAGATCATGCATGGCATTTGTATGTGAGAAAAGAGTGAGTGTGGAGAGTGCCTCTCCACCTCTATTTATAAGAAAAACCAAGGTGTAGTGTGGCACATGAAAAACTCAAAATGCCCATGCTTTACGTCACACATAAAAGGCATAATGGGGAGGCAAGTGGACAAGTGGGGCTCCATGGAAGAGCCCTCTCTTGGCCGGCCACCCCCTTGTAGGGCCCCTTCAAAAGGGGCTCTTATCCTTTCATGTCATCCCTAGATATTTTGGGGCAAAGCCCAAAAAAGTGGCTTTCCAAAAAGCAAACATAAAGTGCTTTTCACTATTCATGAAAACATTTTTCCGCGTCCGTTAAAACCGAAAATATTTTTGTGGGTCTTAGAATAATTCCAGTACCCACTAAAATAATTCTGGACGCGTTTCTTTTCAGATCAATGATTTTCATCAGCGAAAAGCAACCAAAGCGATTCCGGCAGCTCCGGAACATTTTCGGTTTTTTTCTCCGAAAAAAATTCAGAAGTTCCCAGAACAATTCTGGCACCCTCCAATAAGTTTCAGGCATGTGCCGAAACCATTTTGACTTAATGGTATACTCCAAAACAACTTTTCGGTTTTAGCGAAACTCTTCCGGTGTTCTCTCCAGAACTCTTCCGTTGTCTCCGAAACTTTTCCGTTGACTTTCTCTCAGACTCCCAGTCTAGAATTCAGCAGATAGATGACCCTTAAACGTGTGACCCTGTAGGTTCGGTGAAGTATAGACATGACTGGAATGCTTTTCGATCAATGATCAATAGCGAAACCGTGGACACCCATATTGATCCCTATACCCACACGAATGAATATTCGAGTGAACCTGTTAGTTGCCGTATGCTATTCCTGTTGCTTCGCGATATGTTACAAACACCCGAGGTGAGACTTATCGGCATCCCCGTGAATCAACAACTTGTCCACTATGCCAGTCACCTCGTTACCGGTTTTGTTCTCTTTTCTCGTTTCCGTGTTCCGGCATCCCAGTGATCAAATCACATTGTGTCTGGCCAGACGATGATGGATACTGTAACACTGAGAGGGCCCTAAGAATATATCTCTATCGTCGGAGGAGCAAATCCCAATCTTGTGCTATCAAGTTACTTGTCATACTTTTCCGTGAACCCGTAAGCCACCGTAATAGCCACCCTGTTACAGATGACATTTAACAAACCCCAAAGTTCACGAAGCAAGTACGAAAGAACTCGATACCCTCATGGTCTAAGGAATTATGCAAACGTTAACTTTCTCTGTGTTATTAACCATTAACTTGTGACGAAGGTATCTCATAGAATAACATCAATTCGGGTCGATTCAACACAAGTGTTCTTCTAACAATTTGCCCTCAAAGTTTGCTGGCATAGTAATTCCCATGATCAGAAAAACAGGATCATCATGCAACACTTGAGCTAGTCTTAGAGGCATGACTAGGAATACAATTTATCGTTTATTATTCTACACATGCATATGAGTTTCCCTCCGAGCCTCGTGGTTATTGTAGACTCGAGAACCATAGCAGTTATAACACGGAATATAAACATAATTACGAACATGGAGATAAATAATAACATTTATTATTGCCTCTAGGGCATATCTCCTACAGTCCGCGCCAGCCCACCTCTAGCTCCCGGGGGAGTAACTTTGCAACGGCAACGACGGTGTCCTTGTCGGCCTTCAACGAATCACGCTCGTTTAACACAATTCATGAGGTCCTCCTCGACCTCGCCCACCCTTGATTGGGCGGCCTTGCGCATTTCCTGCTCCTGGCGGAGCAGGTCGGCATCCTTCTCTGCCTTCTCCATCAGGCCATGCACCTCGGCATGAGCCTCTTCAAGCTCGGCCTTCATGGCGGCCTTGCGCGTTTCCTTCTCTGCCTTCTCCTTCAGGCCATGCACCTCGGCATGAGCCTCTTCGAGCTCGGCCTTCATGGCGGCCTTGCGCGTTTCCTTCTCTGCCTTCTCCTTCAAGCCAAGCACCTCGGCATGAGCCTCTTCGAGCTCGGCCTTCATGGTGGCCTTGCGCGTTTCCTTCTCTGCCTTCTCCTTCAGGCCATGCACCTCGGCATGAGCCTCTTCGAGCTCGGCCTTCATGGCGGCCATGCACTGCTCCAGGCCTGCACGGTCTGAACATAAGCTCGGCCTTCATGGCGGCCATGCGTTGCTCCATGGTGGTGGCGGGCGCAAAGGCCATGAGCTAGCTGTGCGCTGTGATTGATTCGGCCAGGGGTGGTCGCGGCGGGAGAAAGGGAGGCCCCGATGGCAACGGCCAGAGCGCAAGCATGGGTGAGCGCTGCTGCGGACGTGGCTTCGATGCGGGGGTTGCGGCAACAAGCCTGCACACAAGGTGCTTGATAGAATGCCAAAGAGTGAAAGTGGGAGGAGAAAGACGACCAAGTCAACATGTCTATGTGGCATTTTTTTTCCCATCTCAGCCCAATGGACAACCAGTTAGTGACGATAATCAAAGCAATTAGCATTTAGGATTAGTGTTTTTTTGCCACTGTCAGTGTGCTGCGTTCTATGAATTTTGCCAGAGTTTGTAAAGTGGTAGTCTTTCGCAAATGACACGGCTATAGTGGTGGTTCTATGGATTTAACTCCTGAGGAAAACCTGACAATGGTTTCTTGCTAGTCTGTTTGATGATAGCTACTACTTCGCCTCCATGGGAATCTCCATGCGGAAAACCTAACAATGGATTCTTGCGGTGAGCGGCGGTGCTCTGTGTCAACTCTGCTTATTGAACTAGGCAATTAGTGTCTTTGTGCAGGTATGGTTCAGTTTGATGATAGCTACTGCAAATTTTTCTAGCACTCGGGAGTCGGGAGTCGGGACTGTACTACTTGAGACAGATCCGAGCAATGATCAATCCAAGGAAGATTTGCTGGGTGGCGCGCCAACAAGGTGCAGGAGGAAACTCCGATGCAAACCATTCATGTCCTTTCCATCAGAAACAAATAACAACCGGCCAACAACAGGCGCTAGCTGTTTATTTTCTTACCTCACGATTATGCAAACCGGCCAACAACAATAACCAATGCGACAATTGAAAAAAACATAGTAGTAGGGTCAGTTGGAAACTTATTCTAAAGACAGCAACATTTGTATATCCGTGCCCTGTATATAGTCCAAACTAGAGCAGCATCTCCAGCAGCCATAACTATTCCCTATTACCAACGTCTCCAATAAACTCTAGAACCCAACTGCACAGACCATTAAAAGAAACAGCAACAGCTTGAATGTTCAGTATGCACAAGTTCGCATATAGTATTTAGCAACAGGGCATAAAAAATTTCAAAACTTCCCCATTACAATGCTAGGTAGGCAACGGTTAGCTCTGGGAAACCCGGCCGGAGTGGTGATTCGGTCGACCCGGTCGACCGGCGGGTCGTTCTGAATCCTCTCGCCGGAATCCCATGATGAGGATGATGGGAGAGACAACGGGGTCAAAGCTTAAGCCGGCTGCTTGATTATTGAAGGAGAAAGATATAGCATAATTAAAAATATATACTAGTAGAATGCCCGTGCGTTGCCACGGGCCATGAATTTTTTTTTTTGCCGGTTGCGTATATAAATATGGTTAATGGATGTCAAATTTCACATGTATAGAAATGATAGCCCGTAACAATGGAGAAGTAATTGAAATCCACTTCACTTGCGATGTAAGTTGGTAAAAAGTCTAATAGAACAATGCGTACAGAGAGCAATGATCCAAATAATTATCTGTTACAAACTAAGATCTACTTGATCTAATTAAGATATTTCCAT
Source organism: Elymus sibiricus (assembly GCA_039707655.1). Lineage (NCBI taxonomy): Eukaryota > Viridiplantae > Streptophyta > Magnoliopsida > Poales > Poaceae > Elymus > Elymus sibiricus. Next base: position 11,789,006 of record CM077674.1, on the reverse strand, counting down.
ATAGTGCAAGGAATGTTGTCTTCAACTTGATTTGCATGATACAATATGTGAGTCACATCCCGATTTTAGTGAGCTATAAATTGTAGGCTACCTATAGATCACTTGGTTGGTATTTTCTCTAAAAATGACTTGTTAGGCTATGTGACATTTACGTCACCACATAGCAGTTGATCCTTTCTCCTTTTCTTGAAGGAAAAAAAGCAGCCACTCCTATCACTCACTCACTGCACAACCGCCTCCTGCTCTCCCTCCATAGCCAGCCAGCCCCCCAGGTGTCGCTGCATCTCATCTCCCCGCCACGACGTTGTCGCCGCGATCTCTCCCTGGCACCTCCCCTCCACGCCATGGAGAAGCCTGCCCCCTCCTTTCCTCACCGCTTCCACTCCCTTCCAGGTGTCTCCCTCCTGCTCCTCTCCCCGTCATGATGTGGCCCACCTCCTAATCTCCCGGTCAACCTCTCGCGCCGCCACCTCGGCAACGAGACAGCGCGCATGCCTGTCTTGCATCCTGGGCAGCCGGATCCGGCCAGGAGGTGCAGAAGGGCTCGCAACTCTCCGTTAGTGCTAGCCACATAGCTAACCCCTTTGTATGTGGGTTGGACGACCTCGGGCACAATAGTGTGGCATGGTGAGGAGGAGGGACGACACCCTCGTCGCTGGGTCCGGTCTTCTACCCCAGCCGAGCTGCACCAAGCATAGTCGCACTGCAACATCGTCGATCTCCATGACGAGGCCATCCCAAGCTGATTTCCGGTGCCAAGGAATACACACCGCCGCGTCGAGGGAGAACGCTATGACGACATGACCAACTACTCACCGTAGTGCCACCACCTTCTCCGCGACGGCCACCAAAAGAAATAAGATTCGTGGTATTCTGAGCAAAAGTGATAAAATTGGGGCTATATTTTTTTTTTCAAGAATTTAGATCTCCGATTTTTTATTTTATTTTGAAATTGGGACCATTTGCATAACAAGATGTACACAAACATCTATTCATTTCATTGATCAAAATAGATTTGTAATCACTAATTGCATTCGTCAAAATAGACCAGTAATCCTAAAAGAAGAAAAATAATATACAACATACATTATGCTCCCGCACTCCGCACTATAGCCAATCAGCTACGTCACCCCTGCAGCTTCACCTTCGACAACTAATAAAGTGGGTCATGGTCTCATGTTCTAGGAAATTTTAATTTCAAACGGCAATGTTATCTACCAGCATCAAGCTTTCTAGATGCTCAGAAATGCAGTACATTTCTGTATATGGAACTATTTTTCAGTAATAATGCACATGGAAAAGAAATAATCATTTTTCTGACCTCAACCTCGACAAGCGCAACTGCATCAAGATGCCCGCTGTTGACACAGTATCTCCAGCGCCCTTGCTCCCAATCCCGGCCTCTTTGTGTACAACAAAAGCAAGAAAATAGCAACAAGACTGCTTGGCCGCTGTTGCTACACTTCACTTCGTAGATTGCTTCATCCGATGAAGTTTTAATTACCTCTATTCCTGGAATAGAAGAATGAAAATAATTTAAAGGCTCAATGCAATATTGAGGGACTAACAAAAACTTCACTCATTTTGTAATACCGCCAAATTAAGGTACTAACAAAGCCTGGAATAGAAGAATCATTCTAGAGTTGTTTATTGTTATCCTTGCATTTTAGAATTGTTGGGTCAGAAATAGAACACAGTAAGTCAATAACCGTTTTACGCCTTCCAAAAATAAAGAGATCAATAGGAAGCAAGAAACTATCTTTTGATGAAGAGCATGCAGGTTCAGATATGATTAGAACGTCGTCGGCTAGTGTCAAGATTCAAAAAGTTATGGACTTTGTGTGTTGGAACTCGGTCTAAAGCTCTGCAATCAAATCCATCGAGGATGTCTTCCCTTCATATGTACATGTTGTCCCATGTTTTCAACATTAGACATCTGCTTGGATACAAAGAAAATTACTCTTCACAAGAGGATTTGAACCCAAAAAATGAAAAACGCTTCAGATTATTATCCTTGTAATAAGAGGCAATTCTAATGCCTGTTCCATACCAGAAACATTGATCAAACAATGTGTACATCGCATGTTTCTAGCGGTTCCTAGAAGATCAGAATCGCTAACCTACAAAGTAACATTTTTTTCGTGTCTACCAGTGATTAAGCAAAAAGACAATGGTGCATCCCTTGCCGTTTTGAAGTTATAAGAATGTTTTTAACGCCTGAAGCTTAACTTGGCTACCCAACGATTAAATATCAGTTTGCTTCATGAAAAAACGATTGTGCTCTGGTGATAGCTATAATCGTTTGTAAGATAACCAATGTGTATTTTGACAAACTGATGTTTAGTTACAGTCAAGCTAAATGAGTTGAACCGAATAGTACTTGCACACAAAAGTAGAAATCTAGTAAGCTACAACCTTAAACCTAAGTGACATACTAAAACATACAGCTCAAACCATAGCAATCCTAACGCCTATCTCTGAACCTAAGAGCAAGAATTTAAAAAATGGACCATTTGGTGGTGACCCATCTGAGCCTTTATACCATTGCAGTAGGTAAAGCATGTTAGGAAAAGTAACCATGGACAGATAAAAAGGTAAGAAACAAAATACAATCCAAGTGTTTAAGATAAGCATGGACATGAGGATGGGACCTTTTCTATTTTGTTCTCCTAGGGGCTCCCAGTTTTGTGTCGCAGCAGCCTACTACCATGACTCGTGTTAGTACGAAAAATTCACTCCTGCTTGCCTTACCTGCAAACAGAGTAACAAGAGCACAACTAAAGCAAAGAACACATGATCGAAAAATAGTTTCTTTAAGATTCAATAAGCTAACAACCATGTTTTGTAATGCACCCAGTCCACATATGCATTAAACTTCAGTTCAACTAAGCGGGGTGACACTCTGGGAGGCTTGGTGAACTTTTCTTCACAGGTGGTTTTACGCTTCTTGGTTTTCACCTCTGCATTTTGAGCACCACCCAAATATTTTACAAGAAAAAAGTTACTAAACCTGACCATTCCTTGAGAACACAACAGGAACCACTAATATTTTCAACAAACAGTCTGGTTGCCTCTAATGAGAGCCACGCATGTTGTGCTTCCTTCTTGTAGGGCCCAAGATAAGGTGCCTGCATAATAAATCCCAAACTAAGGTACAATACAGAAATTTTTTTTATCCAAAATCATATGAAAAAATAGGCTATAAAGCAACAAGTGCCAAGACCAGGAAACAAATTGATCAATGTGCCCTTTTTTCAAGGATGCGATCAATGTGTCCTTGATAAAAGAAGCAAACAATGTAAGAAACAAATGATCAACTCAAAAGCAGGGAGGTGCAGATGGTGCGGTTGTGAGGGAGATGTCACCGCTGCTCGTCTGAAAGGTGAGGTTCACGTAGTCCAGGAACCAAGACATCGCCCCCAGTCGCCTTTCCTCCGTTCGACCATAGCTCGGCTCGGGTACGGACATCTTGAGAATGATGAGAAGGCCATAAAAAAATGTTAATGGAAAAGAGTCAAGATTGTAAACTAACATCATCTGCAACACATATAGAGGGCTGGTAGAAATTCACAAACGGTGTGAGCTATATGTTTTACAAAGCATGAATATAATATATTAATACGAGTTTTGCTTCGGCACACCCCCCAACCCCTAAATGTTTGCGCTAATCTTAAAGTTACTTAAAAAGGGTATTCTCATACATTATAAGATCAAGTAATTCTAATCCCTATTCCCCCAATGGATCAAACAAGAGATTGGGGGGGGGGGGGGGGTAGCAAAGCAAAACTCTATTAATATATGCATGGTAAGAAGACGCCTTTATTCAGCGCATCGGTTAGTCATAACAGGACACAATTTAAGAACGAGCATCCCACAGAGTGAAATCTTTGCCGCCACCTAAGTGTAATGTAAGCACGAGCATCCTGACAAAATTTTAAAAATTGTCCAGCAACTATAAAACAAATAATGGATATCATTCATCGGATATAAGTCTGCTGCCTACAGGATAGAAACTTTTCTGCTAATGTGAAAGATATCAAGGTCTTTGCGGAGGAAATATTATGCAGTTGTCAAGGATCAATAAAAGTTACATACAACAAAACCACCATGATTACAGATCACCAGAAGCAAGACATGCATAAACAGACAGGAGAAAACCCCCCATAATTTTGACCCGTGGTTTGCTTTGGTGTTCTTGTTAATTAGAACCATCAGGCAATAGGGCCTTCCCACATGCACGTGTGATGTAAACAGCAGAGAAAAGATGGCCGCACATCAACTGCCTGGGAATTTCATAGTGCAAGTGCATTATTAGATAGGTGGAAGCATTTAACAAGAGTTACTTGTATATTATGGAGTTCTGAACGTTGCCTGCAACTGCCCGCAATGGCTCCTCCTGTACCAGCAGCCGATGAGGAGCACGGGCAGCTACACGATAGTGACGGCGGCGCGCAGGGGAGAACAGTGGGCAGCGCCTTCGGCGTTGGCGGGCGAGGAGTGGATGGGTCCCTGGTACTCCTCGGTGGTGGCAGCCCTCCTCGGTAGTGGATCGCGCATGGTGGAGTGTGTGGGCAAGAACGCCGGCAGCGGCGACGCATCTAGTGGCGGCGAGGGCAGCACCGAGCGAGGACGGCAGGCGGTAATAGCGGTGTCGATTCGTGAGAGAGAGAGATGGTGGTGGTACAGGGGCCGAGAGAGAGAGGACAGGGCAGCGTCGACGAAGAGGCGGTTTCGCTGGGGAGCGGAGCCGCGAGGTCGCTTGGAGGAGGCAGCCACCGATGGGGGTTGTTGACTCTTGTCTCCGCTGTCCCCATAAAAGATAGGGTTACGGGAGAAGGTGGAGAAGGAAAAAAAAGACACGAAGAGGCAGACAAATAGGATCGAGGAGGGGGAGGAGACGTACGAAGCGATGACGAGACGAACGAACGACTGTGAAACCTACCATCACCACCGCAGATTGCTCCTTTAGGAGTAGAGATACATCCAATCGTGAACAATAATGAAGGTGTTTACAAAGTGCAAAGGAACAAGCTGCGAGCTGGATGGGATCCTTTCTCAATAGGAATAAAGCTTCTGCTGCAAACACAAGCCTCATTCCTCCAGGGATTCGTCACGAGCAAGCCGTGTCAAGGAGCAAGCCGCGTCTCACTCTCTCTTCCATACGATTCATCTCCTTGGCTTCCCCTGCAACAGCAGCAGGTCTTCCATCTCCAGGTTAGCCCAAGTGCGTGCAAACTATTGCTTTTAGCTGCTAGTAAGAATTAGGCATATGTTACCCCTCCATCCACCCTTCCTTTTGCCTCAATTTATTTCTGTTTTGTTCGTCAATTTCTTCATGTTGTAGCTAGCTGTGTTTCCAGATAGGTATACATAGACACGAGTAATGGTTTAAATTTCAGTTTCAGAAATATTTCAGCTGTGAACTTGAGTGATTTCAGTTTTCATTTCGGCCAATGGACCAAAATTTCCAATTGAATTTGGTTGAGATCCAACCTAATGTTTAGAATTTTTTAAAAATTATTTAATTTTGCGTGCAGTACCGAAATCCCTGTAATTTTTTGACTGAAAGGCAATTATTTCAGTATGTACCAAAACTAATGAAATTTCCGAAATTTCAATGAAATTACATTGAAAGTGAGAACCATGTCACATGACTATTGTGCTTGAAGATAGTTGGTGGGACGTCACAACATTAACAAGGGCCCAGATCTGATATGAAAAAAGAAGGCACCATGCAAACTGTATTCAAGAACTTCTTTGTCACTGAATCATGCAAGAATCAGATGAGAAGATGCTACGGGTCCTCCTCGTAGATCTGGTGTTTCTCTCTTTTCATTCACCACTTGAACCATCAATAACTTCTTATAATAATTCTATGGGTATGTTACCGTTTCAAATAGTTTATGCAACATCATGTCATCTACCTTGAAGATAAAACATAAAGCATATTGTCCTGTTAAACAACTAAATTATGATTTCAGATTGGCTGAAGAGAACATGTTGATTGACATGAGTGCTTTAGATGAATGGAGAAATTAAGCTTAGGAAAATGCTAAGATGTTCGACAAGTGATGACCACTGACCACAATAAAAAAAAATTGTTCACGCAAGCATAAACACTGAATATGTTCACTGACACCACCTCATAGACTCCAGTACAATTACAACCAATTAAAACATAAAAAGTGCAGCTAAAAGGTTGACATGGCGAATACTAAGCATTCATTCAAAGCGACCTCGATGCTCCTCTACTGAAATGCCCACTGGTTCTCCCTGCGGATCTTCTCCTCCTCCTCGGGCAAGTAGTCGTTCTTGATGTTGAAGAAATTACGGATCTCCTCCGGAGTTTTGCCACTAATCATGTCGGCAGCAGTCTGGCAAGTCAGGTCCAACAACCCATTGATGTTGAGGTAACTTGCAGCCTGAGAGGGGGCAAAAAGAACCATAGGGTGTCAGGGAGAAACATTAATCTGTAATGGCTATAGAACATGGATAATTAGATAGATTGTCTTGCATTAAGATGTGTTACAAGCTAATAAAACACAAAACCGCACATGAAGTCACCTATCGTGCGAGAGAGAAGCATTAATATATGTTGCATAATCATAAAAACCATATATTGTCATGAGTAGTCTGATGTTTCCACACGTTAATCATATACAATTTGCTGGCACAATGATAGTGCATCTAGTAAGTTCACACTGATCATAATAAAGCTTCCTAGGTTACGCATAACAATGATATACACATGTCAGTGAAACATATCAGACCACAAGATGATGCCCTAACCTATTTACTAGGATTTTGTATGGCCGGCCAATGTGTACTTCGCTAATAAAGCACAATCATGTATAATCTAAACCTATCTAGTCCATTCGAATCGAATCGAATCTACTTTGATGGTTGTACGAGGAGTTCGTCCAATCTAATATAAATAGTAGCAAGACGCGCAAGCCCAATCTAGATTCGAGTGCCAGAAGGGGAACATCAAGAAAAAGCAGATCTAGAAAAAGAAAATGGTCGAATCGAAGGATATGATACCTGGATGAGGTCGAAGAGGGTGGCCTGGTCGACCTTGATGAATTCTGCATCCCACATCTTGAGGTCCTCAGCTAGGGCGGCAGGAGCCACGGTGTCAGATGCAGCGGCACCGGTGGCTCCAGTGGCGACGTCGCCTGGCTTGGCCGGGACGTGTTTGTTGCAGTACTCGATGACCTTGGAGAGGATCTTGGAGTTGATGTTGGGGATCGGGATGCCTTTGTCGGCGCAGTCATCCTCGATCATGTGGCGGATGGTCTGCGACTCCATGGCGACTGCCTCCTCCACCTCGAACTCCTCGCCGTCGGACGACTTGAGCATGATCATCTTCTTCTCGCCTGCCTCTGCGGTCGCCATCACTGCTGGATCCGGGATGGGGGTGGGTGCAGACGAATTGGGGATCGGGGAAACCCTAGAAACGCGGCGGCGGCAGCAGAGGAGAGGAAAAGATGAGAGATTTGGTTGCTGCGGGGTGGACTGGGCTAGGATCCGGGGGAATTTATTTATTGAGGAAGGGCAACGCGTGATTGGACATCTATCTATCGTACATCACAAGGAAACGAAGCAAAGTATTACCAAACCAAATCGAACCAAATTTGGACAGAATTTATTTGATGAGATACGAAGGAGCAGGGGTCCGAGCACACATTCGACCGTCCGATCTATATCTAGCGCATGCAAGGCCAGCGGTGGCACTTTTACAAAAAGACTCCCGCCGCTCCGCTATTGGCTTTTGCACAAAACCCCTTTGTCTCTCCCATGCAACCCCATCCCTCCCCGACCTCCTCCAGCCAGCCATGGATCCTGATCTGGCATGGTGGGCACCGCACCACTGTGCGCCCCCAACGCCACACATGCCTCCTCTCTGTCCCGGTCGCCCACAACCACCACGACCCCCTTCTCCGAGCCATCTCCTCTATTCCCTTTCCCGTCTCCTACGCCGACCTTCGCAAGTACGTGACCAACGTTGTAGTTCCTCGATGCATCACCAATGTCTTCCTCTGTTCGTGCAGCCCCACCACCCCACCATCACCACCACCTCCCCTTCCTCCTCCTAGGTAGTGGTAGCGACTAGGGGAAACCCTAGTAGGGTGAGGAAGAGGAAACGTGCTGGAGGTGGAAGATAGGAAAGATTTATGCTTTGGTTGTTGAAGGGTGGGTTGGGCTTCTAGGGTCCGGGTTGGGATATTTAATGGGGGCGGGTCGGGCAGCACCTGGTAGGATAGAGTGTCGTATTTCACATGGAAGCGAAGAGAAATAATTACCAACCCAACTTTGGACCGTATAGATGGATTTACCGTTGATCAAAGTTAAATCATGGGACATCGTTGTATTTGTGGTTTCCTAATTTGGCTTCTGCTTGAGCACTAAAGTTTGTCATAGACAATGAAATTTAAGTTTCTATATAGGAGAAGATTGTACTTATGATAAAACATGCTCATTGCAAATAGCCTAGACAGGTTAACTATATGACTCAGAGAGGAAATGCGGGGGTAGTTGGTCTCCATCTACCATCAAATATTATGCAACAGTAATCAATACTTTGGTGGATTGGGGATCAGGGAAACCCTAGTGAGATTGCGGTGGTGGCGGAAGAGAGGAAATATGGGTGCTTTGGTGCGAGGTGGTCTAGGTTGGGGGTTCGGGGCCAATTATATTATTAAGGCCGGGCAACGTGTGTATGCATAACTATCGCACTTTCTCTACCAAGGAGAAGGAAACCGAACAAAATTTGGACGGAATTTGTTACGAACGGAGAGGGAGCATCGCTGTGGACGAATCTCCAATGCTTGGGGCGACGACATCGTCGGGTGAGCACCTACCACGGTCGCGCAGTAGTCGTCTCGGACCCGTCCTTTGGGGGGGGGGGGGGGGGGTCAACTTCGTCCGCGGCTGCCACCGCGACCTCATGGGGGTCGAACATGAACCTCTCATCGAGATGCTGCGAGGAGGAGTATCTGGTCGGACAAGGATGCCGGTGGTCCTTCAACCACATTGCCAGGAAACCTTTCTCTATCTCTGCTCTCACTCAGTGTGAACTAAACTAGAATGGGGACGGGGGCCTAGTAAGTGGAGTATGTCAGTATAGACCATGATGTTCATGTTGCGACCCGTCGAATCATACACGTGGTTTTCATCTAGAGCGAACTACTACTTGACGCTGAAGTGGCAGGCCATGTCCGCTAAGATTCGTGCCCCTAAATCCAATGGTACCTAGGTGGTTTGCCGGGAATGACAATTGTTTTTGACATTCACCAATTAACATTTCCCTGTAGAATTAGCAGCTATAGACGCACAAGCCCTTGAAGAGTTTGTTCATTGAACTTTTGTTCCAAAAATGTTCAAATTATTATTTGTGTGAGCCTCGATGGAGTTGCTACTCTATGATGTGTGGGTCCCACACACTGCTAGAAACTTAGAAAAAAATGAATGTAACCAACATTAGACTCCCCTTGTATAGTTAATAATGTGTAGTGTAAGGGCACCTTCAAAGCAGACCCTCAAACCGCCAACAACCGTCCGGACTACGCAGTTCGGACGTGTTTTTTCATCCAACGCGGGCTGTATTGGTCCGCTGACCGGTCCAGACGCACTTTTTCCCACAAATCCGAATCAAACTGGGGGGGGGGGGGGGGGGGACTTTGCGGGAGTCCAGACAGCAGCCACGTAGGACTCCGGAACCCCCGGCCCACCCAAAACCCCTCCCGGACCCCACGCCTCCATCCTTTCATCTTTCTCTGCATCCGTTTTATCTCTTGCCGCCGCTGTCGCTCCACCACGCCAGCCGCCCCACCACACCCTTGTAGGAACTCCACGTCTCCGTCTCCTCCACCGCTACACCCAGGCTCCACGCTGCTTGTCCTCCGCCACCGGTCCACACCTCTCATCCGTGTACCGCACATGTACAATTCGCACCTACGTACGATACTCACAATGCCCGACAAGTGTTCTTTGAAATGCCCATGCTAAATTTTTTCCCTTCTTCTTTGAAGCAATGAATTCAGATATGGAGTAGATATACGAGCACTATGTTGAGTCGTCCGACGGCTTGTCCGATGAGGAGGACTACACGGATGAGATGACGATGATGCAGGCTGTCCTTGCAGACGCGGAGCGTGCGGAAGAGCATGTTCTCAGTTTCAAGTGATCGATCAAGGGTCATTGAATGCTCAACCACAATAGGGCACGCGACCATTTGACGCTGATGGATCACTACATTGCCTCCGATTTCCTAATCGCTGAAAATTTTCGTCGGCGCTTTCAGATGCGAAAAAATGTCTTTGATCGTCTCTGTCATGGCTTCCGGTCCTTTGATGACTACCTCGTCTTGAAGAAGGATGTCGTAGGAAGGATTGGATTCTCAGGTTACCAGAAGTGCACGGCCACATTGCAGATGCTTGCATATGGCACAACCGATGATTTGCGGGACGAATACCTATGGATGAGCACATGCGGAGACGCCATGGTTAGATTTGCTACTGTTGTGGTCTCGGTGTTTGGACATCAGTACCCGAGAGAACCAACTGTTGTGGACACGGAGAGGATCTTGGCAATGTCTGAAGCGAGAGGGTGGTCCGGTTTGCTGAGATCTCTTGACTGCATGCATTAGAGATGGAAGAACTGGCCAAAAGCTCTACAAGGGCAATACATGGTCATGTTAAGAAGCCCACCGTCATCCATGAAGCAGTTGCATCACATGATCTCTGGATTTGGCACGCTTTCTTTGGCCTGCCGGGGTCTCACAATGACATCAATGTGCTACAGGGATCAACACTGTTAGCTAGACTGACTAAAGGGATTGCTCCTGCTTGCAACTATACTATCAATGGGCATGAATACAACATGGGCTACTATCTGGTTGATGGTATCTATCCTCCGTGGGCTATCTTTGGCAAGACCATCTCTGAGCCACTTGGTCGGAAAAGGTATCACTTTGCCCAAAAACAAGAAGCAAATAGAAAGGATGTTGAGAGGGCATTTGGAATTCTGCAAGCATGTTTGGCACTTGTTGGTGGACCTGCTAAACAATGGGATCCGGAGATCTTGTGGGAGATGATGACAGGTTGTGTGATCATGCACAACATGATCATGGAGGATAAGGGTGAGGATGCTATCACGGCTCTTGAATTTGAGAACATGGGTGAGCCTATCGAACTTCCAGAGCAGAATCCGGCCATATTTGATAAGTTTGTTCAGATGCATCAACAAATTCAGCATCGAGCAAGTCATGAGCAACAGATGAAAGATTTGATTGAGCATCTATGAGTGGTTGAATGGGACAACTAGTACATATGTGCTACTTAAATTGAAGTTTGAACTACAATAAATTGAATATTTTGTTGGATTGTAATATTTAAATTAGAACTACTGTTGCACTTGAACATTTGAACATTTTTTAGCTAAATTGAAACTTGATATGCGGCTATTTTGAGCGTGCAGACTTCAAAAAAAATTGAGGCAGATGTATGCGGCTACGTTCGGATGGCCAGCGTCCGCATCAGTGTTCGCGGACTGCTCCCCCGGTGCGCGGAAGGATGCAGTGTACGATTTAAGGTTCAGCATTGAAGATGGCCTAACGGTGCAAACCAATTAATGTTTTGACGTTTTGGGTAAAAGAAATAAGCGTCGCAAGGGATAAATTCTCAAAAAAGAAGGGATAAACATGAGCGTGCGAAGCAGTAACCCCAACACATAAGAATCCGCGAATCAAACTGTGGTTGGATGATTAGAAGGACAGTGGTATCCCCATCCCACCAAGGATCAAGTCCTGCTGCTCGCATTTTCCTGGATTTATTTCAAGATTTCCGCCGATGCTCGTCCAGTGGGAGCAGACGTTCGCATCGACTACATTGCGCCTATGATGATTCGTCAATCTCAAGATGATATGCTGGCTTGCCCTCTCGGAGGTGCTCATAGGGGTAGGGTGTGCGTGTGTGCGTTCATAAGGGTGAGTGTATGCACGTATATATGAGCGCTTGCGTCTGTACTGTGTTAAAAAACACATAAGAATCCAATATTTTCTCAAAAAGCAAAAAGAAATCCAATATTTCTCAAAAAGGAAAAAAGAAGAAAAACTAGCTTGCCCACCATGAAACGTATTTCATGATGACCCGTGAGCCAGCAACCAAAACGTATTCTACTACTAGCCCCACTGCTCAGAGTACGTAATCTACTGCTAATTTTTTTTAAATAATACACTTTTTTTTAATAAATTTGAGAAATAATACACGGTTTAGACATTTTTTGAAAATAGGATCCAGTCGGCTTAGGTTAAGCCGACTGGACCTAGTCGGCCACGGCAAAGCCGATTAGTCCTGGTCGGCTTAACCTAAGCCGACTGGATTACAGCCAGCCCTAGTGCAGTCAGTCGTCTTGGATTGTGGAACTAATCGTCTTAGGCTAAGACGATTGAAACTAATCGTCTTAGGCTAAGCCAATTAGTTCCAATCGGCTTAGCCTAAGCCGACAGGTGCATAAACCCAAATATTTTTCAACTAATGGTTGCATCGAACCATATTTTGGACCATAATTTTATCTCACCACCCTCGGTCGAGTTAGCCGCAATTTACCGCAAAACTTTTGCACAATATCTTTCCGGCATTATCATTCCTGCCATATTTTTTCCCGCCAACTCCTTCCGGCCATTATTTCCCGCCAAACCCTTCCGGTCATTATTTCCCGCCAACCCCTTCCCGCCAACACTTTCCCACCATATTTTTCCCGCCAACCCCTTCCCGCCATATTTTTTCCCGCCAACTCCTTCCGGCCATTATTTCCAGCGAACCCCTTCCGGTCAGTATTTCCCGCCAACCCCTTCCCGCCATTATTTCCCGCCAACACTTTCCCACCATATTTTTTCCCGCCAACCCCTTCCCGCCATATTTTTTCCCGCCAACTCCTTCCGGCCATTATTTCCAGCGAACCCCTTCCGGTCAGTATTTCCCGCCAACCCCTTCCCGCCATTATTTCCCGCCAACACTTTCCCACCATATTTTTTCCCGCCAACCCCTTCCAGCCATTATTTCCCGCCAACCCCTTCCGGTTATTATTTCCCGCCAACCTTTTCCCGCCATATTTTTTCCCGCCAACCCCTTCCCGCCATTATTTCCCGCCAACCCTTTCCCGCCATCTTTCTCTTCTCAACCTATAAAACCCCCTCCACACAAAGGTTGTTAAGCAGTGCAGTGTAGTCTCGTCAAGATGTCCCATTATCCTTTCGATCGTAGTTTCCACCCGAGTATGTCGAAACGTCTTCTGAGGTTAGCCAGCAATTTGGAGATAGATAATAGGATAGTTCCATGGGACGAACTCCTCAGTAGTGACACATTACTGAATGAGTTGGCTCACGCATTAAGTAGGTGCGGGTGGCCTGCAAGGACCTTTGAGGAGATACGAAAAGAACTTCTCAGGTTGCATGGAAGGTGGAAGAAGCAACAACATAAGGGTGAAGCATTCCTAAAGGCTGCAGCAGAACATACTTATTTATGGACCCAAGACAGCGAGGACGAAGACGATAACTTCATGCCGAGCACCAAGGCCAAGACACCCGCATCGTCGAAGGGCAAGAGTGCCTCATCGTCGAAGGGCAAGAGTGCCTCATCGTCGAAGGGCAAGAGTGCTGCATCGACGGAGGATGATGATGATGTCTTCATGTAGTTTGTATGCAGTATTATTTAAGCTCAGTCGTACCGTTTAATTCAGATGTACTTGTATCTTAATTATCTGTAGCAGTCTCTCCGGAAATGTAACTCGATTAACAATGCGAATGAATAGAAATATGTCTCTCGCATACATAGGTAGAATATGTCTCTCGCATACATAGGTAGAAATATGTCTGTCGCATACATAGCTAGATATAAGTGACACACATACATAGGTAGAATATGTCTCTCGCATACATAGACAGATATATGTCTCTCGCATACATAGATAGATATAGTGCCACACAAGCATCAGCCACGTCGTCCGCCACGTCGTGGAGGTGGTGGATCCGGCGTCGGCCACATATACCTATGGGGTGGCCGGATGTTACGGGGAGGAAGCTCGGACCCGTCCTGGTCATACTGTGTTTCCTGTGTGGGAGGTGGTGCAGGAGTCGAATACATGTCCATCCACTCGTTGTGCTGCGACAAGTAATCCTGTGTGTTATGCCCATCTTCATGGTCACTATCCCACCCGGATCCGGACATAGACGCGTCATGTCCGGACATAGACGCCATATATCCGTAGCCTGCTGCGGTAGGGATGGAACATAAGTAATGACGAAATACGTAGTCCCAATCGATATTGAAAAGAATTAATATGAAGAAACATACCTGTAGGAGGGGGTTGCATCACGAAGCTCGGTGTGGGACCCTGCTGGTGTGGTCCTGGCCGAAACACGTAGCCTGACGTGGGATCCTGCTGGTGCTGCCACGCCGAACTACCAGCCTGGTCAGGACGTGGTGGCCTGGGCGTCGACTGCTCTGCTAGACGTGGACGCGGGTCATGTCGGTGATGTGTGGGGTCTACCTGACCAGTCGAGTGACGCGGCTGCTGCTGGTGCGTGGAGTGACGCGGGGGGCGTTGTACGGGCTGCTGGTGAAGAATGTCCGAAGTGCGTGTGCACGTGATAGCCCGATACACAGCTCGCAGCCTCCCCTCAATGCGTGCCATCCAATTCTGCATCTGAGGCCGAGGAACGAGTAGTGGTGCATCCGAAAGTGAACGCCGATAGTTGGACACCTCGTCGCCAAGTCCGTAAGTCAACTCAGCCTGATATTGTCACGACGATTATTAAGTATGCATGGCAAAGTATGTAACAACTAGATGCATTACATAAAGAGAATATATCTTACTGCGTACTGCCTAGAGCCCGAAATATCATAGCTCGGGTACATATCGGACGTACTAGGGGCAGGTATCTCATCTGGGTGAGTGTGTTGAACGATGCATAACTGTGTTCTGCTCATGTACTGCTGCAAATAGAGATCGAATTCATCGAGATCAAACTCGACACTCTCGTTCCACCGATGTGTGTTCGCGGTCTCCCATTGTGTAACGTACGGCTGAACCCTAAGTAGCCACTCAGCAGCAGTCCTGCTAATCCCCTTCCTTGTGATCGTAAAATTATGGTGTTTGTTAAACAATTAACTAATGCTTCACTATGGACAATTGTGAAAGACAATTCAATATTGAATAACAAGACAATACCTGTGGATGTGTCCTGGCACCGGGTCCTCTGTAGGGGGAGGCTCCTCCAACTGCTGAAGACCAAATTGCCTCATAACCCTCTGCTGGGCCATCTCCTCGGCGAAGACATCGAATATGATCTTCGATTTCGTCAGCCAATAATCACTATCTCTGAAGCATAGCTCAGACATACCGCCGGGGTATCTTGCATTCATGACTTCTTGCGTGTACGGCTGCCAGATCACCCCAGTGTACAAATCAAACTGCTCGTTTAATGCCCTGTATGCTCGCCTAGTCTGATCAGCAGCATAGCGTCTCTGCGGCAAACACAAGTTTGTTTCAGCCATAGTGTACACAAAGAAGAAAATTATAACACGAGACATACCTCGGTATGTAGCCGCTAAGACCGCCGAACCCCAACTCCTCTGTGTGATCTGATCCGGCGTCTCAGCGCTCGCGATCTCCAGTGCAATAGGGATGTAGAGCGCGCTAATAGTGTTGACATGGTTCTCTGTGAACATCACCTTACCGAGAAGCCACAGTATATATGCCTCGAGGCTACGAGTGATCTGTGTCGCATTCAACGGGACATGCGGATACCCCGGGAACTTCTGGATCTGTATTGAGCAAAGATAAAGCATTAGTACATAGCGAAGGTATCTTCTGTAAAACCAGATGCAATACAACTGACAGATATGAGGCAGGGGAACTAACCTGGAAATGGAGCAACCAATCATACTTAGGTCCGTGATGCAACGATGCCAGAGCCGGAGCACTGTCATAAAGACCCGCGAAACGTTGTGCTAAACCTTGCTCCCAACCAGCCGGTGCCTCCAACGGTCCTATGGCATGACCTGCCAACGGTAGTCCCAGCAAAAGTGACACATCCTGCAGAGTAGGAGCCATTTCTCCCCAGCGGAAGTGAAACGTGTGGGTCTCAGGCCTCCACCGGTCCACTAAGCACGTGAGCAATGAGGTGTCGATGGCGACGCGTCTGGAGGTATCCGTGCGCTCAACCAGACGCGCGAAAGGTAATAGGCCAACCCATTTCAACCTGCATGTCAGGGCAATTCAGTTAATGTGTCCCATCAATATACATGATTGAAACAAATAAATAAAGCACGTACCGTTCAACCCAACGCTCGTGTATCTTCCAGTCTTCCCTTTGAGTGCGAGTGCACAGGGGCTCAAGCTGGCGCTCATAACCTATCGCCGCACGATGTTTACTATCAATGTCCGGATTAAGCAACGACATTCCCGCCATTCCTGCACATACAAATTTCAAACATAGTGCCACAATTAATACAAATTTCAAACATAGTGCCACACTTAATACAAATTTCAAACATAGTTCCACACTTAATACAAATTAAGAACTTAGTGTCAAACTTAATACAAATTTTAAACATAGTCCACAGTTAATACAAATTTCAAATATAGTGCCACACTTAATACAAATTTCAAACATAGTGCCACACTTAATATAAATTTAGAACATAGTGCCACGCAGCCTAGCTTCTTCCTCTCCCTCTTCCTCCTCTTCCTCCTCTTCCTCCTCGTCCCCGGTTGCCTCGTCCACGCCCAGTACCACTGGCAGTGACGAAAGTGGGACAATTAGTGTCCCTATGGCCAAATTCATTGCATAAAATGCATTGCATAGTGGGGCCTCCCGCTTCAGATTCATCCATATCATTCCGGATGCGCTGACACTGTCGTCTACCTCTACTAGTACGCATATTCCCTGGGTCTGGAATGTACCGCCTTTCAACAGGATTAACGGTGTTGAAGTTACCCATTGAGCGAAATCCCAGCAACTCAACCGTCCAGGTATTGAGGACGGTCTCTTTCAGAAAATATGGAGACACAAACGAGATTGCGTCCATTCCAAGCTGCCCGCAAGCAGCAAGTACATGGGAGCATGGTAGGTGAAGCAACTTCGGTTTGTTGTATGAGCACTCACACGTTGGCCAGACTTCATTTCCAATTTTCACCTCATGCGTCCTCAGCTCATTTGCACACCCGAATTTGTTGTTAGCTAAGCGGACCTCTAACCTTCTTTCTTGATTACCAATGGGGACTACAGTGTGTGACCTGGCTTTTCCATCTTTTCTTCCATGTATTTCATAATCCTTTCACAGTAACATGTGCTTGGGTTGTTCAAGATATGCTGCTCTGCTTTTTGACGTCTATCTCTGAAATACTTCACGGTGCCATAGAAAATACCCTCAACGATGGCTGTAAGTGGCAATGCCCGGTTTCCTCTGAGGACAAAGTTGTATGTTTCTGCGAGGTTGGTAGTCATGACACCGTACCTTGCTCCATGTGTGTCATGCAGCAAAGACCACCTCTCCAGAGGCTCATGCTCTATCCACTGCTCGAAGGTTTTAATCGACCTCCCCAGCCTTCTCCTAGTACCAGGTGGGTCAAATCCTGGCAAGTCACAAAGCCCAACAGGCTCCTCCTCCACGGCCGTTGTTCCTGTTGCTAACTGTGCTGCTACTGCTTCAACATGTGCTCTCACCGCTGCATCTCTTGCAGCTTTCCTGTCCCTAACGTGTCTCTGCGTGCACACATTAAGTCTTTCACGTATCAAATTGTACTTCCATAGCTGGTTCTGCTTGCAGAGTTTTTTTAACAGATTCATCAGGTTCTTATTTCTGAACTGCGAGAAGAAATTAGCCCCCAGATGGCGCATGCACCAACGGCTCTGCAAGTCCTGCCATGGAGTTTGTTCCTCAGGACCAGGGTTTGTCAGTGTCTTTATCGCACTGAGTATACCTGCATGCCTGTCATGAAGGATGCACACATTGGGCTTATCCTTCACAGCTGCTATTTTCAATTGCCTGAAGAACCAAGTCCAACTTTCAATGTTCTCACTCTCCACAAATGCAAATGCGAGTGGGACTACTTGATTTTGGCCGTCTTGACCAATGGTTGTCAGGATCTGGCCCTTGTACTTGCCAGTGAGAAAAGTGCCATCTACACATATCACCGGTCGGCAATGCCTGAAAGCATCGATGCATACACCGAAAGAGAAGAACAGTCGATGCAGCACCCTCACAGTTGGGAACTCTGGCATGAAGAGGTCTTGGATGTCGACATAGGTGCCAGGATTCCGGTCCTTCAGCGTGTGGAGGAGCCGGACAACAGAGTCATATGCATCGAAATAAGAACCAAATCTGCTCTCAAGCGCCCTTTGCTTAGCCCTCCAAGCCTTGCCATAAGAAATTCTGTACTTGAACCTGACGAAGACTTTTGTCTGGATAGCCTTCACTTCCATCGCTTTGCTCTCCACTATCTCACTGTAAAACAACCTCGCAATAAGCGTGGATGAAAGGTTGGGATGATCTTGAGGGATGCAGGGAATAAGACATGTGTGATGAACTAGGTCACTGATCACCCAACTTGTGCCATACTTAGGGAGATAGCAGTGCACCATGGCAGGACAACCTGCATTCTTGCATACCATTGTCAAGTATTTCTGACTGGACACCTCAGCTATGAAAACCCTTTGCGTGGACATTGCCCAATTTATTATTGCGTCCTTCAGAGCTTCTTTGTTGGGATACATAGCACCCGTCGCAATGTTGTTCTGGTGATATTGCCAGGCAGAATCATGCCCATCGTTCACGGTCATTGCAGATGAGAAGTCATGCTTCCAAGAAGCAGGATTCGGGACCTCCTCTGCATTTTCTTCTTCATCCGACTCGTCAGAATTATCGGCATGACGACTATCAATATCGGTGTTTTCTTCTTCCATGATGTTCTGCATGTGCCCATCTACCTCGTCAGCGTCCGCCTCGCCACTATAAGCCTCACCACTGTAATAACCATCGGCATTTCCTCCTTCTACCTGACTACTATGCCCTTGTTCGTAACCATCATCTCCAGCATTTGACATAAATAACATCATCCCGTCACTGCTTTGCCCAGGATCGTAACCACCCTGGCCTTCAGGCGCAATTACCTCCTTCACAACGGGAAGCACTAAGCCACAAGGATTGCATCCCCTGCTTTCGCAACCTTGTAACCAGCGCACCCACTGAGAGTCCCGCTCTATTGGCCTCAAATAGAAGAAAATGTTCGAACTTGACCGGGTCCACAATGCATGAACACCCACGGTGTGCGTTTCAGTATTCATCCCTAAACATGCTGTCACCCATTCTTTCAACTGACTAAGAGACCATGTTTGAGGGTCGGTCAGTGGCACCTCTATGTGCTCAAATTCACTCAGATCAACCCCAATCTCATTTGTTTGGACATTACCAGGACCGTATAAAAATATGAACTTCACTACATCAGACATCTCGGCTCACCTATAAAATTATTTAACATGGACAGACAACTGTTAAACAGCATGACAAACTACGGAATATTAACGGAGCAACTAAAAATTTGACAAGTACATATATTACGGAATATTAACGGAGCAACTAAAAATACTGACAGACCTAAATATTTGACATCCACATATAGCACGGAATATTAACGGAGCAACTAAAAATATTCACACAACTAAATATTAGACATCTAAATATATTACGGTTACTACCGGAGCAAATAACAATATTCGCACACACTACCGGAGCAACTACGACAGAGAAAATGTCTGTTCAATTATACCCTTGAAGCGTGCGAAGCAACGACAAACGGCGGCCTTCAATCACCGGAGCCGGAGCATCCACCACACTGCCGGAGCCTCCACCACCACCTCCACCACCACGACCTCCACCTTCACCACCACCACAACCTCCACCACCTCCACCAAAATGGTAACCACCACCACCACCACCACGAGCTACCTCATCAGTAGATCGAGGTCTCCCTTGCTTCCCCCAACTCTCTAGAATGCATTTACGGTGGAAAAAACGCAATAAATCGGCTAAGTTTTGTGTACTTTCGGGGGGTAAGAGAGAAGAACAAGTGAAGGAAATAAGAACAGAAGAAGAGGAAGATAAGAACAGAAGAGTAGAAGAGGAGGAAGAAGGTAAAAAGAAGCGAACAGACGAGGAGTAGCGGCCGCGCGTGGGCTGGCCTGCAGTCTGTCGGGCGCGCGTGGGCTGGCCAGGAGTCTGTCGGGCGCGCGTGGGGTGATACAGGACCCTGTCGTCCGCGCCAGGGACGACTGCAGGCCTGTCGGCCACGCCGGGGACGACTGGAGGCCTGTCGTCCGGGCCCCAGCCGACTGCAGCTGGCCAGGACGAGTGGGGAGGGTCGACGTGTTCGAGCGAGTCCTCGGCCGCCACGTGGACGAAATGCCAGCTGTCGGCTGCGCACTGGACGACAGGAGCCTGTCGGCTTTGGCTCAGCCGACTGAAGCCAATCGGCTGCGGCCCGGCCGACTGGATCCTATTTTCACAAAATATCGAAACCGTGTATTATTTTTCAAATTTAGTAAAAAAAGTGTATTATTTTAAAAAAATTAGCTAATCTACTCCTAGAAGTGCAAACCCCATATCCATCTCTTCTTCCTCCGTCTCTGTCGGCTGTCCTCTCTCCTCCTCCTTAAACGAATGGAAAAACCCATCAAGGTGCCTCTTGCCTCCTGCCTGTCGGCGTCCCAGTCCGCTCTTCTCCGCCATCTCCACCAAGGTGGCTCCCGGCCAGGTAAGGTTGTGCGGCTCTGGTTATCTAGATTTTTGTGCGGCCTAGAGAAATCAAAATTTAATGAGAATGGTCGATGCTATATGCCAGATTTGTGCGACCCCCATTACTCTTTTCATGATGATGGATACTGAAATGCACCTCCTCTGTTCATGATGATGTAGAATGATTTTCTGTTTCAGAGCAAATCGCTTTTGCTGTAAAATGCATTAATTGGCTCGTATTGCCAGCCTACTTCATCGTGGGTGCGATCCTATTGCTATTCCACAACACTAGCATTTGACCTTTTTACATTACACTACATTCATCTGATACTAGTTCTTGTTCGAAAGAAAATGGATGCAGTAACCAAAAAACGAAATGTTTACTTAAACGATTGTTGATAACGTCCTCTTAGCTAGTTAAGGTCCTCTAACCTGCTGCTACAGTGCTATTGCACAACATGGGGGTGTTTTTAAATTACATTTTTTTTTCTCATACGGTCGCAAAAGCAATGCTAGTTAGTTGTACTTGTACAAACAAATGCTCTCCAGATTCACATCCTCCTAGGTACATATCTAGTACCTGTACTACTTTTTACTACAGGAATCAATAGATGGTGGATGGTTGGTCTCTGGTTATAAGGATTATCCTGCTGCTGATTCTGCAAGCTCTTCTCTGAATGAATGGTACTGATGCTTTCTACTCTTGGATTTCTGATTATCTTTTGGACAAACTGATTTATTTTTCTGATGATCAGAATTTGGGCAGGCTCCTTGTGCTGTAAATTCTATCTGTTTGTGCACATGGAAAGTATATACTCTGTTAACAAGCAGCTTGACTGTACTACCTCAAGGCAGAAACCAAGCACTCGCAGATTCTATCTTTATGTATGTATCTAGGAGGGATCACTAGTAATTAATTAATGAAGGATCTGTTTATTTTAGTGTTCCTGATCTGATCTGAAGTACTTCATTTTCGTAATATAAACAAATAGAATCGTGTCGTTTTGCTTAGATAAAATCACTACACCACGACACTCAAAGCAGCGTCAAAGATTCTGTCGGTATATGTCACCTAAGGCGACACATTTAGTGTCGGCAAAGACCTTTGCCGACAGAAAGGAGCAGTCGCCTATAGTCCTGCCGGGAAAGGTCTTTGCCGACAGATAAATCTACCCCGACAGAAAATATGACACGATAGGTTAGGTCTATGCCGACAGACATTCTACACCGACAGACAGTTCTATACCGACAGTTCATCTGACAGTATGCTACGCCGACACATAATGCAACGTCCAAACTTTTGGCGACAGACTTGCTGCCATGGTCTACATTTCAGCACAATTGCAAATGTACCATATTTACATGTAATTAAATTCATAATATTCATTTCATGTTCAATACCAATACATAAACAAACAATTGCATTCTTCTATTCATCACAAGATACCATTAATCAATGCATTCATTCAACATATATAGAAGATTCTAGTTTCTTCATTCAAGTTACAACCAGTCAGGATATACATAAGTCAACATTTAGGCAGTGGCCTATTACATGATATTATGGCCAAGTTCCTAAGAGACCAAATGTTCGATCACTTGACTACTACAAAATATTATGGAAGAGATCAAGTCTTCGATCCCAAGCTGACATCAACTTCCATATGAACAAAATGTGTAAACCATGTTATGAACAAAAGCGATCACCGCCTCACTGGAACATCTTAGATCAACTGGTTGACTTGCTACTATCTCCGCTTTGTCCCTACAAAAGAACTTATATGTTTGAGCAATCTTAGAAAATGAGAATTTGTTCAAATTTATGAGTGGCCCTTGATTCTAATGATCTAAAAAGCAGATGATGTACTACACACAGGTTACAAAAGATATCCTTACTATGAAAATCATATGGCTTACTATGAAAATCTATGCACTCACTGATAAGCAATCAAATATTTTCTAAGGCATCAGGAATATGGTTCTTATTGTTTTACAGATTTGCATTTAAAGTTCCTCAATCAACAAACAATCATATATGTACTTGTATATATTTGAGTGAACTTACCGTAGTCCCAAAAAAGGAGAAAAGAAGGAATGAACTACAGCAGCAGAACATCCTTTTCAAATGAATTAGGCAGTCCTTCTATAGGCATTTCAATTATATGTGGGCCATTATTTCTATCCTGAGATGGTTGACAAGTGAGATAAGAGAGATTTAACATCTAAAGTTTTGCTTGGCAGTGGAGACATATATAGTCTTTTAACAATGCAAACTTGGCTGAAGATACAAATACAAGGAGTAAATCGCATGTAGTCTACCATCCTGAGTGTCTCCTAACACAGATATATACCTTTCTAAGTCGCACAACATGAAGTCATCAGTCATCACTACCAAATAAATACACAAGGCATTGTTGCCCTTATTTAGCAGACATTTTTCGGAAAGAGAAATCTACACCAAAAGTGACAACTATTTGGATTGAAAATGGAATGACGAAGTCAGAAACCATTAAAGCACTCAAGGGAGGCATTTTTCTAGATTTAAATACTTCAGAATGACACAGTTCTATTAAACTAGCATTAATTTAAGAAAGCTTCCGTTATATGTATTATTCCTAGTTTATAACACCAATAGAAACAAACTGGAAGGTAGAGACATCGCGCGCAAACAGACAAAATTTGACTCTATTCAGCAAAACACTAAATCAGGAAAGTTGAAGCAACCTGGGGAACTAAGATGATACTAATGTTCATGGAAAGGAAGATGTAGCTCCAGGGAGTAGCATAATAAGTTCAACTACATGTGCAAATAAAAGTTGCTCTGCATGTTATGCAGATAATATGTCTATAATTTTCAAATTTCTTATGTCACATATTTTCCGATTCTGCACTAACTTAGTACTACTCCTTCCGTTAGTTATTTTAAGCCACACATAAATATAAAATCTCTCTTTCCTTCCATGCTCATTATGCCCTCTTTTCCAGGAAAAACGAGAATACAAGCTTGCTATCTTAATTGGAAAAACATCTGAGCCCTCCCCCGTGGAAGGACCAGCTTACACCATATGGCAGTACTAAATTGCGTGATTTGAAAGTGTTCATTCAGAAGTCTGCCAAGGTACTGCTGTCAAGTACCATGTGCCTTCGAGGGTTATTGGTCTTCGCTCTAAATTTGCCAAAAAAAAGACTTCTTTTTAACTGTTCTGTAGGATTCAAACTCACCATACCGTCAACTCAATATACTACATCACCTATGCTTTTCTAAACAACGAGTCAAAGTGTAATCCTGTTTTGTGGTACTGAATGAATTAAGCTTCCCTGAAGAACAAACAGATACTAGCAGCTAGCCTTCTCGTTGGAATAATTTCTAAAAGGAATGTGCTTACGTACTATATCATACATTTATGAAAAAACATGTACTAAAACATAAGATTGATTAATTTGGTTTTCTAGTTGTCGAGGTTAAGGCTCTGAACTTGATACTATTTTCATGATAATGTGGGTGCTGCTACACACATATATACTGTTTTGTTCAAACTGAGGACCCGTTTTCCCATTCTAACCCTATTTATTTTGAACAAAGCATGAAACCACACATAGTAGTGAACAAGCAATGCCATTTATTTCAAAAATAAAACTATTTGAATCTCAGCTACTGAATCCTTCTGAAAGGGAACAACTGCTAAATCAACTCTTTTATGCTACCTATCATAGCAAACACTAAAGAAATTAACATAATTTGATATTTATTTGTTTCATGCAAAACTAGAGGCACACCAAAAAATTAGAAGTTGGCATTTCATGGCGGAAGTTGACGAGAATAGTACCGAAACTCTGCGATGATGACTCTTGTTTGCCTCTAGCCGTGCGAGCCTAAACACAGATGTGAATAATGAGCACTAAAAATCTATAAGTATTTGAAAATACCTTGACTATCCTCCCAGCCATGTATGGGTTCGTAATTGGGATCTTTAACATCTTCGTAGTCTGAACGGATGTTATGTCCTGCATTTCTATCTTCACATGTACAGTTCATTGACTAGACAATAAAGCAGAAATATGTGTTAAACAATGTATTTCTCCCAATGCTAAATTCCTTCTTAGTTCACACCCTTATATGAAGAAGTGTTAAATGTAAACAAGGAAAGTATAGTACCTTTTTTTTAATTGGGTGGTTGTGATAAGCTACCTACTTCTGCAATCTGCCTCCTGTTTTCTTCCAATGCTAAATTCCTTTTCAGATTTATAAGACCTCTCATCTTCCTCTCGTTTTGTGCAATATTTGCGGACCTCGATTGTTCATAATATGTAGGGAGTTCTCTTCCTCCTCTTTTACTTGCCATATTTTCTGCTCCAAATAACAGGCATATCAATATATTATAGGCAGCACAGTATGACATCCAACTAGGAATTATGATAGATTATAGTGCTTTTGTAACTTAATTAAAGTGGTCAGATCGAGTGATAACCCGACATTTAGTTTACATATTCCCACTTGCTTTATGAAACATTGTCCTTTTATTATTTTATCATCAGGATGCATTTACGACATATATAACTATAACTTGCAATTTATGCATCTTATCCTTACTGAAAGTACCAGAAACCGAACCAGCTCCACTGAATTTCAACTCAGTAATATATACATCTGCAACCAAATATAGGAGGTGAGCAACAATTAACTGCTAACTTGAATCTATTAGTTTTGCTGACACACATTGGTGCTGAGGAAATCAATTAATATTGGACCAGAGCTTGGCAATATTGTGTCCAAGCAAAACATATATCTGTAGTTATAGGCAATGTCTGTCTTATGAATGAAAGGGCCATATTTTGGTACAGATATCAGTTTTACAGGGAAACTTCATATTTCAGTTTCGTAAATGCAGAGTGATGTTGTTACAGGCTTCACCCTAGACAGATCTTTCTTTCTATCGTCTTTTGAATGCTTAGGCTTTTAAAGCACATATCTAACTGTGGTTTAAACACTAAAGAAATGTGCATGAAGTTACCTCTTGAGTTCTGGAGGCGGTGCAAGGGGAATCAACCGGGAGAGGCGTCGCGGTGGAGGAAGAAGAACAACCAGTGGCTCCTCAGCAGCAGTCAGCGCGACGAATCCTCGGCTCCGGAAGGCGCTGCACGCTGCTGCTCCTTGCCGGTGGACGGTGCTGCTGCTCCTCGGCGCGACTGACGGCGCTGCTGCTCCTTGACTGCTAGATAAGGGAAGGGAGGCAAGGCGCGTTGGGACCAGCGGGCGCGCACGCAGGTTGGGGGCATCGACCAGGGAAGGGAGGTCGGGCACGCGGGGACCAGCGGCGAAGCGAGCAGATCGGCCGGCAGCTCCGGGGCGGCGGCAGCGGCGGCGAATTAGGTTTAGGTTGAATGTGTGTGCTGCGAGAGAGGTGGGATGGGGGGACTATGAGACTTGACGAAATATATTTGGGCTATCGCATTCTCGTGCGCCGCTTGCCGCTCGATACCTTGGGCCTGTGCCGCGCAGCTGAAACTAAGTGGGCCAGTCTTGAACTACGCCGACACTTTTCCTGTGGTTAAGAATCGGTGACACATAATCCAACGGCCATCAAACTTCTGCCGACACATGGTACGTTGATGAACTATTAAACATTACCGACAGATTGATCATCGAAAATGTTGAGTAACCCTAACAATTTTTGTGTCGGCGTTCTTTTGGACAGACAATGTGTCGGAAATGCACAGTTATACCAACAGATGCATGTCGCCGTTGTGGTGTCGTGGTGTAGTGAATAGGAATGAAAAAAGAACTTCTGGAACTCTCACTAGTAGAAAAAGGGGAATCAGTCCCGGTTCCAGAGGGCCTTTAGTCCCGGTTCTGGAACCGGTTCTAAGCATCCGGGACTAAAGGTCCTCACTTTTAGTCCCGGTTCTGTTACGAACCGGGACTAAAGGCCCTCCACGTGGCGATGTCTCGGGCGGGGGATGGAGGACCTTTAGTCCCGGTTGGTGTTACCAACCGGGACTAAAGGATCCACCTTTACTCCCGGTTGGTGTTACCAACCGGGACTAAAGGCTCCACGCGTCAGCAGCTCGAGGCGCTAGGGTTTTTTTTTTTTGAAAGGAGGGCTTTAGGGGTTTCATATTGTTTCCCCCTTTTCTTTTTTGTGTAGACGATTCAACTCGACGTTTGCTACTACATAAAGCAATGAAGAAACCATTACACAAATCGTCATGAATTAATATAGAGAGAAGTGACCTCTCTTTCTCCGTGCTTGGTCGAACAACATGTTTTCGTATATCTATTCGACGCTTCGTACTATGTCTAGTACACGTTCATGCATATATACAATGAATAACATCTCTTACGATCTCTAATATCTAATTACCAACATTCATCCTAATTTCTTCATGGTATTCTCCATTTTTAGCTATGACATGATCAAGGAGGAATCCCGCCAATTCCTCTTGAATTGCTCGTAGGCGATACTCTGGTAGGAGTCCGTCCCTCTTCCGTTCGATCTAATTTAAAGAAGGGGGTCAATATTTATATATATATATATGAATGAAACTCAACACAGTTGATGGTAATAAAATAAATTTGTGAATATTGTTTACGTACTTCAAGTTTTTCTAATATTCTGCCCCAATCACAGGTCGTCTGGCGTATGAACTCGCAGACGTAGTATCCACAGAAGTTATTCCCGGATCCCTGTTGAGGGCACTTTACGAGAATAGAGTTCAATCAAAATAATAATCAAGCATGATAGTGGTATTGAAACTAGAATCAAAGAGATGCGCGGGCCTAGCTAGTACTACTTACAGGGAGCATTTCATATCGCAACTCCTCTTTCCAGGGACCCCTAACCGCCTTGGTGAACCTTGTCCAAACCCTGCCCGGCAAACAAAATGAATTAAAGAGTTATTAATTACTTGATATCAGGAAATGAACGATAGTTGCCGATATAGTGCGATAATGATTGAAATTACTTCTGGAGAATTTGTTGCAGGGGCGCCCACTTCGAAAGGTCTTTACGTAACGAGTCCATGACTTGTATTCGACTTTGGTCAAACTGTATGATGAGCAGAATAAAGTGGAAGCTGCACACATGTAGCTCATCAATTACACTTAACATCGAGTAAGCGAAACAAAATGATGTGTATGTACAAGACAGTATGTAACACTCACCCGAAGTTGTAAGGAAGTAGTATTTCTCTTTTGGTTTGTTGTTTCATAAACGCCCTTAGCAAGTAATCCTCTACATCCTTTTTGTTGTGTTGGACAGTAACTTTATGAACAATATTTGGGCTAACGAACCCAATGTCATAGATTTGGATTGGTCCTTTGTTGCATTCGAGGATCTTCTTTCTGCATAATAGACATATGGTGAGGATAATTATATACATGCAATAATGAACGAGCTGAGCTAATTACAGAAATGATACTTACAAACAATAGCAAGTGATGATAGTTTTGTCGATGTCTTTTAGATTGTATAACTGGAATAATTCTGAAAATTCAATGTAAATCGTCTCGTTTCCATTGAATAAATGCTCATCTTTAACTCCTGCAGTGATATAGTTCTCCCCTCGCTTGCAGGCTTCCAAGTACCATTTATGCAATGCTCGCATCCTCGTTGGTAGATTCGGGAGCTCCTCAGGTCTGACGAGAGGCTTCCCGTGCTCGAATCTAAAGGCTACTACATCAGCCATTTCGGGTAACGGTATATGATCGGGTAAGTAATCACCAGGATTAGTACCGGGCGCTACCCCCTCCGGAACATCTGCAGGGATATCGCTTGACACCTTGAGCGGGGGGCACGATTGGTTCTCCTGCTCGCCCAGTTGGGGAATTGTTTTTTTCCCTTGATATGCATTACCGCTGCTTCCCGACCGCTTGTGTGGATCTGCAAATGACTTTACAATCTCACGGCCATAGTCTGATAGCAACTTAGGCGGTGGTTTTTCAAGATTTTTCAGCGTACGCCTCGCTTTTTTCGGATCGATTCTCTCCTTTGGAGGTGGACGTTTCGGTGCAAAATGGGCCTTCACTTCGGCCATTGAGATTGCCTTGTTTTCCTCTTCAGGCCTATCATATGGTCTCTGTGGAGGAGGCTTGAGGTTTGGACCATATTGAAACCTCTTCCCTCCTGTTGTTGTACTGCTAGCCGCCGGAGCGGCGGCGGCTCTCTTCCGCTGCTGTTGCTGACGCGGCGGAGGAGGCGGAGACGACTGAGGCAGCGGAGACGGCTGACGCCCCGGAGGTGGCGGAGACGGCAGACGCGCCGGAGACGGCTGAGTCTGCTGATGAGGGGCCTCCTCCGGCTCATGAGTATGCTGAGGCGGCGTGAAGTAAGGAAGCTTGATGTGTGACTTTCTCCATAAACAGGTAGTCCTTAAGGCGTTTTCCAGAGAACCCTCGCCTTCACCTGTAGGATGATCAAGCTGCAGGCTCCCAAATCCGGGCGTTATTTCATCCACCATGACAACAGCATAGCCATCTGGAATCGGAGCGCAATGGAAAGTTGCATCAGGTCGAGGATGGTGGACAGAGCCTTTCGCCACCTCCAAGCTCAGGTTTCCGCAATCCGCCAACAGCACACAATGTTCATTCTCCGTGATACCATCCACGGGGTAGCGGCGAGCCGTGATATCAGGCTGAACGTGCTCCGTGGAAGCCACGCTGCTTCTCCGCTGAGATGGTGGGGTAGCTTCCAATGAAGGATCGTGCTGCTGAGATGGTGGGCCGAGGGCTCGCTGGCTAACTGATGCCGCCTCTAGTGCCGCTAATCTTTGTTCCATCTGTTGTAGTTTGCTTGCTTCCTCTTTCTTCTTTCGCCCTCGGCTTCTATAAGTGTCTCTGCTGTCGCGAAACCCATGCACCCACGGAACGGAGCCTGGTGTGCCTCGTGTTCGTCCAGGGTGTTCAGGATTCCCGAGGGCCTTTGTCAGCACGTCCTTCTCTCTGTCGGGATGGAATATCCCTTCCTCCACTTCCTTGATTGCTTCCTCAATCTTTTTCATGGGTATTGCAAGTTTAGGATCCGCGTAAACAACCTCCCCTGTTTCTGGGTCCAAAGCTCCCCCATTCCCGAATACCCAAGTCCTTACCCGATCTGGCCAGTTCCGTGACACTGGTTCGACCCCTTTAGCAAGTAGGTCGTTCTCCATTTTTTCCCACTTAGGCTCGGCTTGGCTGTAGCCACCTGACCCCGTAACATGGTGATACTGCTTCTTTGCAGCATTCAGCTTATTTTGCTCTGACGTTTTCCGCGCCTTCTCGGATTTCTTGTAGGCCACAAATGCGGGCCACTGATCTCTTATCTTCTCATATATACCGGTGAAATCTGGAGTCTTGTTTTGCTGGACAAACTGTGTGTTCAAATTCTTCTTCCAGTTCTTGAACAGTTCTGCCATCTTCTTTAGAGCGTACGCCTTGACCTTTGGCTCTATAACTGGTGGGGTTGTCGGATCCTCCTCTGGCGGTAGGATGAAATTTGTCAGCAGCGAGCTCCAAAGATATTCTTTTTGTCTATCCTGGACAAAAGTAACTGAAGGGTTGTCCTTATTCTTATTCCATTGCTCGATGGTGATCGGGATGCTATCCCTAACCAGTACTCCGCACTGATATGTAAAGGCGTCTTTGGTCCGCTTGGGAAGAATCGGTTGGCCAGCTGGAGAGATTACGTCGATCGTGTACCTTTCCTCCTTGTCCAACCTTTTCTTCCCGCCTCGTCTCCTTGTTGACGAAGTTTGGCTCGTTCCGGAGGGCTAAAAGAAGAAAGAAGCGTTAATATATGTACATACAAAACAATTATTGCATCTAGTCAGCAGAGGCTTAATATATATATATATATATATACCTCGCCGGACTCTGCATAATTAGTTAAGGCTCCCTTCTCCATATCACCGGAGCCGTCATGATCTTGTTCCTCCTCCATTCTTCCATCATCGGAGCCGTGATGATCTCCTTCCTCCTCCATTCCACCATCGTTGTCGTTGAGAAACGACAAGGCGTCCTCCTCCATTGGATTTTCTCCGGCGTGGATTATATTCTGCAACGCCTCTTCTTTTTCTAAGTCTCTGTGATCCATAGTTTCTGCAAATATTACAACATGGCAAAATACAAACCATGAGAGATGGATAGTGGCAAACATAGACCTAATTACCAGAAAAAGGAATCATATCATATCCATCTCTACACTTAGCAAAATTAGCTTATACACTTAGCATCTATCCATCTCTACACTTAGCAAAATTAGCATCTACATTTAGCAAAGTTATATACGTAAGAGATATCTTGTATTCTGAATCTAAATTGTTTCCCTATGTTTCTCCATCACTGGAAGGATCCTCTTCTGGCTAGTAACAGGATTCAGAATCATAACAGATTCTCTTAACCTTTAAAGGATTTAACAAACTGGCGCCATTCTGGATGTGCAGAAAATGGTCCATTTTTTTCCTGATCTACCATTTTATATGTCACATTGTCTAGCTAGTGTCAAAGAATTCAATAAATACATGGCTTCATCATTAGCCGGAAGTAACAGGCGCATGATGGTATACGAAGCTCTTCAAAGTTGTTTTGGAACGGAGTCCCGGATAGGATAATTATTTTTTTGGTACGAAGTTCGGCAACTTCGGAAGGCCTTTGCTGAACTTCATACCAAAAAGCTAATTTTCCTATCCGGGACTCCGTTCCAAAACAACTTTGAAGAGCTTCGTACCATCATGCGCCTGTTACTTCCGGCTAATGATGAAGCCATGTATTTCCCTTTGACACTAGACAACATGACATATAGAAGGGTAGATGAGATCAGAAAAAAATTGGATGAACTTGTGCACATCCATAATGGGGGCATATTCTTGATAAATCCCTTAAAGGACTAAGAGAATCAGTTGTGATTCTGAATCCTGTTCCTAGCCAAAAGAGGGTCCCTACGGTGATGCATGGAGACTCGTCCGGTGATCGTCGGGGACTCGTCCGGCGATCGTCGGGGACTCGCCCGGCGATCGTCGGCGACTCGCCCGGCGATCGTCGGGGACTCGTCCGGCGATCGTCGGGGACTCGTCCGGCGATCGTCGGGGCAAAGCCAAACAATTTTTTTTAATCTATTTCTACTAAATTCATCTAAACTACACTTAGCAAAATTAACGTGCTTCTTCATGCAATTTTCATTTAACCATACTACATTTAGCAAAATACAAGATTTATACACAAGATGAATACACAACTCAAAAAATGAACCATATTAACCATTCATTTAACTTAGTAAGATCATCATGCCCATTTAGTAAGTTGCCTCTCCCCGATATAGAAAAACAATATGCATATATACATCCATGGATCATCCATACATCATTGCTCATATATTCAAACTTAATATGAGTTTTAGCAAGATCATCATGAACAAAAATTTCTATGAACAAAAAATTTTTTCTATGTACAAAAAAAAATTGTATGAACAAAAAAAATCATGAACATTTAGTAAAGTTGGCTCTCCCAGATTTAGGCAAAGTAAAACTCAGTAAACTTAATATGAGTTTTAGCAAGATCATCATGAACTTAGTAAACTTAATATGAACAAAAAAAAAGCATACATCAATGGACAAAAAAAATTCTATGAACAAAAAAAAGCATACATCAATGCATACATCCATGGATCATCCATACATCTGCATATACATACATACACCATCCATACATACATCAATGGACAAAAAAAATTCTATGAACAAAAAAAAAGCAGACCAGGGGCGGCGGCGCGGCAAGCAGAGCAGCTGGGACGGCGGCGGCGGCGTCGGGGCAGGACACGGGCGGGGGGAAGGGGGGGCTCACTGGGGGCGGCGTCGGGGCAAGGGCAGGGGCGCGGCGACGTCGGGGCAGGGGCAGGGGCGCGGCGACGTCGGGGCAGGGCAGGGGCGCGGGGAGCGGCGCCGGCGTCGGGGCAGGGCAGGGGCGCGGGGAGCGGCGCCGGCGTCGGGGCTGGGCGATCGTCGGGGCAGAGGGCGTCGGCGAGGGCGTCGACGGCGAGGTGGAGCAGCCTGACGGCGAGGGCGTCGACGGCGAGCTCGGGCAGCCTGGCGGCGTCGTCGGGGGAACTGCAGATGGGGATTGGAAATTTCACAAGTGTTGGCTTATATAGCCCCACCTTTAGTCCCGGTTGGTGGCTGCAACCGGGACTAAAGGCCCCCTTTAGTCCCGGTTGGTTCCACCAACCGGGACTAAAGCTCCTTTTCAGCAGCCGAAAGGGCGGGAAGCAGAGCCCTTTAGTCCCGGTTGGTGGCACCAACCGGGACTAAAGCCCCCCCTTTAGTCCCGGTTGGATCCACCAACCGGGACTAAAGCTCTTTTGCATCCCGTCCTTTCGGCTGCTGAAAAGGAGCTTTAGTCCCGGTTGGTGGCACCAACCGGGACTAAAGGGGGCCTTTAGTCCCGGTTGGTGCCACCAACCAGGACTAAAGGGCTGCGGCTGGCACGGCGTCGGGTGGGTGGATGTTTAGTCCCACCTCGCTAGCTGAGAGGCGTCGAGAGTTGTTTATAAGCGCGGCTGCGCGAACCCTCTCGAGCTCGTCTCTTAAGCAGGCCTACGGGCCTGAACATACTCTCTCTGCCTGTGGGCCTACTAGGCCTTCTGCGGGCCTGCATCCTGGCCCAACTAGCTGCTTGGGTGTCTAGTCGTATGCAGGCCGTGGTGGCCCAGTAGGCGGCATTTTTTAAATTTTTTACTTTTTAGTCCCGGTTTGCAGCCACCAACCGGGACTAAAGCTTCTTTTCAGCAGCCGAAAGGGCGGGATGCAGAGAGCTTTAGTCCCGGTTGGTGGTACCAACCGGGACTAAAGCCCCCCCTTTAGTCCCGGTTGGAGCCACCAACCGGGACTAAAGCTCTTTTGCATCCCGCCCTTTCGGCTGCTGAAAAGGAGCTTTAGTCCCGGTTGGTGCCACCAACCGGGACTAAAGGGCTGCGGCTGGCACGGCGTCGGGTGGGTGGATGTTTAGTCCCACCTCGCTAGCTGAGAGGCGTCGAGAGTTGTTTATAAGCGCGGCTGCGCCAACCCTCTCGAGCTCCTCTCTTAAGCAGGCCTACGGGCCTATACGTAAGCTCCCTGCCTGTGGGCCTACTGGGTCTTCTGCGGGCCTGCATCCAGGCCCAACTAGCTGCTTGGGTGTCTAGTCGTATGCAGGCCGTGGTGGCCCAGTAGGCGGCATTTTTTAAAATTTTTACTTTTTAGTCCCGGTTTGTGGTAGCAACTGGGACTAAAGGTCTTTTCAGTATTTTTGTTTTTTTTTGCTTTATTTATTTTCTTTTGTTTCTAATTACAGCTAAATACTTAGTTTTTGAGTGATTCTTTTTGATTTAGGTGACAAAAATTATAAACTTTCTGTTTGTGCCAGTAGTTTTGAAATTTGAATAGTTTAAATTTGAATTCTTTGAAATTTGTGTGAATCACTAGTTTGTGAATAACTTTACTTTAAAAATAGATTTTTGAGTGATTCTTTTTCCTGCTGTTTAATATTAGTGTGTTTTATCATTATATTCAATTTGGTAATTTTTAGGTTATTTTAAATGGGTGTTTTAATCAAAAACAGATTTTGTTATTTTAGTTTGCTATTAAAGTTTCTAAAAAAAATACTTTCAAAAATACTTTTATAATAACTAGAGGTTTATAAAAGATTTTTAGTTGATTCTTTTTACTCTTGAAGAATATTATAGTTTTGTTTTAGTTGATCATAACAAACAAAAAAATTAATTGATTCTTTGCATTTCATATTTTTGAGTGATTCTTTTTCCTGCTGTTTAATTTTTTGTTGCATAAATTTTATATAATTTTAAGTTTATAAAAGCTTTTTAGTTGATTCTTTTTGCTATTGAAGAATATTATAGTTTTGTTTTAGTTGATCATAACAAAATATTTAATTGAGCCACCAACCGGGACTAAAGGCCTTGTCCTGGCGGTGGCTAAAATTTAGTCCCACCTCGCCAAGCTAAATGACCCTGAAATTGAAAAGCACTACAAATGAAGTCTGAAAAGGTTGAAACTTGGCATGGTATCATAATTTCACCCACATAGCAAGTGCTAAAAAGTTGAGAGGGTTACGGCAAAAACTGGATGCACTTCGTGTACAAACTGGACAATCTCTTTCGAAGTATCAGGGTTTCGGACAAAAACTCATCTATTACAAAAGAGATTTCATTTGTTGACATGTAACTGCAGTGATATTCTAGATCAAAGCCATCATCAGAATAGTTGTGAAGAGAAAGTCTTCACTTTTTCTTCGCGTGTGTCCCTTGCTTATTGCGCCGTAACCATGGATAATCTTCATTGTTTAACAGGATGCTTGGGTCAGCCTTCACTTTGAAGGGAGGAATTTCATGAAACTTTTCATAATCTGCAGACATGTCTGTCTTGTCCTCCACTCCCACGATGTTTCTTTTCCCTGAAAGAACTATGTTGCGCTTTGGCTCATCGTATGATGTATTCGCTTCCTTATCTTTTCTTTTTCTCGGTTTGGTAGACATGTCCTTCACATAGAAAACCTGCGCCACATCATTGGCTAGGACGAATGGTTCGTCTGTGTAACCAAGATTGTTCAGATCCACTGTTGTCATTCCGTACTGTGGGTCTACCTGTACCCCGCCTCCTGACCGATTGACCCATTTGCACCGAAACAAAGGGACCTTAAAATCATGTCCATAGTCAAGTTCCCATATGTCCACTATGTAACCATAATATGTGTCCTTTCCCCTGTTGGTTGCTGCATCAAAGCGGACACCACTGTTTTGGTTGGTGCTCTTTTGATCTTGGGCGATCGTGTAAAATGTATTCCCATTTATCTCGTACCCTTGGTAAGTCAATACAGTCGAAGATGGTGTCCTGGCCAACGAGTACAGCTCATCTCCAACAATGTTGTCACCCATGAGATGTGTTTGCAACCAACTGCCGAAAGTCCTGATGTGTTCACATGTAATCCAGTCGTCACACTGCTCCGGGTGTTTGGAGCGCAGAATATTCTTGTGTTCATTGACATACGGGGTCACCAAGGTAGAATTCTGTAGAACTGTGTAGTGTGCTTGAGCCCAAGAATACCTGTCCCTACATATTATTGAATCCGCTCCTAGCGTGCCTTTTCCAGTCAGTCTCCCCTCATACCGCGATTGAGGGAGACCAATCGGCTTAAGGTCAGGAATGAAGTCAACACAAAACCCAATGACCTCCTCTGTTTGCCGGCCCATGGAGATGCTTCCTTCTGGCCTAGCACGGTTACGAACATATTTCTTTAAGACTCCCATGAACCTCTCAAAGGGAAACATATTGTGTAGAAATACAGGACCCAGAATGGCAATCTCGTCGACTAGATGAACTAGGACGTGCGTCATGATATTGAAGAAGGATGGTGGGAACACCAGCTCGAAACTGACAAGACATTGCACCAAATCATTCTTTAACCTTGGTAGGATTTCTGGATCGTTTACCTTCTGAGAGATTGCATTGAGGAATGCACATAGCTTCACAATGGCTAATCGAACGTTTTCCGGTAGAAGCCCCCTCAATGCAACCGGAAGCAGTTGCGTCATAATCACGTGGCAGTCATGAGACTTTAGGTTCTGGAACTTTTTCTCTGCCATATTTATTATTCCCTTTATATTCAACGAGAAGCCAGACGGGACCTTCATACTGAGCAGGCATTCAAAGAAGATTTCCTTCTCTTCTTTGGTAAGAGCGTAGCTGGCAGGACCTTCATACTACTTTGGATGCATGCCGTCTTTTTCGTGCACACGTTGCTGGTCCTCCCGTACCTCCGGTGTATCTTTTGTCTTCCCATAAACGCCCAAGAAGCCTAGCAGGTTCACGCAAAGATTCTTCGTCACGTGCATCACGTCGATTGCAGAGCGGACCTCTAGGTCTTTCCAATAGGGTAGGTCCCAAAATATAGATTTCTTCTTCCACATGGGTGCACGTCCCTCAGCGTCATTCGGAACAGATTGTCCGCCAGGACCCTTTCCATAGATTACTTGTAAATCCTTGACCATATCAAGTATGGCATCACCAGTACGGAGGGCGGGCTTCTTCCGGTGATCTGCCTCACCTTTGAAATGCTTGCCTTTCTTTCTTAAGAGATGGTTGGTCGAAAGAAATCAACGATGTCCCAGGTACACATTCTTCCCGCATTTGTCCAAATATATACTTTCGGTATCATCTAAACAGTGCGTGCATACGTGGTATCCCTTGTTTGTCTGTCCTGAAAGGTTACTAAGAGCAGGCCAATCATTGATGGTTACAAATAGCAACGCATGTAGGTCAAATTCCTCCTGTTTGTGCTCATCCCACACACGTACACCTTTTCCATTCCACAGCTGTAAAAGTTCTTCAACTAATGGCCTTAGGTACACATCAATGTCGTTGCCAGGTTGCTTAGGGCCTTGGATGAGCACTGGCATCATAATGAACTTCCGCTTCATGCACAACCAAGGAGGAAGGTTATAGATACATAGAGTCACCGGCCAGGTGCTATGATTGCTGCTCTGCTCCCCAAAAGGATTAATGCCATCTGCACTTAAACCAAACCATACGTTCCTTGCGTCACCTGCAAAGTCCCCCCACCTTCTCTCGATTTTTCTCCACTGCGACCCGTCAGCGGGTGCTCTCAACTTCCCGTCTTTCTTACGGTCTTCCTTGTGCCATCGCATCAACTTGGCATGCTCTTTGTTTCTGAACAGACGTTTCAGCCGTGGTATTATAGGAGCATACCACATCACCTTGGCAGGAACCCTCTTCCTGGGGCGCTCGCCATCAATATCACCAGGGTCATCTCGTCTGATCTTATACCGCAATGCATCGCATACCGGGCATGCGTTCAAATCCTCGTACTCACCGCGGTAGAGGATGCAGTCATTAGGCCATGCATGTATCTTCTGCACCTCCAATCCTAGAGGGAAGAGAACCTTCTTTGCTTCGTACGTACTGTCGGGCAATTCGTTATCCTTTGGAAGCTTCTTCTTCATTATTTTCAGTAGCGTTCCAAATCCCTTGTCAGATACACCATTGTCTGCCTTCCATTGCAGCAATTCCAGTGTGGTACCGAGCTTTGTGTTGTCATCTTCGCAATTTGGGTACAACCCTTTTTTATGATCCTCTAACATGCGCTCGAACTTCAACTTTTCCCTTTCACTTTCGCATCCTCTCTGTGCATCAACAATGACCCGACGAAGATCATCATCGGGCACATCGTCTGGTGCCTCTTGATGTTCAGCTTCCCCCGTTGCAGTATCACCGTATTCAGGGGGATAGTTGTCATCATCCTCTTCTTCTTCGTTGTCTTCCATCATAACCCCTCTTTCTCCGTGCTTGGTCCAAACATTATAGTGTGGCATGAAACCCTTCTCAATCAGGTGGATGTGAAGGGTTCTCGAGTCAGAGTGAGACTTCGTATTCCCACAGAAAGTACATGGACAATACATAAAACCATTATGCTTGTTTGCCTCAGCCACTTCGAGAAAATTATGCATGCCATCAATGTACTCGGAGGTGCGTCGGTCACCGTACATCCATTGCCGGTTCATCTGCGTGCATTATATAATTAAGTGCATCAAAAACCATTACAGAACATCATGAATAGAGAAGTGACCAAATTAATACAAGTTCATCATCACATTAAAACCAAAGTACTGTAGTGATCAAATGTTATTACTGAAAAAATAAATACATAAAGTTCATACATATATAGTTCTCATAGAACAACATATAGCTCTCTAGAGCATCTAATTAAAACATACATTGAAACTATGAAAAACAACAACAAATGCGATCATAATCGCAACTAAGGTAACAATTGATCCAACGGCATAATGATACCAAGCCTCATTATGTATGGCATATTTTCTAATCTTTCTAATCTTCAAGCGCATTGCATCCATCTTGATCTTGTCATCATCGACGACATCGGCAACATGCAACTCCAATTCCATCTTCTCCTCCTCAATTCTTTTCAATTTTTTCTTCAAGTAATTGTTTTCTTTTTCAACTAAATTTAATCTCTCGACAAGAGGGTCGGTTGGAATTTCCGGTTCACATACCTCCTAGATAAAAACATCTATGTCACGTTGGTCGGCATAATTGTCATAAACACTAAATGAAACAAATCATAATAAAAGATAATATACCACATCCGAATCATAGACAGGACGAGGGCCGACGGGGGCGGATACCAAAGTCATGGCACTATATAATAACAAACAATAATAAAAGTAAGAAAATTATACAAGTATCTATCTAAATCATACAAGTAAGATTTTTTTCTTTTAAAAAGAAGATAAGAACAAGAGGCTCACCACGGTGGTGCCGGCGACGAGATCGGCGCGGGCGATCGACGGCGGTGAGGACGGGGACGGGGACGGCACCCTACACATGTGCAGACTCTAAGAAGTTAATTTCAGCTCAAATTGTGCATCTAAATCAAAAGAACTCACGCATACACTCCTCCACTAAAACCCACAAACCACAGTACTTCTAGAGCATTTGAAATGAGCTAAACTAGTAGTGAGAGATGAGGATGAAGTTGCTAACCTTTTTAGAACACTTGGATAGTTGGTGCACCGCCAAACCTAGAGAAATCTTCGGCAAAATGGAGCTTGGAGGTCGAGCTTGCAGAGGAGAGAAAGCTTAAGTGTTGCTCGGGCATTTCATCGAACACCTCATGTGCATAGGAGTGAGAACAGAGAGTAGCACACACCCTGCACACGCTGGCCGGCCAAAAAACAGAGGAGTGAGCGGCGGGGGCGGGGTATATATATAGGCATTTTATTAGTCCCGGTTCGTGGCTAGAACCGGGACTGAAGACAGACCTTTAGTCCCAGTTCTAGCCACAAACCGGGACTAAAGGGGTTGCGCCAGGAGCCAGGACCTTTAGTCCCGGTTCGTAGCTGGAACCGGGACTAAAGATACAGACCTTTAGTCCCGGTTCCAGACACGAACCGGGACTAAAGGGGTTGCGCCAGGAGCCAGGACCTTTAGTCCCGGTTCGTAGCTGGAACCGGGACTAAAGATCCCAGACGAACCGGGACTGATGCCCGCCGAGGCCCGGCCGGCTCCCTGGCCGCTCGAACCGGGACTGATGCACCCATTAGTCCCGGTTCGTAACTCGACCGGGTCTAAAGCTCTGATCTGGCCAGGATCTATGCCCTGTTTTGTACTAGTGTCTCTAGACCTGAAGCATGAAGCAATGTTGGCTGCATGTGTAGAGTCTTTGGGAATGGGCTTGATTTCCGAAACTATCTGCAACTTGTTCTGCATTTATTTGGTACAATTGTAAAGCAACATAGATAGCTCTGAGAACAACTACTAACTGAAATGATACAAAAAAAAACCTTGACTAGTGCAGGATCATGTCTTGTACTAGCTTCTCTATGCAACACTGTTCTGAACTTCTTGAGTCGAGACTTCTCTTTATGCTCCGTGCTCCCTATAAACTTTAGGTACGCATCTCTTGAGTCGAGAAAAGTTGAAATATCATACAATGGATGAGTAAAATTCGACAAAATGATTTATAATAAGATTTTACAAATGCTGACAAAGAGTTATGTATTAGTTGTTAGCAAGATTGGCGAGAGATCAGGGAGTACCTGAGCTAGATGTCCGGAGGGTAAAGCCAGCTGGCAGAATTACAACGTTCCCGCCCTGTGGGATTGGTCCTCCCTGCAGTACACTTGATCACCATTGCATGTCCTTACAGAGTGCACCTTGTCATCAGGGTCGGGCAACTCTTCTTCAGTTGTAGGGCTATAATAGTAGATGTGATTTCTCTTTGTACCATGATGCCCACCAACCGGCACATATACTGCTTTAGACCACCCCAAGAATAATGCATATTCTCCGAAATTCGACACCAGTGCCCACTTGTGCTTGTGAGCCTTGTCATAGTCAGCATCGACGAGCTTGAATACCCTGAAGAAATACTTATCGTCGCTCAACCATTGTTCCCTCACCGCAATCAACAACTCGTTGTGCAGCTCCACGATGTAAGCGTCGTAGTACATGGGGTTGTAAAAACTCCAGTTACGCGACTGGATGGGTAAAGGGTGGGTAGCCAAGATCTCTAGCATTTTGTCTTCCTTAAAAATGATTTCAACCTTGACGAGTATTTCAGAGAGCATTGTGAGGCCATAGAGCTCACCGTTGTAGAAGGCGATGTCCCAGAACTTGTTCCCACGCCAAAGATGTGCAGACCATCCGCCGTCACGGCAACCTACTCTACACAAGGCAATACTATTACCATCCTGTGTAATGGCGGCGAGAATGCAGCCATCGGAGGAGGCTGGGTCTTGGGAGAAGATGATTTTCTTGATGTTGTGTTCGCCTTTGATCGTGGGTATAGAAGCAATCATCTTTTGCTTGGCGGTGAGTGTCGTGGGTGCAAGCCAGACAGTAGTGTGTAGGGGTACGGATGAGAGGGCATAGCCTAGCTACGGCGCAGGTGTTACACTCGGATTTACGAGTTCAGGCCCCTCAGCGGTGGAGGTAATAGCCCTACGTCTCGGTGCTCTGGAGCTATAATGCTTGAGTGTATAGGTTTACAAAGATGCCAACCCTTGGAATGGAGCTGGGGGGTGGCTTATATAGTCTCGCCAGCCCTCCCATGAACGCCAGCCATTACAGGGGGTTAAGAGGGGTATAAGTGTGCCAGGTAACGGGCGTATTGATGACATTTAATACAGGCGAACGTGCGTCCCGGCCGTTGCGCTCCTGGGGTCTCCTGGTCTTCTCTGGTCGAGTGACTTTCGGATGTTCCGAGTGAAACAAGCTGGTCGAGTGAACTCTCGCCTTCCGAGTGGTTCGTAGAACTCCGAGTGAATGTCAGTCTGCGGAATTCTGGGTTGTTGATCTGGCTCTGGGGCCCAGTGTAAGACGTGTGGGGTCCTAGGGTAGGGTCTATAGGTCAGGCCTATTACCCTATCCCTTGTACATGCCCTCGTCATTAGCCCCCAAATCAGTCGAGGTTAGGCGGGTCGAGTCAAGGCAAATTCCCAGGCGAGTTGAGCGCTACGGAAGCGCTCAAGAACTCTTACTGGTCATTAGGCGACCTTGTCTTCGCATCGCACCTGGACGGATTCTGGACCATATGACGTCCGAGTGAAATGAGTCTTCATCCGAATGAGTAGTTTCTATCCGAGTGAGTAGCTTCCATCCGAGTGAGTAGATCTCATCCGAGTGAAATGAGTAGTCTTCATCCGAATGAGTAGTTTCTATCCGAGTGATTAGCTTCCATCCGAGTGAGTAGATCTCATCCGAGTGAAATGAGTAGTTTTCATCCGAGTGGCGGCGCGGATCCGCGCGTTTATGGAATGTCTTCAAAGGCGAGTCATCGGATCACTGGAATCCGGATCTTGCGGGATTTGAAATCGGCGACGAGCGCGCGCGAGCGGTTGCGGCGCGGTGAGAGGGGAAAGTGGGGCGTGACGCCTCGATTTTCGCCCCACTTTTCGCCACGCACAGCTGCAACTCCGTCGGCGAGATTCGACGAAATCTGCGGGCCCGAGATATGCGGGAGAAGATTGGGGAGCGGAACGGACGACGCCATAAGAGGCCGCCGCGTTGGTCAGGGAGAGAGGACAGATCCCCTTTTCCCTTATCCTCCCAGCCCGCTCGCTCTTCTCTCCCGAGATCTACTCCGCGTGAATCCCCTTCGGTCGTTGGAGAACTCGGCGGCGATGACGAAGGACAAGACGGCAAAGTTCGAGAAAGCGAAGAAGGCGGCGAAGGGGAGGAAGGCATCGAGCTCCCTAGCCGTGCTCCCGCCCGGGTGGATCCAGGGCGACTGGATTCCGCCGACCACCACGGCTGACGACGTCCGCGGGCTCATTGTGGATGGACTGATCCGCGACGGGACGCGGAGGTTGCCGGAAGAAGGGGAGACCGAGCCCGCGCCGCGTCCCGGGGAGCGAGTGCTCCTCACCACACACGTGGAGCGAGGTTTCTCCATGCCACCCCACCTCTTTTTCCGCGGGTTTCTGAATTTCTTCGGTGCTCAACTTCATCACTTTCCTCCAAATGCCATCATGTATCTTGCTGCATTCGTTTCTTTGTGTGAAAACTTTCTGGGTTGCCCGCCGCACTAGGGCTTGTTCAAACATATTTTCACCTGTCGGTCCCAATCAGTTAAGAAGGTTGACCCTGATGGAGAGAGGACGCACGTGATTCAGATGTGCGGCGGCTTGGGTATTCAGATGAGGGGGAAGAGCGCCTTTCCATCAATGTCTTTTCCCGACTCGGTGAGGGGCTGGCAGTCGACCTGGTTCTACTGCAACGACCTGCCATGCTCGGGCTCGTCGACTGGCCTTCCTCCTTACACAACTGAGAGAGTTCAGACTCCTCCCTTGCTATGGTTGACAAGAAGGAGAAGACGGATGTAGGGATCCTGATGACCGCCGTGGTTAGCCTGATTCAGGTTGGATTGACTGGTCTAGACCTTCTGGAGGTCTTTCTCAGTCGGAGGATCCAGCCGCTGCAGGAGCGGGCCCACCCCATGTGGCGCTACACCGGGGCCAACGACTCGACCCGAGTGCATTCGGAAGATGTAGAGGGCAAAACGGTAGAGCAGTGGATCAGGTGCATCACTGGTGCGCGCGACAATCCGCGAGGGTCGAGACGGGTCCCGCCCTTCGACGCCAACAACCTGCCGTTGGAGGTATGACGCGCATTTCCAAGTGAATCACTTATGCGCAAATTTTCTGAGTGAACTGTGTAATCTGACTGAACTGACTGTCTCTGATCTTTGTGTCTTGCAGGAATTCCAGAAGATGTTATCGCCTGTGCCGAATGGAGAACAACCTGTCGGAGGTGCGGAGAGCGAACATGGCAGCGTCGGGGGCAGCTACGCGGAGGACCGCGAGGAGGAAAGCGGGGACTCGGAAGGGAGCGGCGACGTCGAGTCTTCTCTGTCTCCGGAGTTGTGCTTCGAGCATGGCTCCAAGCGAGCTCAAGATCCGAGTGCTGACCCGGAGAAGGAGGCGGCTCCGAGTGCGAAGGCCCCGAAGCGCACTCGGACGTCATCGCCTGCGCCGACTGAGAAGGCAGCCAAGCAGCCCAAGGTCACTTCTCCCAAGCCTCGGAAGGCTCTGCCCCGGATCAAGGTCGCTGTGCCTGTCGCCTCAACGTGAGTATCTTTCTCAGCTTTTCTTTTTTGTCTTTGTCAACTTTTGTGATTCTTCTGACCGAGTGCATCTTATGAACCAGTGCTGCAACCTCGACGATGTCTCCCATGCAGACTGGCGGGGATCGCGTCGAGGCCGAATCGGCAGACGCGGCTACTTCTCGAAAAGGTAACAATGACTTCATTTTGCTTTGACTTGTCGTTCGACTGAAATGTCTTCATCCGATTGAATCGAGTACTGCGACTGATTGTGTCGAGTGAACGTAATGCTTGCAGAGGTCATCCACGTCGGAGATGATGATGAAGAGCCGCCGCGGAGGGACACTGAGAAGGTGACCTCAGTTCCGACTGCTCCCCAGGCCACCACACAGAGGACGCCGCCGAGCGGAGCGCCTCAAGTTCCTCCCGCACCTGCCATGACCGTGCCTCCGGGGCAGGGTTCTTCTCAGGCCGGGGCTGGTTCTGTCGCGGCTCTGTCGATTACACTGGCTACGGCTCCAACTCCTCCTGTCAACATCTTCAGTCTATACAAGGTGCCGGAGGACCAAACTGGGGCCAGCAAGGAGGCGATGATCCAGGCGGAACTAATGACCCAAAGGCTCAAGGAGGTGTGCACAGCTAGCAAGCTGGCATACGATGCCAGTGCTGCCCTCCAGGAGAACGTTCGAGTAAGTGCTCTTGTAAGTCGATCTCCAAGTCGTTTTTCTTTAGTAGGAATTTCAGTCGGACGATAACCGATACACCCACTGGGTGTTTTTTGTGTTCGGCCGTCGCCCGGATCGGGCGGACCGTTTCGAGCGGATACCGCTCCAGTGGGGGCACGCTGAGTGCACCCACTGGGTGTAGTCCCCGAGACTGCCGTCGACTGCAGGCAGTCGGCGGGAGTCTT
The DNA here is from genome assembly GCA_039707655.1 of Elymus sibiricus. NCBI lineage: Eukaryota > Viridiplantae > Streptophyta > Magnoliopsida > Poales > Poaceae > Elymus > Elymus sibiricus. The sequence goes on along the minus strand of CM077674.1, from coordinate 11,744,197 downwards.
AGAACTTAGACTTTGTTCTGTTGTTGATGTTGTTGTTTTTTTTGCTTTCGGCCATCACTCGGATCGGGCGGACCGTTCCGAGTGGATACCGCTCTAGTGGGGGCACGCAGAGTGCACCCATTGGGTGTAGTCCCCGAGACTACCGTCGACTGCGGGCAGTGGGCGGAAGTCTTGGAACTTAGGATCTGATACTGGTTAAGCTTGTTCCTTCCAGGAGTGTCGATCTCTGGGCACTCGGAACTTTTTTGTCTTGTTGCTTTGTGTTTGGCCATCACTCGGATCGGGCGGGCCGTTCCGAGTGGATACCATTCCAGTGGGGGCACGCTGAGTGCAGCCACTGGGTGTAGTCCCCGAGACTACCGTCGACTGCGGGCAGTCGGCGGAAGTCTTAGAACTTAGGATCTGATACTGGTCAAGCTTGTTCCTCCTTTGTCGAATGGTACTTCAGGATGCTTCTTGACATTAACTGTTCTCTCTTGTATTTCAGAAAACTTGCGAGCTTGGGACTCAGTACGTGGCACTGGAGAAGGAGACGGCTCAACTCCGAGTGGATCTGGAGGTGGAGAAGAGGAACACGGCGCGCGCTCAGGCATAACTCATGACCATGGGAGGTAAGCTCCAATTACTGAGCATTTTGCTTCATCTCTTACCGTTCCTTGAACCGAGTGACTTCACTCGACAGATGTGCGTAGTGAAAACCATCAACTCCAAGTGCGGCTCAGAACCTCTGTTTCTTTAGAAACTATGAAGCAGGCACTCGAGAGTAAGGACAACGTGCTGGCGGGGGCTCAAAAAGTGGCGAAGGAAAAGACCAAGGCTGCCGAAGAGAAGCTGGTCTCACTCGGGAAGCTCGAAGCAGAGAACACATCGCTGAAGAAGGAGGTGCTCGAGCTCAAGAAGCAGCAGACCGAGTGGGATGGCAAGCTCAAGGCCCAGGCGGAGGTCTATGACCAAGAGAAGAAGACCCTGAACGAGAAGGTCGCCCAGCTTATCGAGAAGAGGAACGCTTTGGAGAGATACATAGAGGAGTTCACGGAGGAGATGTACAATAAGCTTGCAGGTAACTTACAGCCTCCGAGCGAACTTTTATCCGAGTGAACTTCATGCATGCTGACCTTCAACTCTCCTCTTTTCTCGTCCGCAGAGTACTGCCGAAATTTCGAGCTGGAAACTGATCGAATCGAGAGGGATCTGAATCCTTCCCAGTCGCTCGTCGGTGACAAGGCCGCACTAGGAATCCTGCGGGTGGAATCTCGCATCGAAGACGTCCAAGGTTACATCATTCGTCTGCGGGGCGCACTCAGCAGAATCGACAAGGAGCTGTGCCCAGAAGATACCTTCGACACCGACCTGGAAGCCATGATGACTAGTCTCAACGACATTCCCAGCCGAGTGCAAGCGTGGAAGAAGTCATCTGCTCGCTGCGGGGCCGACGTGGCGCTCTCCCTGGTCCGAGTGCATTGCAAGGAGGCCAAGGAGGAGAAACTGAAGGCTCTCCAAGTTGCCAACACGAAGAAACTCCAGTTTGAGGACTTCATGGAGACATTCATCAAAGCGGCCACTCGGATTGCAGACGGCATCGACTTGGATGCTTTCGTTGAACCAGCCAGCCCTACAGGGGCGTGAAAAAACTTTAAGTCTTATCCATTAACCTCGGTATGCCGAGTGGAATTGTAATTGTTAAACTCTTTCGGGCTTTGGACCCGAGTACTCGTATTCGCTTTTGAACTTCTGGAGTTAATCGAATGCTTTCCTTCGAGTCTTTCGTATCTTTGAACTGAGTTTTGACTTGGGCGAGAGCTGGTCCGCAGCCAAGCCCCCGAGTGAGAGGGTTGCTCGTCATTCGGAGTAGTTCTTAACTTGGGCGGAAGCTGGTCCGCAGCCAAGCCTCCGAGTGAGAGGGTTGCTCGTCACTCGGAGTAGTGTTTTAGACTTGGGCGGAAGTTGGTCCGCGGCCAAGCCCCCGAGTGAGAGGATTGCTCGTCACTCGGAGTAGTGTTTTAGACTTGGGCGGAAGCTGGTCCGCGGCCAAGCCCCCGAGTGAGAGGATTGCTCGTCACTCGGAGTAGTGTTTTAGACTTGGGCGGAAGCTGGTCCGCAGCCAAGTCCCCGAGTCAGAGGGTTGCTCTTCACTCGGAGTAGTTTTTAACTTGGGCGGAAGCTGGTCCGTAGCCAAGTCCCCGAGTGAGAGGGTTGCTCTTCACTCGAAGTAGTTTTTAACTTGGGCGGAAGCTGGTCCGCAGCCAAGCCCCCGAGTGAGAGGGTTGCTCTTCACTCGGAGTAGTTTTTAACTTGGGCGGAAGCTGGTCCGCAGCCAAGTCCCCGAGTGAGAGGGTTGCTCTTCACTCGGAGTAGTTTTTAACTTGGGCGGAAACTGGTCCGCAGCCAAGCCCCCGAATGAGAGGGTTGCTCTTCACTCGGAGTAGTTTTTAACTTGGGCGGAAGCTGGTCCGCAGCCAAGCCCCCGAGTGAGAGGGCTGCTCTTCACTCGAAGTAGTTTTTAACTTGGGCGGAAGCTGGTCCGCAGCCAAGCCCCCGAGTGAGAGGGTTGCTCTTCAATCGGAGTAGTTTTTAACTTGGGCGGAAGCTGGTCCGCAGCCAAGTCCCCGAGTGAGAGGGTTGCTCTTCACTCGGAGTAGTTTTTAACTTGGGCGGAAGCTGGTCCGCAGCCAAGCCCCCGAATGAGAGGGTTGCTCTTCACTCGGAGTAGTTTTTAACTTGGGCGGAAGCTGGTCCGCAGCCAAGCCCCCGAATGAGAGGGTTGCTCTTCACTCGGAGTAGTTTTTAACTTGGGCGGAAGCTGGTCCGCAGCCAAGTCCCCGAGTGAGAGGGTTGCTCTTCACTCGAAGTAGTTTTTAACTTGGGCGAAAGCTGGTTCGCAGCCAAACCTCCGAGTGAGAGGATTGCTCGTCACTCGGAGTAGTTTTTAACTTGGGCGGAAGCTGGTCCGCAGCCAAGCCCCCGAGTGAAAGGGTTGCTCTTCACTCGGAGTAATTTTTGACTTAGGCAAAAGCTGGTTTGCAGCTAAGTTGAACGGCGTACACCCACTGGGGGTGTAGGCCAGAGAATGCGTACGAGTGAACTTCAATGTGGAACTGGAAAAGTCATGCTTTTATTCATCAAATATCACTCGAGTACTTTTATTACATCTAGACGGTCTTCCTCTTCTCCGTTTGCGTACCGAGTGGCGATCTCCATCATTCGGCTCATGGTCAAAGATCCTGACCGGCCGAATTTCAGGATGAGCTCTCGACATCCGACTCCTGCTTTGAAGGCACATACTGCTTGATGCTCCGTGACATTCTCCACCACATGATGCAAGGCTGTCCACCACTGAATGTACTCCCTCAAGGTTTCATTCGGTTTCTGCACACAATGCTGTAGCTCAGACAATCCAGCCGGGCGTTTGCACGTGCCCTCGAATGTTTTGATGAACACTCGGGCCAAATCTTCCCAGCAGTATATGCTGGCCGGAGCGAGCTGATTGAGCCAGGCGCGGACGGACCCTTCAAGCATCAATGGCAAATGCTTCATAGCCACATAGTCATTTCCTCCTCCGATCTGCACAGCCACTCGGTAATCCTCTAACCGAGTTTCTGGCTTGGACTCACCGGTGAACTTGGTTACTCCAGCTGCCAATCTAAAGTTTGGCGGAATCTCGGCGGCCCTGATGGCTCTGCTGAAACACTCGGGCCCAGAGACGAATGCTCCACTTCCACTCGGACGATCTCTGTCCAAGTTTTCTCTCTGAGCTCTGCCTCTGTTGACCAGGTTCTGAGCGAGAACGGATCTCGCGTTGAACTGCAGGTCACGGAGGTCGACTGGCTCATTCTGGCGATAACCGTCACCATGACGGGGAGGGCTGGCCCTCCGATCGTTGTCGTAAGGACGCCTGGCATCGTACGGCCGGGGCGCGTACGAGCCATCCTGCGGAGGGGCCAACTGCATATGGCGACGATCGTCCTGACGCCGCGGAGGCGTATTCCGACTGCGACCCTGCCCCGAGTACTGGTCTCGGTGGCGGTCTTGGTCGTTTCGCCGCGGAGGCGAGTGCCTGTTTCTCCTTGGAGACATTGGGTTGTGTGCCGACTGGATGGTGTCAGCCCGAATGGATCTGCTGTGTATCCTGTTGCGCGACTGAGATACTGTCGAATTTTGCTCTTCAGCCGCCTTGAGCAGGGCCCGGATCTGCCGAAGACCCTCCCCCGCCTCGGACCGGGACGGCTCGATGGAATCTGCTATCCGAGTGGCTGCCGCCAGATTCTGGACGGGAGTGCGGAATACCTGGAAACTCTGCTGCTGGTCATTCGAGAACAACTGCCGCTGTCGCCGACTGGAACTGGGCTGATGCTGTCTGCGGGCGCGATCGTCGAGTGCCTTCTGAAGCGCTTCCAGACGATTGCGCTCAGCCAAGTTGGCTTGGCGCACGGCCTCCAAAGCCTGGGCCTCAGGGGTCGTCCCAACGATGGGCGTCTGGAGGGCTTGCTCGGTCCTGCGCTGCTGTTCCTCCCTCTGCTGTCGAGTGAGAGGTCGGGGGATGTACTCGGAGTACTCGCCGTCCTGCCGGTTCCTGCCGCCGCCAAGATCAGCGTGCGATGGGTCGCCGTTCTCCGCGCCGCCGCGGCCGTACCTAGGCGGACTGGGCGGGGACTCGGCCATCAGCACCTCCGCGGCGGGATCACTGCTTTCGCACTCGGATAAGCTTTCCGAGTGCTCATACACGGAGGCGAACAGATCGAAGACTGGTTCATCGGGCTCGATTGCCGCGATCTGCGGGGCTGCAGCTTGAAGGGCTACCGCGTGTCTGATCCACCGCTGAAGCCACGAGCGTCCGGAGCGCTTGCGACAACGGCTGGTGGAGAGCGAAGAAGTCGACTGATAAGGGGTCGACGGTTGCCGGAGAAGGACGCCGAAGGAACTCGCGCAGAAGTGCGCCGCGCCGTGGACGGGCAACGCCTCGACATCCAGCGGGGCTTCCTGGAGCCACGCCAAATCGTCGGCGATGAAGCTGAGGACGCCGAAACGGATCTCGCCGCCCAGAGTCAGTCCGCCGCCGGAAACCATGGTGATGATCGGAAAAATGCAACTACGCCGGAAGTCGCTAGACGCCTGCCCCACGGTGGGCGCCAACTGTCGTGGGTGCAAGCCTGACAGTAGTGTGTAGGGGTACGGATGAGAGGGCAGAGCCTAGCTACGGCGCAGGTGTTATACTCGGATTTACGAGTTCATGCCCCTCAGCGGTGGAGGTAATAGCCATACGTCTCGGTGCTCTGGAGCTGTATTGCTTGAGTGTATAGGTTTACAAAGATGCCAACCCTTGGAATGGAGCTGGGGGTGGCTTATATAGTCTCGTCAGCCCTCTCATGAACGCCAGTCATTACAGGGTGTTAAGAGGGGTATAAGTGTGCCAGGTAACGGACGTATTGATGACATTTAATACAGGCGAACGTGCGTCCCGGCCGTTGCGCTCCTGGGTCTCCTGGTCTTCTCTGGTCGAGTGACTTTCGTATGTTTCGAGTGAAACGAGCTGGTCGAGTGAACTCTCGCCTTCCGAGTGATTCGTAGAACTCCGAGTGAATGTCAGTCTGCGGAATTCTGGATTGTTGATCTGGCTCTGGGGCCCAGTGTAAGACGTGTGGGGTCCTAGTGTAGGGTCTATAGGTCAGGCCTATTACCCTATCCCTAGTACATGCCCTCGTCAGTGAGCGCCACCTCGGCGCCGGAGAAGAGATTCACAATCACGAGCTGGTGGTCATCCGTTGCGGCGATCCAGCCGACGAACCGCTTCTTGACCGCCTTGCCCGGGGCGCGTAGGACCCAACTGCCGCAGGGGCCGAATAGGTGTCACCGTCGCCCGTGTTCGCCCGCGCCGTCAACATCTCTCGAACTCCAGATCGGTACGTGCCCCGATCTCCTCTCTTCAATGCGGATCTGGGGCCTTTTACCGGGGCTCGGCCCAGCTTGGCCTATGCGGCCTAGAAGCAAGCCCGCGAGCTAGCTGCCCATGCGGCCTACTACGCTAGAACGAATTAACAAACACGAGGTATCACGGAGGCCTTGGCGTAAACGACGGCACACGTGCCGGCGTTGGCCATCGATCTCGGCGATCTCGTCGTCGCCCACAGTACGGACCTCAAGATGGGCACGACATGGAGATGTCAGCGAGCAGGCCGTCAAGGAAGGCGATGGTGTTGAGGAATGCGCGTGCCACAAGACGGCCACTGGCGGAGCAGGAGCTGCTACGTACTAGTACTGCACCAGTTAATACGGCAACGGCGTTTCCCCTCAAAAAAAAAAAAAAATACGGCGACGGCAAGCAGGCTAGCTACGTACGTACGTACATCGGTACATGCTATGCATGCATACAAATACTACTCCCTCCATTTCTAAATATAAGATCTTTTAGAGATTGCACTATGAATACATACGGATGTATGTAGTCATATTTTAGAGTGTAGATTCACCCATTTTGCTCCGTATGTAGCCTATAGTGAAATCTCTAAAAGGTTTTATATTTAGAAACGAAGGGAGTATATAGTAGGCTTGCTTTAGTACACCGGCACGGTAATACTAGAAAGAAGGATTATATATAGGATAAGCCACACATTGTATTCCTCAGATCACCCTTACATCTATCTATTATTATATATTAAAAGTAATATACGATGAACCAAGAGCAAAAGAAATAGTAAAGAAAATTCCACATTAATCAGAAAATAGAGTCCGTTGATCTCGCAAATATTTATTATAAAATATTCTTAGCCATTCAATCTTCGTAACATTGTAAATTTGGTGGACTCGGACTCAAACTCCAAATAAAGTCATGTCTTGACACGTCTAGCTAACTACTAGGCGTCCCCAGCCCACCAGGGTTCAAGTCCTGGTGCTCGCATTATTTCTGGATTTATTTCAGTATTTCCGGCAATGCGATTTCAGTGGGAGGAGACGTTCCCGTCAACAACGAGGCGCCTACAATGACTTCGTAAATCTCAAGAAGATATGCCGATTCAGTCTCTCGAAGGTGCTCATAGGGGTAGGGTGTGCGTGTGTGCGTTCATAGGGGTGAGTGTATGTGCGTATGTATGAGCGGTTGCGTCTGTACTGTGTTAAAAAAATCTACTAGGCGTCCATGTTTAAAAAAATAGCTACCAGGCGTTGACGTTTCAGACTCAAACTCCATATAAAGTAATGTGTTGACACGTTTAGCTAACTACTAGGCGTCCATGTTTAAAAAAAAACTAGCAGGCGTTTACGTTTCAGAAAAAAAACTACCATCGATGGATCTCAAAAACTACCTTAATTAATTATTCTTATACCTTGATATATCTTGCTAGCAAAACCATACGGGCTGAGCTTGCAAGCTATTCTTCATGTAACACTAGTAGAAAACAGGGCATCTGTGGGATCAAGGAGATATGTCTAGAGGTGGGGGGGGGGGGGGGTGAATAGACTCCTAACAAGCCAAAGGTGCAGTTTTTAATTTCTCTTGAAATTTAGGCAGATTTTGGCACAAGTTAAGATCACTCGAATACTTCCTACACATGCATATCTAGAGATTGAGCAGCGGAAATAGTAAAGCATGCAATAGTGAGTAAAGTAAAGGGGTAGAGTATGGAAGATCAACGCAATGAAGACACGTTGGTTTTTGGCATGGTTCCGATAGGTGGTGCTATCGTACGTCCACGTTGATAAAGATTTCAACCCACGAAGGGTAATGGCTGCGCGAGTCCACTGAGGGCTCCACCCACGAAGAGTCCACGAAGAAGCAACCTTGTCTATTCCACCATGGCTTACGTCCACGAAGGACTAGCCTCACTCGGGGTAGATCTTCACGAAGTAGGCGATCTCCTTGCCCTTACAAACTGCTTGGTTCAACTCCGCATCAGGTTGGAGGCTCCCAAGTGACACCTAACCAATCTAGGAGACACCACTCTCCAAAAGGTAATAGACGGTGTGTTGTTGATGAACTCCTTGCTCTTGTGCTTCAAATGATAGTCTTCCCAGCACTCAAACAACTCCTCACAGATTTGGCTATGGTGGAAGAATGATTTGAGTGGAAAGCAACTTGGGAAAGGCTAGAGATCAAGGTTCAAATGGTAGGAGTGGAATATCTTGATCTCAACACATGAGTAGGTGGTTCTCTCTCAGAAAATGTATGGTGAAAGTGTAGGCACGTTCTAATGGCTCTCCTTCCTGAGAAGGATGTGGTGGAGGGGTATAAATAGCCTCCACACAAAATTCAACCGTTGCACACTTTTGACCCAACTCGGTGGCACCGATTTAGAAGACTCAGTGGCACCGAACTGTGTAAAAGATATGAACGTTAGGCATTTCGGTGGGACCGATACGGACAACTCGGATGGACCGAAGTGCAATGGCTTAGGGAAAACCTCATCTTGGTGGCACCGATTGCATCAACTCGGTTGGACCGAAATGAAGCAATAAGGCAACAGAGACTTTGTCAAGCCATCTCGGTGAGACCGATTTGCATAACTCGGTGAGACCGAAGTAAGTGCAAACGATTACAGAGAGTTGACAAGGCCATCTCGGTGGGACCGAGATCCATTTCGGTGGATCCGATTTGTTAGGGTTTTGGCAGTGGCTAAGTCTTGGATGAACTTGGTGGGGCCGGATAGGAAATATCGGTGGGGCCGAGTTAGAATGTGGGTTTAGGACATATTTGGGTAGAGAGAGTGGTTGAGGGTTTAGGAATACTGTCACTAAGCACTTGAGCAAAAAGACCATTAAGCAACACCTCATCCCCTTTTAATAGTATTGGCTTTCCTATGGACTCAATGTGATCTTGGATCACTAAACCAAAAATGTAGAGTCTTGATCTTTTGCCAATCCTTGTCCTTAGCATTTTGAAGGGGTTCCACGTCCTCTTGTCCATGCCACGCCATTGTTGAACTTGTCTGAAATTCACTAGATAAAAGTATTAGTCCAACACATGTATGTTGGCATGAATTACCAAAACCACCAAGGGAGCAAATGTGCTTTCAATCTCCTCCTTTTTGGTAATTGATGACAACATACATCAAAGCTTCAAATACAGATATAGCAGAGGTATGTATGAAAGCTTTGAAGCAAACATGTAACATGTATGAGCTCCCCTGAACTCCCCCTGAAGATGTGCATATAAAATGATTGTATCACATGGGAGATATACATGCAACATGTATCTTGGCTATATGCATCAGAGCAATATATATATAGCATTTAGGTATCCACGTGTCCATGATTGTCTTCTTGCAAACAATATATACTAGCAAGAGGTCAATCATGCACATGAGTGTGATGCATATACTTACCTTGAAGTTCTTGATCAAGTACCTAAAGAAATACACTTGAGAAAACAGGGTTAGATAACACAAGGTAATTTCTACAAGAAAAGACACAAGATCAACAAGAAACCAAGATTGGGATGACATGTAGAAAAGTGTATCGCAAGGTGAATACTTCTTTGAAGTAGACATGTCCCCAAAAGAAATAGTTGTCTCTCCTTAAAGAACTTCCTCTCCCCCTGAATCTGACAATGGATATTGGGAGTAGGTAGGGTGAGAGAATTAGAACAACCAAAGAACAAACTTATCATGTTTCTCCCCTCTTAGAAACATGTAACATTCTCTCCTCTTGTAAGGTGCATCTCTTTTGTAGTGATAAGCTTTGATGTATTCATCTCTCCCCCTTTGACATCAATTTCCAAGAAGGGACTTCAAGGTTATTGAATAAGTGGGCTTGGTCCTTGAGAAACACAGCTAGCCATTGAGTGGCTCTAGATGCAAGTAGAGGATAAGAATCATTGAGTGGAGCTGAAGCAGAAAGTCTCAGGAAAAAAATTGACAGAAATTTCTTTAGAGCAGCAAAATCGGTGACACCGAGTTGAGTCAATTCGGTGGGACCGAGTTTGATGCAATGGAACTTTTTGTCAACTCAGCTCACTAGGCAACGGAATTCTCACAAGGATTTGCAATGAATTAACTGCGAAACAAAAAGAAACACAGAAAAGAAGCAAAGAAACGTCTAGATGAAGTTTTTTTTTTGATAAAGAAACACTAGAGAATTTCATCTAGATGGGTCGGCGACTAGGTCACCTATGTTAGAGTATATTGACTTAGGAGTCAAATGAGAACACTTGATCATAGGTCATACTCATCGTTTAAGCTCAAAAATGGGGTTGCCATTTTTCCTTTAAGCATTTCAATGTATTCACATCTTGTTGAGTTGCTTTAGCTCATGTCTTTGAGTAAAGCTTCTCTAAGATGTGAGAACTTACATTGGGATTTTGTGGTGATGTCCATCTTGTAGTTGAACTTGATGTAGATGCTCCTGAGTTGAAGTTGAGAGCAATCCTATCATTTGTAGTTCATCTTCCTACATGGGTTAGCTTTGCAAGGAACAATTTGTATATCCAAAATGACAAGAATGAAGCATATCTCAAATGTTTGTCAAAGTATATGTTTAGGTTGTCGTTCCACCATGATTTGTTGATACTTGGCTTATACAAGATTGCTTATGATAAGAGTGTGTCGCAACCTTTTGACATGAAGCTTGTCCAAGTACCTAAAAAAGGTTAGATACCATACAAGGGAGCAAAATATCCAAGATATAAGATGATCATGAAAGATATCATGGATTAGTCAAGAATGCTCATGCCCTTGTATGCATCCACATGAGCCTCTAGTTCACATTTGAAGCATCAATGATGTTCAACTCACTTCTCAAGTGACAAAACACTTTCTCATCAAGGGGTTTGGTAAAGTTGTCCGCCAATTGTTTGTCGGTACGAACATGTTTAAGGTCAATGTCACCTTTCTCAACATGATCTCGAATGAAGTGGTGACGAACCTCAATATGCTTAGTTCGAGAATGATGCACATGATTGTGTGCGATCTTAATAGCACTCTCATTGTCACATAGTAATGGCACATGTCTCACCTGCACACCATAGTCTTTAAGAGTTTGTGTCATCCATAGTAATTGAGCACAACATGATCCCGCGGCAATGTATTCCGCTTCGGCAGTAGATAGAGATACGGAATTCTGTTTCTTGGAGGACCAAGACACAAGAGATCTACCAAGAAATTGACATGTACCCGAAGTGGATTCTGTGTCAACCTTGTCTCTGGCATAGTCCGAATCGGAGTAGCCAACAAGATTGAAAGAAGATCCTTTGGGGTACCATATGCCAAAGTTTGGTGTATGTATCAAGTATCTCACAATTCTTCTCACCGCCTTAAGATGACACTCTTTTGGTGCCGCTTGGTATCGTGCACACATGCACACACTTAGCATAATGTCGGGACGAGAGGCACATAGATATAGCAATGAACCAATCATAGATCGATAAACTTTTTGATCAACAGGTTTGCCATTCTTGGCCAAGTCAAGATGTCCACTCGTGGGCATAGGAGTTTTCATACCTTTACTCTCCTGCATGTTGAACTTCTTGAATAAGTTCTTGGTATACTTTGTTTGAGAGACAAAGGTACCTTCCCTAGTTTGCTTGATTTGCAAACCAAGAAAGAATTTGAGTTCACACATCATAGACATCTCAAACTTTTCGGACATCAACCTTCCAAACTTTTCACTAAAAGAGGGGTTAGTAGATCCAAAGATAATATCATCAACATAAATTTGGCATACAAATAATTCTCCATTAACCCTCTTAGTGAACAAAGTTGAATCAATCTTCCCAATTTCAAAACCTTTTTTAAGAAGAAACTTTGTCAAGCATTTGTACCAAGCTCTAGGGGCATGTTTAAGACCATAAAGAGCTTTACGAAGTTTGTACAGATGATTAGGTTTCTTGGGATTCTCAAAGCCGGGAGGTTGTTTAACATACACTTCCTCCTCAATTTCACCATTTAAGAATGCACTTTTAATGTCCATTTGGTAAAGAGTGATATCATAGTGATTGCCATAAGCAAGTAAAATGCGAATGGATTCAAGTCTTGCAACGGGGACATAGGTCTCACCATAGTCCATACCTTCGACTTGTGTGTAACCTTGTGCTACAAGACGAGCCTTGTTGCGTACAACTTGTCCATCTTCATCTTGCTTATTCCGAAACACCCATTTGGTTCCAATGATGTTTTGCTCTTCCTTTGGCTTCTCAACCAATGTCCACACTTGGTTCCTCTCAAAGTTATGTAGCTCTTCGTGCATTGCGTTCACCCAATCGGGGTCCTTGAGAGCATCTTCTACCTTCAAGGGTTCAACACTAGAGATAAATGAGTAATGCTCACAAAAGTTAGCTAAACGAGATTTAGAGCGAGTGATTCTCCCGGATTGGATATCTCCAAGTATTTGTTCGACGGGATGATCCTTGTCGATTCTTGCTCTAACTCGAGGTAGCTTTTTCTTGGGTTGTGGTGAGGCTTCCTCATCATCATCATCTTCTTCTTCTTCGTTGATGTTGTCGTTGTTCGCTTATGGAGGTGGAGAAGGAGGTTGAGGTGGATCATCTTGTTGCACTTCCTCATTCCCATCGTCTTGACGTGTTCCACTTGTGGATGTCTCCATATCAACTTGTCGTTCACCTTGATGTGAAGTTGGGTCTTCCACTTGAATAGACGAGGTACTCTACTTTACTTCCACGGGGCGAATCTTGCCAATGGGCAAGTCTTCGATTGCATCCGATGGTTCTTGATCTCCTACATCAAGTGGCAATTGCTCGACTTGCGAGCCGTTAGTCTCATCAAACTTCGCATCTACCGTCTCTTCAACTTTTCGAGTGAAGTTGTTGTAGACACGGTAAGTGTGAGAGTTCGATCCATAACCGAGTAGGAAACCTTCATGAGATTTAGGAGCAAATTTTGAACGACGATGCTTATCAAGAATGTAACATTTTGAGCCAAATACTTGAAAGTATCCAACTTGTGGTTTGTTACCGGTGAGCAGTTCATATGCCGTTTTACCAAGAAGCTTGTGAAGGTAAAGTCGATTTGTTGCATGACAAGCTGCTTCAACCGCTTTTGCCCAAAAATGTCTTGGCGTCTTCTATTCATCAAGCATTGTTCTTGCCATCTCAATAAGTGTCATGTTCTTCCTCTCAACAACTCCATTTTGTTGAGGTGTGTACGTAGCCGAGAACTCATGTGAAATACCCTCCTCATCAAGAAAGGTGTCCATATTCGTGTTGTTGAACTCCGTTCCGTTGTCACTCCGAACCTTCTTGATCTTTACTTCAAATTGATTTTGAGCCTTTTTTGCGAAGTTCTTTAAGATCTTTTGTACCTGCGATTTGTTATCAAGAAAGAACACCCACGTAAATCTGGAAAAATCATCAACAATGACCAAACCGAAAGAGTTACCACCAAGACTCTTATAGGAGTTGGGACCAAAGAGATCCATATGAAGTAGCTCGAGTGGTCTCCTTGTGGTCATAATCTCCTTTAACAAGTTTATCAAGGTTACACATACCAACATGTCCAAGTCTTCTATGCCAAAACCAACCTTTAGAAGATTTAACAATTAAACAAGTACGAGGTTGAGCTCTCTTAGTGAAATCAACAATGTATAGATCACCTCTACGAATGCCGGTAAAGACCATATTATGATTATCTTGGCGAAACACTTGGCAATCTACTTTGGTAAATAGAACATTAAAACCAAATTGGCTAGTCTAGATACGGAAAGAAGATTGTAACCAAGAGATTCAACAAGCATAACATTTTGTATGGAGCTATCATTGGATATGGCCACCTTACCAAGGCCAAGTACCTTACCCTTGGAGTTGTCTCCAAAAGTCACATACTTGCGTGGACCATCATTTTTAGTAAGCTCACGAAACATGTCTCTATCTCCGGTCATGTGATCGGTACAACCGCTCAAGAATCCACTCTTTTCCTCCGGCCATATAATCTCGAAGATTTGCCATAAGACTGAGATTCCTCAAGGTCTTCTCAAATTCAATATCAAAATCTTCGTCTTCATCATAATAGCCATGCTCAACATCATCATCATCATGCATGTGATCATTACCTAGGGCAATGGATTCATTAGTTTCATGATCATGACAATGTTCAAGTTTATGGATTCTAATAGTTTCCATGATAATATTGCTAATAGTTCTAACATCTCCTTTGGCACGCATGAGATCACGAAGCTCAAACAAGCAATCATCAAACTTAGGATCACTAGGACTCATCTTATGAAAAGCAACAGCCTTATGAAGAATCTTATCGAGACTCTTTAAGGAGTAATCGGGATATCGCTTTTCTAAATCATGCCATAGAGTATAAGCACATGCAAAGTTTCGGATACAACCAATCACAACCTTAGGTAATCCTCTAATGATAAGATTGACGGTTCTAAGATTACGAAGCATGTCAATTTCCTCTTCATGGGTAGGATGCAAGGGATCAATAGGGGGCACATAAGGATTATGAATATACTTACTCAAGTTAAATTCATCAAAGATATCAAGAATTTCATCCTTCCAAAAGTTGTAATACTCCCCATCGAGAATAGGCACTCTACGTCTAAGACTCCCCAACGTAGACACATCCATCTCCCTCCAATGGTGATGAAACCAAGGCAATGGAGACCAATGCTCTGATACCAATTGTGGGATCGAGGAGATAGGTCTAGAGGGGGGGTGAATAGACTCCTAACCAGCCAAAGGTGCAGTTTTTAATTTCTCTTGGAATTTAGGCAGATTTTGGCACAAGTTAAGATCACTCCAATACTTTCTACACATGCATATCTAGAGATTGAGCAGCGGAAATAGTAAAGCATGCAATAGTGAGGAAAGTAAAGGGGTAGAGTATGGAAGATCAAACGCAATGAAGACACGGTGGTTTTCGGCGTGGTTCCGATAGGTGGTGCTATCGTACGTCCACGTTGATGGAGACTTCAACCCATGAAGGGTAACGGCTGCGCGAGTCCACGGAGGGCTCCACCCACGAAGGATCCACGAAGAAGCAACCTTGTCTATTCCACCATGGCTTACGTCCACGAAGGAATAGCCTCACTCGGGGTAGATCTTCACGAAGTAGGCGATCTCCTTGGCCTTACAAACTGCTTGGTTCAACTCCACATCAGGTTGGAGGCTCCCAAGTGACACCTAACCAATCTAGGAGACACCACTCTCCAAAAGGTAATAGACGGTGTGTTGTTGATGAACTCCTTGCTCTTGTGCTTCAAATGATAGTCTTCCCAGCACTCAAACAACTCCTCACAGATTTGGCTATGGTGGAAGAAGGATTTGAGTGGAAAGCAACTTGGGAAAGGCTAGAGATCAAGGTTCAAATGGTAGGAGTGGAATATCTTGATCTCAACACATGAGTAGGTAGTTCTCTCTCAGAAAATGTATGGTGAAAGTGTAGGCACGTTCTAAAGGCTCTCCTTCCTGAGAAGGATGTGGTGGAGGGGTATAAATAGCCTCCACACAAAATTCAACCGTTGCACACTTTTGACCCAACTCGGTGGCACCGATTCAGAAGACTCGGTGGCACCGAACTGTGTAAAAGATATGAACGTTAGGCATTTCGGTGGGACCGATACGGACAACTCGGATGGACCGAAGTGCAATGGCTTAGGGAAAACCTCTTCTTGGTGGCACCGATTGCATCAACTCGGTTGGACCGAAGTGAAGCAATAAGGCAACAGAGACTTTGTCAAGCCATCTCGGTGAGACCGATTTGCATAACTCGGTGAGACCGAAGTAAGTGCAAACGATTACAGAGAGTTGGCAAGGCCATCTCGGTGGGGCCGAGTTAGAATGTGGGTTTAGGACATATTTGGGTAGAGAGAGTGGTTAAGGGTTTAGGAATTGTGACGCCCTCGACTTAATCGTGCACTAATCATACACGCAAATGCACACGATCAAGCCTAAGGACTCACGGGAAGATATCACAACACAACTCTAAACACAAATAAAATAATACAAGCTTTATATTACAAGCCAGGGGCCTCGAGGGCTCGAAATACAAAAGCTCGAGTCACACAAGCGTCAGCGGAAGCAACAGTATCTGAGTACAGACACAAAGTTAAACAAGTTTGACTTAAGGCTAGCATAACAACGACACTGATCGAATAGGCGCAGGCCTCCTGCCTGGGAACCTCCGAAACTACTCCTGGTCGTCGATGATCTCCACGTTGTAGTAGGCTCCACTGGGAAACTCCTGCTCCTGGGCTTCAACGTCTGGTCGCAGCAATCGGGTATGGGGGAAAAGAATAGCAGAGCAAACGTGAGTACTCATCCAAAGTACTCGCAAGACTGACATCAGAACTATACTAATTATGCATTGGTATCAAAGGAATGGGGCTATATCTTTGGACTGGACTGCAGAATGCCAGAGTAGAGGGGAAGAAGCCTAGCCTATCGAAGACTAGCATCTTCAAGCAAATCTTGCAGCATTAGAAGAGAGTAGAATATAGCAGCATATAATAGTGGTTATAAGGTAGCAACTCCCTGAGATCCTTTCTCGACTATCCCGCGAGAAAGCGATCCCGAGAGCAGTAGTAACAATTTAATCTGTACCATCATCAGTTTGTAGTTGTCATAGATCCGGATACAACTCCGAGCGTCCTGTTACCATGGACACGGCTATTCGAATAGATAACTTCCCTGCAGGGGTGCACTACTGTTACCCAACACGCTCGATTAACTCTGGCCGGACACACTTTTATCGGGTCATGCCCGGCCTCGGCTGATCGACACACCGCAGCCCTACCTAGAACTCAGCACAGAGGTCCCCGCCGGTCTACATCCTAAGTGCTCAGGGGTCTTGGGCCCATCGCCCTTTGCACTCCGGGTCGTTGCGTGCAGGGTCAGCCTCACCACGATGTGCCTGTGAGTATCTGCTGTCGCCCGGCCGCAATGCTGAACTGGATGTCTGACAGAGCTTTCGGCTGATACATACGGTGTAGAGGTCCCCATAAACCATTATCCCACGTGGTGGTAGTGCGTATAGGGCACGACGACCCACTCAGATCAAATACCCAGTTCCGTTAGGCGTATTTAGAACTCGCAGAGACGATCAGAGTTTCTGTCGCTCCGACTTGGTATCACTCGCGGGTACTCTTGGAGCCGACCCGTATTTAGTGTTATTCTCTCGCGGGCACCCTTGGGGCCAGCCCGACTTTAACAGTTAAGTATTACAGTAATGTAAACATTTCCGCGATCACACCCAGCGTGATCACGGCCCGATAACAAGCATGGCATACGGACAAGGCGAAGGGCCAAAGATGGAACAACAGCATAGCTAACTAGGCATCATGGGATAACAGGTAATGTATCAGCAGCAGGCCACAAAATCAGGCTATGCATCAGAATAGGTTAAAGCAAGGCAGCGGCAATTTCTAATGCAAGCAAGAGGGAGAAAGAATAGGAGATTTCGGCATGCGTCAAGGGGGATTGCTTGCCTGGTTGCTCTGCAGATGAAAATGAATCCTCAACGAAGTAGTCGATCACAGGGGCACCGGCAGCGGTCGCAGGGCCTACCGGAAGAGAAGAGGGGGAAGAAACAGATAAATAACGGAGCACACAATTGCAACAATAAGCATGACAGGCTTATAAGACATGCAGGGGTGATCTACGGCATCGTTAAGTATTCTAGACGGAGAGGGAAAATATCCGGGAATATTTTCCCAGCTCCGGACGGTTATCGGTATACGGATCCGGAGGAGACGGTTCCATGTTCATCAAGTTAGAAGGGGCTGACAGGTAAGTGGGTGGCATATTCGGATTCGTCATATTTCTCTGGTCATTTTTCATATATAAATTATTTTCATCTGACATACGGTTTATTTTCTATGATTTTCTAAAGTTTTAAAGTATTTTCTGGAATTTCTGAAATTCTTCTAAGTCTGAAATCTGCTTATTGATTAGCCATTTGGTGAGGGCTATATTGGGTTATTCATAGCTCTAATGAAAATATATCCTAAAGGTGATTTACTCTACCCCAAGAGTACTACCAATCCATGCCATCTGATGGCATGAACAGTGCACATAGCTAGTTCAAATACGGCCCCAAATTAGCTTAGTCAGTAATCTGTTTCTATAGTTTTTCTCTGTTAACAGAAGATGCACTTTTGTCATTTTTGTAGCAATTAATCCATGCATCTAATGGAGTTGGCCCAATGGAATGAAATGGAGTTGGTCAAGTGTACAATCTATTCACATCATTTTTATTCATTTTCGAAGTGATTTGCGGTCTGTTTTGTTGATGCAAAAAGGGCTAGTCAGTAAGCAGTAGCAGTACTGTAGCAGCAGCAGTGCAGCCGCACCAGAGCACGGCCAGGGGCGGCAGCAGAAGCAAAGAGCAGCGGCAGCGCGTGAGCAGCAGTAGGACGCAGCGCTAGCAGCGGCAGGGGGCGAGCGGCGTCGGCGGGCAGCAGTAGGTAGCAGTAGGCAGCGGCGGCTGTAGTAGTAAGCAGCAGCAGTGGCGACAGCAGCCAAGCAGCAGCGCATCAGGCAGCCGCAAGCAGCAGCAGGTAGGAGCGGGCGGGGGCGGCGCGACCGCGCGCGCGGGGTCGCGGACAGGGGACGGCCAGGCAGGAGTGGCGCAGTAGCTGCAGCAGCACAAGGAGCAGCAACGGGCGCGGTCATGGCCAGCAGGTGGCCGGAACACCCGGCGGGTGTGCGCGGGAGAGGAGCTCCATTGGCGACCATGGCGAGCTCAACACGACGGCTACGGCGATGGATACGAGGGGGAAAAGAGGGGAATCGGTCGAGGGCCTCACAGCGGTCCTCGACGACGAGCTCGGGAGGTCGGGGAGGCGCCGGTGGTGGAGATCGACGGAGACGACCGCGGCGGCCATGGGCGAAGAAGAGCTCGATGGCGACGGCAGGGAGCTCTCCTACTCGAACCGATGGACGGAGCCGACGTGGACGACCACGGTGGTCCTCCTGGATGCCTCCAGGTGACGCGGGGTGGCCGGTGGCCGTGACGGCGACGACGCGCGGCGATGGTTCCGTTCGGGCTCGGACCAAATCGAGGCAGGGAGGGGGAACGAGGGGATTAGAGGCTAGGGTTTGCAGCGGGAGGGAAAGGGCGGCCTATAGGCGTCGGGGAGGTCGGGGATGGCCAACGCGTGGCCGAGCGTGGCCACGGCGCTGGTGGATGCCTGCCACGGCCTCCTCTGCCTCTGTAGCGAGAGGTTAGGGAAAGACCAGCCAGGTGAGCTGGGCCTGGTACAGTAAGTGGGATGGGCCAGGCGCACAGTGTAGTTTCACTATTTTCTTTTATCTTTTTCTGTAATCTCTAATCCCTTTGCATTGCAAAATGTTTAGCCTTAAATTGAATCTTTTAAAATATGAGACTAGGCCCAAAATTAACAGTGCAATATTTGCCACTACTATAAAATGGTTTGGAGGTGTTTTGAATTCATTTGAATTTGGTTTAGTTATAATTCGGTTTAATGTTGCTGTCTTGGCACTGATTTGATGATGTTAGAGTCACTTAACTAATTCAATTAATATAGATTATATTTTTATAAATGCTTCTGGATTATTTGCAACATAATGAACATTTTAGTTTTCAAATTTGAACAACTTTTAATTTCACTTTTAATTTGAATTTCAATTTAATTTGGAATTGAAATGAGATTTGATGCAAAGGATGATTAAGCACTGCTAAGCATGGTGACATGGCATTATCAAGAGGTGATTACTGTAGCTATTACATGGGGATGTTACAGGAATACTGTCACTAAGCACTTGAGCAAAAAGACCATTAAGCAATACCTCATCCCCTTTTAATAGTATTGGCTTTCCTATGGACTCAATGTGATCTTGGATCACTAAACCAAAAATGTAGAGAATTGATCTTTTGCCAATCCTTGTCCTTAGCATTTTGAAGGGGTTCCACGTCCTCTTGTCCATGCCACGCCATTGTTGAATTTGTCTGAAATTCACTAGATAAAAGCATTAGTCCAACACATGTATGTTGGCATAAATTACCAAAACCACCAAGGGAGCAAATGTGCTTTCAATCTCCCCCTTTTTGGTAATTGATGACATATTGTGTTTCCCTTTTTCTTTTTGTGTTTACCATTCAATTATTTTACATTTAGGGTTTTCATTTTTATTTTATGCTTTTCATTCAACTCGACGCTAGCTACTACATATAGCAATGAAGGAACCATTACACAACATCGTCATGATCAATATATAGAGAGAAGTGACCTCTCTTTCTCCGTGCTTGGTCAAACAACAAGTTTTCGTATATCTATTCGACGCTATTACATATAGTACACGTTCATGCATATATACAATATAATGTCTCTTACGATCCCTAATATCTAATTACCAAAATCGCATTGGCACTCTCGATGGTATTCTCCGTCTGTAGGTATGACATGGTCAACAAAAAATCCCGCCAATTCCTCTTGAATTGCTCGTATGCGATCAGTTGGTAGGAGTTCGTCCCGCTTCCGCGAGATCTAATTTAAAGAAGGGGGTCAATATATATATATATATATATATATATATATATATATATATATATATATATATATATATATATAAATGAAACTCAACACACACAATTGATGGTAATAAAATAAAAATGTGAATATTGTTTACATACTTCAAATTGTTCTTCAGATCTGCCCCGCTCAGAGGTCTTGTGGCGAATGTACTCGCAAACGTAGTGTCCACATAAATTATTTCCGGGTTCCTGCCACAAGAACTTTACGAGAATAGAGTTCAATCAAAATGATAATCAATCATGATAATGGTATTGAAACTAGAATCAATGAGAGATGCGCGGAACTAGCTAGTAGTACTTACTTTGGGGTGTGAAAATCGTAGCTCCTTTTTCCATTCACCCCTAACCTGGTTGGTGAACTTTTTCCAAACCCTGCCCGGCAAAGAAAATGATTACTTGATATCAGGAAATGAACGAAAGTTGCCGATATGGTGCGATAATGATTGAACTTACTTCTGGAGCATTTGACTCATGTCCGCCCACTCCTTAGCCTCTTTACGTCTCGAGTCCAAGACAACTACTAGTCCCGCGTCAAGCTGAATGGCTAGCAGAATAAAGTGGAACCTGCGCACGCATAACTCATCAATTACACTTAACCTCGAGTAAGCGAAACAGAATGTGCACAAGACAGTAACACTCACTTGAAGTTGTAAGGAAATAGTATTTCCCTTTTGTTTTGTTGTCCAAGTAACGCCTTTAGCAAGTAATTCTCTGTATCATCGGGGTTTTTTTGTACCGTATATTCATTTATGGTATTTGGGTTAATGAACCCATTGTCATAGATTTTTCCTCTGCATTCGCGGATCTTCAATCTGCATAATATCGTGTGAGGATAATTATACATGCAATGAACGAGCTGAGCTAGAGACTTAATTACAGAAAAAATACTTACAGACAATAGCAACTGACGATAGTTTTGTCGAGGGCGTCTTGATTGTATAACTGAAATAATTCTTCAAATTCAATGTACAACGCCTCGACTCCATTGAAGTAGTGCTCATCTTTAATTCCCACTAAGATACTGTCGGTCCCTTCCTTGTAGGCTTTCAAGTACCAGTTATGCAATGTTCGCATCATCGTTGATAGACGTGGGAGCTGCTCAGGTCTGACGAGAGGCTTCCCGTGCTCGTATCTAAAGGCTACCTCAGCCATTTCGAACTGTACCTCATCGCCTAAGTAATCACGAAGAGTGTAACCAGGATGAGCGGCCGCTACCCCCGGATCATTAGCTATATCAGGAAACAGCTTGAGCGGGGGGCACGATTGTTTTTCTTGTTCGCCGAGCTGGGGAATTGTTTTCCCACTTCTTGCAGCACTGCTAGTACTTCCCGACCTTTTCGCTTCATGAAATGTCTTTACAATACAGCGGTCATAGTGTGAGAGCGGCGGAGGAGATGGTGGTCGCTGAAGGGCATCCAGACAGCGCTTCGCTTTTACCGGATCTATTTTCTCCTTTGGATCTGGACGTTTCGGTGCAAGCTGGCGTTTCACATCGGCAGCCACGATCTCGTTGTTTTCCTCCTCAGTCATGTCGTATGGTAACTTGGGAGGAGCCTTCTTGACGCTTGGACCTGCTCTGGATTTCTTCGTTGTTGTACTGCTAGCCGCCGGACCGGCGGCGGGTCTCTTCCGCCGTTGCTGAGGCGGCGGAGGAGGCGGAGTCAGCTGACGCAGCGGAGGAGGCGGAGTCCGCTGAGGCGGCGGAGACAGCTGAGGCGGCGGAGGATTCTGCTGAGGGGCCTCCTCCGGCGGAGACAGCTGAGGCGGCGGAGTGTGCTGACGCGGCGGAGACGACTGAGGCAGCGGAGGTAGAGCTGGACTGTGAGGAGTCTGCAGAGGGGCCTCCTCCGGCTGAGTCTGCTGATGCGGCGTCCATTGTGGAAGCATGATGTTTTCCTTTCTCCATAGAATGGTAGTCCTTACGGCATCTACCAGATGAGTCTCCCCTTCACCTGTAGGGTACTCAAGCTCCAGCCCCTTGAATCCGTTGGTAACTTCATCCACCCCGACAATAGCAAAGCCATCTGGAATCGGATTGCAATGGAAAGTTCCATCAGGTCTAGGAGGTAAGACATAGCCGACCGCCACCTTCAAGGTTAGGTTGATGCATTTCGCCATTAGCTCACAATGTTCCCTCTCCGTGATATAATCCACGGGGTAGCGAGGAGCCGTGATATCAGGCCGAACGAGCTCCGTGGAAGCCACGCTGCTTTTCCGCTGAGATGGTGGGGTAGCTTCGTGGGCAGTATCGAATGAAGGATCTTCGTGCTGCTGAGATGGTGGGTCGGTAGCTCGCCGACTGGTAAGTGCCTCTAGTTTCTTCTCCTGCAACGCTAATCTTTGTTCCACATTCTGCATCCGGTCTGCTTCCTCTTTCTTCTTTCTCCCTCGGCTTCTATAACCAGTGCTGTCGGGAAACCCATGCACCCATGGAACGGAGCCTGCTGTGCCTCGTGTTCGTCCAGGGTGTTCAGGATTCCCGAGGGCGCGTGACAGCACGTCCTTCTCTCTGTCGGGATGGAACCTCCCTTCCGGCACGTCCTTGATTGCTTCCTGAATCTTTGTGACGGGTGTTTCAAGTTGTTCTTTCGTGTAAACACACTTCCCTGTTTCTGGGTCCAAAGTTCCCCCATGCCCGAAGAACCAAGTCCTTGCCCGTTCGAGCCACTTCAATGTCGCTGGTTGGATCCCTTTAGCAAGCAGGTCATTCTCAGCTTTGTCCCACGTAGGCCGGGCAACCTTGTGGCCACCTGACCCCGTAACATGGTGATACTACTTCTTTGCAGCATTTAGCTTATTTTTCTGTGACCTGTTCTTAGCTTTCTCCGATTTCTTGTATGCCACAAATGCGGGCCAGTGATCTTTTATCTTCGCATATTGACCGGTGAATTCTGGAGTCTCGTCTTTCTCGACAAACTGTTTGTTCAATCTTTTCTTCCAGTTCTTGAATTGTTCTGTCATCTTCTTAAGAGCCCATTTTTTGACTTTTCGCTGTATAACTGGGTTATTTGGATCCTCCTCTGGCGGTAGGCTGAAATTTATCATGAGCGAGTTCCAAAGCTGATCTTTGCATCTATTGTCGACATAAGAAACTCCATCGTCCTTCTTCTTATTCCATTCTTGGATGCTGATCGGGACACTGTCCCTAACAACAACTCCGCACTGATGTATAAATCAGTCTTGGGTCTGCTTGGGAACAGTCGGTTTGCCATCTGGATCGACTTCTTCGATCGTGAACCTTTCATTCTCGGCCAACCTTTTCTTCGGGTCTCGTCTCCTTATAGAAGTTTGGCTCGATCCGGAGGGCTAAAAGAAGAAAGAAGTGTTAATATATGTACATACAAAACAATTAATGCATCTAGTCAGCAGAGGCTTAATTAATATACATACCTCGCCGGACTTTGCAACAGTTAAGGCTCCAACACTGACGGAGCCGTCATCTTCTCTTCCCTCACCATCGGAGTCATTGAGAAACTGTGAGGTGATGATATCATCATCTCCGTCGTGGATTATTTCCTCCAACGCCTCTTCTTGTTCTAAGTCTCTGTCGTGTTCCATAGTTTCTGCAAATATTACAACATGGCAATATACAACCATGAGAGATGGATTAGTGGCAAACATAGACCTAATCACAACAAGGAATCATATGCATATGAGCAATGGATTAGTGGATTATCGGGGTTATGTTTTAACGACCCCCTCCCCCCACATGTCGAAGTTATACCGAAATTATCGGGGTTATGTTTTAACGACCCCCCCCTCATGTCAAAGTCAATGAACAACATGAAAATTTGTAAGTGATTGCTAAACTTTTATGCTTCATTTATATGAAGATCAATTTCCAATATAACTATGTTCGCGATATGAGGCATTGCACATTATCTAGAATCATATCTGATGAGTCGTCCTATCTTTCGGGAGAGGATACTCTCATGCCTGTCCGACATGCAAATCAGGTTTTCATATGCCTCAAAATCAAAGTTATCGGGGTTATGTTTTAACGACCCCCCCCCCCCTCATGTCGAAGTTACGACGATATTTGTACAAGATCAATATAAGATTTATACACAAGATGAATACAAAATGAATACAAGATGAAATGAATAGATAGCAAGTTTACAAGCTTGTAGCACTCACTACAGGTCCTAACATGGCATGAACTAAAATCTACTAGCAAGATGACATCAAAATGCTCCTACTTCATGTTCAAAGATTGCCCAAAAGATGCTTGCATTAAAACATACAAAAAAGACAAAATGAACTCTAATGCAAAAAATTTGTTCTTTGATTTGCAAAGGAGCTATATTCTCCCCAATTCTTTTGCACCCACAAGAATTACTCCATCTATTTGACAGTACCCACAACCCATTCCACCAAAAACATTTGGTTCCATAGTTCAAATTTTTCAAATTTCATTCAGTTCAAATTTGGACCAGATTCAAACTCCATGGTCAAAGCCCAATTTAAATTGCTCCAAAAATTCTGAAACTTTGCCAGACTCTCTTTTGTGCATCAACACCTCACCACAAAAATTCTCAAAAATTTCCTAAAATTCCTAGAGCCCTCTGGCATTTCATCATACACTTGATGTGCACTGTCAAAAAATTCAGAAAATTCAGAAAAAAAATTGTTCTTCAATTTGTTTTAGCAAGATCATCATCTAACATCCATCTAACATCCATCCATCTAACAACAGCAATGCAGCGGCGGCGGCGGCAAGCAGAGCACGCAACGGAGCAGTGGCAGCAGGGGAAGGGGGGAGCTCACTGGGGGCGGCGCGCGATGGAGCTGGAGGGCCGGCGACGAGGGGAGCGGGCTCGGTGGCGGCGATGGCGAGGAGGTCCAGCGACGAGGAGTGGCTCAGGGGCGGCGATGCTCGGGGAGGTCCGGCCGGCGACGAGGAGCGAGCGGGCTCGGGGACGGCGTCGGGGCAGGGCTTGGGGACGGCGTCGGGGGCGGCGACGAGAAGCGGGCTCGGGGAGGCGACGGCGAGGTCCGGCAGCCTGGCGGCGTCGAGGTGGTCTTCGGCGCCATCGGGGGAGAGGGAGATCGAAAACTGCAGATGGCTTTTGGAAAATTTCCTAAGTGCTGCTTATATACACAGAGTTTTAGTCCCGGTTGGTGGCACCAACCGGGACTAAAGGCCCCCCTTTAGTCCCGGTTCGAGTCACCAACCGGGACTAAAGGTGAATTTCACCAGCCCAAAGGGCGCGAAACCCAACCCTTTAGTCCCGGTTGGTGGCTCGGACCGGGACTAAAAGGGGGCCTTTAGTCCCGGTTGGAGCCACCAACCGGGACTAAAGGGTGGCACAGCCGTGGGGTGGTGAAAGTTTAGTCCCACCTCGCCAAGCGAGAGGAGATCGCACCGGTTTATATACGCGGCTGCGATCTCTCTCCCAAGATCATCTCTAAAGCAGGCAGTTAATTGCCTAACCTCCGCCCTGTTGGGCCTACTAGCCCCGCGGGCCTGCATCCTGGCCCATATATAGTTGGGTTTCTAGTCGTATGCAGGCCGTGGTGTCTGCTAGTAGGCGGGTATTTTTTTATTTTTTATGTTATTTTTTGCATATGTTATGTTTTTTTATTTTTTATGTTATTTTTTGCATATGTTATGTCAATTTTAATATTCTTTCATAACCACTATAAAATATATGGCACATGTTATGTCTTTTTATTTTTTATGTTATGGCAATTTTAATTTTTTGCATATGTTATGTTTTTTTATTTTTTACGTTATTTTTTGCATATGTTATGTCAATTTTAATATTCTTTCATAACCACTATAAAATATATGGCACATGTTATGTCTTTTTATTTTTTATGTTATTCTTTATGTTATGGCAATTTTAATTTTTTGCATATGTTATGTTTTTTTATTTTTTATGTTATTTTTTGCATATGTTATGTCAATTTTAATATTCTTTCATAACCACTATAAAATATATGGCACATGTTATGTCTTTTTATTTTTTATGTTATGGCAATTTTAATTTTTTGCTTATGTTATGTTTTTTTTATTTTTTATGTTATTTTCATATGTACCATTGCCGCAACATATTCACCATAAATTCCGATACTTTTTGTTAACCTAATTTATTTTGATGCATAGACACATAGTGATTCAAAAAAAGCCGACACCAATGTTCCCTATGTGAAGGAGATAGACCCTTACTATGAATCTTCTAGAAGATTCATAGTATTTTCTGTTAACCTAGTAATGTTATATTTTCTTTATGTCATACAACGTTTCTCTCTTATCATCTCCGATGCTTCTGCTGTATTCATCTATGTCAAGACGTTTAAGCCATGTCTATATTAACCTTGTTATTATATATGGAGCCACCAACCGGGACTAACCGCGTATGATCAACCTTGCAAAACATGTGACTGAAAGGATAGGAATAATTGAAATTTCATAACTTAATAAATAATTATTATAAAATTATGTTTCAAATGCCAAAATGCCCTAGCTAGCTCTTACAAAGATTCCCTCCGGTTTGTCCGAAGTGGCACTTTCCAGCTATAAGTCCGGAAACTCACACTAGAGAGAAAGTGATGGCGGTGAAGCCGGTCACATCCCAGAGTGGGATCTTGGGGTATAAAACTATTTCTTCGCGTGTGTCACTAGCTTATTGCGCCGTAACCATGGATAATCTTCATCATTTAACAGGATGCTTGGGTCAGTCTTCACTCTGAAGGGAGAAATTTCATGAAACTTTTCATAATCTTATGACATGTCTGTCTTGTCCTCCACACCCACGATGTTTCTTTTCCCTGAAAGAACTATGTGGCGCTTTGGCTCATCGTATGATGTATTCGCTTCCTTATCTTTTCTTTTTATCGGTTTGGTAGACATGTCCTTCACATAGAAAACCTGCGCCACATCATTGGCTAGGACGAATGGTTCGTCTGTGTACCCAAGATTGTTGAGATCCACTGTTGTCATTCCATACTGCGGGTCTACCTATACTCCACCTCCTGACAGATTGACCCATTTGCACTGAAACAAAGGGACCTTAAAATCACGTCCATAGTCAAGTTCCCATATGTCCTCTATGTAACCATAATATGTGTCCTTTGCCCTATTGGTGTTTGCTGCATCAAAGCGGACACCACTGTTTTGGTTGGTGCTCTTTTTATCTTGGGCGATCGTGTAAAATGTATTCCCATTTATGTCGTACCCTTGGAAAGTCAATACAGTCAAAGATGGTGTCCTGGCCAACAAGTACAGCTCATCTCCAACAGTGGTGTTACCCATGAGATGTGTTTGCAACCAACCGCCGAAAGTCCCCATGTGTTCACGTGTAATCCAGTCGTCTGACTGCTCCGGGTGTTTGGAGCGTAGAATATTCTTGTGTTCATTGATATACGGGGCCACCAAGGTAGAATTCTGTAGAACTGTGTAGTGTGCTTGCGCCCAAGAATGCCCGTCCCTACATATTATTGAGTTCGGTCCCAGCGTGCCTTTTCCACCCAGTCTCCCCTCATGCCACGATTCAGGAACACCAATCGGCTTAAGGTCAGGAATAAAGTCAACACAAAACTCAATGACCTCCTCTATTTGATGGCCCATGGAGATGCTTCCTTCTGGCCTAGCACGGTTACGAACATATTTCTTTAAGACTCCCATGAACCTCTCAAAGAGGAACATATTGTGTAGAAATACAGGACCCAGAATTGCAATCTCGTCGACTAGGTGAACTAGGACGTGCATCATAATATTGAAGAAGGATGGTGGGAACACCAACTCGAAACTGACAAGACATTGGACCAAATCATTCTGTAACCTTGGTAGGATTTCTGGATCGATTACCTTCTGAGAAATTGCATTGAGGAATGCACATAGCTTCACAATGGCTAATCGAACATTTTCTGGTAGAAGCCCCCTCAATGCAACCGGAAGCAGTTGCGTCATAATGACGTGGCAGTCATCAGACTTTAGGTTCTGGAATTTTTTCTTTGCCATATTTATTATTCCCTTTATATTCGACGAGAAGCCAAACGGGACCTTGATACTGAGCAGGCATTCAAAAAAGATTTCCTTTTCTGCTTTGGTAAGAGCGTAGCTGGCAGGACCTTCATACTGCTTTGGATGCATGCCGTCTTTTTCGTTCATACGTTGCTGGTCCTCCCGTGCCTCCGGTGTATCTTTGGTCTTCCCGTACACGCCCAAGAAGCCTAGCAGGTTCACGCAAAGATTCTTCGTCACGTGCATCACGTCGATTGCAGAGCGGACCTCTAGGTCTTTCCAATAGGGTAGGTCCCAAAATATAGATTTCTTCTTCCACATGGGTGCGTGTCCGTCAGCGTCATTCGGAACAGATTGTCCGCCAGGACCCTTTCCAAAGATTACTTGTAAATCCTTGACCATATCAAGTATATCATCACCAGTACGGAGGACGGGCTTCTTCTGGTGATCTGCCTCTCCTTTGAAATGCTTGCCTTTCTTTCTTAAGGCATGCTTGGTCGGAAGAAATGGACGATGTCCCAGGTACACATTCTTCTTACATTTATCCAAATATATACTTTCGGTCTCATCTAAACAGTGCGTGCATGCGCGGTATCCCTTGTTTGTCTGTCCTGAAAGGTTACTAAGAGCAGGCCAATCATTGATGGTTACAAACAGCAACGCCCGTAGGTCAAATTCCTGCTGTTTGTGCTCATCCCACACACGTACACCTTTTATGTCCCACAGCTGTAAAAGTTCTTCAACTAATGGCCTTAGGTACACATCAATGTCGTTGCCGGGTTGCTTATGGCCTTGGATGAGCACTGGCATCGTAATGAACTTCCGCTTCATGCACAACCAAGGAGGAAGGTTATAGATACATAGAGTCACAGGCCAGGTGCTATGATTGCTGCTCTGCTCCCCAAAAGGATTAATGCCATCTGCACTTAAACCAAACCATAAGTTCCTTGCGTCACCTGCAAAGTTCGGCCACTTTCTCTCGATTTTTCTCCACTGCGACCCATCAGCGGGTACTCTCAACTTCCCGTCTTTCTTACGGTCTTCTTTGTGCCATCGCAACAACTTGGCATGCTCTTTGTTTCTGAACAGACATTTCAACCGTGGTATTATAGGAGCATACCACATCACCTTGGCAGGAACCCTCTTCCTGGGGCGCTCGCCCTCAACATCACCAGGGTCATCTCGTCTGATCTTATACCGCAATGCACCGCATACCGGGCATGCATTCAAATTCTCGTACTCCTCACCGCGGTAGAGGATGCAGTCATTAGGGCATGCATGTATCTTCTGCACCTCTAATCCTAGAGGGCAGAGAACCTTCTTTGCTTCATACGTACTGTCAGGCAATTCGTTATCCTTTGGAAGCTTCTTCTTCATTATTTTCAGTAGCTTCCCAAATCCCTTGTCAGATACACCATTCTCTGCCTTCCATTGCAGCAATTCCAGTGCGGTACCGAGCTTTGTGTTGCCATCTTCGCAATTTGGGTACAACCCTTTTTTGTGATCCTCTAACATGCGATCGAACTTCAACTTCTCCCTTTCACTTTCGCATCCTCTCTGTGCATCAACAATGACCCGGCGAAGATCATCATCGGGCACATCTGGTGCCTCTTGATCTTCAGCCTCCCCCGTTGCAGTATCACCGTATTCAGGGAACATAGGATAGTTGTCATCATCCTCTTCTTCTTCGTTGTCTTCCATCATAACCCCTCTTTCTCCGTGCTTGGTCCAAACATTATAGTGTGGCATGAAACCGTTCTTAAGCAGGTGGAAGTGAAGGGTTTTCGAGTCAGAGTAATCCTTCGTATTCTCACAGACAGTACATGGACAATACATAAAACCATTCTGCTTGTTTGCGTCAGCCAAATAGAAAAAATTATGCAGACCCGTAATGTAGTCGGAGGTGCGTCGGTCACCGTACATCCATTGCCGGTTCATCTGCGTGCATTATATAATTAAGTATATCAAAAACCATTACAGAACATCATGAATAGAGAAATGACCAAATTAATACAAGTTCATCATCACATTAAAACCAAAGTACAGTAGTGATCAAATGTTATTACTGGAAAAATAAATACATAAAGTTCATACATAGTTCTCATAGAACAACATACAGCTCTCTAGAGCATCTAATTAAAACATACATTGAAACTAACATACACCTATGTAAAACATTTAAATGCAACAACAAATGCGATCAAAATCACAACTAAGGTAACAATTGATCCAACAGCATAATGATACCAAGCCTCATTATCAAATGCATATTTTCTAATCTTTCTAATCTTCAAGCGCATTGCATCCATCTGGATCTTGTGTAGATCGACGACATCGGCAACATGCAACTCCAATTTCATCTTCTCTTCTTCAACCCTTTTCAATTTTTCTTTCAAATAATTGTTTTCTTTTTCAACTAAATTTAACCTCTCGACAAGAGGGTCGGTTGGAATTTCCGGTTCACATACCTCCTAGATAAAGACATCTATGTCAAGTTGGTCGGCATAATTGTCATAAACACTAAATGAAACAAATAGTTATAAAACATAATATACCACATCCGAATCATAGACCGAACGAGAGCCGACGGGGGCGGATACCAAAACCATGGCACTATATAATAACAAACAATAATACAAGTAAGAAAATTATAAAAGTAGCTATATAAATCATACAACTAAGAATTTTTTCTTTAAAAAAAAGATAAGAACAAGAGGCTCACCACGGTGGTGCCGGCGACAAGATCGGCGCGGGCGATCGACGGCGGTGAGGACGGGGACGGGGACGGGACGGCACCCTACACATGTGCAAACTAAGAAGTTAATTTGAGCTCAAATTGTGCATCTAAATCAAATAAACTCACACATACACTCCTCCACTAAAACCCACAAACCACACCACTTCTAGAGCATTTGAAATGAGCTAAACTAGCAGTGAGAGATGAAAGGATGAAGTTGCTAACCTTTTTAGAACACTTGGATAGTTGGTGCACCGCCAAACCTAGACAAATCTTGGGGAAAATGGAGCTTGGAGGTCGAGCTTAGAGAGGAGAAAGCTTAAGTGTGGCTCGGGCATTTCATCAAACACCTCATGTGCATAGGAGGTGAGAACACAGTAGCACACACCTCCCACACGCCGGCCGGCCAAAAAACAAAGGAGCGAGCGCGCAGGGGCGAGCATATATATAGGCATCTTTTTAGTCCCGGTTGGTGTCTAGAACCGGGACTGAAGACTGACCTTTAGTCCCGGTTCTAGACACCAACCGGGACTAAAGGGGTTGCGCCAGGAGCGAGGCCCTTTAGTCCCGGTTGGTGGCTGGAACCGGGACTAAAGGTCCCAGCCGAACCGGGACTGGTGCATGCCGAGGCCCGGCCGGCGTCATGGCCGCTCGAACCGGGACTGATGCATGCATTAGTCTCGGTTCGTAAGTCGACCGGGACTGTTGCTCTGATCTGGCAAAAACCAATGCTCTGTTTTCTACTAATGGACTGTAGAAATACTATCGAGTTCTTGAGGAGCACAAGTCCACTGCCGACGAGCTCTTGGTGCGGGATGCAAGGAAGAAGGCCCGCCAGATGCAGTACGAGGTGCACTGGGTGGCCATCTCGCAATATTTTCACGACGCTCTTGGCCAGAAGATGACCAAGGAAGTTGCGCGGAGGGAGAAGCTTACCTTGAGGAGGGAGGAGTACTTGATGGTAAGTATAACAGACTTTTCATTCCGATGTTTGTGGTAAATTTCATTGTTTCGTGTTGACATGCCATTATGCTTTCATTATGTAGGTGTGTCCTGGTTGGTGTTATGGGAAAACTGATGGATGGGAGGCATTGGTGGATCTGTGGCTCAGTCAGGATGAAGAGTGGGCTGCTAAGAGCATAAAAAACCGGGCTAATCGAGGGACCGACGGAACACATGGTCAGGGAAACCGGAACCACTGGAGCCACAAGAAAGTTCAGGTATATCTATGTACATGAAACATTCTTCTTCTTCTATTTACCGTCACTTTCTTATGTATGACTAATCTCTGTTTGGTGGTGCAGGAGGAGAAATTGAAGCGGCCGCTCTCAGACATGGAGGCGTGGGAGCTCGCCCATGTGCGGAAGTCCAAGGATGGCAAGGGGAAGTACTACGGAAACACCGAGAAGAGCCTGAAGGCCTACAAGGAGGAGTATCTGAGGTTACATCCTGACACACCTGACCCCTTAAAAGAGGCTACGGACGACAGGGCGGTGGTCGGCATAGGGCCGAAGAGTCATGGTCGGCAGGCGTTCTGGATGCTGTGGTCACTCCTCCTGTCTCCTACACACGGCTCCAAGCTACCAACCCGAGGCCGAGCCCGCGCCCGAGCACAACCAGTGCACACTCACAGTCCCTCCTAGCCCAGCAGCACTCTGTAAGTATTTTCCCTCTTATCTTCCTTTTTTCTCACTTTATTTTCCGCATTGAGATGTTTTATGAGTTTCATCATGTCATATTGTAGGCCTACCTTCAGTTTGCACAATAGCAGCTCTTCGAGGGGAACCAGAAAGTTGCAGCAGTCTCGGACCACAGCCATCGCATGATGCAGGTTAGTTTAGCCAACTCATAACCAATCTAAATATTGTCATTTCATTTCTTCTGAGCTTCGTGTTTGAGTCTATGGCAAACGGCACGGTTCCTACAATGGAACCACCACCACCACCTCCTGGACCACAACCTGTGCTACCTTCGTTTGAACAATTTGTCGCACAACACAATTGGACTCCGGTTAGTACATCACCAAACTTTTCAACCACTACTTATCGTTGATTCAGTACAATCATATATCCCCTTACCCATCCCTTTTCAAACATGCAGGGAACCGGTGCATCATCCGTCGGTGGTGGTGCTACTGATAGTTCCACTCCTGAGTCACGGAGCCCAGTCACTCCGATCTGGCAAGGTGGTGCTGGTGGTCTTGGCGGTGGCGGTAGCGGTGACGACCTCGGCTTTGGCGGTCTTGGCTTTGGCGATGGTGGTGGACTCGATGGCGCTTGAGCCTTTGGCGGTGATGAACTTGCTTTATGCTTCTACATGACTTGTCACTTATGTTGTGATGATACTTTTGTTGTGATGATGATGAACTTGTGATGATACTTTTGTTGTCATGATGATGAACTTGTGATGATACTTTTGTTGTGATGATGATGATGACGATGCTATTGTGTACATAATTATCTGCTCTATTATGTTGTGCCGATGATATATATATATACTTGTGATGATACTTTTGTTGTGATACTTATGTTGCACTATTCTGATCCCAGGATCAGAATAGTTATTCGGATCACGATCGGCCGTATATAGGAGCGACCAGGTGTTCCCGAACTCCACGAAGCGGTAGCGACCAAAAAGAAAAAAACCACGAACTGCCCACAACCTCTCCCCATCCCCCGATCCAATCGCCGCCTGGACCGCCCCGCCGCCGCGTGACCCACCGCGGCACCGCGCGACCTACAGGAATCCCCGCCGCCGCGCTGCCGCGCCACCTCCCGGAACACCCGCCGCCGCGCCCCGACCCGACCTAGCTACCGACGCCGCGGCCGCACCCCGCTTCTCCCCGCCCGGTCCCGGTGCACCTCCCGCCGCCGCCCCCGGCCAGGACACACCTCCCTTCGCCGTTCTCTAAACCGACACCGGCCCCTCGGGCCCCGACGCCGCCGACCCCAACGCGTCTCCTGCCGCCTGCCCGCCGGCCCCGACGCGCCTCCCGCCGTGCCCCCATCCCCGTCGTGCCTCCCCCGACCAGACCTCCAAATGCAGAGCAAATCCCATGCTCCTGCAGGTCGACTTCGCCTCCCATGGCCGGATCTCCCGCGGAGCAGCTCCCATGCAGGTCTCTCCCCCATGCTCCTGCAGGTCGACTGCGCCGCGGCTCGAAGTTCAGCGGCCAACTGATTTGGCCGTATCCATCGCCTGTGCGTCGCTCAGGCTGGTGAAAGTGGTTGCGGAGGAGGCCCTCCCCACCGAGCCTGTCGGCGTTGACTACGGCCAGCTCGTGCGGTCGTACGGGATCTGGCTGCAAACACCTGCCATCTCCCCGACTACATCTGTCCACAAAATTCAGAGACGTTCCGTCAAGTTCTAGTGCAGCTATAGGCCAAATTCTACCATACCTTTACACTGTCCGATGTGAAGTTCTACTATTATTATACGCCAAGTTCTACTACGGCTATGAGCTGGCTGTCACGGTGGTTTGTATGACTTGCTGCATGTTGCTTGTTACTGCACTTGTGTGCTTGCGAGCTGCTACCATGTGTATTGACTTTCTTTTTTTCTAAGTTATATTGTAAACAAAAATATTCTTTGTTTTTTTTTTTGCAGATGCGGCAATCCCGTAGAGACTTGCACTGATGCCCAAGAATGCAAGCCTGAAGGAGTTAAACTGACGAAGAAAACAACACTTGATGAAAATTGAGTTAACTGACGAAAAAGGAGCAACGCGTAAAAGCAAATGGTTTTTCTTTAGTTTACATCTGAACATCTATGTATTTTATTAGTCAATGACTCCCTGTTCTATTAGGAGCTCCATGACTCACTTACGGTTATTTTAATTTGTGCATTTCTACTACTGCTTGCTGCTGATAGACAAGAAGAACGGCGATGGCAATTTTCTCTGAACTTCCATCTACATGTGTGGAGGCTACTGTTCAGGCTATGGCTGTTACTCTCACATTTTTCTCTCTGAACATTTTCTTTGTGCGCCTAGTCATTTTCAGGCTACAACCGTTTTCTCTCTGAACATTTTCAGGCTAGTGTTCACGCTACACGAAAGCTCCATGTAGGCTTCAACCGTTTTCTCTCTTAACATGTTTCCGTGCGTTTGGTCAAATTGCACTATAGTGGCCATAAAAAACCTTTCTTTTGTGCCCTCGCAGACTTCTGAGCCAGTCTCTTTATGAATATAGTTTCACTTATATTCGGCGGTTGTTGAATTTCCACATTCATAGAAATACAGAAAAGGTGTTTTTATGAGTAGTTCAATATTACAAAGAATTGAAGTCCAGGTTCATGTAAATTCACATAGAAAATTTCATATATAAAAATAAAAAAGAGAACTTCACAACGCAATTTAAAAATATTGAAAATTAAAAAATGTATTGAATTGCGTGAAATTGTGAAAGTTCAAACGTGGTTGATAATAAAAAGTTTATATTTGTATTTTTTAGGATTACCTCGTTTCTGAAAATTATGAAAAACACAAAAAAGGTCGATACTAAAAAAAGAAGAAGTTCAAATTAATATAACATGGTAGTTCGATGTTTATATACCAAGAAGAAAACTAGAGTCGCCTAGAAATATGTTAACTCTCGAAGTTCAAATTTGATAAATGAGAGAGTTCGAAGAAAATGTTATCGATGTACAATTTTTCCCCATTTCCCTTTATTGAAAAAGGATAAACAAAAAGTTTAAATTAAAATAATAAGAGCCATTCAATATTTTTAACAAAAAACATATTTTTTACATTTTTAAATAATACCAAGAAGGTCAATTTGAAATAACACAGCAGTTAACAAATAGTTTATAAACAATATATTTTCTTCATTTCTAGGAAAAACCTAAAAGTTCAAATTTAAATAACGAAGCGGTTCAATGCTTATTATAAACTAGGATGTTTATAAAAAATTGGAACCTCCCTGTTTATAAAACTAATGACCAAGAAGTTCAAATTTAAATAACGAGGGAGTCCGATGTTTATATACCAAGAAGAAAACAAACCTCACCAGCAAAATGTAAAACTCCGAAAGTTCAAATTTAACAAATTGGAGAGTTCGAAGAAAACAAGAAAAAAAATGAGACACACATATATTTGTAGAAAAACATTCCCATGGATTTCCGCGTTTGTAAAAACACAAAGAAGGTCAAATTAAAAAAATAGAGCTTTTGAACGGATTTTCATTACTAAATAATGGAGCGGTTCGATGTATATAAAAAAACTAGGATTTGTCCATTACGAAATTACTAAAAAGAAATAAAAACAAGAAGTCCAAATTAAAAAATGAAGTAGTTCGGGGTTTATAAAAACCCAGATTTTCCCCGCTTCTACAAAAAACCTAGAGGTTCAAATTTAAATAACGGAGAAGTTAAATGTTTATTACAATACAAAGAAGGTCAAATTAAAAATATAAATTGAGCAGTTCGATATTTATTACATAACCATAACTTTTCCCATTACTAATGAATAACAAGAAGAAGTCCTAATTAAAAAAATGAAGTTGTTTGATGTTTATAAAAACTCAGATTTTCCCCAATACTAAATGTTAAAACCAAGAAGTTCAATTTTAGAAAATGGAGTAGTTCAATGTATATAAAAAACTCAGGTTTTCTCGCTACTAAAGAATAAAACCAATAAGTTCAATTTGAAATAACGAAGAAGTTCGATGTTTCTAACAAAACTCCAATTTTCAGATTTCAAAAAATACAGAAAGAAGTTCAAATAAAAAAGCTAGAGCGGTTCGCTAGAGCGGTTCGATGTCTATAAAAAACTCAGATTTTTTCGTTAATAAAGCGAAACAGAGAGAAGTTCAAATTATTAACTGTCGGAACTTCACGTACTGCATGGTGTGCATTTCGTATGAGAAAAAAAGAATAAAAAGGTAAAGTCTAAACAATTTGTTCCTAGAAGTTCAAGTGCTCTGCCCGGGGAAGTTCAAAAATTCTTGAGAGAGATGTTCACCGTGTATTCAACAACTTTTCAAACGGTATATCGTATGATCTATTCCAAAGGGTATATCGTATGCTCTATTCCAAAAAACGGTTAAAACAAATTGGTGTATGTTTTCGAAACAAAAGTTTAACCATATTAGAAAAAGTTGTGTCTTTTCAACATGTTTCTAAAAAGGTATATCATTTGTGCAACTTTGACGAACGGGTGAGGAATTACGAACAAAAATACGTGACAGAAGTTCAACGTCAAAACAGCGAGCAGTTCAACTTCTACACGGGATGCGTTTTCACAAGAGAATAAAAGAAAACAATAATAAAAGCCTAAAAGTGTTGTTGCAAGAAGGTCACGTGCTTCTCCCTGCATGGTTCAAAATTTCTAGTGAGAAAAGTCCGTCATTCATTTACATGTTAAAAAAAGGCAAAACAACATTGTTTTTTGCCATTTTTAAAACTGCTCGCAAACGGCAACGAATTTGTGACAACTATCTACATGAAAAAGTTGCTCCTAATCATTAGCTTTCCAACGATATATTATATGGTTCATTCCGATGAACGGTTTAAAAGTTTCATGTATACCGTTAAAAATAAGTTTTTGTGTATTCAAAAAAATATCATGAACCGTCGCGAATATGAAAAATTGATCAACACATGGAAGTTGCGCGTTTTCAACAGCTTTCCATCGATATATCATTCGCTCAATTCCGACAAGTGGTTGGGAAGTTACGGGCAAAAAACAGTATGTGAAAAACAGAGTGAAGTTCAAGCTGGGATGTACGAGAAGTCCAACTTCTTCACAGAGTGCAGTTTCGAAGACTCTGTGTCGTGATGAAGGCAGAACGCATGATCTCGCCGTTTTCAAAAGTACATAAAAACGGCAGGGAATTAGAGAAAACTTTCTATATGAAAAAGTTTTGCATTTTCCATAGCTTTCCAACGGTATATTATTTGCCCCATTCCGATGAAATTTGCGAAAATTACAGCCAAAAAACAATTTCGGCCATATTCAAAATTGACATAAACCATAAAGAATTAGGATAAACATTCTATACATGAAAGTTTCGCATTTGTTCAAGCTTTCTAACGCCATATCGTTTGCTGCATTCTGACATACAATTTAAAAATTGACATGAAAATACCATCTCGGCGGAACTACGGCCGTTTTCTAAATTACATTTAAACCGTATAAAATTAGGAAAAAATTTCTATACGAAAAGAAGCGCATTTTCATAAGCTTTCCAACGCCGTATCATTTGCCTCAATCGGATTAGCCGTTTTCAAATGGCGCCAAAAATACGAGCTCGGCTGTTCAGTTTGAAAAATTCCACCATTTGTGAAATTGCTCTTTAACCGTAGGGAATTTGGGAAAACTTTCTATATGTGGAATGCGCGGATTTGCAGCAGCTTTCCAACGCCGTAACATTTGCCTCATTCCGATAAACGGTTTAGAAATGGGCTCAAAAATACGATTTACGTTTTTGTGTGTGAACAAAAATGGTTTTCAAAACTGCTCTTAAACCGTTTAGATTTTGACAAAATTTCAACTTAGGTCGTGACCCTCGTGTCCACAGCTTTCCAACGGTATATCGCAAGCCTCATTTGGACAAAGTTAGCGGAAGTTCAACCTGTCACCAAATGAAGTTCAGGTCGAACAACTCAGGCAGTTCAACTCAGAATCAGAATATTATTCTGATCCCGTGATCGGAATAGTGTTTATATATATATATATATATATGTGTGTGTGTGTGTGTGTGTGTGTGTGTGTGTGTGTGTGTGTGCTGTGTATTTGAATGGAACTAAAACAGAAAGGTTTAAAAAAACAGTACAGAACTATGCCGACGGCCTAACCGTCGGCATAGAGGCGCCGTGCTACCAGTGCTCGCCACGTGGCGGCCGCTGGGCAGTCCTGGTGCACACCTATGATCTAGATATATGCCGACGGCTAGGTGTGCACCAGGACTGCCCAGCGGCCGCCACGTGGCCCCGATAAGCCGACGGCCTGGCCGTCGGCATAGATCTAGAGGTACGCCTACGGCCAGGACGTCGGCTTATCGGTGCCTCGTGGCGAACGCTGGTTCGATCGTCTAGTCGACGGTGCCGTCAGTTGCCGTCACCCGTGGGAAAGCTGCCGACGGCTCAACGATGCCGACGGCTATACGGAGGCCATCGGCATAGTTAGCTATGCCGACGGTTTTTCTATGCCTACGGCTCAGGCTGGGTACGCCGACGTACACGTTGCCGATGGGTCTATGCCGACGGCGGCCGTCGGCATAGGGCTATCCCGACGGGGTTTGTCCCTATGCCGACGACTACGATAAGCGATAAGAACGCATATGGATAGTGGATGCAGGAAAAATATACTGTACATACTTACTCACTCCTTCCAAATATGTAAGCCTCATCGAATTTTGAGCCTAACTTTGACCATTAATTTTACTAACAAAATATGAGTTATATGCCGCAAAAATTATACCATTGAAAACTTCTTTCGAATATGAATGCAATGACCTACTTTTTGTGGAATATAATTTATATTTTGTTAGTCAAATGCGTGGTCAAAGTTAGGCTCAAAATTCAAGGGTGGCTTTACATTTTTTTAAAACACCCCACATATATTAATTAATTAAAACGTGGTTACAATCATTCATTACAACATACGCCACGCAGGGCGGAAAACTATTAATAATAACACCATCCGTCATATTATCAAAACTAAACTTCGCAACCCCATGCGCCACTACATTGGCCTGTCGATTAATCTTAGGCACCTTAAATCCTTTGAGAAACTTGGAGATGCTCTGCGCCTCCTTGAGATCAACGAGAGGGGGCCTATCAAAGTTTTAATTTGCATGGTAAGAAGCCACAAAAGAACAATCAGTCTCCATGATAATAGGCTTATGAAGGGTGATACCGATATAGAGACCGGCAAGGCACCTGCATTTTCGCTTCTTCAACGCTGGTGCATAACCCAATAAAATCCAACGACGATATGATGACCTCTCCAGAAGAGTCTCTTGCAATAACCCCCACGCTCACAACGCTAATACTCTCCACAAAACTAGCGTCAGCGTTATTCTTAATATATTCAGGGGGCGGGGGGTGCTACACCACCTGGGTTCTTAACGAAGTAGAGGCGAGGCTAACCCCAGCCACCATCCCCTTCCCTTTGTGGTTCGACACCAACTCTGCATTTGAATGACAAGACAAAAAAGATGACCAATAATTTTTCACAAAATAAGCAAAGACTAAGACATATTCCTTCCCCTTACCAAAAATCAAATCATTTCTTAAATGCCAAGCTCTCTAGAAGATGAAAATGATTAGCTCACGCATCAGCGAACTTAAGTGATCCAGCAGAATAAGCAACTAGTCCGGCCCCATATACTTGAAAACCTCTTCCCCAGGAATATTCCAGTCGTCTCTCATAGCCATACGCAGAGCCCTAGCCTTAGGGAAAGTCACTAGAGCATGAACGTGCTCTCATCTTCGACAACACAAATAGAACACATACGTGAGGAAGCTTGATGGTGCGTAACTCTATTAACCTGGACCGCCAAGCCGTTAGTCGTGGCTCACCATGCAAAAATTCTGATCTTTGGGGGAACATTGGCCTTCCAAATGATATTCCAAAGCCTCCTTTCCCATTTCGCGGTGCCACTAGATTGCCCCAAAATTTCCTTACAATCCTTAAGATTCAACGCTAAATTGTACACACTTTTAACGGAGAACAGACCATTCTTCTCATAGTGTCAAGCAATAAAATCGTCATCCCTTGACGGTTGTATATGCATCTTTAAGATCCCTCCGCATCATGGGGATAAAACAGGTGCCTGATCAAATTCACATCCCATCTCCTCGTCCCACTCATGGATAAATCAAACACCCACTTGAGCCTTGTTCTGCTCTTCTTAGCTTAAATTTTGAGGCCAGAAATCCTGGGAAGCCAGTTATCTCTCCAAATATTTATACTGGAACCACCAAATACCCTCCAAATCACCCCCTATTTAAGCAAATCCAGGCCATGCATAATACCCTGCCAAGTCATCGACGCCCATTGCGGAAAAACAGTATCAAGAAGATCACCCTGAGGGTAATAGTTTGCCTTCATCAACTCTGCAGATAACGAGTCCGGGAATACGAATAACTGCCTGGCCTGTTTGCCAGAAGCGCCTAATTAAATAACCTGATATCACGGAAACCCATACCGCCCTCGCCTTTTGGTCTCGTGAGTTTGTCCCAAGGCATCCAATGGGTTTTCCTCCTATCCTCCTCATGGCCCCACCAAAAAATTCCTGATAATCTGATATAACTCCTCACACATTGAGGCAGGAAATTTGAAAATTCCCATTGCATATACCCAAAGAGCCCGGGCACCCAGGGCTGCGGCCCAGGTCCTA
The DNA here is from genome assembly GCA_039707655.1 of Elymus sibiricus. Lineage (NCBI taxonomy): Eukaryota > Viridiplantae > Streptophyta > Magnoliopsida > Poales > Poaceae > Elymus > Elymus sibiricus. The sequence goes on along the minus strand of CM077674.1, from coordinate 11,702,707 downwards.
ATTTTTTTCCTTAATCATAGTTATATATATTTGAGATTCGGCCCGGGGTTCAGCCCAGTACCAAGTCGTGAAGGCCCACTGCCAACCTAGACATCGCACTCGCATGCCTTGAATGCTCGACCTAGAGGGTGTTTGCTTGGGCCACCCGAAGCCGAAGCCAAAAGCCCCTAAATAAAAGTTTTTTTGTCTTATATAAGCTGAAGTGCAAAAGCCAAGAAAAATCCCAACCAAACACCCTCCTAGCCTGGCTCGGTACCCACTCCCTTCTGTGTGAAGTCCGGTGCTGCCTGCCACCGCGCCGCCGTGCTGCGCACCTGTGCCCAGGCCGGCCGCCTCCTTCCCCTCCGCGCCAGGCCGCGGGCTCCTTCCGCGCCCTCCGGTGATGCGCCACCGAGAAACGCTTCTTCCTGCTGGTGCTAGTCGAGCAGTGCCTGCTACCGCGTCTGCGCCCTGCAGACCAGGCCAGCCACCGCCTCTGCTGCGCGCCTGCTAGCTGCTCCGCTGTTGCGTCAGGCCGTCTGTGTCGTGCTCCTCAGTTTCCCCCTTCGCGCTGCTCCGCGCCGTTCCCCTCCTTGGTCCTTCCCCTCCGCATCGTGCAGCAAGCCGCCGGCTCCTCCCTGCCCTGCTCGGCTCCTCAAACGTAACAAACTCCATTTATCACCATAGGCCGCAGCAGTCCAATCTCCTCACTCAAGCCTATCTTCCCATAAAAGGCATGACCCCGTTCGTTCAATCTAGATTGAGGTCTTCATTCCCTCTCGGCTGATGCATGCGGTTTGATTCAGCTGTCACTGTTTGTCTCTCCTCCGGAGCAACACCTACGGTTCGTCCTCATGTCTTATTCCGGTGCCGGTCACTAGGGCCTCCTTTGCCCGGCCATACGACATCAAGAACGACCAGGCGTGGATGGACTGTGTACCAGAAATTGAAAGGTTTCTTTTTCCTTGGATCTGCGGCTTCAAGTCATTGGGATGGATCGTGGTGTTTCTTCTTGATCAAAGTTCAAAGCATTGCTTTTGTTTCGTGGATTTTGTTGCACAGGAGCCAGCTGTGAACGAGGTGCAGGTGCAACGCGTCGAGATGATGGATTCATCCATTAGAAATCAGGAGTAGCTGTGTTCTGGATTTTGTTGGAACTCAGAAGTGGTCTTCATGATTTCACTCGCAGGTCTAATCGAAACTTCTCCCTCATGTCATGCAGGTTGACACGAAAATCCACCCAATCCACGAACGGAGGCACGGTCGATGAATCAACACCTGCGGCCGCGTCGCCTACAAAGGGTCAAAACTACCCATAATTAAGACTGCACCCATATGTGCTACTAATCCATGTCTTTCCAATATCTACTTAATTTATCTACTCCCCTTCTAATATAGGTCAGGATATATGTGCGATGGCACACACAAGCTGTTAGTACTTGGGTTATGTAGTGGCCGAGGTGAATACACAACATTGCGAGGATCGATCCTTGATGAGGTGCGCTGTTGTATTTAATGTTAGATAAAGAAATTAATATTCCATGTTTCTAAGTCTGCTTATCTCTGTACTAAATAAAAAAATGTAAGTAGACAATTTTCTCTGATTGGATCTGTTCTCTGAAAAGTGCATGCCTATGACAATCTGTAGTTGTACAAGGCCTGTTATCACCCGTTATTCAAGATTTTAATTTGAAGTCGTCTTATGGACTGCTGCAAAATTCATGATTGGAACGACCGAGCTCTCTTATTATTGTTTCCCGTTTAACCAAGGAACCAAGAGTCCGAGAGCTATTATACAAAACGAAAAGTACAGAGTGCCCTCATCCGGGCCTGTTTGTTCAATAATAACACAAAATAGTGTCATGCAGTCAGTACGTGTAAACACAGCAGTAAATTTGTCACAAAAGACCATCAATGGATGTAGTACATCTATACAACCTACGATCCAAATTTTAATTTTATATACATATTCTAATATGTGGTTCAACCGTTCAAGTGCATCTAATGCAAATCCGCCATTAAGATTATTTGCTATGATATTAAATAAAAGCTCTCTTGAAGTCGTGGCGTTCTTCAAATTCCAAATGTATTAAGTTCTGTCTTTTTTAAATTCCAACCTATTTGTTTTATCATTTCTTGGTTTCTAATGAGGTGTGTTCTTTAGTTACCAACTTTTTTTCTTACTGTTACTTGACGATCAATAAAGTGAGCCATAATGATTTTCCTTAAAAGAATTGTACTTAGTTAGTTTGAAGGATATATGAAATGTCAAGAATATCAAGTATCAGAGAATATTATACTTAAGTGTGTTTACTAGAATGAGATAGTTTCCGAGAGTAACAATTTTTATCATCAAGGTAAACATGATTTTTTATAGAATGTCATAGTTAATATAGTTTAATATTTTCAGAGGACTATCATTGGTACACGCATAATTTCTTGAGAAAGTTCAAGCCTATAAGCATATGAATATACCTAAGCAAGTAAGAAATATATTAGGCCACTTTGCAAACTTCTGAAATGAGATAAACAATAATTTCAATCTTTTCCATCACATATATAAAGGACAGCAAGATCATATAAAGAACTGATATCAAGTTATCTCAGTACATACTATTTTCATGTGTCGGCTTATAATTTAATGTGATTAACTCCGTCCGACTAACACATTTGTGGAAATACACTCTCCTATCAATCCCCATTGCTCGAGTCCTTTGGTATGATTAGATGGCACCGCCCCAATGTAGTTGTTCACAACACATAATTATATGTTAGAATGCATGGGTTGGCGACTAGTTTTTATTAGTTTTTTATTGGTGCCACCCACGATAGTTGACGTGGAATTTTATTTTTTCAAATAACATTTTTTCATAGCACCATATTTTAGCATCTCGTTTTCTCAAGGCACATTTCGAATATACTAACTACAAAAATATTTTCTAAATTCTTTGTGTTTTCTTCCTATGCCAGTATGGTGTCGTTTTTGTACGTCTCGGCTTAATGAATACAGTAGTCAAAACGAAATTATTTTTGGGCGTGCGGTCTAGGAGTTGCAACTTTTCGAAGTTCACTCTTTTTTAAAGAGACACACGTACAAAACTACAAACCATTCATTTGAGCTGCGGCCGATTAGCTTTTTCTCTGAGTTACAAAACTACAAGCAAGAGAAAAAACAGAGCCCGGCCCAGTTGAGGCAACCTTACAACAAAAAGACAAGGACAGCTCGCCTGAAAATTAAAAAAAGACAATGACAGCTTGTGCAGGGGAAAGCCCACCCCAAATAAAACAACGAAGGACAACCTGGGCTTGGAAACCAAACGGACCTGCTCCGCCGCTGACGTCAATCGACTAAGATTTACTCACACCCTTTTAATATATAATGGATGCAAAAGTTTAAATAGAAAAGTATGTGGGGATGAAACAAAAAATGCCATAGGAATTATATAGTATATAATTGTTTTAAAATCTCTAGCAACACATAGTCATTCATCTTGTACAGTCAAAGAGCTTGACTTCAACATGTAGCTCATGTCTGTTCGCAATGACCCTTAGCTGGAGGTGCTTAAGGTGACGTTGCAGCCATTTTCTTCCGCCACACAACGGTTTCTTTCATGGCTGGAGATGCCGATGGGGTATCTACAGCTTGTTCACTCATCTCGTGCCTTTTGCCTTGTATGTTTCGCTCCTCAGCAACAATATTTTCTGTTTTCTTCTCTGACTCCTCAGCTCGGTCCTTGGCCTTTTCATTCTTGTTTTGTAACTCCTGAAGCTTATCATTCAAATCCATGTTTACGGCTACAACACTTTGCAATTTCTTTTTACTGTTCCTAGCAATGTTCGCAACCTTCTTATTTAGTCTCTGAATCTGATCATTCAGTTTCACGTTATCGGCCACAAGCCTTTCCATTTCTTTCTTCGACTCCTTAGCTCGGTCCTCAGCCTTTCTATTCTTCTTCTTTAACATCTCCAACTTATACTGCAGATCCATGTTTACAGCTGCAACACTATCATAAGAAAACTTCAACTCCACAGCTCGGTCCTCGGCCACCTTTTTACATCCCTTTAACTCCTGGAGCTCGTCATTCAGTTCCCTGTTGTCAGCAACAACACTTTCCATTTCCTTCTCCGACTCCTTAGCTCGGTCCTCGGCCTTTTTATTCTTCTTCTTTAACTCCTCTAGCTTATCATGCAAATCCATGTTTACAGCCGCAACGCTTTCGGAAAAGAAGGTCAACTTCAAAACTTGATCATCGGCCTTCTTTTTATTCTTCTTTGACTCCTCGAGCTGATCATTCAGTTTCATGTTGTCTGCCACAACACTTTCCATTTCCTTCTCCGACTCCTTAGCTCGGTCCTCGGCCTTTTTATTCTTCTTCTTTAACTCCTCTAGCTTATCATGCAAATCCATGTTTACAGCCTCAACGCTTTCGGAAAAAATGGTCAACTCCAAAACTTGATCATCGGCCTTCTTTTCATTCTTCTTTGACTCCTCGAGCTGATCATTCAGTTTCATGTTGTCAGCCACAACACTTTCCATTTCCTTCTCTAACTCCTTAGTTCGGTCCTCGGCCTCCTTTTTATTTCTCTTCAACTTCTGGAGATGATCATTTAGTTCCATGTTGTCAGCTACAAATTTTTCTAGTTTCTTTTTCCATTCCCTACCTAGGGTCTCCATATCTTTACTTATCAGCCATGGTAGAGATTCACTACTCCCATTTCCCTGGCTCTGCAATTCAACCTGCAAGAAATTATGCAACAATCAAGTTGGACTATCTACATGTGCCATTATTCACACATAGAAAGTAATGCACATTTAGGTTGACATGGCATTGGGTAACTAAATGTTCCCTACCTGCTGGTAACGACAGAACATGCTGAACAAATCTCATACCCAAAACAATCCATAAATTATTATGCACATTTCACATGTAAAACCAACTTGAACCCATCAATTTTACTTAACTGAGAAGCCACCACCATCCAATCCACATAGTTAAGCTTCAGTTTGGAAGGTGATTAGTTTAATTTTTATTTTAGTTTTTGAGTTAATCCAGACACTTTTACTGACTTGTGAGGCTGCAATATAGTTGCCAAATGTATAAATTTTAGGGTTCTAGTATCATCAACATATAATGAGCTTGCATATGCATGAAGCTCCTGGAGAACCTCGCAGCCAAAACCATGACACTAGTATCATAAAAAAAATGAAATTTAGCAGACCTGAATGTCATTTGCACTCTCCTTTTTGTTGTTGCGCGGGTGATGCCTCTTCCATTCCCATGGTTTCTGAGGATTATCTAATGACCAAAGCCCTCGGCGTGCCTCTCTCGCTTCTCTCTCCCACTGAACAAAACAATTAATCAAAATGCGAGCGAGAAACTCGTGCCCATTATAATTAAGGTAGGAGAAATCACATCATATAGCCATGCGCCTTGGAGTTATGACTACTGATTAATAATAACGGGCATTATATGTTGGGTTATGGAGTATCTTGAAATACAGGTTGGAACGTACAAAAATCCAAGAATATATACATGAAGATGCGAAATCTTTGCATTATCGAAAAAAACAAATTTTAAGATGCAATATCTCACTCTTGCCAATTCAGTACGTTTCTCGCCTGTTTTGAAATACCAGGCGAAGCCCCTTTTCAGCATTTCTTCCTAAAAAAATTTAGACACCAATCACAATCACTTTCTCCAAAAACCAATTGAGGAAAATAAGATCGAAAGATGTATGAGCTAGATCAACATTTTCTGTCTCACTTGGATAAAGATGCCGTCACAGTAGATGTCACCAAGATATCGTCCGTAATTGTCTGTCCCATACACATGAATCGTAACGCATTTTCCCCCAATAAGCTTCACCAACTCATTCTTTGACTCCGCCCCATATATCATTTTCAGCTCCGGTGCATCAATTCCCCTGTTGATCACAAAAGTTAATGCACTGTCTTCTCACGGCCTATTATGTTATAGAGGTGTGCTTCGGTACACCCCCCCCCCCTCACAAAACGTAGAAGGGGAACGTATACCCACCTCGTATTGCACACTACAGGTTGCCGTACGTATGCAATACGAGGTGGGTATGCGTACGGCAGCATGTAGTGTATAAAAATGTACAATAAGAGGTGGGTATACGTTTCTCTTTCTACGTTTTGTGGGGGGGGGGGGGTGTACCGAAGCAAAAGTGTTATAAAAGTCGATGGAATGAGATCTAAGCATTAGTTAATTCTTATAAAAAAGATAGAGGTTTGTTGAGTTTGTGTCGAATATGTGGACGAGTTGGTCACATATTAGATCCCATAAAAGATGATTAGTTCATTTCTATTTTATTTTTTGAGTCAATTTTCATGTGCGCATCTATAGACTCCCATAAAAGGGCATCGGGAGTTGTTGAAGGCATTAGGAGCATAGCCATCGGGCACAGCGAAAAGACATCAGGTGTCAGGCTGCACAGCAGACGAAGTTGCGGTTCAAGACGAAAGAAAAAGAAAACCCGGATTAAGCATCGGAAGGCACGTGCTCCTGTTTGTTTAAAGATAAATGACTGGGAGGCGTGCGGCTGGCTCGCTATGGAGGCGACGGCCGCCACTCTCACGTGCATCCAGCTGGTCACCGGCGCCGACCTTCTCGTCAGGCCCACCACATCTCGTCGCCCCCATCCTCATCCACCTGCATCCCGGAGACAACGATGGCATGTCGGCAAGGGAAGGCAACGTCCGCGTCTTCTCGCCCCCATCCTCCTCCTCCCATCCTCTGCGCTCATGGCAGTTGGTTGGGCTCGAACTCAGTATAGGGCACAGCCGCATCCGATGAGGGAGCGTACGGCGTTCCCGGGGAGGTGGCATCATCATGGGCTAGGGAGCGTCACGTTCGCTTCGACCGCGCGCGGCGCACTGCCAGTGTGTGGAAAAGGTCAGTGGGCTAGGGAACGCCTGCCGAGGGCAGCGTCTTGCAGCCAGAGTCGTCGGAGCTCCTGCGCTTGTGGCTGGGGGAGTTGTTGAAGTCCAAGTGGATGCGGAGGGAGGCGCGGCATGGATAGCGAGTTGGAGTAGGTTAGGGACGAGAAAGGAAGAAGACAAGGTATTTTTGTCCATAATGGCATTTGTCTAATTTCATTTACTACCTTGTAGTGGCATTTCTCGAAAACGAAAATTTCACAGTGGTATTTATCAAATTAACGGCAAAGTTCTTTTTTTTATTGCTTTCCTAGTTGCACATGCTTTGTTATACCAGGAAATTCATAGATTTGGCTATTTTCACTAGATAAGATGTAGTAGAAGTTGGAATGGCGTCCTTGGGTGCCAGATTTGAGGTTGACAGAACTAAAAACTTTGGATTGTGGTAGACGAGGGCGCATGATCTGTTGGTGCAATAGGGATGTTTGAAGACTATAAAAGATGTCATGCCAGCCAAGATAAAGGCTGATGATTGGAAGGACTTGAAGATCAGAGCAGTTGGGACCATATACCTGGGTCTCTCGGACCAGATGATGTACCATGTGATGGATGAGGTTTCACCAAAAGGAATTTGAGATAAGTTGGAGACAACATATGTCTAAATCATTGACCAACAGGTTGTATCTGAGGCAAAGGCTATAGAGGCTGAAGATGCAGGAGGTGCCAGGTCTTGTAGAGCACTTGGATGTCTTCAGTCAGTTAATCACTGATATAGGGGCCTTTAGATGTGAAAATTGATGATGAAAATAAAGTTATTATTTTGTTGCATTCATTGCCACCATCCTGTGAGCATATATGGTTACTACTCCACTGTAAGGCAAAGATACTAACAAGCTTGATGAGATTACTACATCATTAATGGCTTTTTACTAGCGGAACATCAAGAATGCAGGGGAGGTCTCTCATAGTGAAGCTTTGTTGGTTAGACGTGATCATGGTTAGAGAGGGCAAGACAGGGATGAGACAAGAGGCAAAATTCCAAGGCCAAGTCAAAGAACAAGAAGGGGGCCGCGGTTCTACAAGTGCAAGGAGTAGCGACATATGAAGCGGGGTTGTCCAAAGAAGAAGGCATCTGCTAACTTGGCTCAGGAAAGTGTCTCAGAAGATCTGTATTAAGTTCTTTCAGTTTCATGCTAGTGGTCAACCCAGGATTGGATGTTGGATCCAGGTAGCTCCGATCATGCTACATCAAACAAGAAGTAATTCACTTCGTACAAGTTTGGTGCTCTTGGGACTGTCTAACAAGGTGATGACATGACTCTTTGTGTTGTCAGGTTGGGAAATATCAAGATCAAGATGTTTGATGGCCGTGAGGAAGTACTCTGGGATGTAAGGCACGTTCCAGGACTAAGGAGGAATCTGAATTCACTGGAAATTGTACGTAATGACGTGCTTATCTAGATGGTGGATGAAGATAAGGAAACCATGAAGGTTATGCAGGGGCACGTGACTGTTCCGGAAGGAAAGAGGATAGTTGGGCATCTTTACAGGCTGGAAGGGAACATTGTTGCAAGTGGAGTCCTGGCCTCCTGGGTCAGCTAGGAGTGGCGTTGTTTACATGCCCGGTCTTAGGGATGTTGTAGAGTTTGACTAGAACTCTATTTCCTGTGTGCATAGGGTGCGGATAGTGTTGGACTCGACACTTATATTCATACCTCCTTAGGTTTGGCACCACGTTTGTAACTGAGTCGGGCAATATTATCGGGGCGGAGGCCCCGCAGAAGAGCTCCCGAGAATATAGGCAAGTTGTCGAACCTCATTAAAAAACAAATCTCGTGCCTCCTGTGTTTGGTGTATTTTGCTATTCTTGGTAGATCCGTGTGCAACACAAATACTATAAACTTTGACATATTTGATACTACTTACAAAAGTACGAGCTAGGGCTTGACCACAAACATCGATATTTATTGGCTAGCTTGCATTCATAATGTATGCACTAATTTCATTTATCTTTACAAAAACTAAACATGCTGACGAATAGTAAGACTAATTTAGATAAGTATACGACACTACTTACATGTCATTGCATTTCCATTAATATAATATCAGCGCAACTACAACAGACTCCATAAAAATCCCCTCCTCCCTCTAAAAACTGCCAAAATAGGGAATAATCTCATTCCAGCAGATTCCCTAAAGGGCCCTCTATCCCTATAATTGTTAGAGGGCCCTCTAAAAACAACAATTTTGCCTATATATTTGAGGGAGAGGAGGGAAAAATATAAAGGGCCCTCTATCCCTATAATTGTTAGAGGGCCCTCTAAAAACAACAATTTTGCCTATATATTTGAGGGAGAGGAGGCAAAAATATAAAGGGGCCTCTATCCCGATTTGTTTTGGCACCAAGGAAGTTTCACTCCCCACCGGTCCATCCCACCGTAGTCGCTCTAACCGCGCCGCTGTCGATTACAGCCGAGCACCTCCGCCGGACCGCCGCCAACCTTCTCAGCACTCTGCCGCGGACTCCTTCCCACCGAATCTGGCCACCGCACATGCTCTGTGCACCCCGCGCTGTCGCTGCCATAATCAGATGGCCGGAAGGCACCACCGCCCCTCCTCCCTTCTTCGATGAGCTGAAGGCGCCACCGCCCTCAGCAAGCTTCCGCCGTTGCCTCCTCCCCCTCTCGCAACCTCCAGCAGCCCCGCGCCGTTGTCCCTCGACCAGCACCGAGCGTTGCCGCCGCGCCTGCTGCTCCTATTAGCCCGATCGGAGGTCGATTGCAGGTCCGCACGTCCCGTCTCCCTTCCTCAACCTCTGTCGACCTCCCGTCACAGATTCCTCCGGTGAAGAGGTGCACGGCCACAAAGTGTTCGACCTTGTGCTCGCAAGTTAAAAAAAAATCTGCAATTTTTGAGAGAATGATTTGGGTTTGTATGATCAATTTCATGATGTGCAATGACATTGGTACCACATTTCGTCTAGATGGATTCATTCGAGGAGGATTCATCATCGTCGAATGAGTAGGATGATGAATTCTTTGAAAACTTGTTTGTTGACGATGACTTGGAGGAGGTGGCATTTTCACTAGCTCAATGGGAGGAAGAGGGCAACAAGAAATGCAAGCATGCAGGTTCTTAGCCGGGGCGTGTGAGGATTTATCAAAACAGGGTGGCCAGCCAAAACCTGCTTTGGCATGACTACTTGGCAAAAAAAACATGTACCCTCCGCATCTCTTCAGGCGACACTTCAGGATATCTAGGGGGCTCTTCATGCACACTGTCAAGGCTATGCAAGATAATGATAGGTACTTCATTCGATGGAGGAATGCAGCCGGGGAACTTGAGTTCAGTGCTTTGTAGAAGGTCGGTGCAGCAATGTGAGTGATCGCATATGGTGTCCCTGCTGACTATGTTGATGAGTACCTGCACGTTGGGGAAGACGCCACACTGAAGAGTGTGAGGAAGTTTGCAAAAATTGTGATCAAGGTCTTTGGAGATGAGTATCTGAGGGCACCCAATGCCGAGGACACCGCAAGGCTATTGGCAATGGCTGATGCAAGAGAGTTCCCAGGGATGCTTGGGTGCATTGACTATATGCACTGGAGATGAAAGTATTACCCTGCAGCATGGCATGGTCAATTCACTAGGCATTTCCATGATTCAACCATCATACTTGAAGTTGTTGCCTCCAAAGATCTCTGAATTTGGTATTAATACTGTGGGATGCCTAGTTCTCGTAACGACATCAATCTCTTGCAAAGTTCTCCTCTTTTTACAAGGCTGGCAGATGGAGAAGCTTCAGCATGCAACTTCAAGGTCAATGGCTATGAATACGATATGCCTAATATCTAGCTGATGGCATCTATTCTGCATGGTCAAAATTTGTCAAGACAATCCAAAACCCTCAAGGTAAGAAGAAAATCCACTTTGCCAAAGCTCAAGAAGCAGCCAGGACAGACATTGAATGAGCATTTGGTGTATTCCAAGCTCAGTTTGCAATTGTCCATAGACCTGCTCGCTTCTGGGACAAGAAAACCTTAGGAAAAATCATGACAGCTTGTGTGTTCCTCCATAACATGATCATAGAGGATGAGAGGCACCAAGAGGTGGATTATGTGTATGACTGTGTGCGTCGAACAGTCAGAACTCATAGGAACAGTGACCGGCTGCAGAGTTTTTGAAGTATACCCAAAGATAGAAAACCAGGCATCACATGAGTAGCTTCGTATGGCAACTACATGGGCAATAGTTTCATCATATTTCATCATGTTTATTCATGTTTTATTTGGATTATTTGGTGCATTTGAAGGCTAAGTTTTGGTTGAGTCGAATTTTAAATTTTCAAAATTATGTATTTGAAATGTTGTTGAATTGTGTGCGATAGAAACATAAAAGTTTGAATTATTATGATGTGAAATTGAATTTGAAATGGAGTGTGTATGCATAAAGAGAAGAGAAATAGAAGCGAAAGAAATATAGGGAGTGAAGCTTTAGAGAGTCTAACACAATATTGTACTCCAAAACCTCTAAAATGATTTTACAGGGCCCTCTAAAATCATTTGAGGCTGTAGTTTTAAAGAGTTTGCTAGAATTGCTCTCATTTCATTTTTCCTTAAAAGAGATCTGGGCTGCAAAATATTAGGATCACTCAATATAATATGCCAGATGTTGTCACTCAATTATGTGGGCTAGTTAGGTACTCCGTAGATTTTAATAACATTACTATCCTTTTAAAGATTTAAAGTATACATACCTCATCCTAATTCGGTATTGCTGTGGAGCTTGGTTATTTGTATCACCCTTCCTGCTCACAAAAACCCTGAATGAGACGTGTTTCCATGCCATTCCAAATAATAAAACAAGGGGAAAATAGATCATATGTTAACCCATGTTTCGGTTGAGGTGATTTGATAACAAGTCCAAAGGGACCTGATGATATGTTGGATTATATCTGGAATCGATCATGTTAGTGCACACACTACACAAGGACTAACAGGTATACTTGGAGTGAGGCAGGGATAGGAAATTAAATCCAGGTAGAGTTAATTTGCATACTTATATGATCCGCTGACAGCAACACCTACGGCCTTCTTCACATAAGCAGTGAAGCCATCACCGTCTCCAATGCACCATTCCATAACCTGAGCACGTGATATAAATAGTGCATGAAATATAGTAATTTTAGAACAGTATATTTTACTATTAGTTTAGTGACTTGGATAGTAAAATCAAAATTATTACATTTCGTACACTATTTTACTATGTTTTGTACACCGTTTGTACTACAGAGCGCAGAATAGTTATTCTACACACTACCACAGAATGTGTGTGTGTGTGTGTTTCTTTTGGTGACAGTATTCACCCATTTGATTTAAAGAAACCTAGCAAACGAAAAATAGAGAAAAAATTCTGAATTTCATGAAATCGAAGGAATTTTGAAGGATTCTACGCATCCACTCCAACCATATTTTTAGAATCCTGTGAATCAAATGAGCATAAAATCCTGTGTTTTTCGATCCTCCTTTTTATACCCACATTTCTATCATACTCGTGTGTGTTTTCTATTCATGCGTTTTTAGAATCGTACGAGTCAAACGAGCCCTAATATGGATTGTGAATTATGGATTATTATATTTTACCGGTAAAGTGTGGAGCACAAACTCCACGCCGTCCAGCTCCGGCAGCGACGGTGGCGATAGAAGATGAGGATCGTCATCGTGTCTAAGGATAACCGATTCTGTGGCAGGCCGGAGAATATCTATCATGCTGCTTTTGCCTCCTCCATCTGTAGCACTGTTTTTCTTGGAATCTTTCAACTGCATTTAGACATCATTAGACACAGATCAATAACAGAATTAATATTATAATAATACACAAGTATGTCAGTAAAAATCTCGCAAAGAAAAAGGAAAGTGAGTGAGTAGATACGGGCATGATACGTGAATTTTATTAGTTCCTTGACTTTTTTTTACTTTTTAAAGTCTTGGAGGTGTTACGTTTACTGTCAATTTTTTACAACTTTATATTAAGATATAATACTAATATTAAAGTTTTTACAACTTTAAATTAAGATATACTACTAAAATTAAAGTATTATAAAAAATTAACAAGAAATTTAGTGATGTCTATTTTTATATAGCCAATCTAGACAATTTAAAATCTATTGGGGCGGCATGGATTCTAGAAGTGAAGTAAAAAAGAATGGACCCAGCAGTTCAAAAAAGGGCAAGAAAAAGTGGTATTAGGTCCACTAGGAACTTAACTGGGTGCAATAACAATAAACTTCACACGTAAAGAAAAGCTAGTATAGCGGGAGAAACAAACCACAGTGTATAATTAATGCATGTATGTATAGATGACTGACTGGCCGGAGCACAAACATACGCTAAGCTACGACGTACGTACGTACCATGGAGGTGGTCTCAAAGTCATGCCCACCGCTGTCACCGCCGAGCTGGTTTCGTGCTCTTTCTGCAGCGCCAGCCTGGAACTGATCAAGGTCGACCACCTGTGGCTGCTGGTCGCGACTGCCTCCATGATCATCTCCCTTGACGCCGGCCTGAAGCTGATCAGGGGCAACGGAGGCCGCCTGTGGCTGCTGGTCGCGGCTGCCTCCATGATCATCTTTCTTGATGCCGGCCTGATGTGTGTTCCCCATCTAGATGTCTCCGTCCTCTGTGTTTTTTTTTTTGAACAACCTAGCTAGCTGTCTCTGCTACTTCGTCGAAATCGCAACTGAGCTAGCAGAAGAGGTTAGGACATCATACTCATAAGGGAGTATGTGGTGGGTGGGGGTGAGGCTTAATTAATAATTATAAGAAAGTGAAAAAGCTATAAAGTTAAAGCGTAAAGGAGTGGTCACATCTTTTTTGTAAAGAGTGGTCACATCTTTTTGTAAAGAGTAGTCACATACATCTCCTTGAGCAAAAGCATGGCATCGAGTACCTTCTGCTTTTTCTTCCTAGCATCTTTCTCTCCATGTACATATCATAATATGCACAGGAGGGTTCGGGAAGAGGACGCGTTTTGGCACCCGAGAACATATGCTCCTGGGATGAATTTTTATTAAAAAATAATACTTCCCGACGTACACAAATTCCAAAAAAATGACACAGCCACAAGTTACACTTATAATTGTTAATTAAAAAAACATTTGTGCGTCTTGTGAAAAAAAAGATTAGTTGTCTAAAAAAAAATCTTTCTGGCACTAAACTTGTTATGTTTGCATGCACGGCACAAAAATGCTATTTTTTCATTGAAATTTACAAGAGTACAAAGGACTCGAATATTATATTTATATGTGTCATTTTTCAGAATTTTTTGACATGCACAAATTAGTTTTTTACACAGGAGCACGTGCCCCGTGTTCCTTTCAATTTCATACTATTCCCTTCAATTTTGAGAACCGGTTCATATTGTAGCTAGGGCCTCATTGATTCGCAGAAAACGGTTCAATTCCTGCTTGAAATGGAAAAAAAATCCTGAAATGAAATAGGTCCTAGAGACTGTCCAACCATAGCATATGATTCGAGTATTATGCAATTATTTTCCACTAGTTTGGGCTCTGAAATTTGAAAAACTTTTATGAACAAATTTTCTATGGAGGCATCATCTCATTCTGAATTAATATGTGAATGAAAGTAGCTCAGATGGTTAGATTTCTTGTGATGGAACCAGCCCACCCAGGTTCAAGTCCTAGACTTGGCATGGGTGTTTGTATTTTCCTGCATTTATTCCAGGCCTTTCGGCAATGTTCGTTTAGTGGGAGACAACATTCCCATCGACTACGAGGCACCTGTGGTGACTTTGTCAATCTCAAGATTTGCCGACTCAGTCTGTCAGAGGTGCTCATAGGGGCATGGTGTGCATGCGTGCGTTCATAGAGGTGAGTGTTGGTGCATCTTTGTGAGCATCTACGTTTGCACTGTGTTTCTTAAAAAAAAAATCTAGGTCGATCGGATTCACGCCCTAGTCAGATGGGTGGCTCTCTTTTCCCGGCCATGTTGTCTGCACTAGGCACTTTTTGTGTACTAGAGCTTCAATTAGCATATCTAAAAGTCATGAAAAATTATGAAAAATATCTACAACATTAACCCAACATACATCTACCATGCCACCAAAATTTAAATCTAAGTCCAGTCCACACATTAAGAAACCAAAAAAAGACAAACCCCACTGTGAATAGTAGATATATGTTGTGTCAATATTATCTAATTTTCATGAATTGTTTTATGAACATTAGAGGTACTACATACCTACTCTTTTTTTCTCTTTTTGCAAAAAGGATACTATATTAATAAAACAGTCTCAGCATTACAAGGTAGCCCAGAAACAAACGGAATTTGCTACTCAGTCCTCCTGGAACCCAATGACTACATCGAGCAGGGCGGGCCGGTGGCGCGCCGCCGCTGCCGCTCCTCCTCAACCTTGAAACTGGAGATGACCTCACCCGCGGACGGGAAGTCACCGAAGCCTCCGCCTAGAAGGACGAGCACCCTGCTGAAGTAGCCGAAGTAGCTGCCGCTGAGACAGCCTCCTGCGCTCCTAAAGCACCGTGGCAAGCCGAAGCCATCTTCGGCGACACCACCGCCACCACTTCAAGAGCCAGCAGGCCAGCACCACCCTACAAGCTCCACACCGCCGCTGGAGGAGACGGTGGTGCGACATCGAAGAAGCCGAGGGACATGAACTCCCACCAACACCGATGGCATCGACGCCTCGCCGACCGACGAGAGGAGACCAAAGCTCGCGAGATCCACGGATCCACAAGCACAAAAGCCGCATACTCCCCGCCGAAGCCCAGAAGGACGACGACGCAGAGGGGAAGGAGCAACCGCACAATTATTCTCTCCGGCAGCTCTTCCACCTCCAGCGCACCGCCGGTCAGAAACCACTCTCTCCTCACCATATGTACACTCCAACACATAGATCCGGGGATCCCCCACCCTCCAGCCACCGGAGCAGCCGCCGGAGGGAGAGGGAACCCATGGACACGCCGGCGGCTGCGGTGGAAGAACGGAGTCGCCCTCGCTCCGCTCTTCTGCACTGTTCACAAGAGGGGAAAACGAATAGGGGAAGTGGTTATTTTGCTTACTATTCCTCGTGGCTTCTGACCTCTGTTACTTCGTTTGTAAGCAAGCCATGTGTTCCCTCTGTTATCGCTAGACTAAGCTTGAGCTGCGAGTTGTCAAAAGGATCCCGAAAAGGAAGAGATGGGACATAAGTTGGCGGGCCAGTGCAAAAGAAAGGGTTGTGCTCGGCTAATGCCAAAGAGTGGACCATCTTTATGGGCCAATAATTCATAGCTGACCATGGTACCAGTGTCGTGAGTAGAAATATAAGAGCATCTGTAGTAGATGTCTAAATTTTACATACAGACTATGATGCAGATAGTCTATATCTATACCTACTAATTTTACAGTCACCATCTCACGTTTATGAACCCAAGGTCACAGCCAGGTGAGATAGCTCGTGATTGTTGATAAAAAATGGTCAGTACTCCTATTGAATAATCCCACCTAGATTTCTTACGCTCAATCTCTGTAACTTACATACGTCTATTATTTTTCTGAGGCATCAAATGAGAAAAAGGATCCGTCCATGTGAATGAAAAGAAGAAAAAAAAGGAGCGGCGTGAATTGAAGAAATCTATCGGGAGCTAGCTTACATACATCTCGCTAAGCAATAAGAGGGACGACTTGAACGATCTGATCTAGCCGAACGACGAATGAAGCGTGATAAGAACAATCCCGTCTAGCTGAACGGAGAGTGGCCACGTCGTGAACTCGTGATCAGGGAGGGACGCCATGGGTGGTTAATTTAATATATCAATTGAGATCATATTAATTCCCGTGCAATTGGAGTATGCAAAAGCCAGCATCGCTTCCTTGATGTGGTGAACAGTATAGACCCTGTTGATCGCCTCCATGAAATTGGCGTGGCCATGGGTCATGGCCCTGTAGGAAGAAATTAAGGCTAAGGGCAAATTAGGCATTAGCCGACCGGACGTAGCCGCCGTAAATTAATCAGCCGACCACCTATATGGAGACAATGAGCCGATGAGGGGTTGGAGAGAAGGCTAACAGCAAGACGGCCTGGCCTAGAATTTGATGGAGATGTGTAGTCAGGGAAGAAGGTGCTTTGAGATTGGTGCTAAACACGTGTCGTCTTTTGCATAGGACGTTATAGGGAAAGAGACCCTGTCTCATACGATTTTTTCCCGTCCCGCGGCAACGTCGTCACGAACAACGACCTCCCGTGGGGGCAACCGGTCCAGCTGCAATCCGAAGACAAATATAACAAGTATTTTTTTTGTCAAAAAATATAACAAGTTGCCCACTCAAGCACGGCCTAAGTAGGCAATATCACGTTAAGAAGGAAAAAAAGAGGAGGAGATTTAGCATGCAATTTACTTCGTGAATGCACCGTCGATCCATGGCAAGTACACTCCACAGAGCTCTACATCAGCGGCCGAGGTAAATTGGTCTTTTGTGAATATAAACGATACTTTAGATAGTTAAATTAATCAATTCTTTATAAACGACAATGAACATTTCATTTATAAACAATGCTCTAAGAATATAGCTCTCCTTCTTTTCCTTTTGTTGATTATGTCTGAAGGGAAGAACATTTCTCCGAAGAAAAGACACTATAATTGACACCAACACAAATCCACTGCTTCGAGGTGAGTTGTTTCATGCTTTTATAATTAAAGTGTAGCACTTCATAGATCGATTTTGTATGTTTAAGACTGTCGGCAAATACATTACATGGTTGATGCTTCGAGGAATGCATCGGTGACAGAGAAAGAGAGAGAGAGTATTTTAGTAATGCATTGAAATATAGTCTTTAGTCATTAGTCTAGAGGAGTAATTTTGTGTTTCTTCCGTTGCAACGCACGGGCCTTTTTGCTAGTTCTATTTCTTATATTTTAATAATATCTTATAACTGCAATTTCAACAGCTGTAATTCCAACGGCTATAATTCCAACGGTTACTTTTACAACGGCTATTTTTTCAATGGCTATATTTTCAACGGCTATAATTCCAGGTCTATATATATACCACTCCCTTCCCACATCTCTTCCAGCATTCCAGGCTATAGCTTGTCTCATCTCTCTCCCGAATCTCTGTCTCCTCTCCCTCAACACAACGAGTTAAATAAATAGCATCGGCACTCTCTCTCTGCCCAGCAGCAATCACATTTAGCTGAAAAATAAGCATACCTGGCCATCTGGGCTGTGCCAGCCGGGCTGGCCCGTTAACACGCCGGCACGCCACGTGATTGGCCCGGCATGGCACGGGCTAATCGGGCCATGCCCGGCACACGGCCCACCACAGGACGTGCCTGGGCCCGGCATGTGATATTTATAATTTTTGAATTTTTTTTATATATATGGCCAAAAAAACAGCCCAATAGGCCAAAAATGGCCCTAAAACAGCCCAGCTGGCTGAACAGCACGCGGGCCTAACGTGCTAAACGGTCGGCGGGCCGGCCCGATTAGCAAACAGGATGTGGCTCGGCCTGAAGGCGCGGCACGCGTGCCGGCATGGCCCGCCCCGTTTACTAATCGGGGCTTTGCGGGCCGTGCCGTGCCCGGCACGTTTAGCGTGGGCCGGGCCATGCCATGCCGGGTCGGCCCGTTTGGTCAGGTTTGAAAATAAGTAGCAGCAGCAACACTCTTCCTTCTCTGTAAATAAATAGCAGCACTTTTTCCTACCACAGCGACACCGCCGCTCGTGCTACCTCCCCAACCAAATCCCTCCACAGCCGCTGCCTGGAGCTCCGCCTCCGTTGCTCTTCCCCGACCATGGCGAGGACGAAGCCGCTGCCCTGTGCTCGCTACTCCTCCATCAGCCCCGTGCTTCCTCCTCTTAGTCCACAATGGCGCCGCCCCGTGCTCCCTTCCCCTTCTCCACAACAAAGCTGCCGCCCAGTGCTCACCTGCGCACTCTGCTTCCCCGTACTGCCCTCCAGCTACGCCGCCGCCCTATGCTCCACCCCCAGCCACGACGCCACCGTGCCCTTCTCTTCCACCCAGCCTCGACATGGCTCCCTGATCCAGCACGGAAGCGTGCGGCGGTGGCCGGATCAGGCACGGATGTGCGCGGTGGCGCCCCACGACCCCGTCCACCCCACCTCTCTGCCTCAGTTCCAGGGAAATTACCTCGACGGTGACCTCGCCTACAGCACGCAACGGCCACTGTTTATTACTAAGTAAACCTTTTGTAGTGCGTATGCGTTTTTCCCTAAAATTCCGAAATATAGTGTGCATATGCAGCGAAACGCTCGATCGGGCAAAAGTACCCCTGCTTGAATCACGGGACATGCAGCAGCACGCACATGGGTTGGGACAGACCATGCATGCAGGGCTATTTGTCCAGACTGCAACTCCAGCTCACTCCTTTGGTATTGGAGCTAGAAACAATGGGCACTATAATTCTTTGAATGTGATATTGCCAAACTCATTTGGTTGGAAATATCTGTTATGATTGACTGAGTGGCACGTGGGAGCTGGTTATGATTCTGTAGCTAGGTTGTGACTGAATAACAGAAAATTTGGAATGATTAATATTAGAGAAAAGTATATTTTTCGTCCTGCCTAAGGCCAGCATTTCGTCGACCATTTGGTGTGCGCTGCTTGTTCGCGCTGCCGCCTGCGCTCCTGGGCTACTAGCTGCTTTGGAGCCGCATCCTGCTACCCCCTTTGCTCCTAGGCCTCTGCTATCATCGCCGGTTCCTGCCAAAGGACGCCCAGATGAACCAAGCACCGCCAAGTGAGTGCATCTCTGCTCCGGCAGGTTACCGCCATGCGCCCTGTGTCCAGCGACGGAGTCCCGCTGGAGATGTCTTTGGCCGAGCCCCTTCCGGGGGCTGGTGCGCCGGCCGTGGGCTCCCGCGCGACCTCGGCGGCGCCTCTACACCAACCACATATGTGCCTTCCCGTGGTACCCCACACTCGCCATGGATGCATTTGGGTAGTCCAGCTTGGGGGGCGATGACAGCGACAGCGGGGCGCTCTATAGCAACGCGCGCCTCTGATGGGCAGCCCGCCGGCAGCACTCGTCCACACACCGAGCTCCATCATCGGTGCCACTCTCCTGGTCATCGTGACTGACGGTGGCGGCTGGAGAATCAGGCACAGTCCGCGGTCTAGCGGCTTCGCTGCTGCTGCGCTTGGCTTCTGGTGGCTGTTGGCGCGCTCTAGACAGGGTGGCGAGAGCGAGAGCAGAGGAGAGGAAGCGAGACCGAGGCGAGCGCATGAGCTCGGCGTCGGCGTCGCGGGCGGCACGACGGGGAACACGCGCTGGAGCGGCCTTGTGGACGTCGCCAAGGACCAGAGCCACCTCGGCGGAGGCCTCCATGCCCACGTCCTTCTCTTGCTGCTGGACGCGCGCCAACAGCTCGGCGAAATGCCTACCTGAGTTAGAATGAGAAGGAAGAAGAAGGTTCGCTAGGGATTGCCACGTGGACACAGACCCGGTCAAAACCACGCCACGTCATTGTGAAACCGCTTCCAGGCAGGAGAGGGGCTTAACTTGTCCGATTTTAGTAGTTTGGGGTGCAACTTGTTCGGTTTTAAAGTT
Organism: Elymus sibiricus; assembly: GCA_039707655.1. NCBI lineage: Eukaryota > Viridiplantae > Streptophyta > Magnoliopsida > Poales > Poaceae > Elymus > Elymus sibiricus. Next base: position 11,682,241 of record CM077674.1, on the reverse strand, counting down.
GAGGGACCAAATCTAAACTCTGTCAAGAGTTGAGGGACGAAAAATATACTTTTTTCTTAATATTATCACTTCTGATGTCATGTGGAGCACTTGGAGGTTGCGGAATGACATTTTATTTGGCTGATCTATGTGCCCAAAGGATTCGCCTGGACCAGTTCCTGTTGCAGCCCGTGTTAAAGCCCCCTTGAAGAAACGCCGAACTGAAGCTGCATGCGGTGATTGGGCCAGGTACTACTGAAGCTTGCTGTGACTCTTCATTTAAAAGCGAGACGGCGAAAAGGCTTCACTTCAGCGAAACTTATGTTCTGAAGAATCTTGAGTTTTATATATCTGTCCAAGTTCCCTGTCATGTCTTCGTTTTTGGCCTTCACATCGGCCTTTTACGCTAAAAAAAGAATATATCCAAATGAAATATGTTTCAAGAAAGCGCACGTGAATCACCATGAGCTAAGCAAGGATAACACAGGTTGGTCTTGAACGTTTTCCTCTCTCGAACATACAGATAACTGAAAGGGACACACAGTTGTTTAGGTGCGTAAAGAGTGAGAAAGATCCAAAAAATGACGAGGAAAAAGACTTATCATCCACCAAAGAATGAAATCGCTGTTCTGACCTTTTTTGCAAACTTCAGCACGATCTGACCTCGATTCCATTTTTTTCGGATTTGACCTTTTTTGGTCACGCCAACATCCCTGACGTCTCGGTTGCACGGCAGATGCCAGGGACCCTGGCGTTTCACCCCTGGCCCACACTTTGGTCAGGCTCGTTGACCGTCCGACATGGCAAAAGGGTAAACGCCAAGGACCGCGGCGTTTACCCCCCCCCCCCCCACCCCACCCAAAACGCCGCGAACCTTGGCGTTTCCTCATGATAAGTGAACAGCCGCGTGGGCCCAGCCCACCCCATCTCCCCTAACCTCTGGCGGCTGCAGAACTCTCCAACAAAGAGAGCTTCTCTCTCGTCCCCTCCCCTCTCCCCTCACCAAATCTTCAAGTTCTTCTCGTTCCACCCCTCAAATTCGTGGACCTGAAGCCCCAAGGCATCCTTGAGGTATTCTCCCTCGTTCCCTCCAATTTACTATGGTTGAATCCTCTTATTTTTGTTGCATTATTCAACATTGGGTGATGTTAGATGAGTAAGTGGTTTCTTTGTTTTAGGAAATTTTGTGTAGTAGGTAGATGGTTTTAGATGATTGGTAGGTAGTAGATGATTGGTTGGTGAATACGTAGGCCATTTTATTTCGGTTGGTGCATATGTAGGCCATTCATATGTTGTCATATGATATTTGGAAGATAGCTGATGAACATTTGATGGTTGTATGTGATATGGTTTGTTTGAGATATTGGTTTGGTTATAGATGATGAACATTTGCATATGTTACCCCATAGGATATTTTCAAGAGAGATGATGGTTGTATGTGGGTTTGTTTGAGAATTTTGTTTGATTTATAGATGATGTGTGTAGTGCAAGCAAATTGGTTTTATGTTTGCAAGCAAGTCCGTTATGTTGAGATGATGTGTGTATGTGGTATGAAAATATATGATTTATTTGGTATGACAATATGGTTAGATTTCTAGGTGATCTGCATATGTGTGTATGTACATGACATGGATGTGAATGAATTAGAGAGTAATTTGATTTTTGAACTATAGAAAGAAGAATGCATTATGTTGAGAACCAAATTCATATTCATTTGATATTGTGTAGGAGATATGCCCTAGAGGCAGTAATAACAGTTATTTTGTATCTCCGAGTTTGTAATGAATGTTTATGTTCCATGCTATAACTGCAATGATTCTCGAGTCTACAATATCCATGAGGCTCGGAGGGAAACTCATGTGTACGTGTGGTATAATAAACGGTAAAATGTATTCCTGGTCATGCCTCTAAGACTGGCTCAAGTATTGCATGATGATCCTGTTTACCTGACCATGGGCATGTCTATGCCGGCAATTTTGAGGGCACAATGTTAGTAGAACACTTGTGTTGAATCGATCTGAATTGATGTTATGCTATGCGATACATTCGTCATAAATTAATGGTATATAACACAGAGATAGTTAATGTTTGCATAATTCCTTAGACCATGAGAGTATCGAGTTCCTTCGTACTTGCTTCATGAACTTTGGGGTTTGTTAAACGTCATCCGTAACTGGGTGGCTATTACGGCGGCTTACGGGTTCACGGAAAAGTATGACAAGAAACGAGATAGCTCAAGATTGGGATTTGCTCCTCCGACGATGGAGAGATATTCTCGGGCCCTCTCGGTGTTACGGTATCCATCATCGTCTGGCCAGACACATTGTGATTTGATCACTGGGATGCCGGAACACGGAAACGAGAAAAGAGAACAAAACCGGTAACGAGGTAACTTGCATGGTGGACAAGTTGTTGATCCACGGGGATGCAATAAATCTCACCTCGGGTGTTTGTAATATATTGTGAAGCAACAGGAATAGCACACGGCAACTGGAGGTTCACTCGAATATTCATTCGTGTCGGTATAGGGGTCAATATGGGTGTCCACGGCTCCGATGTTGATCATTGATCGGAAAGTGTTCCGGGTCATGTCTATACTTCACCGAACCTATAGGGTCACATGCTTAAGGGTCATCTATCTGCTGAATACTAGACAGGGAGGCTGAGAGAAAATCACTGGAAAAGTTTCGGACGAACCGGAAACGTTCCGGAGAGGACACCGGAATAGTTCCGGTAAAACTGAAAAGTTGTTTCAGGGGATACCATTAAGTCAAATTGGTTTCGGCACACGCCTGGAAATTCTTGGAGGATGCCAGAAGTGTTCTGAAAACTTCTGGGAATTTTCCGGGATAAAAACCAGAAATGTTCCGGAGCTGCCGGAACCGATTTGGTTGCTTTTCGCAGATGAAAATCACTAATCCGAAATTGTTTCGGAACGCGTCCAAAATCATTTGTGTGGGTACTGGAATTATTCTAAGACCCACAGAAATATTTTCGGATTTAACGGTCGCGGAAAATTGGTTCCATGAATAGTGAAAATCACTTTATGGATATTTTTTCGGAAAGTCACCTTTTGGGATATTTCCCAAAAGGCTTCTAGAAGGGATTGGGGAGCAAGGCACCCCCATGTGGGGGGCCCCCTAGAGGTGGCCGGCCAAGGTGGGGCTCCTCCGTGGAGCTCCACATGCCACCCCTTTTTGCCTTTTATTCTTTTATGTGAGACATAAAGTGGGGGTACTTTTGGTATTTTTGTATGCCAACTTTACCCCTTGGCTTTCCTATAAATAGAGGTGGAGGGGTGCTCTCCAAACCTCATCCTTGCTCTCATACACATGCCATAGACTTGTCTGGCTTCTCTCTCCCTCCCAGCGAAATAGTTTCGTAGAGCCGAAAGGCTGTCTGGGTTCCGGCAGGAACTAGTTCTAGATGGCGAAGCCCTGCCGGATAGTTGACACCGTATGTGTGCAACCCCGTAGAGAGGTCGTAGTTTCGATCTTTTGCCCGAGGGGCTGTTCGAGTGTCCTCCTGAAGGGCTGTCCGAGTTACCGTTCGAGTTTTGAGGGTCCTCCCGAAGGGCTGTCCGTGACATCGTCCGACGGACTGTCCGACCGCCTCCCGAAGTGCTGTCCGGCGAGGGAGTACATCCTCGCGGTTGGGAGGTTGTAAATCCTAGCTGCGGGGATCTGCACCGACGATCTACACCGACTCTTCTTCCGCTGCGCTTCGAGTCGGTACGGATCAGATCAAACCCTGTATGCAGTCTCCATAGTGGTCCTGGGCGAGCTCGCTGTACCGAATTTTTTTGTTTTCTGTCGCGTTCCCCTACAGTGGCATCAAGAGCCGTGCTATGCATAGATGCAGGTTACGATCTAGAATACATGGAGATGTATGGGTATTGCATAATATAATTTTGGAGTAGATGAGATCTATTGCTAAAAATTATTTATGCAGGTGGCAGATGAAATCTGTTACCTGATGTTCTTGTTGTTTCCCTAGAATTTGCGTATTTCTGATCTCGAGACAGCATGGTGGAATTTGACAAAGTTCTGGCAATCCGTGAATCTGATTGATCAACGAAGTGCTTTCAGTTCTTTGGATTCCACCATAGTCAAAAGATAGATGAAATTTCGCAGACGAAAGGGCAATGCAGATATGATCTGCACGGGGGTCATGCGTATGACGAAGTTTAGTATGGGGCTCGAGATTTAATTATCTCGTGTTTCATACACCCCGCGATGTTAATCTAGCGACTTGAATAATCATACTTGATGATAAAACGTTGGTAGCTGCGGTTTAAGTCAAAACCTTAGAAGCCACATAAAATAAAATTTTGCATAAACCGATTAGAGGCGTCTAACTTGGTTTTGCAGGATGTGCATGTGACGTGGTATAGCAATGCTCATATTAATTCGATTATATATGAGATGACTATATCATGTAAATTCATTAACATGACCTGCGTGTCATGATTCGGCATGATGGCTGGAGCCATATGTTTGTCACTTTAATGACCTGCGTGTCAACCTTAAGTAATGCTCTTATTTTATTAGCTATAGAGATAGCAATATTATCTGGTGCATCGACAAGGTGGTGGCAATCTTCGCGAAGGTGAACACCGACGCAAATGCCGAAGACGAAGAAATACTTGACTTCTCCGTCAGAAAGGGCTATACCATGTCATGCTGTTATGAATTGCCTGAGATGTTTATCCCTTATGATGCACCCTTCTTGATTGCGCGGTAGTCGCTTTTTATTAGGGTGATCTCTCACTTAAAAATATCAAGTAGTTAGTGTTCTCCCAAGTGTAGCACCGTCACAGCATCTATCCTTTCGGGGTGCGCCATGGATGCATGGGTACGAACGATTAGAGAAATGTAAGGCGGGTGAGGTCAGACCTCGCAGCAAGATCACCTGGTTGTCTTGACGTTCATGGCAGGATCGTCCTGAGCTCGGAACACACGCATCGAAAGATGAACAAGAGTCACATAGAGATGTGATCGGCAAGTTAGCCTACCAATTGAAATCCTCGTCATGAGATGATGATTCTATGACGTTGAATTGATATTCGGATCTTGAATCACTCATAATCAATTTTGAGAGATGTTGATTTGAGTGGGAGCGCACTTTAGAATAAAACTGTTTATTCACTAGTGCCAAAAATCATTATGGACAAAGTCTAAGTGAAACTTGTGTTTTCCGTTGTAGATCAAATGGCTCGCAACACCGCGTTCAACTTAGGCCCGATGTTAGAGAAAGAGAAGTTAGCTGCGACTGGAAACAACTATGCGGACTGGGTCCGTAACCTGAGGATTGTCCTCAGGAGCGCTAAGAAAATGTATGTGCTTGAAAATGCTCTTCCAGCTAAACCGGCGGCCGATGCCCTGGAAGATGAACAAAATGTCTGGGCCACTAAGGATGATGATCACAACTTAGTGCAGTGCCTCATGCTAGCTTGCATGAGTGCAGGGCTTCAAAAACGTTTTGAATTCCATAAACTCCGTGATATGATCCGGGAATTGGATGCTCTGTACAAGGAAACCGCACGGTCTGAACGATTTGATATCATGAAGGCCGTGATGGATTGCAAGATGGCTGAGGGCAGTTCAGTTGGTGAACACGTAGTCAAAATGATTGGCTATGCTGAAAGGCTTAAAACCCTGGAATTTCCAATTCCGCCTGGCCATATGATGGACATGATGCTTTCTTCACTCCCCCCGTCTTACGACGGTTTTGTCATGAACTACAACATGAGTCGGATGGAGAAGACACCGGAAGAGGTGCTCGCCATGCTAAAAACTGCGGAAGAAGGATTGAGGAAAAATTGCAAGCAAGTGTTGCTTGTGAATAAAACCGCCAGTTTCAAAAAGAAAGGCAAGCCAAAGAAGGGCAAGGGCGCCGGTAAGACCGGCTCCCAAAGCAACTCCAAGGGCGGAGCCAATAATGAAACTGAGTGCTTCTACTGCAAGGGCACAGGACACTGGAAGAGAAACTGCAAGAAGTATCTGGAAGATAAGAAGTCCGGGAAAACCGGAAAAGGTATAATTGTTATACAAGTTAATGTCATTGACGTTTTGCTTGCTAGCGAAAATTCTAAGTCTTGGGTATTTGATGCTGGATCGGTTGCTCACATTTGCAACTCGATACAGAGACTTCAGAAGGTGCGCAAGCTAGCAAAGAATGAAGTCATGATGCGCGTCGGGAATGGCGCTGGGATCGCTGCTCAAGCCGTCGGCATTATGCCTCTACGTCTCCCTTCAGGATTTATCTTAGAACTAAGTAACTGTTATTTTGTTCCACTATTGTGTAGAAACATTATCTCCGGATCATGTTTAGTACACGATGGGTATTCGTACAAGTCTGAGAACAATGATTGTTCACTTTATTGTAAGGATATGTTTTATGGATTTGCACCCATTGTTGGGGGCCTTTTCATACTAAATCTTGAATGTGGAAATGATGTCTTTAACGTGAATGCTAAACGCCTTAAGAAGGCTGATACCACCACCACTTTCTTGTGGCACTGTCGGCTTGGCCACATCGGAATGAAACGCATGCAAAGACTCCAGTCAGATGGAGTTTTACCGTCCTTTGATTTTGAATCATTTGACACATGTGAAGCTTGTCTGATGGGAAAAATGACCAAGACGCCGTTCACGGGTCATCCTGAACGGGCGGGTGAATTATTGGAAATAATACATAGTGATGTATGTGGTCCAATGAGCACAGCCGCACGGGGTGGGTATTTCTACTTTGTGACTTTTACTGATGATTTAAGTCGGTATGGCTATATCTACTTAATGAAGCATAAGTCGGAAACCTTTGAAAAGTTCAAAGAATTTCAGAATGAGGTAGAAAATCATCGTAACAAAAGGATAAGTTTCTGCGGTCTGATCGCGGAGGCGAATATCTTAGTCATGAATTTGGCCAACATCTGAGTGACCGTGGAATCGTTTCACAGCTTACGCCTCCTGGAACTCCACCGCGAAACGGAGTGTCGGAATGACGTAACCGAACCCTGTTAGACATGGTAAGGTCGATGATGTCTCTTACAGATCTGCCGATATCTTTTTGGGGTCACGCACTAGAAACTGCCGCTCACACACTAAACAGAGCACCGTCTAAGTTTGTTAAGACGACACCACATGAGATGTGGAATGGGAAAAAAACCCAGTTTTTCGCATCTTAAGATTTGGGGATGTGAGGTACATGTAAAACGTTTACAACCCACCAAACTCGATCCCAGATCAGACAAATGTAACTTCGTAGGTTATCCAAAAGAAACAGTTGGGTATTCCTTCTACCTACCCTCCGAGCACAAAGTGTTTGTCGCTAAAAGCGGAGTCTTTCTTGAGAAAGAGTTTCTTGCTAAAGAATTGAGTGGGAGGACAGTACAACTTGATGAGATTAGTGAATCTTCGACGAGCGTTGATATGGATAAGGAACCGGAAGAAATTCCGCTAATTATCCCTACAACCGAGCCGGAAGTTGTCGCATGTGATGCGAAACTTCAGACAATGTTGTAACTGAACCGCGCAGATCAGGTAGGGATATCCAGCCACCTGAGTGGTTTCATAACGAAATCTTCATTCTTGAAGACGATGAACCTGCGCACTACAAGGAAGCGATGGCGGGGCCCAGCTCAAAGGAATGGCACAAAGCCATGAAATCCGAAATGTAATCCATGTACGAAAACCAAGTTTGGAACTTGGAAGAACTTCCAGAAGGCGTAAAGCGCATTGGTTGTAAATGGATTTTCAAAAGAAAGACGGACGTGGATGGTAACATTACTATCCACAAAGCTAGACTTGTCACGAAAGGGTTCACGCAAGTTCCAGGAGTGGACTACGACGAGACTTTCTCGCCCGTAGCTATGCTTTGGTTTGTTCGGATATTACTAGCAATTGCTGCTTATTTCGATTAGGAAATATGGCAGATGGATGTCAAAATGGCTTTCCTAAATGGAAACCTCAAAGAGGATGTATACATGATATAGCCAGAAGGTTTTGTCATTCATAAGGATGCTGGAAAGGTATGCAAACTTCAGAAAGCCATTTATGGTCTGAAGCAAGCGTCAAGGAGCTGGAACATTCGTTTTGATGAAGTGGTCAAACAGTTTGGCTTCATCAGGAATGACGAAGAATCTTGTGTTTACAAGAAGTTTAGTGGGAGCGCAAAAGCATTTCTAATCTTGTATGTGGATGACATATTGTTGATTGGAAATGACGTGAATTTTCTTAGCGAAATAAAAGACTCATTGAAGAAGAGTTTTTCAATGAAAGACTTAGGCGAAGCGGCATATGTATTGGGCGTCAGGATCTATAGAGATAGATCAAAACGCCTGATAGCGCTTAGCCAAAGCACGTACATTGACAAGGTGTTGAAAAGGTTCAACATGGAGAACTCCAAGAAAGGCCTACTCCCCATGTCACCTGGCACAGTGCTTTGCAAGAATCAGTGTCCTCGGACTCTCGATGAGCGAGTACAGATGAATGATGTTCCATATGCCTCGGCAGTTGGTTCTATTATGTATGCCATGCTATGTACAAGATCGGACGTTTCCTATGCGCTAAGTGTTAGCAGCCGGTACCAAAGTGATCCAGGATTGGAACACTGGGCCGCAGTCAAGGGTATTCTTAAGTACCTCAGAAGGACCAAGGATTTACTCCTTGTGTACGGAGGTGATGAAGAGCTCATTGTAAGTGGTTACACTGATGCAGGCTTCATGACTGACCCAGATGACTTCAAATCTCAATCAGGCTATGTTTTCATATTGAACGGTGGCGCAGTTGATTGGAAAAGTTCCAAACAAAAGACTGTGGCGGATTCTATGACGGAGGCGGAATATGTTGCTGCTTCAGAAGCCTCCAAGGAGGCGGTATGGATCAAGCAATTTCTTGAAGACCTTGGTGTGGTTCCAAGTGCTCTGGACCCGGTGGAGATCTATTGTGATAATAGTGGCGCCGTGGCTCAGGCAAGGGAGCCAAGTTCGCACCATAAGACAAGACATATTGAACGCAAATATAAACTCATTCGACATCATGTCGAAGCGGGTTTGGTGAAAGTATGCAAAGTTCACATGGATCTGAACGTGTCAGACCCGATGACAAAGCCTCTACCACGAGCAAAGCATGAGCAGCACCGGATTGCCATTGGAGTTAGGGAAGCCATGTAACTGGATTATGATTCTAGTGCAAGTGGGAGTCTGTAGGAGATATGCCCTAGAGGCAGTAATAACAGTTATTTTGTATCTCCGAGTTTGTAATGAATGTTTATGTTCCATGCTATAACTGCAATGATTCTCGAGTCTGCAATATCCACGAGGCTCGGAGGGAAACTCATGTGCACGTGTGGTATAATAAACGGTAAAATGTATTCCTGGTCATGCCTCTAAGACTGGCTCAAGTATTGCATGATGATCCTGTTTTCCTGATCATGGGCATGTCTATGTCGGCAATTTTGAGGGCACAATGTTAGTAGAACACTTGTGTTGAATCGACCCGAATTGATGTTATGCTATGAGATACATTCGTCACAAGTTAATGGTATATAACACAGAGATAGTTAATGTTTGCATAATTCCTTAGACCATGAGAGTATCGAGTTCCTTCGTACTTGCTTCGTGAACTTTGGGGTTTGTTAAACGTCATCCGTAACTGGGTGGCTATTACGGCGGCTTACGGGTTCACGGAAAAGTATGACAAGAAACGAGATAGCTCAAGATTGGGATTTGCTCCTCCGACGATGGAGAGATATTCTCGGGCCCTCTCGGTGTTACGGTATCCATCATCGTCTGGCCAGACACATTGTGATTTGATCACTGGGATGCCGGAACACGGAAACGAGAAAAGAGAACAAAACCGGTAACGAGGTAACTTGCATGGTGGACAAGTTGTTGATCCACGGGGATGCAATAAATCTCACCTCGGGTGTTTGTAATATATCGTGAAGCAATAGGAATAGCACACGGCAACTGGATGTTCACTCGAATATTCATTCGTGTCGGTATAGGGGTCAATATGGGTGTCCACGGCTCCGATGTTGATCATTGATCGGAAAGTGTTCCGGGTCATGTCTATACTTCACCGAACCTATAGGGTCACACGCTTAAGGGTCATCTATCTGCTGAATACTAGACAGGGAGTCTGAGAGAAAATCACCGGAAAAGTTTCGGACGAAACGGAAACGTTCCGGAGAGGACACCAGAATAGTTCCGGTAAAACTGAAAAGTTGTTTCAGGGGATACCATTAAGTCAAATTGGTTTCGGCACACGCCTGGAAATTCTTGGAGGATGCCAGAAGTGTTCTGGAATCTTCTGGGAATTTTCCGGGATAAAAACCGGAAATGTTCCGGAGCTGCCGGAACCGATTTGGTTGCTTTTTGCAGATGGAAATCACTAATCCGAAATTGTTTCGGAACGTGTCCAAAATCATTTGTGTGGGTACTGGAATTATTCTAAGACCCACAGAAATATTTTCGGCTTTAACGGTCACGGAAAATTGGTTCCGTGAATAATGAAAATCACTTTATGGATATTTTTTTGGAAAGTCACCTTTTGGGATATTTCCCAAAAGGCTTCTAGAAGGGATTGGGGACCAAGGCACCCCCATGTGGGGGGCCCCCTAGAGGTGGCCGGCCAAGGTGGGGCTCCTCCGTGGAGCTCCACATGCCACCCCTTTTTGCCTTTTATTCTTTTATGTGAGACATAAAGTGGGGGTACTTTTGGTATTTTTCTATGCCAACTTTACCCCTTGGCTTTCCTATAAATAGAGGTGGAGGGGTGCTCTCCAAACCTCATTCTTGCTCTCATACACATGCCATAGACTTGTCTGGCTTCTCTCTCCCTCCCAGCGAAATAGTTTCGTAGAGCCGAAAGGCTGTTTGGGTTCCGGCAGGAACTAGTTCTGGATGGCGAAGCCTTGCCGGATAGCTGACACCGTATGTGTGCAACCCCGTAGAGAGGTCGTAGTTTCGATCTTTTGCGCGAGGGGCTGTTCGAGTGTCCTCCCGAAGGGCTGTCCGAGTTACCGTTCGAGTTTCGATGGTCCTCCCGAAGGGCTGTCCGTGACATCGTCCGAGGGACTGTCCGACCGCCTCCCGAAGGGCTGTCCTGCGAGGGAGTACATCCTCGCAGTTGGGAGGTTGTAAATCCTAGCTGCGGGGATTTGCACCGACGATCTACACCGACTCTTCTTCCGCTGCGCTTCGAGTCGGTATGGATCAGATCAAACCCTGCGTGCAGTCTCCATAGTGGTCCTGGGCATGCTCGCTGTACCGAATTTTTTTGTTTTCTGTCGCGTTCCCCTACATATTGTTCATGGCAAACTGAAAGCTATAGCTATGTATATTTAGATATAATTTGTTCATCCTTGATTTGTAGGATGGCGGATGTTGGACCTTGGTACGATGGTTTAATTTAGGAGTACGACAGGGATCATCGTTCGCGGGCCATTGTGAATCGGCAGGGAAGAAGCAAGACTTAACAATTTTTGGTTATCTTCATGTTTGGTTAGGTACTGATCAGAACAATAATTTTGTTTGCGGCCTATAGTTTCTATACGCATGAGCGGTCATGGTGCGGATGACTGGCCTTTCGACGTGCGGTATGAGACGTACTTCCGGAGATTGGGTCTTCTCCCCTTCGTCTGCAGTTCAAGCGACACCCTCCGCCGGTGAACCACGCGGCGCTCACCACACTTTTGGATTGTTGGAGGCCCGAGACACACTCCTTCCACCTTCCATGTGGGGAGATGACGATGACCCTGCAGGACATGGCTATGATCAGTGACCTTCCTATCGATGGAAGAGCTCTAACCGGCAATGTCATCACTGCAAATTGGCGAGCTTGGGTTGGCGCTTTAATTGGTGTTGCCCCTGATCCCATTCCCGAAGGCAAGGGCGAAAGCTCGAAAGTGATGCACAAGTGGCTATGAGAAGCCATAGGAGAAGCCAGAGGAAAAACCATCTCGTGTTGTGCCACCTGGCTCGTCGACTTGGTAGATCATTTCAGTGTGGTTGAATACAATAATTCCTTGTTGCGAGGACTTGCTTGCTTGTAACTTCAGCCATTCGTCAACCTTTTTTGGATAATCCATTTTATCACCTATCCATTTGGCGGTCTCTTTGGAATGCCTTGAAAAATACTCGTTAAGCTTGAAGAAGGTATATTGCACTATTGTAGTCACCGGCAATGAACGGACACCCTTGATAACATTGTTGAAACATTCAACCGTGTTGCTCGTCATGTCACCGTATCGCCAACCTCCATCATCACCAGCGCGTGCCCACTTGTGCTTGTCGTTCAAATTCCAAGTTAAGAGCACTTTTCCCCCTTTGTTCACCGCTTCATAGAGTTGGTTGTAGCGAGCATCGAACGCATTGGCGGTGAAGGCCACGCAAACATGGGTTAGGTCCTTGCTGAACTCCTTGCTCTTACATGCCCGATAAAAGTTTGCCACGCAATGCCTCATGCACCATCTGTGCTGAACTTTTGGAAACCCTGGAATAACAATGTCCATTGCCTTGAGTATGCCATGATGCTGGTCCGGTATATGCATACCTCTCTCTCCTCAATCACTTGGTTCCTCACATGCCCCATGAACCACTCCCAGTTGTCCTGGTGCTCGGAACACACCAAAGCAAATGCCACTGTCAACACATTGTCATTGGAGGAGTGCGTCATTGGTACCATTAGTGTGCCCTTGTATCTGCCGGTCAAGAAAGTGCCATCTATAGACAAGACAGGGAGACAATGCTTAAATGCCGCGATGCATTGCCCATAACTCCAGAAGGCACGGTGGAACACTTCGGCTTTATCCTCGACCACATGATACATGCCTGGGTTCCTATGTGCAATCGCTCCCAACAACCTCAGGAGCGATTGTATGCTTCTTCGCAATCACCATACAATATCCTAATAGTGTTTGCCTTGGCCTTCCATGTCTTCCCATACTTGACTTCGTATCCGTATTGTTTTTTCACTATACACATGAGAAACTTCACTTTGACGGTTGGATCAATGAGTACTTCTTTCATAAATTTGTACCCGGTACTCAGACGTGAGCTGATTTGTGTCTTACGCTCTCGTTTCGATGGCGTTTTGCACGTGTGAGTGGCTACACAACTTTTTAACAACCATTGCCCGGTTTCTTCAAGTCTTATTGCATGGACCGTCCATGGGCATCCTTCTTGCTCACATTTCACGGTGTAATGCAACTTTTGGTCGGAGTGCCCAACATAATATTGTCTATGGTTCCTAATGGCATAGTCAGACCTTGAACCCCTCCAAACTTGTACACTTCATTCCTTTCTTCAAATGAGCATTCTCGTCCTTGTTCTTCTCCCTTGGTTCGCCTGGATTCAGGCAGGGTGTCGGCTCAATCGTCATCATTCTCATGCCACCATCAACTATGGCCTTATGGGCAAGGCTAAGATCACAAAACAACGGAGTTCTTTTTTCCAGGCCTGTCAACTCAAAGAAGATTTGGTTTTCGTTCTTCGTGAATCCATCCTCGTCCAATTCTTCCTCTGGACCCTCATCATCCGAGTCATACCCATATTGACGCCTAAAAGGGAACTCACGATCCATGTCCTGCTGAGCAACATAGGCATCCAAGTCACCAATATCCTTACAATGAAACCCTTCCTCTTTCTCATCGTCATCACCATGAGCATCACCATCCTCTTGAATTACGTTGTCAATAGCTTTCACCTCAACTTCATTTGCTTGGCTAGTTGGCGGTTGGATAGAAGCATTGGGTCCATATACCTCAACTTCATTTGCTTGCCTAGTTGGCTGTTCGCTAGAAGCATTGGGGGCATACACCTCAACTTCATTTGCTTGGCTAGTTGATGGTTGCCTAGAAGCATTGGGGTCATACACCTCGACTCTATCCTCAACATGCGGCACACTTCTACTCTCGCTCATGTCATTACTTGGGGAAGAGACATGCCGGTTCAAGTCGATTTCAAACCAAGGAGCTTCAACCTTGGTGGCAAACAATTCAAGTGACTTGTCTTCCAATTAGGCAAATTTTCCCTAATATACTTCCAAATGCAAATCCGAGGTGATAGGCATACTCTTCAACCGAGATTTTGATCCAACTCCAACATCATACCTTCCTATTAGTTTAATACCATCATTGGGGTCCATCCAGTTCAACACATCTCTCACTTTTCCAACAACTTCCTCGTAATTAGGGCTTGTATCAAAAACCATGAGTTCCTCATCATTGTCAATATTGTTGGAATTGTTACTCAAGAATCCCGTCTTGTCCAAATAATGAACATTAACAAGTCTCTCCATCTAAAAACAATGTAAATAAACTTAAGGCATCAATGACAAGGCTAATATATTACATTGCTTGGCTATACAAAGAAAATGCATTATATCCAAATCACATCACAACTAATGTATTCATTAAATATTGCCATTAATTAACACATACACTAAGCAAAGTTTTGCCTAACACATACACTAACCCTAACCCCGATCTTTGTACACACCAAGCAATATTCCTACTACACCCCATGCATATCCCATTACTACCACACTTCATCAAAGGATATAAACATATCCAACACACTTGGATTTGGGAAAAACATGAACTAGGGTTCCACCTTCATGTCAAAAATGCTACCAAAATAACAATATTTTACCGGAAAAAATTAGGTGATTCGGAGGAGATTACCTCAACCAACAAGTTGAGGGAATGATCCACCAAATATGAGCACCTTTTGGAGTGGATTTGAGGGGGCCTGAGGTGTGGGGGAGAGAAGGGGGGGGGGGGTACTAACACCAGTTCTTGGAGCTCGGGCTGGATTGGGGAGAGTGAGTGGGGTAAGCCCCACCCACTCTCCCGCCTCACTTAACCCTCTCCAGAAGGAAACGCCAAGGTCCATGGCATCTTTGTCGCGGGGGGGAGGGGGTAAACGATGGGTACCCTGCCGTTTCCCCTTTGCCACGTCGGACGGTCAACGATCCGTTGCGGAGTGTGGGCCAGGGGGAAACGCCAGGGACCCTAGCGTCTCCCGTGCAATCAAAACGTCACGCATGTTGGTGCGACCAAAAAAGATAAGATCTGATTTTTTTTTCAAAACAAGGTCAGATCGTGCTGAAGTTTGCCAAAAAGATCAGAACAATGAATTCGTCCTCCACCAAACTTTCCCAGCTGTTCGACGCCCTCCGAAACACGGTTAGTTCGTTGTTGTCATAGCAAGACACGTCAGCCCACTAGTAGAAAATAGGGCTTTCGTTCTAGCCGGATCGGAGCAATAGTCCCGGTCGCGTTACGAACCGGGACTAATGTGAGCATTAGTCCCGGTTCGAGCGGCTAGGACGCCGGACTGGGCTCGGCAGGCTTTAGTCCCGGTTCGAATGGGACCTTTAGTCCCGGTTGCAGACACCAACCGGGACTAAAGGGGTTGCGGCAGGCGCGATACCCTTTAGTCCCGGTTGGTGTCTCGAACCGGGACTAAAGGTCTGTCTTCAGTCCCGGTTTTAGGCCCCAACCGGGACTAAAAATTTGCCTATATATATCCTCGCCCCTGCCCACCCTCTCCTCTATTTTTTCCTCATAGAAGGTGGGAGGTGTGTGCTAGTTTGTTTTCCCTTCCTATGCAGAAGAGGTGCTCGATGAAATGCCTGAGAGCATGATGCCACTTGAGTTCACACAAAACAAACATGATAGGAGGTGCCCGAGCCACACTTAAGCTTTCTCCTCTTTCTTTCCTCCTCGATCGAGGTTAGCAACTTTATCCTTTCATCTGTCATTGATACAATGCATGTGTCGAGGTACACTAACCGGGACTAATCGGGACTAAAGGTTTCGTGCATATATGTCATCGTGCCCGAGCCACACAATCCATTCTTCTCCTCTGTTCTTCCTCCAAGCTCGACCTCCAGGCTCCATTTTCCCCAAGATTTGTCTTGATTTGGCGGTGCACCAACTATCCAAGTGTTCTAAAAGGTTAGCAACTTCATCCTTTCATCTCTCATTGCTAGTTTAGCTCATTTCATGCTCTAGAAGTAGAGTGATTTGTGGGTTTTAGTGGAGGAGTGTATGTGGGAGTTTATTTGATTTAGATGCAATTTGAGCTCAAATTAACTTCTTAGTTTGCACATGTGTAGGTGTGGTACTGTTAATTAGGTATCTCAATTTTGTGGTTAGTGGTACTATTAGTGAGTTAGTGTGTTAGCTAGTGTTACTATTAGCTAGTGTGTGTTAGTGTGTGCTAGGGTGTGTCTTAGTGGTATAGTATTAGTGTGTGTGTTATTGTGTGCTCAAATTAACTTCTTAGTTTGCATATGTGTAGGTGTGGTTTAGGGTGCCGTCCCATCCTCGTCCCCGTCCTCACCGCCGTCGATCGCCCGCGCCGATCTCGTCGCCGGCACCACCGTGGTGAGCCTCTTGTTCTTATCTTTTAAAAAAAATCTTACTTGTATGATTTAGATAGTTACTTGTATAATTTTCTTACTTGTATTATTGTTTGTTATTATATAGTGCCATGGTTTTGATATCCGCCCCCGTCGGCTCTCGTCCGGTCTACGATTCATATGTGGTATATTATCTTTTATAACTATTTGTTTCATTTAGTGTTTATGACAATTATGCCGACCAACTTGACATAGATAGTTTTATCTAGGAGGTATGTGAACCGGAAATTCCAACCGACCCTCTTGTCGAGAGGTTAAATTTAGTTGAAAAAGAAAACAATTATTTGAAAGAAAAATTGAAAAGAATTGAAGAAGAGAAGATGAAATTGGAGTTGCATGTTGCCGATGTCGTCGATCTACACAAGATCCAGATGGATGCAATGCGCTTGAAGATTAGAAAGATTAGAAAATATGCCATTGATAAAGAGGCTTGGTATCATTATGCTGTTGGATCAATTGTTACCTTAGTTGCGATTTTGATCGCATTTGTTGTTGCATTTAAATGTTTTACATAGTTGTATGTTAGTTTCAATGTATGTTTTAGATGCTCTAGATAGTTGTATGTTGTTTTATGAGAACTTTGTATGAACTTTATGTATTTATTTTTGCAGTAATAACATTTGATCACTACTGTACTTTGGTTTTAATGTGATGAACTTGTATTAATTTGGTCATTTCTCTATTCATGATGTTCTGTAATGGTTTTTGATATACTTAATTATATAATGTAGATGAACCGGCAATGGATGTACGGTGACCGACGCACTGCCGAGTACGTTACGGGCCTGCATAATTTTATCGGTGTGGCTCACGCAAACAGTCTGAATGGTTTTATGTGTTGTCCATGTGTTGTCTGTCGGAATAAGAAGGATTACTCTTCCTCGAAAATCCTTCACACCCACCTGCTCCAGTCCGGTTTCATGCCCAGCTATAATTGTTGGACCAAGCACGGAGAAAGAGGGGTTATGATGGAAGACAATGAAGAAGAAGAGGATGATGACAACTATCATATGTTCCCTGAATACGGTGATACTGCAACGGGGGAAGCTGAAGATCAAGAGGCACCAGATGTGCCCGCTGATGATCTTCGCCGGGCCATTGTTGATGCACAGAGAGAATGCGAAAGTGAAAAGGAGAAGTTGAAGTTGGAGCGCATGTTAGAGGATCACAAAAAATTGTTGTACCCAAATTGTGAAGATGGCAACACAAAGCTCGGTACCACACTGGAATTGCTGCAATGGAAGGCAGAGAATAGTTTATCTGACAAGGGATTGGAGAAGTTACTGAAAATAATGAAGAAGAAGCTTCCAAAGGATAACGAATTGCCTGACAGTACGTACGAAGCAAAGAAGGTTCTCTGCCCTCAAGGATTAGAGGTGCAGAAGATACATGCATGCCCTAATGACTGCATCATCTACTGCAGGAGGAGTACGAGTATTTGAATGCATGCCCGGTATGCGGTGCATTGCGGTATAAGATCAGACGAGATGACCCTGGTGATGTTGAGGGCGAGTGCCCCAGGAAGAGGGTTCCTACCAAGGTGATGTGGTATGCTCCTATAATACCACGGTTGAAACGTCTGTTCAAAAATATAGGGCATGCCAAGTTGTTGCGATGGCACAAAGAAGACCGTAAGAAAGACGTGATGTTGAGAGTACCCGCTGATGGGTCGCAGTGGAGAAAAATCGAGAGAAAGTGGCCAGAGATTGTAGATGACGCAAGGAACTTATGGTTTGGTATAAGTACAGATGGCATGAATCCTTTTGGGGAGCCGAGCAGCACTCATAGCACCTGGCCTGTGACTCTATGTATCTATAACCTTCCTCCTTGGTTGTGCACGAAGCGGAAGTTCATTATGATGCCAGTGCTCATCCAAGGCCCTAAGCAACCCGGCGACGACATTGATGTGTACCTAAGGCCATTAGTTGAAGAACTTTTACAGTTGTGGGATATAAAAGGTGTACGTGTGTGGGATGAGCACAAACAGGAGGAATTTGACCTACAAGCGTTGCTGTTTGTAACCATCAATGATTGGCCTGCTCTTAATAACCTCTCAGGACAGACAAACAAGGGATACAATGCATGCACGCACTGTTTAGATGAGACTGAAAGTATATATTTGGATAAATGTAAGAAGAATGTGTACCCGGGACATCGTCGATTTCTTCCGATCAGGCATCACTTAAGAAAGAAAGGCAAGCATTTCAAAGGTGAGGCAGATCACCGGAAGAAGCCTGGCCACCGTACTGGTGATGATATATTTGATATGGTCAAGGATTTAAAAGTAATCTTTGGAAAGGGTCCTGGCGGACAATCTGTTCCGAATGACGCTAACGGACACGCATCCATGTGGAAGAAGAAATCTATATTTTGGGAGCTACCCTATTGGAAAGTCCTAGAGGTCCGCTCTGCAATCGACGTGATGCACGTGACGAAGTATCTTTGCGTGAACCTGCTAGGCTTCTTGGGCGTGTATGGGAAGACAAAAGATACACCGGAGGCACGGGAGGACCAGCAACGTATGAACGAAAAAGATGGCATGCATCCAAAGCAGTATCAACGTCCTTCCAGCTACGCTCTTACCAAAGCAGAGAAGGAAATATTTTTTGAATGCCTGAGCAGTATCAAGGTCCTGTCTGGCTTCTCGTCGAATATAAAGGGAATAGTAAATATGGCAGAGAAAAAATTCCAAAACCTAAAGTCTCATGACTGCCACGTGATTATGACGCAATTGCTTCCGGTTGCATTGAGGGGGCTTCTACTAGAAATTGTTTGATTAACAATTGTGAAGCTATGTGTATTCCTTGATGCAATTTCTCAGAAGGTAATCGATCCAGAAATCCTACCAAGGTTACAGAATGATTTGGTCCAATGTCTTGTCAGTTTCGAGTTGGTGTTCCCACCATCCTTCTTCAATATTATGACGCATGTCCTAGTTCACCTAGTCGAAGAGATTGCCATTCTGGGTCCTGTATTTCTACACAATATGTTCCCCTTTGAGAGGTTCATGGGAGTCTTAAAGAAATATGTTCATAACCGTGCTAGGCCAGAAGGAAGCATCTCCAAGGGCCATGAAACAGAGGAGGTTATTGAGTTTTGTGTTGACTTTATTCCTGACCTTAAGCCGATTGGTGTTCCTTAATCGCGGCATGAGGGGAGACTGAGTGGAAAAGGCACGCTAGGAAAGAATTCAGTAATATGTAGGGACGGGCATTCTTTCACTCAAGCACACTACGCAGTTCTACAAAGGTCTACCTTGGTGGCCCCGTATATCATTGAACACAAGAATATTGTACGCTCCCAACACCCGGGGCAGTCTGACGACTGGATTACACGTGCACACATGGCGACTTTCGGCGGTTGGTTGCAAACACATCTCACGAATAACACCACTGTTGGAGATCAGTTGTACTTGTTGGCCAGGACACCATCTTCGACTGTATTGACTTTCCAAGGGTACGAGATAAATGGGAATACATTTTACACGATCGCCCAAGATAAAAAGAGCACCAACCAAAACAGTGGTGTCCGCTTTGACGCAACAAACACCAATAGGGAAAAGGACACATATTATGGTTACATAGAGGATATATGGGAACTTGATTATGGACCTTCTTTTAAGGTCCCTTTGTTTCGGTGCAAATGGGTCAATCTGACAGGAGGCGGGGTAAAGGTAGACTCGCAGTACGGAATGACAACTGTGGATCTCAAGAATCTTGGGTACACAGACGAACCATTCGTCCTAGCCAATGATGTGGCGCAGGTTTTCTATGTGAAGGACATGTCTACCAAACCGAGAAAAAGAAAAGATAAGGAAACGAATACATCATACGATGAGCCAAAGCACCACATAGTTCTTTCAGGGAAAAGAAACATCGTGGGAGTGGAGGACAAGACAGACATGTCAGAAGATTATGAAAAGTTTGATGAAATTCCTCCCTTCAGAGTGAAGACTGACCCAAGCATCCTGTTAAATGATGAAGATTCTCCATGGTTACGGCGCAATCATAAGCAAGGGACACACGCAAAGAAAAAGTTTTATACCCCAAGATCCCTCTCTGGGATGTGACCGGCTTCACCGTCATCACTTTCTCTCTAGTGAGTTTCCGGACTTATAGCTGGAAAGTCCCACTTCGGACAAACCGGAGGGAATCTTTTTAAGAGTTAGGGTATATATGTGTTTTGGCATTTGAAACATGATTTTTGAATAATTATTTATTAATTTATGAATTTTCAATTATTCCTATCCTTTTAGTATTTTAATTTTACAGAGGAGTTAATCAATGCAATTATGTCCAAACAAAATATGAATGTCTTCTGAGCATTCCAGATAAGCCGCTTGAGGTTGACAGGCATAGGCCATACACGCTCACCAGTTGTAGTGATTTCAGTCCCAAGTTTTGCAAGATTCCACCCCTAGCTATCACCGGTCATGCCCCCCGTTTTGACCGCATTTTGAAATCGGCATAAACAATTCAAAAAAAAATCAAAAAACAGTCACGTATTTTTTTGATTTTTAATTATTTCACTATGTATTTTGCAAGGTTGATCATACGCGGTTAGTCCCAGTTGGTGGCTCCATATAAAATAACAAGGTTAATATAGGCATGCCTTAAACGTCTTGACATGTTTGAAAAATGTCTAACAAGTATTCAAAAAAAATTCAATGATATTTATTTGAAAAAAGTTAATCACTTAGATGTGTATAAAATGTTTTAGATGTATACAAAAATGTACAATGTGTATGAATAAAAATTGGTATTAAAACATATATTATAAAAAATGTGAATCGTGTATTTGATAGGTGTATAAAAAATATAGACATGTGGTGAGAGAAAAAAAGAAAAATTAAAGAAATCTGATGCAAACAATGAAATAAAGGCGAGCCGGAGCAACGACTCACAATGAACGAGAAATAGACCTGATTTGTTTTCATAGGAATTTGTTCTCGGCGATGATGCCCGGCCCGCATCCTCGTCGTCGACTCGGCGGCGACAACCAGATTGAGAGGCGCCATGTCCGGGACTGGGCTCCGCCGGGCTGGCACTGGGAGGTGCTACCTTCTGGGGCGCGCAGCTTGGTGAGGAATCGGGGTCTCGTTGTCGACCCGGAGCTTCTTTGGTGGCGGTCGCGTGGGCCACTATCGGTGCAGAAGGAGCCGGCCCCCGAGGAGGTGGTACGTCGCCGTGTCAGGGAGGAGGACGAGCACGTCCGTCGCTACATGGTTAAGTTGGACGTCAGGTTCTCCAATACCTGGCAGTTTCTTCAGGGATCTCACCCGAGCTATGATCATGTGATGGTTCCTTCTCTTTGGATGTTCACCGCCCGCGGCTCAGGATCCGCGAGTCGACGTCCAGTTTGATTGGGCGAGATGTATTAGTGATATTATTATTGCATTAACTGGATTATTCCAGATGTATTAGTGATATTATATGATAATATTATTGTTGCAACTGGATTATTCGAGATGTATTAGTGATATTATGTGAATTTGTTTTAATAATGTGATTTTTTTAATCGACATGCAAATAGACATGGAAATGTGAATTTGTTTTAATAATTTGTTTATAGCATTGAAATAACTTGCAATTCTTTGCAGAAACTATGGAACACGGCAGAGACGAAGAACAAGAAGACATGTTGGGGGAAATAATCCGCGACGGAGATGATATCACCTCATAGTTTCTGAACGACTCCGATGAGGGAATGGAGGGAGAAGATGACGGCTCCGGTGAGGGAATGGAGGGAGAAGATGACGGCTCCGGTGTTGGAACCTTAATTATTACAAAGTCCGGCGAGGTATATTAATTAAGCCTCTGCTGACTAGATGCATTAATTGATTTGTATATACATATATTAACGCTTCTTTCTTCTTTTAGCCCTCCGGATCGAGCCAATCTTCTATAAAGAAACGAGGCCCGAAAAAAAGGTTGGGCGATAATGAAAGGTTCAAGATCGAAGAAGTCGCTGAGGATGGCAAACCGATTGGTCCCGCGCAGAACGCAAAAGCATTTGTAAGTCAGTGCGGAGTTATTGTTAGGGACAGCATCCCGATCACCATTCAAGAATGGAATAAGCCAAAGGCGGATGGAGTTACTTATGTCGATGATAGATCCAAAGAAATGCTTTGGAATACGCTCATGACAAATTTCACCCTACCGCCAGAGGTGGATCCAAATAACAAAGTTATAGAGCGAAAAGTCAAGGCGTGGACTCTTAAGAAGATGGCCGCACAATTCTGCAACTAGAAGAAAAGATTGCACCAAGACTATGTCCTGAAAAACAAGACTCCAACATTCACCGGAGCATATGAGAAGATAAAAGATCACTGGGACGCATTTGTGGAGTACAAGACATCGGATGAAGCTAAGAAAAGGTCAAAAATAAATAAGCAAAATGCTGCAAAGAAGAAATATCACCATGTTATGGGGTCAGGTGGCTACAAGGTTGCCAGGCCTAAGTGGGAGAAAATTGAGAACGACCTGATTGATAAAGGGATCGATCCAGAGACATTGGAGTGGGCCGAACGGGCAAACACTTGGTTCTACGGGCATGGGGGAAAGTTGGACCCAGAAACAGGGAAGTGTATTTTTACAAAAGATCAACTTGCAACACCCCTCAAAGCCCTTAAAGCTGCAATGAAGGACACGCAGGACGGGAAGTTCAATCCCGACAGAGAGAACGACGAGCTGACACGTGCCCTCGGGAATGCTGAACACAGTGGACGAACACGAGGCACATCAGGCTCCGTTCCGTGGAAGATTGGGTTTCCGGACTGCAGTGACACTTGTAGAAGCCGAGGGAGAAAAAAGAAACAGCATGCAGACCGGCTGCAGCTGATAGAAGAAAAATTAGCGTGGCAGCAGAAGCAAATAGAGGCACTTACCAGCCAGCAAGCTACCGGCCAATCTCAGCGGCACGAAGATCCTGCATTCGATACTGCCGGCCCACCATCTCAGCGGAAAAGCAGCGTGGCTTCCACGGAACTCGTTCGGCCCATAGATGATATCACGGCTCCTCGCTACCCCGTGGATGATATCACGCAGAGGGAAAATTGTGAGCTACATGTGAAATGCATGAACATATCCGTGAAGGTGGCGGTCGGCTTTGCCTTACCTCTTGTACATAATGGAACTTACCATTGCTCTCCGATTCCAGATGGCTATGCTATTGTCGGGGTGGATGAAGTTATCAAGGGATTTGAGCAGCTGGAGCTTGACTTCCCTACAGGTGAAGGGGAGACTGAACTGGGAGATGCCAGAAGAAGTACCATTCTATGGAAAAAGGAACACATCATGCTTCCACATTGGACGCCAAGGCTATCGACTCCTCAGAGTAGCAATCCAGCTCTATCTCCGCCGCCTCAGCCGTCTCCGCCGCGTCAGCAGACTCCGCCGCCTCCGCCGCCTCAGCCGTCTCCGCCGCGTTAGCAGACTCCGCCGCCTCCGCCGCCTCAGCCGTCTCCGCCGAGTCAGCACACTCCGCCGCCTCAGCCCCGGGTGGATAAGCGGAAGAGAACCGCCGCTCTGGTGGCTAGTACTACAACTGCGAAGAAATCCAGAGCAGGTACAAGGAACAACGTCAAGGAGGCTCCTGCCAAGTTACCATACGAACTGACTGATGAGGAAACCAAGAAGGTCGTGGATGCCGATGTGAAACGCCAGCTTGCACCGAAACGGCCCGAGCCAAAGGAGAAAATAGATCCGACAAAAACGAAGCACTTTCTGGAAAACCGTACGCGACCACCGCCTTCGCTGCCATCAAACTATGACCGCTCTATTATGAAGTCACATAAAGAACATGTGCAGCGGTCGGGAAGTAGTAGTGCAAGGGGGAAAACAATTCCCCAGCTCGGAGAACAGAAAAACCAATCGTGCCCCCCGCTCAACGTGTTTTCCAATATCGATTATGATCCGGAGGTAGCGGCCCATGATCTTGGTTTCACTCTTGCTCAATACTTAGGCCAGTTCCCCACGGCTGATTTAGCTTACAGATACCAGCACGGGAAGCCTCTCGTCAGACCTGAGGAGGTCCGGCTTCTACCAACACAAATGCGAAGATTGCATGAGTGGTACATGGAAGCCTCAAAGGACGGGAGCAACTGGCTCATGGTGGGAATTAGATATGAGCATTACTTGAGTGGAAACGACGAGATAAACATTGAATTTGATGAATTATTTCAGTTATACAATCAAGACGCCATCGACAAATCTATCGTCAGTTGCTATTGTCTGTAAATATTATTTCTGTAATTAAGTCTTTAGCTCAGCTCGTTCATTGCATGTATAATTATCCTCACTATATTATGTAGAATGAAGATTCTCGAATGCAAAAGAGGACAAATTTATGACATTGGGTTCATTAACCCAAATAACATACATGAATATACGGTAAAAAATAACGCCAAGGAAACAGAGGATAACTTGCTAAGGGCGTTAATTAAACAACAAACCAGAAGGGAAATACTATTTCCTTATAACTTCATGTGAGTGTTACTGTCTTGTACACATTCTGTTTCGCTTACTCGATATTAAGTGTAATTGATGAGTTATGCGTGCGCAGGTTCCACTTTATTCTGCTAGTCATTCAGGTTGACGAAGGAGTAGTACTTGTCATGGACTCGAAACGTAAAGACCCTAAGATGTGGGCGGACCTGAGTGAAATGCTCCAGAGGTAATTTCAATCATTATCGCACTATATCGGCAACTTTCGTTCATTTCCTGATATCAAGTAATTAATAACTCATTTATTCATTTTCTTTGCCGGGCAGGGTTTGGAAACGGTTCACCAAGAAGGTTAGGGGTGAATGGAAAGAGGAGCTGCAATTTCGACAACTCAATGTAAGTAGTACCAGCTAGGTCCGTGCATCTCTTTGATTCTAGTTTCAATACCATTATCATGCTTGATTATTATTTTGATTGAACTCTATTCTCGTAAAGTGCTTGAGCCAGGGAGACGGAAATAATTTATGTGGATACTACGTTTGCGAGTTCATTCGCCAGACGACCTGTGAGAAGGGCAGAATTTAGAATAACTTCGAGTACGTAAACAATATTCACAATTTTATTTTATTACCATCAATTGTATTGAGTTTCATTCATATATATTGACCTCCTTCTTTAAATTAGATCGAACGGATGCGGGACGATCTCCTACCAAAGAATCGCGTACGAGCAATTCAAGAGGAATTGGCGGGATTCTTACTTGAAGAGGTCATATATAAAACCGGAGAATACCATCGGGAATTGGTAGGGAATTTTGGTAATTAGATATTAGGGATCGTAAGAGATATTATATTGTATATATGCATGACGTGTACTATATGTAGTAGCGTCGAATATATATACGAAAACTTGTTGTTCGACCAAGCACGGAGAAAGAGGTCACTTCTCTATATTCATGACGATGTTGTATAATGGTTCCTTCATTGCTATATGTAGTAGCGTCGAGTTGAATGAAAACATAAAATAAAAATGAAAACCCTAAATAAAAAAGAATTGAATGGTAAACACAAAAAGAAAAGGGAAACACAAAATGAAACCCCTAAACCCTCCAAAACCATAAACCCTTCCAAAACCCTCGAAAACCCTAAACCCAGCGCTTGGCAGCGCCTGACGCGTGGCGACCTTTAGTCCCGGTTGATATTACCAACCGGGACTAAAGGTCCTCCTGCCTGAGCGCTCCACAGCGGCCACGTGGAGCCCCTTTAGTCCCGGTTCGTAACACACCGGAACTAAAAAGGAGGGCCTTTAGTCCCGATTTGTTAGTCCCGGTTGCCCAACCGAGACTAAAGCCCTTATGAACCGGGACTAGTGTCCCTTTTTCTACTAGTGGCCAATCGCCCCGCACGTCACACCTGACCTATCTAATCTACCTACTGCCCTCAAGCCGTAACACCTGGTCAAATCAAGAGCTGTGCACAACACTACCTACGATGCACACGAGGAAGAGATGGAATGAATAGCTTTACCGTCGCTGACGCCGAAATAATTAACTATGGGTGCGTCCGGATTGTGCTTTGTCCAGCTGCTCTTAAAAGTCAAGGCTTATCCTACTGTTGTAAAAGGTAGCCGGTGTCCTGTGAAATTTCACCAACTTTTTTTTTGGGAGCTCTGTGTATTGAGAAGAACAGAGTTGAGGTATACAAACGTGTCCCTATTTTTTTCGAACCATGCAGGGAAGCTGAATGTATTTCATTAAGAAAAAGGAGATTACGTGCCGAAGACGGCATTCACTAACGAAGGCGCAACCCAAAATGACACCATGACCCTTAAATCGCCAAAGATGGCACAACCCGAACAACACCATTGCCCAAGCAACACAATGCCAATATGAGGACACGACCAATTCTATACCTAATAATAATAATAAAGGAAGGTGAGTTTCTTGGTCCGTCATGAACTTTTGTAGAAAACCCCTGACATTTGTGAGAATCAACGCGCAGTCCTTTTGCCCGCACGTTTCACGCTCATCACTCGGCTGGGCCTTTTTTGGTACATTGCCGGGCGGGCCAAATAGCTGCACTCCTCCGTTACCCGACTGGGCCCTTTTTTCCTACGTCATCTGTGCTGGGCCACGTTGGGCCTCGGCCTCAGCCTGCCACCAGAGCATGGACAAGCCCTGTTTAGAAATAGAAAAAAGAAACGTGCGTTTGCCAGGATTCAAACCTGGTACGGTAGGGAATCAGGAAGCAGCCTCGAACCTGGTACGGTAGAGAATCAGGAAGCAGCCTTGCCGCACAAGCCAACTGGTCTCATGTAGGTTCATGTCATGTTAAGGAAACAGATATTTGATCTCCTTTCTATACTTTCCTTACATTGAGTAGATGAATTTTTTTTAAGGAAACATGAAAATATAATTAAGCATGAAGAGAAATTGTAACCATTCTTTTAGTTAGGTTGTTGGCTATAGGAGGGCTAGCCAGAATTGTTTGTCACGTATTTGACCATCCCAAGTCATGAGCTTTTTTTTTGCTCGGACTAGAATCGATCAATTTTTCGTCCGTCACCTCCCTTTTCGTCCATCGTTGTACGTGTTGGAAAGCATCACGATATGTGACGCCGAACGCGTGAGAACATATCGCTGGTGCCGTGTACGGTGCAATCACCGAATTGGTTTAGTACTAGGCTAGCTTATGTGCTATATATGTACGTGTAGACCTCCCCTGTAAACACAGGTGCAACACGCACCTGTTGCCATCAACTAGCGTCTCGCGTGCGTCCGTAGCCGGCGGAATCCATCAGCTCTACCTATGCGTTCTGGCAGGAGGACAAATCAATCCAGGAGCTAGCTAGCCTTGCACGTGTGTGTCTCCAAGTAGAGTCGATCAAGCGTGGCCTTTGTACTTGCGCGTCT
Organism: Elymus sibiricus; assembly: GCA_039707655.1. NCBI lineage: Eukaryota > Viridiplantae > Streptophyta > Magnoliopsida > Poales > Poaceae > Elymus > Elymus sibiricus. The sequence goes on along the minus strand of CM077674.1, from coordinate 11,654,474 downwards.
CGCCAAAAAGAATTTCATTCCGATAGAAAGTAGCAATTGCCCGATGCCACGCAGTTATCAACTGGACTTATTTGGTACCTTCCGTAGATGAAGAGTGTCGCCGCCGAGAGATGCGCCGGAGAGGTCGTAGTCATGTTGGGAGCCAGTCGGCCGCTGTCGGGATGGAAGAACCGTCACGCGTCATGCGGTTGCGCCGCATGGATCCAGGCCGAGGGCCACGGAAAATGCACGCCCGGTGTCGCCAGAGGAAAAACATCGGGACGGAGGCTATAGTCACCATCCCGCTCCACCGTCGATAGGGAATCCACCGTTAGCCGGGTGGCTTGCATGTGTATCGGTGCCAACGCCATGGTCTGGTGCCGCGATCTACTATTCCTTGCTCAGACGTACCCCGTCACTTGTGCATTGGCCCGATCCTCGCCACCGTCCGTTCATAGTAGCCCGGTTCACAGGTTGATGGGAGTTCATGGAGGCTTTCTTCCGATGTGACTAGGCAGCGCCAGCTGCCCACATCATCCCTTGGCAGATCAGGTCAATGGGCTCCAGTCTTGCATGCACATCGGTGGCATGTGTTTTCATCATGCATAGGTGTGTATCTTTCGAGTTTGATTGATTCGCAAAACTTGCCTCGTGCACAGGCATTTGCCAAAGCTAAGCACCGATATGTGCTACATTAGTTAAAAAAAGTCGACAATACTGCTTGATGTGCACGAACATCCTAAAGGTATATATTTGGCACAATTACTGTTGAACTACTAGAAATTTTATGACCTGTTGCAACGCACAGGCTCTTTTGCTAGTCCAAACCAAACTACGATCAAAGGATCCAAGCAGACCTAGACTCAGAGTGAGTCGATGAACTATATCAAAGGTACGAAGGGCATCGTGGACCGCTGGAGTTTGCAACCGAAATCACCGAAAACCAACCTCGACCGTGACAAAGTTGGGCAATCATCACCGCGACAACCAGCACCAGGAGCACGACCAGCTAGACATAGCCACCAATTGCACAAGCAAGGTCTGCAAGAGAATCCAAAGCAGCGAGCTCGGTTACGACCACCATCACACAGGGCAAGACAGCGCACCGGCCGACAACACCCAAACCAGCCAGAGTGGGTTAGAGATCCAGTGGGGAAGGGGATCAGCCCCAGGCGACGGATGCGATGAGCTGGCATGACCAAGAATGACCACCCAAACGGACGACGGTCGGTGAGGAGATGCGCCAGCTTTGGCGGCAGCCCACGGATCTGATGGAGCTACCTATGGATCCAGCAGGGCGGCACCCAGCTCTGGCCGGAGGAGCACCGGAATCCTGCTAGAAGGAAGAACGAGAGAGAATCCAGATGGCTCCAAGCACAAATCCGACCGAGTAGGGAACGAGCCGCCATCCCAGGAGGATCCACCTAGCACCCTCCAAATGCCGGCGGGCAAAGACAACACACAACCACAACCAAACGGCGACCAAGCACGCAACCACGACCATACTACCAGAAATTGGAAATGAGGGGTGGCCCCACCATCACTATCCGCCACGCGGGCTTCGCCCGGCAGCATCGTCCGGCGGCGGCGAGGGAAGGAAGCGTGGGAGGATGTGGCGGCACTAGGGTTTCTTACAAACTTGTCCCTTTTTTTTTTTGAACACAGTACAGACGCAAGCGCTCATACATACGCGCATACACTCACCCCTATGAACGCACTAGTACAACACCAGTAATCGGGCACCGCAGCATTCTACCACAAGAAAAAATTAGGAGGAACTACGCTATTTCTCTCAAGTGCTCGCCGAAGCCCACAACAACCTAGGTGGCCCATATTTTTATGCATAACTCTAGAGTCCGTGGAGAGAGTTCTCAAAAATTCTGGCATTCCTCTCCGCCCACAGTGCTCGCATAACCAAAATGATGAAAGTGCAGCTCCTTCCTTCGTTTCTTGGGCATGGCTTCGCTGACCCCAACCCACCAAGCCGCTGGCGAGCTTTGCGAGGAGGGGATGAAGCGCTGAAGACCAGCTCGCCTGAAGCATTTGAACCAGATCTCATGGGAAAAGTAACACTGCATCAGCAGATGTGCCATCGATTCCGGTTCTTGCGCACACAGTGGGCAAGATCCTTGATTCGGTAGTCCTTTCTTCTCGAGACAGTCAGCCTTCTACCAATGATTGCTCAATGCTAGCCAAGAGAAGAATTTGAGATCTAGCAGGGCAGAAGAGTTCCAGATATTGACCGCTGCGTAGAGGTTTATGCTGGCGCTGAAGAAGATCCGGTAGGCTGGCTGCCAAGAGAAAAGGCCATCCGGCCCAGGCGCTTTGTCCGGTGGAAGGTCACGAATTACATTCCAAATCTCATCTTCAGAGAAATCTGCCTCAAACGAGCTATCATCAAGCACAGGCAGGTGTAGCATCTCAAGATTTAGACTAGGAGCATGTCAGAGAGCAAAGGTACCTACTTGGAGTAGGATGCCCTACGGGCATATCTGGATCAAGTCACCTGCGCGAGTGTCTAAGACCACCCGAGTCCGGTACCCGCTCTGCCCGAGTAGACAATAATAAGGGATAAGGATGGGTTCGGTAGTTCAGGGATCTGGAAGTTATGGGAGATATGTTCCCCATAATCGCAGGATCACCAGACCGTATCGTATCCCCGATGATAGCTACCAAACTACTGGCCTTCGCCTAGCTATATAAGGGAGAGTCGAAGACCCACCAAGGAACAAGACCTTGAGGGAGCACTATACCTATAGGGAAACGCAGTAGAAAACAAAAAAATTCCGACCTACGCATCAGCACAGGATCATTATGGAGTTGTTGGGGATATTCCCCATGGTTATGACCCGGCCATAGTTTGACCCGGCCAAGAGCCAAGAGGCTCTATGGGTTGTCTCATATTCTGGGTTATGGCGAGACAACAAGGAGAGACCAAGGGCCCAGGGCGAGACCCGGCAGGAGGCCGGCTTAAGGGGAGCCCAAGGGGCCAGCTCGCAGAGGTCTGAGGAAAGTCCCCTGACAAGGGAAGTGAGACCCGGCGAAGGATTGACCCGGCCTGGGTTGAAGAGATGGCCCAGCAGGCCAGCTTTGGACTATTCGAATAAGACCCGGACTAGGAACCGACTTGTAATAGAAAATAGACTAGTCCTATTCCTATTAGGACTCTACATGTAAGCCACCCCTTTAACTTATATAAGGAGGGGCAAGGCACCCCAAGAGGGACAAGTCAAGTTAGACAAATTGGTAGCTCTTGAGATAGAGGTAGCAAAAGAGCACCCTTGTAATCGAGATCATCATCAATAGCAATCAAGCAGGATGTAGGCTTTTACCTCCACCGTGAGGGGCTGAACCTGGCTAAAACTCGCGTCTCTCTATTCCGACCAACCCCGTTCAAGCCTCCACCTATTTGCGATGGCCTCACCACTAAGTCCTTTTACGAGGACATCTGCCGTGACAAAACCACGACAGTTGGCACCCACCGTGGGGCCAGCGTATGGTGGTATTGTGTTCTTGAAGGGAATTTTTCATGGATCAAGAAGCTCGCGATTGGTTAGATGAAGAAGAGCCGGCACGGAACAATCACATAAGGTAACGGGCATGGGACAACCTTGGTCAGAGCCGGCAAATTCATTGTTTTGTGATCAGAATTGGGACTAGATTGGGAGCTGGCGGTATGAGTTTTGAGTTCAAAGGAAATTAGGGTTTGGCGAACAGGCCGACGCGGCGCGACCATCGACTCCGATTAGGAGATAGATTTTTCCGCTGTGCTACCGCGCGTCACAGAGTCCGACAGGGATTCAGCTGCAGCACCGTACGCCGTGTCACATCAGCCTGTGTTAACCTGCGCATGAGTTGTGCAAGGGTCAAGTCCCGAGGTGGCTGGCAGTCTGCTAAGCTGCTGCCATTTTTTATCAGTAGTAGTAAACATGTCTGATGGCAGTGCTACTTGAGTGGTACTGTATTTCAAATTCTTTACTCCCTCAACTGCTACGAGCGACCACTGGCTGTACCCCAAGTCCCGATGCATCAGAGAAAGAAAAAAATATATGGAAGCCGGCTGAATCATTGGTGCAAGCATCCAAAACTGAGTTGCTGCATGTACATTAGTACATTAGCACGTTTTTCAAGAGGAGAAGTCTCAACTAGTACTCCACGTCATCAATCAAAGTTCCCAGGCGATTGACCGGCCGCTGGTGTTTTGCCTCATAAAAAAAGGAAGCTACACTACACGTTAAACCACATGGAGTAACTGCTATGGGGTCTGTTTTGATAAGTTTGATTTGATGGATTACTACTAGTACGTACTGCTCCATATTACCGCAAGGTCATCCACGAACTACAGCTGTTTGCCCTCGTGTCAATTTAAAACTGCAACCTAGCCGGAGTCCGGTCTGCGTCCCCGCCCCACGCAGGCCACCGCCCCCGCGGTCCGGTCTGCGTCCACGCGCCAGAGGCCGGGGGACGGACGCATGCTCTGTCCGCCATCCCTGCAGTCCGGTATACATTAACACGCCGGGTTACCCGACGGACGCCCGCGTAAAATTCACTGCTTGATGGATACACACGCAGGCTGCCGTTCATCCGTCAAAAATACCATGTGTTATCCGCCCTATTTATTTTATCAGTATACTTTAATTTCTTTGTGAACAATTACTTTGGCATGTAATACTTTTTTTTTGCAGGACAATTATTCATTACAAAGATGGCGGATACGGAGCGCACGCCAGCGTCATTCTACACTGGCGTTCATCCGCGTCTTGCTGCTCGACAGACACGCGTGTGAGCCGCCGCTCCTGCGGTTCAGTCTACATCAACGCGCTGTGGCCGACTCACGTGTCCGCGCCAGCTTACAACGCCGCGGCCGACTCGCCCGTCCGCGCCGCGGCCGACTCGCCCGTCCGCGCCGCGTCCGACTCGCCCGTCAGCACCGCGGCCAACTCACGGCCGACTCTCGCATCCGCGCCGGGTTCCAACTCCGCGGCCGACTCTCCCGTCCGCGCCGGCTTACAACGTCGTGGTCGATTCTCCCGTCCACACCGGTTTACAACGCCGCGGCCGACTAACGCGTCCGTGCCGGCTTGAACGCTGCGGCCGACTCTCGCGACTACTTCAAACACGCTGGAGCCGCGCCTGTCCGCATGAGCTGCTCAACGGACGCGCGCAAGTCGCCGCCCCTGCGGCCAGTCTACTCCAACAAACTCTGGAGCAAATAATAATATATTATCAGCCTCCACCTGCACCGGATGGCTCAATGGGCAGATGCACAAGTCGCCGCCACTGCGGATCATCTATAACCCGCCGCGGTCGACCTCAACCTTCCGCAGGTGCACATTGCGTCATCAACGCTGAGGCATAAAAACAGCTAAGTCATTTTCATGTTTTTCATGATTTTATTATTCAATGAAGTAAACTGGCACCTTTGAGTTAATCTCGGAGGTAGCATCACGTTCATCTTCACGTAATTCTACGGTTCGGCAACCTTAAAAATGCCTACGGTTCGGCAACCTTAAAATGCCTACGGGTCAAAAGTCTTAACACATCTACAGTTGTAGCATTGTCTCCTGTATATATTATGATCAAAGGAATGCCGGCTTATCTGGACCCCAGATGTTTTGCAGTAGTAGCATTGTCTCCTGCATATCCTATGCTGAGCTTTTCCATGATCATACGGTTACTTGGGGGCTTCCAACTCATCGAGTTTAGCTTACAAAACCCTTTTAACCCGGCGAAATGCCAAAATATACTTGGTTAAACCTGCCTGTTAGCAAGATGCTACTCCCTAAAAAGCGACCCGGCGTACGCCTGATGAGTCAATCACAAAGGTAACCCTGAATTCATCAGAGTTAAAACGCTCGATTGGTTGCGTGAGAGCCGGCTTTCAGAGAGCTAGGACAAACCAAAAGAGGCCAAAAAGCCTGCTTCACAGAAGCGAATCTGACTCGAGCCTTGAAAGCCGGTCTTATGCCGTGCCTCGAAAGCCGACATTTTTATACTCTGTTACCATACACATACATCGTCATACATTGCATCATCATGCATTGCATCATCATACAATGCATCATCATTCAATGCATATTTATATTCATTAATGTTGCAGGAACCGGTCTTCAAACCGGGTTACATTGTGACTCCACAGGAACAAACGAATCTTTGATAGCCAAAATGGCTGGATCTTCATCATGGTTTATCATAACCAGTATTAAATGATTGAGATATCAATTCTTCTAAATTCCCGGGTTACAAATCCAGCCGAGTCACATATAATACCTGGTCATTTAATTGACCGGGTTTTGGGTTATTCAACATGTGCTTTGTAGAAGACTACATCAGTTATGGATTTTTTCACACATATTTGCCGGGTTGCACTGCAACCATGGCCAAGGATTTCTTTCATCGCAAAAGCATCATCAGTTCACAGGCAAAATATTAAAGTGCTTGATGGCATTGGTGGACTATGCAGTTTCACGCTCAAAAACTATTACAAACCACGATTGGGCTATTTTCTATCAAGTTTTTCAAAGCAAATTCAAGCTTGCAGAGTGATTGATGGTTGTGACCCAGCAGCTGGATTTGTCGGATTAACATTGGTTTGTTCTCCTTCTGCGTCAATTGCCGCCGAGTTGTCACTTGCCGGGTCACCAGGATTTATTTGGTGAGTTGATAATACAAAAGAGTATACTATGCGGCCAGGCAACCCGGTTCTTGGAGGCTACAGTGGATTTGAGTTTATTCAACAGTGGAAGGAATAGTCCCGAGTCACCGCAGGCAATACGACTCGGCACTTGGGGGCTACATTATTCACATCAAGATTACATTCAGTATGAAAGTCCCATGTCGCTGCAAGCATGCACCACGGCACTTGGGGGCTAATGCATTGTCATTTTAACTTATTTTCATCAAAGACCCGGCTCACTATTAATAGTGACCCGGCCCTTGGGGGCTACAGTCATTGAGCCGGCCCTTGGGGGCTACACATGTGAAATGCAAAACATTCAGTTTATGACTGGTGACTTAGATGAACAAACCGGATTTCTTCAAAGTTGCAACATTTATATTTAAGCAAGTCTTAAAACTATCACTATGTTCTACTCTTAAGACTTGGGGGCTACAGGTAATATGGATATAAGGGAGGAACACCTTCAAGTTTTCAGTTTTGAGCGAACTGGATCTCATATTCTTGGTGGAGAAATCTGCAAAGTTTATCTCCTCTAAGCTACTCATAGAAAGGCCTGGAAAGACCGGCTCAACATCATATGGATTTCTTATTCCCAAAAATTTCATCAAGCCAAAGTACTGGAATCCGACTCAATGGCAGATGGGTGTTTTATCTCCCAATATTTTTCCGCAAGGAACCAGCGTGAGCAAGTTGATTGTGAAGCAAGCTTGTCGATGACAGAGGCTCAATAACGGATGGGTAATTATTCCCAATATTTTCCTGCAAAGGACACGCGCCAGCAAGTCGATTGTGAAGCCGGCTCGTTGATATGAAGAAATCCGGATTTTCCAGAAGCTGGTTCATTGAATAAAGGCGGCCTTTTGAGCAAACCATTTTTCTCATGACGTATTGATTATTCTTGTTTTCAGGAGCTTAGCATGAATAAATTCAAGCTAACCTGGGGGCTAATGTTGGGGATATTCCCCATGGTTATGACCCGGCCATAGTTTGACCCGGCCAAGAGCCAAGAGGCTCTATGGGTTGTCTCATATTCTGGGTTATGGCGAGACAACAAGGAGAGACCAAGGGCCCAGGGCGAGACCCGGCAGGAGGCCGGCTTAAGGGGAGCCCAAGGGGCCAGCTCGCAGAGGTCTGAGGAAAGTCCCCTGACAAGGGAAGTGAGACCCGGCGAAGGATTGACCCGGCCTGGGTTGAAGAGATGGCCCAGCAGGCCAGCTTTGGACTATTCGAATAAGACCCGGACTAGGAACCGACTTGTAATAGAAAATAGACTAGTCCTATTCCTATTAGGACTCTACATGTAAGCCACCCCTTTAACTTATATAAGGAGGGGCAAGGCACCCCAAGAGGGACAAGTCAAGTTAGACAAATTAGTAGCTCTTGAGATAGAGGTAGCAAAAGAGCACCCTTGTAATCGAGATCATCATCAATAGCAATCAAGCAGGATGTAGGCTTTTACCTCCACCGTGAGGGGCCGAACCTGGGTAAAACTCGCGTCTCTCTATTCCGACCAACCCCGTTCAAGCCTCCACCTATTTGCGATGGCCTCACCACTAAGTCCTTTTACGAGGACATCTGCCGTGACAAAACCACGACAGGAGTTGAATACAAGTTTGATCTTTTCGTTACCGACTCGTAGCGCAGCGGAAGTAGAGTCGATGTAGATCGTTAGTGTGACACCCCCGACTTAATCGTGCACTAATCATACACGCAAATGCACACGATCAAGCCTAAGGACTCACTTGAAGATATCACAACACAACTCTAAACACAAAATAAAAGTTATACAAGCTTTATATTACAAGCCAGGGGCCACGAGGGCTCGAATACATAAGCTCGATGTCATACAAGCATCAGCGGAAGCATCAGGTATCTGAATACAGACACAAAGTTAAACAGATAGGCCTTTAAGAAGGCAGGACAAAATAAAAACACTGGATCGTAAGGCGCAGGCCTCCTGCCTGTGCCTCCTAACTACTCCTGGTCGTCGAAGGGCTCCTCGTAGTTGTAGTAGTCTCCAGCAGGGTAGTAGTGGTAGTAGTCGTCGTCGACTGCTGGGGCAGCTGGCTCCGGGGCTTCGTCATCTGGTCTCAATAATCGGGTATGGGAAAAAAAGAAAGCAAAGCAACCGTAAGTACTCAGCAAGACTTACATCAGATCTATTCTAAATATGCAACATTATCAAAGGAAGGCTGTATATGTGGACTTGGCTGCAGAAATGCCAGAACAGAGAGAAAAGGCCTAGCCTATGGAAGTCTAGCATCTTCAGGGTCTTGCAGCATTAAAAGAGTGCAGATTAGTACAATAATAAAATAGTAGCAATAATTACAGGTAGCCACGCCCAGAGATCCTTCCTGGACTCCCTGCGAGAAAGCAATCCCGGAGCAAACATATTCAACCCATTTCTAGTTGTAGAAGATCGGGATATTCTCCGAGCGTCCTGTTACCGTGGACACGGCTATTTGAATAGATAAACTTCCCTGCAGGGGTGCACCAACTTATCCAAAACGCTCGATTAACTTTGGCCGGACACACTTGCTCGGTCCATGCCCGGCCTCGGCTGATCGACACGTCGTAGCCCTACCTAGGCTCAACAGAGAGGCCAACACGCCGGTCTACATCCTAAGCACTCAGGGGTCTTGGGCCCATCGCCCTTTGCACTCCTGCGCGTTGCGTACGTGGCCGGTGAGCAGTCCTAGCCCCCTTAATACAAGCGCAGACTTTACCAGACCAACCCGGCGCGCGCCGCTCAACTGCTGACGTCTGAAGAGCTTCGGCTGATACATACGACGCTGAGTACCCATATTATTCCCACGTGCTGGTTAGCGCGAAAAGGCCAGATGCCTACTCAGATCACATAAACTAACCCTTAGTGCATTAGGAGCGCGCTGTGACAAGCAGAGACTCACGATCATGTGACCCCGTCGCCCCGTCTCGTGGACTTACGGCAAGGGCTAAGAATGCCCGGCCATGCCACGTATTCATCTCTCGGGCACCCTCATGGTCAACCCGACAACATATCTCTCGCGGGTACCCCTCGGGGCCGACCCGACTTATCAAGTAACAGTAATAAAGTGCAAGTAACCGTGTGTCCATAACATCAAGCAGGAATCCGAGGAATCACCCTCGTTGGACTCCCACTAGATGTAACCGACAAGGTGAACCCGGAGGAATCACCCTCGATGGTATTTACACTTGCGGAGTTGCACGACAGAAGCTTTATCGGAGGTGGTGAAAGAGGAATCACCCTCGATATCCCACAACCGGTTAGCTTTATTACAGAGATCACATCAGGAGTGAGATAAGAGGTATCACCCTCAACACTCGATGATAACGCTGCAGAGTCGAGCAACTTAGGGGGAAGTGTGGTGATGTGCTGGTCTCAGCCCGATCGATCACATCGATCAGGGCACAGGTACTAAAGCGGGGCAACTACAGCAAGGAAGAGGGGCCACAGATGGTTTACCATCCAACCAATACTAAGCATTTTGGATAACAGGCAGGTATCAATAACAGTTACAAGGACAGGCTATGCATCAGAATAGGGTAAAACAATAGCAGTAGCTAATTCTAGTGCAAGCAGGAGGGAGAGAATAGGTGATATAGGCATGCGTCAAGGGGGGTTGCTTGCCTGGAAGCTCTGCGGCAAAGGAGGGATCGTCAGAGGTCTCGTCGGTCTCCTGAGTGGCATCGGTCTCGGGGGCTATCGGAGAAGAAGAGGGGGAAGAAACAATAAATAAAGGCAAATAATGCAACACAGATGCATGGCATGGCAGTATGCAGTGTTAGTGGTGACCTAATGCATTGCTATATGTCGCAAACGAAGCGGGAAAATATCTAGGATATTTTCCCGGCGTTTAGGCGGATTTCAGTATACTGAACCGGAGGGGACGGATCCATGTTCAGGTAGTTAGGAGTGATGGTCAAGCATTTTGACCGCGTATTCGGATTCGTCTCGTTTTTCTGATCAACTTTCATGTAGAAAGTTTTTCGATTCGAGCTACGGTTTATTTCCTACGAATTTCCGAAGTTTTAGCATTTTTCTGAAATTATTTAAATTAACAGAAATGCCAGAAATGGAATATGACGTCATGCTGATGTCATCACTGCGTCAGCAGTCGGCTGACCAACTGACTGGTCAAACAGGCAGGTAGGACACACCTGTCAGCCTCAGAGGTTTTAACAGTGATTAATTTAAATTAACAGAGTTAATTAACTAGTGGGCCAAGCCTGTCAGTGACCTAATTAATTAGTGTGTAATAAAATTAAGTGCAATTAGTCACTAATTAACATACTGACACAGGGGACCCACATGGCAGAGTCAGCAGTGAACAGTGTGCGCGCGTTGACCGGAGTCAATGCGGTCAAACGAGCGGCGGGGCCCACTGTCAGGGTCACTAGGTGGGCCCCACACGGTGACACGTCGGACGCCGGCGCCGGAACAGGCTCCGGCGAGCGCCGGACACGGCAGAGAGCTCCGGCGAGCTCGGGTTTCGCGTACGGTGGACCGTTATGCGTGTTTCTTGCGGCGTTCGAACGAGAAGAACACGCCACGTCGATCTAGCCTACCGGCGCTGGCTACGGTGGTCGGACTGGAGATGTACGTCGACGACGGCGGCGGTGGCTTTCGGGTGACGGCGGAAACGACGGGGCAGCGTGCTTTTGCTCGAACCAAAAATGCAGGGGTGCTCTACGCGAGCTTGCGAGCTCGATGGACAGCAAAGCGCGGGCGTTTGGTCGCCGGAGCATAGCCGGCGACGAGCTCGTGCGGCGACGCGTGCGGGCACGGTGTAAGCGGCGACTACGAGCGCGGAACGGCGAAGAAGAAGAGGGGAGAGGAGAGATGAAGGCTCACCGCGCGGCTATGGAAAGCCCTCGACAGGTTAGGAGCGCGGAGGTCGCCGGTATTGATGGTGATCGCCGGAGATGCCGAAAACGGGAGCGGCTCGATCCGCGGGCTACGGTGTCACTCGGCTCGAACGGAGCCCCACAGAGGAAGTAGCCGAGGCAGACGCGCCTCCCGGGCACGGTCGCCGGGCTCGGGGACGCCGGTGGCCACGGCGGAGCAGCGATGCGGCGGAGGAGGCTCTCAGGTGAGCTCGAGCAGAGGAGAGGTGGGCGAACGCGCGAGGGAGGGGAGAGGGAAGAATGAGGGTGGTGTCCAGGGGAGGCGAACGGTGCTCGGGCTTATCCCCAACCACCTTCCTCATCGCGGTGGCGAGCTGCGGGCGGCGGAGCGCGCGCTGAGCGCGGGGAAGGCGACAGCGGGGCGGGAGCAGGTGAGTTGGGCTGGGCTCAGCCCAGTAACAGGTAAGGCCTCGCCCACTTTTTCCTTTTTCTGTTTTTTTTCATTTTGTTAAAACAGAGTGGTTTAGGGAAAGATGTTAGGGCACCCAAATGACTTAGGAAAAATAGGGGAATTGGTTAAATCCAAAGCATTTTTAGGCAGTGCCACAAATATTTTGGGAGGCAGAGGAATTCAAATGCATTTTTCATAATTGAATTAGCATTATAAATTGCTGGTATAGCACTGTTTTAAATGCTACTGTCCATTTTAGCAACATAGTGATGTTGTTTTTCTTAACAATAAATTGTTTTGGAATATTTGCTAAAAGATGAACATTTTTCCAGCAACTTTTGTGCAACTCCAAAATTCAATTGCATTTGAATTTGAATTCAGTGGCAGAATTTGAAATGAGATATTAATCCAACATGATTATCATTGCAAATCTCAGATAATTAACATAATCATGTGGGATCACTGTTGCTCGTTACATAGGGGTGTTACAATTCTCCTCCTCTAAAAGAAATTCTCGTCCTGAGAATTTAGGAGGTAGAAGGAAACAAATCGGGGTATTCCTCGCGAAGACGATCTTCACGTTCCCAAGTGGCTTCATCCTCAGTATGATTTGACCACTGCACTTTCAGGAACTTGGTAATCTTCTGGCGGGTCCGACGTTCAGCTTGATCGAGAATGCGGATCGGATGCTCCTTATAAGATAGATCACTTGTAAATCAAGCATTTCATGATCCACTGCTCGGTGCGGAGATTCCTTGAAGCAACGGCGAAGTTGCGACACATGGAAGACATTGTGGATGTGGGAGAATTGCGGCGGCAACTCCAATTTATAAGCCACATGTCCACGTCTGGCGAGAATGCGGAAGGGGCCGATGTAGCGAGGAGCTAACTTGCCCTTGATTCCGAAGCGGTGAGTGCCCTTCATAGGAGTGACACGCAGATAAGCTTGCTCACCAGGTTGGTAGATCGATTCGCAGTGTTTGCAATCATAATTGCTCTTCTGGCGAGACTGAGCAGCCTTGAGATTTTCCCGCACGATTCAGACTTGCTCTTCATCATGTTGGATAATATCCGGACCAATGAGCGGTCGTTCCCCAGTTTCTGACCAATTCAGAGGGGTTCGACACTTACGTCCATAAAAAAATCTCGAAGGGGGCCATTTTGAAGCTTGCTTGATAGCTGTTGTTGTAAGAGAATTCGGCATACGGGAGAGATTCTTCCCACTTCTTGCCAAATGAAATAACACAAGCTCGCAGCATATCTTCCAGCACTTGATTAACCCATTCGACCTGGCCTTGGGACTGGGGGTGATAAGCTGAACTCCAGGTTATATGAGTTCTCATAGCTTCTTGGAAACTTTTCCAGAACATTGAGGTGGAAAGGCTGCCACGGTCTGAACTGATCTCCTTCGGAATACCGGGGAGTGATACAATTCTGAAGATATATAAATCCGCTAACTGACTAGCAGTGATCGTCTCCTTGACTGGCAGAAAGTGTGCAACTTTGGAAAGTTGGTCGATGACGACAAGAATAGCATCATGACCCTTCTGTGACCTGGGAAGGCCAGTGATAAGATCCATTTGCACTTTGTCCCATTTCCACAAAGGAATAGGAAGTGGTTGCAGAATTCCAGTAGGCTTCTGATGTTCTGCTTTAACGCGATGGCAAACGTCACATTCAGCAACATATCGAGCAATATCCTGCTTCATTCTAGACCACCAGTACCTTTGTCGCAGATCACGATACATTTTAGTACTACCCGGATGAATAGACAGTGGTGTATCGTGTGCCTCCTTCATAACTTTATCGGTCATAAGTTCGAACCGAGGTACCACAATGCGGTCTTTGAAAAACAAAGTTCCATCTTCAGCAAGCGAGAAATCCCTGTATTTTCAAGGTGAAGATCCCTTTTCATGAGATCAACTCCAGCATCTTTAGCTTGCGCGCGTTTAACAGCCTTCTCAAGATCTGGCTGTATAACAAGGGTATTAAGAGAACCCTGTGGAACAATGTGAAGGTTTAGCTTACGCAGTTCTTCATATAGATGAGGTTGAGCTCGCTGAACCATGAGGTTGTTACAATAGGACTTGCGGCTCAAGGCATCAGCCATCACATTAGCCTTGCCCGGGGTATAAGAAATACCACAGTCATAGTCCGTATTTGTTTCCAACCATCGCTGTTGGCGGAGATTGAGATCCGGCTGAGTAAACAAATACTTCAGACTTTGATGATCAGTATAAATCTCACACCTGTTACCAAGAAGGTAATGTCGCCACAGCTTCAATGCATAAATCACTGCAGCAAGTTCCAGATCATACACTGGATAATTCTCTTCGCGAGGATGCAACTGTCGCGAGGCATAAGCAATTACTCTTCGTTCTTGTATCCGGACACAGCCTAATCCCTGACGAGAAGCGTCACAATAAATCACGAAATCCTTGTGAGAATCCGGAGGAGCAAGCACTGGAGCAGAGGTGAGTTTGTCCTTGAGGGTCTGGAAACTCTCCTGACACTTGTCTGTCCACTCAAACTTTACGCCCTTGTGAAGCAGATTAGTCAGAGGCTTGGCAATCTTTGAGAAGTTCTCGACAAAGCGACGACAATAACTTGCAAGGCCGAGAAAACTTCTGACTTGCTTGACATTCTTCGGAGGAGTCCAGTCAAGAATAGCCTGAACTCGTTCTGGGTTAACAGCAATGCGTGGGCAGGTAGTCAAAGAGGTTGTTGATGAAAACACAAATCAGCGAGGGGCAAGGATGACATTGCTCACCATGAATTAAATTAACATCTCGGAAGAAGTCAAAATGTTGACGCTGATCATGACACATTTTGCCGAGAGGTTCCAAAAGTGTCAAATGACAGGGTGAGAAGCATATGATAACTTGGAAAGAAAAGGTTAAACAGACCAATGGAAAAGAAAAGGTGATTATCAGATTAATCAGTCCAATGGAAATGAATAAATGCAGATAATCCAGCTCTCCGGGTGAATGTGATTACGAGAACCTAGTGTCAGAGTTAGCAAAATCATTTAACCCGAAAAAGAAGAGAGATCAGAGTCCCAGAGTATAGAAGAGGAATAAAAGATCCTAATACCACCCATTGGCGACGTGGGCCCGTAAGCCACACAGCCACGTTAGTAAAATCATTTTGCAAAGACTAGACTCAACTTCGGCGAAGGAGTTGGAAAGGGGGGTTCCTACAGGCAGTCAGCTCTGATACCAACTTGTGATGCCCCTGACTTAATCGTGCACTAATCATACACGCAAATGCACACGATCAAGCCTAAGGACTCACTTGAAGATATCACAACACAACTCTAAACACAAAATAAAAGTCATACAAGCTTTATATTACAAGCCAGTGGCCACAAGGGCTCGAATACATAAGCTCGATGTCATACAAGCATCAGCGGAAGCATCAGGTATCTGAGTACAGACACAAAGTTAAACAGATAGGCCTTTAAGAAGGCGGGGCAAAATAAAAACACTTGATCGTAAGGCGCAGGCCTCCTGCCTGGGTGCCTCCTAACTACGCCTGGTCGTCGGAGGACACCTCGTAGTAGTAGTCTCCAGCGGGGTAGTAGTGGTAGTAGTTGTCGTCGACTGCTGGGGCAGCTGGCTCCGGGGCTCCGTCATCTGGTCTCAATAATCGGGTATGGGGAAAAAGGAAAGCAAAGCAACCATGAGTACTCATCCAAAGTACTCAGCAAGACATACATCAGATCTATTCTAAATATGCAACATTATCAAAGGAAGGCTGTATATGTGGACTTGGCTGCAGAAATGCCAGAACAGAGAGAAAAGGCCTAGCCTATCGAAGTCTAGCATCTTCAGGGTCTTGCAGCATTAGAAGAGTGCAGATTAGTACAATAATAAAATAGTAGCAATAAGTACAAGTAGCCACGCCCAGAGATCCTTCCTCGACTCCCTGCGAGAAAGCGATCCCAGAGCAAACATATTCAACCCATTTCTAGTTGTAGAAGATCGGGATATTCTCCGAGCGTCCTGTTACCGTGGACACGGCTATTTGAATAGATATACTTCCCTGCAGGGGTGCACCAACTTACCCAACACGCTCGATTAATTTTGGCCGGACACACTTGCTCGGTCCATGCCCGGCCTCGGCTGATCGACACGTCGTAGCCCTACCTAGGCTCAACAGAGAGGCCAACACGCCGGTCTACATCCTAAGCACTCAGGGGTCTTGGGCCCATCGCCCTTTGCACTCCTGCGCATTGTGTACGCGGCCGGGGAGCAGTCCTAGCCCCCTTAATACAAGCGCAGGCTTTACCAGACCAACCCGGCGCGCGGCGCTCAACTGCTGACGTCTGAAGAGCTTCGGCTGATACATACGACGCCGAGTACCCATATTATTCCCACGTGCTGGTTAGCGTGAAAAGGCCAGAGGCCTACTCAGATCACATATCCTAACCCTTAGTGCATTAGGAGCGCGCGGTGACAAGCAGAGACTCACGATCATGTGACCCCGTCGCCCCGTCTCGTGGACTTATGGCAAGGGATAAGAATGCCCGGCCGTGCCACATATTCATCTGTCGGGCACCCTCATGGTCAACCCGACAACATATCTCTCGCGGGTACCCCTCGGGGCTGACCCGACTTATCAAGTAACAGTAATAAAGTGCAAGTAACCGTGTGTCCATAACATCAAGCAGGAATCTGAGGAATCACCCTCGTTGGACTCCCACTAGATGTAACCGACAAGGTGAACCCGAAGGAATCACCCTCGATGGTATTCACACTTGCGGAGTTGCACGACAGAAGCTTTATCGGAGGTGGTGAAAGAGTAATCACCCTCGGTATCCCACAACCGGTTAGCTTTATTACAGAGATCACATCAGGAGTGAGATAAGAGGTATCACCCTCGGCACTCGATGATAACTCTGCAGAGTCGAGCAACTTAGGCGGAAGTGTGGTGATGTGCTGGTCTCAGCCCGATCGATCACATCGATCGGGGCACAGGTACTAAAGTGGGGCAACTACAGCAAGGAAGAGGGGCCACAGATGGTTTACCACCCAACCTATACTAAGCATTTTGGATAATAGGCAGGTATCAATAACAGTTACAAGGACAGGCTATGCATCAGAATAGGGTAAAACAATAGCAGTAGCAAATTCAAGTGCAAGCAGGAGGGAGAGAGAATAGGTGATATAGGCATGCGTCAAGGGGGGTTGCTTGCCTGGAAGCTCTGCGGCAAAGGAGGGATCGTCAGAGGTCTCGTCGGTCTCCTGAGCGGCGTCGGTCTCGGGGGCTATCGGAGAAGAAGAGGGGGAAGAAACAATAAAAAACGGCAAATAATGCAACACAGATGCATGGCATGGCAGTATGCAGTGTTAGTGGTGACCTAATGCATTGCTATATGTCGCAGACGAAGCGGGAAAATATCTGGGATATTTTCCCGTCGTTTAGGCGGATTTCAGTATACTGAACTGGAGGGGACGGATCCGTGTTCAGGTAGTTAGGAGTGATGGTCAAGCATTTTGACCGCGTATTCGGATTTGTCTCGTTTTTCTGATCAACTTTCATGTAGAAAGTTTTTTGATCCAAGCTACGGTTTATTTCCTACGAATTTCCGAAGTTTTAGCATTTTTCTGAAATTATTTAAATTAACAGAAATGCCAGAAATGGAATATGACATCATGCTGATGTCATCACTGCGTCAGTAGTTGGCTGACCAGCTGACTAGTCAAACAGGCAGGTGGGACCCACCTGTCAGCCTCAGAGGTTTTAATAGTGATTAATTTAACCTAACAGAGTTAATTAACTAGTTGGCCCACCTGTCAGTGACCTAATTAATCAGTGTGTAATTAAATTAAGTGCAATTAGTCACTAATTAACATACTAACACAGGGGACCCACATGGCAGAGTCAGCAGTGAACAGTTTGCGCGCGTTGACCGGAGTCAACGCGGTCAAACGAGCGGCGGGGCCCATTGTCAGGGTCACTAGGTGGGCCCCACACGGTGACACGTCGGACGCCGGCGCCGGAACAGGCTCCGGCGAGCGCCGGACGTGGCAGAGAGCTCCGGCAAGCTCGGGTTTCGTGTACGGTGGACCATTACGCGCGTTTCTTGCGGCGTTCGAACGAGAAGAACACGCCGCGTCGATCTAGCCTACCGGCGCTAGCTACGGTGGTCGGAGTCGAGCTGTACGTCGACGACGGTGGCGGTGGCTTTCGGGTGACGGCGGAAACGACGGGGTAGCGTGCTTTTGCTCAAACCAAAAATGCAGGGGTGCTCTACGCGAGCTTGCGAGCTCGATGGACAGCAAAGCGCGGGCATTTGGTCGCCGGAGCGTAGCCGGTGACAAGCTCGTGCGGTGACGCATGCAGGCACGGTGTAAGCGGCGACTACGAGCGCGGAACGACGAAGAAGAAGAGGGGAGAGGAGAGATGAAGGCTCACTGCGCGGCTACGGAAAGCCCTCGACATGTTAGGAGCGCGGAGGTCGCCGGTGTTGACGGTGATCGCCGGAGATGCCGAAAACGGGAGCGGCTCGATCCGCGGGCTACGGTGTCGCTCGGCTCGAACGGAGCCCCGCAGAGGAAGTAGCCGAGGCAGACGCGCCTTCCGGGCACGGTCGCCGGGCTCGGGGACGCCGGTGGCCACGGCGGAGCAGCGATGCGGCGGAGGAGGCTCTCGGGTGACCTCGAGCAGAGGAGAGGAGGGCGAACGCGCGAGGGAGAGGAGAGGGAAGAATGAGGGTGGCGTCCAGGGGAGGCGAACGGGGCTCGGGCTTATCCCCAACCACCTGCCTCGTCGCGGTGGCGAGCTGCGGGCGGCGGAGCACGCGCCGAGCGTGGGGAAGGCGACAGTGGGGCGGGAGCAGGTGAGTTGGGCTGGGCTCGGCCCAGTAACAGGTAAGGCCTCGCCCACTTTTTTGCGGCGTTCGAACGAGAAGAACACGCCACGTCGATCTAGCCTACCGGCGCTGGCTACGGTGGTCGGACTGGAGATGTACGTCGACGACGGCGGCGGTGGCTTTCGGGTGACGGCGGAAACGACGGGGCAGCGTGCTTTTGCTCGAACCAAAAATGCAGGGGTGCTCTACGCGAGCTTGCGAGCTCGATGGACAGCAAAGCGCGGGCGTTTGGTCGCCGGAGCGTAGCCGGCGACGAGCTCGTGCGGCGACGCGTGCGGGCACGGTGTAAGCGGCGACTACGAGCGCGGAACGGCGAAGAAGAAGAGGGGAGAGGAGAGATGAAGGCTCACCGCGCGGCTATGGAAAGCCCTCGACAGGTTAGGAGCGCGGAGGTCGCCGGTATTGATGGTGATCGCCGGAGATGCCGAAAACGGGAGCGGCTCGATCCGCGGGCTACGGTGTCACTCGGCTCGAACGGAGCCCCACAGAGGAAGTAGCCGAGGCAGACGCGCCTCCCGGGCACGGTCGCCGGGCTCGGGGACGCCGGTGGCCACGGCGGAGCAGCGATGCGGCGGAGGAGGCTCTCAGGTGAGCTCGAGCAGAGGAGAGGTGGGCGAACGCGCGAGGGAGGGGAGAGGGAAGAATGAGGGTGGTGTCCAGGGGAGGCGAACGGTGCTCGGGCTTATCCCCAACCACCTTCCTCGTCGCGGTGGCGAGCTGCGGGCGGCGGAGCGCGCGCTGAGCGCGGGGAAGGCGACAGCGGGGCGGGAGCAGGTGAGTTGGGCTGGGCTCAGCCCAGTAACAGGTAAGGCCTCGCCCACTTTTTCCTTTTTCTGTTTTATTTTCATTTTGTTAAAACAGAGTGGTTTAGGGAAAAATGTTAGGGCACCCAAATGACTTAGGAAAAATAGGGGAATTGACCCATTAAATCCAAAGCATTTTTAGGCAGTGCCACAAATATTTTGGGAGGCAGAGGAATTCAAATGCATTTTTCATAATTGAATTAGCATTATAAATTGCTGGTATAGCACTGTTTTAAATGCTACTGTCCATTTTAGCAACATTGTGATGTTGTTTTTCTTAACTATAAATTGTTTTGGAATATTTGCTAAAAGATGAACATTTTTCCAGCAACTTTTACGCAACTCCAAAATTCAATTGCATTTGAATTTGAATTCAGTGGCAGAATTTGAAATGAGATATTAATCCAACATGATTATCATTGCAAATCACAGATAATTAACATAATCATGTGGGATCACTGTTGCTCATTACATAGTGGTGTTACAGTTGGTGCAGATCCCCGCAGCTAGGATTTACAACCTCCTAACCGCGAGGATGTACTCACTCGTCTGCCCCTCGGACAGCCCTCCAGGAGGCGGTCGGATAGTCCCCCGGATGGTGTCATGGACAGCCCTTCGGGAGGCACTCTCGAACTCGGACGGTAACTCGGACATCCCTTTGGGAGGCACTCTCGAACTCGGACGGTAACTCGGACAGCCCTTCGGGAGGCACTCTCGAACAGCCCCTCGGGCAAAAAGATCGAACCTACGACCTCTCTACGGGGTTGCAGACATACAGTGTCGTCTATCCAGCAGAGCTTCGCCATTCAGAACCAGTTCCCACCGGAACCCAGATAGCCTTTTGGATCTACGAAACTATTTCGCGGGGAGGGAGAGAAGAAGCCAGATCATTGCAATGGCATGTGTATGTGAGAAAGAGTGTGTTTGGGCAGCCCCCTCCACCCCTATATATAGGCCAAGCCCAAGGGTGGCTTCTCCAAGAAGCCAATAAGGTAAAATACCAAAAGGCCCTCAAGGTGGCTTCTCCAAGAAGCCACCAAAAAGTGCTTTTCACTATTCACGGAAACAATTTTCCGCGACCGTTAAATCCGAAAATATTTCTGTAGGTCTTAGAATAATTCCAGTACCCACTAAAATAATTTTGATCGCATTCCGAAACAATTCCGGATTAGTGATTTTCATCTGCAAAAAGCAACCAAAGCGGTTCCGGCAGCTCCGGAACATTTCTGGGTTTTTTCTCCGGAAAAATCCCAGAAGTTCCCAGAACAATTCTGGCACCCTCTAAGAATTTCCAGGTGTGTGCCGAAACCATTTTGACTTAATGGTATACTCCGAAACAACCTTTCGGTTTTACCGAAACTATTCCGGTGTTCTCTCTCCGGAACTCTTCCGTTGTCTCCGAAACTTTTCCGGTGACTTTCTCTCAGACTCCCTGTCTAGTATTCAGTAGATAGATGACCCTTAAGCGTGTGACCCTATAGGTTCGGTGAAGTATAGACATGGCCGGAACACTTTCCGATCAATGATCAACATCGGAGCCGTGGACACCAATATTGACCCCTATACCCACACGAATAAATATTCGAGTGAACCTCCAGTTGCCGTGTGCTATTCCTGTTGCTTCGCGATATGTTACAAATACCTGAGGTGAGATTTATCGGCATCGCCGTGGATCAACAACTTGTCCACTATGCCAGTTACCTCATTACCGGTTTTGTTCTCTTTTCTCGTTTTCGTGTTCCGGCATCCCCGTGATCAAATCACAATGTGTCTGGCCAGACGATAATGGATACCGTAACACTGAGAGGGCCCAGAGATATCTCTTCGTCATCGGAGTAGCAAATCCCAATCTTGAGCTATGAAGTTACTTGTCATACTTTTTCAAGAACCCGTAAGCCGCCGTAATAGCCACCCATTTACGGATGACGTTTAACAAACCCCAAAGTTCATGAATCAAGCATGAAGGAACTCGATACTCTCATGGTCTAAGGAATTATGCAAACGTTAACTTTCTCTATGTTATTAACCATTAACTTGTGACGAATGTATCTCATAGCATAACATCAATTCGGGTCGATTCAACACAAATGTTCTTCTAACAAGGTGCCCTCAAAGTTGCCGGCATAGTCATGCCCATGATCAGGAAAACAGAACCATCATGCAACACTTGAGCTAGTCTTAGAGGCCAGACTAGGAATACATTTTACCGTTTATTATTCCACACGTGCATATGAGTTTCCCTCCGAGCCTCGTGGTTATTGCAGACTCGAGAACCATAGCAGTTATAGCACAGAATATAAACTTAATTCGGAACATGGGGATAAATAATAACATTTATTATTGCCTCTAGGGCATATCTCCTACAGACTCCCACTTGCACTAGAGTCAATAATCTAGTCAATGCTAATGCACTTTACACCTATGTCATACTGGTGTAAAATATGCTTCGCATGTGGTATAGCCTGATGTCCAACAGATCTGACAACTTTAGCTCCGTGTGTATCTTTGCATATCCTCGCGTTTTCACGCGTTCACAAAATTCATATTTTGTGTGGACTTGGCTTTGTATATTTGTGAATCATAGGTCAAACCTTGATTCCTCAGACTGAGCTATGGAGCAACTATCTGCAATAGTGTCCCATTGACCAAAGCCATCTTGGAACCATACTAAGTTCATGAATGAACTATATGATTCAACATCTTCTTTGTCGCTTCCAAAGCATCAACATACTTAGCCATTTGTCATAGAATTCGCCACAGTAACCTGTTTGGAACAATTTCCAACTTACCGTGCCACCATATCGTGTATTACAAAACCCTTAACTTAAATTGAAAGTCGCATGGAGCATTGATGAAGACTGTATCGATGTAATTACTTACAACGAGCACTTCATAATCTCTGCTTGCGAGAAAACATGTCATCAGTGCTACTTTAGTACTCAATGACATTTTTCACTGTTGTCCCATGATCAGTACTTTGATCACTTTGGTATCTATACTCGCAACAACTTGGGAGTATTGGACATATCTGGTTGTTTTACATACCATGGAATACATGATTAATCCAAACACAAAGGTGTGTGGAAAATCCATCATGTATTTTGCTCATCAGTGTTTTAGCACACCGAGTCTTGCAAAAACACTTTCCATGTGACTTCGACAAGAATCAGTCCTTGGCGTTTTTAATGCTAAACTATTTTTAGCATCTTGTCAATATTTATTTTGGCTTTAGCCCTATCAGGCAATACTATCTCCGTAGATAGTTATGCCTAATATCAAGGCTACTTAACCCAAGCACTTCATCAAAAAACTATTTTTCAATGAAGTCCTAATTCGTGTCAAGAAATTTATATTATTTCCAATCAACAATGTGTCAAGCACACAAAGTTTTAGAAATATTATTTTGCTCCCACTTACTTTCTTGTTACCACAAGCATCTTTGTAATCCATTGATGAAATCAAACTCTTTTGACTATTTCATCAAAAATGAAGATTCCAACTCCATTTTGCTCTCTTCTGTCCATTCCTGGAACTCTGAAGTTTGCATACTCACTAGCATCCTCTGGATAGACAAAATACCTTGCACTGTATCACATGCAAGTCCGAGGTAGTATTTCCATTTCATGGAAATCCTTTTGGCATCCATGTTTCACATCTCATGATTGAAATATGTATTAATTGCTAGTTTAACCCGATCTGACTTTAAGCATCGCTACGGTGAGACAATCTCATCATAGTCAACTCCTTGAATTTGTTATTGCAACAAGTCGAGCTTTATGGATAATTTTTTTTTATCCGTATCAGTTTATAGTTCCATAAACATTCGTTAGACTCTTAAGTCTTCCGAAAGGTTTATCAAGATTTTAATCTTGAATCATGTATGGAAACTATCTCGGATTATATTGGCATTTAGCCAATTCCGGAGTCAGGGCCCATCAACGCTTCCTTGTGTATCGTAGGTATACTATTGTCTAGCAACAATATCTCGTATGCGCACCTGAGAGGTTTGCACGAGTTTTGCCTACGTGGTTTAGTTGCAAGTTTGACCGAAGTCCATACATCTCATCTAGAGGCTTCCGTATCAGTCGCAGTAGGAAACTCTGGAATCACTTCCAAGGTTCCTTTCCTTTGATATGATGACGAAGATATTGTTATCTCGTCGAGTTGCACTGTCCTCCCACTCACCTTTTTTGCAAGAATCATTCTCTTTAAAAGCATACCGTTCTTTGTGGCAAAACCCTTTTGCCTCGGTATAGTGAGTGAGGAATACCCAATAACTTGGGATAACCTACAAAGTAGCACTTGTCTGATTCGGAATAGGTTTGTAAACAGTTTACACAAGCCCCATATTCCAAATGTTAAGAAAAGATATAACATGGTGGGGTATACCATACCATGGCGTCATTTCAACAGACCTGATGGCGCTCTTTTCAGTGTAAAAGCCGCAGTCTCTAAAACATTACTTTTAAAAGGGATAATGGCAAATTGATTTATGTCATCTTTGATCTTACCATGTCATAAATGGTTTGATTACATCTTCACGGACATTCCACTAACAGTGCTGTTCCGGGAGGTGTAAGTTTATGAAACTCTTTTCACAACTCATCAGACATTCGCTAAACTTGTAACTCAAACATTCCTTTCTGCAATCTAGTTTGCAGAAACATAATCTTTCTTGTTACAATAATTTCTACTTCATGTTGAAAACCTTTCGAATGATTTCAAAAGATCCAGACTTACGTCTCATCAAGCAAATATCCATATATCTACTTGAGTCATTTTTGAAGATAGACAAATCCACTGCTAGCAATAACCTTTACTGGCTTACACACATCATAATGTATGATCACCAATAAGTTCGCTACTCGTTCTTTATGGCCTGTGAACGGTATTTCAGTCACTTCACTTTTTGGACGAAAATTGCAAGTGTCAGATGATTCATAATCAAACGACTTCGAAATCCATCATTATGGAATTTCTTCATGCGGGTTTCTCCAATGTGACCGAATGCAGTGCCACACATTTGTGGTATTCTTTTAGTCTTGCGATATTCAGCATCAGTGTTATGGATGTATCATATTACCGTCAATATTCATAACATACATCACATTCTTAATGGAAGCATGGCCCTTTATGTTATTCATAATACTGAACAACAATTGTTCTTTTATGAACAACCCTTTTGCAACAAACATTATGCAATGGGCTATAGTGTTTAAAACTCTAAAATGAATTATGAAAGTAAATACAGAGGTAATGTATTATTATCAATATTCATAACATACATCTCATTCATAATGAAAATATGGCCCTTATGTTATTCATAACACCGAACATCTAAAGTTCTCTTATAAACAACCTTCTTGCAAGATACCTTATGCAATGGGCTAGAGTGTATGAAACTCCAAAAATGAATTATGAAAATAAATACATAGGTAATACACCGATGGAAGGTATAGTAACATTTACTATGTTCCCAGCGCGTATCTAAACCTCATTCCCGACAAGTCTTTTAGGCCGTAGTAGTTCTTGCATCGAGTCACAACAGAATGCAATCGAGCGGGTATCTTTGTGATCAACTCACAATACCCAAGAATTAGTGATTAACAGGTTTAATCATAATTCCCAAGAATTATATCTTTGACCAGCCTTCTATACATCAATAACTTGCATGACTTTCATACATTAGCTGGACATTCCAGTCTTCTCTCTTTTTGCCTTTATACTTCTAACAGTTTAACTTTTAGTATTTCTCCTACTCGCAGAAGAAGCACCCAACTTAAGAGTGGCGTTAGCCCCGGACTTCCTAGGTGTGTAAGTCACACTGACACCCTTTGGACATTTCCTTTCTCTTTAAGTTGTTGTTTTATTCATCATCATCATATGACCGGCGTTCTTCTGGATCCCTCTCTCATCAGTCAAATGCCCAGTAAACACTTTACTTATACTTTGCAAACAAACATTGCTCTGGATATCTCATATCATTTAGCCTTTGTCTATCTCTGAAAATAATTTTTAGTTCCATGAATATCACATAACTATCCCAAACTTTTGAAGTTCGGGTCTCATGGAAACAAACATATTGCACTTGACCGTAACGGAATTCTAGCTTTTGGATCGAAGGACGAGAGTCACATCATCCATAGCATTAGCGGGAGGATACCGAAAGCATGCGATAGGACAAAGTCCTTCTCGGCACTTTTGAGGACAATCCTCATATTACGTTACCAACCGTAAAGTTTTAAACAGATATTTAATAGTTATTCAATTTTAATAGGGAGGGTGGAAACGCGAGCCATTATTCTATAACTATTATGCATATAACACTTAGACAGTGTTCATAATTAATTGCACTAAGAATTAAATAAGTTAATTCTACAGTGCGCTCCCACTCAAACCAATATCTCTCATAATTGATTATGAGTGATTCAAGATCGGAATATCAATTCAACGTCATAGAATCATCATCTCATGATGAGGA
Organism: Elymus sibiricus; assembly: GCA_039707655.1. Classification (NCBI taxonomy): domain Eukaryota; kingdom Viridiplantae; phylum Streptophyta; class Magnoliopsida; order Poales; family Poaceae; genus Elymus; species Elymus sibiricus. The sequence continues at coordinate 11,628,356 of CM077674.1, read as the reverse complement.
TTTCAATCGGTAGGCCAACTTGCCGATCACATCTCCATGTGACTCTTGTTCATCTTTCGATGCGTGTGTTCCGAGCTCAGGACGATCCTGCCATGAACGTCAAGACAACCAAGTGATCTCGCTGCGAGGTCTGACCTCACCCGCCTTACACCCGTACAATCGTTCGTACCCATGCATCCATGGCACACACCGAAAGGAAAGATGCCGTGACATTGCTACACTTGGGAGAATACTAACTACTTGATATTTTAAGTGAGAGATCATCCTAATAAAAAGCGACTACCATGCAATCAAAAAAGGGTGCATCATAAGGGATAAACATCTCAGGCAATTCATAATAGCATGATATGGTATAGCCCTTTCTGCGGAGAAGTCTTGTATTTCTTCGTCTTCGGCATTCGCGTCGGTGTTCACCTTCGCGAAGTTTGCCACAACCTTGTTGATGCACCAGATAATATTGCTATCTCTATAGCTAATAAAATAAGTGCATTACTTAAGGTTGACACGCAGGTCATTAAAGTGACAATCGTATGGTTCCAGCCATCATGCCAAATCATGACTCGCAGGTCATGTTAATTTACATTATATAGTCATCTCATACATAATCAAATTAATATGAGAACCGCTATACCACATCACATGCACATCCTGCAAAACCAAGTTAGACGCCTCTAATCGGTTTATGCAAAATTTCATTTTACGTGGCTTCTAAGGTTTCGAACAAACCACAGCTACCAACGTTTATCATCAAGTATGATTATTCAAGTTGCTAGATTAACTTTGTAGGGTGTATGAAACACGAGATAATAAAATCTCGAGCCCCATACTGAACTTCGTCATACGCATGACCACCGTGCAGATCATATCTGCATTGCCCTTTTGTCTGTGAAATTTCATCTTTGTTTTTAACTATGGTGGAATTCAATGAACTGTTAGCACTTCGTTGATCAATCAGGATCACAGATTGCTAGAACTTTGAAACTCCACCATGCCGTTATCAAGATCAGAAATACGCAAATTTCAGGGAAGCAACAAGAACATCGGGTAACATATTTCATCGGCTACCCGCACAAATAATTTTCAGTAATAGAACTCATCTACTACAAATTATATTGTGCAACACCCATACATCTCTATGTATTCTAGATCGTAACATGCATCTACGCATAGCACGGCTCATGATGCCACTGTAGGGGAACGCAGCAGAAAACAAAGAATTTCCGACCTACGCACCAGCCCAGGACCACTATGGAGACTGCATACAAGGTTTGATCTTTTCGTTACCGACTCGTAGCGCAGCGGAAGTAGAGTTGATGTAGATCGTTGGTGCAGATCCCCACAGCTAGAATTTACAACCTCCCAACCGCGAGGATGTACTCCCTCATCTGCCCCTCGGACAGTCCCTCGGACAGCCCTCCGGGAGGTGGTCGGACAGTCCCCCGGATGGTGTCACGGACAGCCCTTCGGGAGGCACTCTCAAACTCGGACGGTAACTCGGACAGCCTTTCGGGAGGCACTCTCGAACTCGAACGGTAACTCGGACAGCCCTTCGGGAGACACTCTCGAACAGCCCCTCGGGCAAAAAGATCGAACCTACGACCTCTCTACGGGGTTGCACACATACGATGTCATCTATCCGGCAGGGCTTCGCCGTCCAGAACTAGTTCCCATCGGAACCCAGACAGCCTTTCGGCTCTACGAAACTATTTCGCGGGGGAGGAGGGGAGAGAAGAAGCCAGATCATTGCAATGGCATGTGTATGTGAGAAAGAGTGTGTTTGGGCAGCCCCCTCCACCCCTATATATAGGCCAAGCCCAAGGGTGGCTTCTCCAAGAAGCCAATAGGGTAAAATACCAAAAGGCCCTCAAGGTGGCTTCTCCAAGAAGCCACCAAAAAGTGCTTTTCACTATTCATAGAAACAGTTTTCCGCGACCGTTAAATCCGAAAAAATTTCTATAGGTGTTAGAATAATTCCAGTACCCACTAAAATAATTTTGGACGCGTTCCAAAACAATTCCGGATTAGTGATTTTCATCTGCGAAAAGCAACCAAAGCGGTTCCGGCAGCTCCGGAACATTTCCGGGTTTTTTCGCCGAAAAAATCCTAGAAGTTCCTAGAACAATTCTGGCACCCTCTAAGAATTTCCAGGCGTGTGCCGAAACCATTTTGACTTAATGGTATACTCCGAAACAACCTTTCGGTTTTACCGAAACTATTCCGGTGTTCTCTCTCCGGAACTCTTCCGTTGTCTCTGAAACTTTTTCGGTGACTTTCTCTCAGACTCCCTATCTAGTATTCAGTAGATAGATGACCCTTAAGCGTGTGACCCTATAGGTTCGGTGAAGTGTAGACATGGCCAGAACACTTTCCGATCAATGATCAACATCGGAGCCGCGGACACCTATATTGACCCCTATACCCACACGAATAAATATTCGAGTGAACCTCCAGTTGCTGTGTGTATTCCTGTTGCTTCGCGATATGTTACAAATACCCGAGGTGAGATTTATCGGCATCCCCGTGGATCAACAACTTGTCCACTATGCCAGTTACCTCGTTACCGGTTTTGTTCTCTTTTCTCGTTCCCGTGTTCCGGCATCCCCGTGATCAAATCACAATGTGTCTGGCCAGACGATGATGGATACCGTAACACCAAGAGGGCCCAGAGATATCTCTCCATCGTCGGAGGAGCAAATCCTAATCTTGAGCTATCAAGTTACTTGTCATACTTTTCCATGAACCCGTAAGCCGCCGTAATAGCCACCCATTTACGGATGACGTTTAACAAACCCCAAAGTTCATGAATCAAGCATGAAGGAACTCGATACTCTCATGGTCTAAGGAATTATGCAAACATTAACTTTCTCTGTGTTATTAACCATTAACTTGTGACGAATGTATCTCATAGCATAACATCAATTCGGGTCGATTCAACACAAATGTTCTTCTAACATGGTGCCCTCAAAGTTGCCGGCATAGTCATGCTCATGATCAGGAAAACAGAACCATCATGCAACACTTGAGCTAGTCTTAGAGGCCAGACTAGGAATACATTTTACCATTTATTATTCCACACGTGCATATGAGTTTCCCTCCGAGCCTTGTGGTTATTGTAGACTCGAGAACCATATCAGTTATAGGACGGAATATAAACTTAATTAGGAACATGGGGATAAATAATAACATTTATTATTGCCTCTAGGGCATATCTCCTACAATACCCGTAACCTAGCTCAGTAGATAGATGAAACACTGCTGTGTACCAGACCTTATGTTTGCCTTGCCATAAGTTTGGCTGGGAGGTACCAGAGTGATCCAGGAGTGAATCACTGGATAGCGGTCAAGAATATCCTTAAGTACCTAAAGAGGACTAAGGAAATGTTTCTCGTTTATGGAGGTGACGAAGAGCTCATCGTAAAGGGTTACGTCGATGCAAGCTTTGACATTGATCCGAATGACTCGAAGTCTCAAACCGGATAAGTATTTATTTTGAATGGTGGAGCAGTCAGTTGGAGTAGCTCCAAGCACAGCGTGATAGCAGCATCTACATGTGAATTAGAATACATAGCTGCTTTGGAAGCGGTGCCAGAAGGAGTCTGGATGAAGGAGTTCATATCCAATCTAGGAGTCATACCTAGTGCATCGGATCCAATGACTATCTTTTGTGAGAACACTGGTGCCATTGCCATTGCCAAGGAACCAAGGTTTCACAAGAAAACAAAGCACATCAAACGCCGCTTCAACTCCATCCGTGATTACATCAAGGAGGGAGATATAGAGATTTGCAAAGTATATATGGATCTGAATGTGGCAGACCCGTTGACTAAACCTCTTCCACGAGCAAAACATGATCAGCACCAGAACTCGATGGGTGTTAGATTCATAACTATGTAAACTAGATTATTCACTCTAGTGCTACTGGGAGACTGTTGGAAATATGCCCTAGAGGCAATAATAAAGATGTCATTATCATATTTCGTTGTTCATGATAAATGTTTATTATCCATGCTATAATTGTATTGACCGGAAACTTAAATACATGTGTGGATACATAAACGAATACAGTGTCCCTAGTGAGCCTCTACTAGACTAGCTCGTTGATCAAAGATGGTCAAGGTTTCCTAACCACAGACATGAGTTGTCATTTGATAACGTGATCACATCATTAGGAGAATGATGTGATGGACAGACCCAACCGTAAGCTTAGCATCAGATCATATCACTTAGTTTATTTGCTACAACCTTCTTCATGTCAAGTATATGTTCCTTAGACCATGAGATCATGCCACTCCCGAATACCGGAAGAATACTTTGTGGGTTATCAAACATCACTTCATATCTGGGTGATCATAAAGGTGCTCTACAGGTATCTCAGAAAGTGTTTGTTGGGTTGCATGGATCGAGACTGGCATTTGTCGCTCCGTGTGACGGAGATATATCTCTGGGCCCTCTCGGAAATACAACATCGTGAATAGCTTGCAAGCATGTGACTAATGAGTTTAGTCATGGGATCTTGTATTACGGAACAAGTAAAGAGACTTGCCGGTAACGAGATTGAACTAGGTATGGAGATACCGATGATCGAATCTTGGGCAAGTAACATATCGCCAGACAAAGGGAATTGTATATGGGATTAACTGAATCCTCAAAATCGTGGTTCAAACCGATAAAGATCTTCATTGAATATGTGGGAATCAATATGGGCTTCCAGGTCCTGCTATTGATTATTGATCGGAGAGGTGTCTCGGTCATGTCTGCATGATTCTCGAACCCGTAGGGTCACACACTTAACGTTCGGTAATGCTAGGGTAGTATTGAGATATTAATAATGGCAAGATTGAATATTGTTCGGAGTCCCGGATGGGATCCGGGACATCACGAGGAGCTCCAAAATGTTCCGGAGGTAAAGATTTATATATGGGAAGTCATATTCAGGGTTCTAAAAAATGTTCGGGATTTTTTGGTATTGTATAAGGAAGGTTCTAGAAGGTTCCGGAGTGGGGCCCACCTGCATGGGGGACCCACATGGACGTGGGTAGTGGGGCAAGGCCCCACACCTCTGGTCTAGGCACACCCAGACCCCCCCTGCTACTTGTAGCTTGCGTTGGTTTTTCCCCGAAGAGGAAGGGATGATGCAGCACAGTAGAGATAAGTATTTCCCTCAGTTATGAAACCAAGGTTATCGACCAGTAGGAGAATCACACAACACCTCGTTAGCAGTACCTGCACACAAACAACAAACCCTTGCACCCAACGCAAACGAGGGGTTGTCAATCCCTCGGCGGTAAATTGCAAGATTAAATTGTATGTGATAGATTGATAGATTGAAACAAAAATACAAAATAAAATAAATAAAAAGAAATGGCAGCAATATTTTTAGGGTTTTAGTAATATGATTTAGATAGACCTGGGGGCCATAGTTTTCACTAGAGGCTTCTCTCAAGAAAATAGCATACGGTGGGTAGACAAATTACTGTTGGGCAATTGATAGAAAAGCAAATAATCATGACGATATCCAAGGCAATGATCATGTATATAGGCATCACGTCCAAGATTAGTAGACCGACTCCTGCCTACATCTACTACTATTACACCACACATCGACCGCTATCCAGCATATCATCTAGTGTATTAAGTCCATAAAGAACGGAGTAATGCCTTAAGAACGATGACATGATGTAGACAAGATAAACTCACGTATGAATAAACCCCATCTTTTTACCCTTAGTAGCAACGATACATACGTGTCATGTCCCTTTCAGTCACTGGGATTGAGCACCGCAAGATCGAACCCACTACAAAGCACCTCTTCCCATGGCAAGATAAATCAACTCAGTTGGCCAAACCAAATCAATAGATCAGAGAAGAAATACGAGGCTATAATAATCATGCATAAAAGAGTGCAGCAAAGACTCAAATAATTTCATGGATAATCTGATCATAAACTCACAATTCATCGGATCCCAACAAACACACCGCAAAAAGAGATTACATCGGATAGAACTCCAAGAATATCGAGGAGAACATTGTATTGAAGATCAAAAAGAGAGAAGAAGCCATCTAGCTACTAACTATGGACCCGAAGGTCTGTGGTAAACTACTCACGCATCATCGGAAGGGCAGCAAGGTTGATGTAGAGCCCCTCCGTGATCGATTCCCCCTCCGGCAGATTACCGGAGAAGGACCCCAGATGGGATCTCTCTGGAACAGAAGCTTGCGGCGACGGAAAAAGTATTTCGTGGACTCCCCTGAGGGTTTCTGATTTTTTCTGAATTTATAGTGAAGGAATTAGGTCAAACGGAGCTCTGTGGGCCCCACGAGGCACCAGGGCGCGCCTGCCCCCCCCAGGCGCGCCCTGGTGGCTCGTGGGCCCCACTCGGGTCTTCTGGCCTCCTCCCGAAGCTTCTAGTGTTTATCTTGGCCAATTAAAAATCTCCAAAAAGTTCCGTGGCATTTGGACTTCGTTTGGTATTGATTTTCTGTAAAACAAAAACAGGGCGGAAAACAGCAACTGGCACTGGGCACTAAGTTAATAGGTTAGTCTCCAAAAATGATATATAATTGCTGTAAATGCTTATAAAAACATCCAAGATTGATAATATAACAGCATGGAACAATCAAAAATTATAGATACGTTGGAGACATATCAGCATCCCCAAGCTTAATTCCTGCTCGTCCTCGAGTAGGTAAATGATAAAAACAGAATTTTTGATGTGGAATGCTGCCTGACATATTCATCATATTTTCTTTTCTTTTGTAGCATGGACATTGGACTTGTATGATTCAAAGCAATAGTCTATTGTTGGACATGAAAACATAGATACTCAAGCATACTAACAAGCAACCATGTCTTTCAAAATATCAACGCTAAAGAAAGTTATCCCTAGCCCATTATGCTCAATCATTGATCCATTCATGAAACACACTCGAATATTGGCTACATCCAATGCACAAGTATGACAATAGTGCTCTCTAGTTGGTGCTTTTGTAAGAGAAGTTAGAGACTCAAATAAAAATAAAAATTGCATAAAAGTAAATAGATAGGCCCTTCGCAGAGGGAAGCAGAGATTTGTCAAATGTGCCAGAGCTCAAAGCTGAAATTAAAGAGATAAAAATATTTTGAGAGGCATGCTTTTCCTGTCAACGAAAACGACTGAGAATTCCCAATATTTTCCATGCTAGACACATCATAGGTGGTTCCCAAACAGAAAGTAAAGTTTATTTCCTTTCCACCATTTCTTTCACAATCCATGGCTAGCCGTATCCACGGGTGCCCTCCATACCATCACTTTCCAAGGAATTTTGTTGTTATTAATTTTGATTTCATTGTGGGACTGGGCATCCCTATTACCAACCATTCTCTCGTGCAATGACAAGTGAATAAACACTCATCGTGAGAATAACACACCTAGCATGGAAAATAATAGCCACCCCCTGCCGCTTCATGAGCGGTACGGGCACACAAAATAGAAAAATTATTTTGAAAATTAGAGTTGGCACACGCAAATTTACTTGGAACGGCATTGAAATACCGCATATAGGTAGATATAGTGGACTCATTTGGCACAACTTGGGTTTAAGGATTTTGGATGCACAAGCGGTATTTCCGCTTAGTACAAATGAAGGCTAGCAAAAGATTGAGAAGCAACCAACCAAAAAACGAAAACGGTCATAAACATGCATTGAACATAACTAACACCGAATAATGCACCATAAGTAGGATATAGTTTCATTGCATAACTATTGACTTAACGTGCATGCATAGGGAATCACAAACCTTAACACTAATATTCTTACTAAATCACAATTACTCACTAACATGACTCACATATCATCATCTCCATATCGCAAAACTATTGCAAGGAATCACACTTATCTTATCCAATGATCTATATGAAAGTTTTTATTATATCCCTCTTGAATATTCATCACTTTGGGACCAAATTCATATCCTGTGCAAATTACCGTTACTATTGTCAACTCTCAAAAAGATTTAAGTGAAGCATGAGAATGCAAATATTTCTTCAAAATTTCAATCTTATCAATTCTCAAAATAATATAAGTGAAGCATGAGAATTGATTTCTTCAAATTTTTAATCAACTCCCAAAATAATATAAGTGAAGCATGAGAGTTTATTTCTTCAAAATATAGCCACCACCATGCTCAAAAAGATTTAAGTGAAGCACTAGAGCAACTGCCTAGCTCAAAAAATTTAAGTGAAGCACATAGAGTATTCTAACAAATGATGATGATAAACGTGTGGCTCTCTCAAGATAGGTGTGTTCAGCAAAGATGATTGTGACAAACTAAAAAGCAAACAAAGCAAAGACTCATATAATACAAGACGCTCCAAGCAAAACACATATCATGTGACGAATAAAAATATAGCTCCAAGTAAAATTCCCGATGGTTGGTAGAAGAAAGAGGGGATGCCTTCCGGGACATCCCCAAGCTTAGGCGCTTGAGTCTTCCTTGAATATTACCTTGGGGTGCCTCGAGCATCCCCAAGCTTAGGCTTTTGCTACTCCTTATTCCTTCATCCATCGTGATCTCACCCAAAACTTGAAAACTTCAATCACACAAAACTTAACAAAACCTTCGTGAGATCCGTTACTATAACAAAATAAATCACTACTTAGGTACTGTTGCAAACGCATTCATATTTTATTTTTGCATTATACCTACTGTATTCTAACTTCTCCATGGCTTATACCCCCCGATACAATCCATGGTTCCATCAAAACAAGCAAGCAACACATCAAAAACAGAATCTGTCAAAAACAGAACAGTCTGTAGCAACCTATTTAAAAGCCATACTTCTGTAACTTCAAAAATTCTGAAAAATGAGGAAAACGTGGGAAATTCATATACCAATACTGTGTAAAAATTTCAGATTTTTTTGACAATCCAGTACAGAAACAAAATTCAGGCACTGGAGGTAAAACTTTCTATTTTCCAAACAGCATCAATTATACTATCTTCCAAATCATCCCAAAGGTTCTACTTGGCACAAACACTAATTAAAAACACAAAAACACAATCATACCAGTAGCATGAAAGTGAAAACACACAATAACAGAAACTTATAACAAAAATTTATTTTATTCATTGGGTTGCCTCCCAACAAACGCTATTGTTTTATGCCCCTAGCTAGGCATAATGCATAATTTCAAGTATTGTCATCTTTCAAATTGATTCCATAAGTGGCCCTCATAATGGATTCATATGGTGCTTTAATTTTCTTCCTAGGGAAATGTTCCATACCCTTTTTTGATTGAAATTGAAATTTTATATTCCCTTCTTTCATATCAATAACGGCACCTATGGTTCGTAAGAACGGTCTACCAAGTATTATTGGGCAAGAAGAATTGCATTCAATATCAAGAACAATAAAATCAATGGGCACATAGTTCCTATTTGCAAGAATAAGAACATCATTAATTCTACCCAAAGGCTTTTTAATAGTAGAATCCGCAAGATGCAAATTAAGAGAGCACTCATCTATATTGGTAAAACCTAGCACATCACATAGAGATTTTGGAATTGTGGAAACGCTAGCACCCAAATCACATAAAGCATTGCACTCATAATTTTTAATTTTAACTTTAATGGTGGGTTCCCATTCATCATATAATTTTCTATGAATTGAAATTTCTAGTTCAAGCTTTTCTTCTAATGCCTTCATCATTGCTTCTACGATGTGTTTAGTAAAAGCCTTGTTTTGCTCATAAGCGTTGGGTGAATTTAACACGGATTGCAACAAAGAAATGCACTCAATCAAAGAACAATTATCATAATTAAAATCTTTGTAATCCAAAAGAGTGGGCACATCGCTATTTAAAGTTTTTACCTCTCCAAACCCACTTTTATCAATTTTCTTATCAAGATTTTCACCCTCTGAATTATGGGAACGCCTACTAGCTAAAGTTGACTCGTCTTCAGTTCCCTTTTCATCAAGTTAATATTGCTAAACAAAGAATCAACAGATGAAACACCAATCATTTTAATATCCTCATCATTACTACACTCTAATGATTCCGGCTTAGCTGCCATTTGATTCACTAGCATAGCTTGTGCATCAGAAATTTTTTCTAGCAAATTTTCAGTAAGAGAAAATTGGGATTGAAGGCTAGCAACTTCTTTGCTAACATTATCAAGTTGTTTTGCAATAGCATCCAATAAAATAGAGTGTTCTTTGAGTTCCTTTGTAAAAAAATTGTTGTGCTCAAACTGCGTAGTCATGTAATATTTAGTATTTTTCTCAATTTCGGATAAAATTTTATAATAAGAAGTATCACGATAATCTTCTTGAGACATCATGATTAGACAAACAAGAAAGCAAACAAGCAAACAAGAAAAAGGCAAACAAAAAATATTTTTGTATTTTTGTAAAAATGTTTTCGAAGTGCGGGAGATGAAAATGAGAGGCAACTAGAAAATAAAGTAAATGCAAGGAGATGAGAGTTTATGCAAAGGTACTTGATAGATGTTGATGATGTCTCCCCGGCAACGGCGCCAGAAATTCTTTCTGCTACTTGTAGCTTGCGTTGGTTTTTCCCCGAAGAGGAAGGGATGATGCAGCACAGTAGAGATAAGTATTTCCCTCAGTTATGAAACCAAGGTTATCGAACCAGTAGGAGAATCACACAACTCCTCATTAGCAGTACCTACAGACAAACAACAAACCCTTGCACCCAACGCAAACGAGGGGTTGTCAATCCCTCGGCGGTAAATTGCAAGATTAAATTGTATGTGATAGAGTGATAGATTGAAACAAAAATACAAAATAAAATAAATAAAAAGAAATGGCAGCAATATTTTTAGGGTTTTAGTAATATGATTTAGATAGACCCGGGGGCCATAGTTTTCACTAGAGGCTTCTCTCAAGAAAATAGCATACGGTGGGTAGACAAATTACTGTTGGGCAATTGATAGAAAAGCAAATAATCATGATGATATCCAAGGCAATGATCATGTATATAGGCATCACGTCCAAGATTAGTAGACCGACTCCTGCCTGCATCTACTACTATTACTCCACACATCGACCGCTATCCAGCATGCATCTAGTGTATTAAGTCCATAAAGAACGGAGTAATGCCTTAAGAATGATGACATGATGTAGACAAGATAAACTCATGTATGAATAAACCCCATCTTTTTACCCTTAGTAGAAACGATACATACGTGTCATGTCCCTTTCTGTCACTGGGATTGAGCACCGCAAGATCGAACCCACTACAAAGCACCTCTTCCCATGGCAAGATAAATCAACTCAGTTGGCCAAACCAAATCAATAGATCGGAGAAGAAATACGAGGCTATAATAATCATGCATAAAAGAGTGCAGCAAAGACTCAAATAATTTCATGGATAATCTGATCATAAACTCAAAATTCATCGGATCCCAACAAACACACCGCAAAAAGAGATTAAATCGGATAGAACTCCAAGAACATCGAGGAGAACATTGTTTTGAAGATAAAAAAAAAGAAGAAGCCATCTAGCAACTAACTATGAACCCAAAGGACTGTGGTAAACTACTCACGCATCATCGGAAGGGCAGCAAGGTTGATGTAGAGCCCCTCCGTGATCGATTCCCCCTCCGGCAGATTACCGAAGAAGGACCCCAGATGGGATCTCTCTGGAACAGAAGCTTGCGGCGGCGGAAAAAGTATTTCGTGGACTCCCTTGAGGGTTTCTGATTTTTTTCTGAATTTATAGTGGAGGAATTAGGTCAAACGGAGCTCTGTGGGCCCCACGAGGCACCAGGGCGCGCCTGCCCCCCCAGGCGCGCCCTGGTGGCTCGTGGGCCCCACCAGGGTCTTCTGGCCTCCTCCCGAAGCTTCTAGTGTTTATCTTGGCCAATAAAAAATCTCCGAAAAGTTTCGTGGCATTTGGACTTCGTTTGGTATTGATTTTCTATAAAACAAAAACAGGGCAGAAAACAGCAACTGGCACTGGGCACTAAGTTAATAGGTTAGTCTCCAAAAATGATATATAATTGCTGTAAATGCTTATAAAAACATCCAAGATTGATAATATAACAGCATGGAACAATCAGAAATTATAGATACGTTGGAGACGTATCACCCCCCCCAAAGGAATAAGATCATATCCTGAATGGATAAGATCAAGATCCCTAAAAAGGGGGGATAGGGATCAGTGGGGAAGGAAAGGAGGGATTTCCTTCCTCCCCCTTGGCCAACGACCCTAGGGGCTTGGAGGGCAAGCCACCAGCTCCCCCCCCCCACGCCTATATAAAGGTGGGGAGGTGCAGGGGGCAGCACCCTTCCACCCCTGACGCCTCTCCCTCCCGTTACTCCTCCTACTCCGCGTAGCACTTGGCGAAGCCCTGCCGGTGTTCTGCTGCCACTACCACCACCACGCCGTCGTGCTGGATCAAGAAGGCGAAGACGTCACCGGGCCGTACGTGTGCACATCTCGGAGGTGCTGTCCGTTCGGCGCAGGAACGAATTTAATCGCGAAGGGAGTACGCCTACGCGAACCACGATCTCTAGATCGTTAACGCTTTTGGTCTAGAAGGGTATGTAGACATTCCCCCTCTCGTTGCTAGTATCTCCATAGAATAGATCTTGGGTGTTTCATAGGAAAAAAAATTGTTTTCCATGCAACGTTCCCCATCAGAGAAGAGTAGCTACTTTGAAGCTGGAAAAGGCCTTAGACAGGGGGACCCTCTGTCTCCTCTTCTATTTAATATGGTGGCTGATGTATTCTCAAAAATGCTCCTTAGAGCTGCCCAAAATCATTTGATTTCTGGCTTGTTGAGACATTTTAGAGATTGGGGTGTCACCAGCTTACAATATGCTTATGACACCTTGCTCTTCCTTCAGAACAACTTGGAGAATACATTGAACATTAAATGGTGTCTTTCCCTGTTTGAGCAACTTTCTGGGATGAGCATTAATTTTGACAAATGTGACCTTGTTCCTATTAATATTGAGCAAGGGGGATTTCAAGAGGTTGCTCAGACCTTTTTTTAATATATTTTTTAGAAAAGGAGGTTGAGACCACCGGCCTCAGCATCATTGTGATGCACATTGCCAAATTTATTAAAGTACGAGTAACAACATCTAGTATAATCCTATCATATGAGGGAGATAAAAGCAAGAACCGGCGTAAAATAGGAATACATGCCTACACACATAGCCTATTATTAGACCGCCATCCAAACAAGTTGAATGTATCCTATGCTACCATCTCCCATCGGTTGCACCCAAATTCCATATGCTCCTGTGCTTCCAGACGCTGAAGTAAGGACCACGTACGGATCCATCCAGTAGCTCTGAAAGTTACTCGCGGAAATTTTTGTATCTTCATTCTAACAAAACACGACCATTATGGCAATTCTATAATGCCCAAAGAAAAGCACAAACTCCCACTCGGATATGTGCTTTAAATTTATGTCAAACCCCACCCAACCAGTTTCGGAACAAATTCGCTATGCTAGTAGGTGGAGGCAGGTTGAAGGTTACATGAATTGTATGCCATAGGAGGGTGGCAAACGGGTAGGAAATAAAAAAATGATGATCTGTTTTCTCTTGATCACAAAAACAACAATTTTTTACTCCCCTGCCACCTTCGCTTTGCCAAATTATCCTTCGTTAGGATGACCCCTTAATAAAGAAACCACATGATTTTTTTTTATCTTGAGCGGAACCTTGGTTTTCCAAATATGATGCCTAAGAAAAACAGGTCCTATATTTATGAGGTCCGTATACATCGATTTAACTGAGAATACCCCAGAAGAAGTCAACTGCCATCGGAAAGAAGCAGGTTCGTTGGTTAAGTTGACCGCCATCAACCTATACACTAAATCGAATCATGTAGTGCACTTATTCCTGATCAAAGCCCGCCTGAACTGGATATTCAATGGAGTTGTCCCTAATACTGTACTTACTAAAACCTCTTTTCATTGCACAATATTGTATAGGGTCAGCTGTTGTAAGGCCAATGGCGTATCCCCCAGCCACGTATCCTCCCAAAATCGCGTAGTACGACCATCATCAACTATGAAGAGGCCTCTCGTAAAGAACGGACCCTTTGCCCTCATCAAGCCCTTCCACAAGGGCGAGTCAGCCAGCTAAGAGAAAACTTGAGACAAAGTCTTGGAGTGAACGTATTTGTTGTGCAATAATTGCAGCCACACACCCTCCTCCTCTGAAACAAGCTTATATATCCATTTGCTAAGCAGGCATTTGTTCTTAATTTTGAGGTCCTCAATGACCAGACCCCCTTGGTCTTTAGGCCTACATAGGATATCCCACTTTGCTAAGCGGTACATTTTTTTATGTTCATCGCTCTACCAGAAGAATTTGGAGTGGTAGTAATCAAGTCTTTTCCGTACCCCCTTTGGTATTTCAAATAATGAGAGCATGAACATAGGTAGGCTTGTGAGCACAGAATTTACTAGGACCAGCCATCCTCTCTAAGACATTAGCTTTCCTTTCCAACAAATGAGCTTTTTTTTCAAACTTGTCCTCAATGCACTTCCACTCTTTATTTGTAACCTTTCGAAAGTGAATAGGCATCCCGAGGTAGTTGAACGGAAGTTTACAGACCTCACATTTGAAAAGTTGTTTATAAAGATGCTTTTCCACTTTGGCGTGTCCAAAGCAGAAAAGTTCACTTTTGTTGGAATTTATTTTAAGAATGGATAGTTGCTCAAAGAGGCAAAGGACCAGTTTCATATTTACCGCCTTGTTCAAATCTTGTTCCATAGAAATGATAGTTTCATCCTCATACAGGAGAATGAACCCCCCCACCCCATCAACTAGATGCCGGATGAGACCACCCACATGGCCATCCTCCTTAGCCCATGCTATGAGTACCGGCAGTAGATCGGCAACAATATTGAACAGTATTGGCGACATAGGACCCCCTTGCTGCAACTAGTTCTAGGTTTGAAAGTAATTGCCAATGTCATCATTGACTTTCACGCCAACATTACCACCCTGTCTCCACCTGTTTCCTCGAGGCAGGGTTGAAACCCTTCATTCGCAGAGCTTGTTGCAATAAAGGCCATTTGACTTTATCATAGGCTTTCTCAAAATCCACTTTAAAGATCACTTCGTTGAGTTTCTTAGAGTGCAGCTCATGAATAGTTTCATGCAAGACCACCACGCCCTCCAGGATGTGTCCTCCAGACATGAAAGCCGTTTGAGTAGGACGAACCACAGTGTGTGCTATCGTAGTTAGCCCATTTGTACCCACTTTGTTAAAAAAAATTAAAACTAACGTTAAGAAAACATATTGGTCTAAATTGCTCAATCCTCACTGCGTCCTCCATCTTAGGAAGAAAAGTGATCGTGCCGAAGTTGAGGTTAAACAACTAAAGCTCTTCATTGAATAAGTCCTCAAACAACCACATTAAGTCTCCTTTGATAGTCCCCCAGCATCTTCGATAAAATTCCGCCAAGAACCCATTAGGCCCCGGTGCATTATAACTTTTCATTTGCGAGATGCCTCGAACACCTCCTCTTCTATAAAAAAAGGTGTTGTCAACACATCATTCTCTTCTGGGGAGAGCTGTGAGATATCCTCCATGGTGTCCTCGTCCATCGACATGAAGTTGGACACTAGCGATCCGAACAATTGCCCGTAGTAATTAGAAATATATGATTTGAGATTCTCTTGACCCATCATAGATCCCTCGTCCTGCTCTAGCTGAACAATTTTCATTTTTTTGGGTGTTTTCCATTGGAGATCAAATGGAAAATTTTGGTGTTATTGTCACCTTCCCTAACATACCTCACTTTTGCACGTTGGGCCCATTTAATCTCCTCCTCACACATGAGTTTAGCCAAGTTCTCTTCGAACTCCCTTTTGGCAGCGCATTCTGATGGAGCATGGGGAGACGATTCTGCTTTGATGTCTAAAACATCAATAAGCTGCAGTAACCTTTCTTTTTCAATCTTATAAATACCGCTAGCATTCTTAGCCCATCCCAGCAGGAACTGTCTAAGATGTGGGATTTTATATTGCCACCTTTCTACATTCGTGGTACCCCGATTTTCTTTTTCCCACTCTGCAGTAATCAAATCGATAAAGCCCTTCCTCTCAAACCACGATAGCTCCAACGAGAAAGGCGCTTTGTTCCCCACGTGAACGTCCTGACCGAAGTCCAACAGAAGGGGTGCATGATCAGAAAGTCCCATTTGCAATGCACGCACTGTCACTAGGGGGGGAACTTTTGTTCCCACACAACGCTAGGCAAGACGCGGTCCAACTTCATAAGTTGGCGTCCCTAGACTATTGGCCCAAGTAAACTGACGACCTGGAGGTTGCTCAGACCTTAACCTGTTGAATTGGTAGTTTGCCTATTAAATATCTGGGGGTGGCTTTGCACCATAGTAAGCTGAAAAAGGAGGACCTCCAGCCTGTTATAGACCAGGTTCTCAAGAGAGCTGCAGGATGGAGAGGAAAGCTGCTATCATATGGAGCTAGACTAACCTTAATCAAGTCCTGTCCTGCGAGTATTCCAATCTATCTTCTGTCTGTGATTAAATTCCCAGCTTGGGCCATTGAAGCTATGAACTCTCATATGGCACATTGCCTTTGGGATAATTATGATGGTCATAAAAAGTACCACCTAGCTAATTGGGGCTTGGTGACACTGAAAAAGGAATATGGAGGCCTGGGAATACCCAATTTGAGAGATTTGAACATATATATGCTTGTTGGCCTCCTAGACAATGAGATACAATTTGGATGGTCACAAGCTGTGGAAGCAAATAGTTGACCTTAAGTATGATAACCATAACCCTAATATTTTTGCCAGCTGAAGAAGAGATGCCTCCCCCTTCTGGAAAGGCATTATGTGGGCCAGCAGGGCAACCAAATTTGGATACCAGTGGAAAGTGGGGGATGTCAAATCTATCAAGGTTTGGGAAGATCAGTGGTTTAGGGGCACTAGCCTGGCTATCTTATATTGTGATATTTTCTGTACTTGTCTGAAATGGATTGGTGGATACTTGATATAGTACAGACGCAGACGCTCACATACACGCACGCATACTGAAAGGATACGCCGAAAATCCTGGAATAAATCCAGGAAAATGCCAGTACCCGTGCCAAGTCTAGGACTTGAACTGGGGTGGACAGGTTCCACCACAAGGAACTTAATCAATTGAACTACGCTCAGTTCGCGGTTTAGTCTGTTGGGAACGCACAGATGCTGAAACTACAATCTAGTATAACTCATGCATACATAAAACTTATTTTTCTGACAGCATGTATACATAAAACTAGGTGTTTTAAGAGGACATATATGTTCAACACCACCTTTCTATAATAAATCCTTTCTAGCGTTATTATTTCAGAAATAAGTAGATCAGCACAAGCCTTTTGTTTGGGATGTGCACCGGACTGTCTTTTTGTCCACTAGGAAATAATTGAAGTTAAAGCTAGCTTGTTTTCTTTTGTAATAGACAATAAAAAATGATGTTCAGGATTTAGAGTGTGCGATCTCCTATGCTGACAGAACATTAGCGACTGATGTGACCCCCCCCCCCCCCCCACCCCCCCATGAGCAATTTTTATATTATCTGCAGTTGGCAGTGCAATGACTAAAGTATAAATGTCAACAGATTTGTGTAGAAATGGTCAGATGCAAGTCTTAGATCACTGAATAAAAAAGACTACTCATGTAACGACATGGTTCTTCTTATTCGCAAAAAAAAAAAAAAAACGACATGGTTCTTCTAAGGCGCTTACTTGGACAAATGAGCTTAGTAAACATGAACAAACTTCCCAGTATTATATATAATAGAAAACAATCTTCTTAAATTAATTCGTTGGCCCGTAAAAGGCGTGTTTGGGAAGCCGGTTTTGCTCTCCTCCCTCCCTATGTCCCCACAGTAGCCGGTCACCCTGTACTTCCTTTCTCCAGCCTTCACTTGCTCCCCGCTGACGACTGTCGCCGTGCTCGTCGAGGTCGGACGAGGTCGCCTGCTGCCAGATCCAGCATCCTCAGGCCGCCCTGACGCCGGTAGCTGCTGCCCCACACCGACTGCTCGTCGCCCCAACCACTTCTCTTGCCGCCCTGCACCGACGCCTCGCGGCCGTGAGCCAAAACAGTGGCATCTCGTCAGATTAGGCTCCATGATTGTTCTCCATCCAGCTCGTGTAGCTGATTCAATGTAAACTTTGCTGATTTCTGATTTGATCGGACCCCAATGTTTTTGGATTCAACGAACTCAATCTGTCTTGGTATTGAAGTTTACCAATGATCATATTGTGTGAAATTATATTCAGTTTTGTGTGAACAGAGCTTGCCTGCCTGACCAGCTCTGATGTTCTTATAATTCAAACATCCTGCAACTCCGTATCCAAACTGGAAATGTAACGTGGAAACATTTACAATGGTATTTTTCGGGGACAAGTAAATTACCAGTGTAAAGCTTTTACAGGTGGAAGAGTTTACTAAGCTCCCAAACGGGGCCTTAGTTTCATAGCTGGGTTTTATTTCGTAGGTCGTAGCACCTAATTTCGAGTTTAGCAGAGTGATCTGCATTTCTCACAGGTATGGTTTTTATCTGATCCTATGATTCCCATGCTACTAATTAATAGTGAAACGATCAGACCATATGTAGGATCATGATCCAGAAAAAAAAATTGTCCCTATCTTTTTTTATTTGGCAATCGGACATATCATATATGCATGAAGATGATAAAATAAAAAGGAGTAAATTGCTCAAAACCACCACATTTGTGGCTAGGGTACTCCTTTACCACCGTTTTTGTGAAAAATAACAGAAGACCACCAACTATGCACCAAGTGGATAACAAATCGCACTAATTTTTGCGTTAGCTCATTCTAACAGCGAAGCTGACAAGTTGGGCCCACCTGTCGGGCTAACGTGGCGTGCTTGTGTGGACAACATGCTGAGTTGGACAACGGTCCCACCTGTCAATGACTCAAGTATTTTATATTTTTTTATTTTTTTATTTCTCCCTTCATTTTTCTCCTGGGCATTTCAACAAGCAGGCAATGGGCAGCCACGACCAGGCGAGGCCTCGCAGCAGCGCACCGGGGAGCCTGCCGATGCAGCCGTGTCCACGGCGTCCGGGACGAAGCTGGACCACAGCGAAGCCGGAGCGGGCAGGGGCGTGGGCGCGCGGAGGCTCGGCCTCGCCGGAACAGGGCGTGGGCTCGGCCTTGCTGCTGCTCCCGCCGCCGCTTCCGCCGCTTGCTTCCACCGCTGCTTGCTGCTGCTTCCGCCGTCACTTGCTGCTGTTCCCGCCGCCGCCGCTTGCTGCTGCTCCCGCGGCCGCTTCCGCCGCTGCTTGCTGCTTGCTCTCGCCGCCGCCGCTTGCTGCTTCCTCCTGCGGCCGCCGCTTGCTTCTGCTCCCGCCGCCGCCGCTTGCTGCTGCTCCTGCGGCCGCGGCTTGCTGCTGCTCTCGCCGCCGCCGCTTGCTGCTGCTCCCGCCGCCGCTTGCTGCTTGCTGCTGCTCCCACCGCTGCTTGCTGCTGCTCTTGCCGGCGCCGCTTGCTTCTACTTCTCACGCCGGGACAGAAGGAGGCCCGCTTGCTTTTTATTTACGAAAAGCATCCTAACTTTTGGCAATCGGACATATCATATATGCATGAAGATGATAAAAAAAAAGGGATAAGTATATTTTTCGTCCTCGAACTCTGGCGATAGTATAGAAATATCCCTTTTTTTTTATCATCTTCATGCATATATGATATGTCCGATTGCCAAAAGTTAGGATGCTTTTCGTAAATAAAAAGGCAAATTAGCCTGCCCACTTAGTGCGCATTAAGTGGCAGCTTTGGTTGCACCCATCAGCGATCAGCGTTATCACAATCGCCTAACCAAAGTGTGTTGGTCCTGTAGCACCTTATCTTTGTTCCTATTACTCAAGAGTTAGCCATACATCCTGGCTATACATCTGATCACAATCAGTGACGTGCCAATGTTTGCCTAAATCGTGCACTAACACATTAATTACCCGAAACACATTTTTCCAAAAGAGAGGGTGCATGAGAGATAATTATATGGCCGGGGTCATGAATTATGTTGTGTGGATTAGTACTCTTGGGTTGCTTCATGCATCATTTGGTTATCCGTGACCCTTTTTGTAACGCCAAATTAGTTTTGTTTATCTTGGGACGCTCTGCCTTATCTCCCCTAGTT
This sequence comes from Elymus sibiricus, assembly GCA_039707655.1. NCBI lineage: Eukaryota > Viridiplantae > Streptophyta > Magnoliopsida > Poales > Poaceae > Elymus > Elymus sibiricus. The sequence continues at coordinate 11,608,194 of CM077674.1, read as the reverse complement.
AGTGTCTTCTGATGCATGCATGCTTGGCTGCTTGCCGTTCCCAAATCATTGTGATATTAAACATGAACTCACTAGTAGAAAAAGGGGAATCAGTCCCGGTTCCAGAGGGCCTTTAGTCCCGGTTCTGGAACCGGGACTAAGCATCCGGGACTAAAGGTCCTCACTTTTAGTCCCGGTTCTGTTACGAACCGGGACTAAAGGCCCTCCACGTGGCGATGTCTCGGGCGGGGGATGGAGGACCTTTAGTCCCGGTTGGTGACTAAAGGCTGCACGCGTCAGCAGCTCGAGGCGCTAGGGTTTTTTTTTTTTTGAAAGGAGGGCTTTAGGGGTTTCATATTGTTTCCCCCTTTTCTTTTTTGTGTAGACGATTCAACTCGACGTTTGCTACTACATAAAGCAATGAAGAAACCATTACACAAATCGTCATGAATTAATATAGAGAGAAGTGACCTCTCTTTCTCCGTGCTTGGTCGAACAACATGTTTTCGTATATCTATTCGACGCTTCGTACTATGTCTAGTACACGTTCATGCATATATACAATGAATAACATCTCTTACGATCTCTAATATCTAATTACCAACATTCATCCTAATTTCTTCATGGTATTCTCCATTTTTAGCTATGACATGATCAAGGAGGAATCCCGCCAATTCCTCTTGAATTGCTCGTAGGCGATACTTTGGTAGGAGTCCGTCCCTCTTCCGTTCGATCTAATTTAAAGAAGGGGGTCAATATATATATATATATATATATATATATATATATATATATATATATATATATATATATATATATGAATGAAACTCAACACAGTTGATGGTAATAAAATAAATTTGTGAATATTGTTTACGTACATCAAGTTTTTCTAATATTCTGCCCCAATCACAGGTCGTCTGGCGCATGAACTCGCAGACGTAGTATCCACAGAAGTTATTCCCGGATCCCTGTTGAGGGCACTTTACGAGAATAGAGTTCAATCAAAATAATAATCAAGCATGATAGTGGTATTGAAACTAGAATCAAAGAGATGCGCGGGCCTAGCTAGTACTACTTACAGGGAGCATTTCATATCGCAGCTCCTCTTTCCAGGGACCCCTAACCGCCTTGGTGAACCTTGTCCAAACCCTGCCCGGCAAACAAAATGAATTAAAGAGTTATTAATTACTTGATATCAGGAAATGAACGATAGTTGCCGATATAGTGCGATAATGATTGAAATTACTTCTGGAGAATTTGTTGCAGGGGCGTCCACTTCGAAAGGTCTTTACGTAACGAGTCCATGACTTGTATTCGACTTTGGTCAAACTGTATGATGAGCAAAATAAAGTGGAAGCTGCACACATGTAGCTCATCAATTACACTTAACATCGAGTAAGCGAAACAAAATGATGTGTATGTACAAGACAGTATGTAACACTCACTCGAAGTTGTAAGGAAGTAGTATTTCTCTTTTGGTTTGTTGTTTCATAAACGCCCTTAGCAAGTAATCCTCTACATCCTTTTTGTTGTATTGGACAGTAACTTCATGAACAATATTTGGGCTAACGAACCCAATGTCATAGATTTGGATTGGTCCTTTGTTGCATTCGAGGATCTTCTTTCTGCATAATAGACATATGATGAGGATAATTATATACATGCAATAATGAACGAGCTGAGCTAATTACAGAAATGATACTTACAAACAATAGCAAGTGATGATAGTTTTGTCGATGTCTTTTAGATTGTATAACTGGAATAATTCTGAAAATTCAATGTAAATCGTCTCGTTTCCATTGAAGAAATGCTCATCTTTAACTCCTGCAGTGATATAGTTCTCCCCTCGCTTGCAGGCTTCCAAGTACCATTTATGCAATGCTCGCATCCTCGTTGGTAGATTCGGGAGCTCCTCAGGTCTGACGAGAGGCTTCCCGTGCTCGAATCTAAAGGCTACTACATCAGCCATTTCGGGTAACGGTATATGATCGGGTAAGTAATCACCAGGATTAGTACCGGGCGCTACCCCCTCCGGAACATCTGCAGGGATATCGCTTGACACCTTGAGCGGGGGGCACGATTGGTTCTCCTGCTCGCCCAGTTGGGGAATTGTTTTTTTCCCTTGATATGCATTACCGCTGCTTCCCGACCGCTTGTGTGGATCTGCAAATGACTTTACAATCTCACGGTCATAGTCTGATAGCAACTTAGGCGGTGGTTTTTCAAGGTTTTTCAGCGTACGCCTCGCTTTTTTCGGATCGATTCTCTCCTTTGGAGGTGGACGTTTCGGTGCAAAATGGGCCTTCACTTCGGCCATTGAGATTGCCTTGTTTTCCTCTTGAGGCCTATCATATGGTCTCTGTGGAGGAGGCTTGAGGTTTGGACCATATTGAAACCTCTTCCCTCCTGTTGTTGTACTGCTAGCCGCCGGAGCGGCGGCGGCTCTCTTCCGCTGCTGTTGCTGATGCGGCGGAGACGGCTGACGCGGCGGAGGAGGCGGACACGACTGAGGCAGCGGAGACGGCTGACGCCCCGGAGGTGGCGGAGACGGCAGACGCGCCGGAGACGGCTGAGTCTGCTGATGAGGGGCCTCCTTCGGCTCATGAGTATGCTGAGGCGGCGTGAAGTAAGGAAGCTTGATGTGTGACTTTCTCCATAAACAGGTAGTCCTTAAGGCATTTTCCAGAGAACCCTCGCCTTCACCTGTAGGATGATCAAGCTGCAGGCTCCCAAATCCGGGCGTTATTTCATCCACCATGACAACAGCATAGCCATCTGGAATCCGAGCGCAATGGAAAGTTGCATCAGGTCGAGGATGGTGGACAGAGCCTTTCGCCACCTCCAAGCTCAGGTTTCCGCAATCCGCCAACAGCACACAATGTTCATTCTCCGTGATACCATCCACGGGGTAGCGGCGAGCCGTGATATCAGGCTGAACGTGCTCCGTGGAAGCCACGCTGCTTCTCCGCTGAGATGGTGGGGTAGCTTCCAATGAAGGATCGTGCTGCTGAGATGGTGGGCCGAGGGCTCGCTGGCTAACTGATGCCGCCTCTAGTGCCGCTAATCTTTGTTCCATCTGTTGTAGTTTGCTTGCTTCCTCTTTCTTCTTTCGCCCTCGGCTTCTATAAGTGTCTCTGCTGTCGCGAAACCCATGCACCCACGGAACGGAGCCTGGTGTGCCTCGTGTTCGTCCAGGGTGTTCAGGATTCCCGAGGGCCTTTGTCAGCACGTCCTTCTCTCTGTCGGGATGGAATATCCCTTCCTCCACTTCCTTGATTGCTTCCTCAATCTTTTTCATGGGTATTGCAAGTTTAGGATCCGCGTAAACAACCTCCCCTGTTTCTGGGTCCAAAGCTCCCCCATTCCCGAATACCCAAGTCCTTACCCGATCTGGCCAGTTCCGTGACACTGGTTCGACCCCTTTAGCAAGTAGGTCGTTCTCCATTTTTTCCCACTTAGGCTCGGCTTGGCTGTAGCCACCTGACCCCGTAACATGGTGATACTGCTTCTTTGCAGCATTCAGCTTATTTTGCTCTGACGTTTTCCGCGCCTTCTCGGATTTCTTGTAGGCCACAAATGCGGGCCACTGATCTCTTATCTTCTCATATATACCGGTGAAATCTGGAGTCTTGTTTTGCTGGACAAACTGTGTGTTCAAATTCTTCTTCCAGTTCTTGAACAGTTCTGCCATCTTCTTTAGAGCGTACGCCTTGACCTTTGGCTCTATAACTGGTGGGGTTGTCGGATCCTCCTCTGGCGGTAGGATGAAATTTGTCAGCAGCGAGCTCCAAAGATATTCTTTTTGTCTATCCTGGACAAAAGTAACTGAAGGGTTGTCCTTATTCTTATTCCATTGCTCGATGGTGATCGGGATGCTATCCCTAACCAGTACTCCGCACTGATATGTAAAGGCGTCTTTGGTCCGCTTGGGAAGAATCGGTTGGCCAGCTGGAGAGATTACGTCGATCGTGTACCTTTCCTCCTTGTCCAACCTTTTCTTCCCGCCTCGTCTCCTTGTTGACGAAGTTTGGCTCGTTCCGGAGGGCTAAAAGAAGAATATATATATATATATATATATATATATATATATATATATATATATATATATATATATATATATATATATATATATATATATATATATATATATATATATATATACCTCGCCGGACTCTGCATAATTAGTTAAGGCTCCCTTCTCCATATCACCGGAGCCGTCATGATCTTGTTCCTCCTCCATTCTTCCATCATCGGAGCCGTGATGATCTCCTTCCTCCTCCATTCCACCATCGTTGTCGTTGAGAAACGACAAGGTGTCCTCCTCCATTGGATTTTCTCCGGCGCGGATTATATTCTGCAACGCCTCTTCTTTTTCTAAGTCTCTGTGATCCATAGTTTCTGCAAATATTACAACATGGAAAAATACAAACCATGAGAGATGGATAGTGGCAAACATAGACCTAACCAGAAAAAGGAATCATATGCATATGAGAAATGGATTAGTGGCAAACATCATGCAAAGTTCACAAGTTATATATGTATAGGGGGCAACAATTTAGATTAAGAATACAAGATATCTCTTGCGTCCGTATATCGTCGAATATTATCACTAATACATCTCGAATAGTATCATATATATAACATCACTAATACAGCTAGAACCCTAGCGAACGACGGGTATCGGCGCGGGCGGTGGACACCCAAAGAGAAGGAACCATCACAGGATCATAGCTCCAGTGAGATTCCTGAAGAACCTGCCAGGTATTGTCGGACCTGGCCTCCAACGCAACCATGTAGCGACGGACGTGCTCGTCCTCCTCCCTGACACGGTGACGTACCACCTCCGCGGGGGACTCAAGCCTCCGCACCGCGACCGCCACCAAAGAAGCTCCGGGTCGACGACGGGCAGCCTCCTCACCAAGCTGCGCGCCCCGGAAGGTAGCACCTCCCAGTCCCAGCCCGACGGAGCCCAGTCCCGGACATGGCCCCTCTGATCAAGCAGGCCTCCGCCGAGTCGACGTCGACTAGGATGCATGCCAGGCATCGTCGACGTCGAGAACAAATGCTTAATTATGAAAACAAATTTAATAAACACTTAGCAAAATTAGCTTATACACTTAGCATCTATCCATCTCTACACTTAGCAAAATTAGCATCTACATTTAGCAAAGTTATATACGTAAGAGATATCTTGTATTCTGAATCTAAATTGTTTCCCTATGTTTCTCCATCACTGGAAGGATCCTCTTCTGGCTAGTAACAGGATTCAGAATCATAACAGATTCTCTTAACCTTTAAAGGATTTAACAAAATGGCGCCATTCTGGATGTGCAGAAAATGGTCCATTTTTTTCCCGATCTACCATTTTATATGTCACATTGTCTAGCTAGTGTCAAAGAATTCAATAAATACATGGCTTCATCATTAGCCGGAAGTAACAGGCGCATGATGGTACGAAGCTCTTCAAAGTTGTTTTGGAACGGAGTCCCGGATAGGATAATTAGCTTTTTGGTACGAAGTTTGGCAACTTCGGAAGGCCTTTGCTGAACTTCATACCAAAAAGCTAATTATCCTATCCGGGACTCCGTTCCAAAACAACTTTGAAGAGCTTCGTACCATCATGCGCCTGTTACTTCCGGCTAATGATGAAGCCATGTATTTCTTCAACCCTTTGACACTAGACAACATGACATATAGAAGGGTAGATGAGATCAGAAAAAAATTGGATGAACTTGTGCACATCCATAATGGGGGCATATTCTTGATAAATCCCTTAAAGGACTAAGAGAATCAGTTGTGATTCTGAATCCTGTTCCTAGCCAAAAGAGGGTCCCTACAGTGATGCATGGAGACTCGTCCGGCGATCGTCGGCGACTCGCCCGGCGATCGTCGGGGACTCGTCCGGCGATCGTCGGGGCAAAGCCAAACAATTTTTTTTAATCTATTTCTACTAAATTCATCTAAACTACACTTAGCAAAATTAACGTGCTTCTTCATGCAATTTTCATTTAACCATACTACATTTAGCAAAATACAAGATTTATACACAAGATGAATACACAACTCAAAAAATGAACCATATTAACCATTCATTTAACTTAGTAAGATCATCATGCCCATTTAGTAAAGTTGCCTCTCCCCGATATAGAAAAACAATATGCATATATACATCCATGGATCATCCATACATCATTGCTCATATATTCAAACTTAATATGAGTTTTAGCAAGATCATCATGAACAAAAATTTCTATGAACAATTTTTTTTTTCTATGTACAAAAAAAAATTGTATGAACAAAAAAAATCATGAACATTTAGTAAAGTTGGCTCTCCCCGATTTAGGCAAAGTAAAACTCAGTAAACTTAATATGAGTTTTAGCAAGATCATCATGAACTTAGTAAACTTAATATGAACAAAAAAAAAGCATACATCAATGGACAAAAAAAATTCTATGAACAAAAAAAAGCATACATCAATGCATACATCCATGGATCATCCATACATCTGCATATACATACATACACCATCCATACATACATCAATGGACAAAAAAAATTATATGAACAAAAAAAAAGCAGACCAGGGGCGGCGGCACGGCAAGCAGAGCAGCTGGGACGGCGGCGGCGGCGGCGTCGGGGCAGGACACAGGCGGGGGGAAGGGGGGGCTCACTGGGGGCGGCGTCGGGGCAAGGGCAGGGGCGCGGCGACGTCGGGGCAGGGGCAGGGGCGCGGCGGCGTCGGGGCAGGGCAGGGGCGCGGCGGCGTCGGGGCAGGGCGGGGGCGCGGGGAGCGGCGCCGGCGTCGGGGCAGGGCGCGCGTCGGGGCAGAGGGCGTCGACGGCGAGGTGGAGCAGCCTGACGGCGAGGGCGTCGACGGCGAGCTCAGGCAGCCTGGCGGCGTCGTCGGGGGAACTGCAGATGGGGATTGGAAATTTCACAAGTGTTGGCTTATATAGCCCCACCTTTAGTCCCGGTTGGTGGCTGCAACCGGGACTAAAGGACCCCCTTTAGTCCCGGTTGCAGCCACCAACCGGGACTAAAGATCATTTTCAGCAGCGCAAAGGGCGGGAAGCAGAGCCCTTTAGTCCCGGTTGCTGGCACCAACCGGGACTAAAGCCCCCCCTTTAGTCCCGGTTGGAGCCACCAACCGGGACTAAAGCTCTTTTGCATCCCGCCCTTTCGGCTGCTGAAAAGGAGCTTTAGTCCCGGTTGATGGCACCAACCGGGACTAAAGGGCTGCGGCTGGCACGGCGTCTGGTGGGTGGATGTTTAGTCCCACCTCGCTAGCTGAGAGGCGTCGAGAGTTGTTTATAAGCGCGGCTGCGCCAACCCTCTCGAGCTCCTCTCTTAAGCAGGCCTACGGGCCTAAACATACTCTCTCTGCCTGTGGGCCTACTGGGCCTTCTGCGGGCCTGCATCCTGGCCCAACTAGCTGCTTGGGTTTCTAGTCGTATGCAGGCCGTGGTGGCCCAGTACGCGGCATTTTTTTAAATTTTTACTTTTTAGTCCCGGTTTGTGGTAGCAACCGGGACTAAAGGTCTTTTCCAGTATTTTTTTTTGCTTTATTTATTTTCTTTTGTTTCTACTTACAGCTAAATACTTAGTTTTTGAGTGATTCTTTTTTGCTTTAGGTGACAAAAATTATAAACTTTCTGTTTGTGCCAGTAGTTTCAAATTTGAATAGTTTAAATTTGAATTCTTTGAAATTTGTGTGAATCACTAGTTTGTGAATAACTTTACTTTAAAAATAGATTTTTGAGTGATTCTTTTTCCTGCTGTTTAATATTAGTGTGTTTTATCATTATATTCAATTTGGTAATTTTTAGGTTATTTTAAATGGGTGTTTTAATCAAAAACAGATTTTGTTATTTTAGTTTGCTATTAAAGTTTCTAAAAAAAAATACTTTCAAAAATACTTTTATAATAACTAGAGGTTTATAAAAGCTTTTTAGTTGATTATTTTTGCTCTTGAAGAATATTATAGTTTTGTTTTAGTTGATCATAACAAAAAAAAAATTAATTGATTCTTTGCATTTCATATTTTTGAGTGATTCTTTTTCCTGCTGTTTAATTTTTTGTTGCATAAATTTTATATAATTTTAAGTTTATAAAAGCTTTTTAGTTGATTCTTTTTGCTATTGAAGAATATTATAGTTTTGTTTTAGTTGATCATAACAAAATATTTAATTGAGCCACCAACCGGGACTAAAGGCCTTGTCCTGGCGGTGGCTAAAATTTAGTCCCACCTCGCCAAGCTAAATGACCCTGAAATTGAAAAGCACTACAAATGAAGTCTGAAAAGGTTGAAACTTGGCATGGTATCATAATTTCACCCACATAGCAAGTGCTAAAAAGTTGAGAGGGTTACGGCAAAAACTGGATGCACTTCGTGTACAAACTGGACAATCTCTTTCGAAGTATCAGGGTTTCGGACAAAAACTCATCTATTACAAAAGAGATTTCATTTGTTGACATGTAACTGCAGTGATATTCTAGATCAAAGCCATCATCAGAATAGTTGTGGAGAGAAAGTCTTCACTTTTTCTTCGCGTGTGTCCCTTGCTTATTGCGCCGTAACCATGGATAATCTTCATTGTTTAACAGGATGCTTGGGTCAGCCTTCACTTTGAAGGGAGGAATTTCATGAAACTTTTCATAATCTGCAGACATGTCTGTCTTGTCCTCCACTCCCACGATGTTTCTTTTCCCTGAAAGAACTATGTTGCGCTTTGGCTCATCGTATGATGTATTCGCTTCCTTATCTTTTCTTTTTCTCGGTTTGGTAGACATGTCCTTCACATAGAAAACCTGCGCCACATCATTGGCTAGGACGAATGGTTCGTCTGTGTAACCAAGATTGTTCAGATCCACTGTTGTCATTCCGTACTGTGGGTCTACCTGTACCCCCCCTCCTGACTGATTGACCCATTTGCACCGAAACAAAGGGACCATAAAATCATGTCCATAGTCAAGTTCCCATATGTCCACTATGTAACCATAATATGTGTCCTTTCCCCTGTTGGTTGCTGCATCAAAGCGGACACCACTGTTTTGGTTGGTGCTCTTTTGATCTTGGGGGATCGTGTAAAATGTATTCCCATTTATCTCGTACCCTTGGTAAGTCAATACAGTCGAAGATGGTGTCCTGGCCAACGAGTACAGCTCATCTCCAACAATGTTGTCACCCATGAGATGTGTTTGCAACCAACTGCCGAAAGTCCTGATGTGTTCACATGTAATCCAGTCGTCACACTGCTCCGGGTGTTTGGAGCGCAGAATATTCTTGTGTTCATTGACATACGGGGTCACCAAGGTAGAATTCTGTAGAACTGTGTAGTGTGCTTGAGCCCAAGAATACCCGTCCCTACATATTATTGAATCCGCTCCTAGCGTGCCTTTTCCAGTCAGTCTCCCCTCATACCGCGATTGAGGGAGACCAATCGGCTTAAGGTCAGGAATGAAGTCAACACAAAACCCAATGACCTCCTCTGTTTGCCGGCCCATGGAGATGCTTCCTTCTGGCCTAGCACGGTTATGAACATATTTCTTTAAGACTCCCATGAACCTCTCAAAGGGAAACATATTGTGTAGAAATACAGGACCCAGAATGGCAATCTCGTCGACTAGATGAACTAGGACGTGCGTCATGATATTGAAGAAGGATGGTGGGAACACCAGCTCGAAACTGACAAGACATTGCACCAAATCATTCTTTAACCTTGGTAGGATTTCTGGACCGATTACCTTCTGAGAGATTGCATTGAGGAATGCACATAGCTTCACAATGGCTAATCGAACGTTTTCCGGTAGAAGCCCCCTCAATGCAACCGGAAGCAGTTGCGTCATAATCACGTGGCAGTCATGAGACTTTAGGTTCTGGAACTTTTTCTCTGCCATATTTATTATTCCCTTTATATTCGACGAGAAGCCAGATGGGACCTTCATACTGAGCAGGCATTCAAAGAAGATTTCCTTCTCTTCTTTGGTAAGAGCGTAGCTGGCAGGACCTTCATACTGCTTTGGATGCATGCCGTCTTTTTCGTGCACACGTTGCTGGTCCTCCCGTGCCTCCGGTGTATCTTTTGTCTTCCCATACACGCCCAAGAAGCCTAGCAGGTTCACGCAAAGATTCTTCGTCACGTGCATCACGTCGATTGCAGAGCGGACCTCTAGGTCTTTCCAATAGGGTAGGTCCCAAAATATAGATTTCTTCTTCCACATGGGTGCACGTCCCTCAGCGTCATTCGGAACAGATTGTCCGCCAGGACCCTTTCCATAGATTACTTGTAAATCCTTGACCATATCAAGTATGGCATCACCAGTACGGAGGGCGGGCTTCTTCCGGTGATCTGCCTCACCTTTGAAATGCTTGCCTTTCTTTCTTAAGAGATGGTTGGTCGAAAGAAATCGATGATGTCCCAGGTACACATTCTTCTTGCATTTGTCCAAATATATACTTTCGGTATCATCTAAACAGTGCGTGCATGCGTGGTATCCCTTGTTTGTCTGTCCTGAAAGGTTACTAAGAGCAGGCCAATCATTGATGGTTACAAACAGCAACGCATGTAGGTCAAATTCCTCCTGTTTGTGCTCATCCCACACACGTACACCTTTTCCATTCCACAGCTGTAAAAGTTCTTCAACTAATGGCCTTAGGTACACATCAATGTCGTTGCCAGGTTGCTTAGGGCCTTGGATGAGCACTGGCATCATAATGAACTTCCGCTTCATGCACAACCAAGGAGGAAGGTTATAGATACATAGAGTCACCGGCCAGGTGCTATGATTGCTGCTCTGCTCCCCAAAAGGATTAATGCCATCTGCACTTAAACCAAACCATACGTTCCTTGCGTCACCTGCAAAGTCCCCCCACCTTCTCTCGATTTTTCTCCACTGCGACCCGTCAGCGGGTGCTCTCAACTTCCCGTCTTTCTTACGGTCTTCCTTGTGCCATCGCATCAACTTGGCATGCTCTTTGTTTCTGAACAGACGTTTCAGCCGTGGTATTATAGGAGCATACCACATCACCTTGGCAGGAACCCTCTTCCTGGGGCGCTCGCCCTCAATATCACCAGGGTCATCTCGTCTGATCTTATACCGCAATGCATCGCATACCGGGCATGCGTTCAAATCCTCGTACTCACCGCGATAGAGGATGCAGTCATTAGGACATGCATGTATCTTCTGCACCTCCAATCCTAGAGGGCAGAGAACCTTCTTTGCTTCGTACGTACTGTCGGGCAATTCGTTATCCTTTGGAAGCTTCTTCTTCATTATTTTCAGTAGTGTTCCAAATCCCTTGTCAGATACACCATTGTCTGCCTTCCATTGCAGCAATTCCAGTGTGGTACCGAGCTTTGTGTTGTCATCTTCGCAATTTGGGTACAACCCTTTTTTATGATCCTCTAACATGCGCTCGAACTTCAACTTTTCCCTTTCACTTTCGCATCCTCTCTGTGCATCAACAATGACCCGACGAAGAACATCATCGGGCACATCGTCTGGTGCCTCTTGATCTTCAGCTTCCCCCATTGCAGTATCACCGTATTCAGGGGGATAGTTGTCATCATCCTCTTCTTCTTCGTTGTCTTCCATCATAACCCCTCTTTCTCCGTGCTTGGTCCAAACATTATAGTGTGGCATGAAACCCTTCTCAATCAGGTGGATGTGAAGGGTTCTCGAGTCAGAGTGAGACTTCGTATTCCCACAGACAGTACATGGACAATACATAAAACCATTCTGCTTGTTTGCCTCAGCCACTTTGAGAAAATTATGCATGCCATCAATGTACTCGGAGGTGCGTCGGTCACCGTACATCCATTGCCGGTTCATCTGCGTGCATTATATAATTAAGTGTATCAAAAACCATTACAGAACATCATGAATAGAGAAGTGACCAAATTAATACAAGTTCATCATCACATTAAAACCAAAGTACTGTAGTGATCAAATGTTATTACTGAAAAAATAAATACATAAAGTTCATACATATATAGTTCTCATAGAACAACATATAGCTCTCTAGAGCATCTAATTAAAACATACATTGAAACTATGAAAAACAACAACAAATGCGATCATAATCGCAACTAAGGTAACAATTGATCCAACGGCATAATGATACCAAGCCTCATTATGAATGGCATATTTTCTAATCTTTCTAATCTTCAAGCGCATTGCATCCATCTTGATCTTGTGATCATCGACGACATCGGCAACATGCAACTCCAATTCCATCTTCTCCTCCTCAATTCTTTTCAATTTTTTCTTCAAGTAATTGTTTTCTTTTTCAACTAAATTTAACCTCTCGACAAGAGGGTCGGTTGGAATTTCCGGTTCACATACCTCCTAGATAAAAACATCTATGTCACGTTGGTCGGCATAATTGTCATAAACACTAAATGAAACAAATCATAATAAAAGATAATATACCACATCCGAATCATAGACAGGACGAGGGCCGACGGGGGCGGATACCAAAGTCATGGCACTATATAATAACAAACAATAATAAAAGTAAGAAAATTATACAAGTATCTATCTAAATCATACAAGTAAGATTTTTTTCTTTTAAAAAGAAGATAAGAACAAGAGACTCACCACGGTGGTGCCGGCGACGAGATCGGCGCGGGCGATCGACGGCGGTGAGGACGGGGACGGGGACGGCACCCTACACATGTGCAGACTCTAAGAAGTTAATTTCAGCTCAAATTGTGCATCTAAATCAAAAGAACTCACGCATACACTCCTCCACTAAAACCCACAAACCACAGTACTTCTAGAGCATTTGAAATGAGCTAAACTAGTAGTGAGAGATGAGGATGAAGTTGCTAACCTTTTTAGAACACTTGGATAGTTGGTGCACCGCCAAACCTAGAGAAATCTTCGGCAAAATGGAGCTTGGAGGTCGAGCTTGCAGAGGAGAGAAAGCTTAAGTGTTGCTCGGGCATTTCATCGAACACCTCATGTGCATAGGAGTGAGAACAGAGAGTAGCACACACCCTGCACACGCTGGCCGGCCAAAAAACAGAGGAGTGAGCGGCGGGGGCGGGGTATATATATAGGCATTTTATTAGTCCCGGTTCGTGGCTAGAACCGGGACTGAAGACAGACCTTTAGTCCCGGTTCCAGACACGAACCGGGACTAAAGGGGTTGCGCCAGGAGCCAGGACCTTTAGTCCCGGTTCGTAGCTGGAACCGGGACTAAAGATACAGACCTTTAGTCCCGGTTCCAGACACGAACCGGGACTAAAGGGGTTGCGCCAGGAGCCAGGACCTTTAGTCCCGGTTGGTAGCTGGAACCGGGACTAAAGATCCCAGACGAACCGGGACAGATGCCCGCCGAGGCCCGGCCGGCTCCCTGGCCGCTCGAACCGGGACTGATGCACCCATTAGTCCCGGTTCGTAACTCGACCGGGTCTAAAGCTCTGATCTGGCCAGGATCTATGCCCTGTTTTCTACTAGTGACTGGTCCTCTCTTTGAGGGGCAAATTTCACTATGCTGGTTTCTAGCTACATACCAAACTGTGCTATAGGAACATAGGATGATGTGCTGTCGTGGAAGGTGGCAATATCCTGGTCCTCTAGAATGCTACACGGATTCTGATAGGTCAAGGATTAATTTATTTAGTGCTGCCATAGCGTATCCAACCCAACGCGTCCAAAGCAAAGACTGGGTTGTATTTTACCACTAGAGTAGCACCTACGGAATGTCGCTTGCGTCACTCTCGTGGTTGTAACAACCTGATTTTGCTAATCTTCTTTTATTTGCATTTGGATCTTAGTTTGGGTTTCCAATTTTTTTCTCAAGGTGCTTGTGATTGAAACCATCCTTGATCCAAGCCTCTACCCCATGCTCAAACATATATTTCATCAAGCCACTCAAATATTCCCACATATCCCTATAGCAAAATAATTATTTTCCTATTAAATAAATTTCGATTATTCCACACGTACAAAGCAACCACCATTTATGTTGCCTAACAAATTCCAAGAAAATTCATGGAGCCTACTCTACCTATAAAATGCCAAGATCTACAAAAATATGAGGTTCCTCAGTACAAATATTGTGCATAAACCCTAAACCTAGTTGTCCAAACTCTCTGAGATTTTTACAAGACTCACAATACCTAAAGATCTCAGATGCCAAAAGATGAGATCAACATAAATAGTGTAAAGCCAGAAGCCACCTATCAAACACTTTGTGCTTGAATTGGAAATGGCCAAGAGTGTCATTAGTAGCCGTGTACTTTGCTCTGTCTCTCCTTTCCTATCTCATTCATTTGCGAAGAGGAACTGATGGGTGGAAGATTGTGTTGACGTGTCAAGCACAGCGGCTGGAACGTGATCGGCATGGCCAAAACCATGCCAATCATGCGGTGACCACCGTCTCTAGCCTGCCAACCCCAGCGCTGCGCGGCATCAAGTTGCCTGCGAAAAGAAGCCAAGCGTGCATGCATCTCCGTGAGTCCGTCCAGCTGCGGCGCATCCAGCGCCGCCCTATTCAGCCAGACCTCAGCCCCACTCTGCGCACAGCCCGCTAGCCGACGGCACCACTCTGCCCAGCCATCGCCTCCGAGGAGAACGTGAGCCGTTTCGAGCATACAGGATTGCCCTCTAGGCCCCTCTTCCTTCCCTATTGCTAGCTACGCAAGCCCTGGCTACTTGCTTCCACCTATATCCTGGAATCCAAGTTGTTGGGCCCCCAATTGCAAGGATTTGTAGCAAGTGGTAACTCTCCACTCAGATGAGAACGAATGTATCAATCCGTAGAGATAACACCCCTAGTCTCAGTCAAGCAGCACTGCAACAGGTTAAGAACCCACATGTGCCCCCAATGGTTCTAGTGAGGTTGTCAATCACACTAGCTTTGCTAGTTGCAACAAGCTATGAGCGTATAATGTCGTTGGAAGTATTTATATATTTTTGGAATAATGAATAGATGAAAATAAAAGTGCCTATAAAAGTAAGTTGGAGAGGTTTCTTTTGTGGCAAATTGGACCAGTGTTCATAGGTTCACTAGTAGCATCTCTCAAAGCAGTGGTGATACATAAAGATAAGCATAGGTATGCATAACGAGTGATCAAATATTCATGTCAAATCATAACATATGTTGTGATCATATTATATAGGAAGTGCGTCCATAATTCTACTAGACTAACACACGTCTCATCTAATAGCTAATACTCCAGCTAAGGTGATTGAAACCCTTGTATACACCCCGGTATTAAGTAATGAAACAGAGCATTGCGATAGGCATGATGACATACAGTTGAAAACAATTCCTCTCACCACCCACAATGTAGATGATAACAAGTCAAGTAACCTTTTTATCCTTAGTGAGGAAAATCACTCTAATATTTTCCGCTTTTAGTGTCACCGAAAGTACTTCACAAATTGGGATCTACTCCATCTAATGCACACCACTCCCTCTACGAATTTTTCATCTAAACTGTCCAATGATTAGACTAATGGATAGGAGAGAAATGTACATCTATAACTCATCAAAGGAACATGAATACTAGGGACATAAAGTAATCATTCAGCACATAGCACAAAGATTCACCACAAGAATTACATCAGATGGATCACAATCATGTTAGGCGGCTAATGTAATCTTTGTATTGAAGCATGAGAGAGAGGATGCTACATACCTACTGCTATAAACCCTGGACTACTCACGCTTCATCATGGGAGCAGCGGATATTGATGTTGATGATGAAGGCGAAGGATTCCCACTCCGGCGGGTTGCCGGAACAGGTGTCTAGATGACTTCCGCCTCGGAGCGCGAAGTTGCGGCGGCAAAAAAATTGCAGAATAATTAGGTCGTCACTCAGGGGGTATAAGTGAGCATCCAGGAGGAAGGATCCAGCCCGGGCAGCCTGTGGGGCCCACGTGGCCACCCCACACGGCCTCTATGGGGGCCCTTATGTGGCCCACGTGGCTCCCCTCTGACTCTCCTTTGGCAGGTGTCTTCTCCCTGTAAAGTTGCCCTTCGACGTATTTTATTATATATTTTATGGAGTTTCAGAAAATCCTAAAAGTAGAGACACGAAAACATGCATCTGACCATTGTAGCACTTTATTAATGGATTATTCCAAATAAACATAAAACATTGCATGTTTTCATAAGAAAATGGCATCAAAACTTCAAAAATTATAGATATGTTTAGGATGTATCAATATCCTCAAGCTTAATCTATGCTCGTCCTTGATCTTGTAGGATGATAACCCAAAATATATTTTTTACAGTTTGAATGCTACCCTAACATAGAGCATGATCATTAAGTGTAATTCTCTTGTGTTGAAGCTAAAACAACAGGTAACAGATACAAGGCAATTGTCAATAGTGAACAATTCTTAGCTACCTCAAAGCACATAGACAAATTTCCAAGTACCCTTCAACAATCAATGTGTCAAGCCAAGATTCCCAATGCCAAAGGTTTAAAAAATAATGTCAATATTATGTTGTGAACTAAAGCAATGACCGTCATAAACAAAAGAACTTATGCATAGGAAATCACATCGAAACACCAACGCGAGGCCTAACCAAGTACTATAGCAAGATTGTCTGTCAATGTTAGTCCACCACGCAACTAATAATCTAGAGAAACAGTGCAAGTCTACGCCTAACACTTATAGGGAATGTAGAATTATGATGGGGGTTGATAAGAAGTCAAAAATGAAGAAAGTATTGCATGAGAAGGCCTCATAATCGATGTTAATGCAAGGATAGGGATTGTCATGCAACTAGAATGCACCTAGAGCTATGAATATGTGGAAGCTCTCCTATGGACTAAGTCGGGGTGCATCCAACTTGCTTGCTCTTAAATAGCTAGAAATCTTGAGGAGGCTCATCATTGGAATATACAAAATAAGTTCTATAATGTAAGTTCCCCACAAGTATAAATGACAATATGAAGCTCATGAACTTTCTACTTTACAATGCATGAAGTAATTCTTCTATGAAGCACTTTTGTGTATACTAAAAAGGATAATGGTGTTGCTCCCTCTTTCTCTCTGACACACACACACACACCTTTTTCTTTTTCTTCTTTTTTATTTGGTGCCTCCTTGGCACTTTTTTTGTGACACCTCATTGGTGCATCTTTTATTTGATCTCTCTCTCTTTTTCTTTTGTTGGTAGAAGCAACACGTTACAATGATGATCAATACACTTTTTGACATACTTCTACTGAATGTAATCACAACTCATTCTCTGAACATGAGATAAACTCTATATGATGCTCTGGCAGTGTACCAGTATTACAAGATCTGGCATAGCATATGACAATGATGAACAATGGGTATTTTTGCCAATTAACATGAATCTAGTTGTATGATCCAAGTAAAGCATATGATAATAATGAACAAGTCTCTTGTGATGTAACATTTGTGCAATGATGATGATGCTGGTAGTGCATGGCAATATACTCGGAATGTCTATGGAAATGGCATGATAGGTAGGTATGGTGGACTGTTTGAGGAAGATATTTGGGCTTATGTGTAGGAGAACTGGAGGAAGATCTCCCACGGGATATGGATATACTAGTGAAGTATGCACCATGTCTCAATGTGAGAGTGGGCAATGCTGAGTACTGAAGAGGCTAGCAATTATGAAGGTAAAATGGAGGTGTAAAAACTCCGAACTTGCTTGAATCATAAAGTGCTCAAAAACTACATAAAATAATTCTGGCATCATATTGCATAAGACTCAAAAGCTAAGTAGCCCGAGGGGGAAGGTTGGTAGGATTTAACCATCTTGCCGCCCCGGCCAAACCAAAGATGCTTGGTAATTAGTAAAAGCCAAGAAAATAGTCTAGTGCTAATCAAGCCACCACTAGCGTCCAAACTTTTGTATTTAATTGAAAGAAAGACAATTGCTTTAAATGGACAAGAACAACACCAACTATGTAAAGATGCAAGGTCCTTCGTCACAATGCAAATTAATAGCTTTTAAACTATTTTAAAACAAGTGCCAAGTATCCAATCCTCTATGTTGAAGATTCCAGTTATTGCACTAGTTAAGTTGTTGTTATGACGTATGCAAGTCTTCATTTATGTTATAACCCATTAACAAGTCTACCATAGATATGACAATTAAGGTGACGCCATGCGTGTTCTACTCTCCAATAGATATAAGTGAAGCATGGAGAGTTAAAGTGTGTACCCCCTATGTACTCTAACAAATATAAAGCGAGGCACATAGAGTAAAACAATAGTAGCTATGTAAGTCTCTCATTCCAATGGAATCTTTCAAATATGATGACGATCTTATTCAAAACAAAATAAAAATGATGCTCTAAGGTCTTACACATATTATGAAGAAAAATAAAAAGATGGGTTTAAAGAAGTCATACTGATAATGTTGTGGAAGAGGGGGATGCTTGGCATCCCCAAGCTTAGAGCTTGAGACCTTCTTGAATTTGTGGGGATCCATTGGCATCCCCAAGGTTGAATTCTTGCTAGTCCTTGCTTTCCCTCTTGTCATCAAGTCTCTTCTAAATATTAAAAACTTTTCTCTTCACGAAACTTAGTCAGATATGTGAGTAGGTTAGTCCACAAAAGTTATTAATCCAATCATGTATGGGCTGTGCAAAAAGCATAATATATTCACTTATCAATAGCTACAGTATTTTGCTGTAGCGACCCAGGTCTGGTAGGATCCGAGTCTCTATGCTTACCATGCTAGTCCCTAGATCGATTGCTAGCACACACAATACTCTATGAAATACCAAATAAATCACACACCATAAAATTATTAAAAAAATTGAAAAGGGGGAAGACCCCGGCCTCTGCATCATCATGATGCACACAGCCATCTTTATTAGAAGGAAATAAATAGGTCAGAAACATACATAGTATCAACTAAAATGACAAAAAGAAAAAGAAAACACCACAAACGGTGGGTACAAAAGAAAGATTACATGACTTAACCACATAATCTATTAGTGGCATGCCAGCCAAACCGGTTGAATAACGCTTGTGAAACCATCTCCAGACGGTTGCACCCAAAGGCTATGAGCCCCCTAGCGTCCCCACGCTGATGTGATGACCACATACGGATCGATGTAGTGGCTCTGAAGATAACCTGCAAAAAGTTAATAGAGCGAGACCTGTTAAAGACGCAGTCATTTCAGCAATTCCAAATTGCCCAAAGTAAGGCACAAACCCCTACATGGATATGACCCTTAAGATTTTTGTTGATACCAACCAACCAGTTTCCAAACAAATTTGGGATACTTGTTGGGGGTGGAAAATTATACGCAACATGAGCCGTGCGCCAAATCAAAGCTTCAAAAGGGCAGGAAATAAAAACATGTTGAATTGTTTCTTCCTGATCACAATAACAACACTTCTTACATCCATTCCAGTTTCGTTTTGCCAAATTATCTTTGGTGAGGATCACCTCCCTCTGAACAAACCACATAAAAACTTTTATCTTTAAAGGTACTTTGAATTTCCAAATATGCTTTCAACGGAACACAGACCCCGTATTGATAAGATCTTCATACATAGACTTGACAGTAAACACCCTGTTGGTATTTAGTCTCCATCTAAAAATATCAGGAACATGAGATAGGTTGACTAACATCAACCTACGAACTAAATGGAGCCACTCCGTCCATTTATCGCCAATCAAGGCCCTCCTGAATTGGATGTTCAGAGGTGCTGAACCAAGGACCGATTGAACTGTATCATCTTTCTTACGCACAATTTTATACAAAGATGAGTACTGAACCGCAAGCGGATTGTCCCCTAGCCAGGTATCTTCCCAGAAACTCGTGGATTGACCGTCACCAACTTCAAACGAACCTCTCATAAAGAAAGAAGACTTGACCTTCATCAAGAACTTCCAAAATGGAGAGTCAGTTGGTTTGGCTTCCACCTGAGATAAGGTCTTCGAATATAAGTATTTATTGTGGAGGAGCTCTTGCCAGACCCCTTCCTCATTTTGTAACTTGAATAGCCATTTGCTAAGCAAGCACCTATTTTTAATTTCCAAGTTGTCAATGCCCAATCCACCTTGGTCCTTAGGCCTACACAAGATATCCCATTTTGCCAGTCGATACTTCCGTTTGTGCTCATCACATTGCCAGAAGAACCTAGACCGATAGAAATCAAGTTTCTTTAATACCCCTTTGGGTATTTCAAAAAAAGACAACATAAACATTGGCAAACTTGTGAGAACCGCATTGATAAGAGTTAGACGTGCCCCATATGACATGAGTTTACCTTCCAACAACTCAGCTTTTTTTCGAAACGATCTGCAATAATTTTCCATTCTTTGTTAGTGAGCTTTCGATGATGAATGGGTATACCAAGATAAGTAAACGGGAGTGTGCCGACCTCACACCCGAATAACTATCTATATTGGTATTCATTTTCTTTGGCTCTACCAAAGCAAAAAAGCTCACTCTTGTGAAAGTTTATCTTGAGGCCAGAAAGTTGCTTAGAAAGACAAAGTATCAGTTTCATATTTGCCGCCTTCTGCAAATCATTCTCCATAAAAATAATTGTATCGTCGGCATATTGAAAAATAGACACGCCTCCCTGCACCAAGTGCGGGATGAGCCCACCATTCTGGCCATCCTCCTTAGCCCGTGCTATGAGGATGGCCAACATATCGGCTACGATGTTGAAAAGGATAGGAGACATAGGATCACCTTGTCTTAAACCTTTCAAGGTTTGAAAATAATAACCAATATCATCATTTACCTTGACCCCGACACTCCAACCCTGGACAAAAGATTGAACCTGTTGACGCCATTCGGCGGCGAACCCTTTCATACGCAGAGCTTGTTAAAGAAAAGGCCATTTGACTTTATCACACGCCTTTTCAAAATCAATCTTAAAGACAACTCCATCAAGTTTCCTTTTGTGAAGCTCATGGATAGTTTCGTGTAGAACGACCACACCCTCCAAGATGTTTCGTCCAGGCATGAAAGCAGTTTGAGTAGGGCGGACCACCGTATGAGCAATCATGGAGAGCCTATTAGTACCCACTTTGGTGAATATTTTGAAGCTGACGTTCAGCAAACAAATATGTCTAAACTGCTCGATCCGAATGGCCTCATCTTTCTTAGGAAGTAAAGTGATAATCCCAAAATTGAGGCGAAACAAAGATAAATTGTCATTAAATAGATCCTCAAACATAGGGCGGAGGTCGCCTTTGATAGTCTCCCAACACTTTTGGTAGAATTCAGTAGGGAAACCCATCCGGCCCCGAAGCTTTATTCCTTTCCATCTGTGAAATAGCATCAAAAATTTCCTTCTCTGAGAAAGGTGCTGTCAAAATAGCATTTTCCTCCGGAGAAAGTTATGGTATATCCTCAGACATATCCTCATCCATCATGATGAAATTGGAGGTCGGACGCCCAAACAAACGTTTATAATAATTGGTAATATATGCCTTTAGCATATCTTGACCAACAATAGTTCCTTCATCTTGTTCTAGTTGATAAATTTTCTTTTTTCTACGCTTTCCATTTGCAATCAAATGGAAAAACTTAGTATTATTGTCCCCTTCACGAACAGATTTTACTTTAGCACGTCGAGACCATTATAACTCTTCCTCGCGCATAAGCTTGGCCAGAAACTCATCCACCTCCCGCTTGGCAGCACGATCTGCCATGTAGAGTGGTGAAGATTCAGCCTTGATATCTAAAGCGTTAACAATATCCATCTGGCGTTCTTTTTCTTTTTTATATTCACCACTCAAATTCTTCGCCCAACCCCGAAGAAATTGTCTAAGATGACGTATCTTGAACTGCCAACGTTCAATATTTGTTGCACCTCTCGTTTCCTTAGACCATTCTTGAGCCACTAAATCATGGAAACCTTCCCTCTCAAACCAATATGTTTCAACAGAGAAGGCCGCTTTGTTCCCCAAATGAGCAGCTTCACCGGAGTCCAAAAGGAGAGGTGTATGATCAGAAATACTTCTGTGGAGAGCTCTAACAGTCACCAGAGGAAACTTTTTCTCCCACTCAACGCTCATCAAAACACGATCGAGCTTTTCATATGTGGGAACCTCAAGATTATTAGCCCAAGTAAACTGTCGACCTGACAAAGCAATCTCTCTAAGGTCTAAGTTTTCAATAATCGCATTAAACATAAAAGGCCATCTAGCATCAAAATAATTATTGTTTTTCTTGTCCTGATGCCTAATGATATTAAAATCCCCACCCACCAACATGGGTAGAGACTCAGACCCACATATTCTCACTAATTCCGATAGAAAGTCCGGCTTAAACTCCAGTTGCGCAGCTCCATAAACCGCCACCAATGCCCATGAGAAGCCATCACTTCTCGAGCGCACATGAAACTTAACCTCGAAATCACCTACGTCCATATTAAGAACCTCGATAGTAGAATTGTTCACCCCAAGCAAGATACCGCCGGACCTCCCCCTTGGCGGTAGGCAGTACCAAGCAAAATCTAAGCCCCCACATAGAAAGCTCGAAACGTTGTCGAAAAGGTTGGCCGACCAGTCTCCATGGAGCGATGAAATCTAAATTTTGCTCCCTGGAAGTGTCCGAAAGAAATTGTCTTTTAGCCAAGTCCCCAAGACCTCTGCTATTTCAGAAAATTCCTCTCATTCATCATGATTTTTTTTTTAAATTTCAGACGCGCACTACGACGCACCTCAGAGAGGTCAAATTCCCTCTTGGTATGCTTACGACGAACCTCGATCTCGACAGGCTTTGCCAAAAAATCCATATGATTTTCCGGAAAATTTGTCTCCTCTAGGATCAAGTCCTTGCACAAATTTTGAATAAAAGGAATCGAAAGCCCATGAGGATCATCATCCTCAATGGGAGTTTCAGCGGCTTTTTTCTTTAACATCACGAGAACTCTATCCGTCTCTAAATCCAACAACTCATTTACTGAAGAGGCAACTTCATGACCATTGCTACCCAAAGAAACCCCGAGTCTAGAAGCTTTGTGGATAATATCATCTTCAGAAAATGAAAGAACTGAAAAACTTTTATTGAAATTCATACCTGAAGAAGTCTCAATGTCACGGAGTTTGGCGGCTTGCATAGCCCGGCCCATCTGGAGGTCATCAGCGTCCAGTTGCGCTTGAATCCGAGCACTCAAGCGGCCAACCGAAGAAGGTCCGGGGATGCCACCAAAGGCCGCCACCTCCCCATCAGAAGGCAACGGAGATACCGCCACCTACGGCAACCCAACAGATGACGATGGTAGCATCGAAGGAGAACCAGAATGCCCCGCAAGACCATTGGTAACACCACCATCAGTGTAACTACCAGAAGGTGTCAGCCCAGCCTGCCGTTGTGAGTAAGCAGCAAGACCATCCCGGCCTAACCATGCATGGTGCACACACAGCCGATTCATGGCCGGCCAGCTGTACGTACACTGTACCAGCTGGCTTCAGCTACTGAGCAACCATACAAGTAGCAGGGGCAGGCCGCTGTGCACGCACGGCCGAAGCAAGCCCGCCCGGCTGTGCGCTTACAGTAGCAGGCAGCTTCGGCTGTTGTGCAGCCTTGCAAGCGGCTAGGCCAGTCCGCTGTGCACACCTGACTGCACCCTTCTTCGGCTGCTGCACGAACACAGCCGTATCAAGGACCCCTCCACTGGTCTGGCAAACAGGAGCCTGCACTTCCTTCGCCTCAAGCTGAAGCGAACGCGCAGCCCGGGGCCTTCCCTGTCTGAAAGCAGAGATGGAGCGCGACGGAGATGAGCGCAGCAGAGCAGGTGGATGCCCCAACGGACTGGATCCATGGGGGGGCAGCGGTGTGCCAAAAACTGTAGGCTCCCTGTTCAATGATGAAGCTTGCTTGCACGCATCAACTTGCGTCCCAGTCACACCGACTACAGACGACGAGCCCACTGCCGGCAAGGGATCACCCTGTTGCCGCCCCACGAGCGAGACCAGCGGAGGCGTCGACACACCCATAGGCACTAGACACGCTGACGGCGAGACGAGCCGTAACGAAGATGGCTCTACATTAGTACGAGGTGAGATCACATCGGACGATCAGGAAGGCGAAGAAATACGTGCAATAGTCTTGAACTTAGCCAACATCGGAGGAGCACGCAGCGAGCTAGACCTCGCCGCGTTGAGATCATCCTCCTGCGTCATCTTCCACCATCTATCATGGGACGAGAGGCACTCAGTTCCCACAGCCGAACCGAGAGTCGAGCGTTGCTCACCCTCAGCTTGCTTGGTGTTGTCGATGTTCCCTCCCGAGGAAGCAAAACAGAGCTCGTGGAATTACCCAAAGATGTAGCAATGGACGTGGTCGAGTCAGAAGGTTTTGCACACTTGTTACGGTCATCATCACCATCACGAGGTTCATCATCAGTTTTATCTTTATTATTGTCATCAGGATTATCATGCACATCATCATGGATCTGTTCATGGCCTTCAACTACAATCTTTAACTCAAACCCTTCATCATCATAAAACCAATCAGTGCCATCTGGAATTTTATCCACATTGAACACTCCTACACGAGCTCTCAGCACCCCATGTAGATGAGAATAAGGCATATCAAGCTCCTTCATTTTGCCGATAAGATGACCAACATCCCAAATTGCAATGAAATCATCAAAGGCTCTGGATGGAATACCATGGAATCTGACCCAAACATCCTCCAAACGCCAACCAACCACATCCCGGTTGACCCACTCCGCAAACTGGAGAGAGCAAGGACTATTAGGTACCTTAAATGTACCAAAAACAATCAACCGTTGTAATTCAGCTTTATTAGGGAAAACAACCTTAAAATACCCATCACCTAAATCAGTTGCCTCCCACTGAAACTCCTCTGGAACTAAACGACATAACTGAGCAATCACTTGATCCACAGTCATCGTGCCATCAGTAACTCGAACCAAACCTGTTTTAGCATTCACAAACCGAGGCCGAATATTGGATGATCTCTTAGATTCGAAGAGCATGAGATGGTGACTACATACACCATATGTCGTGATCATCGGCTTCGGCATAGAGAGCAGAGTACATGCATTTGAAGGCTGCCCAGATTGCCTACAACAATCACACAGGATCTCCTTGCAATCCGCCATGTGGTGCCCAAATAAGCCACAAGTGTAGCAAGTTGCCTTCTCTTTCTTCTTGGAAAGCTTGGGAGGACCATCAGCACCCTCCCCAGCCAGACTTGAATGTGAAGCAGCAGCTGAAGTAGGCAGGACCTCCCCAGCCGGCAAGGTAGACGATGAGGGCCCAACCGGCACCCCCAACGCTGAGATAGCTACCACCGGCTGCACCACCGCCCCAGCCAAAGGAATCGCCGGCGTGGCCGCAGCAGCCACCCCTGCGGCCCTGCGTCTGCAATGGTAGGAGGGATCTGAGTGTTCACAGCAGCAACGCCGTTCCCATTGGGCGGCGGAGGGTCACGGCGAGGAGGTGGATCGCGGCTGCGCCCCCCGCGACCATTACCCTGAAATCTCTGACGTGGCTATCTGAAGTTCTGACGAGATCGAGGCGGATCCCTGTAACCTTCGTCAAAATTTCTGAAATTAGCATTTTCCTCAAATCCAACATTGAATCTGGATCCATCATAATAGCCTCCGCGACCATCGTCTTAATCAGCACGACCATCGCGAAAATAACCGGCATTACGCCGACCACCATCAGCACTAGATTCCGCACCAAAAAACTCCCCCTGAACATCACGACCACCACCATAGTAGGCATTGTTTTCACCATGGTAATTGCGAGAGTTGTTGTTGTATCTTCCATAGTTACCAGAGGGATAACGGCCACCATTACGGTCAGCCGACCGCTCATAGGCACGACCACCGCCACCATAGTTAGCAGCATGGAAGCCGCCACCACCAGTGCCACGAGCAGACGAGGCGTCGGCCGACAACGGAGGCACCGGCGGGGGCATCCCCCCTTGACCGCGACCCATAGCATGCTGATCAACACCTCTGCTTGCCATCACAACGTCACTGTATCTGTGAGGATTGCCTGAGTACCAGACTGTAATCGCCTTCCCCCTGCAACAAAGTCGAGGACCTAGCCGCTCTCGACGAAGGAAAATACTACGTGATTTTCGGGAATCGCTGGGAGTTACCAAATCAACACAAGAGATCAACGTGCCGTGTAAGATTTCCATCAAACCATCTTGGGCCACCACTACTAGGGAAAACCCTAGTAGTAGCGCGGGGATAGGGCCTAGCAGTAGCGCGGGCTCCGGCGCTACTGCTATGGCGCTATAGCTAACATTTAGCAGTAGCGCCCATCTGGCCGCGCTACTGCAAAGTCTGTTATCAGTATGGCGTCTCCATAGCTCACGCTACTGCTAGTTACTAGCAGCGCGCTTGGACCCCGCGCTACTACTACTATTACGTATTCCATTTCTATTCTATTTTATATCGTATTTAAACACCGTTACACAAGTTTTCATACAGTAGCAATTTAGAGATTGTTATATCATTATGATCATGATGGGTTATTATATCATTGGGTGAAAGAACCGCGGATTAGATTCAAGTGGATGGATTCCAACTTGGTCACTTTGGATCCATCCACTTGAATCTAATCCGCGGTTCTTTCACCCAATGATATAATAACTCATCATCATTATAATAATTCATCATCATTGTAATATATAACTCATCATCATCATCATCATCATCATAGTCATAACAACTCATCATCAAAACAACTCCTCATGATCATCATCTATGAGTCATATAACAACTCATCATTCTAGCTAACACATTGTAGCACATATAACTCATCATCATCATAATAACTAATCATCATCATCATAGTCATATCAACACTAGCTAATTGTTCTTACTACCTAGGACCTAGTCCTCTCTCCTAGGTAAAATAGCATAAAACAGGTAAACCGGTCCATCTCCAAAATGGAGAATGGAGATCCACCTGTCGCCAACTTCTGGCTTGCGCACACGCATGTTGTCTCCAATCGGTTGCGTGCGCGCCTTCATTACTTTGCTCCAATCTTTGATATTGAGCCTTCCATCTTTCAAAGAAATAGAGTATGCACTTTGGTAAGCCGTCGGTGGAAACGGTCGTAAGCTAACCATGTACATACTCCCTTGGGTAAGCATCATGTGAGGCACAACCTCGCTAGGGAGCTTCTGGTGAACAATATAGTAACATATATAGTTAGCAATGTAGTTTACTTAAGAAGAATGTATGCAACGAAGTTACCATCATTAACAAAATCATACCAAGTTTTTCGCAATGAGATTACCATCAAGCAACTGATGGACTAGTGGCACATATCCATTATAATTTGGGCTGAGAAACTGATTGGTCTTAAAATTCTCAACATCATTTATAAATGAGACAAGATATCCTTTCTCCTCACAATTAAGCTCGGAGCCATAACTGTAGTACGTCATGTCCACAGCTTTCCGAGTATTTTTTGAAGATAAGAAATAAGCTGATAATTATAAATAAACAAGTTTAGTAGCGATGAACACCAAATATTTTTAAATAAAAAATATAAATTACTTAACAAATTAGTTTGACAAACTCACATTTAGGCAAAACAGGAGGCATATCCACATCGACGCAAATGTCGATATTATCTTCAATATCTTCATCTTCGGGACGAATATCAAAAGTTATTTGCATATTCTCCTCAAATCCATAGGCCTTGCAGAAAGCTTCCCAATTAGAGCAGCTGAAATGTGAGTGATTAAGCGCATTGTAGAGCTTAACCCAAAAAGCATAACCGTGTTTAGTCCTGAGGTGAGCCCTCCTCGTCTCCATATTCTCAAGGTCTTGAAAACCGAGCTTCTGCAAGACAAACGGTCTTGCATGGCACGGGATGTACTAGTCGGATTGAAAAAAAACGAAAATTACACGTTGAAGCAAAGAATCACAAGTCATGATTAATTACGATGAAATACTTGTCGTTGCGTACCGTACAAACATCGAAGGTCTCTTCCAACTTCACAGTGAAGAACCTATCATTTTGCAGGTGAGGCTCCCTGTCGCACAAACCCCGGTCATCGCAACATTAGTCGCACTCCGGGATCTTATCATCGTCGGACATTTCCTGTGTTCAAAATTCAAAGATTATAAATCGACGGCAACTAACAGGAACTCAACACACAGATCATTATTATTCATCACGGGCTGACTGTCGGTCTGTCGAGTCTTTCCTTGAAAACTCTCATCTCACGTGGTGTTAAAATTCTAGCACAAGTCATGCTAAAATTTAATTCTCTTTCCGGCAAATCCAGGGCACTTGATATTTCCTATATATTCTAGCACAAGTCATGCTAAAATTTACGGCAAAATCCGGCATGACCTTCGCTAAAATAGGACATATCGAGCGCCTGAAATTTGCCGGAACGGAAATGAATCAACACTCCGGCAAAACATAGGCCACTCGGATTTTCCTTGCGATACAAAGAGTCAAATGTGGCCATCTTTGGCACCATATACACAGCAGCTCAAGATCGACATGTCCATACACATACACATGTTCTTTTTTAAACATGAACAGAGTCAAGTTCTTTTTTATACAGAAAAGTTTAAACTTGAAATGCTATCCGAATCAATTATCATTTCAAAAAAAAAACTAGCTTCGCATTGTCACAGCTACTCATCTACTACTACTACATCTATAAAAACATCTATGAAAACTAGCATATAACAGGACCTCTATGCATGTTCATCATTGACATTCACAACACATCATCATCGACATCAACGACATGGGGATTTGGTTGGTCTCACCTCGAGGTCGGAGGGGGTCGATGATAGGGACGACGGCGGGGACGATGCAGGGGCAAATACTTGATTTCTGTGAAAACAAAATATAAAAAAAAGATTATTATGCTGATTTTAGGACTTAGTGAAACCCTATAAGCTATCAACTAAACCCTAGAAGCATACTAAATCAAAGTGTTACATATCAACTAAATATATTAACTATGTCTAAATTTTTACTAATTCACTCTAAAGCCTAAAAAATATTAACTATATCAAAGTGTTACATATCAACTAATGAAAATGACTAAATCTATCAACTATGTCTAAATTTTTACTAATTCACTCTAAACCCTAAAAACTATTAACTAAATCAAAGTGTTACATATCAACTAATCAAAATGTAGGAGGGGCTGTGCATGGAGGAGGGGCTGTGTGGATGGAGGAGGGGGAGGGAGGAGGGGCGGCTAGAGGAGGGAGGAGCAGGGGGAGGGAGGAGGAGGGAGGAGGGAGGAGGAGGGGGGATGGAGGAGGGAAAAGGCAGGAGGAGGGAGGAGGAGGCTTACCGAGGCCGGGGGATGACGGCGACGGTAGGAGGAGGATGGCCGCGACGGTGAGAGAGTGAGACAAGGAGAGTGAGGAACGGGCGGGACGGGGAGGATAAGGCTGGATTAGCAGCAGCGCGGGTCACGGCCCAGCGCTACTGCTAAATCAGTTAGCTGTAGCGCGTGTTCAAGACCAGCGCTGCTGCTAAGTGGGGAAGGGCAGCTGGGCCCGGGCTGGCCACAGTAGCAGCGCGGGCCATCGCTCAGCGCTACTGCTAATGGGTTTAGCAGTAGCGTTGGGCCGAGATCGGCGCTACTGCTATGGCCAGCCCGTGGGGGGACAGCGGGGCCCCAATAGTAGTAGCGCCGGTTTGGCATGCCCGCGCTACTACTAATCTCCACCTGCAGCGCGTGTGCTAAGCCCGCGCTACTGATAAATAACAGTAGCGCCGCCCATTATCCCCGCGCTACTGTTAATCCTCTACCTATAAGGTATTTCCTAGTAGTGCACACTCATCGATCCATGTTGGGCCACAGTTGGTACAGAAGACGGGCCAGCCCGACAGACCGGCGGTTTTGAAATCGCCGGCCGACGGCCGCCTGCCTCGATCGCATCCGACTCCGGCAACGGCGCCAATCTAGGAACGAAGGGAGCCACCTCCCTTGGACCCCGGACAACAGAACCCTGAACACGCGCAACTGCATGCCGATCCTCGCCTTTGTTCTTGCGGTGAATTACCTTTGTCCATGAACCGTCGAGCATGTCGGCCAGGGCAATCTCCTGCCGTCTTACCGCCGGCAAAGGATCACACTAAGGCTTCAAAGACCGCCTTGCCGCCACCCAACGAACCAGATCGGCCGCCATGGCTACACCAGATCCGCAAACACCGTCCCAACGCTGCTCCTCCCTTGCTGGATTGGACGCCGGGATCTTCAGAACCACCCCCACTGCCTCTGCCGAGTATCCTGCGTAGCGAAGGTCATCGGCCTAGAAGGAAGGGGAGGACATAGCGGCCGGACTGCCCTCCACGTCGCCGGGATCGTCATCGTCTTCCGAGTCGCCAGCGAGCGCCCAAAATCGTCCCCCAACGGTCATCGCTTGAACATACCCTAACCCGTTTCCATCATAAAATTATTACATCAAAGATCCAGACTTTAATTTTGTACAAACTGCATAGCACATGGATATCTCAAATAAAAAGCGGAAATAAATAAGATAACTGGAGTCCCATCAAGGCCACTGGCAGATTGAGTGTAGACTCACGACCTAACGCCGCTCTTACTCTTCGTTAGAAAAGTCTGAAACATAAAAAGTTCCAGGTAAGTACATGGAATGTACTTGCAAGTCACATCCCAAAATTATAACAAACCTATCTTATATGCAAAGGCATGACCGGTGTAAAGTTCTTAGTTTTAATTTGCACAAAGCCAACTATAACTTACTTCTCTTTACTAGTCAATTTTTAGTAATGATCTACAAATAGCATATGGTTGACTTGGGCAACTCCAATCAACCTAGTCTCTTAGTTGATTAATTCCCACTCAAATTATTAAAGGTGATAAGATCATCCAATAGCTACACTACAAGTTGCTCAAATTGTCCATAACCGGGGACATGGCTAATCGACACTAGTACAGAAAAGCGTACAAGCGGCATGCTGTTTTTGCTACTAATGGCGTGCCATCGGCACGTCACTAGTATCTCACCGCTGGTAACAGGTAATTACTGGCGTGCCGTTGGAAATCCACTAGTAACCCATATACTAGTGGCGTGCCATTTATCCCGCACGCCACTAGTAATATGTTGGTGGCGTGCCCTTCTACAAGAATGCCACTAATATAAGAAATACTAGTGGCGTGTCTACATGGGCGTATGCCACTAGTAACCTCCATACTAGTGGCGTGCCCGTGCTGTCACACGCTTGTAGTAACTATTTCCAGTATTTAAAAATTATATATACTACAATTATTAAATCCATTCAGCACATCTATTCTATACGAAAAGCAAAATACAGGCCAAAAATAAAGAAATATGCTAGAAAATCTGGCCATCAGTTTAACGCTATGTAAAACTAACCATTAGATTTTCATAATATCTCTTTGAAATTGAAGTTGAGATAAATAACCCACCTATGCCATTATAGGGAAGAAAATGTTTCATGCACTAGCAGTAGGTTCACGTGATCCACGTCTTATGTTTCAGAAAAAAATGTGATCCACGTCTTCCTCTATTGAGATCGTGCTTTCCCATCTAAAAAAGAGATTGTGCTTTCCTTTACTTTCGCCGCCACAGCTTGAACCTGGAGGTGATGTCGTTCTGCTTCTTTCTCATCTGCTGAAATTCTTGAGGAGGTTGCGTCCCTGAGGTACGTTTGTGTTTCTAATCTCGAGATACACGGAATTAGAATTCCTCTTCCGTCATCCAGTCTTGAGATCCGATCGACAGAAAACCAAACAAGTATCCTTGCACCGTTTCACGCATGGCACAATAGGAGGAAACAAAGAGTCGCTGCGCAAACCCATGGAGAAAACACCCACTTATAGCCTCCCAGCCTAGGAGATCGGGAAGGTCTAAGTTTGAGCTATTTATAGGCTAGGTGCGTGCTGAAGATTCACTTGATAGATGTAAAGAGGAAAAAAACTACTAGGTTTACCTTTTCAGATTAGCGTACAAGCTGCATCTTCCAAATATTATTTGCGAGTAATTCTCTTGGGCGTGGGAGATGTAGGGCAGTGGTGAGATGAGTTTGTGCGAGATCCTTATGAAGCTATGTTTTTGAGATTACCTTGATAATTTATTATTAGGTTGATTATCTATGGTGTGCATAATGCTTCTTGTCCAATTTAAGGGCCCAGACAACATGATCCAGGGACCTACATAGGTAAGAACTGATTGTCAAGCTAATCCGTGACCCACAGGTGACAGGTGTTGGTATCAACGAGGAGCAAAGACAATTCAAGGAGAACGAGGAGCCACAAAGCTTAAAGCGTGTGTCCGATCTAACGATCTTAATTGTTAAGCCGACCATTGATGATGGTAATGGAAGGCAGGACAATAGAGTCAAACAAGCTCTGCTCTAAGGAGTTTGGCTATTCAAGGGTGACTCGTCTACCGAACATTAAATATAAAGGGTAATATCAAACTACAAGGTGACGCGGCGTTACCGCTGAACAAGGCACATTCACTATTCAACATGACCTGAAACTCTCCGCGCCTAACCTTTCTATTGCAGAAAAAACAATTTATTTTTAGTTATTTACTTTTCTGTTATTTAATTGCAAGTACTTTATTTTAAATTGGATAGTTTTAACCTCTATCTGATCATCAACCATCACCACCACAATTCTTGCATATACAAAACTAGTTAGTTTACTCGAGACTTGTGAAACCTTGAGTGTGACCGAAACACTCACAATAAAACTTGCATATGCTCTTCGTGAGGACGATACAAAAATCGGAAGTGTACTTCCACAAAATTATGCTTCAACCAACCCTATGCACTTGCATGACATCAAATTTGCATAAAATTAGCTTACAAACACGATCATCACAAAAAGAATGGAGTTTACAAGATATATAAATCAACAAATAAAATGAGTCGTGTAACTCCCAAAGTCCCAAATCCCCCACAGCCATGAAGCCAATCTAATATCTAACAATCCCCCTTTGGCATTAAGACCCCCAAAAGATTGGACTAATGTCCAACTAGACTAAACGGCCGAGGCATCAATGGCGGCTGAAGATGAAGCTCTCAAATTCTCGTTGTCAATGGTGGCAGAGGGAGTCCTGAGGAAGCCCATTGCTTCCATGGTTGGTGCTGCTACTGAGGAGGTGTCATCTCTCTCAGGAAGAATAGGAGTCCCATCACAGGAGAGAGTGGAGTCGACTGCTGAAAGGGTGGTGGAGAGCGATGCTCGATTGGTGAGGTAGTCCTCGTGGTGCATGTAGAGACCACAAACTGGTCACTATCTCCATCACTCAAAGAAAAATCTCCGGAGTCAACATCTATGCCAAGATCATCTTCTTCCTTGCCATCCTTGAAAGCCTTGTTGTCGCTAGCAAGGGAAGATACCCTCTTATCAAGAGAAGCAAACTTATCATCCCCCTTCTTCTCAAAAGCTTCTTGGCAACTAAGCAAGGTACCCAACGTCTTCTCAATGCGGCCAAGAGAAGCAACGCTATAGGAGGGCTGCCCAGAAGTAGTCTTCAGAACAAGAGCGGTAGCAGCTTCCTAAGGTGCTGAAGGTGCAGGGGCTGAAGAAGGTCATGGAGTAGCTATGGAGCTAGATGGTACATCCTTCTTCTTAGCCATTTTCACTTTGGGGCGATATTCTTCAGGAGCAGCGAGTGGTACTTCATAGATCTCAAGTGTAGGAGTTAGCAAGAAATGCATCACCTCTAGCTCAAAGGTGCCTCCACCAACCGTGGAGAGTTGATGTGTCTCTGAATGAACTTAACATAGAGGCAAGAGTGCTTGAGCTTGGCATGTGTCCTCTTGATCATCCCAAATATGAAATTCATCACATTAAAAGATTCACAACAATCAAGGTAGATGAGAAGACCAATAGCATAGGAACTTATGTGGATTTAGTCTCCGACCTTGGGCAATAAAGTGTTCCTCAAGATGTTGTGAGCAGTGTAGCTAGAGGCCTGGGAGGAGATGATCCGTGTGTCCTAAATCAACCCCTTGACCTTCCTTGAGGTCTTGCTTGTACATTATTTTAAGCTCTTTGGCTTCCATATTCCTCTCCTTGTACACGTAGATCTTATCCAAGAAGTGTCACGGAGATCATGTAACCTAGCAAACTTTGTCATGTTGGATGTGTATCTTACACCATCCATCATCCATGTGTAAGACCAAAGATTCTTTGCATCCTCGGGATCAAACCATAGAGTGGAATAAAAAAAGAAGAATGAGCTCGTCACCCCAATCTTGCTTGAACTCACTCACAAGCTTATCAATGCCGCATGCGGTGAAGCTTTGGTGCACGGCATCGAAATGATCCTTGTTTGCGTCAATATTTTCTCAATCGATGAATTTCATAGGAATAACCATTGGCTTATTATTGAGAAGCATGGTCTCACAGAAGTCTTGTTCTTCCGAGCTTGGATCAGAACCTTGGGACTGATGTCTATCTTCTTGAGGCATATCGGTTGGTCTTCCTCCAATTAACAATACCTTTGTGCCTTCTCAATTTCATCTCTTCGTCAACGGGGTGCATGCAGTTCTTCTCGGGAACCATAGGATATACTCTCTTGGTTTGTCGTCCCAAGGCCTTCAACTTGCTACCACCCTTCTTGGGTGTAGATGCAACTCTAGAGGGTCTTGCCCTCAACTCCCTTGCATTTTGAGCTGCTAGCTTGAGCTCTCATGGTACTACCCATGAGCTTTGAAGCTCAATCTCCCTATGGAATATCATCATTAGATCTATCAGAGTTGGATGATGGAGGGGTAGCAACCTTCTTTCCTTTAGTTGGCTTAGAGACCTTGGAAGTTTTGCCCTTGGCAACTTTCTTTACCACTTTGGTCATAGGGTTGATGGTTTTCGTCTTCGGTGCAGCCATCTTTGGAGAAGGAGGGGTTGGATCTTGGGCTTGGGAGCCCAAAGGAGTGGAAACCTCGTAGTGCACTGGAAAGTACCTGAATAAATGCACGCTGATGGCGTAAGACCTGGCGGCTATCTGTTGCATGCACAATCAGGAAAATCCATTGGAACAGCAAACAGAGAGCACATACCTTTTCCCAAAAGGAAAACCTAAGATTATGCTAGCATCGATCTATCGAACCGTGGTGAAAGGCAGTCAAAGCGTCAGAGCTTTATGCTAGCATGCAGCCTCCATCTTACATACGTTAAGCACCATCTTAATTTAAATTTCTCCATTAGAGTACAAAACTATGCAGCATTGAATTGTAGGAAAAGGCACACTATTTTCCCTCCTCCAACCGTAAGTACAGGAGGAGCCGGCAGAGTCCAAGTCTCCAAGATCTAGGATTATTAGCTAGCACCAGAAGCAAGCTGAATTAAGAAGCCTTCCAAGATCGATCATGGAAGTAAGCAAAGGGCACTGACGTATGCGCACTTGTAACTACGTACAGCTGGTATATACGTACGTGTTGTTTCTGCTGCCTGGTGCCTGACACGCTTAGCCAGGACTAGAGGAGATAAGCACCCGATTCAATTAGATTAGGGGTTAATTATATCAAAATAAAGTAATCCACAACAACATATGCTCATATATTCTAGAAATTGACCGGAAGGTCTATATTTGGAATAGTTCCACATATGAGGCCTTACAATTTGGTATAACATCTACGGATCTGTATGTAATTTCTTGTACTCCCATGATAGATAATGAATAGATCGAAAGTTTTTCCGGCGACAAAACTTATATATCAAAATAAAGTCAGGAGGAATTTTATCCCAAAGCTTATAGTTTGGGGGTTAAACAAACTTATCTCCAGCCGCGCGCACGACGAAGCAGGAGGGGCGTCAGCACGATGGTGCATATCTGCGCACGGAGGTGACGCCTCCACGAGCATGTGGGCCAGGTGGGCTCCACCACCAGCCTTGGTCTGCAACAAAAAACTCTTGTACGTGCATTGCATGCAGATCGGGTGGAGTACCTGCTCCAGATGCATGCATCATCACGTGGGAACCCACACTACAGATGATCAGCCAACCCGGATTCCTGCATCAACTCTGAATGGATCTTCTGCACCAAGCTTGTTACATAGATTTCCTGCACCAGCCACACGAGCGGACCGGATCTTCATCATGCCGCGGAGGACCCATTAGCGCAAGGTGGGGCGGCCGCCCTAACTGGATTTTTTGCAAAAAAAAAAGTTTATATAGATATGCATCGCCGGCTGCTGACTGTTTTCGTGAACTTGTCATTGCGTCGCGGCGAAAAAGGAGAAAGAAAGTACCCGCAAAAAGAAAAAGAAAAAGGAGAAAGAAAGGACCGGCATGACTGCCTGGTGTTGTGGTGTAGATGGGACGTGTTATTTGGGCCTTGAGCCTGTGATTCCTGGACCACTGCTGCCTCGCTAGACTGGACCAAGTCCTCCCTGTAAGTTACCAGTAGTATATCCCTCACGATCTATTGCTCACTTAAGAGTTACAGTGGATACAAGCTTCGATTCGATGTAGAGGGAATGGAGAACAGGAAGAACAAGAGGAAAAGATACAAAGGTAGAAGAAAGGGGTAGCCGCCGCCGCTGCCGGTTCGTTGATCCACTGGATGACTTGTTCACAGCCCCCTCTCGTATACTTGTAGTCCGCGGCTCCCGATCGTGACATAGGCCAGGCCTGCGTGGAGGCCCAAGGGACCGGCCCACATAGTGTACAGGTACGACATGCAAGGTCCCTGACGGAAAACCCTATGCGCCGCTCATTGCGTCAAACTGTCGACAGAACGAACAGGCAATACCCCGCATCGCTAGCAATGGGCCGGCCCATTATACCAAAGCTAGCCAGCCGGTTTTGGGAACCCTCTAGAAGGTTCCCTGAACCGTTTTTTCCTTTTTGACCAGTTTTCCTGTTTCTTCTTGGGGTTTTTTCGTTTTTTATTTTTTATTTTTCTTTTTTCCGTTTTTCTGTTTTTTTTTCTTCTTTCTTTTCCATTTGTTTTTTCATTTTTTCATTTCTTTCGAAAATTGTTCGGAAATTTCAAAATTTCTTCGTGTTTCTAAAAACGTTCCAAATTTCAAAAAATGTTCGTGTTAAAAAAAATTGTTCAAAAATTTAGAAAATGTTCGCATTTTTCAAAAATTGTTCGGGCATTTCAAAAAATATTCTTGTTTTTACAAAAATTGTTTGGAATGTTTTTGTTCAAATATTTCACAATTTTTAGAAAATGTTCCTGTTTTCAAAAATTGTTCATGTTTTCATTTTTTCAGGAGTTTGAAAAAATGTTCCAGTTTTAAAAATTGTTCACAAGTTAAAAAAAAATCATTTTTGCAAATTTTGTGCAGGAATTTCAAAATATGTTAACGTTTCCAAATTTTGTTTTGAAATTTGGAAAAATCTTCTGGTTTCAAAAAATTGTTCAAGATTTTCAAAAAATGTTCTTGTTTTTCAAAAATGTTATAGCTTTTTGAAATTTGTTCACAAATTTGGAAAGTGTTTGCGTTTCACAGAACATTCCGTTTTTTGAAAAAATATTGCTTCCGAAATTCCTAAACTAATTCGGATCTGCGTAGCTTGTTTGGTTCTTTAAGATTGATGCTAGCTATTTGATCATCTACAATTGCTACCTCAGTTGGCAGGAGCACGTCGTGTATAGCGGTGCATCGTGTGTTCGAATCCCTGCCATCGCATTTAAAATTTTTTTTAGCTACAGTGTGCTTCGATTTCGGTTGCTGTCTTCATGGGCCGGCCCAGTCGAAGACCCCCCGTGCGAAACGGCAACAACTTGACGCAGAGCGCGTCACATAGGAGGTCCCGTCCCTGACATTCCCCCCTTCTTAAAATTCGGCTTGCCCCCAAGCCGACACCCTCAAGAACCGCCCGGATCCCATTGGTAGAAGCGGTAGTTGTGGCCGACGGAGACCCCACCGAAGTAGTCGAGGACGTAGCCATTGCCAGCACAGTCGTGGTCGAAGCCGAGGCAGTACGTATAGTCGATGGAGCCTTGGGCGAAGACCACAGCGACGGTGATGACACCCCTCCCTCCTTGAAAATGCCCTTCAGTCGATTGTAGTCCAGGGGCCGATGAAGTGAAATGTCGCTGGCATGGATGAGGTAGTGCTTGTGGTCGACGGGGCCTTGCTCGAAGACGACGGCGATAGCTACGCCGCCCCTCTTTCCTTGGAAATGTTCCACACCAATGTCATTTCCATCATTTTCCATACCAATGGCAGTCCTCTTTAGTGGTAGCAGTTTTGAGCTCATGCATGTCATGCTTCCTTCTGAAAATGGGGCTTGCACACTAACTGAAGCTGGGTATGGCACAACCAAGAGCAGTCCTCCTGGATCCCATATCATTCCCAACTTGGGGGTTCCCATGCCACACTCCCTCACGTCAAGAACAGTGGTGAACAGATAGCCAGATGGAAGCCCACAAAAGAAACACCAACTATTATAATCTGCAGGCTGCCACTAGGAGAGGTCCAGCTGAATACTGATAGATAACATCCGTTTATAACCCCCAACTTTGCACACATCAAGCGCTGGAAACAGTTCAAGACAATAGATTCTTCTCATGGCACAAACTGAGGAATAACCAAGAGCTGAATTGGCCCTTTGAAAACCCACCAATAATCGTTGATGAAACACAGGAATATTTGAAGTGTCTGGAGTCCAGTGAAACTTTGGTTTCTGCCCAAAAAGGAGAGTAACACTAGCAATGAAACTGGAGTCTGAATAATGGAGCTCTTTTGCCATTTGTACAGCCTGAACCGCAAACAGTTTAAGAATCTCCAAAGACCAGCCATGACTGACCTCAAATGATATTTGTTCAGAAAGGAAACAAGGCAGCATGCAAATATGTTGTGAATTTTTCTCCTGCGATGGATGTTTGTCCCACTGCCATTGCACTGTGATACTAGCTGGAGCAAAAGACAGTAATGACTAAAAGTGCACGAACTGAAGACAAACACTACTCAAAAGTTCTGTGCTCGGCGCACCCAATTGATGCATGCTCTCAAACATATGTGCAGCCATAGTTGCAAGAGAATGATATTGTTCAGGAGCAAGAGTAATAGAGCATGCACAAAGTTCTGAAAGCTTACTGTCATGAAGGGGCTTGTCATGCTTACTAAAACCTGAATCATTTTTGCACAATTTCAAACAACACAAGCACGAGAGCTGACCTGGAAGTATCAGTATGCAATTTTCAACAACATTGGAACACCGTTCCCATGCATTGCTAGTGTGAAATCTAATTGAAGCGCGACCATTGCCTTTAAATTCTTCTTGGTTAAAAAATTTCCAGTGCATTGAC
Organism: Elymus sibiricus; assembly: GCA_039707655.1. NCBI lineage: Eukaryota > Viridiplantae > Streptophyta > Magnoliopsida > Poales > Poaceae > Elymus > Elymus sibiricus. The sequence goes on along the minus strand of CM077674.1, from coordinate 11,569,027 downwards.
ATAGGCATAATATGAATTATTCCCTGCAATTTATTAGAAATAGGAATGCCACCAATACCAGCATACTACAAATCCAATACGTGATGCTCATAAAATTTCCTCTGCTCCTGGTTTTGATACGCAAGTTCTCTAATGCTCCACAATTTTCCACTACAAAAACACCCAGCCAACTGCCTGACTTGCTCATGTACGACTAGAAACCACTGCTCAACATTTTCTAGTGAACCAATGCCATCGACGGATATAGTAACAGCCAGACCAAAATTTGTAACACTAGCATAGTAGTCAGCTGGGATCTCACCAATAGGTAGTGTTGACCGCACCTGTACTGCTCGGTAATTGCAGGAACAAGGTGGCCTTGGAAGCTTCAGATGAGCATTCTTTTGATTGATCCTGAACATCTCACAACAAGAAACTTGAGGAGAAACCACATCTCTGAATAGCATCAGAACTAGTCCAGAACTGAACAATAAAACTTCATGTGGCTGACGACGCATACCTGAACATGACTCCTCCTGATAGCTTGCATCTGAATGATACTTGAACGATGGCCCCGACCTTGGCATGAAAATGTGTCTCATATGCCTGATCCTTGCTCGCAAAGGTGGCGACCCTGGTTGTTTCCTGCTGTGTATGTGAAGCATTTTGGTACCACTCCATGCAACTACATATAGGTTCAGAAGTTCTATCAGAGTATCAGTTGCCCCATAATTCCTTAACAATATGCACTGTCCACCAGGACTGTACCACTGCTCCCGTTTGTTGTAGACAGAATCTCCAATATGAAAGAGTTTCTTAGGAATGGAACTGCTATTCAACCCAATGCCACGCAATTGGACACTCCTATATGGATGCTCCAAGGACCTCCCCATTGAAAATGATGACCAAGGGATCGGTCGTACCTCGGTTCCCTCTGCATGATCCCTCCAAAACGATGGCCATGGTTTTGGTCGTACTGCCAGCCATGAGGGTGTCGCAACTGGGTGGAGTGCATGCCTCAGTTGGTTGGTGTCGCGACGGGAGTATTCCGTCGAACACCTGGTCAGCGTTGGTGCAGCAGGGTCGCTCGAGACGATGAGGATGGCGCCGTCGTCCAGCTCACTCGTCGCTGGGATGGTATTGACCGAGAGGGCATCGAACTCCTGCACGCCGGTCTTGTGGTCGATGTCGGTGGTGATCACCATCGGAGGAACGACCTCCTTAGTGATAGAGCATGTGTCGCTGCCGATGGAGGACATTGCCGGCGCGGGTGTGAGATGCTCAACCTCCTTGTTGTCGAGGTCGACCGCGGGCTCGGGGTAGACGGTGGTCACCTTGTTGACGTTGTTGGTGGCGACAACTTGGTTCAAGCCATCCGTCGAACAGGTGATGTGCGCCATCGTGATGCAGTCAGGGGGCACGTCATGGATGACCTCAAGGACCTCCTGGGCCTTGGTGTTGGAGCAGGAGACGTCAGGGATGAGCGTGGACGAGGAGTGCGTTGTGGTTGCAGCCGCCGGATCGACAAGTGAGGTAACCACGGAAGGGTCACTCACGGGTGCAATACCAAAACTGAGCTCATCTCCTCCGCCTTAGCGCATAATCTCTCGAGATACCACAACAACTGCTCCTTGGCAGACATGGCATCCCACTCCGGTGGTAAGATCGTGGGCATGGCGTCGTCGCGGGAGGAAGCAGGGTAATCGGGTGTGGCGGAAACAAAAATGGGGGGAAAATTTGAGGGGGATGGGTGGTGGCCTGATACACGCAGCGGAAGCATGTGGGCCCATAACCCACAAGTCCCAGGATCGAAACATGGCTCTATATACCAGATGTAAGGTACCAGTAGTATATCCCTCACGATCTGTTGCTCACTTAGAGTTACTGTGGATACAAGCTTCGATTCGATGTAGAGGGAATGGAGAACAGAAAAACAAGAGGAAAAGATACAGAGGTAGAAGAAAGGGGTAGCCACCGCCGCCGGTTCGTTGATCCACTGGATGACTTGTTCACAGCCCCCTCTCGTATACTTGGTAGTCCGCGGCTCCCGATCGTGACATAGGCCAGGCCTGCGTGGAGGCCCAAGGGACCGGCCCACATAGTGTACAGGTAGGACATGCAAGGCCCCTGACACTCCCGCTGGGCGCTGGCCATCGAGTAGCAATCCCAGTCAAGCCTCAACCGACCACAACGATAGCGCCAGCGGACGCACGAACGAGGGGCAAGCCAAGCACGAAACGTAGCGCCAGGCAGCGGCGCCGGCTGCCAGACGAACGGCGGGTCGGCGGCTGAAGCGCGACGGCACAATGCAGAATCCAGGCTGCACGCGCGCATGATGGCGCTGTGGCGTGTCGGCGTTGCGGGACTGCCGATGGCGGATGGTCATGAAGGGGAAAGCGCCAAAGCAGGAAGATGGGAAAGAAAGGGAAAGCTATAATTTTCTCAATTTTTGCATTTTTGTACAACTATACATTGTGATTTGTGAATTTGTGATGCACATTTTTCAGAGTTCAGCCAATGTTGTAAAATAGCTTGACAATCTACAATCTAGTGATCTTAGTGGTATTTTCATGTTAACAGTGTATTGTGAGTTACTTGGTAATGGCAGTAGCTGGTGAAAGTGGAAATGTTATGGCACAACAAGGGCCATTGCCTGGGTCTTCTAGACACCATTAAAGCTTCATTATCAGTATGTTTCTAGGCTGTTCTTCTTTTTAAATATGTTTATATTTTCCATTATATTTGGTGAATCTATTGAGTATCATATGAAAGTATTAGTGCGTATGGACTACTTTGGTTTTGCACCATACTTTCTTTTATTGTTTAGAGTCTGCCTCACCGTAATTTTTGTTCGTCCTCTGCCACTCATCATGTGCACGCGTAGAGTCCACACCGACAGCACCCACGTACGTGCAGCGTGTCTCAGATCACGCGAGGGCGAACTTCCGACGCAGACGACACCAAGCACTGCACCTGCACACATCTACATCAACCTTCATCGAGCCGAGCTATACCGAACCTCTCCATCAAGCTGTACGACTACATCACACCCGACAACAAAATAACATCGTTGAGCATATCTACGATAAGCGACATCAATATGCACCATCCACACGAAAGGCTGGTGTGGAACGAAATGCAATTCTCCATCGACTTCTACGGCATGGCATCGGCACATCGTCGCCACAAGGGACGCCTTCAAGTGACGCATCATTGTGGACATGCCGTTGTTTCGCCATCGCCGACACTACCTCGCCAAGGTCTTCATCAACATCTTCGTCAACGCACTGCAACCGCCTCATCCACAAGATGGGCATCTCCAACAAGAAGCATCATCAATGGCGGCAAGGACCGTGTCATCCACGACGGGACAACTGCATCGAGGCGGTGTCACTATAGTGATGACCCCCTTCACGGCCCACGGTCCAGGCAAACCGATGTGTGCTTGATGGGTTTCTTCCGGTCCTGGCAAAACCAATGGTCTCATCGCTGACAACACCATCTGACATCTGCAAGGTGCATCGTCCATGGCTGCAGCTCCGTCATCTACAGCATAGCGCATCTGTTTAGCGCCTGCGGCTATGTGCGGGCACTTCGACTGCGATGACTACTAACATCGACCACGACTACCTCGACCACGGCTACACCGTCATCTTGATCGGTGACCTCGACATCGACATCAAGGGATACGTCTACACCTACTCATTGGCAACAACTCCAAGCAACATCGTCCACCTTGTCACTAGCGTCCACGACACTCCCGCTATGATTGCGGGAGGGAATAGAGGAGAGGTAGGGAAGGCACCAGAAGGGGATGTTGTCACCTCCCTAGGTGCCGACCCATTAGCCATCAGAGACGTAGTTGATGATGGCAAAGTGAAGAAGAAAACACAAGTGCGAGACTTCAAATTCAGTCGCAATCGTCCGCTTTGCTCTCGCCATGACTAAGGGAGAATGTTACAAGTATTAACGTGTATGTTAAAGATATAATTCGTTTAAATGTACAATGACTTGCCTTGTACGCCAAGCCTCCCTCCTCACGTTGTATCTTATATATACCCCCACGAGGGTCAGATCAATACAAAAAAATATTCTAGGGTTCCTACATTTGTTAGAAATCGGAGGCGCATGTCGATCTACCGAGGATGAAGCAATCACAGCACGCACAGCACCGAGATTTGTTAACGAGGTTCACCTAACACCGGCTAAATCCCGAGGCATCACTACGGGCGCTCCTCCCTGTTGATACCTCTACAATTCCGCACGCCGGCCACCCGGGTGCCGACACATGCCGGCGGCTCTCCCCGTGCGTCTGTGCTATTATGTTGGCATAGGTTACATCATGTGTTTACCCCCACATTATATAGGAGAACCAGGATACTCTGCCGGGATTGCAGAGGTTCCCGGATCCCATCTGGATCGGGCTGGGAGAATAGTACCCGACAGGCAGAAGCTCTAGCCTAGTCCGTGGGGACGGCGTGCCAGCCTCCAGGCCGGGAAACCCTAGGTTCCCGCACGCCCAAGCTAGCGGCTGCGGCGCCGTCGGATCCCAAGTGCTCACCACACCAGGCCTCCCGCTGATCCCTGATAGCACGCCTACCTGTGAAAGCCACCAACGAGGACGTCGGACTTGCGGTCGTCCAAGAGGAAGGCCTCGGCGGTCGTCCTGGGAGCCACCTGCTCCCGCGGCAACGGCACCGTAGCGAGCATTCACTGCCAGCGCCGACCAAGAGGAAGGCCTTGGAGCATTCCATGGGGGGAGGAACGGAAGCCCGACGCCCAGCCATCCAGCGCGAAGGTTGTCCGCCACCCTAACGTCTTCCGGCAGGAACGCACCTCGGGGACCGCCAGGAAATCGCCCAGCGATAGTAGCAGCGGGCGCCCGCGGAAGGGCTCCCCCTCTGGGAGCGTGGCAACTTCGGCCTCCTCGACCTAATCTGCCTAGAGCTAGCCACGAGGTGGCCACGACAGCTGGGACGGCGAGCTGCCGGTGAGAGCTCCTCTCTCATCAGCGGGGGTAGGAGGGGGCCCCGGGTCGCCACCCGAGTCGCCCGGACGCAAGAGCACAGCCCATTGGATATATCCTCATATTTCAATTCCGATAAGTTTTTCGAGAGGAATGACAAGAAAAAAAATTCGATCTAGCTGTTGTCTAGTAACTCGATGGAAACTTCAAAAAAAGCAGAAATGACGTGGAAAAGATGAAGATTTACCAACTTCATGAGTATTTATGCATACATAAGTGCCAGTTAAGTAATTATTGCTGAATGTTAACATGAGCTGGCATTGTCTAACTGTAGTCTGGGAGTTGTACTTGCTATTTCCTAAAAAACCAAAAGCTTTGGATCTCATCTGATGATTTACAGGAGCTAGAGTTGGACACTGGTCTCAGTCTCTTAATTAGACACGTTGTCAGTTAGGAAAGAAACATATGTTATCCTTTGCGGCTCGGCGGCTGCTATATCTCTCTAACTTCTACTGGTACGGCTAAGCTGGCCTTACCTAGGTAACTTGAAGTGTACAACAATTTTGCATTAGGGAAGGAATTTCGAGAGAGAAAGTGTACCGATCGAGATTGGCACTTTGTGTCATACATTTTTTTTTTAGAAAAGGAGGATGACCCCCGGCCTCTGCAGGATAGGCACGTTGTGTCATACATGCTGATGATTATCTTCTCCTTTGTTTAATCCAGTCTCATGGCTGTGATTGATCAGGAATTGTTCGTGCATGCCATTGGAGTCAAACACCATAAGGTATGTGCACCTTTTTGGCTCCGAGCTTCCTTCCTTGCACTATATAAACCCATCCAAGCTCCAGCTCCCTTCAAGCTCTCAAGCAACAACCTCAAGTAGTAGTAAGCTGGCAGTTCTTCTCTTCCCATTGAAGAGAATCTTGAAGCCTAACTATTACACTAGCTAGCTTGGTAGAACTATCTCATTGTTCGCCTCAACAACTCGCCTCAAATCTAAAGCTAATTAAGATCTTGCAATGGCTGGCCTCTCTGTTCAGCACCCGTGGGCCTTTGCCTTCAGCCTCCTAGGTATATTAATGTCTACCTCAATAGATGCTTCCCAAACTAATTCGCTTCTATCTTTTAATCTTACTAGCTAAATGCCCGTGCGTTGCAATGGGGAAAACACCAATTGTGTCAAACATCATTCACGTTCGACAGTATTATTTTAAACAATGTAGTCAGCCCTTTTATCAAAAAAAGATATCACTATTCTCTTTGTCCTCCATCCACTATAATGCGCGTGCGTTGCTATGAATTAACAATTTAGATTATCCAATATGTTATATAATTGTCATGCCCCAAGACAACCATTGATTTTATATAGGTGCTCTACTGAGCCAGAAGTCGAGAACAATTAAGAAAGGATGGTAACAGAGCTGGCTTCACATTGCCAAATTCTTTTTGTAAGAAACACATTGCCAAAGTTCTGTGGAAATTTTACTCCCCTATTTGTAAACAGACGTATTAGTGTCGTACATAACTTATTTACACAAGAAGTGATGACCACACAATTAGCGTTAGGAACTGTGATGGTGAAAGTCTAATAAGAACATGCAGCCCTGCATTCTTTTTGTCAATCATATTTTTGCAGTGCATTTGTCCATAAAGTACTTACATTGTTATGAAATTTGCGGTTTTAGTAGTTGATAAACAAAATCCTGAGGATAATTTTTCTATAGATTGGAAGTCTTGGAAGGTTAGCAATTCTTCAAACACTTGAGTGCATTGCCAAATAGCAAGAAAAAAAATGAGAATTCAGATTGGCAGAAAAAATGGAAGGATTGAACCTGAGGATAGAAAGGTTTTGTTGGCTGGACAGAGCATCGCTCGCTGGGCACTACGTCGCAGGAGCATACATGCCTTCGCTCGATCTCACAACAGGTTCTGTCGAGACCTACCTAGGCGTTTGCCTCGCCGTCGTAGTAGGCGTGTCCATCGAAGAGCAGCATCCAGTCGCTGTGGTGCTTCCACTCCAGGGTATCAGTGTGGAACAAGTAGGTGCCGTCACCGTACGCGGATAAGAAGATGGTGCGGCCGTCCGGGTGCGATGCTGAAAGGCGGTGTGCCGACGGAGCTCCATGCCTAGCGCCACCCCATCCACGTCTGCCACAGTGAGCGCCTCAAAGCGAGCTTCGTCGTCGTCGTAAGATCCGACGGTGAGGCCTCCCGTAGTCGTGTCATAGAGGAAGAAGGGGGACGTCCTCCTCCTTGTTGTAGCCCATCACGGTGATCCTGCTGCCCACGGCGGGGAAACATGGAAAACAGCAGCTGTCGTGGGAGCACTCCAGGTGGAAGACCGGCGAGCCAGGGAGGGGGCTGGTGTGCGAGTCCAGGGATAGGAAGAGAAGAGATTCAGGTGAATACCTGTTTCGAGGTCTATGTACGTACATATATATAGCGCAACACTTGGCTCGTACCGAACCTACTTGGTAATTGATTCACGTCCGAGCCAATCTCTGGTTCTGTTGGTTTTTTTTTTTTTTGGATCAAATCTCCGGTTCTGTTGGTTACGCACGTTAGAAGCGGAATGGGGAACCTTACACTTTTTTTATTAGATACTACTTAAATGCCCGTGCGTTGCTACATGCGATAATGATGAAAATGAACTAAAGCAAGCATTGGTCGCAATTGTATCGAGTTAAAGAAAACAAAGCACATTTTTCATTTACCAAAAGCAGTATTATTTATCTAACTTAATGGATCGTAATATATCAATCTGTAACGCAATGTAAAAGGTTATACAACATGTTTGCACACAACATCGCACCATGTCTTGTCATGAAGTGAATAGTTCAAGTGAAGTAAATAGTTGCCGGGAGATTGTGTGCTCGTAAACAAAATAGTATTTATAGTCTGTCAGTGCTAACACAATTACCACGATGGAGTTGACCTGCACAAAATAAAACAATTTGTTAATGTAAGTATACATAATTTAAAAAGACAGAGTATGATTACTGAAAGTATATGTGCCAAATATCTCACCTATGATATAAGGACCTCTTTATAGACGATGTTCCTCGTGTATGTAGCAGGAGGACGCTTGGAGCTCTTCTTTTTGTTATCATCTGAGTTCCTTTTTTTATCGTCAACAGCCGGGACGGCAAGGATCTTTACGTTCTTTCTAGCACTGGACCTAGATAGAGCAACATACAACTGACCATGAGAGAACACCGGTTCGGGCAAGTAAATACCGGCGTTCGGAATAGTCTGCCCTTGTGCCTTGTTGACTGTCATGGCAAAGCTAAGCCTAATAGGAAACTGCTTCCTCTTGAACTGGAAAGGGAACATCTCATCATCAGAGGGGCAAAGGGGGATCCTTGGCAAGAAGATCCTCTTTCCAGCATGTTGGCCCAACACAATTTCAGCATCAATGACATTCCTCTGGAATCCTCGGACCACCAGCCTTGTTCCATTGCAAAGTCCATTAGCGGGGTCAATATTTCTGAGTAATATAATAGGTCAGTTAATCTTGAGCTTCAACACATGTGGAGGCAGCCCATTAGGTGTCAAAGTGTTAAGGAACTCAGAAGGATAGCAGTTATGAGGGTCGTCTACCGCACAATCAAAGCTATGATACACCATCTCATCTCCCTGAAATTGATTGATCATCTTCATATTAATCTTATACACGCAATCATTTTGGGTCGATAAGATTGCCCTGGAGGTGATGTAGTTTGGGTCTGCCATGTTAACACTGAGACCAGGAAAAACATTATCTATCAGTGTATCAAGGTCAGTGTCCTTCCCAGTACACGGCACACAGATCTTGTCTGGAAGGTGGATGTCACCATCATCATTGGCCTCCTCCTTTCCATCACCAATCCGCAACAAGTATTCTGCAAACCACAGGTCGCTATCTGCCCTCATATTGCGTGCCAGCTTTAGATGACGCATGCAATCCCAAAGATAAGACCTACGCAAGGAAGAATCAAGGGATAATTGGTTTTATGCCCATAGTTGTGTCCCACTCGGCTGGTTTGCCCCTAATTTCCAAAAGCCATCGGTTCTGTCCAAGTCACTTCGGTCCTCTTATGCTTTTGCCCTTTGACCGTTTGACCGTCACTTTGAAAACTACATAAAAAATTCATACTAAATCAGAAAAATGCAAATAAGATACCAAAATGTTCGAAAAAACATCACCTATATGTCAATGTCATTTGCATTCATGACAAAAGTGTTGGAAAGTGCCTATCCGAGTTTTAGCTCTTATGATACCACCATGAACAGTAAAGTCTGAAAAAATTCAAAAAATTCAAACAAAAATTGGTGGCAAAGAATGACAAATGTTTTAAGTGTTTGCCAAGTTTCATCAGGGAATGACATTCGTGGAAGTCGTGGCAAAAAAAAACAATCTATTTTGGACAGTCTCAGGCATTGGAGATGTAATTTCGGTGAATACAACATTAAAGAATAATCAGTACAATTACAAACGACTTATATTAGAGCATTAGAACACAAAATAGAAAATTACCATTATTAATGATGGCTGATTGTGTTGGAAGTTCTAAATGGTTGCAACCTTCCGTATTCATCAACGGATTTTCATTCGTCAATGCATCCACATCATTGTTGGGTATTGAATGTATTTCGCCAGTCTCGCGTACTTGGGATGTACTTTCTGCGAATAAAAGTATGGTCATTACAATTTTCATTGACCTATATTAGAGAAGCATATAAAAGAAGTTAAAAACATTACCGTTGTTAATCGACGGGTTTTCATCCATTGATGTGGTTGTATTCTTCCTACCACTTGCATGGAAAGCTTGGTTTCGACGATCGATCAAAACAATCCTTTCTCCGGGTGTCACATGTTTTCTCCGTGGTACCTTACTGACATCCATATTAGGGGTCTCCACACCCGACATATGCTCAGAAAGCAGATTGGATATAAACAGGGGTGCCATTGACCTCGGGAATAGACCAATCATGTGTGATTATGGAGCTACGAGCACCAGATGCGTCCGTATTAATAGGAACAAACTCGGGAATAAACATTGGGTTCTCCATGGCTATGGATTCTTGGCTCATGGTGTTTTGGCCTGACGCGCGGAGAGCCCTCTTTGCTTGCTTTTTCTCAGCAGTCATATTGGAATAGCGTGCCCTATCCTTTGCACGTATAGTATCGGTTTGCTATAATGATAATGCTAAATAAGTAAGATGGTTGGCTGGTGTGGAAAGATCACTGAAAATGCGTTATATGCTATTAGTGGCTGGTGTTGTGCAATTCTTACCTGACGACGAATTCCTTGCGTCACGCTACCATTTTACTAGTTTCTTTTTCTTCTTGATATCCATATGTGCATATCATTCCCTATCTCGTTGCCTCTTCCGCTCTTTGGGATCTATGGGTTGTAGTTGAATGATGGATGGTGTGGGTCCATCATTTTTAAAATTGTTGATGTCAATATCTGCATAGCAAAACGACATCACGTACTTTGTATCCACAACGCATGATTATTAACATAGATGCATTAATAATTAGTTGCCATCATACCAGTCATGATGCTTTCTTGCACTTGAGATAGCATATGAACGGGTTGCATCTGGTATGTGTCATTTCTGCTTAGCCACACGCTATCTTCTTCAGGAATCACATTTTCCTTGTTCCTTGTCGATGATTTTCTTTTTTGATGGGCTTCATGATGTCTTTTTAATAGTTCATCTTTCTTTGTGCTATCCTGTTGGGAAACGTAGTAGAAAACAAAAAAATCGGCCTACGAACACCCAGGAACAATATGAAGGTGCATTAGGGGATTGGATCATGATCGTTACCAACTCCGAGTTTGTAGCGGAAGCAGACGAGTCGGTGTAGATCGTACTTGGAGTCCCTCGAACCGTCAATGAACGATCCCGCGAACCGCCCTCGAATGATCCCTCGAACCGAAGACCGAAAGCACGGCCTCTCTACAGTTTGCAAGCGTACGGTCTTCACGATCCAGCAGCGCTTCGCCATCCAGAACTAATCGCCGCCGGAGAATTAGAGGAGGAGATTAGAGCCACATGGGGCTTCTAATCATGAGGATTAGAGGAACTAGAACTAGCTCTAATTACCTCAATTAGAACTAGTAGTATTGGGCTCGAGGAGGCACCTAAAACTTGTGTATTGAAAAGGGCCATGACCTCCACTATATATAGGTTACAGGGGGATGAGGAGGCAGCCACCAAGGAGGGAAAGGCCCTCCTTGGGGCGCCTCCCCCCTCTCCAATTCGGCCTCCCCCTATGGAAGGGGGGGGCGCCTCCTCCACTTGGGCCCTTGTGGCCCAAGTTGCCTTCCACCACTTGGCCTTTTAAGGCCCATTGATATTATATTAATTATAAAAGCCCTCTAACAATTACTAGAGCATATTATATATAATTTAACAGCCCCGGAAACATTTTCCACCTATATATTATTTATCGGTAATACCCGGTATTACCCGATACTCTCCGAACCACTTCCGGTGACCCCGAAACACTTCCGGTTCCTCTCGGAACTATCCCGAATATTAACGAAACTATTTCACAAATAAATCCTTGATACTCTCGTCCTACTAACACTCAGCAGATCATGATTACCTTAAGCGTGTGACCCTGTAGGTTCGGTAAACCATAGACATGAACGAAACCCCTTCGTTCAATGACCGATAGCGGAACCGTGGACGTCCATATCGATCCCTATGATTACACGAATGATATTCGAGTGAAACTTTGGTTATCATGTGATGTTCCCTTTACTTTGCGATACTTTACAGAACCCGAGGTGAGATATATCGGTATCCTCTTGAGTCATACACATGCTCACTATACCGGTCTCCTCTTTGCCGGTTTTGTTCTTCTTTCTCGTTGTCGTCTTCCGGCATCCCCGTGATGAAGTCACCTATGTCTGGCCAGACGATGATGGATGCCGTCACACCGAGAGGGCCCTAAGAAAATCTCTCCATCGTCGGAGGAGCAAATTCCACTATCGAGCTATCGTGTCCATTGTCAAACTTTTCGATGAACCTGTAAGTTGTCGTTATGATCACCAAGTTACTGATGACGTTTGAGCAACCCCAAAGCTCATCATACGGTAAGAAGTGACTCCGATACTCTCATGGTCTAAGGAACTAAAATCACAAGTTAACACTCCGTGTTATAGCAGTTAACTTATGACGATATTATCTCAAAGCATAACAAACAAGTTTGGGTCGATTCAATATGATCGTTCTTCTAACGTCATACTCTCAAAGTTGTTTTGAGACTATCGTTACACTTAACGATATCTCAAGATCCGGAAAATTTGATCACCAACAACACTTGAGCTAGTCTTTAGAGGCGGGACTAGGAATCTCATCTTACCGTTTATCGTTCTACACGTGCATATGAGTTTACCACTGAATCGCATATTCCAGGATCATAGCAGTATAGCATAGAATATAAACTCTAAATTATGAACACGGAAATATAATAATACAATATTATTGCCTCTAGGGCATACTTCCAACAGACTCCCACTTCCGTATAGTGTAAGAGGGATAATCTACAGGATAGTATTCGTCTAGGTTGTTTACTCCATAACTCACATGGTGTGGTTTGCCAGACATTTAGACGGTGCTTTGTTTTAGTGTATATATTGTTGTTTTACATGCATAACCCCAGAACAATTACAAGTGGATCGGTAAATTATGAAACAATTTCATAATCATTTATTTACTAAACTCATGACTCAGATAGCTGATTATCTTTTGTCATGATGATCTTTAACTTCATCCTGAATTCCTTTGAACCATTCAAATATTTCAGATTTCATGTTTCATCAAGTAAATTTCATCTACTCAAATCATCAGTGAATTTTATGAAATATTGATTTTCACCGCGCCCTGGTATGATCACTGAATTATTTACATCACTATGTTTTATTCAAATGATTTTACCCTTTCGATCAAAAATAATTTTAATTGATGTATTAGTCATTTTATTCATCGAACAATTCTTGTATGTGTCAAATGATTCAATAATCAGAAGACTCTAATACTTCATCTCAATGAAGTTTTGCATACAATTCCTTTCAATGACCAATATTGCGGTGCCATAATCAAGTGATTTTATCAGTCTTCTTAAGACATTTAGCATTAATGTTATAAATATTCTTCAAGATCCATAGTGAATAAACCACTAACAAATAGAGGTAAATCCAAAATATATTCTCATAATACCTTTGAACAACCATTGTTTAAACCTATAAGAATATCCATCGCATAACCCAAAAGATAATGTCTTACATAACTTCTGATCGAAATAACTATTATTCGGTTCTAGGATAAAACTTGAAGATAAACTAAAGACATGACTTTGACGGCTTGAGCAGCGATCCCATCAGCATTCCCTAGTTGCATCACGACTTCATTCCTTCTCAACTTGCGCGCTTTCTGTTGTCCCTGTGACGGTTTGCAAATGAAAGCAACCGAGCAGTATCAAATACTCGTGACTTACAGAATTTTAACAAGTAGAATAACATTAACTTTGTATAACTTTTATACCTTTACAGGAAGAACCGTTCTTCTTCTTATCCGCCAAGTACTTCTTGCAGTTGCGCTTCTAGTGTTCCTTCCGCTTGCAGTAGAAACATTCAGTCTCCTTAGTGGCTCCGCCCTTATTTCTCTTCTGTGACACGGTCTTACCGGCTCCTGAAGATTTCTTCTTGGACTTGCCCTTCTTCTTGATATTGGCGGTCTTGTTGACCATCAACACTTGTTTGTTCTTCTGCATTCCAGTCGGTGCAATCTTGAGCATAGCGAACAACTCGTTTGCACTTTTCTCCATCCCATTCATGTTGTAATTCATGATAAAACCATCGTAAGATGGGGGGAGTGAAGCAAGTACAATATCTGTTCCGAGTGTTGTAGGAATTCCAAATTCCAGAGCAGCAAGTCTATCAACATAGCCAGCCAGCTTCACTATGTGTTCACTCATTGAGGATCCTTCTGCCATCTTGCATTCAATCAAGGCCTTGGTTAATTCAAAACGTTCGGTCCTCGCCTGTTTCTTGTAAAGAGCATCCAGTGACCCAATTATAAATTGAGTATCTGATCGTTCAAAACGTTTCTGTAGTTCAGGATCCATGCAAGTTAACATAAGGCACTGGACTGACTCATAGTCATCCTTACGGGCTGTGAAAGCATCTGCAACTTCCTGCGATACTCCTGGCGCAGGAGGATCACCAAGGGGCTGATCTAGCACATACTCCTTCTTAGCACTCCTGAGAACAAATCTCAGGGTCCGGATCCAATCCGCATAGTTTCCACCATTTGCAGCCAACTTTTCTTTCTCTAACATAGGGGCTAAGTTGAACATATTGCGAGCCATTGATCTACAAACGATAAACACAAGGTTCACTTTAGACATTTGTTCACAATTTTGTTGCACTAGTGTTTAAACAAATTTTAATATAGAGTGCACTCTCACTCAAATCAATATCTCTCATAATTGAAAGTGAGTGATTCAAGACCCTGATTTCATTCACAGTCATTGATGTGGACATCACTGATGACGTGAATTTCGACCAGTAGGCAATCTTTTGCCGATCATATCCCCATATGACTCTTGTTCATCTTTCGATGCTTCGTGCTCCGAGCTTAGAACGATTATGCCAGAACTTCAAGACAACCGAGGGCTATATGCTTGCTCGGTCTAACCTCGCCCGCCTTACACTTCATGATCCGTTTGTACTCATGTGGATATGACGTACTCTGGAAAGCCACATGTGATAGACGGTTGCAACACTGGGAAGAGCACCTTTTAACTTGTTATTTTCAGTGAGAGATCACCCTAATAATTGTCTACTGCGCAATCAAAGGGTGCAAACAATAAAGGGATAAACATCACAGGCAATTCATAATAGCATGATGTGATATAGCCCTTGGCACCGGGAACTTCTCGATGATCCTCCGTGTTCTTCATGAGAGTACTCCGGGACGGTGACGTAGCCACCATCATGTTCTCCTGCGCCTGGTGAAGCCACCTTGCTCCGGGTCCTCCGTAGCACGTTCGTCACTCCGTCGATAAAAATTAACGAATTCCGACAAGCAGGTCTTATAAGTGACAATCCCTTGGCTCCAGCCATCATGCTGTATTTTGACGCGCAGTCCATTTAACGTTACATCATATAGCCATCTCATACATAAACTTATTATCATGACGAAGGCTATACCACATCACATGCAATCTTGCAAAACCAAGTTAGACGTCCTCTAATCGGTTTTAGCAAATTTTAATTACGTGGTTGCTAGGGTTTACGGACAACACTAGCTACCTACATCCACAAACAAAGGTGATAATCCTTGTTGCTAGATTAACTTTCCGGGTGTGTGAGGAAAGAGACTTTAATTAAAAATCTCTAGCCCCACACTAAACTTTGTCAAAACGTGTGACCCCCTAGAAGATCGAACATCTTCATTGCCCTCTCGTGATCGCTATAGTTACTATAAGAAATATGGCAACTTGCGACCATCAATATTGGTCACTGAATGGTCGTTGATTTTCACTTGTGACCTTTTTGTGACCAAAAACAGTTGGTTAAAAGCTGGCCGTCTTTAATGAAATTTAACGACCTTCTTTGTGAAATGGTCGTAGAAGGTAACGACCAAAATAAAAGGTCGTAGATTTTATGACCAATTGTTTTGGTCACTGGCAGTCTGCCCAGACCACGTCAGATCCAACGTGGCAGGCTGACGTGGCAAAATTACGACCAAACGAAATGGTCGTAGATCATAATCAGCCCGGTCCAGTTCAGCCGTCTCTATGGGCCGAGCCCAATAATTCAGCCCATTTAATATATATTTTTTCCCTGTTAAATTTGGGCCGTATCCATTTCTCGGCCTTTTTACAGTCCATTTCTTATTTAGGCCTCAACCTTTTTTCGGTCCATTTCTTTTTAAATTCGGCCTTTTTGTGTTTTTTTACAGATCATTTTTTAAAATCATTCCAGTCACATTTAATAGATTATTCCAGACAGTGGTCCCGGTCATCAAGTTTCATTTTTTCGCATATTAGTACATAATCAGTATACTAATCAGAAAAGGAGAAACCTCATGAAAATCTTCAAATTAACAGCGAAAATTAGTCTATTACAATATACCACTCGGAACAGATAAGAGAACAAATGAAATTCCATATTCTTCACGCTTCACCCAGATTAGCATACAATACATACAATCACAATACAACACTTCACAAGTATAACGACCTGCAAGAATTTCTTCATTTCTTCACACTTCTTCGGTCCATCGTGAGCCTGTTGACATTAGAATGCATACCCTCAAGTGATGGGTTATTGCGGCGGTGGTCCACAGAGATGCCACTAGTAGATCAAGCTTCTTTGGGATTCCTGCTACGTGCAGTTGCAGCATACATATGTCAGTAGACAGAAAATTGACAATGCAAACTAAATGGAAAGCCATCATAGTTTCTCAGGAGAAGGAATCCCTTCAATTTAGCATCTGTTTGTAAGAACTCAAACTCTAATGCACCATTCATTTCAAAGTAGAAAACAAAATATGGCATGCAGATATTAATTCTACATACAAGGCATGTAATCAAGTGGATTCTATTATCTTGTAAAGCAACATATTATTTTAATAGTACATGTCAGGATGTATACCAAATGATCACTCCGATGATACAACATCCCACATGGGTAATTCAAAGATGGAGGAAGCAAAATGAAGGGGGGTGATCACCTTGGGCTCCTCAAGTGTAAATCATCTGTCAGCCCTGGCATTCATGTTGTACTTAAGAGTCTGGCATTGCACAGTTGGGCGAATAGGTCCAGAGTTAGCCATTTTTGGCAAGCTGTACATGAAACAAGAAAATGTAAGATGATGGTTCTGGAAAAATAGTAAAGTTGCAACCAGATTCAAAGAAAACAGAACAGCAAGGTCATGCCATGACCAAATCCTAACTAGAATGCATTTAATAAAATGGATTGCTTCTGGCTGCTGTACTAGTATATATATATACGTGCTAACAACATGAAGGTTCCATCAGGCCATGATCAACTACTCCAAACCATTGTGTGCTTTGCAAAAAAAATACTAGATGAATCTCACTAACAGGAGCACTAGGTGATTAATGGAAGAAGTAATCAGCAGATTACACAGTGAACGAGTGAAGGATTTAAATCTCTCCCTGTGGTAGAACTAAGTCGATGAAGACATGCAGCAGCAGGAGGAGAAGCCTTGCATCATTGGTTTGGTCGGGTCGACGCCGGAAAGAGCGCTGCTGTACATGAGCAGCAGCGGCAACGTTCCAGAGACCCCTTCCCCCTGCTGCTGCTTGGCGTGCCGCATCGCTAGTCGGCCCTACACATAGCAAGTTTTCATATGTTCAGAACAAATCAACAGGTTGAGCAGTTAGAGGGGAATCACGAGGAGGAAGTGGGTGGGTGGATCAGGATGGTCTCACCTCGCTGCCATCGTCCTCGTCGTTCACCTCGGGCTTGCACTTGTCAGAGTCGCCGGACACCTCTCCTGCCTGAAATGGGGATGGGCACGAAAGAGCATGGATCAGTACCACAATGTTGCGTTAATCCCACGGAGCTACGATTCTGATGGAGGTGTTTGGCGTGAATGTTATACCTGTGGGTTGTTGTAGGCGTCGATCTTCTTGGTGTACTCAGCCTTGGCAACGTAGTGAACCTTCTCCTGCAATTCATTTAAACAGAGGAGGAAATGTTAGTGCGGTGCAAGGCAATAGATTCCAGAATAACAATTAACAGAGGAGGAATAGTTGAACAAATCGTGTGAAATGGCAAGGCGAATTTGGAAACTAACATCGAGCAGCAGTTTGAATCGATGAACACAGACTGTACAAATCCTAACGAGGCTACAGACATTTGAACACAGCAAACCATAAATTTGAACAACCAAATTGAGAATACGCAGTAGATCAACAATTGTACAACGACTAAATTCGAAATCTCACTGACCAACTGGGTCGAACAATACCCAAATGACGCGGTGCGGCGACACGAAAACATGTAAACCAACACACGGTCGGCCAAAATTTCATCGCATCACCGAGCAAACATTGAGATCAGGAGGAACAGACCAACAACGAATAGAGCGGTAACATAGAGGGAATGGGGGAACGGGTAACTTGCAGCATCACTCAAGATACTTCCACTTCTCTCCACCGGCCTTGCCAACCTGCGATTCGAACACAAATCAGGACACATGATTAGGAAGGAAAACTATCGCAGCACCAGTTCAAACAAGAACAAGGAGACAGGGGTGGGAGCGATGGGAACTGAGATGCTTACCATGGAGACCTGCTTGATGTTGGAGTCCTTCCTGAAGCTGTCCCTGCGAAAACGAAACCAAAACAGGCCCCGGTCAGGACGCGACACCACGCCACAGAAACAACGCGAACCGAACCAAGACAACGAATCGAATCCGGGCCTCACATGAAGACTAAGAAGGCTGTGCCGTGCCGCACCGCACTAACATTTCCTCCTCTGTTGGGGTCCTTCTCAGCCTTGCTCTTCTTCACCGCGAGCCTGCATCGCAACAGAAACAACAGCAACAAAGCGAATCAGAACACGATGCGAAACAGCAGCAGGAAAACCCAAGCAGAACCACCACGGGAAATGAGTCGGTCACCTAAAACCCAAGCAGAACCACCACAGCAACAAAGTAATGAACTTGTAGCCCTAATACAGACCAGGAATCGGCCCAAACAATCAGTACATTCTAACATGTTAAGTGGCTACCATTCCAATCATAATCGTACCGTGGCATAGAAAAAAATTCAGTGACCACACTGCTACAAATTAACCTGATGTTGTTCTACTACTAGACCATTCAAGCTCATGGCCCGGATCAACAATACTAATAACCTATAGGTACCATGGTACAGCAGCAAGCAAATAGTGCAATAATCTCACCACAGGGCCTGAAGAAAAATACTATCCTACTGCCACTCTCATCCATTGAACTGACAGCATCTAATACTAGATCTCAAGGAGGGACAGAAAAGAATCGATAGGCTAGTACCAGTTAATGATGGCGACGACGATAATACTAGATGGCATTTTCCACTACTGATTAAAAGGGAGGCCGTCGAGAGAGGGAGAGAGATAGAGAGCATGTGAGCACAGGAGATGAATGACCTTTGCCGGAACCACTGGAGAAGGGAGGCGTCCGAGTGAGTCTCAGTGGAGAAGGAAGGCAAAATCAGTAGCAGCGAGAGGGAGGGAGTCTCAGTCGCTAGTGTTGGTCTTGGATGTTGCCGTGCTCCTGCACCTGCTCCAACAAACAGAAATTGCATCAGGAGAGGGAGGAGTAGGGGAGAAGAGCAGATGGAAGATGAACCTTAGGAAGGGCACCAGGGTTTGAGCGGCGTCCCGAGCAGCGAGGGCAACGACCGGCGAGTGAGCATCTCCTTCGAGGCCCTTGGAACGAATGCGTGAATCCTCGATCTGGCCGCCGTCGGAGGTGGGGAAGCGAGGGTTGGCACGCTGCAGGCAGCCCCGTCTCCTCCCACACACACGGCCATGCCGTCGGAGGTGGGGATGGAACTCCAGGTCCAAGCCTTGGGCTACCATGGCGGATCTGGACCTGCTCGCTCGATCCCCCTCCGTCTTCTCTTGTGATGAGGGAAGGGGACGGGTGAGGGTGGGGGCGAGAGAGGAGGCGGAGGCCATGGCCGGCGGCGAGGTCGGTCAAAGGAGATAGACGAGGCGGTGGGTGGCGGCGCCGATGTGGGGAATCGGATGAGGGGGACTTGGATGGGGGCGGCGGCGGCTGGAGTGGGAGGGGATCTGACTTAGGGTTTGGGTGGTTGGGCTGAGAGGGATGAGAGCTACAAGGGGGGTGTGGGCTGCCGTTGGATCCGGAGCATCCGACGGTGCTTAATCCATGATCCGCGTGAGATGCTTTTGGACCAATCAGAACGCAATACCCCCTTTGATGACGTTATGACCATTCAAATTGGTCGTAATCAATTAAAAATAAGATGCTACATCATGTCAGCTATTTTACGGCCTAGGAAATTTATAAAAATAAATAGAAAAGAAAAACGTTCGCATTGTGTCACCAAGTGTGACCTACTTTTCAGTAAAAATAACAAACATTGAATAATACAAATATCTTAAAAAAATGTTCTCAGAAACGAGTTTTTTTTAAAGAAAATCATTTTTTGAGTAGCCGAAATGGATTTTTTTTGTGAAAACCTACCAAATATTTGTTGCAAAATTGAACCAAATCAATTTTCTAAAATATTAGGCCATATTTAATGTACAATTGATCAAATAGTTGGGTGTCAAAAGTTTTTGATCCACCTCTCGTGAAAAAGACAAATTTCCACCGATTCAGCAGTAAGCGGGTCAAATTTGAACTACAGCAGCCTCATAGTTTGCTCTTTATTTTTCCAAAAATCATTTCTAGGTACATAAGTATCTATTTAATCAGAGAAACTCCAAAAGTTTTGCAAGATTCAATCCCTAGCTACGAACGGTCATGCCCGTTGTTTTGACCGCATTTTGAAACGGGCACAAGAAATTAAAAAAAAATCAAAAAAATTGAAAACCTTCGCATTGTGTCATTATATGTGACCTAGTTTCCAGAAAAAATAATAAACTTGTAATACGGCAATTATTTTAAAAAAATGTTATCAGAAATAAGCTATCATGTGTGAAGATTCATGGCTTTCAAGCCAAATGATCAATCTTATGGGCACATTCATGGCATAGTTTGTTCAAATGATCTCATATTTTGCACAAGGGTGCATTTTGGAATGGCAAACAATGTTGCCTAAGGAAGTTTTCATTTTCTTTGGACGAAAATTTCATTTTCCATTTTTCGAGTGCCCAAAATGAGTTTTTTTGTGTAGGACCTACCATATATTTGTTGCAAAATTAGACCAAATCAAAATTTTAAAATATTAGACCATATTTAATGTACAATTGACCAAATGGTTGCGTGTCAAAAGCTTTGATCCACCTCTCGTGAAAAAGACAAATTTTCGTCGATTCAGTTGGAAGCGGGTCAAATTTGAACTGCAGCTGCCTTATAGTTTGCTCTTTATTTTTTCCAAAAATCATTTCTAGGTACATAAGTATCTATTTAATCAGAGAAACTCTAATTTTTTTTGCAAGATTCAACCCCTAGCTATGAACGGTCATGCCTGCCGTTTTGACCGCATTTTGAAATGGGCATGAAAAATTCAAAAAAATTCAAAAAATTGGAAAACCTTTGCATTGTGTCATTATATGTGACCAAGCTGCCAGGAAAAATAATAAACTTGTAATACGGCAATTATTTTTAAAAAGTGTTCTCAGAAATGAGCTATCATGTGTGAAGATTCATGGCTTTCAAGCCAAATGATCAATCTTATGGCCACATTCATGGCATAGTTTGTTCAAATGATCTCATATTGTGCACAAGGGTGCATCTTGGAATGGTAAACAATGTTGCCTAAGGAAGTTTTCATTTTCTTTGGACGAAAAATTCATTTTCCATTTTTCGAGTGCCCAAAATGAGTTTTTTTTGTGAAGGACCTACCATATATTTGTTGCAAAATTGGACCAAATCATTTTTCTAAAATATTAGGCCATATTTAATGTACAATTGACCAAATGGTTGCATGTCAAAAGCTATGATCCACCTCTCGTGAAAAAGACAAATTTCCGCCGATTCAGTAGGAAGTGGGTCAAATTTGAACTGCAGCTGCCTTATAGTTTGCTCTTTATTTTTTCCAAAAATTGTTTCTAGGTACATAAGTATATATTTAATAAGAGATACATGGTGTGGTGGCGAGACGTCGAGGTTTGGATGGTGGCCGAGGCCCCCAACTCCAGAGCGCGTAATTTGGCATGCCAGCCGCGTGATCACCGCGTGACCTTGGCGTTGCAACGCGTTCTGGGCGGCCTAGGCATGTCTGGTGGGTTGGGCACTCCCCCGGTAGGTGTTAGGAAGAAGAATACAACAGAAGAATCTCACGAGGAGACTGAACTAAGCTCAAACATGAATTAGCAGCCAAGTGTTTGATTAGCGGTGGGGGAAATGCACATGGCCAATGGGCCTGAGTTTTGGCTGAGGATGATCATCTACTAAGGAGACTGTCTTGGCAAATTTGCAGCTCAAAAGGAGGAGCCTAGGTGACACTTGCTTTGCAAAGTACCACACTAGAAAGAAATATGGATGTTGAAGCTGGGCTCAAATGAACGAATGGATTGAGCTGACATTTTGTGGAGGGAAGTTATATAGGTAGGAACATGCCCTGGTAAAGTTTCAGCAATAATTAAGCAATATAAAATATAGTTGCTTCACAAACTGAAAATATGACCAGAATAAAAGATTGGGTGATGAGCTCACATGGATTGCTGGATAGAGCTCAAATTTTATGGAGAGTGATGATTTGAGCATATGGAAGATTTGGAAAAATCTCAAATCATTTGGATAATCCTAGCTAGTACTTCCTTCACAAAGCTTCTCTATGGATAGAAACTTTGGAAATTTTCTAAGGAAGATTTACTATGCAAATGGAGCTGAATATTGTCATGTGGCAATGATTTGGATATGGAAGA
Source organism: Elymus sibiricus (assembly GCA_039707655.1). Taxonomy (NCBI): domain Eukaryota; kingdom Viridiplantae; phylum Streptophyta; class Magnoliopsida; order Poales; family Poaceae; genus Elymus; species Elymus sibiricus. The sequence continues at coordinate 11,546,491 of CM077674.1, read as the reverse complement.
GTGCCCAAAAAGTTTGAGGGCAATAGGAGTGGTCTAGATAGCACTTGCTTTGCAATGTGCCAATCTGGCCAGAAAATAGAAATTGAAGCTGGGCTCACATATATGATTCGATTGAGCTGCAATTTAGATGAAGATGCTAATTTGGGCACATGAACGCACTGTAAAAATTTCATACCATTTGGATAAATAAAAATGGTACTTCCTTCACAATGCTCTCCACTGAACAGAAAATTGGGAAAAATATTGAGGGAAATTGGCTAAATTAAATGAGCTAAAATTTGGTGGAGGGAGGTTCTATGGGTAGGGTCATGTCCTGGTAAATTTGCAGCAATTATAAAGTAATATAAAATATAGTTGCTTCCCAAACTGAAAATATTACTAGAAACAAAGAATGGATGGTGAGCTCACATGGATTGTTAGATGGGGCTCAAATTTTGTGGAGATCTATGATTTGGGCATATAGAAGATGTGGCAAAAATTCAACTCATTAGGATATGCCTAGCTAGTACTTCCTTCACAAAGCTTCTAGCTGAACAGAAACTTTGGAAATTTGCTGAGGAAGATTTACGTGGCAAATGGAGCTGAATTTTGTCATGAGGCAATGATTTGGATAGGAAATAGTGCCCAAAATTTTTGAGGGCAATGAAGAAAACATAAATAGCACTTCCTTCACAAAGGGCTGTTCTGAACAGAATAGGAAAATGAATATTCCTGAATTATTTTTGAACTAGGCAAGGAAGGTTTTTGACATATTCGAGGAAGATATGATCCAAATAATTTATGAGAATTTTTTGGGAATTTTGGGAATGACAGAAATATAGGCTGCTTCACAACCTAGGCCAAAAATTGACACATGGACATGACACATAGGCAAAACTGATGAGGTGGCGCCTAGTCATAGCAATGCACCACAATTTACAAGGCTATGACCATCTATATTGGTCGTGATCAGCTAGAAATAAGGCAGCGGGCCAGTGCTGTCTGCTTTACGACCATTTCGTGTAAGGAAATTACGACCTTTCTGACCAAAATGGTCGTTATGGTTTTGGGTTTGGAGCCCCCCGAATAGCTTATGACCAATTGGTCTCAAATGGTCGTAGATTTACGACCATTTCTTCCAAGGTCACTGACAGAAGGTCACAAGTTGACATATTTCTTGTAGTGAGTTCACTATTCTTGACTATGATGTAGCCCAAAGAACTGTTAGCAGATCGTCGATGGCCAGACACGATCGATTGTCAGAACTTTGTGAAAAGCTACACCATGCCGTCAATGAACTGAACCGAAGCAACACTCGTGGGAAGCATAGCAAGGACATCAGCCCTCACATCCACATGTGATCTAGATCGCAACCTGCACCTACTCATAAAACTGCTCATGATGCCACTATTGGGAAACGTAGTAGAAAACAAAAAAATTCGGCCTACGAACACCCAGGAACAATATGAAGGTGCGCATTAGGGGATTGGATCATGATCGTTACCAACTCCGAGTTTGTAGCGGAAGTAGACGAGTCCGTGTAGATCGTACTTGGAGTCCCTCGAACCATCGATGAACGATCCCGCGAACCGCCCTCGAACGATCCTCGAACCGAAGACAAAAAGCACAACCTCTCTACAGTTTGCAAGCGTACGGTCTTCACGATCCAGCAGCGCTTCGCCGTCCAGAACTAATCGCCGCCGGAGAATTAGAGGAGGAGATTAGAGCCACACGGGGCTTCTAATTATGAGGATTAGAGGAACTAGAACTAGCTCTAATTATCTCAATTAGAACTAGTAGTATTGGGCTAGAGGAGGCACCTAAAACTTGTGTATTGAAAAGGGCCAAGACCTCCACTATATATCGGTTAGAGGGGGAAGAGGAGGCAGCCACCAAGGAGGGAAAGGCGCTCCTTGGGGAGCCAGCCAAGGGAGGGGAGGAGGAGTCCTCCCCCCTCTCCAATTCGGCCTACCCCTATGGAAGGGGGGCGCCTCCTCCACTTGGGCCCTTGTGGCCCAAGTTGCCTTCCACCACTTGGCCTTTTAAGGCACATTGATATTAAATTAATTATAAAAGCCATCTAACAATTACTAGAGCATATTATATATAATTTAACAGCCCCGGAAACATTTTCCACATATATATTATTTATCGGTAATACCCGGTATTACCCGATACTCTCCAAAACCCTTCTGGTGACCCCGAAACACTTCTGGTTCCTCTTGGAACGATTCCGAATATTAATGAAACTATTTCACAAATAAATCCTCGATACTCTCGTCCGACTAACACTCAGCAGATCGTGATTACCTTAAGCTTGTGACCCTGTAGGTTCGGTAAACCATAGACATGAACGAAACCCTTTCGTTCAATGACCGATAGTGGAACCGTGGACGTCCATATCGATCCCTATGATTACACGAATGATATTCGAGTGAACCTTTGGTTATTATGTGATGTTCCCTTTGCTTCACGATACTTTACAGAAGACGAGGTGAGATATATCGGTATCCTCTTGAGTCACAGATGCTCACTATACCGGTCTCCTCGTTGCCGGTTTTGTTCTTCTTTCTCATTGTCGTGTTCCGGCATCCCTGTGACGAAGTCACCTGTGTTTGGCCAGACGATGATGGATGCCATCATACCGAGAGGGCCCTAAGAATATCTCTCCATCGTCGGAGGAGCAAATTCCACTCTCGAGCTATCGTGTCCCTTGTCAAACTTTCCGATGAACCTGTAAGTTGTCGTTATGATCACCAAGTTACTGATGACATTTGAGCAACCCCAAAGCTCATCGTACGCTAAAAAGTGACTCCGATACTCTCATGGTCTAAGGAACTAAAATCACAAGCTAACACTCCGTGTTATAGCAATTGACTTATGACGATATTATCTCCAAGCATAACAAACAAGTTTGGGTCGATTCAATATGATCGTTCTTCTAACGTCATACTCTCAAAGTTGTTTTGAGACTATCGTTACACTTAACGATATCTCAAGGTCCGGAAAACGTGATCACCAACAACACTTGAGCTAGTCTTTAGAGGCGGGACTAGGAATCTCATCTTACTGTTTATCGTTCTACACGTGCATATGAGTTTACCACTGAATCGAATATTCCAGGATCATAGCAGTTATAGCATAGAATATAAACTCTAAATTATGAACACGGAAATATAATAATACAATATTATTGCCGCTAGGGCATACTTCCAACATATCCATCCATGCATATCGATCCCTATCATGCTGCCTCTTCCGCTCTTTGGGATCTGTAGGTTGTGGCTCAACGTCATTGCAATTAGGTACGTCAACAATATGTATATAGTTACTTTCATTTGAACCATGAATCAGTTGCCTTCATACCAGTAAGGAAGTTATCTTGCCCTTGAGATGGCATACTGATCAATTCTGTAGCTTCATTACGATCCACATTTTCCTCATTCCATGCAGTGTCTCCTAGGTAGAATCAAGGATCAGATTGTTTAGCATTAGAAACATGGAACCAATAAGTGGTATAATTGAAACTAATGAGGTGATTGACCGTGGTGTGCACCTTCAACAATTCGTTTGTTTCGTAGTTGGGAGATCATAAATTGAGTTGTCCCTAATTGCGCCTCTTCGGAATTCAATGATAGCCGAGCTTTGTTTTTTCTATAGGCTTCATGACGCTTCTTAAGTAGTTCATCTTTCTTTTGTTGATCCATCTGCACATATCTTTCTCTAGCACGTTGTCGATTTTGTTCTTTCGCATTTGTAGGCTGTTCTTTAGCGTCGACAACACCTAAAAAATACAGAAACTAATTAGGTGTTGTGCAACACATGGTACATTTACACCTTACGTGATCAATCAATATTACTTGTGTTCATGGAGTTGGACAATTCTTTGAAGGGAGTACGTTCACTGGATGGTGTTGTAGACTCCATCTGCAAGGACAAAAAAAACTTAATTAGAGGGGAAAATAGGAAACTTAATGAGATGTTATGTTCATTAGACCATGCCGGAGACTCCATCTTTAGTACTGTAATTGGTAAGAAAGGCCTAACTGATACGATATAAAAAATCAAAGATTAGTTTCATTTCCAAAAGACCGCGTTTATGAGATCATGTATTGGAATTATTTGGTTCACAGTATTTTATGCAAAGAATTTTAGCTTGAACGGTGATCTCTTCGTATCCATGTTGTACAGAACAAAGTACGCTATATGTTGGTCAGGGCTTCGAGTTACCTAAAGAAAATACATTAACGCCTCCAATTAGACGACGACAAGATGCAAATAAAATATTGAGAGAAAATGTATTTATCCCTTTATCGACATCACTAAAAAATAGATTGTGTCCATCCAAAAAATGCACTTGTTCAACTACCAATAGCAAGACTTCAGACAACAGCTAGCTTCACCAGAAGAGAAAGACAATACTCCAATACGTATATACTAACACTTAGGCTGATTTCACGTACGTAATCAAAACTAAAAGGGAATCAATGTGGGATAAATCAGAACTTAAGGGAACCAATCTGGGAATCAATACCTTGCTGGATATATCCCTAGTCATGCTACCGCTGCGTACCGAGTTCAGTACGTCTGCATGCAATGATCAAGTCCGGTCAGGTACTGATCAGTACGTCTGCATGCACTAATAAAGTCCTGTCAAGTACAGTAGTACGTCTGCATGCACTAATCAAGTTCAGCCACGTACATTCGACGAACGTCCCGGTGCTGGAAGATGTGGCGGGCGGCGTGGATGCGTCCTGTTGGACAGTGGCGGCCGCTTCAGTATGGTGTAAGACGGCGACAGCGACGGCGACGGCGGGAGACCACGCGATCCGGCAGAAGACGACCGGTGCTTACGGAGGCCGTCTGGAATGGGGCGAGGCGAACGTGACCTGTTGGACAGCGGCGGCGGCGGCGGCCGCGATGCAGAGGAAGACCGAGCGATCGGGGCGAAGGCGGATGTGACCTGTTGGACAGCGGAGGCGGCCGCGGCGCGAAGGAAAACGCAGCGATCGGGGTGGGAGACGATGTGATCCGGGCCACGGCTGCGTCGGGAGGCAGATGGGCTTCGATGGCGGACGGTACTCAATGCTTGATTGATGCGATCGCTGATCGATGCTACGACCGGTTGCCAAAATTAACGAGGACGTGGGACGCGCGGAACAAAAGAGGCCAATCGAACCGGTGGAACGGAACGCGCGACGAAGGTGACGAAGGTAGAGCGGAACGCGCTGAGGGAGCGAAACGGGAACCTTACAGATTTTTTAGGTAGGAGAGATTTTTAGGTAGGAGAGATAATAGTAGAGATTGCCCTTTATTTTCTTTTCATCTTTGTTCAATATGGTTTGCCAAAACTAATAGATTCTTGTTTCAGCATACCCATGGGTGTTACCTAGCTACTTGTGGTAGTATTATGAGCATCCAAGGCAAATACGTGTATAGCTAGTTAGTGCGGATTGCACCATGGGATGCATGTGATTGTTGCTGGTTTTCCCAAATAAGAGCTTGCCAAGATAAGATGACGCTCGTTGCAACGTAGCGATCCTTCCTCTTTTGTCCCGCCTCAGCATATTGCTCAGAAAACATATACTCTCTCCGATCCATATTAATTGTCTCAGCAAAGTTGTACTAAAGCCGCCACAATTAATTTGGGAGGGAGTATATATCATTGCTTATGGTGTAGCGTGCGTGACACCTCACCGGCCCGGATCACGCACACAAGTTACGGGTCCCCGGCTAGCCACTATTTAAAGCTGGCTAACTGGGGATTGTGCGTCTCCTTGTTCTCGTATGTAATGTATCACTTTGCTTCCCTGCAGGCAACGTCATCTCCTTCATGACTTACCTGGCCCCAATGTAAGCCTCTCGATCGATCACAGTACACTCAACATCGATCCGGCTTACGTGTTTCTCTCCCTAGCTTTGCTCGTTCGTCCCTCTCGTCTGACTGCATGCAAATTAATGAATGGTGCAGGCCGACGTTCTACCGGATCTACAAGAACAAGTCGACGCTGGGTTTCCAATCGGTTCCATACGTGGTGGCGCTCTTCAGCGCGACGCTGTGGATCTACTACACGCTGCTCAAGTCCGTCGAGTGCCTCCTCATCACCATCAACTCCGCCGGCTGTTTCATCGAGACCATCTACATCGTCGTCTACCTCACCTACGCGCCAAAGCAAGCCAGGTACACCTCAGCCGCACATATATCGATTGATCGACGTGAGAGAGACACGTGCATGCATGCATGCATGCATGTAGCTGACACGAAAATGAAAAATGCGCATGCAGCTGTTCACGGGGAAGATCCTCCTTCTCCTGAACGTGGGCGTGTTCGGCCTCATCCTCCTCCTCACCCTGCTTCTGTCGGAGGGCGAGAAGCGCGTCGTCATGCTCGGATGGGTCTGCGTCAGTTTCTCCGTCAGCGTCTTCGTCGCGCCCCTCAGCGTCATCGTGAGCACCCCTCTCACATGTTTGCATTGATTGATTATAATAGATCTCTTACCCTCGTTGTCTGTGCATATGAAGTGTCTTGTGGTGCGCACCCGGAGCGTGGAGTTCATGCCCTTCTCCCTCTCCCTCTCCCTTACCGTCAGCGCCGTCGTCTGGTTCCTCTATGGACTCCTCATCGAGGACAAATACGTCGCCGTAAGCAACACAAACAAAATCAATTCGTCACTTCACTTTTCCCAGCAGAGCTACTAACTGACGCTTGCTGTTCTTTTGATTCGATTTGTTGGTGTTAATTTGCAGCTGCCCAACATTCTTGGGTTCACCTTCGGGGTGATCCAGATGGGACTCTACGCCCTCTACCGCAACGCCACGCCCAGACCGGCGCCAAGGAGGTGGACGCCCCCGTGTTCAACGATGGTACTGTCAAGGCGCCTGAGCACGTCGTCAACATCGATCAGCTAGGCCTGGCGGCCGCCATCGAGCTCAACACACACTACCCCATGGAGCCGCCGCCGTCAATGATGGAGGGGGCCAACGGTGTGGCCTGCGCCAGCGACAAGACCAAGGGGGGTGTTGAGAAGGTTGACAAGGCAACCCGCGTCGAGCAAATCTAGGAAGGCATGCGTTCATGCCATGGATGTATGCGTGCATGGGGGGCTTGTAATTTCCACTGATGTTCCATTCGATGTCAAGTGTTGATTCGTAGTACTAGCTTGTTGTAAGGGTTCTTATTTTATTCTGGTCGTATTCATTAGTGTATCCATTGACCACTTCGATGTACTGGTCTTATTATAAAAACTAGCAATGTGACCCGCGCAAGTGCGCGGCTAGAATTACTGCACATTGTGTAGTTTTAATACATTTTTGTTGTTAGTTATTGGTTCCACGTGCGGTCAATTATTATTTGATTTAATTTGCAGCGACGTTAATATCAATACAATATTTCATATATATAAAAATATTGTAGCCAAAATCTACTTCTTATGGAAACATAATAGGATTTTGCTCGAAATCTCCCAGTAAGTGTAATAGATATTGTTGGTAAGAATCTATGTGTGTGACAATTCAAGATCGAGGTACCGAGGTCCACGGCCCACTTGCAAAACCATATACTTTTGGACTAATCTCACAATTCCCTTTCATTTATCTTTGTTGATATGTGTCTATTTTCCAACCAATAGTTTTCTGAGAGTTTTTGCACCAAAAAATAGGTCTACACAAACTTTATGATTACTTCCTCGACCTGCCTTGTCACAGGTCATGTATATTGCAATTATATTTTCTGTTGTGCAGTTTGATGCCTCCAGATGCATACATACGTCTTCTCACTTTTTTTTCTCTAATTGTCTAATGCGCTTCTCCATGCAAGGCGACCTAATTATCAGTGTGTAATTAAAAACTGTTAAAATATTTTGAGTCACTCACATCAAATATTCATTTCTGAACCCGGGCTCATCTGCTCTTGGTGAACAGTAAATTCAAAAAAATACTATAAAAATTCAAAAAAATCTGACATTTTTTGTCAACCAAGACACTCAAATACGTGATGTCCGGGAAAAATTTCATCGTGTTCGGACATCGGAGGAGCTCGTGCTAAAGAAGACAAAATTGGTCCGGACAGTGTGTCAACAGTAAACTTTCTCACAGATCCTATTTTTTTTTTTTTTTTGCTGAGAGATACTCGGATGTCCAAACACCACCAAATTTGGCACGGACATTGCGCACTCGAACATCTTCCATGCCAAAAAAATTCAGATTTTTGTGATTTTTGCTAGTGTTTTTTTTATTTTACTGTTCATACAAAGGAGTAGATTAGCTCGGGAGCCGAATTGTTACGTCCTCACTCACATAGCTAATTTTGTCTAATTATGCCTATGTTATATTGCACTGACTTGTATATTTCAAGGCAAAGTGACTTGCGACATGCATGTGTTGCTTCCAATCTTTTTGAGTGCAACCACAACAAAATTTAGATATTTGCGAACCAACCCTAGGCTAGGGGGTAGTAGAGGTGGTTGTGATTTCACCCCTAGCTCACCGGAGATGAAATCCAGGTCTAACGTCTTGTGTATCTGCTTCATTGCATCAAGAAAAATTATTATGTGTATCTCATTAGGACAAATTATTCTTTCAGTGGGACGTTCGTTACCGTCGATAGTGACCGCATCTGTTGCAACTTCATCATTTTTTAAGCTTTGTGACTCCATTCTTCAGTTGGTATTGTGTCTGTGGGTGCATGTGATGTGTGCTTGCGTGTGTGCGTATATGTTGTACTTGGTATTTCTAAAAAATAATATTTTGATATTTTATGTGTTATCTACAAAAATAAAATTACCAAATTTATTTATGTTGTACTCCATATTTTATCTACGCAAGCATGTTTTTAGCGAGGATATGAAAACATAGTTGTATTGGCCGTCTGCGTCTGTATATCTATGTGCTTCGTACATGATATTATTAGGTATTTCATACATCTCCTTGTTCATGTAGATTCTAGTCGTACATGTGAGATGATATATCCACAGGGTGCGGTGGTTTGGATCCCGGGCTCCTCGCAGCCTGGAACTTTCAAAATCAAAAATCATATTTTTAAAGTTTTTGAATTTATTCAAAAAACATCCAACATATAAATCTATATGTGCTTCTGCATCTGTATATCTATGTGCTTCGTGCAGGATATTATTAGGTAAAAATTTAGATTCCAGCCGTACGTGTGAGATGATATATGCATAGGGTACGGTGGTGTTGATGCTCAAAAATGACATGATCATAAAGAATGGCTTGAACCCAAATGAAGATTAAGTCAAATTGTAGCTTGGAGTTCACCATTGAATAGCCCTCTCCGAGAAGATAGTAATGGATATAAAGATGGTCTGAAAATGGAGCTCGGACGTGAAAGTTAAGACAAATTCAAAGGAGCCTATGTTTGATAGCCAGTAATGGATTGCATAGAATCGTCCTTAAGATGTCTCAAATGGAAAAGTGCTCAACATGAAAGTTCTTGGTCTTGTCGAGAAGAACAATTTTTCTTTATGGATCATCTCAATCCAAGATTGTATGCAACCCGTGAAGCCGAAGTAAGGTCAGAGACAGAAGTAAGGTCAGCGACGAGACCAAGTGGAGCGTTGAGAAGCTTGACAAGGCAACCCACGTCGAGCAAGTCTAGGCATGCACATGCGTTCATGCCATGGATGTATGCATGCATCCCGTTAAGTCATAACGGGGATTGAGCAAAGAAGGCAAAGAAAATGCATGCGTGGGGGCATTGTAAGATGTTCCATTCGATGTCAAGTGTTGATTCGCAGTAGCTCGTTGTAAGGGTTCTTATTTTATTCTGGTCGTATTCATTAGCGTATCCATCGATCACTTCGATGTAATGGACTTATCATAAAAATTAGGTTGTGGCTAGCTCCCATCGTTTAGACGAGAATTAACTAAGTTTCATCAGCCGACATCATCATAGATTTTTTTTTCCTTCATTCACTTTTATTTTTTACTCCTTTTATTTTGGGCCGTACTACGCGTCGGCCGGCGGATCTTTTAAAAAGATCCGCCGCCTCGCGAGCCGTCCGATTGTATGAGGCAAGCCGTCCGCTTCTTCTCTGTTTTTCTTCTCTATTCCTGCAACAATGCTCTTGTTGCGAAACCTTCTCTTCTCAAATTTTCTGCAACAAGACCCGTGCTGCAAAATCTCTTCTTCTCTAATTTTCTGCAACAAGACCTCTGTTGCAAAATCTTCTCTTCTCTAATTTTCTGCAACAAAACCCTTGCAAAACTTCTTCTCTATTTTTCTGCAACAAGACCCTTGTTACAAAACTTCTTCTTCTCTATTTTTCTGCAACAAGACCCTTGTTGCAAAACCTCCATTGCAATAGGACCCAACATCTCCAGCCTCTTCTATGTATTCCTGCAACAAGGTTGCAAAAACTTGCAAGAACGCTGACGGCTGCAACAGTAGCGGGTGCCCAACCCTGCTAGCTCATCGGAGGAGCACCCTCAGATTAGATGGCAGACCGCCATGACTTTGGAGCTCTCCGGACTAACCTTCCTGGTGCAGCCGGCGCAGCCCTCCGCAGCCACCATGTGCAATGTGTGAGACGGAAATGGAGGAAAAGGGGGAATGGATAAGAACCGTGGTATGTGTGGACGGGAGTCACGAGCTGACGTGAAGCCTCTAGAAAGAAGGAAATCTGGCCGTTGGTTGCTTGTAACTTGGACGGTGCGATGCAAGGCGGAACCCCACGCTCGATCGGCCGGCAGACTACAAGCGTTTCCCGTACTACGCGTCGGCCGGCGGATCTTTTAAAAAGACCCGCCGCCTCGCGAGCCGTCCGATTGTATGAGGCAAGCCGTCCGCTTCTTCTCTGTTCTTCTTCTCTATTCCTGCAACAATGCTCTTGTTGCGAAACCTTCTCTTCTCAAATTTTCTGCAACAAGACCCGTGCTGCAAAATCTCTTCTTCTCTAATTTTCTGCAACAAGACCTCTGTTGCAAAATCTTCTCTTCTCTAATTTTCTGCAACAAAACCCTTGCAAAACTTCTTCTCTATTTTTCTGCAACAAGACCCTTGTTACAAAACTTCTTCTTCTCTATTTTTCTGCAACAAGACCCTTGTTACAAAACTTCTTCTTCTCTATTTTTCTGCAACAAGACCCTTGTTGCAAAACCTCCATTGCAACAGGACCCAACATCTCCAGCCTCTTCTATGTATTCCTGCAACAAGGTTGCAAAAACTTGCAAGAACGCTGATGGCTGCAACAGTAGCGGGTGCCCAGCCCTGCTAGCTCATCGGAGGAGCACCCTCAGATTAGATGGCAGACCGCCATGACTTTGGAGCTCTCCGGACTAACCTTCCTGGTGCAGCCGGCGCAGCCCTCCGCAGCCACCATGTGCAATGTGTGAGACGGAAATGGAAGAAAAGGGGGAATGGATAAGAACCGTGGTATGTGTGGACGGGAGTCACGAGCTGACGTGAAGCCTCTAGAAAGAAGGAAATCTGGCCGTTGGTTGCTTGTAACTTGGACGGTGCGATGCAAGGCGGAACCCCACGCTCGATCGGCCGGCAGACTACAAGCGTTTCCCTTTTATTTTTTGTTTCTCGACATTTTTATTGTATTTCTTTTAAAAAAATATGTAAATGTAGTTGTACGTAGCCCGCAGACATGGAACTGAAGTTGCGCATGATCGGTGGACATGTAGTTGCGCATAGGAATGCGGGCGTGCAACTACAGTTGAGAGTCGGATAGGCTCGCCTTGTTGAATACGGGGTTCCTCTTTGGGAAATATGGGGTGACACGTCTTGCTAGGTCGGTCCCCGGGCCAACCTCATAGCTACAGGCATGAACAGTAGCTACAGGGATGAACAATCAACAAAGGTTTCTGCCCCCATGCCGCAGGCCAAGGCTCCTCTTGCCTAGGGCTTGGCTACGCCACTGCATGGGCCCCCGACACTGCACGTACATAGGTAAATGTGGCTCAAAATACAGTACGCGTGGCACGGGTAATATGGAATTTTCGTTTGAAGATGTTCTTTTGGAGGATGTTATAGCTTCTCTGCACAGGTTGATTCACCAGCGCCAGGTGAGAGTGCCGTTGTTGCTGGTCCCCAGATCTAGTGGGGAAGACATTAGGTGTCTGAGCTCGGTGAAGTTAATTCCATACCAACACTACAGGAAAAACTGTCTATGCCGAGCACAATGTTGTATGCCGAGTGCTATTTCACGGGGTGCTCGGCAAACAACCCACTATGCCGAGCACCTTACATAAAACACTCAGCACGCTCAAGGTGCTTAGCAAACACATCAGAAAACACTCGGCATATTCAAGGTGCTCGGCAAAGATCTTGCCACGAGTCACCTATGGCTGCAGTTGACGGAACTGTTACGGCGAGGATGTATGCCAAGTGCCTTCCGTTAGGTGCTCGGCATGCAATATAATTTTCTTTTTTTTGTACAATAAATGTAGCCCAGGAGTATGCCGAGTGCTGTACTCGGCATACTACGGTACTAGGCATACTCCGGGGTTACGAGCTACCAGATCATGGCACATGGCATGTATGCCGAGTACTGTACTTGGCATACTGGGGTGTATGCCGAGTACGCCACGATCTGGTAGCTCGTAGCCCAGGAGTATGCCGAATATTTTTTTATTTTTTTATACATTAAATGTATGCCGAGTATCCGAAAAAAAGCACTCGGCATACTTTCATTTTATTCTATTCCTCTTTTATTTATTATTTCTATGGTCTTTTTCTTTCCTTTTCATTCTTCAATATTTCTTCGTTTCATACCCTTTTCTTTCTACTATATTATTTTCTTCGTTCTTTTCATTGTATATTCTTTCTTCTATTTACCTTTTATTTTATTTTTCTATTTTCCTTTCCTTTCCTTTTTTTTAAATTTTTTCCTTTCCTTTTCTTTCTTCTATTTTCCTTTATTTCTTATTTTCATTGTCTTTTCATTTCTTTATTTGTTTGTTTATATGTTTATTAGTAACTACAGCAAACAGACGCAATCACATGTAACCATGGCGAGAAAGGGTCGGGTTTGTGAAAGGAGTGCCGACGCCCTTTCTCCCCTGGCCTTGAAATTTTTCTGTACTCAATACACAACATTTGTTGGATTTTTAGGGTTTTAATGCCGGAAATTCAAGATCTCAACTGCGGCCACCTGAAATCATGCCCAAAAAGGGGTTGAAAATTCCTATCTGTGGTCTTTGGCCCATGCCTAGGCCATGTGCAGCCAAAGGAGAGGGAAGACCCTGGTGTACCCATGATAGGACCTCATGCAAAAGGGGGAGTGTTACTGACCCTTTGTCGGGTGATTTCATGCCCACCTCTCCGGCGGGCCCCGAAAAGGCTAGCCCCTTGGTTTTTTTGAGAAGGGCTAACTCCATGTGACCTTTACTCTTTGTTTGTGTTGGAATAAGTCATAGGATCATGTCAAACCCAACAAGAGGACAAGTCCTAGCAGGAGCTGGGTGGCGGCACCAGAAGGGGGGATGTTCGCACTCAAGCACTGAATCTTCCTGCGGGATGGTCCGATTTGATAAGCAGGTACCACTTCAAAGTTGTGTATTGGCATTCTACTGATCACACCACCCTAGTGTACCCATGTTAGGACACCAAGCAAAAGGGGGAGTGTTTCCGACTCTTCGTTGGGCGATTTCGTGCGCCCCCTCTTTCCTGGGCCCCGTGACATCTAGCCCCTAGGTTTTCTTTCGAAGGGGTGACTCCATGTGATTTTTACTCTTTGTTTGTGTTGGAATAGGTCATATGATCTTGACAAACCCAAAAAGAGACCAAGTCCTAGCAAGAGTTGTCTCAGCGGCCCCGAAAGGGGGGAGGTTCGCAGTGAAGCCTAAATTTTCCAGCGGGATCGATGGTCCGGTTTGTGAAGCAGGTGCCACTTTAAAGTTGTGTTGGAAGTCTACTATTCACACCAGGCTAGTGTACTCATGTTAAGACCCCATGCAAAAGGGGGAGTGTTTCCGACCCTTCGTCGAGCGATGTCATGCGTCCCTTCTCCGACGGGCCCCACAACATCTAGCCCCTAGGTTTTCTTGAGAAGGGGTGACTCCATGTGACTTTTACTCTTTGTTTGTATCATAATAGGTCATAGGATCATGTCAAACCCAAAAAGAGGCCAAGCCCAAGCAGGAGTTGTGTTGGTGGCCCCGGAAGAGGGGATGTTTGCACTGAAGCCCTGAATCTTCCTGTGGGATGGTCCGGTTTGTGAAGCAGCTGCCACTTCAAAGTTTTGTATTGGTATTCTACTATTCACATCACCCTAGTGTACCCGTGTTAGGACCCCATGCAAAAGGGTGAGTGTTTCCGACCCTTCGTTGGGTGATTTCATCTGCCCCCTCTCTGGTGGGCCCCGCAATATCTAGCCCTTAGGTTTTTCTTTAGAAGGGGTGACTCAATGTGACTTCTAATCTTTGTTTGTGTTGGAATAGGTCATAAAATCATGATAAACCCCAAAACAGGCCAAGTCCTAGCAGGAGTTGGGTCGGCGGCCCCGGAAGGGTGGAGGTTCGCACTGAAGCCCTGAATCTTCCTGCGGGGTCGATGGTTTGGTTTGTGAAGCAGGTGCCACTTCAAATTTGTGTATTGGCATTCTACTCCTCACACCACCCTAGTGTACCCATGTTAGGACCCCATGCAAAAGGGGGGGGGAGTGTTTTTGACCCTTCGTCAGGCGATTTCGCGCACCCCCGCTTTGGCGGGCCCCACAACATTTAGCCCCAAGGTTTTCTTCAGAAGGGGTGACTCCATGTGACCTTTACTCTCTTTTTCTGTTGGAATAGGTCATAGGATCATGAAAAACCCAAAAAGAGGCCAAGTCCTAGCAGGAGTTGGGTCGATGGCCCCGAAAGGAGGGAGGTTCGCCCTGATGCCCTGAATCTTCCTACGGGATCGATGGTCCTATTTGTGAAGCAGGTGCCACTTCAAAGTTTTGTATTGGCTTTATACTCTTAACACCACCCGAGAGTATCCATGTTAGGACCCCATGCTAAAGGGGGAGTGTTTCTGATGCTTCGTCGGGCGATTTCATGTGCACCCTCTCCGGCGGGCCCGCAACGTCAAGCCCCTAGGTTTTCTTTAGAAGGGGTTACTGCATGTGACTTTTACTCCTTGTTTGCATTGGAATAGGTCATAAGATCATGACAAACCAAAAAAGAGTCCATGTCCTAGGAGGAGTTGGGTCGGTGGCCCCGGAAGGTGGGAGCTTCACACTGAGCCTTGAATCTTCCTACGGGATCAATTGTTCGGTTTGTGAAGCAGGTGCCACTTCAAAGTTGTGTATTGGCATTCTACTCCACACCACTATAGTGTGCCCATGTTAGGTCCCCATGCAAAAGGCGGAGTCTTTCCGACCCTTCGTTGAGCGGCTTCATGCGCACCCTCTCCAGCGGGCCCCAACGTCTAGCCCCTAGGTTTTCTTGAGAAGGGGTGATTCCGTGTGACTTTTACTCTTTGTTTGTGTTGGAATAAGTCATCTGATCATGACAAACCCAAAAAGGGCCAAGTCCTTGTAGGAGTTGGGTCAGCGGCCATGGAAGGGGGGATGTTTGCACTGAAGCCTTAATCTTCCTGCGGGATGGTCCGGTTTGTGGTGCAGGTGCCACTTCAAAGTTCTGTATTGGCATTCTACTCCTCGCACCACCCTAGTGTACCCATGTGAGGACCCCATGCAAAAGGGGGAGTATTTCTGACCCTTCATCGGGCGATTTCATGCCCCCTCTCCAACGGCCCTGCAACATCTAGCCCCTAGGTTTTCTTTAGAAGGTGTGACTTCATGTGTCTTTTACTCTTTGTTTATGTTCGAATAGGTCATAGGATCATGAAAAACTCAAAAAGAGGCCAAGTCCTAGCATGAGTTCGGTCGGTGGCCTCGGAAGGGGGGAGGTGTGCACTAAAGCCCTGAATCTTCCTGCGGGATCGATGGTCCGATTTGTGAAGCAGTTGCCAGTTCAAAGTTGTGTATTTGCATGCTACTCTTCACACCACCCTAGTGTACCCATGCTAGGACCCCATGCAATAGGGGGAGTGTTTTCAACCCTTTGTCAGGCGGTTTCATGCGCCCCCTCTCTGGCGGGCTCCGAAACGTCTAGCCCCTAGGTTTTCTTGATAAGGGGTGACTCCATGTGACTTTTACTCTTCGCTTTTGTGAAAAACATGCTGGGAGAGGTGCCCTGCGCACATGCAAGTGAGGAAAGGGCGAGCTTTCAAAAATCCTTCCCTCTAGACAAAAGAAGACGGAGGGAGATATTGGGCGGGATACACATGGCGGGCGATATTGGATGGGGGAAACGAGCGGGAGAGACGTGATAGTAGATATTGGGTGGGAGAAATGAGCGGGAAATACATGGCAAGCGATATTGAGTAATAGAAATGAGCAGGAAAATACAGAGATGAGGTATTGGGTTTGGGAAACGAGTGGGAGACAAATGTCGGGAGATATTGGGCGGGAAACATGTGACGTGAGATACATGGCAAGAGATATTGAGTGGGAAACACATGGCGGGAGATATCAAGTGGCAAACACATGGCGGGAGATACTGGGCAGGAGACACATGGCGGGAGATATTGGGCGGGAGAAATGAGCGAGAAACACAACCCAGTGTAAACTTTATAACTAAAATATTTCTTAAACTTTATTCTCATAGCATAATAAAATAAATTTAGTGATTATAGTTTTCTAACCTCTCGTGATGCGCTAATAAAATATTGGTGGTCGTGATTATCTTTGGACTTCTCATGACACAATGTTGGTGTTCACACCCAAACTAAACTTGCCCCTCGCCGCTTCTGCCAAAATATTTTTGGGCCCCCGCGCTCCAGTTTTGACGGGTATAGATTTCAAACCAAAAAGAAAGAGAATCCAACCCTCCGCGGAGGCCCAAACCAGGGCGCCCGACTGCCTGCCCGCATGCACTCTTCCTCCTCCTCTCCCCATTCCCAGACAAGCCACTGCCCACCTCTCCCCCGCCCCTCACCATCTCTCAAAAGGTCCAGATCGAGCAGACAAGGTCAGGCCACGGCTAGATCCACCATGGCTACAGCGGCTTTGCCTGATCTGATCTGGGCCACGATGGAGGTCCGGCTCTAGAACCACGTGCCAAGAGAGTAAGACTGAGGGGGCTTCCTCCGTGGGACAACACCATGGAGCTCCTTTTCCACAACCACGTAGCGGCAAAGGAGCTCCTTCTTCGTCAGGGGCCATCTTCTCTGGATGCCGCCATGGAACCCTGACTCTACAGCCATGGAGCGCGTCCAGCGCGAGCGCCCAACACACTAGCACCTCTCTTCCACCCATGGCGACCGAGCTGGCGCAGATCAAGTCTGCAGGAGCTGCAGGCACAGGATCCGCATCATACTCTCCTCCCCAACAACAGGAGCCTCGACAAGGGTATGAATCCCTCCTCCTGTTCTCTTCTTCTAGTTTTCTTCATCCCTGCATCTGATTCGTGTGTGCGGTTTGTGCAGTTTGTTCCCATCTGATCTGGTTGTGTGAAGGGGGCCAAGAAGTTGATGTTGGTTCAATTTTTTTCGATTTGGTTGGGCATTATGAGTCTCCCTGTTTCCAAGGTGACGACTTCTCTCGCCTCTCTCCCCCTCTGTTCATTTTGATTTGGCTGCCGTCAAGTATGATACTTTTAGTTTGCTTGTATGACCATCATGTGCTTGTTATCATACTTTTACTCTTTATGAAAACCATGTGTACGTTGTTATACTTGTTGCTTTTACAGACAATGTGACATGTTGTTATGATCCTTTTATGCTTGAATTGACAATATGTGAATGTTATGATGCGTGTAGGACCATATGTGCTATATGTATGGTGCTTGTATGGAACATATATATTGTTATATGAGCTTGCTAGAATGTATGTGATTGTTACATGGAACATATATTTTTGAATTGTATAGGGATGGTCCAATAAGCAAAAAAAAAGATACAGTTGCCTTTGCCGAATAGTGTACTTGGCATACTCCTAGGCTATCAGCTACCAGATCATGCCACGTGCCATGTATGCCAAGTACAGTACTAGGCATACTACAATGTATGCCGAGTACTATACTCAACATACATCGTAGTATGCTGAGTATTGTACGTGGCATACATAGCAGTACACCAATCTGGTAGCTCGTAGCCTAGGAGTATGTCGAGTACAGTACTCGGCATACCACAGACGCCATGTGGCAACGCCGTTTTCGTCCTCTCTCCATGATGTTGTAGGAGATATGCCCTAGAGGCAATAATAAATGTTATTGTTTATCTCCATGCTCATAATTATGTTTATGTTCCATGCTATAACTGCTATGGTTCTCGAGTCTGCAATAACCACGAGGCTCGGAGGAAGACTCATATGCACGTGTGGAATAATAAACGGTAAAATGTATTCCTAGTCTGGCCTCTAAGACTAGCTCAAGTGTTGCATGATGGTTCTGTTTTCCTGATTATGGGCATGACTATGCCGGCAACTTTGAGGGCACAATGTTAGGAGAACACTTGTGTTGAATCGACCCGAATTGATGTTATGCTATGAGATTCATTCGTCACAAGTTAATGGTTAATAACACAGAGATAGTTAATGTTTGCATAATTCCTTAGACCATGAGAGTATCAAGTTCCTTCGTACTTGCTTCGTGAACTTTGGGGTTTGTTAAACGTCATCCGTAACTGGGTGGCTATTACGGCGGCTTACGGGTTCACGGAAAAGTATGACAAGGAACGAGATAGCTCGAGATTGGGATTTGCTCCTCCGACGATGGAGAGATATTCTCGGGCCCTCTCGGTGTTACGGTATCCATCATCGTCTGGCCAGACACATTGTGATTTGATCACTGGGATGCCGGAACGCGGAAACGAGAAAAGAGAACAAAACCGGTAACGAGGTAACTGGCATAGTGGACAAGTTGTTGATCCACGGGGATGCCAATAAATCTCACCTCGGGTGTTTGTAATATATCGTGAAGCAACAGGAATAGCACACGGCAACTGGAGGTTCACTCGAATATTCATTCGTGTGGGTATAGGGGTCAATATGGGTGTCCACGGCTCCGATGTTGATCATTGATCGGAAAGTGTTCCGGGTCATGTCTATACTTCACCGAACCTATAGGGTCACACGCTTAAGGGTCATCTATCTGCTGAATACTAGACAGGGAGTCTGAGAGAAAATCACCGGAAAAGTTTCGGACGCAACGGAAACGTTCTGGAGAGGACACCGGAATAGTTCCGGTAAAACTAAAAAGTTGTTTCGGGGTATACCATTAAGTCAAATTGGTTTCGGCACACGCCTGGAAATTCTTGGAGGGTGCCAGAATTGTTCTGGTAACTTCTGGGATTTTTCCGGGACAAAAACCGGAAATGTTCCGGAGCTGCCGGAACCGGTTTGGTTGCTTTTCGCAGATGAAAATAACTAATCCGAAATTGTTTTGGAACGAATCCAAAATCATTTTAGTGGGTACTGGAATTTCTAAGACCCACAAAAATATTTTCGGATTTAACGGTCGCGGAAATATGTTTCCGTGAATAGTGAAAGTGCTTTTTGGTTACTTTATGGAAAGCCACCTTTTAGGGCTTTTTCAAAAGGCTTCTTGAAAAACTTGGGGGCTAAGAAACCCCCCTTGGGGGTGGCCCCATGAGGGGTGGCCGGCCACATGAGGGGCTCCTGCATGGAGCCCCACTTGCTCCATTACTTCCCTTTTATGCCCTTGTGGAGGACTCCATACATGGGCATTTTTGGGTTTTTGGAATGGCATCCCTACCCCTTGGCTTTCCTATAAATAGAGGTGGGGAGGTGCTCTCCACACTCATCCTTGCTCTCATACACATGCCATGCTCGTCTGGCTCTCTCTCTCTCCCTCCCACGAAAAGAGTTTCGTAGAGCCGAAAGGCTGTCTGGGTTCCTGTGGGAACTAGTTCTGGACGGCGAAGCCCTGCCGGATAGATGACACCGTATGTGTGCAACTCTGTAGAGAGATCGTAGTTTCGGTCTTAGTTCGAGAGTGCCTCCCGAAGGGCTGTTCGAGTAACTGTCTGAGTTTCGAGGGTCCTCCCGAAGGGCTGTCCGAGTGACCGTCCGAGTTTCAAAGGTCCTCCCGAAGGGCTGTCCGCCACACCGTCCGAGGGACTGTCAGACTGCCTTCCGGAGGGCTGTCCGAGGGGCAGTCAAGGGAGTACATCCTCGTGGTTGGGAGGTTGTAAATCCTAGCTGCGGGGATCTGCACCGCCGATCGCCATCGACTGTACTTCCGCTGCGCTACGAGTCGGTAACGAAAAGATCAAACCTTGTATGCAGTCTCCATAGTGGTCCTGGGCTGGTGCGTAGGTCGGAAATTTTTTGTTTTCTGCTGCGTTACCCTACAGTGGCATCAAGAGCCGTGCTATGCGTAGATGCAGGTTACGATCTAGAATACATAGAGATGTATGGGTGTTGCACAATATAATTTGTAGTAGATGAGTTCCACTGCTGATAATTATTTGTGCAGGTAGCAGATGAAATCTGTTACCCGATGTTCTTGTTGCTTCCCTGGAATTTGCATATTTCTGATCTTGATAACAGCATGCTGGAGTTTCAAAGTTCTGGCAATCCGCGATCCTGATTGATCAACGAAGTGCTAACAGTTAATTGAATTCCACCACAGTTAGAGAGAAAGATGAAATTTCGCAGACAAAAGGGCAATGCAGATATGATCTGCACGGGGGTCATGCATATGGCGAAGTTCAGTATGGGGCTCGAGATTTTATTATCTCGTGTTTCATACACCCCGTAAAGTTAATCTAGCGACTTGAATAATCATACTTGATGATGGACGTTGGTAGCTGCGGTTTGTTCGAAACCTTAGAAGCCACGTAAAATGAAATTTTGCATAAACCGATTAGAGGCATCTAACTTGGTTTTGCAGGATGGTTTGCATGTGCATATGATGTGGTATAGCAGTGCTCATATTAATTTGATTATGTACGAGATGACTATATGATGTAAATTAACATGACCTGCGTGTCATGATTTGGCATGATGGCTGGAGCCATATGATTGTCACTTTAATGACCTGCGTGTCAACCTTTTGTAATGCACTTATTTTATTAGCTATAGAGATAGCAATATTATCTGGTGCATCGACAAGGTGGTGGTAAACTTCGCGAAGGGGAACACCGACGCGAATGCCGAAGACGAAGAAATACAAAACTTCTCCGTCAGAAAGGGCTATACCATATCATGCTATTATGAATTGCCTGAGATGTTTATCCCTTATGATGCACCCTTCTTGATTGCGCGGTAGTCGCTTTTTATTAGGGTGATCTCTCACTTAAAATATCAAGAAGTTAGTGTTCTCCCAAGTGTAGCACCGTCACGGCACCTATCTTTTCGGGGTGCGCCATGGATGCATGGGTACGAACGATTAGAGAAGTGTGAGGCGGGTGAGGTCAGACCTTGCAGCAAGATCACTTGGTTGTCTTGACGTTCATGGCAGGATCGTCCTGAGCTCGGAACACACGCATCGAAAGATGAACAAGAGTCACATAGAGATGTGATCGGCAAGTTGGCCTACCGATTAAAATTCCCGTCATGAGATGATGATTCTATGGCGATGAATTGAAGTCTGGATCTTGTATCACTCAAAATCAATTATGAGAGATATTGATTTGAGTGGGAGCGCACTTTAGAATTAATTCTTTTAATTCTTAGTGCAATTAATTATGGACACTATCTAAGTGTTATATGCATAATAGTTATAGAAGAATGGCTCGCGTTTCCACCTTCCCTATTAAAATTGAATAAGCTGTTACATATCTGGTTAAAACTTTATGGTTGGTAACGTAATGTGAGGATTGTCCTCAAAGTGCCAAGAAGGACTTTGTCCTATCGCATGCTTTTGGTATTCTCCCGCTAATGCTATGGATAATGTGACTCTCGGCCTTCGATCCAAAAGCTAGAATTCCGATACGGTCAAGTGCAATATGTTTGCTTCCATGAGACCCGAACTTCAAAAGTTTGGGATAGCTATGTGATATTCATGGAACTGAAAATCATTTTTCAGACACAAACAAAGGCTAAAAGATATATGATATCCAAAGCAATGTTTGTTTTGCAAACTATTAGTAAAGGTGTTTACTATGCATTTGACTAATAACAGAGGGATCCAGTAGAACGCCTGTCATATGATGATGGTGAATAAAACAACAACTTAAGAGAAAGGAAATGTCCGAAGGGTGTTAGTATGACTTACACACCTAGGAAGTCCGGGGCTGACGCCACTCTTCAAGTTGGTGCTTCTTCTGAGAGTAGGAGAATTATTAGAAGTAAAACTGTTAAGAAGTATAAAGGCAAAAAGGAAAGACGACTGGAATATCCAGCTCATGTATGAAAGTCATACAAGCTATTGATGTATAGAAGGCTGGTCAAGGAAATAGTACTTGGGAATTATGATTAAATGTTAGTCACTGATTCTTGGGTATTGTGAGTTGATCACAAAGATACCCGCTCGATTGCATTCTGCTGCGACTCGATGCAAGAACTACTACGGCCTAAAAGACTTGCCGGAGTGAGGTTTAGATATGCGCTGATAACATAGTAAAAGTTGCTATACTCGGTACATTACCTATGTATTTATTTTCATAATTCATTTTAGAGTTTTTATACACTCTAGCCCATTGCATAAAGTATCTTGCAAGAAGGTTGTTCATAAGAGAACTTTTGATGTTCGGTGTTATGAATAACATAAGGGCCATGCTTCCATCATGGATGGGATGTATGTTATGAATATTGATAATAATATATTACCTCCATATTTACTTTCATAATTCATTTTAGAGTTTTACACACTCTAGCCCATTGCATAATGTTTGTTGAAAAAGGGTTGTTCACAAAAGAACAATTGTTGTTCAGTGTTATGAATAACATAAGGGCCATACTTCCATCATGAATGGGATGTATGTTATGAATTTTGATGGTAATATGATACATCCATAACACTGACACTAAATGTTGCAAGACTAAGAGAATACCACACATGTGTGGCACTGCATTTGGTGACATTGGAGAAACCCGCATGGAGAAATTCCATAATGATGGATTTTGAAGTCGTTTGATTATGAATCATCTGACACTTGCAACTTTCCACCAAAAAGTTAAGTGACTGAAATACCGTTCACAGGCCATAAGGAACGAGCAACGAACTTATTGGTGATCATACATTTTGATGTATGTAGTCCGGTAAATGTTGTTGCTAGTAGTGGATTTATCTATCTTCAGAAATGACTCAAGTAGATATAATGGATATTTACTTGAGGAGACGTAAGTCTGGATCTTTTGAAATCATTCATAAGGTTTTCAATATGAAGTAGAAATTATTGTAACAAGAAAATTATGTTTCTGCAATTTGATTGCGGAAAGGAATATTTGAGTTACAAGTTTAGCGAATGTCTAATGAGTTGTGAAGGGAATTTCATAGCTTACACCTCCCGGAACACCACTGTGAGTGGAATGTCCGTGAAGATGTAATCAAACCATTTATGACATGGTAAGATCAAAGATGACATAAATCAATTTGCCATTATTCCTTTTAAAGTAATGCTTTAGAGACTGCGGCTTTTACACTGAAAAGAGCGCCATCAGGTCTGTTGAAATGACGCCATGGTATGGTACGCCCAACCATGCTTTGTCTTTTCTTAACATTTGGAATATGGGGCTTGTGTAAAATATTTACAAACCTATTCCAAATCAGACAAGTACTACTTTGTGGGTTATCCCAAGTAATTGGGAATTCCTCCACCAGTATACCGAGGCAAAAAGGTTTGCCACCAAGAACGGTATGCTTTTAAAGAGAATGGTTCTTGCAAAAAGGTGAGTGAGAGAACAGTGCAACTCGACGAGATAACAGTATCTTCGTCATCAGATCAAAGGAAAGGAACCTTGGAAGTAATTCCATTGTTTCCTACTGCGACTGATACGGAAGCCTCTACATGAGATGTATGGACTTCGGTCGAACTTGCAACTGAACCACGTTGGCAAAACTCGTGCAAACCTCTCAGGTGCTCAAGCGAGATATTGTTGTTAGACAATAGTATACCTACGATACACAAGGAAGCGTTGATGGGCCCTAACTTCGGAAATGGCTAAATGCCAATATAATCCGAGATAGTTTCCATATAAATGATTCAAGATTATATCTTGATAAACCCTTCGGAAGACTTAGAGTCTAACGGACATTAATGGAACTATAAACTGATGTGGATAAAATGTTTTATCCATAAAGCTTGACTTGTTGCAATAACAAATTCAAGGAGTTGACTACGATGAGATTGTCTCACCGTAGAGATGCTTAAAGTCAGATCGGGTTAAACTAGCAATTACTACATATTTCAATCTTGAGATATGATACATGGATGCCAAAAGGATTTCCATGTGATGGAAATGCAACCTAGGACTTGCATGTGATACAGTCTGAAGTATTTTGTCAATCCAGAGGATGCTAGTAAGTATGGAAACTTCAGAGTTCCAGCAATGGACAAAAGAGAGCAAAATGGAGTTGGAATCTTCGTTTTGATGAAATAGTCAAAAGAGTTTGATTTCTTCAATGGATAACGAAGATGCTTGTGGTTTCAAGAAAGTAAGTGGGAGCATAATAATATTTCTAAAAACCTTGTGTGATTGACACATTGTTGATTGGAAATAATATAAATTTCTTGACACGAATTAGGACTTCATTGAAAATAGTTTTTCGATGAAGTGCTTGGGCTAAATAGCCTTGATATTAGGCATATTTATCTACGAGATAGAATTGCCTAATAGGCTAAAGCCAAAAGTACATATTGACAAGATGCTAAAACAGTTTAGCATAAGAACGCCAAGGAGTGATTCTTGCCGAAGTCACATGGAAAGAGTTTTGCAAGACTCGGTGTCCCAAAACACTGATGAGCAAAATACATGATGGAGATTCCACACACTCTTGTGTTTGGATTAATCATGTATTCCATGGTATGTAAAACAACCAGATATGTCCGATACTCCCAAAGCTGTTGCGAGTATAGATACCAAAGTGATCAAAGTACTGATCATGGGACAATAGTGAAACATGTCATTGAGTACTAAAGTAGCACTGATGACATGTTTTCTCGCAAGCAGAGATTATGAAGTGCTCGTTGTAAGTAATTACATCGATACAGTCTTCATCAATGCTCCATGGGATTTTTGATTTAAGTTAAGGGTTTTGTGTAATACACAATATGGTGGCACGGTAGTTGGAAAATGTTCCAAACAGGTTACTATGGCGAATTCTATAACAAAGGCTAAGTATGTTGATGCTTTGGAAGCGACAAAGAAGATGTTGAATCATATAGTTCATTCATGAACTTAGTATGGTTCCAAGATGGCTTTGGTCAATGGAACACTATTGAAGATAGTTGCTCCATAGCTCAGTCTGAGGAATCGAGGTTTGACCAGTGATTCACATTTATACGAAGCCAAGTCCACACAAAATATGAATTTTGCGAAAGCATGAAAACGCGAGGATATGCAAAGATACACACGGAGCTGAAGTTGTCAGATCCGTTGGACATCAGGCTATACCACAAGCGAAGCATTTTTACACCGGTATGCCATAGGTGTAAAGTGCATCATCATTGACTAGATTATTGACTCTAGTGCAAGTGGGAGTCTGTAGGAGATATGCCCTAGAGGCAATAATAAATGTTATTGTTTATCTCCATACTCATAATTATTTTTATGTTCCATGCTATAACTGCTATGGTTCTCGAGTCTGCAATAACCACGAGGCTCGGAGGAAGACTCATATGCACGTGTGGAATAATAAACGGTAAAATGTATTCCTAGTCTGGCCTCTAAGACTAGCTCAAGTGTTGAGTGATGGTTCTGTTTTCCTGATCATGGGCATGACTATGCCGGCAACTTTGAGGGCACAATGTTAGGAGAACACTTGTGTTGAATCGACCCGAATTGATGTTATGCTATGAGATTCATTCATCACAAGTTAATGGTTAATAACACAGAGATAGTTAATGTTTGCATAATTCCTTAGACCATGAGAGTATCAAGTTCCTTCGTACTTGCTTCGTGAACTTTGGGGCTTGTTAAACGTCATCCGTAACTGGGTGGCTATTACGGGGGCTTACGGGTTCACGAAAAAGTATGACAAGGAACGAGATACCTCGAGATTGGGATTTGCTCCTCCGATGATGGAGAGATATTCTCGGGCCCTCTTGGTGTTACGGTATCCATCATCGTCTGGCCAGACACATTGTGATTTGATCACTGGGATGCCGGAACGCGGAAACGAGAAAAGAGAACAAAACCGGTAACGAGGTAACTGGCATAGTGGACAAGTTGTTGATCCGCGGGGATGCCAATAAATCTCACCTCGGGTGTTTGTAATATATCGTGAAGCAACAGGAATAGCACACGGCAACTGGAGGTTCACTCGAATATTCATTCGTGTGTGTATAGGGGTCAATATGGGTGTCCACGGCTCCGATGTTGATCATTGATCCGAAAGTTTTCCGGTTCATATCTATACTTCACCGAACCTATAGGGTCACACGCTTAAGGGTCATCTATCTGCTGAATACTAGACAGGGAGTCTGAGAGAAAATCACCGGAAAAGTTTCGGACGCAACGGAAACGTTCCGGAGAGGACACCGGAATAGTTCCGGTAAAACTGAAAAGTTGTTTCGGGGTATACCATTACGTCAAATTGGTTTCGGCACACGCCTGGAAATTCTTGGAGGGTGCCAGAATTGTTCTGGTAACTTCTGGGATTTTTCCGGGACAAAAACCGAAAATGTTCCGGAGCTGCCGGAACCGGTTTGGTTGCTTTTCGCAGATGAAAATCACTAATCCGAAATTGTTTCGGAACGAATCCAAAATCATTTTAGTGGGTACTGGAATTATTCTAAGACCCACAAAAATATATTCGGATTTAACGGTCGCGGAAAAATGTTTCTGTGAATAGTGAAAGTGCTTTTTGGTTACTTTATGGAAAGCCACCTTTTAGGGCTTTTTGAAAAGGCTTCTTGAAAGACATGGGGGCTAAGAAACCCCCCTTGGGGGGGGGGGGGGGCATGAGGGGTGGCCGGCCACATGAGGGGCTCCTCCATGGAGCCCCACTTGCTCCATTACTTCCCTTTTATGCCCTTGTGGAGGACTCCATACATGGGCATTTTTGGGTTTTTGGAATGGCATCCCCACCCCTTGGCTTTCCTATAAATATAGGTGGAGAGGTGCTCTCCGCACTCATCCTTGCTTTCATACACATGCCATGCTCGTCTGGCTCTCTCTCTCTCCCTCCCACGAAAAGAGTTTCTTAGAGCCGAAAGGCTGTCTGGGTTCCGGTGGGAACTTGTTCTGGACAGCGAAGCCCTGTCGGATAGATGACACCGTATGTGTGCAACTCTGTAGAGAGATCGTAGTTTCGGTCTTAGTTCGAGAGTGCCTCCCGAAGGGCTGTCCGAGTGACAGTCCGAGTTTCGAGGGTCCTCCCGAAGGGCTGTCCGAGTGACCGTCCGAGTTTCGAAGGTCCTCCCGAAGGACTGTCCGCGACACCGTCCGAGGGACTGTCAGACTGCCTCCCGGAGGGCTGTCCGAGGGGTAGTCAAGGGAGTACATCCTCGCGGTTGGGAGGTTGTAAATCCTAGCTGCGGGGATCTGCACCGCCGATCGCCATTGACTCTACTTCCGCTGCGCTACGAGTCGGTAACGAAAAGATCAAACCTTGAATGCAGTCTCCATTGTGGTCCTGGGCTGGAGCGTAGGTCGGAAATTTTTTGTTTTCTGCTGCGTTACCCTACAGATGTTACTTTATTAGGCCAAGTACCACTATTTTGTCTCGGCATAGTCTTTGGAGGGCACCTGTGAATAGGAACTCGGCATACACCGCTATGCTGGCCAGGTGTATGCCGAGTCATCTGTCACGCCCCCGAACTCAATCGTGCACTAAACATACACGCAGCATGCACGATCAAGATTAGAGACTCACGGAAGGATATCACAACACAACTCTATGACACAAATTAAACATAAATCTTTATATTACAAACCAGGGTCACAGTACCCATTATACATCAGTCAGCAAACAACATAGGTCTGGGTACAGACGAAGTTAAACAAGTTTGCCTTAAGAAGGCTGAGCAAAACAACGACAACTGATTGAAAAGGCGCAGGGGTTCTCCGACTCCTGGACTCCATCATCTGAATGCAGCAAACGGGTGGAGGAAAAAGATAGCAAAGCGACCGTGAGTACTCATCCAAAGTACTCGCAAGACTTACATCAGATCTATGCTAATTATGCATCGGTATCAAAGGAATGGGGCTATATATTTGGTTTATACTGCAGAAGTGCCAGAGTAGAGGGGGAAAGCCTATCCTAACAAAGACTAGCATCTTGCAGCATCAGTAGAGAGTAGCGTATAATAACATATAATAACATGTATATATCAGAAATACCCAGAGATCCTTCCTCGACTACCTGATACGTCTCCAACGTATCTATAATTTTGATTGTTCCATGCTATTATAGTATCAATCTTGGATGTTTATTATGCAATTATATGCAACTTTATATCATTTTCTGGGACTAACCTACTAACTCAGTGCCCAGTGCCAGTTGCTGTTTTCTGCATGTTTTTGGCTTTTTAGGGAAACAGTACCAAATGAAGTCCAAACGGAGAAAAAACTTTGGATTAATTTTTCTTGGACCAGAAGACACCCAGGAAGCTTTGGGAGAAGACCTGAAGTTACACGAGGAAGCGAAAAGCTCACCAGGCATGCCCTGGGGGGGCGCCTGGCAGGCTTGTGGGCCCCTCGTGGCACCTCTTGACCTAATTCCAAGCCAATAAATTTAGAAATATTCCCAAACCAATAGAGAGCCACCCTAAACACTTTTTCCACCGCCGCAAGTCTCTGTTCTTCAAGATCCCATCTGGGACGTTTTCCGGTAATCTGTCGAAGGGGGATTCGATCACGGAGGGCCTCTACATCAACCTTGCTGCCCTTCCGATGATGCGTGAGTAGTTCACCACAGACTTACGGGTCCATAGCTAGTAGCTAGATGGCTTCTTCTCTCTCTTTGATCTTCAATACAATGGTCTCCTCGATCTTCTTGGAGATCTATTCGATGAAATTCTTCTTTGCGGTGTGTTTGTTGGGATCCGATGAATTGTGGGTTTATGATCAGATTATTCATGAATATTATTTGAGTCTCCTCTGAATTCTTATATGCATGATTGTTATCGTTTTGTATTTCTCTCCGATCTATCGGTTTGGTTTGGCCAACTAGATTGATTTATCTTGCAATGGGAGAGGTGCTTTGTGATGGGTTCGGTCTTGCGGTGCTCAATCCCAGTGACAAAAAGGGACATGAGACGTATTGTATCGTTGCCATTAAGGGTAAAACGATGGGGTTTATTCATATTAGTTGGATTTATTTTGTCTACATCATGTCATCTTGCTTAAGGCGTTACTCTGTTCTTTATGAACTTAATATTCTAGATGCATGCTGGATAGCGGTCGATGGGTGGAGTAATAGTAGTAGATGCAGGCAGGAGTCGGTCTACTTGTCTCGGACATGATGCCTATATACATGATCATTGCCTTGAATATCGTCATAACTATGCGCTTTTCTATCAATTGCCCAACAGTAATTTGTTATCTTCAAGAAAGAATCCTCTAGTGAAAACTATGGCCCCCGGGTCTATTTTCCATCATATATAAAACTAAAATACCTTGCTGCAATTTATCTACTTTTATTTTACTTTTGTGTTTTACTTTATTTATCTATCACTACGAGATTTGATCCTTGCAATTAACCGCCATGGGATTGACAACCCCTTGTTTTGCATTGGGTGCAAGTATTTGCTTTTGTGTGTGTAGGTGATGCCAACGAGATTGTGTGTGTTTCTCCTACTGGATTGATAACCTTGGTTCTTAACTGAGGGAAATACTTATCTCTACTGTACTGCATCTCTTTTCCTCTTCAAGGATTTTACCAAAGCAGCTCACAAGTAGCAGGAAGAATTTCCGGCGCCGTTGCCGGGGAGATATCACCATAACCTATCAGGTACGTACACGCAAACTATCATCTACTTGCATTTACTTTATTTGCCATTTGCCTCTCGTTTTCATCTCCCCCACTTCTAAAACAATTTTACAAAAACACAAAAATATTTATCGTTTGCCTTTTTGTTCGTTTGCTTGTTTTCTTGTTTGCTTGCTTGCTTAGTCACGATGTCTCAAGAGAATACTAAGTTGTGTGATTTTTCCAATACTAATAATAATGATTTTATTAGTACTCCAATTGCTACTCCCGCCACTAGTGCGGAGTCATCTGATATCAATGCGGGTTTGCTCAATCTTGTTATGAAAGAACAATTTTCTGGTAGTCCTAATGAAGATGCTGCATCCCATCTTAATACTTTCGTTGAATTGTGTGATATGCAAAAGAAAAAAGATGTGGATAATGATATTGTCAAATTGAAGCTATTTCCGTTCTCATTGCGAGATCGTGCTAAAACTTGGTTTTCATCTTTGCCTTGAAATAGTATTGATTCTTGGGATAGGTGTAAAGATGATTTCATTGCCAAGTATTTTCCTCCCGCAAAAATTATTTCCCTAAGAAATTAAATCATGAATTTTAAGCAAATTGAGCATGAACATGTTGCACAAGCTTGGGAGAGAATGAAATTAATGATAAGAAATTGTCCTACTCATGGGTTAAGTTTATGGATGATCATACAAAAATTTTATGCGGGGTTGAACTTTGTTTCTAGGAATATTTTGGATTCCACCGCGGGTGGTACTTTTATGGAAATCACATTAGGAGAAGCTGCAAAATTGCTTGATAATATTATGTCTAATTATTCTCAATGGCATACTGAAAGAGCTCCCACTAGTAAGAAAATTAATTCTGTTGAAGAAATTAATACTTTGAGTGATAAGATGGATGCTCTTATGAAATTGGTTGCTAGTAAAATTCCTCATGTTGATTCTAATGATGTGCCATTGTCTACTTTGATTGAGCAAAATAATGATACTATGGATGTGAATTTTATTGCTAAGAATAATTTCGGTAACAATGCTTATAGGGGTAATTTCAATCCTAGACCGTTTCCTGGAAATTCCTCAAATAATTATGGCAATTCCTATGGTAATTCCTATAGTAGTAATAATAGGATACCCTCTGATCTTGAGAACAATATTAAAGAATTTATAAATTCTCAAAAGATTTTCAATGCTACGATAGAAGAAAAATTGAGTAAAGTTGATGATATGGCTAGGAATATGGATAGAATTGCTCATGATGTGGATACTCTCAAAATTAAAAATTTGCCACCTAAGATTGATATTAGTGAGTCTATTAAAGCTATCCATGTTTCCATTAATGAAAGTAAGGAGAGAACCGCTAGATTGAGGGTAGGTGATAATTTTTAGAAAAAGTGATTTCGCCCGGTTTTTACCATAATCATGATGAAGAGATTAAAATGATTGGTGTTTCTCCATATGAATCTTTGTTTAGTAATATAAAACTTGATGGCGATGGGACTGGAGATGAGTCAACTTTAGTTAGAAGGCGTCCCAATTGTTCGGAGGGCGATAATCTTAATGAATTTTTTTGCAAAAGTGGGTTTGGAGAGGTCAAAACTTTAGCTAGTGATACACCCACTACTTTGGATTACAAGGACTTTAATTATGATAGTTGTTCTTTGGTTGAATGTATTTCCTTGTTGCAATCCATGCTAAATTCACCCAATGCTTATGAACAAAATGAAGCGTTTACTAAACATATCGTTGAAGCTATGATGAAAGCTCATGAAGAAAAATTAGAGATGGAGGTTTCTATACCTAGGAAATTATATGATGAGTGGGAACCAACTATTAAAGTTAGAATTAAAGATTATGAGTGCAATGCTTTGTGTGATTTGTGTGCTAGTGTTTCCACCATACCGAAAACTTTATGCGATGTGCTACGTTTTACCAATATTGATGAATGTTCTCTTAATTTGCACTTGGCGGATTCTACTATTAAGAAACCTTTGGGTAGAATAAATGATGTGCTTATTCCTGCAAATAGAAATTATGTGCATGTTGATTTCATTGTGCTTGATATTGATTGCAATCTGTCTTGTCCTATAATACTTGGTACACCGTTCTTGCGTACCATAGGTGCTATTATTGATATGAAAGAAGGTAACATAAGATTTCAGTTTCCATTAAAGAAAGGCATGGAACATTTTCCTAGAAAGAGAATTAAGCCACCATATGAATCTATTATGAGGGCCACCTATGGAATTCATTTGAGAGATGATAATACTAGAAACTATGCATTACGCCTAGCTAGGGGCGTAAAACAATAGCGCTTGTTGGGAGGCAACCCAATGAATAAAATAAATTTTCGTTTTCTTTTCTGTTATTTGAGTGTGCACACAATTATGCTACTGTTATGATTGTGTTTTTGTGTTTTAATTAGTGTTTGTGCCAAGTAAAGCCTTTAGGATGATGCGGGATAATAGTTACTTTGATTCTGTGAAAAATAGAAACTTTTACGCCCAGTCCAGAAAAATCTAAAAATCACTGGAACATGTTTTTGCTCTGAATTTTTTACACATGATTGATATACAAATTTTCCACGTTGTCCTAATTTAAGCAAGAACGGAGTAACGCCTTAAGCAAGATGACAAGATGACAAGATGACCTTATCTTCTTCTAGATGCCAAGATTAATTTCAACACTAACTAATAAGGGCCGGCCCTACATGTTGGGGAACGTTGCATGGGAAACAAAAATTTTCCTACGCACACACAAGATCTATCCATGGTGATGAGCATCTACGAGAGGGAGAGTGAATCTACATACCCTTGTAGATCGCTAAGCGGAAGCGTTAATAAACGCGGTTGATGTAGTCGAACGTCTTCGCGATCCAAATCGCCGAGCGTCCCGCGATCCAATCACGATCCTTCCGATCTAGTGCCGAACGGACGGCACCTCCGCGTTCAACACACGTACGGCTTGATGACGCCTTCACCTCCTCGATCCAGCGAGCGATGGTGAAGTAGTGGTTGAGTTCCAGCAGCACGACGGCATGGTGATGGTGGTGAGAAACAATCTCTGCAGGGCTTCGCCAAGCACTACGGAGATTATGACGGAGGAACTAGAGGGCTAGGGTTGCCGGCACACGGCTTGGGGAAATCTTGATATGTCCCGTGTGCTAGCCCTGCCCCTCTATTTATATGTTGAGCCTTGGGGTCTAAACTTGGAGTAAAAGCCTCCTCCGGGTCGGTTTTGCCCGCACAAGGTCGGTTTGGCCCGCAGGGAAAGAGTCCAACTCGGATCCCTGCCGAACCGTGCACAGCCGCGCACAAGCGGTAGTACCGCTTCACATAAGCGGTAGTACCGCTTGGGCGGTAGTACCGCTTCACACAAGCGGTAGTACCGCTCGGGCGGTAGTACCGCTTCACCAAGCGGTAGTACCGCTTACGCGGCAGCAAAACTACTTTTGCACTTTCCAATACCTCGTGGGCTTTATCCCTTTGGCTCATATAAAGTGTTGCTGCACCCGAACACTTCGGTAAACATCCGGAACCCCTTCCGGTGAACTTCGGAACTCTTCCGGAGATCAAAACACTATTATCACATATATCAATCTTTACCTCCGGACTATTCCGGAGATCCTCGTCATGTCCGGGATCTTATCCGGGACTCCGAACAACTTTCGGTCACCAACATAATAACTCAATTATACTAATCGTCACCAAACGTTAAGTGTGTAGACCCTGCGGGTTCGAGAACTATGTAGACATGACCGAGACACCTCTACGGCCAATAACCAATAGCGGGACCTGGATGCCCATATTGGCTCCTACATATTCTACGAAGATCTTTATCGGTCGAACCTCTATGTCAAGGATTCAGTTAATCCCGTATGCTGTTCCCTTTGTTCTTCGGTATGTTACTTGCCCGAGATTCGATCGTTGGTATCACTATACCTAGTTCAATCTCGTTACCGGCAAGTCTCTTTACTCGTTCCGTAATACAAGATCTCGTGGCTAACACTTTAGTCACATTGCTTGCAAGGCTCATTGTGATGTTGTATTACCGAGTGGGCCCTGAGATACCTCTCCGTCATACGGAGTAACAAATCCCAGTCTTGATCCATGCCAACCCAACAGACACCCTCGGAGATACCTGTAGAGCACCTTTATAGTCACCCAGTTACGTTGCGACGTTTGATACACACAAGGTATTCCTCCGGTGTCAGTGAGTTGCATGATCTCATGGTCAAAGGAACAGATACTTGACATGCAGAAAACAATAGCAATAAACTGACACGATCAAATGCTACGTTTACAGTTTGGGTCTTGTCCATCACATCATTCTCCTAATGATGTGATCCCGTTATCAAATGACATCTCATGTCAATGGCTAGGAAACCTTAACCATCTTTGATCAACGAGCTAGTCAACTAGAGGCTTACTAGGGACACAGTGTTGTCTATGTACCCACACATGTATTTGAGTTTCCAATCAATACAATTATAGCATGGATAATAAACGATTATCATGAACAAGGAAATATAATAATAACCAATTTATTATTGCCTCTAGGGCATATTTCCAACACTACACTCACACACACACGCACACACACACACTGCCGCTCGGCCATGGCCAGCAGTAGCAGCGGCGGCAGCAGAGCGGCAGCAACTATCAAGCAGCACCGAGCAACAGGCGGCAGCAGCACCGAGCAGCAGCAAAGCAGAGCAACAACAACAGCACCTAGGAGCAGTAGCAGCGGCAGCAGCAAAGAAGCAGCAGCGCGGCGCAGCAGCAGCAGCGCCGCCAGCAGCAAGAGCAACAGCGCAGCAAGCAGCAAGAGCAGCAGTGCAGCAAGCAGCAGGAGTAGTAGCGCAGCTAAGCAAAGCAACAGAGCATCAGCGAGCAGCGGAAAGAGCAGCAATTGGAGCAGCAGTAGCGCAGCAGCAGCAGAGCAGTGCGTACACGGGAGCTCGGGCTCCGGCCATGGCAACCACAGACGAGCACGAGAGCGGCGGCAAACATCGCAGAGCAAAGGGGCAAAGCACGGGAATCGGCAGAGGGGCTCACCCCGGTGCTCGTGGACAAGGTTGGGAGGTCGGTGGCGGCCCGGAGCAGCGGCAACCGGTGACGAGATGCGGCAGCTGCAGGCGAAGATGAGAACGATGGAAAGGCTACGAGGTGTTCCGGCTCGGGTTCTTCAGTTGAGACGAAGGAGACGACCGTAGGGAGGCTCCTGGACATGCTATCAGGCGACAGGGAGGCCGGTGGCCGCGCCTACAACGACGGCCATGGCGCGCGCGAGCCTGGGTGAGCTTCAGATCGAGAGCGAGGCGCGAGGGGGAAGAACGAGGGGATTAAGGTTTGTCGACGGGGTCGGGGACGACCTTATCCTCCTCCTAGTGCTCCTGTAGCGCCTCGTGTCGACCATCGAGCAAGGGGAACGACATTGGGCGCGGCGGAAGCGACACGCGCGGGGAGAGAGGGAGGGGTTAGGGACGACCTGTAGCGAGTAGGCAATAAGTGCATAGTGATATTTCCTATTTTCTTTTACTGTAATATATCTGCTGCTGTTTTAGAATTATTTGGGATATCAAACAAATTTTCATTTGACTGAAACTTTTTGTATAATTAAGCAATGTCATTGCCTAGCCACACACCAAGTTTCAAATCATTTGGAATGGCCTGTGTTTATATTTGGATTTAACTATTCCTGTTTAATATTGTGGATCCAATATAATCATTGCTAGTGGCTAATTTATTTGACCAATGAAGTTTTTTTTGCTTTTACAAATGCGTGGGTATTTCATATAATGGTGTGAACATTTTTAAATAATAATTTGGAAAAACATTTTTTTTATAGTTTGAATTTGAATTAGTGAGTTGGATTAATGCTTAATTGCATTTTAATTATGACAAACATGATGACAAGACAATATTAATTAGCTTATTGACTTAATTAGATCTGGGGATGTTACAACTCTTCACCACTCCAAGAAATCTCGTCCCGAGATTTAAGAGGTAGAGTAGGGGGAAAAGGTCGGTTTACGGAATTCTAATGTATCTTATCGTTCTTGGTTGCTCTTCCCGAAGAGGTCGATCCACAGCGTTCAAGTCTTCATTTCTCTGCATCAGTGCATCATGACGAAATTGTCATCCTGCCTGCAGGATCATCATCGTACTTACGAAGAGGATAAGGGATAAATCGGTAACGATGGAATACTACAAGGGGTAATCATCTGGGGTTATCTCACGAGTGAAACATATAGGTATCTCTTGAGTTTTGGAACATAGAAATCATGACAAGAGTGATTTAAGAAGATACGAACAGTTTCATTTGGGTAGGCAATCATTTAAGGCCTGAAGCAAAATGCGAGATGGGTTCAGAGTGTTGAAGAAAGAATCTCGCGTCTGATACCGGAATGGATCGTCTCAAGGAAGGAGGCTCGCGGAAATGCATACAACGCCAAGTGCAAAGGGTAAATCGGAATAAGGATCACACAGTCAATTACATGAAACTTCACAATTAATTGAGAGAGCTTCCGCAAGGAAATCTAAAGAATGACCTGCTCAAGACAGAACGATAATTGATTACATCGGCAGCTGGGAGATACAGTCGCAAGTGCTACAGAAGGATAAGCACACTTCACCAGTAAGTACTTGAGGACTCGAGCACTTTCGAATCATTAGGATGATCAAAATTGAAGTGATCAAAATTCATACCACTATGATGAATAAGAAGGGAGGTGGCATCTTGTGTGATCACGATACAAGGCTTGTCAGAGAACAGCTTGTCAGCTATGTTGGCAACAGCGTCGGTACGAAGAGCGGGGGACGAAGAGAACCATTTTCCTGCTCGTTAAGACGAGGCAGACCAATAGGCAAAGTTCTCGTCCATCGGTGGTTACCGGAATGTCAACAACTATAGTAACACGGTATTACTGACAGAGTTGTACGCCGTGGTGTTTACATAAGCAGGGAATTATTACTGCTTAGACCATATTCATTACAAGAAGGTTAAACAGACCAATGGAAAGGAAAATATGATTATCAGATTAAACAGACCAATCGAAAGGAAAATGTGTTTATTCACAAATATTAGGAGTATATCCTTTCCAAGAACAAGCAGAGAAGGATATACATGACAGGACAGCAAGTTCATAACCCTTTAGATAAAGGGGCAAGGAAAATCATGAGGCTAACCCATATAACGGGGTTTGGATGATCAATCTTGAAACATTTAGCATTGCGCGTCCAATGTTCTTGTTGTTGTTCGGAATACCACAGTCATGCTTCGAGGTAACAATGATATGGTGTTTCAAATAAGGGTCGGGTTTGAAGATCACAAGAATACACAAGGAACAATTTCAAGAATAGCAAAGAACTCAAGGTATAACCAAAACATGACCAATTCTGTGTTGGAAGGAAGACAAAGATGTTGTTGATGACAACACAAATTATCAAGGGGCGTGATGATGAGGTAACGGCAAGGTGACATGATCAAAACGAGGATGTGATGAAACAAAAGGTCACTGGAACCACGGATATGACACAAACTCGGAATCAATCTTGCTGTTCGAGGCTAAACGATATGACGAAGAAGCTCGGCGTAAACTTAGCTCATCGTTGAAATTTGTGCTCTGGGAAGAAGGACCAGGTAGCACAGTTAAAATTAGCATGATGATGATGCAGACTATCGGGCTAGGAATGACATGATTGAGTTCAAATTTCCCAGCAACAAATTACTAGGAGTAATGAACCATAGTATGGATTCGAGTCACTTGTCGGAGTTCTCGAGTGACGAACAACTCCAACCTACGGAGTGACTAAAACGGTGAGAAGTATTACTCAAGCAATAATTCATAAGAGGAAGTGCAATGGCAAGATATCCTCGAGAAGGCAGAACAGAATAGAAGCCGAACTGGATCGTTGATCTGCGGAAAGCAGATACTTTAACCTTGTCAAAAAATAGATGAGGCACGGGAATGGATTCCTCTTAGATATATCAAATGAGGACAGCATGATCGAAGCATAGATGCATGGGATCAAATTAAGGTTACCGGAAGAATTATACAAATGAATAATTATTTTGCAAGAAGCTTCCGTGATGGTCTACATCGTTTCCATGGGCATGAACACAAAGTTCTAGGTCGACTCCCACTTCTTCAACGCATAACTTTTCATTCACTTCTCGCTTTCGAAGAAGTAGTAGTGTTGAAATGTTATCTGAAGTAACACCAGTAGAGTATGACCCGTAGAAGTTTCCGGGTTCACACAGATGGCAGAAGCATAGATACAACTCCTCAGAGGGGTTTAGGAAGCAATACAACAAATGATAGAAGTAAGGGATACAAGTTCGAAAGCAAAGGGCTGACGACACAGAGTAGATGATACAATTCGCCAAAGGCATTTTTAACAAGGGAACAACTCATAAAGGCTTTAGAATAAACAATATCTGTCGGATAACAATCCAACGAAGGATCGTATGATCCATAAGGATCTGATGCGAGCATCGGTACTCAACCAGAAGAAGAAAGAATGCAAAGGCATCGGATTATAGAAACATCTGAATAATTCGAAGCTTAAATACAAAGGAATTACGATTTCCAAATCGGGGGATCAGAAGCAGATGCACTGATCAAGGATGAGTAAGTAGAACAGACTTAGAGTCACAATCGACCAAGGCTCGATTGGCTGAGAATCAGCTCATGTCTAAAATGACGCCTGAGCCGGAAGGACGAATTCTAGTTTCGACTGATGATTGTGAGCATTCGCAAACATATTGAATCAAAGGCTCAAAATGACAATGACAAAGGATGTTAATGAATAATGCTAGACATATGGAACTAACCATAATGCAGGCAGGCAAGACTTTCCAGAGCAATAGGTTGCAGAGGATTCTCGGAAGATTGGATAGTATTTCAAAGTATTTTGTGAAACTGATACGTCTCCAATGTATCTATAATTTTTGATTGTTCCATGCTATTATAGTATCAATCTTGGATGTTTATTATGCAATTATATGCACTTATATATCATTTTCTGGGACTAACCTACAAACTCAGTGCCCAGTGCCAGTTGCTGTTTTCGGCATTTTTTTGGCTTCTTAGGGAAACAGTACCAAACGAAGTTCAAACGGAGAAAAAACTTTGGATTAATTTTTCTTGGACCAGAAGAAACCCAGGAAGCTTCGGGAGAAGACTTGAAGTGCCACGAGGAGGCGATAAGCCTGCCAGGCGCGCCCTAGGGGGGAACGCCCCCCAGGCTTGTGGGCCCCTCGTGGGACATGTTGACCTAATTCGTTCACTATAAATTCTCAAATATTCCCAAACCAACAGAGAGCCAACCGAAACACTTTTTTCGCCGCCGCAAGTTTCTGTTCCTTCGAGATCCCATCTGGAGGCCTTCGCCGGTACTCCGCCGGAGGGGGAATCGATCATGGAGGGCCTCTACATCAACCTCACTGCCCTTCCGATGATGCGTGAGTAGTTTACCTCAGACCTACGGGTCCATAGCTAGTAGCTATATGGCTTTCTCTCTCTCTGTGATCTTCAATACAATGTTCTCCTCGATCTTCTTGGAGATCTATTCGATGTAATCCTTCTTTGCGGTGTGTTTGTTGGGATCCGATGAATTGTGGGTTTATTATCAGATTATTCATGAATATTATTTGAGTCTTCTCTCAATTCTTATATGCATGATTGTTATAGCTTTGTATTTCTCTTCGATCTATCGGTTTGGTTTGGCCAACTAGATTGATTTATCTTGCAATGGGAGAGGTTCTTTGTGATGGGTTCGGTCTTGCGTTGCTCAATCCCAGTGACAGAAAGGGACATGACACATATTGTATCGTTGCCATTAAGGGTAAAACGATGGGGTTTATGCATATTGATTGGATTTACTTTGTCTACATCATGTCATCTTGCTTAAGGCGTTACTCCGTTCTTATGAACTTAATTCTCTAGATGCTGGCTGGATAGCGGTCGATGGGTGGAGTAATAGTAGTAGATGCAGGCAGGAGTCGGTCTACTTGTCTCGGACGTGATGCCTATATACATGATCATTGCCTTGAATATCGTCATAACTATGCGATTTGCTATCAATTGTCCAACAGTAATTTGTTTACCCACCGTATGCTATCTTCAAGAGAGAAGCCTCTAGTGAACACTATGGCCCCCGGGTCTATCTTCCATCATATATATATAACTAAAAATACCTTGCTTCAATTTATTTACCTTTATTTTACTTTTGTGTTTTACTTTATTTATGTATCACTACGAGATTTGATTCTTGCAATTAACCGCCAAGGGATTGACAACCCCTTGTTTTGTGTTGTGTGCAAGTATTTGCTTTTTGTGTGTGTAGATGCTGCTAATGAGGTTCTGTGGGATTCTCCTACTGGATTGATAACCTTGGTTCTTAACTGAGGGAAATACTTATCTCTACTATACTGCATCTCCTCTCCTCTTCGGGGATTTACCAACGCAGCTCACAACTAGCAGGAAGAATTTCTGGTGCCATTGCCAGGGAGACATCACCAAAATCTATCAAGTACGTATACCCAAACTATCATCTACTTGCATTTACTCTATTTGCCATTTGCCTCTCATTTTCATCTCCCCCACTTCTAAAACAATTTTACAAAAAACACAAAAATATTTTCATTTGCCTTTTTGCTCGTTTGCTTGTTCCCTTGTTTGCTTGCTTGAAGTTGTCGTCATGTCTGAGTTCGTTATCGAAAAAGGTGAAAAGGGTAAAACCCCTAAGGTAGAAATTCCCTCGAATTTGGATTCTAAATTTTTTGTGATGGGAAGTGGGAATAGCATAGGAAAAAGCACTATTTAGGAATTCTTTACTTGCACAGGGGCTTTGGTTTGCAATGACATTCCTATTCTTAAAGAACCAAAAGCTATGCCGAAGCTATTTCCGCACTTATTCTGAAGCTTGAGAGAAGATTTATTCGTACTCATCCTACTTTGCAAAGATTGTTTTATGAGTTGCCTGTCATAAACAACACTAAGGCGAAAAAGATAGCCGCTCTTATCCTCATGAATGAATTTGATTACATAGTACAAGAGGCTAGAGAGATCTTTGATTTTTACAATATGAATCATGAGCATCCTGTTATAGATGAGATTTTATATGATGAAGATTACTTATTGAGACACTTTTTTTGTTATAATCATACCTTTGATGAGAACACTAAAAAGGAAGTTCCACCTTTACATATAATTCAACAAGTTTTCAATGGTATTAATAAACAATATTCTTGGATTGTAAAGGGAAACCAACAAGGGTTTGAGGATAGTCAGCTCAACAATGCTAAGATTTTGATTGATGATGTGTTCCCTATTGTTTTTGAAAAGCCTCCTGATGAACACATATCTCAAGAAGTGGAAGATGACAATACTTGAAACTATGCATTACGCCTAGCTAGGGCGTAAAACAATAGCGCTTGTTGGGAGGCAACCCAATGAATAAAATAAATTTATGTTTACTTTCTGTTTTTGAGTATGCACACAATTATGCTACTGTTATGATTGTGTTTTTATGTTTAAATTAGTGTTTGTGCCAAGTAAAGCCTTTAGGATGATGCGGGATAATAGTTGCTTTGATTCTGTGAAAAACAGAAACTTTTATGCCCTGTCCAGAAAAATCTAAAAATCACTGGAACATGTGTTTGCTCTGAATGTTTTACACATGATTGATATACAAATTTTCCACGTTGTCCTAATTTTTCAGAATTTTTGGAGATTCAGAAGTATGAGTTTTATTCAGATTGCTACAGACTGTTCTGTTTTAGACAGATTCTGTTTTCGTTGCATAGTTTGCTTGTTTTGATGAATCTATGGGTTGTATCGGGGGGTATAAGTCATGGAGAAGTTTGAATACAGTAGCTATTATGCAATAATAAAATATGAATGGGTTCATAACAGTACCTATAGTTTGTGATTTGATCATTATACTAACGGATCTCACAAAGATTTTTGTTGAGTTTTGTGTGCTGAAGTTTTCAAGTTTTGAGTGAGATCATGATGGATGAAGGAATAAGGAGTGGCAAGAGTCTAAGCTTGGGGATGCCCGAGGCACCCCAAGATAATATTCAAAGAGACTCAAGCAATCTAAGCTTGGGGATGCCCCCGAGTGGCATCCCCTCTTTCGTCTACCAACCATCGGTAACTTACTTGGAGCTATATTCTTATTCATCACATGATATGAGTTTTGCTTGGAGCGTCATGTATTATAGTGGTCTTTTGCTTGTTTGCGTTTTAGTTTGCCACAATCATCCCTTGCTGGACACACCTTTTTAGAGAGACACACATTTGTTCATGATTTGTTGGAATACTCTATGTGCTTCACTTATATCTTTTGAGCTAGGCAGTTGCTCTAGTGCTTCACTTATATCTTTTTTAGCACGGTGGTGGTTATATTTTAAAGAAATAGTTGCACTCTCATGCTTCACTTATATCTTTTTGAGAGTTTCATAAATAGTAATGGCAATTTGCACGAGTTATGAAATTGGTCCTAATATGATAGGTATTCAAGAACGATATAATAAAAACTTTCATGTAGATCACTGAATATGATAAGTTTGATTCCTTGCAATAGTTTTGCGATATTAAGGCGGTTATATGTGGGAGGTACTAGTGAATGGTTTAGTAAGAATATTGGTGTTAAGGTTTGTGATTCCCGAAGCATGCACGTATGGTCTGTCGTTATGCTATGAAGTTGGAGCATGATTTATTATTGATTGTCTTCCTTTGTGTGGCGGTCGGGGGCGCGCGATGGTTAACTCCTACCAACCTCCCACCTAGGGGCATGCGTAGTAGTACTTTGCTTCGAGGGTTAATAGACTTTTGCAATAAGTATGTGAGTTCTTTATGACTAATGTGAGTCCATGGATTATACACACTCTCACCTTTCCGCAATTTGCTAGACTCTCCGGTACCGTGCATTGCCCTTTCTCACCTCGAGAGTTGGTGCAAACTTCGCCGGTGCATCCAAACGCCGTGGTATGATACGCTCTATCACACATAAACCTCCTTATATCTTCCTCAAAACAGCCACCATACCTACCTATTATGGCATTTCCATAGCCATTCCGAGATATATTGCCATGCAACTTCCACCGTTCCGTTTATATGACACACATCGTCATTGTCATATTGCTTTGCATGATCATATAGCTGACATAGTATTTGTGGCTCAGCCATCGTTCATCATTTTTCATACATGTTACGCTAGTATCATTGCACATCCTGGTACACTGCCAGAGGCATTCATATAGAGTCATATTTTGTTCTAGTATCGAGTTGTAAGTAAATAGAAGTGTGATGATCATCATTATTAGAGCATTGTCCCAGTGAGGAAAGGATGATGGAGACTATGATTCCCCCATAAGTCGGGATGAGACTCCGGACGAAAAAAAAGAAAAAAGGAAAAAGAAAAGAAAAGAAAAAAATGAGAGAAAAAGAGAGAATGGGCAATGTTACTATCCTTTTTCCACACTTGTGCTTCAGAGTAGCACCATGTTTTTATATAGAGAGTCTCCTATGCTTTCATTTTCATATACTAGTGGGAATTTTTCATTATAGAACTTGGCTTGTATATTCCGATGATAGGCTTCCTCAAATGCCCGAGGTCTTCATGAGCAAGCAAGTTGGATGCACACCCACTTAGTTTTCATTTTTGAGCTTTCATACACTTATAGCTCTTAGTGCATCCATTGCATGGCAATCCCTACTCCTTGCATTGACATCAATTGATGGGTATCTCCATAGCCGGTTGATTAGCCTCGTCAGTGTGAGACTATCTTCCTTTTTGACTTCCCCTTATTGATCTCTACCACCATACTCTATTCCACCCATAGTGCTATATCCATGGCTAGCTCTCATGTATTGCGTGAGGGTTGAAAAAGTTGAAGCGCGTTAAAAAGTATGAACCAATTGCTTGGCTAAAACTGGGGATGTTCATGATAAATATTTTGTGTTAAAAAGATGGAGCATGATAGGATTATATGATTTCGTAGGGATAACTTTCTTTAGCATTTTTATTCTGAAAGGCATGATTTTTTGTTGGTATGCCTGAGTATTGATGTCTTTATATCAAACTATAGACTATTGCTTTGAATCATTTGGATCTTTAATATTCATGCCACAAAAGAGATTACATGATGAATATGATAGGTAGCATTCCACATCAAAAATTCTATTTTTATCATTTACCTACTCGAGGACGAGCAGGAATTAAGCTTGGGGATGCTGATACGTCTCCAACGTATCTATAATTTTTGATTGTTCCATGCTATTATAGTATCAATCTTGGATGTTTATTATGCAATTATATGCAATTATATATCATTTTCTGGGACTAACCTACTAACTCAGTGCCCAGTGCCCAGTGCCAGTTGCTGTTTTCTGCTTGTTTTTGGCTTTTTAGGGAAACAGTACCAAACGAAGTCCAAACGGAGAAAAAACTTTGGATTAATTTTTCTTGGACCAGAAGAAACCCAGGAAGCTTCGGGAGAAGACCTGAAGTGCCACACGGAGGTGACAAGCTTGCCAGGCGCGCCCTGGGGGGGCGCCCCTAGGCTTGTGGGCCCCTCGTGGCACATCTTGACCTAATTCTTCCACTATAAATTCTCAAATATTCCCAAACCAACAGAGAGCCACCCGAAACACTTTTTCCGCCGCCGCAAGTTTCTGTTCCTTCGAGATCCCATCTGGAGGCCTTCGCCGGTACTCCGCCGGAGGGGGAATCGATCATGGAGGGCTTCTACATCAACCTTACTGCCCTTCCGATGATGCGTGAGTAGTTTACCTCAGACCTAAGGGTCCATAGCTAGTAGCTAGATGGCTTTCTCTCTCTCTTTGATCTTCAATATAATGTTCTCCTCG
This sequence comes from Elymus sibiricus, assembly GCA_039707655.1. Classification (NCBI taxonomy): domain Eukaryota; kingdom Viridiplantae; phylum Streptophyta; class Magnoliopsida; order Poales; family Poaceae; genus Elymus; species Elymus sibiricus. The sequence continues at coordinate 11,501,614 of CM077674.1, read as the reverse complement.
ATCTTCTTGGAGATCTATCCGATGTAATCCTTCTTTGCGGTGTGTTTGTTGGGATCCGATGAATTGTGGGTTTATGATCAGATTATTCATGAATATTATTTGAGTCTTCTCTGAATTCTTATATGCATGATTGTTATAGCTTTGTATTTCTCTCCGATCTATCGGTTTGGTTTGGCCAACTAGATTGATTTATCTTGCAACGGGAGACGTGCTTTGTGATGGGTTCGGTCTTGCGTTGCTCAATCCCAGTGACAGAAAGGGACATGACACGTATTGTATCATTGCCATTAAGGGTAAAACGATGGGGTTTATTCATATTGATTGGATTTACTTTGTCTACATCATGTCATCTTGCTTAAGGCGTTACTCCGTTCTTATGAACTTAATACTCTAGATGCATGCTGGATAGCGGTCGATGGGTGGAGTAATTGTAGTAGATGCAGGCAGGAGTCGGTCTACTTTTCTCAGACGTGATGCCTATATACATGATCATTGCCTTGAATATCGTCATAACTATGCGCTTTGCTATCAATTGCCCAACAGTAATTTGTTTACCCACCGTATGCTATCTTCAAGAGAGAAGCCTCTAGTGAAAACTATGCCCCCTGAGTCTATCTTCCATTATATATATAAAACTAAAAATAGCTTGCTGCAATTTATTTACCTTTATTTTACTTTTGTGTTTTACTTTATTTATCTATCACTTCGAGATTTGATCCTTGCAATTAAACGCCAAGGGATTGACAACCCCTTATTTTGCATTGGGTGCAAGTATTTGCTTTTCGTGTGTGTAGGTGCTGCTAACGAGGTTCTGTGTCATTCTCCTACTATATGACAGTGGGGCCAGGGGGCTGGGTTGACCCAGTCAAAGCTTGACCAGTCAGCAAGAGGATGTGGCCCACCTGTCATTGACTTATCTTATTTGGATTAATTTTAATAGAGTTAATTTAGCGGGGGGGGGGCACATATCATAGATACATTAACTAAACTAGCACTAGTTAACCCTTAACTAATAACAAATTAGTCCTAACTAACAAGGGCCGGCCCTACACTCACACACACACGCACACACAGCACACACACACACGGCCGCTCGGCCATGGCCAGCCGTAGCAGCGGCGACAGCAGAGCAGCAGCAGCTAGCAAGCAGCACCGAGCAGCAGGCGGCAGCTGCAGCGAGCAGCTGCAAAGCAGAGCGGCAACGGCAGCAGCTACGAGCAGTAGCAGCGGCAGCGGCAAAGCGCCAGTAGCGCGGCGCAGCAGTAAGCAGCAGCAGCAGCGCGGCCAGCAGCAGGAGCAGCATCGCAGCAAGCAGCAGGAGCAGCAGCGCAGCTAATCAAAGCAGCAAAGCATCAGCGAGCAGCGGCAAGAGCAGCAAGCGGAGCAGCAGTGGAGCAGCGCGTACACAGGAGCTCGGGCTCCGGCCATGGCAACCACGGCAGAGGGGCTCACCCCGGTGCTCGTGGACGAGGTTGGGAGGTCGGGGGCGGCCCGGAGCAGCGGCAACCGGCGACAAGATGCGGCGGCTGCAGGCGAAGATGAGAACGATGGAGAGGCTACGGGGCGTTCCGGCTCGGGTTCTTCGGTGGAGACGAAGGAGCGACCGTGGGGAGGCTCCTGGACATGCTATCAGGTGACGGGGAGGCTCCTGGACATGCTATGTACGACGACGGCCATGGCGCGCGCGAGCTCGGGCGAGCTTCAGATCGAGAGCGAGGCGCGAGGGAGAAGAACGAGGGGATTAAGGTTTGTTGACGGGGTCGGGGATGACCTTATCCTCCTCCTGGTGCTCCTGTAGCGCCTCGTGTCGATCATCGAGCCAGGGGGAACGACATCGGGTGCGGCGGCAGCGACACGCATGGGGAGAGAGAGAGAGGGGGATTAGGGACGGCCGGGGTTAACGGGCTGGGCCGGCTTCTGTAGCGAGCAGGCTATAAGTGCATAGTGATATTCCTATTTTCTTTTTCTGTAATATATTTGCTGCTGTTGTAGAATTATTTGGGATATCAAACGAATTTTGATTTGACTGAAACTTTTTGTATAATTAAGCAATGTCATTACCTAGCCACACACCAAGTTTCAAATCATTTGGAATGGCCTGTATTTATATTTGGATTTAACTATTCCTGTTTAATATTGTGGATCCAATATAATCATTGCTAGTGGCTAATTTATTTAACCAATGAAGTTTGTTTTGCTTTTACCAATGCGTGGGTATTCATATAATGGTGTGAACATTTTTAAATAATACTTTGGTAAAACATTTTTGTTATAGTTTGAATTTGAATTAGTGAGTTGAATTAATGCTTAATTGCATTTTAATTATGACAAACATGATGACAAGACAATATTAGCTTAATGACGTAATTAGATCTGGGGATGTTACAAATCTCCTCCACTCAAAAGAATCTCGTACCGAGATTTAAGAGGTAGAGTAGGGGGAAAGGTCGGGTTACGGAATTCTAATGTGTCTTATCGTTCTTGGTTGCTCTTCCCGAAGATGTCGATCCACTGCGTTCAAGTCTTCATTTCTCTGCATCAGTGTATCGTGACGAAATTGCCATCCCTCCTTCAGGATCTTCATCGTACTTACGAAGAGGATAAGGGATAAATTGGTAACGATGGAATACTACAAGGAGTAATCATCTGGGGTTATCTCACGAGTGAAACATATAGGTATCTCTCGAGTTTTGGAACACATAAATCATAACGAGAGTGATTTAAGAAGATACGAATAGTTTCATTTGGGTAGGCAGTCATTTTAGGCCCGAAGCAAAATGTGAGATGGGTTCAGAGTGTCGAAGAAAGAATCTCTTGTCTGATACCTGATTGTATCGTCTCAAGGAAGGAGGCTCGCGGAAATGCATACAACGCCAAGTGCAAAGGGTAAATCGGAATAAGGATCACACAGTCAATTACATGAAACTTCACAATTAATTGAGAGATCTTTCGCAAGGAACTCTAAAGAATGACCTGCTTAGGACAGAACGATAATTGATTACATCGGCAGCTGGGAGATACAGTCACAAGTGCTACAGAAGGATAAGCACACTTCACCAGTAAGTACTTGAGGACTCGAGCACTTTCGAATCATTAGGGTGATCAAAATTGAAGTGATCAACATTCATACCACCATGATGAACAAGAAGGGAGGTGGCATCTTGTGTGATCACGATACAAGGCTTGTCAGAGAACAGCTTGTCATCTATGTTGGCAACAACATCAGTACCAAGAGTGGGGGACGAAGAGAACCATTTTCCTGCTCGTTAAGACGAGGTGGACCAATAGGCAAAGTTCTCGTCCATCAGTGGTTACCGGAATGTCAACAACTATAGTAACAGGGTCTTACTGACAGAGTTGTACACCGTGGTGTTTACATAAGCAGGGAATTATTACTGCTTAGATCATATTAATTACAAGAAGGTTAAACAGACCAATGGAAAGGAAAATGTGATTATTAGATTAAACAGACCAATCGAAAGGAAAATGTGTTTATTCACAAATATTAGGAGTATATCCTTTCCAAGAACAAGCAGAGAAGGATATACATGACAGGACAGCAAGTTCATAACCCTTTAGATAAAGGGGCAAGGAAAATCATGAGGCTAACCCATATAACGGGGTTTGGATGATCAATCCAGAAACATTTAGCATTGCGCATCCAATATTCTTGTTGATGTTCGGAATACCACAGTCATGCTTCGAGGTAACGATGATATGGTCTTTCAAATAAGGGTTGGGTTTGAAGATCACAAGAATACACAAGGAACAATTTCAAGAATAGCAAGGAACTCAAGGTATAACCAAAACATGTCCAATTCTTTGTTGGAAGGAAGACAAGGATGTTGTTGATGACAACACAAATTATCGAGGGGCGTGATGATGAGGTAACAGCAAGGTGACATGTTAAAAACGAGGATGTGATGAAACAAAAGGTCACTGGAACCACGGATATGACACAAACTCAAAAGCAATCTTGCTGTTCAGGGCTAAACGATATGACAAAGAAGCTCGATGTAAACTCAGCTCATCATTGAAATTTGTGCTACGGGAAGAAGGACCAGGTAGCATAGTTAAAATTAGCATGATGATGATGCAGACTATCGGGCTAGGAATGACATGATTGAGTTCAAATTTCCCAGCAACAAATTACTAGGAGTAATGAACCTTACTATGGATTCGAGTCACTTGTCGGAGTTCTCGAGTGACGAACAACTCCAACCTGCGGAGTGACTAAAACGGTGAGAAGTATTACTCAAGCAATAATTCAAAAGAGGTAGTGCAATGGCACGATATCTTCGAGATACCAGAGTGTAATACTCGAGGGCAGAACATAATAGAAGCTGAACTGGATCATTGATCAGCGGAAAGCAGATACTTTAACCTTGCCAAAAAATAGATGAGGCACGGGAATGGATTCCTCTTAGATATATCAAATGAGGACAGCATGATCGGAAGCATAGATGCATGGGATCAAATTAAGGATACCGGAAGAATTATACAAATGAATAATTATTTTGCAAGAAGCTTACGTGACGGTCTACATCGTTTCCTTGGGCATGAACACAAAGTTGAAGGTCGACTCCCACTTCTTCAACGCATAACTTTTCATTCACTTCTCGCTTTCGAAGAAGTAGTAGTGTTGAAATGTTATCTGAAGTAACACCAGTAGAGTATGACCCGTAGAAGTTTCCGGGTTCACACAGATGGCAGAAGCATAGATACAACTCCTTAGAGGGGTTTAGGAAGCTATACAACAAACGATAGAAGCAAGGGATACAAGTGCGAAAGCAAAGGGCTGACGACACGGAGTAGATGATACAATTCGCCAAAGGCATTTTTAACAGGGGAAGAACTCATAAAGGCTTTAGAATAAATAGTATCAGTCAGATAACAATCCAATGAAGGATCATATGATCCATAAGGATCTGATGCGAGCATTGGTACTCAACCAGAAGAAGAAAGAATGCAAAGGCATCGGATTATAGAAACATCTGAATAATTCTAAGCTTAAATACAAAGGAATTACGATTTCCAAATCAGGGGATTAGAAGCAGATGCACAGATCAAGGATGAGTAAGTAGAACAGACTTAGAGGTACAATCGACCAAGGCTCGATTGGCTAAGAATCAGCTCATGTCCAAAATAACGTCTGAGCCGGAAGGACGAATTCTAGTTTCGACTGATGATTGCGAGCATTCGCAAACATATTGAATCAAAGGCTCAAAATGACAATGACAAAGGATGTTAATGAATAATGCTAGACATATGGAACTAACCATAATGCAGGCAGGCAAGACTTTCCAGAGGAATAGGTTGCAGAGGATTCTCGGAAGATTGGATAGTATTTCAAAGTATTTTGTGAAACACTTGAACAACTGGGGATGAACGGATCCTTGGTAAGCGTGAGGAATTATTCATAGGTCCTTTCATGCGACAAGGAACTGCAAGGTAGTAGGTGTAAAGGATTCCCGGAACATCAGAGAGTGTCTTCGGAACCATCTGGTAAACCAAGAGTAGCGGGAACATCTGTATCAAGTGGCTCTCCGGGAGAAAATGGTCATGAGAACCTAGAGTTAGAGTTAGTAAAATCTTTAACCCAAAAGGATAAGAATTATAGTACCCAGAGTGAAGGTGCGGAATAAAAGATCCTAATCCCATCCATAGGTGTCGTGGGCCCATAAGCCACACAACACTATTAGTAGTTTAGAAAATAGTTTTTCAAAACTAGACTCAACTTCGACCAAGGAGTTTGAAAGGGGCTCCTACAGGCAGTCGGCTCTGATACCAACTTGTGACGCCCCCGAACTCAATCATGCACTAAACATACATGCAGCATGCACGATCAAGATCAGAGACTCACGGAAGGATATCACAACACAACTCTAGCCTAGTGTATGACAGTGGGGCCAGGGGGCCTTGGTCGACCCAGTCAAAGCTTGACCAGTCAACAGGAGGATGTGGCCCACCTGTGATTGACTTATCTTATTTGGAATAATTTTATTAGAGTTAATTTAGCGGGGGGGGGGGGACATGTCATAGATACATTATCTAAACTAGCACTAGTTAACCCTTAACTAATAACAAATTAGTCCTAACTATCAAGGGCCGGCCCTACACTCACACACACGGGCACATGGCCGCTCGGCCATGGCCAGCCATAGCAGCGGCGGCAGCAGAGCAGCTAGCAAGCAGCACCGAGCAGCAGGCAGCAGCAGCAACGGCAGCAGCTAGCAGCAGTAGCAGTGGCAGCAGCAAAGCAGCAGTAGCGCGGCGCAGCAGTAAGCAGCAGCAACAGTGCGGCCAGCAGCAGCGCATCAAGCAGCAAGAGCAGCAAGCAGCAGGAGCAGTAGCGCAGCTAAGCAAAGCAGCAGAGCATCAGCGAGCAGCGGCAAGAGCAGCAAGCGGAGCAGCAGTAGCGCAGCAGCAGCAGAGCAGTGCTTACACGGGAGCTCGAGCTCCGGCTATCGCGACCATGGACGAGCACGGGAGTGGCGGCAAACGGCACAGATCGAAGGGGCAAAGCGAGGGAATCGGCAGAGGGGCTCACCCCGGTGCTCATGGACGAGGTTGGGAGGTCGGGGGCGGCCCGGAGCAGCGGCGACAGGCGACGAGATGCGGCGGCCGCAGGCGAAGATGAGAACGATGGAGACGCTACGGGGCGTTCCGGCTCGGGTTCTTCGGTGGAGACGAAGGAGACGACGAAGGAGACCACTGCGGGGAGGCTCCTGGACATGCTATCAGGCAACGGGGAGGCCGGTGGCGGCATCTACGATGACGGCCATGGCGCGCGCGAGCTTGTGCGAGCTTCAGATCGAGAGCGAGGCGCGAGGAGGAAGAACGAGGGGATTAAGGTTTGTTGACGGGGTCGGGGACGACCTTATCCTCCTCCTGGTGCTCCTGTAGTGCCTCGTGTCGATTATCGAGCCAGGGGGAACGGCATCGGGTGCGGCGGCAGCGAGACGCACGGCGGGAGATAGAGAGGGGTTAGGGACGACCGTGGTTAACGGGCTGGGCCGGCTCCTGTAGCGAGCAGGCCATAAGTGCATAGTGATATTTCCTATTTTCTTTTTCTGTAATATATTTGCTGCGGTTTTAGAATTATTTGGGATATCAAACGAATTTTGATTTGACTGAAACTTTTTGTATAATTAAGCAATATCATTACCTAGCCACACACCAATTTTCAAATCATTTGGAATGGCCTGTATTTATATTTGGATTTAACTATTCCTGTTTAATACTGTGGATCCAATATAATCATTGCTTGTGGCTAATTTATTTCACCAATAAAGTTTGTTTTGCTTTTACAAATGCATGGGGATTTCATATAATGGTGTGAACATTTTTAAATAATAATTTGGAAAAACATTTTTTTTATAGTTTGAATTTGAATTAGTGAGTTGGATTAATGCTTACTTGCATTTTAATTATGACAAACATGATGACAAGACAATATTAATTAGCTTAATGACCTAATTAGATCTGGGGATGTTACATCGTCCTAGCCGAGTGTAGTACTTGGCATACACTATGCCCAGTACATTTCCACCTTCGCCGAGCACCCTGGGTGCTCGGCATATAATGTTTTTTCTGTAGTGCTACAGTCAGACCAACTAAAGCTGATGTGTATGTGCCATTTGGACCGCCGGCAGAGCCGCCAGGTATAGTAATGGCGAGCACTTTGTATGTGGCCACTAAAGACTGCAGCTGTGGTTACGCTTCAGAGTTCTGGTCCAATCCGTCATCAGGCTCCTGTAGTCGTGCCCATCCTCAATTTGTAGCATCTTTGGTTTACTTTTGTCATGTGCAGCAAGGCACAATATATTTCAACTCTGCTTTGCAGAGTCTTGTACTGTTTAAACCGTGATCTTTAATGTAATATCACTAATAGAAACTAGGGCTTTGGTTCTGGCCAGATCAGAGCAATAGTCCCGGTCATGTTACGAACCGGGACTAATGTGAGCATCAGTCCCGGTTCGAGCGGCTAGGACGCCGGCCGGGCCTCGGCAGGCATCAGTCCCGATTCGACTGGGACCTTTAGTCCCGGTTCCAGACACCAACCGGGACTAAAGGTTAGTCTTCAGTCCCGGTTCTAGACACCAACCGGGGCTAAAAAGATGCCTATATATATCCTCGGCCCTGCCCACCCTCTCCTCTGTTTTTTGGCCGTAGAAGGTGTGAGGTGCGTGTGCTACTCTGTTCTCACTTCTTATGCACATGAGGTGTTCGATGAAATGCCCGAGCCACACTTAAGCTTTCTCCTCTGTTCTTCCTCCAAGCTCCATTTTCCCCAAGATTTGTCTAGATTTGGCGGTGCACCAACTATCCAAGTGTTCTAAAAGGTTAGCAACTTCATCCTTTCATCTCTCACTGCTAGTTTAGCTCATTTCATATGCTCTTGTGTGTTTTAGTGGAGGAGTGTATGTGGGAGTTTATTTGATTTAGATGCACAATTTGAGCTCAAATTAACTTCTTAGTTTGCACATGTGTAGGGTGCCGTCCCGTCCCCGTCCCCGTCCTCACCGCCGTCGATCGCCCGCGCCGATCTCATCGCCGGCACCACCATGGTGAGCCTTTTGTTCTTATCTTTTTTTTAAAAGAGCAAATTCTTACTTGTATGATTTAGATAGCTACTTGTATAATTCTTACTTGTATTATTGTTTGTTATTATATAGTGCCATGGTTTTGGTATCCGCCCCCGTCGGCTCTCGTCCGGTCTCTGATTCGGATGTGGTATATTATCTATTATAACTATTTGTTTCATTTAGTATTTATGAAAATTATGCCGACCAACTTGACATAGATGTTTTTATCTAGGAGGTATGTGAACCGGAAATTCCAACCGACCCTCTTCTCGAGAGGTTAAATTTAGTTGAAAAAGAAAACAATTATTTGAAAGAAAAATTGAAAAGAATTGAAGAAGAGAAGATGAAATTGGAGTTGCATGTTGCCGATGTCGTCGATCTACACAAGATCCAGATGGATGCAATGCGCTTGAAGATTAGAAAGATTAGAAAATATGCCATTGATAAAGAGGCTTGGTATCATTATGCTATTGGATCAATTGTTACCTTAGTTCTGATTTTGATCGCATTTGTTGTTGCATTTAAATGTTTTACATAGTTGTATGTTGTTTTATGAGAACTATGTATGAACTTTATGTATTTATTTTTGCAGTAATAACATTTGATCACTACTGTACTTTGGTTTTAATGTGATGATGAACTTGCATTAATTTGGTCATTTCTCTATTCATGATGTTCTGTAATGGTTTTTGATATACTTAATTACATAATGCAGATGAACCGGCAATGGATGTACGGTGACCGACGCACTTCCCAGTACATTACGGGCCTGCATAATTTTATTGATGTGGCTGAGGCAAACAGTCAGAATGGTTTTATGTACTGTCCATGTGTTGTCTATGAGAATACGAAGGATTACTCTTCCTCGAAAACCCTTCACTTCCACCTACTTAAGAAGGGTTTCATGCCCCACTATAATTGTTGGACCAAGCACGGAGAAAGAGGGGTTATGATGGAAGACAATGAAGAAGAAGAGGATGATGACAACTATCCTATGTTCCCTGAATACGGTGATACTGCAACGGGGGAAGCTGAAGATCAAGAGGCACCAGATGTGCCCGCTGATGATCTTCGCCGGGTCATTGTTGATGCACAGAGAGAATGCGAAAGTGAAAGGAAGAAGTTGAAGTTCGATCTCATGTTAGAGGATCACAAAAAACGGTTGTACCCCAATTGCGAAGATGGCAACACAAAGCTCGGTACCACACTGGAATTGCTGCAATGGAAGGCAGAGAATGGTTTATCTGACAAGGGAATTGAGAAGCTACTGAAAATAATGAAGAAGAAGCTTCCAAAGGATAACTAATTGTCTGACAGTACGTATGAAACAAAGAAGGTTCTCTGCCCTCTAGGATTAGAGGTGCAGAAGATACATGCATGCCCTAATGACTGCATCCTCTATCGCGGTGAGGAGTATGAGAATTTGAATGCATGCCCGGTATGCGGTGCATTGCGGTATAAGATCAGACGAGATGACCCTGGTGATGTTGAGGGCGTGCGCCCCAGGAAGAGGGTTCCTGCCAAGGTGATGTGGTATGCTCCTATAATACCACGGTTGAAACGTCTGTTCAGAAACAAAGAGCATGCCAAGTTGTTGCGATGGCACAAAGAAGACCGTAAGAAAGACGAGATGTTGAGAGTACCCGCTGATGGGTCGCAGTGGAGAAAAATCGAGAGAAAGTGGCCGGAGTTTGCAGATGACGCAAGAAACTTATGGTTTGGTATAAGTCCAGATGGCATTAATCCTTTTGGGGAGCAGAGCAGCAATCATAGCACCTGGCCTGTGACTCTATGTATCTATAACCTTCCTCCTTGGTTGTGCATGAAGCGGAAGTTCATTATGATGCCAGTGCTCATCCAAGGCCCTAAGCAACCCGGCAACGACATTGATGTGTACCTAAGGCCATTAGTTGAAGAACTTTTACAGCTGTGGGATATCAAAGGTGTACGTGTGTGGGATGAGCACAAACAGGAGGAATTTGACCTACGAGCGTTGCTGTTTGTAACCATCAATGATTGGCCTACTCTTAGTAACCTTTCAGGACAGACAAACAAGGGATACAACGCATGCATGCACTGTTTAGATGAGACTGAAAGTATTTATTTGGACAAATGTAAGAAAAATGTGTACCTGGGACATCGTCGATTTCTTCCGACCAAGCATGCCTTAAGAAAGAAAGGCAAGCATTTCAAAGGTGAGGCAGATCACCAGAAGAAGCCTGTCCCCCGTACTGGTGATGACATATTTGATATGGTCAAGGATTTAAAAGCAATCTTTGGAAAGGGTCCTGGCGGACAATCTGTTCCGAATGACGCTGACGGACACGCACCCATGTGGAAGAAGAAATTTATATTTTGGGACCTGCCCTATTGGAAAGTCCTAGAGGTCTGCTCTGCAATCGACGTGATGCACATGATGAAGAATCTTTGCGTGAACCTGCTAGGCTTCTTGGGTGTGTATGGGAAGACAAAAGATACACCGGAGGCACGGGAGGACCAGCAACGTTTGAACGAAAAATACGGCATGCATCCAAAGCAGTATCAAGGTCCTGCCAGCTACGCTCTTACCAAAGCAGAGAAGGAAATATTTTTTGAATGCCTGCTCAGTATCAAGGTCCCGTCTGGCTTCTCGTCGAATATAAAGGGAATAATAAATATGGTAGAGAAAAAATTCCAGAACCTAAAGTCTCATGACTGCCACGTGATTATCACGCAATTGCTTCCGGTTGCATTGAGGGGGCTTCTACCAGAAAATGTTCGATTAGCCATTGTGAAGCTATGTGCATTCCTCAATGCAATTTCTCAGAAGGTAATCGATCCAGAAATCTAATCAAGGATACAGAATGATTTGGTCCAATGTCTTGTTAGTTTCAAGTTGGTGTTCCCACCATCCTTCTTCAATATTATGACGCACGTCCTAGTTCACCTAGTCGATGAGATTGCAATTCTGGGTCTTGTATTTCTACACAATATGTTCCCCTTTGAGAGGTTCATGGGAGTCTTAAAGAAATATGTTCATAACCGTGCTAGGCCAGAAGGAAGCATCTCCAAGGGCCATGAAACAGAGGAGGTCATTGAGTTTTGTGTTGACTTTATTCCTGACCTTAAGCCGATTGGTGTTCCTGAATCGCGGCATGAGGGGAGACTGGGTGGAAAAGGCACGCTAGGACCGAAAGCAATAATATGTAGGGACGGGCATTTTTGGGCGCAAGCACACTACACAGTTCTACAAAATTCTACCTTGGTGGCCCCGTATATCAATGAACACAAGAATATTTTACGCTCCAAACACCCGGAGCAGTCTGACGACTGGATTACACGTGAACACATGGGGACTTTTGGCGGTTGGTTGCAAACACATCTCATGGGTAACACCACTGTTGGAGATGAGCTGTACTTGTTGGCCAGGACACCATCTTCGACTGTATTGACTTTCCAAGGGTACGAGATAAATGGGAATACATTTTACACGATCGCCCAAGATAAAAAGAGCACCAACCAAAACAGTGGTGTCCGCTTTGATGCAGCAAACACCAATAGGGCAAAGGACACATATTATGGTTACATAGAGGAGATACGGGAACTTGACTATGGACGTGATTTTAAGGTCCCTTTGTTTCAGTGCAAATGGGTCATCTGACAGGAGGCGGGGTACAGGTAGACCCGCAGTACGGAATGACAACAGTGGATCTCAACAATCTTGGGTACACAGACGAACCATTCGTACTAGCCAATGATGTGGCGCAGGTTTTCTATGTGAAGGACATGTTTACCAAACCGAGAAAAAGAAAAGATAAGGAAGCGAATACATCATACGATGAGCCAAAGCGCCACATAGTTCTTTCAGGGAAAAGAAACATTGTGGGAGTGGAGGACAAGACAGACATGTCAGAAGATTATGAAAAGTTTCATGAAATTCCTCCCTTCACAGTGAAGACTGACCCAAGCATCCTGTTAAATGATGAAGATTATCCATGGTTACGGCGCAATAAGCAAGGGACACACGCGAAGAAATAGTTTTATACGCCAAAAGGTCCCACTCTGGGATGTGACCGGCTTCACCGCCATCACTTTCTCTCTACTGTGAGTTTCCGGACTTATAGCTGGAAAGTGCCACTTCGGACAAACCGGAGGGAATCTTTGTAAGAGATAGCTAGGGCATTTTGGCATTTGAAACATGATTTTAGAATAATTATTTATTAAGTTATGAAATTTCAATTATTCATATCCTTTTAGTATTTTAATTATACAGAGAAGTTAATCAATGCAAATATTTAGACCATTTTAGCAGGTGTACAAAGTTTGAGCTCATTTGGACATGTTTAGCAATGTTAAGTTGCTCAGATTAGAAAATGGACAGAGATGGTTTCAAGGGAATTTGATGATGTTATCTTGTTCTCCAAGCCATGAGACTTGGCAAGATCATCAAATATGGCATTTGTGACATGCTAGAATTTTAGTTATGATCAACTAAAACAAAACTATAATATTATTCAATTGCAAAAAGAATCAACTAAAAAGCTTTTATAAAACTCTAGTTATGATCAAAATAATATTAACTTAAAACTATATAAAAGTCTAGTTATGATCAAAGTATCTTTTGTTAAAAACTTTAATAGCAAAAAGAATTAAATGAAAACTAGGCATGTATGCTACTGTTTTTGAATCTGTAACCACCTTCCTGCGCTCCGGAGGACTCGCTGCCGCGGCCGTGGCCGCTGCGCCTGCCTCCTCCACCTCACGCAGATATGGACAAGCTAGGTCCGTACCCTACCTAAGGAGTTGGCAGTGGCACAGGACAGCGAAGCCAGAAAGAAAACCCCTCTCTGGAGCTGAAGCGGCTTGGACGATGCTACATAGAAAGACCGAAAGACGGGCTTGCGGATGTATCATGGAAAAGAGAAATGCCGATGACATGTGGAGCCAGGCAAGCGCGAGCCCGCGTGTCAGGTGATGTCTACTACACAACTTATTCTTGTAGATTCGTGTTGGGCCTCCAAGCACAGAGTTTTGTAGGACAGTAGCAATTTTCCCTCAAGTGGATGACCTAAGGTTTATCAATCCGTGGGAGGCGTAGGTTGAAGATGGTATCTCTCAAACAACCCTGCAACCAAATACAAGAAATCTCTTGTGTCCCCAACACACCCAATACAAAGGTAAATTGTATAGGTGCACTAGTTCGGCGAAGAGATGGTGATAAAAGTGTAGTATGGATAGTAGATATAGGTTTTTGTAATCTGAAAATATAAAAACAGCAAGGTAACGAAAAGTAAACGGGCATAAAAACGGTATTGCAATGCTTAGAAACAAGGCCTAGGGTTCATAATTTCACTAGTGCGATCTCCCAACATTGTTGACATAGTTGAATCATATGTAAATCCCTCACGTACGACAAAGAGTTCACTCCAAAGTCACAAATAGCGGACAATAAACGAAGAAATTGTTGTAGGGTACGAAACCACCTCAAAGTTATCCTTCCCGATCAATCTTATGAGCCATCCACATTAATTGTCACGAACAGCCCTAGAGTTCGTACTAGAATAACACCTTAAGATACACATCAACCAAAACCCTAATGTCACCTAGGAACTCCAATGTCACCACGAGTACCCACGGGTTTGATTATACGATATGCATCACACAATCTCAGATTCATCTATTCAAACCAACACAAAAAAACTTCAAAGAGTGCCCCAAAGTTTTTGCCGGAAAGTCAAGACGAAAACGTGTGCCAACCCTTATGCATAAATCCCCAAGGTCACAGAACCCGCAAGTTGATCACCAAAACATACATCAAGTGACTCAAGTGAATATCCCATTGTCACCACAGATATCCATATGCAAGACATACATCAAGTGTTCTCAAATCCTTAAAGACTCAATCCGATAAGAAAACTTCAAAGGGAAAACTCAATTCATCACAAGAAGATAGAGAGGGGAAAACTCCATATGATTCATCTATATCAACAAAACTTGCGATACATCAAGATCGTGCCATCTCAAGAACACAAGAGAGAGATCAAACACATAGCTACTGGTACAAACCCTCAGCCCCGAGGGTGAACTACTCCCTCCTCGTCATGGAGACCGTCGGGATGATGAAGATGGCCTCCGGTGATGCCTTCCCCCCTCCGGCAGGGTGCCGGAAAAGGGCTGTAGATGGGATCTCTCTAGTACAGAGGCTTGCGGCGGCGTAAAAACTCATCTAGGTTACTTTCGGGGGTTTCTGAATATATATGATTTTTTAGCGTTGGAATCACACGAAACGGAGCCACGTGGGCCCCACGAGGTACCAGGGCGCGCCTGGGGGGGGTGGCGCGCCCTGGTGCCTCGTGGGCACTGGGTGGCCCCCCTCCAGTGGGTCTTGGTGCCAATATTTTTTATTTGTCCAATAAAAAATCTCCAAAAAGTTTCAGCTCATTTGGAAAACTTTCATTTCTGTACAAAAAACAACACCACGGTAGTTCTGCTGAAAACAGCGTCAGTCCGGGTTAGTTCTAATCAAATCATACCAAAACCTTATAGAATTGTTATAAATATGGCATGAATACTTCATAAATTATAGATACGTTGGAGACGTATCAGCATCCCCAAGCCTAATTCCTACTCGTCCTCGAGTAGGTAAATGGTAAAAGAAATAGTTTATGAAGTGTGAATGCTAGCATAGTGCATAAGTTTGATCAATGATAATTTCAATCACTTTTCCTAGCATCATAACAACAACTTTCTCTCATAAAAGTCATCATGATAAAATAGCAATTAAAAACGGAAATTTTGATGTGGAATGCTACCTATCATAATCATCATATAATATTTTCTTTTATAGCATGGACATTGGACTTGAATGATTGAAAGCAAGATCATTATTATAACAGAAATATTTATTATCATAAAACTTCTCATGAGCAAGTAACAATTCATCACAACAATGAAGTATAAGGCATAAACTTTCTTGGAAACTAACAAACTATTCTAGTCAACAATGCAATTGCAATTCATCATATTTTCAGGAAGGGTCTCATGTAGGAGCTTTTTAGCAAGTCCACATACTCAACCATCATTTAGTCTTCTATGATTGCTAACACTCACGGCATATATATGGAGCAAAAGTTTCAGGGCAGACACATAGAAAGATAGGGGCTTGTGATTTCGCCTCCCAACTTATTCACCTCAAGGGTGATGTCAACAATAATAACTCATGATCACTCATATCCAACTGGATATATGTGCCTAGATCTTTCCCCACCACATGATGCTTGCAAAAGAGAAAAATAAAAAGGAAATAGAGGAGAACACTATTGACTCTTGCATAAAAAATAAATACATAAAAGTAAATGCATAAAAGTAAAAGATAGGCCCTTCGCAGAGGGAAGCAGAGGTTGTCATGCGCTTTTTGTTGTTGGATGCACAAGCCCTTAATGCAAAGGAACGTCACATTATATTGCCCCTTGTGATAGCAACCTTTATTATGCAGTCCGTCGCTTTTATTTCTTTACCATCACAAGTTCGTACAACGCTTATTTCCCATACTATAAAAGATCATACATATTTAGAGGCAATTTTTATTGCTTTTTGCACCGATGACAACTTACTTGAAGGATCTTATTCAATCCATAGGTAGATATGGTGGACACTCGTGACATGAAACTGGGTTTAAGGGTTTTGGATGCACAAGTAGTATCTCTACTTGCTGCGGCTTTTTGGCTAGCAAAGATATTGGGCAAGCACCACATGTTGGAGGATCTATAACAATATAACGTCTATGTGAATATGAACAAACATAATTCATTACGTTGTCTTCCTTGTCCAACGTCAACACTTTGACATAAAATACTTAATGGGGGCTCACAATCATAAAAGATGTCCAAGATAGTATATTTGCATGTGAATCTTCTCTTCCCTTATTAACTTTTTCAAGAATTGCATCATTGACTAATGCTATGCTTGTTAACCTCCAATAAATTTTACCACTTATACTTTTCTTTATGTAATGTCATTACTTTCCATAAGATTAGCATATGATCTCTTTCATTATTTTCATTGCAAGGAATCACACTTATCATATCCAATGATCTATATGAAAGTTTTTATTATATCCCTCTCAAATATTCATCATCTTGGGACCAAATTCATATCTTGTGCAAATTACCATTACTATTATTAACTCTCAAAAAGATATAAGTGAAGCATGAGAATTAATGACAAACTACTCCAAAATATATAAGCGAAGATCAATGAGTAGTGAAACAATTAAGTAGCTATGTGAAAACTCTCTCTCATTAAAAATGTTTCAGACCTTTATATTTTATTCAAACAGCAAGCAAAACAAAGACACAACCAAGTATGGCACACATTATGTGAACAAGTAAAAACTTGGGTTCAATCGAGACTAACCGATAGTTGATGAAGAAAATTGATGGGATGCCTACCGGGGCATCCCCAAGCTTGAATGCTTGATACATCTTGGAATATTAACTTGGGGAGCCTTGGGCATCCCAAAGCTTGAACTCTTGTGTCTCGTTAATTCTTCTCATATAATAGTATCCCTAAGTTTCAAAAACTTCATCCACACAAAACTTGACAAGAACTTGTGAGATATGTTAGTATAAATCCACTCAAAACCTCGACATTCTCTACTGTAGCAAATCACTAAAATTATAATTAAACATTGAATACTAAATGCCTCTGCATATTTAATACTCCTATCCACAAATAGAAACATTAAACACGCAAACATATGCAAACAATGCAAACATAACAGCAATCTGCCTAAACAGGAC
Organism: Elymus sibiricus; assembly: GCA_039707655.1. NCBI lineage: Eukaryota > Viridiplantae > Streptophyta > Magnoliopsida > Poales > Poaceae > Elymus > Elymus sibiricus. The sequence continues at coordinate 11,484,246 of CM077674.1, read as the reverse complement.
AGTCTGTAAAGGATAATTAAGAATCCATACTTAGATAACTCAAAAAATTCTGAAAATTTACCACACTGGAAATAATTTATCAAAGTTGACTGTTTCAAAATTTCAAGATTTTATCACATTCTGACATTTCTGGGCAAGTTAATCAATAGCAGCAAACTTTCTGTTTTGAAACAGCAACTCATAAACTTGCAAACTGAGCATGGTAAAGGCTATAATTGGCATTTTATTGAACTAAAAGGTACAAAACATGATTATTGATAACACAAAGCAAATATCAACAGGATAAAATGACGCTCCAAGCAAAACTCATATTATGTGACGAATAAAAATATAGCTCCGAGTGAGGTTACCGATAGTGTTGAAGACGAAAGAGGGGATGCCTTCCGGGGCATCCCCAAGCTTAGTTTCTTGAGTTTTCCTTGAATTTTACCTTGGGGTGCCTTGGGAATCTTCAAGATTAGGGTCTTGCCACTCCTTATTCTCCTCATATCGATATATCTCCTAAAACTTAAACTTCAATCACACAAAACTTAACGGAACTTCGTGAGATAGGTTAGTATGATAAAGAGCAAATCATTCACTTTGGTACTGTCAAGACAAGATTCATAATTTTTTTCACACAATTCCTACTGTACCCTACAATTTCTACAATTTATATTGACCAATATAAGCCATAGAAACTATAAAACAAGCAAACTATGCATTGAAAACAGAATCTGTCAAAAACAGAACAGTCTGTAATGATCTGAACAATGACCATACTTCTGTAACTCTAAAAATTCTGAAAAATTAGGACAACGTAGGAAATTTGTATATAAATCATGTGCAAAAAATTCAGAATTTTTAGACACTCCAGTGATTTATGGTAATTCAAGAACTGGGCGCAAGAGGTTCTGTTTTTGCACAGAATCAAGTCAACTATCATCCACACTATCCCAAAGGCTTTACTTGGACTTTATTGAAATAAAACATATAAAACATGATTACTACAGTAGCTTAATCATGTGGACACACAAAAACAGTAGGTATAAGTATTGGGTTGTCTCCCAACAAGCGCTTTTCTTTAATGCCTTTTAGCTAGGCATGATAATTTTGAATGATGCACTCATAGAAGTAAAGGATTGATACATAACGGGGGCATCATGAATCATAAGTTCCTCTCTCATAATAGTTTTCAGTAGCATCATGAATGAATTCAGCAATATAACTATCAAATAAAGCATTCTTTTCATGACCTACAAGCATAGGATTTTTATTACTCTCCACAGAAGCAATTTTCTTCTCATTCATAATAGTGGGAGTATCGTATGAAACTCGAATGCTATAAATTGTTTCCACATTAAAAGAGTGATGTTCAGTAAAAGGATTTTCATAATTATAACAAGTATAACAAGAATCATCACTATTTTTCATAACATAAGTATCATCACAATAATCATCATAGATAGGAGGCATGAAATCATCATAACAAATTTGATCATTCAAAGTAGGGGGACTAAAAAGATCATCTTCATTAAGCATAGTATCCCCAAGCTTGGGACAAATATTAATTGCAGCAAATATATTCTCAAAAATTTCATTCTCATCAAACATAGCATCCCCAAGCTTGTTGGTTCGCATATCATTGGCATTATCACTATTATCATCAATAGTATGAATAGCACCAATAGTAAAACAATTATTATCATCATAATTTTCCAAATTGGCACCATAAAGATTTTCAAGATTATAAGAAGTATCATTATCTTCCCAATCATAATCATCACAACGAGTAATATGCATAACAATATCACCCTCAATAGTTCCTTCGGACATTGTACCATAAGACAAAGAAGCAATATCATCATCAAGTGTATCATCTTCCACAATTATTTTTGATTCATTCTCATGAGGCACAACAATAATAGGAGCAACATCATTTGGGAGGGATACCTTTTTACCTCTATTCTTTCTTCTTTTCTTTTTCTTCTTCACCACCTCATGTGTGGGTTTAATCAATTTTTCCGTGCACTTTATTGAAGAGATTGGTTGAATAAAAAGCTCCTCCTCGTTACCTGATTCATCATAAGAAAAAATAGGAGGATATTGGGAAACCTCTTCCCCTTCATTAGTATTCTCTTCATCTTCTATTTGTTTTCTTGTCTTTAAATAATTGGCAATATAAGGATTCTCAATGCAATTTACCGCACAATACATATAAATTTCCTCTAGATCAAAATTGAGAAATCTCTTGAGATTATATTCTGGAATATCCCTAGTTATATGTTTCATTTCTTCATACCCCAGAAGTAGACTAAGTTCATTATGATGCGCAAGGGTAATCAAGTTATCACAATTTTTGGACACGATTCGATCATGAAACAATTTGCATTGAAGATTTAAATGACCACGTTCATTGCAAAGTTCACAAGGATGGCGAGAAAAATTAAATCTTTCAGCACAATCATCTAGCCTCTCTTGCAACCCTTTAGTTTCTAAATACTTATGCCTCTTACAAAATCTATTTTCCCTTTTTGGTATACATTTGCACTCCCAGTTCACTCCACAAAAATTGACATCCTTATATTAGACATCATTATCATGACTAGTGCAATCATCATTAGTATTATGGATATTCAAAGAATTCATACTAGCAACATTGCAATCATGCTCATCATTCAAATATTTTATGCCAAACATTTTATTGAATTCTTCTTCTATCAATTGAGCAAAATTTTCCTTTCCATCATTTTCACGAAAGACATTATAAAGATGAATAATATGTGGCAACCTCAATTCCATTTTTTTTAGTTTACTTTTGTAAACCAAACTAGTGATAAAACAAGAAACTAAAAGATTCGATTGCAAGATCTAAAGATATACCTCCAAGCACTCACCTCCCCGGCAACGGCACCAGAAAAGAGCTTGATGTCTACTACACAACTTATTCTTGTAGACTCGTGTTGGGCCTCCAAGCGCAGAGTTTTGTAGGACAGTAGCAATTTTCCCTCAAGTGGATGGCCTAAGGTTTATCAATCCGTGGGAGGCGTAGGTTGAAGATGGTATCTCTCAAACAACCCTGCAACCAAATACAAGAAATCTCTTGTGTCCCCAACACACCCAATACAAAGGTAAATTGTATAGGTGCACTAGATCGGCGAAGAGATGGTGATAAAAGTGTAGTATGGATAGTAGATATAGGTTTTTGTAATCTGAAAATATAAAAACAGCAAGGTAATGAAAAGTAAACGGGCATAAAAACGGTATTGCAATGCTTAGAAACAAGGCCTAGGGTTCATACTTTCACTAGTGCGATCTCCCAACATTGTTGACATAGTTGAATCATATGTAAATCCATTATGTGTGACAAAGAGTTCACTCCAAAGTCACAAATAGCGGAGAACAAACGAAGAAATTGTTGTAGTGTACGAAACCACCTCAAAGTTATCCTTCCCGATCAATCTTATGAGCCATCCCCATTAATTGTCACGAACAACCCTAGAGTTCGTACTAGAATAACACCTTAAGATACACATCAACCAAAACCCTAATGTCAGCTAGGCACTCCAATGTCACCACGAGTACCCACGGGTTTGATTATACGATATGCATCACACAATCTCAGATTCATCTATTCAAACCAACACAAAAAAACTTCAAAGAGTGCCCCAAAGTTTCTGCCGGAAAGTCAAGACGAAAACGTGTGCCAACCCTTATGCATAAATCCCCAAGGTCACGGAACCCACAAGTTGATCACCAAAACATACATCAAGTGACTCAAGTGAATATCCCATTGTCACCACAGATATCCATATGCAAGACATACATCAAGTGTTCTCAAATCCTTAAAGACTCAATCCGATAAGAAAACTTCAAAGGGAAAACTCAATTCATCACAAGAAGATAGAGAGGGGAAAACTCCATATGATTCATCTATATCAACAAAACTCGCGATACATCAAGATCGTGCCATCTCAAGAACACGAGAGAGAGATCAAACACATAGCTACTGGTACAAACCCTCAGCCCCGAGGGTGAACTACTCCCTCCTCATCATGGAGACCGTCGGGATGATGAAGATGGCCTCCGGTGATGCCTTCCCCCCTCCGGCAGGGTGCCGGAAAAGCGTTGTAGATGGGATCTCTCTGGTACAGAGGCTTGCGGCGGCGTAAAAACTCATCTAGGTTAACTTTCGGTGGTTTCTGAATATATATGATTTTTCAGCGTTGGAATCACGCGAAACGGAGCCACGTGGGCCCCACGAGGTACCAGGGCGTGCCTAGGGGTGTGGCGCGCCCTGGTGCCTCGCGGGCACTGGGTGGCCCCCTCCAGTGGGTCTTGGTGCCAATATTTTTTATTTGTCCAATAAAAAATCTCCAAAAAGTTTCAGCTCATTTGGAAAACTTTCATTTCTGCACAAAAAACAACACCACGGTAGTTCTGCTGAAAACAGCGTCAGTCCGGGTTTGTTCTAATCAAATCATACCAAAACCATATAGAATTGTTATAAATATGGCATGAATACTTCATAAATTATAGATACGTTGGAGACGTATCATCAGGGACTCAGAGCGAGGAGCGCCTTGGTACATGTGTGCAGCGGCAATGATGAAGGATGGTCAGGGTGCGATCTTTTTCTTTTCCACGGAGTACGATCTTTCATAGGTAATGTAGTCTTGCTTCTTCTTTTGACGTATGCTTCATCGTCAATGTCATCTTCCCTCATCGGGTCAAGTTATGAAAAGTTTTTGAATCTGTTTAAAAGAAAACTAAAACTAAAATATCCTAAAAAGGTCTAAAACCAAAAACAGATTTTACTTCACTGATTTTTAATACTGATTATTTGAACGAGTTTTCATTAAGTCATCGTCATCGTCATCTTCCCTCATCGGGTCAAGTTATGAAAAGTTTTTGAATCTGTTTAAAAGAAAACTAAAACTAAAATATCCTAAAAAGGTCTAAAACCAAAAACCTCCTCCTCCTCCTACCCGCCCCCCCCCCCCCCCCCGCCACCGCCGTCGGCCCCTCCCCACGCCTGATCAGCGGCGACCCGCCGCCCCTCCCCACCGCCGCTCCACAGCGGTGATTCACCGGCGCCCCGCTCCACCGCGGTGCCCCCCTCCTCCACCGGCGTCCCCTCCACCACCGCCGTGGTGCCCACCTGCTCCACGCCAGCTTCGCCGTCGCGCACGATGAGCTTCCACGCCAATTTTTTTTCTTACTATGAATTTTGTTTGTAGTATGAATTTGGTTAATTAGATAGATTATTAGATAGCTTCATATAGCTTAATTAGATAGTTTTTCTTAAATAGTTTCATATACGTTAATTTGATAGGTTAATTACATATTTTTTTAGATAGTTTCATATCGGTTAATATGTATAGTTTCATATACGTTAATTAGATAGTTTTTTTAGATAGTTTCATATAGGTTAATTAGATAGGTTAATAGATATTTTTTTAGATAGTTTCATATCGGTTAATATGTATAGTTTCATATAGGTTAATTAAGCTTTTTTTTGTTTTTTGGATAGGTTAATTGTATAGGGTTTTTTAGTTTAATATGTATAGTTTTATGTAGGTTAATTTTTTTAGATAGTTTCATATGCCAGGGATTGCGCGGTTAACACCACATTAACTGCCGTGACTAAAGATACTTAACTTTTTCTTTCATTCCTTTTTGCCCGGGTCTCGCTATCGATATGAGAGGGGGGGGGGTCGTTAAAACATAACCCCGATAACTTCGGTATAACTTTGACATGAGGGGGGGTCGTTAAAACATAACCCCGATAACTTCAGTATAACTTCGACATGAGGGGGGAGGAGTCCTCCACGATCGCCAGAGGAGGCCCCGACGATCGCCGGAGGAGTCGTCCCCGACGATCGCCGGTGGAGTCATCCCCGATGATCACCGGAGGAGTCGTCCCCGATGATCGACATGAATAATTGATGATGAAGCTTATTTTGCAATTTGAGATGTTGTTAAAAGCTATATGATATGTGATGGTCTAAAATTTTAAATCGGTTAATTTACAGATTTGTGGTGTTGCATCTCCGAGGAGTGTTTATCGACGTCGGAGCTGTTGGTCCCCGATCTTCCCTCCGCTGATCAACTACTTACTCTACAGCCGAGGGTGAGCTACGAATCCCCCTTCACCTCCTCTTTTTTTTGTCACTAGTGTTGGTGCAATACTTGCCCTCCTGTGTTTTGGAGATTGTTGACAGAAACAGGTATGGACTGATTTGTTTGCTAGTGCACACAGAGAGAAATAGTCCATGTAGTACCGATGAGAATGCTGTCTCAAGTGTTTAGTTCGAAGAACTTCTCCGAAGATTATATGCACCGCCGAGATGTATGAGCTACATCCTTTGAGGACTTGTAGACGAGAAGAATGAAGTGAAGGAGTTGAGCCCTCGAGGATTTACTTGCTGATGCGAAGCAATTGGTTCGGTGATTATGTCCGAAGAAAATTGACTGCAGTGATGGGAGGCGAAGACAAAGTGAAGACGTAGCGTTCTTTTCGTCGTTCTTCTTCTATTCATTTGAGTCATAGGACCTCCGTACTATTAAGAGGAGTATAGGTTCTCGAAGCTTAGATCTGCTGTGAGGCTTAGCCCAAACCTATGCGAGACTGAAAGAAATCTCTTTATGCTTCGAATGATTACCTCACAGCAGAAGACATTGTTCTTCGTTGCTGTAGGAGATATCTTTCGAACTGAGGAGTTAGCATTACTTGCTCCGCACGTAATGTTACCGTTGTGCTCAATTCCGACCGTTGGACTCGTGTCGTTCGGCCATTGGCTGCTCCACATGTCCAATTTGGTCATTTCCCTTCAGGGAAGGCTGCGGCTATAAATAGCCACCCCGCTCCAACGTCGCCCGTTGGCTGCTCCGCTTAAGATTTCTGAGAAGATTGATTGAGCAACCCCTCTCCGAGTGATTTGAGTTTAAGATCCACCGAGAGAAACATCAAGAGCCGAAACTTAGACAGTGGTTGAGCATCACAGTAGTTCTGAGTTAGAGTTCTTGTACCTATTACTCTTGACAGCTGCGCACTCTCTAGACGGATAGGTGTCGGCTCGAGTGTTGAAGAGTAATCATCTTCACCAAGCAAGATCTTCAGCAACCAAGAGTCATTGTGGTTCGCAAAGAAGTCTGACGAAGGTTTGGAGATCGCCGACAAGTATCTACCACGAGTGAAATCAACTGGAGTCTGATCAGCTCCGAGTTGAAGGAGAATAGATCGAGGAGAGTTTATCCTCTGTGTTAAATCACAACCCCTCCAACAGACGTAGTCCTTTGGCAGAAGGGCGAACTGGTCTACCAAATCCTTCTGTCGCCATCAAGCACCACTGGTTCACTTTACATTACAGCATCTCTTTCAGCAGTTTACATTCGTGCTCAGTGTCGATAGTTGTATCTGGTCGATTATCGTTTATCAATTGTCTATCTCATTTTCATCATTCTTCTTTTCCATCGTCTCAGCTAGTTTAATTCTTCTCGTATCACAATATGCCTGAGTAATTACTTTCGCTACTGTATCTTCATCTTGCTATCAATATCTGTGCATTACCATCACAATCCATTCATTGTTTTTCTTCGTACTGCTAAATCTGTTTGTATCTTGCATTGCCTTCATATCTGTTGAGCTTGTGTTTGAATGATAAGTAATTTATTCTTCGATAAAGTTATCATTCCATAGCGAACTCTTTCAAGTGTTACTCTACCGAACCTTATTTCCGCTGCTGTGTTTGGATTCGGTTCAAAACATTCAAAAGAATTTTGAATCTCCCATTCACCCCCCCCTCTGGTCGATATACTCTCGGTCCTAACAATTGGTATCAGAGCAGCTACTCCCTGTCTCTATCTATTAAAGGTCTAACAACCTTGGAGTTTTGAGTATGTCGTATGCAGGTAGATCCTCGCACTCTGAAAGGTTTCCTATCTTTGATGGAAATGATTACGTTTACTGGAAAGAGCGAATGAAAATCAGACTTCAAGCCATCAACATTGAACTCTGGCAGATTGTGGAAAATGGATACACTGTTCAGCATCCTGATGCTCCCACTTCCGATGACAAAGCTAGAATGCGATTGAATGCTCAAGCAAAAGATATCATCTGTGACAGTATCTCGAAAGACATTTTCATTCGGTTCCGAAAGCTTGACTCTGCAAAGCAACTCTGGGATGCTATCAAGGATGTTCATGAAGAATCCATTACCAGAACAGATCAACACACAGAAATGCTTCGTGCCATGTTTGCTGGTTTCAGAAGTCTTCGTAGGGAAAGTGCTATGGAACTCACCGATCGGTTGACAAATATTGTTGAAAGACTTCATCAAAGAGGAGTAACAGATATCACCGATAGAGATGTTGTCGATAAGTTGTTGAGTGCTCTTGATGCAACCTTCGATCCAATCGTAGCTGAAATCAAGCAAAGACCAGATTATGAAGATCTTCACTATGTCGAGGTCATGACGCTGTTGTCTATTCACGAAGAAAAGATGGAACTTGAAAATGGGCATCAAGAATCTTCTTCAGAAAGCGAAGGCGAAATTCTTTCACACTATGGCAGTTCACAAGAAGAAGATATCGAGAATCAACACTCCATCGCACGAGAACTCGAAATGCTCACAGAAAGACTTGGTGATCTCAGAAGACAAAATCTGTGTCTCACAAATGATGACGAAGATGAATTGCCTGAATCTTCAAGAAGGTTACCTCCGAAAGAAATAAAGTGCTTCAAGTGCAAACAACTCGGTCACTATACTGCAGACTGTCCTTGCTGGGAGCAAGATGAAAAACCTAGCAGCAGATGGATTTATCTTCACTGCTCTGGATTCACTCAAGTGGATCGTCATACTAAGCTCTCGAAGAAAAATGAATCTGCCGCATTATCTTCGACGAGACCAGTCACTGACGTACATACGAGAGCAACCGTTGAGTCAGATATGAAGAAAATATCACAGCTGACTAGAGTATGTGCAGAAATGAATATGGAATCTGAAGATGAAACATCTGAATCCGAATCAAAAGACGAAGAAGTTTACAGAGGCCTAGGAAGAGGAAATGCATTTGTCGCCTATGAATCATCCGAGAAGTCTCTCGAATCAGACATTGATCAAAATGCTTCCAGTGATGATGAACCTATTGCATTCTGTCTATGCTAAACTTGTTAAGATTGCACAATCTCAACATAATGAGCTTGAAAGACTTGAAATGAATCTCAGGAAAACCGAAGGATTACTGGTCGAAGAGATGGAGAAAAATCAAGAGTTGGCTGAAAAGCATGATGTTTTTTCTTCAATGATTGATGATCTTTCCAAACGATATGATTCTCTTGCAGTCGACTACGAAAGTTTATCAGATGAACTCCTTAGCAGGAATCGAGAACTCAAGTCACTGAAAGAGTCTTATAACGTTCTTGCGAAAGAAAAATCTTCTCTCTTCGCCGAGCAATCTAACAACCTTCATGTTGACTTTGTGTCTACTTGCTCAAAATGCCTAGAACGTAGCAATGCTGATTCAAATGCTGAAATATATGATGCTATCATTGAGAATATTGCAACCACATCAAATGATATTCCTAACCCCTCTCCCGAGGAATTTGTTGCTATCTCTGATGAAAATTGCAGGCTAAAGAACTTACTTGAGACAGGAATGCTAAAGAGCCTCAAAGGGCATCAAACACTATGTGATGTGCTCAAGAAGTCAATACTGCACAGAAATCCCCGAAAAGAAGGATTGGGTTTCGAAAGGAAACTCAACGTTGACGGAACCTATTGGACTCCCGAGCAATATCCTCGAACAAGTTGGGTTCTTGCCAAATGCAAAACTCTCGAACCTGCACTCCTGTCTGGATATGACTCTCCCATTCCTGTTGTTCCTGACGAGTCTGATGACTCAAGCTACAAACTCTTCAAACAACAGAATGGTAAGGTTTTCGCTCGATATGTTGGGACTAACTGCAGGTCTAGCTCACCCAAGAAGCAAATCTGGGTGAAGAAGTGCACCATTGAAAGTTTATCTGTCACTACTAACCTGAATATGCAGAGCAACTCCCTTCGAGGAAATTATTCCTCACTGTATGACAGTGCAACTTCCTCGAACAGATATCCGTCAAACTTTCGACAAAAGGAGTACATGCGTGTCTCGTCGAACCATTATGCTCATGTCTCTGGGTAATTTCAATGCTTACTCATATGATTACTCTCGAGATGCACAGGTGAACTACGGAAATCAACGAAGGAACGTCCCTCCTCGGTCAAGACAAAAGAAGTCTGCGGTGCCCACACAAATGTGGGTTGCGAGAAAGAACTAACCCATATTGCAGGAATTCTATCTCAGGGATTCTTCTCGCTTATCCTTTGCCCTGAGATCTATATTGTTGGTGCTAGTTCTTTGCATTTTTTTGATTGTTTTGATTCTCTGAGCTGCCGCGCTTGTGTTCCGTCCGATAAACAATTCACTCATAGCTCCTCATTTGGTGTTTCGTCTCGTTTGGCTGATTGTTTTGTTTTGGACCCTTTTTATCCTTCCATTCTCTCTCTTCCAAATCTTTGTTGTCCGTCCTAAGCATGCAATTTGATCTGAAGAAGATCTCTCTCTGACGTCCTTGGTCGCGAAAGAAATCTACTTCGAACCTTTATCCATTTTTGGCATTCCGCCCTTCAAACCTTTCGTCCTCCCGCTCTCTTCCTGAGTTTATCGTAGAAAGCGGTTGCCACGTGCCCACGATCTCCACCATTGTGATCGTGTCCATCGAATGCCGAGCGTCCCGCAACTATGGGCCGTAGATTTCGGAGAAGAGGTTCAGCTCTCCAGCTATAAATACCCCTCGCCGCATCTTCTTCCTCATCCGCGCAAACCCTTGTTTCTCCATCACCCGAGCCCGAGCTCGAAGCAACTCCGGCGAGAAGCTCCGCCGTGAAACTCTCGTCGCAGCTGATCACGCCGGTGCGGTAATCCATCCTCCCACATTGCCGTAGTTGATCTAAGTTGCCAAGTTAGGGCACTCAGATCCGGAACTGCTCCTTTCCTTCTCTCTGTTCTTAGGGCAGTTCTTACCGATGCAATTTTCTGTGATTTAACTCACCGCAGTAGATCTTTAGAAATCACTAGGATTTGACCGGTACGGTTTGTAGATCTTCCTCGCACTGGTCTGCTCATCTTGGGTTCATGTGTATTTATCCGAAAGATTAGATGGCTATCAACCTGCCTTGATTTTGTATGTGGCTAGATTGTTAAATCTAACGATGATATCCTTTTGTCTACCATGAATTCCCTGTCGGTCTTCTACAAAATCATTTCACGTTCAAAATACCTTCTGTGCATGCTTATGACCCTACCTCTGTTTTTCCCTCGCATCTATTCTATTTCACAGGTTGGTCATGTCGCAAAGTTCTGTAGAACATTCAGACTCTGAAGGATATTTGCCTCAGCTTCCACCACGGTTCGAACGAATGAGATTGACTGGAGGAGGAAAATCCTCGAAGCCTCCCAAGGCCCCGAAGAAGAGACAAGAATCTGTGTCTGAAGAATATTCTGAGGAAATTCCCTCGGCTCACAGTCAGCCCGAGGATGAATTGGTCACTGACGCTCTAACCATCTTCTCCGATGGAAATCCCAAAAAGGGCGGTCGTGGCAGAGAAATGAACACCACTGCAGAAATGTCTGATCCGGAAAGTTACAGAACTCCTCCTAAAGGAGAATCACCAACTGATCGCAACAACAGGCGCCAAAGGATTCGCTGCCACTGGGCGAGCAAGTGGTATCGATATGAAAATGTTCGCAAGAAGTACCAAATTCTTTTTGCTTTCACTCCACCGTGGAATGACTGCATTGCAGAGAACTGCATTGGCCCAGATGATGAAAACGAAAGACCACCGCCGCCAGCAAATGCTCATGCCGACTCCCTCAAAACTATCGCTGATTTCTCTGAGGAAGTAGCTAAGAGGGCGAAGGCTAAAGCCAAGCGTGAAGCTAGAGAAGCTAAGAAAAATCAAGTTGAAGCAAAAAACGTCGCGCTGACTCAGCAAGATGTTCTGAAGAAGAAGGAACGTGCATCAGTTTCAAAGGAAAGAAAATATGAGAAATCAGTTTCCCCTCGTGCACCACGAAAGAAAACCCTCACGAAGAGAACCAAGAAGGCAGTTCCCGACTCGTCTGATGAGTCGTCTAGAGAAGATACTCCTGATGAAATCCCACTATATGATCGTCCCGCCATCCTCAACAATCCATCCAAGACTCCCTCGCATGTGAAAGCTTTGCCATCTCCGAAGAAATCACCCAGGCTTGCACCCATTTCACTCACTGATAAACCTTCGGGTTCTGTGGCTCCGAGAACTTTGGCTAGCACTGCAGCAAAGAGAAAGCTGCAATCTGAAGAAAATGCTGATGTGGCTGCCAAGAAAACCAAGCGCTCTGTTCCTGCTCCCACAGAGGAACCAAAGTATGATGTCAACTTCATGATCGATGTGATTGACAGCGCTGCTTATGTTGCAAATGCCAATGAGGTGTGTGATCTGGGACTGCCCGATGATGTTACCAAATTGGTAGCGAAGCATTTCATTGAGCTGAGAAAAATCTCCAAGAAGATCAACAAAGCAGTCAAAGACTAACAAGCCATCGAGAAACTGAGAAATGAGGCCATATCTGAATCTGAAAGGAAAAAGATGAACAAAGAAATTGTTGAACTCACAAAGGCTCTCAGTGTCTTGAGAAATGAGAAAATTGAGTGGCACTCACGCTTGCATATGGATGTGTCTCAGCTATGTGACAGAAGGAATGAGGAGATTGAACGCAAGGCTGATCTCGCTCGAAGAAGAATTCAGGAAGAAAAACGTCAGATGGCAAGGGCGAGAGCTAGCAAGCCGAAATCTAACAAAGATCGCCGCCCTCAGAATGTCATTGATCATCCTACTCCACTGGATTCCCATGTGCCTTTGCAACAAGTTCCTCCATCTCCGCCTCTCGAGGAAGAACTCATGCAGCAAGCTGGTACTGACAAGGTTATCATTCCTGCGCCAATAGCTCAAGAGCAACATCAAGTTGTTGATATATTCCTGGAAAGGACTGGTGAGAAAAATGTACCTCCCAAGCAACAATCACCAGTTGACGAAGTTGATGAGGAAATTGAAGTTGAGAAGGCAGATCCATCGCCACCAAGAACAGAGCAAGCAGAGCCATCCGAACAAAATAAGGAGGAGAATGACAAGATTAAGGGGGAGCTCAACGCTTCCCGAGAGAAAACACCCCCGGTCTCATCATCTGGTGCCCCTACCCAGATGGATGTTGATCCTGCTCCTCTTACCACAGCACCACAGTTGGTAGAGGAAGAAAAAAATTCCACTGAGCCGATGGCTCGAGAAGAAACTGCCCCACCAGTTGTGACTCAAGCACCCGAGAAAGAAGTTGACGTGCCTCCCACCGATGAAAGTGCAAGGAAAGAAAAGGCCCTTGAGCCCGAAAATCAAAAAGATGCCGAAGGAGTTCCGGCGAGCAAGAACAGCAGTCAGTCAAGTTCCTCGAAGCATTCTGCTCAAGTCAAATCAAGGAAGCATCACGCTCCTCTCAAACCTATTGAGGAAGGCGTGCCTGCGCCTGATGATATTCGGACCCAATCCATGGCCGAAGAAGAACCATTGAGAAACCCGTTGGAAACCTTCCCGTTGTTTCCTATCAATGATGGCCCAAATGGTCCAGCTTTCAATGAGCAGTTTCATCGTTCAAAACTTGCATTCTTTGGGACCAGCCCATATGATGGTGAAAGAACTTCCATGTCACCAAGATTTTGGACTAAGGAACAGGCAGTGTATTATGCTCGCATTCTATATGGCAAAAATCGCATATTCAAGCACAAAATTCTGGACTTCGCTGAGTTCGAAAGTTTAGCTTGCTTCCACCCCACCATCGAGCAAATTGAACAGGTCCTCCTGAAGAGTTTTCTTCGTTTCAATCATGGTTGGAACCGTGAAGTTGTCCTTCAGTTCTATGCCACTCTTTATATCTCAGGGGACCTCAATGATAGCAGTACTTGGATTCTCGAATGGATGACTGAGGAAGAAAAGATCAACTGCTCGGCTGACCAGTTTTTGGCTCTGTTGAATCTTCCTCGATGTGAATTTGATGCCTCACGTGAACATAGACTGCACTTCTAGGATGTCTCTGAAGCTGAACTACACATGTTGATGGACCCCAAACTTGTTGGAGATGAATGTACCGAGGCAAATCCTAAGAATCTGGCCTATGAGAACAAAGTTCTATTCTACATTCTGTGCAACTCTCTCACGCCAACAAACAGGCCCGAAACCATTCATGGCATTATTGCAAATGCTCTTCAAGCTATAGCTAATGGCATTCGTTTTGATATTCCAGATCTTCTTATTCGCAACTTGGCCTATGTAGCTGATAGCCCTCAAGTCTTGAAGCCATATGCACCATGGGTCATGTTCGCCATTGAGCAGCTTCTCGAGAAAAAGTTCTTCTGCCCATATGTCCCGAAAGTTTTCATGCCACCAGTCCGCGACACTCTACGAACTGTGAAGGACATCGGCAAAGGGAAGACACCTAATGATGCCTCTGCCTCTGCCTCTGCTAGAACTCCGAAGATCAAGAAGGTCAAAGTTGATATCCCTCGTGAAGAAAATCCCTCCTTTTATGAGATTTGTCTTCGCACTCAGCAAATCCTGGAGAGTCACATTAAGCTCGATCGCAAGGAGAAAGTGGAAACGATGATTGAGATCAATCTGCTTCACAATTATGCTCGTCAAACTCTGCTATATGAGAAAGAACAGAAGAAGCGCTCCTGGACCCTTTTGCGCAAGCATTATTCTCGTAAACAACTGTCTGCCAAGGGTATTGAGAAAGATTATGATCATCTGGAGTTGTTTGAAGTTCCTCGCTTTCGAAGGCAAACTCCCGTGCTTCCTCAACGTTCTGCCTCCACCGACCTGCTATTTGTTGAGCCCGATGATGAACTTGAAGACACAACATGCACATTCATTTACAAGCCAGATGCACCTCGTTCTGCTACTCCTGAAGCTGATCCCGAAGCCCGTGCTGCGTCTCCGACTCCTGCTTCGGCTTCAACCATCGCTCGTTCTGCTTCGCCAAACAGCTCAAGTTCTGGGGATTCTTCAGACGAGTAGTTCCTCGCATGCATTCTCTATCCTTTTTGACACTTGTTGACAAAAAGGGGGAGAAGAACATCAAGAGATAGATAAGCGGGTTATTTGCAGGGTGTTTCCATTCGCCATTTGCTTTTCTTTCAAACAATCTGCTTTTGGTCGATGAACTTTTGGTCGTGAAACTTAATCTCACCGTTTGTGGTGATGGCACACTGCGTCGTCATGTACCGTTAATAACCCCTGCAATGCTATATTTGCTATCGTTATTTGCTTGCAGGTGTTATCGAATGCTTACTTCCTCGCATTGATTATCCTCGATATTTATGTCTCACTATCTAACGATGCAGGAGAAGTAAAGTCGCTTCAGAGTAAAATTGCTCGCTATTCAAAAGTGAATCCTTTCTGTCTATCTAACATGTTGTTTTCCCTCACATGTGTCTATGAGATCATCTTTATTGCAGGAAAACACCGTCTGAAGCATATCCACTCCGAGCAATATACTTATGACTCCTTTGCTCTGATTATTCCTCGAATATCTAATGAGCAGGAAATCTATATCTCATGTGGTTTTAAACCGTGTTCTGAGAAAATCTTAATGACATATCCTTCGCCACAACGTTCTTCATGTTATCTTTGCCATCTAACTAATCTATGTCAAAGGTTGTGTGTGGCAGGAAATACCTCAGACACCGTCGAGTGCATTGGATGAAACCCCGAATGAAATCATCTGCCAATATCACTCATACGAAGATTCACCTCGCTACCTTCCGTATTATCGCCTATGCTCACTCAAATCAGATTGATGCATATCTTTAGGGGGAGCGTGTCTTATCTTCGTATTTATCTCTCGTCTTTCACACTTCATTTCATTCTTTTATCTATCTATCGATGTGTTCTGTTTTGTCAACAATCGTACAAAAAGGGGGAGATTGTTGGTGCAATACTTGCCCTCCTGTGTTTTGGAGATTGTTGACAGAAACAGGTATGGACTGATTTGTTTGCTATTGCACACAGAGAGAAATAGTCCATGTAGTACCGATGAGAATGTTGTCTCCAGTGTTTAGTTCGAAGAACTTCTCCGAAGATTATATGCACCGCCGAGATGTATGAGCTACATCCTTTGAGGACTTGTAGACGAGAAGAATGAAGTGAAGGAGTTGACCCCTCGAGGATTTGCATGCTGATGCGAAGCAATTGGTTCGGTGATTATGTCCGAAGAAAATTGACTGCAGCGATGGGAGGCGAAGACGAAGTGAAGACGTAGCATTCTTTTCGTCGTTCTTCTTCTATTCATTTAAGTCATAGGACCTCCGTACTATTAAGAGGGGTATAGGTTCTCGAAGCTTAGATCCGCTGTGATGCTTAGCCCAAACCTATGCGAGACTGAGAGAAATCTCTTTATGCTTCGAATGATTACCTCACAGCAGAAGACGTTGTTCTTTCTTGCTGTAGGAGATATCTTTCGAACTGAGGAGTTAGCATTACTTGCTTCGCACGTAATGTTACTGTTGTGCTCAATTCCGACCGTTGGACTCGTGCCGTTCGGCCATTGGCTGCTCCACATGTCTAATTTGGTCGCTCCAACGTTGCCCGTTGGCTGCTCCGCTTAAGATTTCTGAGAAGATTGATTGAGCAACCCCTCTCCGAGTGATTTGAGTTTAAGATCCACCGAGAGAAAATCAAGAGCCGAAACTTAGACAGTGGTTGAGCATCACAGTAGTGCTGAGTTAGAGTTCTTGTACCTATTACTCTTGAGAGCTGCGCACTCTCTAGACGGATAGGTGTCGGCTCGAGTGTCGAAGAGTAATCGTCTTCACCGAGCAAGATCTTCAGCAACCAAGAGTCATTGTGGTTCGCGAAGAAGTCTGTCGAAGGTTTGGAGATCGCCAACAAGTATCTACCACGAGTGAAATCAACTGGAGTCTGATCAGCTCCGAGTTGAAGGAGAATAGGGCGAGGAGAGTTTATCCTCTGTGTTAAATCACAACCCCTCCAAACAGACGTAGTCCTTTGGCAGAAGGGCGAACTGGTCTACCAAATCCTTCTGTCGCCATCGAGCACCACTGGTTCGCTTTACATTACAGCATCTCTTTCAGCAGTTTACATTCGTGCTCAATGTCGATAGTTGTATCTGATCGATTATCGTTTATCAATTGTCTATCTCATTTTCATCGTTCTTCTTTTCCATCGTCTCAGCTAGTTTAATTCTTCTCGTATCACGATATGCCTGAGTAATTACTTTCGCTGCTGTATCTTCATCTTGCTATCAATATCTGTGCATTACCATCACAATCCATTCATTGTTTTTCTTCGTACTGCTAAATCTGTTCGTATCTTGCATTGCCTTCGTATCTGTTGAGCTTGTGTTTGAATGATAAGTAATTTATTCTTCGATAAATTATCATTCCATAGCGAACTCTTTCAAGTGTTACTCTACCGAACCTTATTTCCGCTGCTGTGTTTGGATTCGGTTCAAAACATTCGAAAGAATTTTGAATCTCCCATTCACCCCCCCTCTGGTCGATATACTCTCGGTTCTAACAACTAGATTTCAAAAATGTGAATCGTGTATTGGATAGGTGTATAAAAAATATAGACATGTGGTGAGAGAAAAAAAGAAAAATATAGAAATCGTGTATTTGCTTTCATAGGAATTTGTTCTCGGCGACGATGCCCGGCCCGCATCCTCGTCGTCAACTCGGCGGCAACAACCAGTTTGAGAGGCGCCATGTCCGGGACTGGGCTCCGCCGGGCTAGCACTGGGAGGTGCTACCATCCGGGGCGCGCAGCTTGGTGAGGAATCGGGGTCTCGTCGTCGACCCGGAGCTTCTTTGGTGGCGGTCGCGTGGGCCACTATCGGTGCAGAGGGAGCCGGACCCCGAGAGGGTGGTACGTCACCGTGTCAGGGAGGAGGACGAGCACGGCCGTCGCTACATGGTTGCGTTGGATGACAGCTTCTCCAATACCTGGCAGTTTCTTCAGGGATCTCACCCGAGCTATGATCCTGTGATGGTTCCTTCTCTTTGGGTGTTCACAACACGCGGCTCAGGACCGGGAGTCGACGTCCAGTTTGATTGGGCGAGATGTTTAGTGATATTATGTGATATTATTGTTGCATTAACTGGATTATTCGAGATGTATTAGTGACGGAGGAGCCCCCGACGATCGCCGGAGGACTCCCCGACGATCGCCGGAGGGTTACCTAACATGCAACTGATAAAACTTGCCATTTTGTTATTTTTGTGTGATTTAATGCAAGCATCATATGAATAAACTTTGTACATGTGTTTGGTGCATTTTCATGTCTATTGGCTGCTGGTATTTTTCCCATGCCATGGTAAACATGTTTAGGCACTGTAACAACCTTGCAAACATGCTATGATACTATTGCTGTTTTACACTTGCTGAAAAACTGCTAAGTCTGAAACTGACTGTTATAAAACTTGTCAACTTTGCATGATGTTTGCCACTAATCCATTGCTCATATGCATATGATTCCTTCTTGTGATTTGGTCTATGTAATGTGTACTTTGATGCCATGCCCTTGGTTGCCATGTAAAGTTGCTGCAGCATGACTCAATCTTGCTCTCAAGTTGTCATCATAATGTTACTGTTTTGCATTGCCAGATTTCATTAAGTCTGAAAAACAGCTTATCTCTCATGGTTGTAAATTGCCATGTTGTAATATGTGCAGAAACTATGGAACACGACAGAGACTTTGAACAAGAAGAGATGTTGGGGGATATAATCCGCGATGGAGGTGATGATATCACCTCACAGTTTCTCAACGACTCCGATGGTGAGGGAAGAGAGGATGACGGCTCCGGTGATCGTATGGAGGGAGAAGATGACGGCTCCGGCGGTGTTGGAGCCTTAACTGTTGCAAAGTCCGGCGCGGTATATTAATTAAGCCTGCTGACTAGATGCATTAATTGATTTGTATGTACATATATTAACGCTTCTTTCTTCTTTTAGCCCTCCGGATCGAGCCAATCTTCTGTAAAGAGACGAGGCCCGAAGAAAAGGTTGGGCGAGAATGAAAGGTTCACGATCGAAGAAATCGCTGCAGATGGCAAACCGACTGCTCCCAAGCGGACCGCAGACCGATTTATAAGTCAGTGCGGAGTTGTTGTTATGGACAACATCCCGATCAGTATTCAAGAATGGAATAAGCAAAAGGCGGACGATGGAGTTTCTTATGTCGACGATAGATCCAAAGATGAGCTTTGGAATACGCTCATGACAAATTTCAGCCTACCGCCAGAGGTGGATCCAAATAGCAATGTTGTAGAGCGAAAAGTCAAGGCATGGACTCTTAAGAAGATGGCCGAACAATTCAAGAACTGGAAGAAAAGATTGCACGAAAAGTTTGTCCTAAAAGAGAAGACTCCAACATTCACCGGTCAATATGAGAAGATGAAAGATCACTGGCCCGCATTTGTCACTACTAGGGAAAACCCTAGTAGTGGCGCGGGGATAGGGCCTAGCAGTAGCGCGGGCTCCGGCGCTACTGCTATGGCGCTACAGCTAACATTTAGCAGTAGCGCCCGTCTGGCCGCGCTACTGTTAAGTCTGTTATCAGTAGCGCGTCTCCATAGCCCACGCTACTGCTAGTTACTAGCAGCGCGCTTGGACCCCGCACTACTACTACTATTACGTATTCCATTTCTATTTTATTTTATATCGTATTTATACACCGTTACACAAGTTTTCATACAGTAGCAATTTAGAGATTGTTATATCATTATGATCATGATGGGTTATTATATCATTGGGTGAAAGAACCGCGGATTAGATTCAAGTGGATGGATCCAAAGTGACCAAGTTGGAATTCCAACTTGGTCACTTTGGATCCATCCACTTGAATCTAATCCGCGGTTCTTTCACCGAATGATATAATAACTCATCATCATCACAATAACTCATCATCATCGTAATATATAACTCATCATCATCATCATCATCATCATCATAGTCACAACAACTCATCATCAAAACAACTCCTCATGATGATCATCTATGAGTCATATAACAACTCATCATTCTAGCTAACACATTGTAGCACATATAACTCATCATCATCATAATAACTAATCATCATCATCATAGTCATATCAACACTAGCTAATTGTTCTTACTACCTAGGACCTAGTCCTCTCTCCTAGGTAAAATAGCATAAAACAGGTAAACCGGTCCATCTCCAAAATGGAGAATGGAGATCCACCTGTCGCCAACTTCTGGCTTGCGCACACGCATGTTGTCTCCAATCGGTTGCGTGCGCGCCTTCATTACTTTGCTCCAATCTTTGATATTGAGCCTTCCATCTTTCAAAGAAATAGAGTATGGACTTTGGTAAGCCGTCGGTGGAAACGGTCGTAAGCTAACCATGTACATACTCCCTTCGGTAAGCATCATGTGAGGCACAACCTCGCTAGGGAGCTTCTGTTGAACAATATAGTAACATATATAGTTAGCAATGTAGTTTACTTAAGAAGAATGTATGCAACGAAGTTACCATCATTAACAAAATCATACCAAGTTTTTCGCAATGAGATTACCATCAAGCAACTGATGGACTAGTGGCACGTATCCAGTATAATTTGGGCTGATAAACCGATTGGTCTTAAAATTCTCAACATCATCTATAAATGAGACAAGATATCCTTTCTCCTCACAATTAAGCTCGGAGCCATAACTGTAGTACGTCATGTCCACAGCTTTCTGAGTATTTTTTGAAGATAACAAATAAGCTGATAATTATAAATAAACAAGTTTAGTAGCGATGAACACCAAATATTTTTAAATAAAAAATATAAATTACTTAACAAATTAGTTTGACAAACTCACATTTAGGCAAAACAGGAGGCATATCCACATCGACCCAAATGTCGATATTATCTTCAATATCTTCATCTTCGGGACGAATATCAAAAGTTATTTGCATTTTCTCCTCAAATCCATAGGCCTTGCAGAAAGCTTCCCAATTAGAGCAGCCGAAATATGTGTGATTAAGCGCATTGTAGAGCTTAACCCGAAAAGCATAACCGTGTTTAGTCCTGAGGTGAGCCCTCCTCATCTCCATATTCTCAAGGTCTTGGAAACCGAGCTTCTGCAAGACAAACGGTCTTGCATGGCACGGGATGTACTAGTCGAATTGAAAAAAAAAACGAAAATTACACGTTGAAGCAAAGAATCACAAGTCATGATTAATTACGATGAAATACATGTCGTTGCGTACCGTACAAACATCGAAGGTCTCTTCCAACTTCACGGTGAAGAACCTATCATTTTGCAGGTGAGGCTCCCTGTCGCACAAACCCTGGTCATCGCAGCAGTAGTCGCACTCCGGGATCTTATCATCGTCGGACATTTCCTGTGTTCAAAATTCAAAGATTATAAATCGACGGCAACTAACAGGAACTCAACACACAGATCATTATTATTCATCACGGGTTGACTGTCGGTCTGTCGAGTCTTTCCTTGAAAACTCACATCTCACGTCGTGTTCAAATTCTAGCACAAGTCATGCCAAAATTTAATTCTCTTTCCGGCAAATCCAGGGCACTCGATATTTCCTATATATTCTAGCACAAGTCATGCTAAAATTCACGGCAAAATCCGGCATGACCTTCGCTAAAATAGGACATATCGAGCGCCTGAAATTTGCCGGAACGGAAATGAATCAACACTCCGGCAAAACATAGGCCACTCGGATTTTCCCTGCGATACAAAGAGTCAAATGTGGCCATCTTTGGCACCATATACACAGCAGCTCAAGATCGACATGTCCATACACATACACATGTTCTTTTTTAAGCATGAACAGAGTCAAGTTCTTTTTTATACAGAAAAGTTTAAACTTGAAATGCTATCCGAATCAATTATCAATTCAAAAAAAAAAGTAGCTTCGCATT
This sequence comes from Elymus sibiricus, assembly GCA_039707655.1. Lineage (NCBI taxonomy): Eukaryota > Viridiplantae > Streptophyta > Magnoliopsida > Poales > Poaceae > Elymus > Elymus sibiricus. Next base: position 11,462,225 of record CM077674.1, on the reverse strand, counting down.
GTCACAGCTACTCATCTACTACTACTACATCTATAAAAACATCTATGAAAACTAGCATATAACAGGACCTCTATGCATGTTCATCATTGACATTCACAACACATCATCATCGACATCAACGACATGGAGATTTTGGTTGGTCTCACCTCGACGTCGGAGGGGGTCGATGACGGGGACGACGGCGGGGACGATACAGGGGCAAATACTTGATTTCTGTGAAAACGAAATATAAAAAAAAGATTATTATGCTGATTTTAGGACTTAGTGAAACCCTATAAGCTATCAACTAAACCCTAGAAGCATACTAAATCAAAGTGTTACATATCAACTAAATATATTAACTATGTCTAAATTTTTACTAATTCACTCTAAACCCTAAAAAATATTAACTATATCAAAGTGTTACATATCAACTAATCAAAATGACTAAATCTATCAACTATGTCTAAATTTTTACTAATTCACTCTAAACCCTAAAAACTATTAACTAAATCAAAGTGTTACATATCAACTAATCAAAATGTAGGAGGGGCTGTGCATGGAGGAGGGGGGGAGGAGGGGCTGTGTGGATGGAGGAGGGGGAGGGAGGAGGGGCGGCTAGAGGAGGGAGGAGCAGGGGGGGAGGAGGAGGGAGGAGGAGGGGGATGGAGGAGGGAAAAGGCAGGAGGAGGGAGGAGGAGGCTTACCGAGGCCGGGGGATGGCGGCGATGACAGCGGCAATGCGACGACGGCGGCGACGGTAGGAGGAGGACGGCCGCGACGGTGAGACGAGTGAGACAGGGAGAGTGAGGAACGGGCGGGACGGGGAGGATAATGCTAGATTAGCAGCAGCGCGGGTCACGGCCCAGCGCTACTGCTAAATCAGTTAGCTGTAGCGCGTGTTCAAGACCAGCGCTGCAGCTAAGTGGGGAAGGGCAGCTGGGCCCGGGCTGGCCACAGTAGCAGCGCGGGCCATGGCCCGGCACTACTGCTAATGGGTTTAGCAGTAGCGTTGGGCCGAGATCGGCGCTACTGCTATGGCCAACCCGTGGGGGGACAGCGGGGCCCCCATAGTAGTAGCGCCGGTTTGGCATGCCCGCGCTACTACTAATCTCCACCTGCAGCGCGTGTGCTAAGCCCGCGCTACTGATAAATAACAGTAGCGCCGCCCATTATCCCCGCGCTACTGTTAATCCTCTACCTATAAGGTATTTCCTAGTAGTGTGTGGCGTACAAGACATCGGAGAAAGGTAAGAAAAGGTCACTGATAAATAAGCAAAATGCTGCAAAGAAGGAATATCACCATGTTACGGGGTCAGGTGGCTACAAGGTTGCCCGGCCTATGTGGGACAAAGCTGAGAACGACCTGCTTGATAAAGGGATCCATCCAGAGACATTGAACTGGCCCTAACGGGCAAGGACTTGGTTCTTCGGGCATAGGGGAACTTTGCACCCAGAAACAGGGAAGTGTGTTTATACGAAAGCTCAACTTGCAACACCCGTCAAAAACATTCAGGATGCAATCCAGGCCGTGCAGGAAGGGAAGTTCCATCCCGACAGAGAGAAGGACGTGCTGTCACGCGCCCTCGGGAACCCTGAACACCCTGGACGAACACGAGGCACATCAGGCTCCGTTCCGTGGAAGGTTGGGTTTCCCGATAGCAGAGACACTTACAGAAGCCGAGGGAGAAAGAAGAAACAGGATGCAGACCGGCTGCAGAAGGTAGAAGAAATAGTAGCGTTGCAGCAGAAGCAAATAGAGGCACTTACCAGCCAGCGAGCTACCGGCCCATCATCTCAGCGGCATGAAGATTCTTCATTCGATACTGCCCACGGAGTTACCCCACCATCTCAGCGGAAAAGCAGCGTGGCTTCCACGGAGCTCGTTCGGCCTGATATCACGGCTCCTCGCTACCCCGTGGATGATATCACGGAGAGGGAACATTGCGATCTACATGCGAAATGCATGAACATAACCTTGAAGGTGGCGGCCGGCTATGCCTAACCTCGTGTACCTGATGGAACTTACCATTGCTCTCCGATTCCAGATGGCTATGCTGTTGTCGGGGTGGATGAAGTTACCAACGGATTTGAGCAGCTGGAGCTTGAGTACCCTACAGGTGAAGGGGAGACTCATCTGGGAGATGCCATAAGGACTACCATTCTATGGAGAAAGGAACACATCGTGCTTCCATACTGGACGCCGCGTCAGCAGACTCAGCCGGAGGAGGCCCCTCAGCAGACTCCTCACAGTCCAGCTCTATCTCCGCTGCCTCAGCCGTCTTCGCCGCGTCAGCACACTTCATCGCCTCAGCTGTCTCCGCCGCGTTAGCGGACTCCGCCGGAGGAGGGCCCTCAGCAGAATCCACCGCGTCAGCTGACTCCGCCTCCTCCGCCGCATCAGCACCGGCGGAAGAGATCCGCCGCTGCTCCAGCGGCTAGTAGTACAACAGTGAAGAAATCCAGAGCAGGTAGCGTCAAGAAGGCTCCTGCCATGTTACCATACGACATGACTGAAGAGCAAACCAAGGAGACCGTGGCTACCGACGTGAAACGCCAGCTTGCACCGACCCGTCCAGATCCAACGGAGAAAATAGATCCGGTAAAAGCGAGGCGCTTGCTGGAAAACCTTACAAAACCACCGCCGCCTCCGCTGCTATCAAACTATGACCGCTCTATTGTAAAGTCATATAGAGATCCACAGCAGCGGTCGGGAAGTAGTAGTAGTGCAAGGGGGAAAACAATTCCCCAGCTCGGCGAACAGAAAAACCAATCGTGCCCCCCGCTCAAGGTGTTTACCGATATCGCTAATGATCCGGGGGTAGCGGCCGCTGATCCTGGTTTCACTCTTGGTGATTACTTAGGCGATGAGGTACAGTTCGAAATGGCTGAGTTAGCCTTTAAATTCGAGCACGGGAAGCCTCTCGTCAGACCTGAGGAGCTCCCGCATCTACCAACGATGATGCGAAGATTGCATGACTGGTACTTGGAAGCCTCAAAGCAAGGGGGCAACTATATCATTGCGGGAATTAAAGATGAGCATTACTTCAATGGAGACGAGGAGATTTTCATTGATTTTGAAGAATTATTTCAGTTATACAATCAAGACGCCATCGACAAATCTATCGTCAGTTGCTATTGTTTGTAAGTATCATTTCTGTAATTAAGTCTCTAGCTCAGCTCGTTCATTGCATGTATAATTATCCTCACTATATATATTATGCAGAAAGAAGATCCTCGAATGCAAAACAGGACAAATCTATGACATTGGGTTCATTAACCCAAATACTATTCATGAAGCTACGGTAAAATGGAACCCCAAGGATACAGAGAAGAACTTGCTAAGGGCGTTAATTAAACAACAAACCAAAAGGGAAATACTATTTCCTTACAACTTCTGAGTGTTATACTGTCTTGTACACATCATTCTGTTTCGCTTAGTCGATGTTAAGTGTAATTGATGAGCTATGCGTGCGCAGGTTCCACTTTATTCTGCCAGTCATTTAGTTTGACGCAGGAAAAGTACTTTTCTTGGACTCGTTACGTGAAGACCCTGAGATGTGGGCGGACCTGCAAAAAATTCTCCAGAGGTAATTTCAATCATTATCGCACTATATTGGCAACTATCGTTCATTTCCTGATATCAAGTAATTAATAACTCCTTTATTCATTTTCTTTGCCGAGCAGGGTTTGGAAAGAGTTCACCAAGCAGGTTAGGGTGAATGGAGGGAGGAGCTGCGATTTGAACAACTCAGTGTAAGTAGTACTAGCTAGGTCCGCGCATCTCTTTGATTCTAGTTTCAATACCACTATCATGCTTGATTATTATTTTGATTGAATTCTATTCTCGTAAAGTGCTCGAGGTAGGGATCCGGGAATAACTTATGTGGATACTACGTTTGCGAGTTCATTCGCCAGAAGACCTCTGAGATGGGCATATTTTTTGAAAAACTTGAAGTACGTAAACAATATTCACAAATTTATTTTATTACCATCAATTGTGTTGAGTTTCATTCATATATATATATATATATATATATATATATATATATATATATATATATATATATATATATTATATTGACCCCCTTCTTTAAATTAGATACAACGGAAGCGGGACGAACTCGTACCAAAGGATCGCATACGAGCAATTCAAGAGGAATTGGCGGGATTCTTCCTTGAAGAGATCATAGCTAAAACCGGAGAATACCATCGAGAATTGGTAGTGAATGTTGGTAATTAGATATTAGGGATCGTAAGAGATGTTACATTGTATATATGCATGAACGTGTACTATACGTAGTAGCGTCGAATAGATATACGAAAACTTGTTGTTCGACCAAGCACGGAGAAAGAGAGGTCACTTCTCTCTATATTCATGATGATTTGTGTAATGGTTCCTTCATTGCTATATGTAGTAGCTAGCGTCGAGTTGAATGGAAAACGTAAAATAAAAACGAAAACCCTAAATGTAAAAAAATTGAATGGTAAACACAAAAAGAAAAGGGGGAAACACAACATAAAACCCCTAAACCCTCCAAAACCCTAAACCCCTCATTTCAAAAAACAAAAACCCCAGCGCCTGGCAGGTGCTAACGCGTGGCTGCCTTTTAGTCCCGGTCGGTGTTACCAACCGGGACTAAAGGTCCTCCTGCCTGGGCGCCCCACAGCGGCGACGTGGAGCTCCTTTAGCCCCAGTTCGTAACACAACCGGAACTAAAAGTGGGGGCCTTTAGTCCCGATTGCTTAGTCCCGGTTGCAGAACCGGGACTAAAAGCCCTTAGGAACCGGGACTAATGCCCTGTTTTCTACTAGTGTATATTTCCTTCTTTTTTTAAAAAGACCGTGCATTGACCGAGTCACCACATAATTTATTTGGTCAGTCAACAGTCTTATACAATGCCGTGGAGACATCGAGTGGAGAGTCTAGCTCACACGCCATGCCACTCACGTGACCCAAGCGAGGATTAACAAGTTTGGCGTCTTATGTTAAGGAGAATCATATTATAGGAATTAGTATTAAAGGGTGTTTCATTATCATATGAAAAACATAGGAGTTATGCCAAAAGGAAAGGTTTTTTAATCTAAAATGTAAATGCAGGGCGACAAAATCCATAAAAAAAAAACTACTGAGTAGTAAGGATTGCAATTAAAATCCTCTTAAGAATTATAATTCTCAGTCCCTATTCGATCGAGCAACGCGTACTGTCTTACTTGACGTATAAATACAAGTAGCGTGTATACCTGCGGGTGTATGATTTCAAATAAAACTAGCATGCTGGCCCTCGCAAATGCGACGGCAACCCCTTAGCTTATTCAACATGAATGAGAGATAAATTCATGGCTCTCAGCTAGATATTCATATCATATAATTAGATACAGATGGTCATTTTTTGAAATACATCACATTCTCCCTCCATTTTGTAACACATGACGCTTAAGACATTGATACTATCTCTAAGATGCAACTTTGACCATTATCTCCTAACACAAATCTAATGATATTATTCTCTTTACGACAATTTCATTAGTTTGTTTAGATGTCAATAATTGAAGTTAGAGAAGTTTTTTTACTACAATCTTTCTAAAACATCGTCTATTTTCAACCATAAATTGTATTTTCATGCATTTTCTCCCAACTATTCTCCACTCTTAAATCCAGTCGTCCTATACTCACGCTAACAATAATATTTTTCATGCAACATGGATATGCCGGCTTTTATGGTGTAGTTTTCACATCTTATAACCAATCACCTATTTTATTATGTGTCCTCACTCACATAATATTTTCGAATCCCATGGCACCACCAATATATGTTCCCTAGCCGGTCGTCAACACTCTTTATAGCTTTGTCGTAATACTTTTGGGCGATCATATGATTCACATGATTAAGAATAGACATAAGAAAGCGTAATACTTATGATTGTTATAAAATGTCATTTTGAATCTCAACAGATCTGAATCAATAGACATTGGCAACGGAAATGCTTGTTTCATTATATTATAGAAGAGGCACTGCAACCCATGAGCCATGGGCCTTTTTCCAAAAGGTTTTACTCAAATAAATCGTCTTGTTATTTGTGTATACGCATGTATCAGTTCCATATATTATTTAATAATGTAATAGCCTAGCTTTTCACTCTTTTTCCTGCAACGTCCTAATGTCCTAGTGACATAGGTCTTCACATCCTCTTCCTAATTCGGAACTTGACGCAAATCCAATCGGTCAGCTGCAATTACGCTTGCCAAAGAAAAAAAAGAGGCGGCTCAACAAAAAAAGAGGAACTATGGGCCTGGTATTTACCATGGACTACTAATACAAACCCACCATTGCACGATCGTACAACTATGGATTTTATTTTCCTTTCCAACTGCACAACCAATCCCGACTGGACCTTTTTTCTCGAGGGGCACCGAAATTCGCGGTTACCGCGGTAACCGTGAAATGCCAGAAAAAATTCGGACGAAATTTAACAACAGTAACTACAAAATACCGGAAAAAATTCAGACGAAATTTAACAATGAATTTTGAATTCAAAGTTTTCAACATCCTATAGATTATCACTGGACTCGTTATCTTCAGCAATCAGCTCAGCTGTGGGTAGGTCGTTTCTATTCTTCCACTGCCTTGTGGTTGCGAGTTCGAACCCCGCCGGCATCATATATTTTGACTGCACCTTCCAAATATATTTTATCCTCAAAAAAAGGGTAAAAAAAACAGCACTGACGAAGACGATACTCGAACCTGAGACCACACGAAAAATAAGGAAGGCTGCGCTAACCAGTACACCACCGCTGGCTATGTGCTTTGTGAGAATTCCCACTATATTTAACCAAACGTTTAATGTTTAAATTCAAAATTTTCAAAAAAAATTGATTTTTTTTCTCAGTACATAGGTTTCTCGTGGGGTGGGGAGAAACGCGGATGCCGCCCGGTATTCGAATATTTCACCCTGTACCCAAAACCCTGCATACAACTATGAGTCTTGCTATTTAATCCTAGCCACAAACTATAGATCCAACTATTAGAGCAAAAAAAAAAAAAAACTATAGATCCAACTATCGAAATAAATTGGATGATGTGGCTTAACGTGGCGTCTCGAAAGGAACCCCATATTTTGCTTTTAATATATAATAGATAGAAGATAGATAGATAAGATATACACACATACCATGTTTGTAAAGCACATTGTCCCCAAGTCTACAAGGACTGAAGACTGTCTGTGGGTTTTTATCGTGTTGTATTGTACTGCATTTCTTATTAAAATTCAATATTTGCTTTAGAAGGCCTTTGAATTGCAATTTGCACCTTATCTTCTGGCATGGATCACACTTGATGTGACATCCCCAGATCTTAACCATGTCATTAACCTAATTATTGTGCCATGTCATCATAATTATCATAATTACAATACAATTCAGAATTAATTCAACTCCAAATTCAAATTTAAAATGCCGAGTCAAAAATTATTTCTTCAAACAGTGAAACGAAAATGTTGATATTATTCCAAATAATCCTGTAGTATTTTTCATGAATAAATCCACATCAAATGAATTTTTTAAATTGGCCTTAGAAATATTTAAAGTGGACCAACACCACTAAATTTGGCCCTTTTGAAATAAACAAATACTTATGCTTTTCCAAATATTGTGAAACTTTGTGTCAGGCATCAGAATATTGTGTTTGAATTATGTGTGAAGTTTCATTCACAACAAAAATCAATTGGTCACTCAAATAAATAGAAACATAAGCAAAAAGGTAAGAAAAAGAAAATAGAAAAAGAAAGCCGTTCACTGTGCACTCAAGCCACAGTGGCCTCAGCCGGCCCAGCCCAACACCAGTCATCCCTTACCTCCCTCCTCCCCGTGTCGGTCGTCGAGCGCACGCACGCCCTGGTCACCGCGCGATAGCCGACGCGTGCCTGAACAGGAGCTCGCCAGGAGATGGATAAGACCATCCCGACGCGGTGGACAACCCTAACCTCTCCATTGCCACCTCGCTCCCCTCTCTCTCTCGTTTTCGGCGGTGCCTAAGAGCACCGTTGCCGTGCTGCCGTCGATGCCGTGCTCAAGAGCCACCCCACGGTGCCAGGGGATGTCTAGGAGGTTCGCCGACGTCGACTACGTCCTCCACGCCTGCTGATTTGAACCAAGAAGCCGCCACGCCGACGCTGCATCGCTTCTTCCCCGACGACAACAGCCACTGCCTTCGCTCGATCCGCGCTACCTAGACCCGCTCCGGCTGCACCGAGCCTTACTTGAGCTTCGCTGTGAGCACCGCCACGTTTCCCCTCTCTCTCTGACTTCGCGCATTAGCTCTAGCTAGCCGTAGCCATAGCCGTGCCCCGCCGGAGCTCTGCCGCTGCTGCCGTGCGCGTTGTCGATGCTATGATCAACCCCGAGCCAAACAAAGGTCACTGCGCTGACCGTGGCGTTGCCTGGATGCTGCCCAACACCCTTGGTCGTCAAATTCGTGCCCAAATGCCAGTGTTCGTCGGAGCAGTGTCACCCCCGCCACTGGACGTCGACGATGCGCTCAATTCCGAGCACCCCGACACCTGCAACCTCCACGATTCGATGCGGCTCGTCCTCGGTAGCACGCGGGACCAAGCCGTGGCTCGAATGGTCGCCGGAGGAGAGCACACGGTCGTCACCGGCGTGGACCGCACGCTCCGGCCGTTTGAACCGCCGACCGGATTAGTTTAGGGTTAGAGTTAAGATAATGAACTGCTAAGCAGTCACTGACACACGGGCCCCACCGAAAATAACAATTCGGTTAAGTGAGGCACTGACCCATGGGACCCAGCTTTAAATAAACTTAATTAAACTCAATTAAAATGCTGTTAACTGCCTCTGTCAATGACAGCTGGGACCCACCTCGCACTGTTCAAATGGATAGGGTTTGACCAGTCAGCTGCTGACTCAGCACCACCCGGCCCCACTGTCAGCCTCTCACTGCACTCTGTTGGGTACACTTTTGGGTGCCCATAGCATTTATCTATTTAATTTCCAAAAATAATATTAATTCCAGAAAATCCAGAAAATCAATAAAACTTTAAAAAATCGTATAAAATAAACCGTAACTCAAATGAAAATAATTTATATATGAAAAATGATCAGAAAAATATAACGAATCCGAATAAGTCATTTGCAAGCATGACAAACCCCTCTATCATAATGAACATTGATATTCTGCATCAGGATCAATTAACGAAATAATATTTGGAGCCGGGAAAATATTCCTAAATATTTTTCGTCTTCACTTAAAATGCGTAATAATGCATTATACCACATCATCATCACATTTAACCATGACATGCCTTTGTGTTGCATTTGTATGCCTGTTATTTATTTGTTTTCCCCACTTTCGCTTTTATCGGTAGACCGCGAGACTGCGGTAGACCCTGAGTACGACTATGTCGTAGACGATCAGATCTTCTTAGCAGAGCTTCAAGGCAAGCAAAACCCTCTTGATCATTCTGATATCGCCTATTCTTTCTCTCTACTTCATGCATTAGGTAGTGGTTCTGATATATTGTTTCGGTAGAACATATTCCGATGCATAACCTGTTTTTGTCACCTCTCGTTGAATCTTTACCTGTTATCCTAGAATGCCTAGTTTACTAATGCTTATGATCTATCAGTTGGCCCTACACCCTTGTCCGTTTTGCCATGCTAATACCGTGCCGTGATCCCTCTGGGCTATGATCACGGATATACTTATACTGTTATACTATATATATGATACACTATGGTGGACTCAGACTTCGGTGGCCTATGACCTGGAGCGAGATGGACTGCGACGAGATGCCGACGAAGACAAAGATTATTATTATGTTATATTTATGTTCTATGGCGGCTGGTAGGGCAGGTGGTATCATCCAGGACGACATGGACCTGAGTCCCAACAGTCGTCCCGGGTGATGCGGCACGGGAACCCAGCAGATATCCACAGGTTGATGGTGAGGCTGGTACGGTCCCCACATGCTTAAATTTGGCGAACGACAGGGCAGGTACATACCCTCCGGATGAGGTGAGCCTTGGCCCTGGTCGTCGTCCGCGAGAAAATAAAATAATACGACTGACGAGATTTGGGTATTTGATCTGAGACTGCCACTGGCATATACGCATTAACCGCCACGCAGAATAATGGTTATGGGGCCTTCAGCGTCGTCAGTTCTTCTCGAAAGCTACCTAGATGTCACAGTTCAGAGATGCGGCACGCGCCCGGGTGAGCGGATACTACCTGCTGCCGAGGCAGAGGTGGGCTTGGTCCCGGCCGATCTCGCAACGTGCTGGAGTGCTTAGGGTGAGCGGCCCAACAGCCCTTCGCACTTTGGATGTAGACCGGCGGGTGACCTCTCTGGTTAGCTGAGGTAGGACTTCGGCGTGTCGATCATCTGAGGTCGGGCATTACCCAGAAAAGTGTGTCCGGCCAGGGGTAATCGAGCGTGTCGGATAATGTGGTGCACCCCTGCAGGGAAGTTGGACTATTCGAATAGCCGTGTGCACGGTAAAGGACGAATTGGAGACGCATTCCGACCTCTTACAACTTAAACCGGATACCAGATAAAAGTCATCAAGATAATAAATAGGAATACCCAATGATCACTTTCTCGCAGGGAGTCGAGGAAGAATTTGGTGTTGCTGTATTTACAAGTTGGTATTATGTTTGCTACTCCCTTTTATTGCTGCAAGATGCCCTCTTTCTCTTCTATTACGGCAAGATGGTAGTAGTCCTTGTTCTTGAGGTTCTCCACTCTATTCTGGCATTTATGCAGTATATCCCAAAGATATAGCCCCATTCCTTGATACCGATGCATATTTAGTATAGATCTGATGCAAGTTTTACGAGTAGTTTGGATGAGTACTCACCGTTGCTTTGCACATCTTTTTCCTTCAAACCCGGTTGCTGCTATCAGATAGTAGCCTCTCGGATGCAGGTATCCCCGACGATGATTACTACTTGGAGTTCGACGTCGACGAGTAGTTTGGAGGTCCCAGGCAGGAGGCCTACGCCTTTTGGGTTTAGTGTCGTTGTTATGTTTCGGCCTTCCTAATGCAACTTGTTAAACTTGTCGGTACTTATACCTAATTTGCTTTCTGACTGATGTATTATTGGGTCCCCGTGACCCCGGTTGTAATATAAAATTTATTTTAAAATTTGTGTCGTAGAGTTGTGTTGTGATACTACAGTAGAGTCATCATTCATAATCGTGCATGCTGCGTGTATGATTAGTGCATGATGTGCATGATTATGAATGCGGGCGTCCCACTTGACTCAGGTGATGACATGCTGATGAGTGCGTGCGTTGTTACCCGGCCCGGCTCTGCGAAGCGCGCCAACACCTCTAGTTCTAGAGAATTCTCATGGATGAAAGAGACCCTATCCGATGGGCGGTGGAGCAACACGTACGTACGATCCATCCCTGTCCCTTTCCTGGTTTCTACGTGTGTGCCTCCGGGCCTCGACCTTTCCAAGTGCCATCGCAAAGGCCGCTTATAATTAAGCTCTGTCGTCGCCAGTCCAGGCCAACTCTACTCCGGGGAGGCGAGCTGTTTAATTCCTCTCATGCACTCGCTCAGGTTGTCCCGTGGCGCCAGCACGGGACTCTGCCGGTTCGCCGCCGCGACGCCAGGCCTGGTGGCCGCAGCTCATGGAGGAAGGAGAGTGTCCGCCGCGCCGGGCATGCACGACACCATAGAGTATTACTACTTAGTTGAACACGTACAGGTAATTTTTGCTTGCAAATTGCATGCTGGTGTTTTAATTAAATTGAGCTGGTCCGTGGTGTAGGGACGTGATGACCCACTCGTTCGGGTTGGCCTACTCGACGAGGTCGGACGAGGAAGGCTTCGGTGGGGTCTACGCGAGGGACGACAGCCGGCCGGCGTTCAACCGTCCAACGGCCAAGGCCCATCCGAGCCATAGTCCTCCTTGTACTTTTTATTTATTTATTTATGATAGAGTTCAATTGTGTTTTGGACTTTTGCCTAATAATTACTGAGTTTTTTTTTTTCCAGACCATGACACCTCGCAGGTGGAGGAGGAGAATGCGCGCCATCTCAGGCGCCATCTGATGGACGACAAGCACGCCACCTAATAATAACTCAGTTTTGTGTGTGTGTTTTTTTTTTCTTCCGGGCTAGCTAGATGGTAGTATGTATAATATTGCACTAGATGGTAGTACGTATGATATTGCACTAAATGGCTCAAACTGCCTTCCGCTGTTGTTGTAGTTGTATCAGTTCTTCCGAAATGGCTCAAACTGCTTCTGAGGTTTGCAGCGACCGATGTAAGCTATTTTTGTTTTACGCCGGGGGGGAGGAAGCCCTCTGGACTGTATATTAAGGAGATCATCACGTCCTAACCATCCGGGCATGCCACGGTTCGCGATGTAAGCTATTTTAAGGAGCTTATATATCTATGTGTTGTGTACTCCTCTTGCTCATGTACATACAAAGAGTAATTTATCAGAATAAACAGCTTTCGATCGAGGCACACTTGTGCTGAAAGAAATTGAGCTTGCTGGATCCTGCACCTGCGCAAACTATATGTCGCCCCCAAATGCCGAAACCGCTACCGTGTTCTTCTGGCAGGTCCTGTTACATGATAAGACTCAAAAACATCATAGAACCCTTCTTAACAAGACATCACATTCTTTTGAGTTGTTCCAAGCCACCATGTCTTCCATCATTCCCTTACTAACGGTATATTGAGGATTTTTTTTTTTCAGGAAGGTATATTAAGGATTCGGCTAGCATCAGTATAGGCCAAAAAATGTCACGGGTCTCGTCCCAAGTACTCCCTCTGTAGAGAAATATAAGAGCATTTAAATCACTACTTTAGTGATCTAAACGCTCTTATATTTCTTTACAGAGGGAGTACCATTCTCTGTGATACACTGAACCGTATTCACCATTTCCGCAAACGCTTTGCCTCGTGGAGAGACGACGCGTATGAACCTTCCGATCCAAAGGGCCTGCATGAACAACCATGAGGTCCAACAAGTGTTGGGCTCGGTGAATAACCAGCATTGCAGCCTTGCATTGCGAGGGTGGAACAATTAGCCCCGTTTGAAGGATACGGTCGGCCCATCAGACGCTCAAAAGTAATTGCTCCTCCTTCCCTTTAGCAAAGTGAATGTGGTTCTCTCTCTCTCTAAAAAAAAAAGCAAATTGAATGTGATGGTGGTGGTCCTCTCAAATGTTCCTTACTAAAAACAATAATTTAGTTATTTACACTTGCAAAGATAAGATAATTATCCGATTGATTGTGTACTTGTCTCTCAAATGTTCTTTGCTAAAAATAACTAGTAGAATGACCATGCGTTGCTACGGGCTACAGTGCAATAAATAAATCAAACAAATAATTAAATTTGTCTCCAACGTCGAAGCTCATTTCTCCCTCATACGTCCGAGCATGTTCGGACATCAAACGGGAGCCCAACAGGCTCCCTAAAATTAAACCGTCTGAACAGTCTGGGCACCACCAAATCCAGACTATATGTGGGGGAGAAATGTGTTTGTCCAAACTATCCGCCATGTTATCTCCAACACGCGGGCCCAACACAAAAAACCCACCCCACGGCGCACCGTTCCCTTTTCCTACCGGACCCTCCTCTTCCCGCTCGGTTTCCCGCCGTAGCGGGACATTTCTCACTAGAGCCATCTCCTTTAAAACCGGATGACGCCCACCTCAACTTCCCCATGGCGACCTCTCTCCTTCACACTATACTTCCCCACGGACCACCAAGGAGGAGTCCCCCGCCAATCGCCCTGCTCAGATCCTCTCCCCACGTGTTTGTGCCGATCCGCCACCGCCATCAAGGGGGAGGAGGCGTGCGCCGCCCGTGACGCCCCTTGAGCTAAGAAGGCAGATCCGATGTCTCCTAAGCCATTGTCATGTTGTCATATACAATTGAATGTCGTGCATTACCACGAAACAAAAATATAATGTCCGTCATTGGGCAATGCAACTGATACGCCACCGTGTCCGTTATTAACTCTTAAAGCAAACAGCCAATGCATTTACCCTTCTATCCTAACCAAAAAATTGTACGACTTGATGAAAAAAATAAACCGCTCGTTCATGCAATTTGCTGGAAGGCCATCTCTCTAATGAAATGCAATTTGCCACCTTTTCTAAAGTCGGAAAATTATTTCGCTCAGACAACCGTAACTGGACAGACCAACCAGCCCTAATCCCACTCACTCTCAACCCTCACTCTTATAGATAACACTTCTTCTACTCGGATCAAACAAACCAGCTACTCAACTATGCACAAAATACACACAATATGTCCTCACACAGATACTGGAAAAAGGCTATGGCGAAAGACAACTGTGAATACACTCACTGAAAGAAAGCACGCGCGGACGCGCAGGTGGCATCATCTATTTCTTTATAGCCTAGGTTTTGAATGCGGGTCAGGTGCGCAGAGAAGGACAGCTTCACTGTGTTTTCTTCCTCTTGTTCTTGGTCGTCTCTGCTTTGGCCTGCTCTGGTTGGTCGTCTTCATCTCCGTAGGATGCATGCAAAAATAATCTTTATCAAAACTGCAAAAATATTTGTTCTTTTAACAACTTCGAATTACAAGTAGCAAAGCAAAAAACAATGCTGATTAAAACTTACACGTTAATTTTGAACTCATCCGTGCAGGAAAGGCAGCACAGGAAATCTGCTAATTGTTCCCATATAGCTGAATCTGCGTATTCCACAGTCTGTCGAAAATTTACAATTTATGTAGCACTATTCCATAATAAACAGGAACAATAAAATGCCCTGAAAAATTAGTGTTCATACCTGATTTCTATTTGGATGTGAAAGGAAATTTTGGCAGAAACCAAACCACGACATTTCTTTATCATAATATGAAGCCCCCCTAAGATTCAATTTCCCATTATATGTGTATACCGCTTTAAAGGCGGGAACACTCTTGGTGATATGACCCCACACATAATCCAATTCTAGAACAGAATTCATTTCATCCCGTAAATACTTTGGTTGAACCTTGATATTTCTATGCACTTCCAGTATAAGTCCTTGCCGACTGGCAGTTGACATCATGCAAGGATGGTTTCTCAGGAATGCCTTGAATGTGTCACAGGACACCGCACCCATGGGAATGTCCTCCATCGTTTTCAACAAATGAGCTACGTAAGCTATCTTTCGGTGTGATGATTCCATCTTCATTATGCACACCTTTGTAAGTACTTTACCCAAAGCTTCAATGTCCTTCTTATATCCATCCTGGTTGAAATCCACAAGTGGAATAGAGTCTTTACATCCAAGCTCAAAAGGGTCAATCATGTCGTCATAAGTAAATTTACCATTAAGAGACTTTTTTCCCACGTGATGCAAGGATACCATTGCAAAAGTTTGTGAAACGTGTGTCTTCCCAGCTTAGGCCGTCTCCAGGATTTCGGGGCCTGGTGCGAAAAGAAAAATGGGGCCCTAAGATTTGAAAAACAAATAATAATATAACTCAAGAATAATCTGGCGGAAATGCTAAACTTGGCATAGTACCGAATCCAGGGTCCGACATGGTGAGCCATGGAAACGTAGTCGTTCATGTCTTCTTGGTCATCGAAGACCGGTTGAGCTGTACCTTCCCTATCCATCAAAGCACTCGAGCAAGGTGTGAGTAGAAATGGAGATGAACTATACCAAAGTTACCTCGTTCCGAAGTTGAATATGAATCAAGTGTACTCAAGAGTGACAATGAGAAATGAGTCTAACTTGGTAATGAACATTATCCCAAAGCGCACACCTAACAAAAGGCTTATGTTGTAGTTTGGAGGGGTAAGTGGCAAGAAATTAAGCAATATGAAATTCAAGTTATGTAAAAGTTGGAAGTGAACCAAATTGAACTTAAATGCTATAAAATGGATCACAAATAAGGATAGCGAGGCAAAAAGAAAACTCACACACAAAGATATTGGGGCTTGTGCAACCATGGAAATGAGCATACAAAATTGTCCTAGAGAAGACCAAGCTCGTGTTGCAAAAACTCAAGGAGAGATGCTAGTTTGATTGCACTTGTGGAGATTGATTCACAAAGCTTGGCACCAACCTACGTTTACAAGCGTAACGTTTCCTATCCGATGTATCTTTTGCACAAGTATCTTTTTGTTGAACTCTCTTTGCTTATAAGCTTTAGTGCTATTTCTTCTTCTTTTTTTTAACACTTTCTTCCTTTCCACTATTTCTTTTGAGCTTTAACCAAATATGCAAGACAAGTATTGCGAGATAATGCGCGGAGTAAACTATAACACGATATGATTCGCAAGTGATCACTAGGGTGCACAAGTTTACGAGGCCCGGCAATTCTCGAATAGATAGTCTCAATAGTTAGAAAGTTTCCGCAAAGAATGGATTGGCTCTCAAGGGGGGTAAAGTTTGTGTGATGGAATGTTATACCTCGTCGACACCTCTACCTTTACAAAATCAGTGGTAACCGGCCTTCTTTCGGTGTCAGTGTCAAAAGGATGGAGTGATCGTCGTCGAAAGGGAACTTGTGGGGTTGATGTTTGCGATGTCGTGGTACTTGTTCTTCCAGGAGGTAGGCGAAGATGCCGTATGTCCTAAGGCGAAGATGCCTCATGATCAGTTGGCGAAGATGCCAACGAAGGTGATGAAGCCAGGGCGCCAAAGTTCGTGTGGCGGTTCTGTAGGGGCCATTCGCACGGGGTATGGAGGCCGTGCGCACAGTATGAGGACCATGGGCACGGGGAGCCATGTGCATGGGGGTCGAGGGCCCGTGTGCATGGGGTGGCTGCTGCTCCAAATCCAAGATGGAGAAAAGAAAAAATTTGGGCCGAAGTGATGCAAATAGGCTAGATCCACTTGCAAACCACCCGATCCATGGAATACGTCCAACCAAAACTAACAAGAACCACCAAATTACTGAAAACCGGGTATGGCTATTTTTGTGGGGATTTACAAAATTGGGATGAAGAAAACAAAATTTAGGCTAGAAATATGAGGTTGAGGTGCTCCAATTCGTGGCAACCTTTCTCATGATACCAAATGATGAGGGGCAAGCCGTTGGGTGGCCCGATCTTTATGAATTGGAGGTGGATTGAGGTGAAAACACATGGGAAACAAGAAGAACCAAGTGGAATTGAGCAAATCAACTCTTAATAGACAAGGTTCACCACCAAATCCACTCATATCTCAGGTCAATCAAAGAGACACAACTTGAATCCATAAACAACAAAGGAACAAAGGAAATCAAAGGTAGTTCATCACAAAATCCAAAGGATGTGGTGGTCTTGAGAGATAGTATTCCCCAAACGTCCAAGAGGAGTGGAGGTATTCAATTCTTAGTGCAATCTTCTCCAAGATGGAGGTCTTGTAACCTTGAGATGTTCTTCTCCAAGGTGGAGGCCTTGATCCCACTAGGGGAGATTAGATTGAGCAAAGCTCTCTGAAGATCTAGTTCAATACTTTGCTAACCCTAGCAAGTGGTGGGGGTAGGAAATATATAAGGGAAAGAGGAGTAGGTAAGGGTACAAGGGACATTTCCCATTGACTGCTCGCAAGTAGGCCCGTGTGCATGGGGTTAAAAGGCCGTGCGCATTGGGCCCCGTGTGAATGGGGTTAAGTGTCCAGAGATGAATAGATTGGTCCTCGTGGGTAGGGGGGTCTGAGGGCCGGTGCGCACGGGGTGTCCAGAGAGCTGGCTGGTACCCCGTGGGCACGGGGGTCTGGTACCCCATGCGCACGGGGTGTCCAGAGAGCCTTTTTTCATCTCGGGACCCCGGGAGTTGTCTTCCTCTCCATCTTGCTCCTATTCATGGACTTGGCCTTCCTTCCTTGCTTCTTCGGGGCGATCTTCATTGTACCTAATCACACATAGGGTTCCACTTTGAAGTAGTAGCCAAGTCTCAAGTAGTAGAGAAATCACCTCAGTTTGAATAGCACGTGTGTGAGCTCTTGTCATCGGTCCATTAGTAGCTTGAGGGCTTGATGATGGGTTCATGGTGATGTCCATGTGGTGCTCTGCATCATCCTCTCCACCAAAGATAAAACTCAGGTGGTGCTCTGACAAATTAAGGCTGCAATTGAGGTGCAGAACGGCCGCACGTTGCGAACGCTACATATAAACTGCAATGGCGAATTCATTCAGAAAACCATCGAAGAGTTTTGCGGTGACCACGGAGTTCAACGTCACCTAGACAAGGGGCATAGGAACAGAAAAATACTAGAAAGTAGCCAACCAGTCGGATGTCAGTGCGACATCTTAGGCATGGGGCATAACAAAAGTAAAATACTAAAAAGTAGCCAACCAGTTGGATGTCAGTGCGACATCTCAGACATGGGGCATAACAAAAGTAAAACACTGGAAGTAGCCGACCAGTCCGGATATCTGTGACATCTCAGGTCTGGGACATAACAAAAGAAAAGAGTATCAACAAGACGAAGTCGCCTCAGACTAAAAAGTAAAAGTGTTGTAAAGTAAATCGTCCATTTAAGGTCACGTGGACCATCATTCTCATGCTTTGTAGTTGTCACTTAGAAAGTTCATTTGTTTGCAAGTTTGGTCTCAAGGTTAGGTTGGATAGTACCTGCAAACATTAGTAAGCATGCACATAGCACATTCAAGCAAGCATATGCATATACATACACATACAAGCACCCATACATCACACATACATGATACCTACATGCTCATAGACATAAACACCCAAGGAAAACCTGGGAGCAATGCTTTAGGGCATAGGTTAGTAGGTTGTCTTGCCTTAGGGTAGAAGTTCACTGGACGAAAGCGCGCTCGTCTCGCGGATATGATTTTATGGATAAGCCCTTCTCCGGAAAAGCCTATAGATAGAAGAAGAATGAAGGTGCCCATATTAGCATGTGCAATGATCATCAATTTAGTACCAATAGAATGGGCTCTTCGAGTGGAGAACATGGGCTTTCGAATCAAATCTATCAGAGTTACGGATAACAAAATACGGCTATTCTTTTGTTTAGCGACCCATCTATGAAAATAATTCTTTTCTGGGCCTAAACAGAATGTACCGTCGGACGGGCTGTGCAGTGCCGATTCTGGCTTGGGCCATGGCCATAGCTGGGCAGTGTCCATGGGGCTGGATCCAACGCGCATAGAAAAAAGAGGGACGAGGATGAGGCATCGACGGAGGGGGCCCGCCTGGCAGGATCAAACTGTAGGGGAACGCGACAGAAAACAAAAAAATTCGGTACAGCGAGCACGCCCAGGACCACTATGGAGATGTCATACAGGGTTTGATCTGATCCGTACCGACTCGTAGCGCAGCGGAAGAAGAGTCGGTGTAGATCGTCGGTGCAGATCCCCACAGCTAGGATTTACAACCTCCCAACCGCGAGGATGTACTCCCTCGACAGACAGCCCTTCGGGAGGCGGTCGGACAATCTCTCGGACGATGTCGTGGACAGCCCTTCGGGAGGACCCTCGAAACTCGAACGGTAACTCGGACAGCCCTTCGGGAGGACACTCGAAAAACCGAACGGTAACTCAGACAGCCCTTCGGGAGGACACTCGAACAGCCCCTCGGGCAAAAGATCGAAACTACGACCTCTCTACGAGGTTGCACACATACGGTGTCAGCTATCCGGCAGGGCTTCGCCGTCCAGAACTAGTACCTGCCGAAACCCAGATAGCCTTTCGGCTCTACGAAACTATTTCGCTGGGAGGGAGAGAGAGAGAGAGCCAGACGAGCATGGCATGTGTATGATAGCAAGGATGATCTTTGGAGAGCACCCCTCCACCTCTATTTATCGGATAGCCAAGGGGTAAAGTTGGCATACAAAAATACCAAAAGTACTCCCACTTTATGTCTCACATAAAAGAATAAAAGGAAAAAAGGTGTGGCATGTGGATCTCCATGGAGGAGCCCCACCTTGGCCTGCCACCTCTAGGGGGTCCCCCCACATGGGGGTGCCTTGCTCCCCAATCCCTTCTAGAAGCCTTTTGGGAAATATCCCAAAAGGTGGCTTTCAAAAAAAATATCCATAAAGTGATTTTTACTATTCACGGAACCAATTTTCCGCGACCGTTAAATCCGAAGATATTTCTGTGCGTCTTAGAATAATTCCAGTACCCGCACAAATGATTTTGGACGCGTTCCGAAACAATTTTGGATTAGTAATTTCATCTGCGAAAAGCAACCAAATCGGTTCCGGCAGCTCCGGAACATTTCCGGTTTTTATCCCGGAAAATTCCCAGAAGTTTCCAGAACACTTCTGGCATCTTCCAAGAATTTCCAGGCATGTGCCAAAACCAATTTGACTTAATGGTATCCCCTGAAACAACTTTTCAGTTTTACCGGAACTATTCCGGTGTCCTCTCCGGAACGTTTCCGTTGCGTCCGAAACTTTTCCGGTGATTTTCTCTCAGACTCCCCGTCTAGTATTCAGCAGATAGATGACCCTTAAGCGTGTGACCCTATAGGTTCGGTGAAGTATAGACATGACCCGGAACAATTTCCGATCAATGATCAACATCGGAGCCGTGGACACCCATATTGACCCCTATACCCACACGAATGAATATTCGAGTGAACCTCCAGTTGCCGTGTGCTATTCCTGTTGCTTCACGATATATTACAAACACCCGAGGTGAGATTTATTGCATCCCCGTGGATCAACAACTTGTCCACCATGCAAGTTACCTCGTTACCGGTTTTGTTCTCTTTTCTCATTTCCATGTTCCAGCATCCCAGTGATCAAATCACAATGTGTCTGGCCAGACGATGATGGATACCGTAACACCGAGAGGGCCCAAGAATATCTCTCCATCATCGGAGGAGGAAATCCCAATCTTGAGCTATCTCGTTTCTTGTCATACTTTTCCGTGAATCCGTAAGCCGCCGTAATAGCCACCCAGTTACGGATGACGTTTAACAAACCCCAAAGTTCACGAAGCAAGTACGAAGGAACTCGATACTCTCATGGTCTAAGGAATTATGCAAACATTAACTATCTTTGTGTTATTAACCATTAACTTGTGACGAATGTATCTCATAGCATAACATCAATTCGGGTCGATTCAACACAAGTGTTCTACTAACATTGTGGCCTCAAAATTGCCGGCATAGACATGCCCATGATCAGGAAAACAGGATCATCATGCAATACTTGAGCCAGTCTTAGAGGCATGACCAGGAATACATTTTACCGTTTATTATACCACACGTGCACATGAGTTTCCCTCCGAGCCTCGTGGATATTGCAAACTCAAGGATCATTGCAGTTATAGCATGGAACATAAACATTCATTACAAACTCGGAGATACAAAATAACTGTTATTACTGCCTCTAGGGCATATCTCCTACAGACTCCCACTTGCACTAGAGTCATAATCCAGTTACATGGCTTCCCTAACACCAATGGCAATCCGGTGCTGCTCATGCTTTGCTCGTGGTAGAGGCTTTGTCATTTGGTCTGACACGTTCAGATCCGTGTGAACTTTGCGTAGTTTCACTAAACCCGCTTCGACATGATGTCGAATGAGTTTATATTTGTGTTCAATATGTCTTGTCTTATGGTGCGAACTTGGCTCCCTTGCCTGAGCCGCGGCGCCACTATTATCACAATAGATCTCTACCGGGTCCAGAGCACTTGGAACCACACCAAGGTCTTCAAGAAATTGCTTGATCCATACCGCCTCCTTGGAGGCTTCTGAAGCTGCAACATATTCTGCCTCCGTCGTAGAATCCGCCACAGTCTTTTGTTTGGAACTTTTCCAATCAACTGCGCCGCCGTTCAATATGAAAACATAGACTGATTGAGATTTGAAGTCATCTGGATCAGTCATGAAGCCTGCATCAGTGTAACCACTTACAATGAGCTCTTCATCACCTCCGTACACAAGGAGTAAATCCTTGGTCCTTCTGAGGTACTTAAGAATACCCTTGACTGCGGCCCAGTGTTCCAATCCTGGATCACTTTGGTACCAGCTGCTAACACTTAGCGCATAGGAAACGTTCGGTCTTGTACATAGCATGGCATACATAATAGAACCAACTGCCGAGGCATATGGAACATCATTCATTTGTACTCGCTCATCAAGAGTCCGAGGACACTGACTCTTGCAAAGCATTGTGCCAGGTGACATGGGGAGTAGGCCTTTCTTGGAGTTCTCCATGTTGAACCTTTTCAACACCTTGTCAATGTACGTGCTTTGGCTAAGCGCTATTAGGCGTCTTGATCTATCTCTATAGATTCAGATGCCCAATACATATGCCACTTCGCCTAAGTCTTTCATTGAAAAACTCTTCTTCAATGAGTCTTTTATTTCGCTAAGAAGATTCACGTCATTTCCAATCAACAATATGTCATCCACATACAAGATTAGAAATGCTTTTGCGCTCCCACTAAACTTCTTGTAAACATAAGATTCTTCGTCATTCCTGATGAAGCCAAACTCTTTGACTACTTCATCAAAACAAATGTTCCAGCTCCTTGACGCTTGCTTCAGACCATAAATGGCTTTCTGAAGCTTGCATACCTTTCCAGCATCCTTATGAACGACAAAACCTTCTGGCTGTATCATGTATACATCTTCTTTGAGGTTTCCATTTAGGAAAGCCGTTTTGACGTCCATCTGCCATATTTCATAATCGAAATAAGCAGCAATTGCTAGTAATATCCGAACAGACCTAAGCATAGCTACGGGCGAGAAAGTCTCGTCGTAGTCCACTCCTGGAACTTGCGTGAACCCTTTCGCGACAAGTCTAGCTTTGTGGATAGTAATGTTACCATCCGCGTCCGTCTTTCTTTTGAACATCCATTTACAACCAATGGGCTTTACGCCTTCTAGAAGTTCTTCCAAGTTCCAAACTTGGTTTTCGTACATGGATTCCATCTCGGATTTCATGGCCTTGTGCCATTCCCTTGAGCTGGGCCCCGCCCTCGCTTCCTTGTAGTGCACAGGTTCATCGTCTTCAAGAATGAAGATTTCGTTATGAAACCACTCAGGTGGCTGGATAGCCCTACCTGATCTGCGCGGTTCCGTTTCAACATTGTCTGAAGTTTCCGCATCACATGCGACAACTTCCGGCTCGGTTGTAGGGATAATTAGCGGAATTTCTTCCGGTTCCTTAGCCATATCAACGGTTGCCGAAGATTCACTAATCTCATCAAGTTGTACTGTCCTCCCACTCAATTCTTTAGCGAGAAACTCTTTCTCAAAAAAGACTCCGCTTTTAGCGACAAACACTTTGTGCTCGGAGGGTAGGTAGAAGGAATACCCAACTGTTTCTTTTGGATAACCTACAAAGTTACATTTGTCTGATCTGGGATCGAGTTTGGTTGGTTGTAAACGTTTTACATGTACCTCACATGCCCAAATCTTAAGATGTGACAAACTAGGTTTCTTCCCATTCCACATCTCATGTGGTGTCGTCTTAACAGACTTAGACGGTGCTCTGTTTAGTGTGTGAGCGGCAGTTTCTAGTGCGTGACCCCAAAAGGATATCGGCAGATCTGTAAGAGACATCATTGACCTTACCATGTCTAACAGGGTTCGGTTACGTCCTTCCGATACTCCGTTTCGCTGTGGAGTTCCGGGAGGCGTAAGCTGTGAAACGATTCCACGATCACTCAGATGTTGGCCAAACTCATGACTAAGATATTCGCCTCCGCGATCAGACCGCAGAAACTTAATCTTTTTGTCACGATGATTTTCTACCTCATTCTGAAATTCTTTGAACTTTTCAAAGGTTTCCGACTTATGCTTCATTAAGTAGATATAGCCATACTGACTTAAATCATCAGTAAAAGTCACGAAGTAGAAATACCCACCCCGTGCGGCTGTGCTCATTGGACCACATACATCACTATGTATTATTTCCAATAAATCACCCGCCCGTTCAGGATGACCCGTGAACGGCGTCTTGGTCATTTTCCCCATCAGACAAGCTTCACATGTGTCAAATGATTCAAAATCAAAGGACGGTAAAACTCCATCTCTCTGGAGTCTTTGCATGCGTTTCTTTCCGATGTGGCCAAGCCGACAGTGCCACAAGTAAGTGGTGGTGGTATCAGCCTTCTTAAGGCGTTTAGCATTCACGTTAAAGACATCATTTCCACATTCAAGATTTAGTATGAAAAGGCCCCCAACAATGGGTGCAAATCCATAAAACATATCCTTACAATAAAGTGAACAACCATTGTTCTCAGACTTGTACGAATACCCATCATGTACTAAACATGATCCGAAGATAATGTTTCTACACAATAGTGGAACAAAATAACAGTTATTTAGTTCTAAGATAAATCCCGAAGGGAGACATAGAGGCATAATGCCGACGGCTTGAGCGGCGATCCCCGCGCCGTTCCCAACGCGCATCACGACTTCATTCTTTGCTAGCTTGCGCACCTTCTGAAGTCCCTGTATCGAGTTGCAAATGTGAGCAACCGATCCGGTATCAAATACCCAAGACTTAGAATTTTCGCTAGCAAGCAAAACGTCAATGACATTAACTTGTATAACAATTATACCTTTTTCGGTTTTCCCGGACTTCTTATCTTCCAGATACTTCTTGCAGTTTCTCTTCCAGTGTCCTGTGCCCTTGCAGTAGAAGCACTCAGTTTCATTTTTGGCTCCGCCTTTAGAGTTGCTTTGGGAGCCGGTCTTACCGGCACCCTTGCCCTTCTTTGGCTTGCCTTTCTTTTTGAAACTGGTGGTTTTATTCGAAAGCAACACTTGCTTGCGATTTTTCCGCAGTCCTCCTTCCGCAGTTTTCAGCATGGCGAGCACCTCTTCAGGTGTCTTCTCCATCCCACTCATGTTGTAATTCATGACAAAACCGTCGTAAGACGGGTGGAGTGAAGAAAGCATCATGTCCATCATATGACCAGGCGGAATTGGAAATTCCAGGGTTTTAAGCCTTTCAGCATAGCCAATCATTTTGACTACGTGTTCGCCAACTGAACTGCCCTCAGCCATCTTGCAATCCATCACGGCATTCATGATATCAAATCGTTCAGACCGTGCGGTTTCCATGTACAGAGCATCCAATTCACGGATCATATCACGGGGTTTATGGAATTCAAAACGTTTTTGAAGCCCTGCACTCATGCAAGCTAGCATGAGGCACTGCACTAAGTTGTGATCATCATCCTTAGTGGCCCAGATATTTTGTTCATCTTCCGGGGCATCTGCCGCCGGTTTAGCCGGAAGAGCATTTTCAAGCACATACATTTTCTTAGCGCTCCTGAGGACAATCCTCAGGTTACGGACCCAGTCCGCATAGTTGTTTCCAGTCGCAGCTAACTTCTCTTTCTCTAACATCGGGCCTAAGTTGAACGCGGTGTTGCGAGCCATTTGATCTACAATGGTAAACACAAGTTTCACTTAGACTTTGTTCGTAATGATTTTGGCACTAGTGAATAAACAATTTTATTCTAAAGTGCGCTCCCACTCAAATCAATATCTCTCAAAATTGATTATGAGTGATTCAAGATCCGAATATCAATTCAACGTCATAGAATCATCATCTCATGACGAGGATTTCAATTGGTAGGCTAACTTGCCGATCACATCTCTATGTGACTCTTGTTCATCTTTCGAAGCGTGTGTTCCGAGCTCAGGACGATCCTACCATGAACGTCAAGACAACCAAGTGATCTTGCTGCGAGGTCTGACCTCACCCGCCTTACATTTCTCCAATCGTTCGTACCCAAGCATCCATGGCACACCCCGAAAGGATAGATGCTGTGACGGTGCAACACTTGGGAGAACACTAACTACTTGATATTTTTAGTGAGAGATCACCCTAATAAAAAGCGACTACCGCGCAATCAAAAGGGTGCATCATAAGGGATAAACATCTCAGGCAATTCATAATAGCATGATATGGTATAGCCCTTTCTGACGGAGAAGTCTTTAATTTCTTCGTCTTCGGCATTTGCGTCCGTGTTCTCCTTCGCGAAGATTGCCACCACCTTGTTGATGCACCAGATAATATTGCTATCTCTATAGCTAATAAAATAAGTGCATTACTTATGGTTGACACGCAGGTCATTAAAGTGACAATCATATGGCTCCAGCCATCATGCCGAATCATGACACGCAGGTCATGTTAATAAATTTACATCATATAGTCATCTCATACATAATCGAATTAATATGAGCATTGCTATACCACATCACATGCACATCCTGCGAAACCAAGTTAGACGCCTCTAATCGGTTTATGCAAAAATTTATTTTACATGGCTTCTAAGGTTTTGACTTAAACTGCAGCTACCAACGTTTTATCATCAAGTATGATTATTCAAGTCGCTAGATTAACATCTCAGGGTGTATGAAACACGAGATAATAAAATCTCGAGCCCCATACTAAACTTTGTCATACGCATGACCCCCGTGCAGATCATGTCTGCATTGCCCTTTCGTCTGCGAAATTTCATCTTTCTTATGACTATGGCGGAACCCAAAGAACTGATAGCACTTCGTTGATCAATCAGGATCACGGATTGCCAGAACTTTGTCAAATTCCACCATGCTGTCTCGAGATCAAAAATACGCAAATTCTAGGGAAGCAAGAAGAACATCGGGTAACAGATTTCATCTGCCACCCGCATAAATAATTTTCAGCAATAGATCTCATCTACTCCAAAATTATATTATGCAATACCCATACATCTCCATGTATTCTAGATCGTAACCTACATCTACGCATAGCACGGCTCATGAAGCCACTGTAGGGGAACGCGACAGAAAACAAAAAAATTCGGTACAGCAAGCACGCCTAGGACCACTATGGAGATGTCATACAGGGTTTGATCTGATCCGTACCGACTCGTAGCGCAGCGGAAGAAGAGTCGGTGTAGATCATCGGTGCAGATCCCCGCAGCTAGGATTTACAACCTCCCAACCGCGAGGATGTACCCCCTCGACAGACAGCGCTTCGGGAGGCGGTCGGACAGTCCCTCGGACGATGTCGCGGACAGCCCTTCGAGAGGACCCTCGAAACTCGAACGGTAACTCGGACAGCCCTTCGGGAGGACACTCGAAAAACCGAACGGTAACTCGGACAGCCCTTCGGGAGGACACTCGAACAGCCCCTCGGGCAAAATATCGAAACTACAACCTCTCTACAGGGTTGCACACATACAGTGTCAGCTATCCGGCAGGGCTTCGCCGTCCAGAACTAGTTCCTGCCGGAACCCAGACAGCTTTTTGGCTCTACGAAACTATTTCGCTGGGAGGGAGAGAGAGAGAGCCAGACGAGCATGGCATGTGTATGAGTGCAAGGATGATCTTTGGAGAGCACCCCTCCACCTCTATTTATAGGATAGCCAAGGGGTAAAGTTGGCATACAAAAATACCAAAGGTACCCCCACTTTATGTCTCACATAAAAGAATAAAAGGGAAAAAAGGTGTATCATGTGGAGCTCCATGGAGGAGCCCCACCTTGGCCTGCCACCTCTAGGGGGTCCCCCCACATGGGGGTGCCTTGCTCCCCAATCCCTTCTAGAAGCCTTTTGGGAAATATCCCAAAAGGTGGCTTTCCAAAAAAATATCCATAAAGTGATTTTTACTATTCATGGAACCAATTTTCCGCGACCGTTAAATCCGAAAATATTTCTGTGGGTCTTAGAATAATTCCAGTACCCACACAAATGATTTTGGAGGTGTTCCGAAACAATTTCGGATTAGTAAATTTCATCTGCGAAAAGCAACCAAATCGGTTCCGGCAGCTCCGGAACATTTCCGGGTTTTATCCCGGAAAATTCCCAGAAGTTTCCAGAACACTTCTGGCATCCTCCAAGGATTTCCAGGCGTGTGCCGAAACCAATTTGACTTAATGGTATCCCCTGAAACAACTTTTCAGTTTTACCGGAACTATTCCGGTATCCTCTCCGGAACGTTTCCGTTGCGTCCGAAACTTTTCCGGTGATTTTCTCTCAGACTCCCCGTCTAGTATTCAGCAGATAGATGACACTTAAGCGTGTGACCCTATAGGTTCGGTGAAGTATAGACATGACCCGGAACACTTTCCGATCAATGATTAACATCGGAGCCGTGGACACCCATATTGACCCCTATACCCACACGAATGAATATTCGAGTGAACCTCCAGTTGCCGTGTGCTATTCCTGTTGCTTCACGATATATTACAAACACCCGAGGTGAGATTTATTGCATCCCCGTGGATGAACAACTTGTCCACCATGCAAGTTACCTCGTTATTGGGTTTTGTTCTCTTTTCTCGTTTCCGTGTTCCGGCATCCCAGTGATCAAATCACAATGTGTCTGGCCAGACGATGATGGATACCGTAACACCGAGAGGGCCTGAGAATATCTCTCCATCGTCGGAGGAGCAAATCCCAATCTTGAGCTATCTCGTTTCTTGTCGTACTTTTCCGTGAACCCGTAAGCCGCCGTAATAGCCACCCAGTTACGGATGACGTTTAACAAACCCCAAAGTTCACGAAGCAAGTACGAAGGAACTCGATACTCTCATGGTCTAAGGAATTATGCAAACATTAACTATCTATGTGTTATTAACCATTAACTTGTGACGAATGTATCTCATAGCATAACATCAATTCGGGTCGATTCAACACAAGTGTTCTACTAACATTGTGCCCTCAAAACTGCCGGCATAGACATGCCCATGGTCAGGAAAACAGGATCATCTTGCAATACTTGAGCCAGTCTTAGAGGCATGACCAGGAATACATTTTACCGTTTATTATACCAGACGTGCACATGAGTTTCCCTCCGAGCCTCGTGGATATTGCAGACTCGAGAATCATTGTAGTTTTAGCATGGAACATAAACATTCATTACAAACTCGGAGATACAAAATAACTGTTATTACTGCCTCTAGGGCATATCTCCTACACAAACATGGGTGGTCCCCGCTCCGTTCTCATCCCAACGAAGGCGATGCTGGCGGCACCCATTCCGGTGACTGGAGGCACCACTGTTGATGTACCACATACTCGCATAATCAGCGTGACAAGGTGAGATCTCCCCCGTAGGCCATGGACACCGGATTGGCCGGAGTGGACGGCAGTGTCACTACCGGTGTTGGGTGGCCACAAGTGTCGTTGAGGCCAATACCAAGGGCTACGGCTACTCAAATAGGGGTGGGGGGAAGTGATACGTCCCAAACGTATCTACTTTTCCAAACACTTTTGCTCTTGTTTTGGACTCTAATTTGCATGATTTGAATGGAACTAACCCGGACTGACGCTGTTTTCAGCAGAATTGCCATGGTGTTATTTTTGTGCAGAAATAGAAGTTCTCGGACTGACCAGAAAATTTACGGAGAATTATTTCAGAATATATAAAAAATACTGGCGAAAAGATCTACTAGAGGTGAGCCACCCAGGCGCCACAAGCCCAGGGGGCGTGCCACCCCCCAGGGCGCGCCTACCAGGCTTGTGGGCCCCTGGCAACTCCGTTTGCCCTAATCCCAACGCTATAAGTACCTATTCATGGAGAAAAAAATCAAGGAGAAAGAATCATCACGTTTTACGATACGGAGCCGCCGCCACCTCCTGTTCTTCATCGGGAGGGCTGATCTGGAGTCCGTTTTGGGCTCCGGAGAGGGGGATTCGATGCCGTCGTCATCATCAACCATCCTCCATCACCAATATAATTTCATGATGCTCACTGCCGTGGATGAGTAATTTCTTCGTAGGCTTGCTGGACGGTGATGAGTTGGATGAGATTTATCATGTAATCGAGTCAGTTTTGTTAGGGCTTGATCCCAAGTATCCACTATGTTATGAGATTGATGTTGCTATGACTTTGCTATGCTTATTGCTTGTCACTAGGGCCCGAGTGCCATGATTTCAGATCTGAACCCTTTATGTTTCCATGAATATATTTGAGTTCTTGATCCGATCTTGCAAGTTATACGCACCTATTACGTGTTATGATCCGCATACCCCAAGGTGACAATAATTGGGATTCTTTCCAGTGATTACCGTAGTTTGAGGAGTTCATGAATTCACTAGGTGCTAATGCTTTGTTCCGGTTCTCTATTAAATGGAGGCCTTAATTGTTGGGGAACGCAGCAGAAAACAAAAAAACTCGGTACAGCGAGCACGCCCAGGACCACTAAGGAGATGCATACAAGGTTTTTGATCTTTTCGTTACCGACTCGTAGCACAGCGGAAGAAGAGTCGATGACGATCGGCGGTGCATATCCCCGCAGCTAGGATTTTACAACCTCCCAACCGCGAGGATGTACTCCCTCGTCTGCCCCTCTGACAGCCCTCCGGGAGGCGGTCGGACAGTCCCTCGAACGGTGTCACGGACAGCCCTCCGGGAGGACCTTCAAAACTCGGACGGTCACTCGGACAGCCCTTCGGGAGGACCCTCGAAACTCGGACGGCCACTCGGACAGCCCTTCGGGAGGCACCCTCGAACTAAGACCGAAACTACGATCTCTCTACGGAGTTGCACACATACGGTGTCATCTATCCGGCAGGGCTTCGTCGTCCAGAACTAGTTCCCACCAGAACCCAGACAGCCTTTCGGCTCTACGAAACTATTTTGCGGGGAGGGAGAGAAGAAGCCAGATCATTGCAATGGCATGTGTATGAGAGAAAGAGTGAGTGTGGAGAGTGCCTCTCCACCTCTATTTATAGGAAAACCCAAGGGGTAGGGTGGCTCCCAAAATACCAAAATGCCCTCAGATATTTTCACACTATTCATAATAGTTTTCCACTATTCATAATAGTGTTTTCATTATTCATGAGATATTTTCTCCCAATAGTGTTTCCACTATTCATAATAGTGATTCCACTATTCGTGAGATATTTTCTCCCAATAGTGTTTCCACTATTCATAATAGTGTTTCCACTATTTGTGAGATATTTTCTCCGTTCGTTAAATCCGAAAATATTTCTGTAGGTCTTAGAACATTTCCAGTACCCACTAAAATAATTTTGGACGCGTTCCGAAACAATTCCGGATTAGTGATTTTCATCTGCGAATAGCAACCAAAGCGGTTTCGGCAGCTCCGGAACATTTCCGGGTTTTTTCTCCTGAAAAATCCCAGAAGTTTCCAGAACAATTCTGGCACCCTCCAAGAATTTCCAGGCGTGTGCCGAAACCAATATGACCTAATGGTATACCCTGAAACAACTTTTCAGTTTTACCGAAACTATTCCGGTGTTCTCTCTCCGGAACTTTTCCGTTGTCTCCGAAACTTTTCCGATGACTTTCTCTCAGACTCCCTGTCTAGAATTCAGCAGATAGATGACCCTTAAGCATGTGACCCTATAGGTTCGGTGAAGTACGGACATGACCGGAACACTTTCCGATCAATGATCAACATCGGAGCCGTGGACACCCATATTGACCACTATACCCACACAAATAAATATTCGAGTGAACCTCCAGTTTCCGTGTGCAATTCCTGTTGCTTCGCGATATGTTACAAATACCCGAGGTGAGATTTATCGGCATCCCTGTGGATCAACAACTTGTCCACTATGCAGTTACCTCGTTACCAGTTTTTGTTCTCTTTTCTCGTTCCCGTGTTCCGGCATCCATGTGATCAAATCACAATGTGTCTGGCCAGGCGATGATGGATACCGTAACACCGAGAGGGCCCAGAGATATCTCTCCATCGTCGGAGGAGCAAATCCCAATCTTGAGCTATCAAGTTACTTGACATACTTTCCCATGAACCCGTAAGCCGCAGTAATAGCCACCCAGTTACGAATGATGTTTAACAAACCCCAAAGTTCATGAATCAAGCATGAAGAAACTCGATACTCTCATGGTCTAAGGAATTATGCAAACTTAAACTTTCTCTGTGTTATTAACCATTAACTTGTGACGAATGTATCTCATAGCTTAACATCAATTCGGGTCGATTCAACACAAGTATTCTTCTAACATTGTGCCCTCAAAGTTGCCGGCATAGTCATGCCCATGATCAGGCAAACAGAACCATCATGCAACACTTGAGCTAGTCTTAGAGGCCAGACTAGGAATACATTTTACCGTTTTTATTCCACACGTGCATATGAGTTTCCTTCCGAGCCTCGTGGTTATTGCAGACTCGAGAACCATAGTAGTTATAGCATGGAATATAAACTTAATTAGGAACGTGGGGATAAATAATAACATTTATTATTGCCTCTAGGGCATATCTCCTACAGACTCCCACTTGCACTAGAGTCAATAATCTAGTCAATGCTAATGCACTTTACACCTATTGCATACCGGTGTAAAATATGCTTCGCTTGTGGTATAGCCTGATGTCCAACGGATCTGACAACTTCAGCTCCGTGTGTATGTTTGCATCTCCTCGCGTTTTCACGCTTTCACAAAATTCATATTTTGTGTGGACCTGGCTTTGTATATATGTGAATCACAGGTCAAACCTTGATTCCTCAGACTGAGCTATGGAGCAACTATCTGCAATAGTGTCCCATTGACCAAAGCCATCTTGGAACCATACTAAGTTCATGAATGAACTATATGATTCAACATCTTCTTGTCACTTCCAAAGCGTCAACATACTTAGACTTTGTTATAGAAATCGCCACAGTAACCTGTTTGGAACAATTTCCAACTACCGTGCCACCATATTGTGTATTACACAAAACCCTTAACTTAAATCAAAAATCGCATGGAGCATTGATGAAGACTGTATCGATGTAATTACTTACAACGAGCACTTCATAATCTCTGCTTGCGAGAAAACATGTCATCAGTGCTACTTTAGTACTTAATGAAATTTTTCACTGTTGTCCCA
This sequence comes from Elymus sibiricus, assembly GCA_039707655.1. NCBI lineage: Eukaryota > Viridiplantae > Streptophyta > Magnoliopsida > Poales > Poaceae > Elymus > Elymus sibiricus. The sequence goes on along the minus strand of CM077674.1, from coordinate 11,429,511 downwards.
TGATCAGTACTTTGATCACTTTGGTATCTATACTCGCAACAGCTTTGGGAGTATCAGACATATCTGGTTGTTTTACATACAATGGAATACATGATTAATTCAAACACAAGAGTGTGTGGAATCTCCATCATTTATTTTGCTCATCAGTGTTTTGGGACACCGAGTCTTGCAAAAACCCTTTCCATGTGACTTCGGCAAGAATCACTCCTTGGCGTTTTAATGCTAAACTGTTTTCGCATCTTGTCAATATGTATTTTTGGCTTTAGCTCAATCAGGCAATTTTATCTCGTAGATAATTATGCCTAATACCGAGGCTACCTAGCCTAAGCACTTCATCGAAAACTATTTTCAATGAAGTCCTAATTCGTGTCAAGAAATTTATATTATTTCCAATCAACAATGTGTCAAGCACACAAGGTTTTAAGAAATATTATTATGCTCCCACTTACTTTCTTGTAACCACAAGCATCTTCGTTATCCATTGATGAAATCAAACTCTTTTGACTATTTCATCAAAAACGAAGATTCCAACTCCATTTTGCTCTCTTCTGTCCATTGCTGGAACTCTGAAGTTTGCATACTTACTAGCATCCTCTGGATTGACAAAATACCTTGGACTGTATCACATGCAAGTCCTAGGTTGTATTTGCATCTCATGGAAATCCTTTTGGCATCCATGTAACATATCTCATGATTGAAATATGTATTAATTGCTAGTTTAACCCGAACCGACTTTAAGCATCGCTACGGCGAGACAATCTCGCCGTAGTTAATTTCTTGAATTTGTTATAAGCAACAAGTCGAGCTTTATGGATAAAACATTTTTATCTGTATCAGTTTATAGTTCCACTAATATTCGTTAGACTCTAAGTCTTCTGAAAGGTTCATCAAGATATAATCTTGAATCATTTATATGGAAACTATCTCGGATTGTATTGGCATTTAGCCAATTCCGGAGTCAGGGCCCATCAACGCTTCCTTGTGTATCATAGGTATACTGTTGTCTAGCAACAATATCTCGTCTGCGCACCTGAGAGGTTTGCACGAGTTTTGCCTACGTGGTTCAGCTGCAAGTTCGACCGAAGTCCATACATCTCATGTAGAGGCTTCCGTATCAGTCGTAGTGGGAAACTCTGGAATTGCTTCCGTGGTTTCTTTCCTTTGTCATGATAACGAAGATACTGTTATCTCATCGAGTTGCACTGTCCTCCCACTCACCTTTTTGCAAGAAACATTTTCTTTCAAAATCATACCGTTCTTTGTGGCAAACTTTTGCCTCGGTATAGTGAGGGAGGAATACCCAATAACTTGGGATAACCTACAAAGTAGCACTTGTCTGATTTGGAATAGGTTTGTAAATATTTTACACAATTCCCATATTCCAAATGTTAAGAAAAGACATAACATGGTTGGGTGTACCATACCATGGAGTCATTTCAACAGATCTGATGGTGCTCTTTTTAGTGTAAAAGCCACAGTCTCTAAAGCATTACTTTTAAAAGGCATAATGGCAAATTGATTTATGTCATCTTTGATCTTACCATGTCAAAAATGGTTTGATTACATCTTCACAGACATTCCACTCACAGTGGTGTTCCGAGAGGTGTATGTTATGAAACTCTTTTCACAACTCATCAAACATTCGCTAAACTTGTAACTCAAATATTCCTTTCCGCAATCTAATTGCAGAAATATAATTTTTTGTTACAATAATTTCTACTTCATTTTGAAAACCTTTTGAATAACTTCAAAAGATCCAGACTTATGTCTCATCAAGTAAATGTCCATATATCTACTTGAGTCATTTTTGAAGATAGACAAATCCACTGCTTGCAACAACATTTATCGGACTACACACATCATAATATATGATCACCAATAAGTTCGTTGCTCGTTCCTTATGGCCTGTGAACGGTATTTCAGTCACTTCACTTTTCGGAGGAAAGTTGCAAGTGTCAGATGATTCATAATCAAACGACTTTAAAATCCATCATTATGGAATTTCTCCATGCGGGTTTCTCCAATGTGATCAAATACAGTGCCACACATGTGTGGTATTCTTTTAGTCTTGCGACATTTAGCGTCAGTGTTATGGATGTATCATATTACCATCAATATTCATAACATACATCCCATCCATGATGGAAGTATGGCCCTTATGTTATTCATAATACTGAACAACAATTGTTCTTTTATGAACAACCCTTTTGCAACAAACATTATGCAATGGGCTAGAGTGTGTAAAACTCTAAAATGATTTATGAAGTAAATACAGAGGTAATGTATTATTATCAATATTCATAACATACATCTCATTCATAATGAAAGTATGGCCCTTATGTTATTCATAACACCGAACATCAAAAGTTCTCTTATGAACAACCTTCTTGCAAGATACCTTATGCAATGGGCTAGAGTGTATGAAACTCCAAAAATGAATTATGAAAATTAATACATAGGTAATACACCGATGGAAGGTATAGTAACATTTACTATGTTCCCAACGCGTTTCTAAACCTCATTCCCGGCAAGTCTTTTAGGCCGTAGTAGTTCTTGCATCGAGTCGCAACAGAATGCAATCGAGCGGGTATCTTTGTGATCAACTCACAATACCCAAGAATTAGTGACTAACAATTTAATCACAATTCCCAAGAACTATTTCTTTGACCAGCCTTCTATACATCAATAGCTTGTATGACTTTCATACATGAGCTGGACATTCCAGTCTTCTCTCTTTTTGCTTTTATACTTCTAACAGTTTAACATTCAGTATTTCTCCTTCTCTCAGAAGAAGCACTCAACTTAAGAGTGGCGTTAACCCCAGACTTCCTAGGTGTGTAAGTCACACTAACACCCTTTGGACATTTCCTTTCTCTTTAAGTTGTTGTTTTATTCACCTTCATCATATGATAGGCGTTCTTCTGGATCCCTCTCGTATTAGTCAAATGCATAGTAAACACTTTTACTAATATTTTGCAAACAAACATTTCTTTGGATATCTCATATCTTTTAGCCTTTGTTTGTATCTGAAACTAATTTTCAGTTCCAAGAATATCACATAGCTATCCCAAACTTTTGAAGTTCGGGTCTCATGGAAGCAAACATATTGCACTTGACCGTAACGGAATTCTAGCTTTTGGATCGAAGGACGAGAGTCACATCATCCATAGCATTAGCGGGAGAATACCGAAAGCATGCGATTGGACAAAGTCCTTCTCGGCACTCTTGAGGACAATCCTCACATTACGTTACGAACCGTAAAGTTTTAACCAGATATTTAACAGCTTATTCGATTTTAACAGGGAAGGTGGAAACGCGAGCCATTCTTCTATAACTATTATGCATATAACACTTAGACAGTGTTCATAATTAATTGCACTAAGAATTAAAAGAATTAATTCTGAAGTGCGCTCCCACTCAAATCAATATCTCTCATAATTGATTGTGAGTGATACAAGACCCGCATTTCAATTCAACGCCATTGATGGAAACATCACTGATGACGGGAACTTCAATCGGTAGGCCAACTTGCCGATCACATCTCTTTGTGACTCTTGTTCATCTTTTGATGGGCATGTTCTGAGCTCAGGACTCTCAAGCCAGAATGTCAAGACAACCAAGTGATCTCGCTGCGAGGTCTCAACTCACCCGCCTCACACTTCTCTAATCGTTCGTACTCATGGAAACATGACGCACCCTGAAAAGATAGGTGCCGTGACGGTGCTACACTTGGGAGAACACTAACTACTTGATATTTTTGTGAGAGATCACCCTAATAAAAAGCGACTACCACGCAATCAAGAAGGGTGCATCATAAGGGATAAACATCTTAGGCAATTCATAACAGCATGATATGGTATAGCCCTTTCTGATGGAGAAGTCTTTAATTTCTTCGTCTTCGGCATTCGCGTCGGTGTTCACCTTTGCGAAGATTGCCACCACCTTGTCGATGCACTAGATAATATTGCTATCTCTATAGCTAATAAAATAAGTGCATTACTTAAGGTTGACACGCAGGTCATTAAAGTGACAATCATATGGCTCCAGCCATAATGCCAAATCATGACACGCAGGTCATGTTAATTTACATTGTATAGTCATCTCATACATAATCAAATTAATGTGAGAACTGCTATACCACATCACATGCACATCCTGCAAAACCAAGTTAGACGCCTCTAATCGGTTTATGCAAAAATTTATTTTACGTGGTTTCTAAGGTTTCGAAACAAACCGAAGCTACCAATGTCCATCATAAAGTATGATTATTCAAGTCGCTAGATTAACTTTACGGGGTGTATGAAACACGAGATAATAAAATCTCGAGCCCCATACTGAACTTCATCATACGCATGACCCCCGTGCAGATCATATCTGCATTGCCCTTTTGTCTGTGAAATTTCATCTTTCTCTCTAACTATGGTCGAATTCAACGAACTGTTAGCACTTCGTTGATCAATCAGGATCGCGGATTGCCAGAACTTTGAAACTCCACCATGCTGTTATCAAGATCAGAAATATGCAAATTCTAGGGAAGCAACAAGAACATCGGGTAACAGATCTCATCTGCTACACGCACAAATAATTATCAGCAGTAGAACTCATCTACTACAAATTATATTGTGCAACACCCATTACATCTCTATGTATTCTAGATCGTAACCTGCATCTACGCGTAGCACGACTCGTGATGCCACTGTTGGGGAACGCAGCAAAAAACAAAAAAAATTAGTACAGCGAGCACGCCCAGGACCACTAAGGAGATGCATACAAGGTTTTTGATCTTTTCGTTACCGACTCGTAGCGCAGCGGAAGAAGAGTCGATGACGATCGGCGGTGCAGATCCCCGCAGCTAGGATTTTACAACCTCCCAACCGCGAGGATGTACTCCCTCGTCTGCCCCTCTGACAGCCCTCCGGGAGGCGGTCGGACAGTCCCTCGAACGGTGTCACGGACAGCCCTCCGGGAGGACCTTCAAAACTCGGACGGTCACTCGGACAGCCCTTCGGGAGGACCCTCGAAACTCGGACGGTCACTCGGACAGCCCTTCGGGAGGCACCCTCGAACTAAGACCGAAACTACGATCTCTCTACGGAGTTGCACACATACGGTGTCATCTATCCGGCAGGGCTTCGCCGTCCAGAACTAGTTCCCACCAGAACCCAGACAGCCTTTCGGCTCTACGAAACTATTTTGCGGGGAGGGAGAGAAGAAGCCAGATCATTGCAATGGCATGTGTATGGGAGAAAGAGTGAGTGTGGAGAGTGCCTCTCCACCTCTATTTATAGGAAAACCCAAGGGGTAGGGTGGCTCCCAAAATACCAAAATGCCCTCAGATATTTTCACACTATTCATAATAGTTTTCCACTATTCATAATAGTGTTTTCATTATTCATCAGATATTTTCTCCCAATAGTGTTTCCACTATTCATAATAGTGCTTCCACTATTCGTGAGATATTTTCTCCCAATAGTGTTTACACTATTCATAATAGTGTTTCCACTATTCATGAGATATTTTCTCCATCCGTTAAATCCGAAAATATTTCTGTAGGTCTTAGAACATTTCCAGTACCCACTAAAATAATTTTGGACGCGTTCCGAAACAATTCCTAATTAGTGATTTTCATCTGCGAATAGCAACCAAAGCGGTTCTGGCTGCTCCGGAACATTTCCGGGTTTTTTCTCCGTAAAAATCCCAGAAGTTTCCAGAACAATTCTGGCACCCTCCAAGAATTTCCAGGCGTGTGCCGAAACCAATTTGACCTAATGGTATTCCCTAAAACAACTTTTCAGTTTTACCAAAACTATTCCGGTGTTCTCTCTCCGGAACTTTTCCGTTGTCTCCGAAACTTTTCCGGTGACTTTCTCTTAGACTCCCTGTCTAGAATTCAGCAGATAGATGACCCTTAAGCGTGTGACCCTATAGGTTCGGTGAAGTATAGACATGACCGGAACACTTTCCGATCAATGATCAACATCGGAGCCGTGGACACCCATATTGACCCCTATACCCACACGAATAAATATTCGAGTGAACCTCCAGTTGCCGTGTGCTATTCCTGTTGCTTCGCGATATGTAACAAATACCTGAGGTGAGATTGATCGGCATCCCCGTGGATCAACAACTTGTCCACTATGCCAGTTACATCGTTACCGGTTTTTGTTCTCTTTTCTCGTTCCCGTGTTTCGGCATCCCTGTGATCAAATCACAATGTGTCTGGCCAGACGATGATGGATACCGTAACACCTAGAGGGCCCAGAGATATCTCTCCATCGTCGGAGGAGCAAATCTCAACCTTGAGCTATCAAGTTACTTGACATACTTTCCCATGAACCCGTAAGCCGCCGTAATAGCCACCCAGTTACGGATGATGTTTAACAAACCCCAAAGTTCATGAATCAAGCATGAAGAAACTCGATACTCTCATGGTCTAAGGAATTATGCAAACGTAAACTTTCTCTGTGTTATTAACTATTAACTTATGACGAATGTATCTCATAGCATAACATCAATTCGGGTCGATTCAACACAAGTATTCTTCTAACATTGTGCCCTCAAAGTTGCCGGCATAGTCATGCCCATGATCAGGAAAATAGAACCATCATGCAACACTTGAGCTAGTCTTAGAGGCCAGACTAGGAATACATTTTACCGTTTATTATTCCACACGTGCATATGAGTTTCCCTCCGAGCCTCGTGGTTATTGCAGACTCGAGAACCATAGCAGTTATAGCACGGAATATAAACTTAATTATAAATAGGAACATGGGGATAAATAATAACATTTATTATTGCCTCTAGGGCATATCTCCTACATTAATATCCCTTAGTTTCCTTATGGACCCCGCTGCCACGGGAGGGTCGGACAAAAGATGGCATGCAAGTTCTTATTATAAGCACGTATGACTATATACAGAATACATGCCTACATTACATTGATGAACTGGAGCTAGTTCTGTGTCGCTCTAGGTTATGATTGTTACATGATGAATGTCATCCAACATAATTATCCATCGCTGATCCAATGCCTATGGCTTTCTCATATTGGTTTCTGCTAAGTTACTTTCATTGTTGCTGCTGTTACAATCACTATCCAACTGCAGTTACTGTTACCGTTACTACCGTTACTATTGTTACTTTGTTACTACTATCATACTACTGTGCTACTGATCACTCTGCTACAGATATTTAGTTCCCCAGGTGTGGTTGAATTGACAACTCAACTGCTAATACTTGCAAATATTCTTTGGCTCCCCTTGTGTCGAATCAATAAATTTGGGTTGAATACTCTACCCTCGAAAACTACTGCGATCCCCTATACTTGTGGGTTATCAAGACCTTTTTCTGGCGCCGTTGCCGGGGAGCATTGCTTTATTTGCTGAGTCACTTGGTATTTATATCTTTTGATCACTGTGAAGAATCTGAAAGATAATCGAACCAAGATCGTTCCCTCTAAGACGAGGGGAGGTAAGAAACTGCCATCTAGCTCTGCACTTGATTCACCTTCTGTTTTAAGTAAGCTTGCGACACCACCACCTGCTATTAATTTTGATATGTCACGAGTAATTGATGATGCTACTTCTGCTATGAATGATGCTACTGATGATGCTGGTACTCTGCTTAATGAAACTGTGATACTAGGTGAATTTCTTGATAGACAACTTGCTAGAGCTGAAGAAAATGAAATTGCTGAAATTAATGAAGATTATGATTCACCTATTAATCCTAGCCCTCCTACTAGAGTTGAAATACCCAAGGGATATGTTTTCGATGGGGAGATAGCTAGAGAAATTCTTGGTTGCAATGATAGAGATGATGTCAGGAAATTACTGAATAAGCTTAAAGAAAAACCCATGATGGAGAAAATGAAATATGATCCTAAGTTTGCTACTTCTCCTATCTCTGTTACCGATAAGGATTATGAATTCTCTGTCGATCCTGAGTTAATCATTTTGGTTGAATCTGATACTTTCCATGGCTATGAAAATGAAACTGTTGTGGCACATCTCACTAAACTGGATGATATAGCCACCCTATTTGCTCATGAGGAAAAAATTCGCTATTACTATATACTTAAGTTGTTTCCTTTCTCGTTAAAGGGTGATGCTAAGACATGGTTTAATACCCTTGCTCCTGGTTGTGTGCGTAGTCCTCAGGATATGATATACTACTTCTCTGAGAAATATTTTCCTGCTCATAAGAAACAAGCTGCTTTACAGGAAATATTTAACTTTGTGCAAATTGAAGAAGAGAATCTCCCTCAAGCTTGGGGGAGGCTTCTCCAGTTACTTAATGCTTTGCCTGATCATCCTCTTAAGAAAAAGGAAATACTTGATATCTTTTATAATGGACTAACCGATGCTTCTAGGGATTACCTAGATAGTTGTGCTGGTTGTGTTTTCAGGGAAAGAACTGTTGAACAAGCTGAAGAACTATTGAATAATATATTGAGAAATGATAATGATTGGACACTTTCTGAACCACTACCTAAACCAACTGCGAAGAAGAGAGTTATTCTATTCCTTAGTCCAGAAGATATGCAAGAGGTAAAGAAATCTATGAAAGAAAAGGGTATTAAAGCTGAAGATGTTAAGAATTTACCACCTATTGAAGAAATACATGGGCTCGACACCCCGACACAGATAGTGGAGGTAAATTCTCTCTATAGATTTGATGAAGGTGATATTCCTTATAATAAATCTGCTAGTCAATGCCTTGATGAATTTGATAATTACATTGTTAAGCAAGAACACTTCAATAGGTATGTTAGCAATCAATTGAAACGTAATGCTATCATGATTGATCGTTTGAGTGACTTGATGTTCAGAATTGCTAATGATGTTAAGGGTTTAGTAACACATGCATCCATGGTTCAAACTCAGTTAGAACAAGTTGCTAAGTCACAAAATGATTTGCTTAATGAGATGAACAATAAAATGAATGATCATGCTGTTAGAGTAATGACTAGAGGAGGTAGAATGACTCAGGAGCCACTATATCCTGAAGGTCATCCTAAAAGAATTGAACAAAACTCTCAGAGAATTAATAATGATGTGCCTAGTCCATCTAAGAAGAAAAAGAAGAAGAAAAATGATAGAACTTTGTATGTTTCTAGTGAACCCGTGGTAGGAAACCCTCCTGGGAATCATAATGATGTTTCTATTTCTGATGCTGAAACACAATCTGGTAATGAACATCCACCTAGTGATAATGATAATGATAACGATGTTCATGATGATGCTCAACTAGATAATGATGTAGAAATAGAACCTGCTGTTGATCTTGATAACCCACCTCCTAAGAATAAACGATATGATAAAAATGATTACATAGCTAGGAAACATGGTAAGGAAAGAGAACCATGGGTTCAGAAATCCATGCCTTTCCCAACTAAACCACCTAAGAATAAGGATGAAGAACAATTTGAACGCTTTGTTGAAATGCTTAGACCTGTCTTTTTGCGTACCCGTTTGACTGATATATTGAAAATGCCTCCATACGCTAAATAAATGAAAGATATTGTCACTAATAAAAGAAAGATACCTGAAGCTGAAATTTCCACCATGCTTGCGAATTATTCTTTTAAGGGTGGAGTACCTAAGAAGCTTGGTGATCCAGGAATACCCACTATACCATGCTCCATTAAAAGAAACTATGTCAAAACTGCTTTATGTGATTTAGGAGCCGGTGTTAGTGTTATGCCTTTCTCTTTATATCGAAGACTTGATTTGAATAAGCTCACACCTACCGAAATATCTTTGCAAATGGCTGATAAATCTACTGCTATACCTATTGGAATTAGCGAGGATGTGCCCGTTGTAGTTGCAAACGTTACTATGTTAACAGACTTTGTTATACTTGATATGCCCGAGGACGACAACATGTCGATTATCCTTGGTAGACCCTTTTTGAATACTGCAGGGGCTGTTATTGATTGCAACAAAAGCAAGGTTACTTTTCATGTCAATGGTAATGAGCATACGGTTTATTTTCCGAAGAAACAAATTGCGGTGAATGGTATCAATATTATTGAAAAATTTGAGACAATCACTACTGGAGGTTTTGAATTTCCTCTTCCTTCACTCAAAAAGAAATATGAGACTCTTATTATTGGGGAGATGCATTTGAGGTAACTTAGTGTTATACGAAGATTCTTCGGTTTCATGCCATTCGGAAATGGTTTGTTAATAAGACTTGATCAACCTTATTAATGGATTTTTTTATGGGCATGTGGTCGATGAATTTAGTAAGCACAACCTACTGTACCCATCTTTTACTTACTGTTATTTAGAGTTAATAAATTAGAAATGCCATGATTATCTTATTTTCTGAATTATCCGTGCAATAAAAAATGTTCCAAAAATAAAAGTTCTCAGAATGTCCTGAAAATTTAGTATGATTTTTTCTGTAATATTTTAGAATTTTTAGCACTGAACACATCCCAGGGGGATGCACCTGTGTGCCACAAGCTCACAGGGCGCGCCCTGCAGGCTTGTGGGTCCCACAGGGACCTGTGGGACCCACCCACTTATCGCAGCCACCCACACCCTTCTTCTTCCTCCAGAAAAAATCAAACTTGCTCCCAAGCCCGTGTTCTTGCTCATCTTGCTGTGATTTTCGATCTCCTTGCTCGGAACTCCATTTCCAAAGCTGTTTTAGGGAATTACTCCTTGGTATGTGACTCCTCCAATGGTCCAATTAGTTTTTGTTCTAGTGCTTTATACTTTGCATATTTTGCTGCTGTTGGTGACCATGTATATGAGCTTGCTTGTTGAATTTGTATGGACCAAAGTAGTTTTGATGCATGATATGGCTTCTAGGCACTTGTGGGAGTAGTTGCTATCATTTTTGTTGAGTTTTGTTCACTTTTATTTTGAGTCACTAAAATTTCAGAAATTTTCAGAAAAAGAAAATGCTCAAATGGAGGTTCAGAGGTTCTTCAAGCCGGGGTCCTAAAGAGGCTCCGAAGCCCAAGTACAACATTCCTCGCGCGGCCGAGGTGCGGCCGTGTGACAAGTTCTTGAGGGATGCGGGAATTTACGATGATTTTTTTTATCTGGCGAACAACGCCGGCCTCATCCCGTTCCTCGAAGATAAGTGTGACCAGTATCTCCTCCTCACTAATACTTTTGTGCAATGTTTTCACTTTCATTCTAGGAGAGAGATACCTATGGTGTCATTTAGTTTATATGATATTCCGAAAGAGATGACACTTGAGGAATTTTGCCAAGTTTGCAACATTCCTAACGAGGGCAGCCCCATAGAGCCACACCCTAGTGACGTCTCGGAGTTCTTGTCCGAGGTAACAGTGGGGGAGCAGAGAGGAGTTTTTGAGGCTAGGGTTGCTAGTTTACATTTTCCCGTCCTAAGCTATTATTCATTATTTGCGGGGAGGTGTTTGACTGGTCGGTGCGAGCAGGGCCGTCTCCACGAATTCGGGGCCCCGGTGCGAAATGCAAAATGAGGCCCTAAAATTTCTAGAATAGACTATTTCTTTATAGAAAAAGTATGAATGAATTCCAACATTGCATAAATTATAGGCTTATCAAGGTAATAAAACAAAAAAAAGACAACCCTGAAGCAACTATCTTGAAAATCTTTGTGTGTGACAACTTGATCATGGTCTACTAGCCTACTATATATCTTCCCTAAAAAAATTGATTATTGAACTGATGCGTATGCTCATAATATGCTCACTATTATAATTATTCAACAAAACAAAATAGTCTATATTAAAAAGGGATTCAGTTTCAGCGGACATGTTGGACAGATCAGTGTTGCCCTCACCTTGGTCTCAGCCACGGGCTGCTACTACTCGTGCGTTGGGATTTGTGACTTGCTGAGCGCCCAGCGGCCAATAGAATCGATGAGTCAATTCTACATGCGGGAAGGGTTGTGGCTGTATCTCCGGAAAGGTTAGGAAGCGATCAAACGAACAATGCTGCTGCCTCCGTCTCCGTGTGGCGGCGCCGCTAGTTCTCTGTGAGAGGCTTTTTTTCTCGTGAGTGCTGGATCGATCGATCGTTCAACAGATTGTGTCGATCGGGGGACTCGGGAAAGCCTTGTTTGGGACGACTGAGGAGCGGGCCCGATCGGTAGTGCCAAAGACTAGCTGAGCAGGCCCAGTTATGTGCTAGGTCTGAAAAAAGGGCCCAAAAAGAAAAAATATACTAAGACATTGGCCCAAAATCGGAGGCCCCTGAAATTTGGGGGCCCTGTGCGGTCGCACAGCCCGCACAGGCCTGTGGACGGCCCTGGGTGCGAGAGCGGGACACTCAGCTCACCTGACCTTGCTATATTGCGCCATGCTCTTTACGGTGATAGGACTTTCAGTTTGGGTGCTATGATCACCCGGCGGTTACACACTAACCGTTCGAAGGGCGTTGTTTATGGTGGTATTTATGCTTCCCGCCTCGCTAGACGTTTTGAGATTCCTATTAGGCACGACGAGGAGGAAGAGATGCTTTTACTCACTAGATATCTTGATTATAGAAGCATGGTTGGGCATAACTTTATTGACAGTGGCCCTAGACGATTTCGATATAACTTGGTATTCAGTCAGGGTACGCGTGAGATTATTACTTTGCCTGCACCTGCTTTGTTTGATTTTTACAGGGGCAAATACACCATCATGCCTGAGGACATTTATGCTTATTGGGGCTTGACGCAGCCCCAAGTACCTGAGCCAGAGCCAGCCCCAGTGCCAGCTCCAGGGCCTGTTTATCAGTGGGAACCTCAGCAGCCTCAATATTATCCTGGAGGAGCCAACTTTGATCCGTGGCCATAGACCAACCTAGGCCAAAAGCCTAAACTTGGGGGAGTACGTATTTCTCACCGACATTACATTCATGTCCACACATTCATTGAAGTTCATACTTTTTCATTGTATATACATGTTAGTTTTTGTTTCTCGCCTTCTTCTTGTGTGTTCGAAAAACTTTCAAAAACCCAAAAAAAAAATTAGTTGTAGTTTCTTTCTTGCATAACTAGTTGTAGTGTTAAAGGAAAACCCAAAAAGATTTCTCGTTTCTTCTTTTACTTGTTGGGAGTTTCCCGTGTAAATAGTTTTTCTCGTTTTCGTTTTTCTTTTGGTTAGTTTGCTTTCTTCAGAAAAACCAAAAACTCCAAAAATACTTCAGTGTGTTTCTTTGAAATTCTTTTCTTTTGTTTGAGTTGTGGGAAGGAGAAGACCACGATGAACTTTTTGAGTGGCTCTCATATGCATTATTGTTGATCTAACAAACAGTCTACATTACCTTGTCTTCTCCTTTGAATAAAATGTTTGCAGATTCCAGCTTAGTCCTTGGCACACTTGCACTTAGTATTATTTTCACACCATTCGGTCATGCAAGTGAAAGGCAATAATGACGATGATTTGATGAAGTGATTGTGGTGAAGAAAAGCTGGTACGAACTCTTTTTGTTTTGTTTTTGTAAATATGTTTAGCTCGGTCGATCTTGATTCAGCATATTATGAGTAAAATATTTGTGATGACGATTAGAGATTATAGTTGCTCATGCCATGCTTAAATAGCTAGGAGTGGATAATGATTTATCTTGAGTGTCAACATGCATTAAAATAGTTATGATGTGGTATGTTAGTATGGTATCCTCCTCTGAATGTTTCAAGTGGCTTGACTTGGCACATGTTCACGCATGTAGTTGATTCAAAACCAACATAGCGTCCACGATATTTATGTTCAGGGTGTTTATATCCTACTCATGCTAGTGTTCAATGTTAATTATTCTCAATGCATGTTAATGACCATTTTCTCTCTCTAGTTAGTTGCTCCTCAATCTATTTGCTAGCCTTCGCCTGTACTAAGCGGGAATACTGCTTGTGCATCCAAATCCCTTAAACCAAAATTGTTCCAGATGAGTCCACTATACCTACCTATATGCGGTATTACTCTGCCGTTCCATGTAAATTTGCATGTGCCACCTCTAATCATTCAAATAAACATCTGTTTTGTGTGCCCGTACTGCTCATGGAGCGACAGGGGGTGGTCAGTATCTTCCATGCTAAGCGGGTTATTCTCATGATGAGTGTTTATTCACTTGTCATTGCACGAGAGGGGCCGGTATTCGGGATGCCCAGTCCTATGATCAAAGCGAAAAATAATAATGAAACAAACTCCCCCGGAAAGTTGTTGGTATGGAGGGCGCCCATGGATTCGGCTAGCCACGGCTTGTGTTCGTATGGTGGAGGGGGAGTAAACTTTACCATTCAGTTTGGGAACCGCCGCTAATGTGTTTAGCATAGAAGATATTGAAAATTCTCGGTCGTGACGTTGACAGGAAAGGCATGCCTCTCAAAATTAAATTTATCTCTAATTTAAGCTTCGAGCTCTGGCACCGCTGCAAATCTCTGCTTCCCTTTGCGAAGGGCCTATCTATTTACTACTATGTTATTTTACTTTTATTGTTGAGTCATCACCTTCTCAATTAAAGCACCGGTTGGAGAGCACTATTGTCATTCTTATGCATTGGGTATAGTTAATGTTGTGTGCATCATGACTGAATCTTTCCTACCCTGAATTACAATGTTTAGTCGCTGCTTGAACTTTGGAGGTGCTCTGCATTTATGTTTTGCGGCCTCAGAAAGGGCTAGCGAGATACCATGTTATCATATTATATCATGATTGTTTTGGCAAAGTGTTGGCATTTGAGATATGTTATTATTGCTCGCTAGTTGGTTATGTTATTGATATGAGTAAATGCGAGACCTAAGTGTTATCATTTATATGGTTAGTTCATTATACTTGCTGAAAACTTGAGCACTAGCTAATCATATATACAGCAACAAGAACAAAAAAAAATTTGTAAAAGTTTTTCTTTATCACTTTCAGTTTGTCAACTGAATTGCTTGAGGATAAGCAATGAGTTAAGCTTGGGGGAGTTGATACGTCCCAAACGTATCTACTTTTCCAAACACTTTTGCTCTTGTTTTGGCCTCTAATTTGCATGATTTGAATGGAACTAACCCGGACTGACGCTCTTTTCAGCAGAATTGCCATGGTGTTATTTTTGTGCAGAAATAAAAGTTCTCGGATTGACCTGAAAATTTACGAAGAATTATTTCAGAATATATAAAAAATACTGGCGAAAAGAACTACTGGAGGGGAGCCACCCAGGCGCCACAAGCCCAGGGGGCGCGCCACCCCCCAGGGCGCGCCTACCAGGCTTGTGGGCCCCTGGCAACTCCGTTTGCCCTAATCCCAACGCTATAAGTACCTATTCGTGGAGAAAAAATCAGAGAGAAAGAATCATCACGTTTTACGATACGGAGCCGCCGCCACCTCCTGTTCTTCATCGGGAGGGCTGATCTGGAGTCCATTCTGGGCTCCGGAGAGAGGGATTCGACGCCGTCATCATCATCAACCATCCTCCATCACTAATTTCATGATGCTCACTGCCGTGCATGAGTAATTTCTTCGTAGGCTTGCTGGACGGTGATGGGTTGGATGAGATTTATCATGTAATCGAGTCAGTTTTGTTAGGGCTTGATCCCTATTATCCACTATGTTCTGAGATTGATGTTGCTATGACTTTGCTATGCTTAATGCTTGTCACTAGGGCCCGAGTGCCATGATTTCAGATCTATACCCTTTATGTTTCCATGAATATATTTGAGTTCTTTATCCGATCTTGCAAGTTATACGCACCTATTACGTGTTATGATCCGCATACCCCAAGGTGACAATAATTGGGATTCTTTCCGGTGATTACCGTAGTTTGAGTTCATGTATTCACTAAGTGCTAATGCTTTGTTCCGGTTCTCTATTAAAAGGAGGCCTTAATATCCCTTAGTTTCCTTATGGACCCCGCTGCCACGGGAGGGTAGGACAAAAGATGTCATGCAAGTTCTTATTATAAGCACGTATGACTATATACGGAATACATGCCTACATTACATTGATGAACTGGAGCTAGTTCTGTGTCGCTCTAGGTTATGATTATTACATGATGAATGGCATCCAACATAATTATCCATCACTGATCCAATGCCTACGGCTTTCTCATATTGGTTTCTGCTAAGTTACTTTCATTGCTGCTGCTGTTACAATCACTATCGAACGGTTGTTACTGTTACCGTTACTACTGTTACTATTGTTACTTTGTTACTACTATCATACTACTGTGCTACTGATCACTCTGCTACAGATATTTAATTCTCCAGGTGTGGTTGAATTGACAACTCAACTGCTAATACTTGCAAATATTCTTTGGCTCCCCTTGTGTCGAATCAATAAATTTGGGTTGAATACTCTACCCTCGAAAACTGTTGCGATCCCTTATACTTGTGGGTTATCAGGAAGTTCCACAATGGAGAGAGGAGTTCACTAAAGAAAGTAATCGATGGGGACGGGCTCGGGTGCTCAGCATCAACCAAGAAGGAGATGGCGGCAATTCTCGCGGTAAGTGGAGAAGATGAGCTCGAGGGCTCGATTCTTCTTGTTGGGGGTGCTCACAGGGGATAGTTGAGTAGCAACGATAGCCATGGTAACTCAACGATGGAGGTTTTATATTCATTTGATTGAGAGGATAAGGAAGGTCCACCGAGGTGCTCTGGACGGAGCACGCGTGCTCGGTGGTAATGCGCGTGCAGGCTAGCCGGCGTCGGGAAGTGTGTGGGGAGATTTATATTCATCCAACATGGTCCTAGCCATCTCCACAAGTGTCCAGTTCTTCCTCTCTACCACACCATTTTATTGAGGGGTATAAGGTGCGGAGTATTGATGCACGATTTCCTCATTTCCCAAGAATTCCGCATGATGTAGTTCTTGAACTCCGTGCCATTGTCACTTCTTATTGCCAAGATATCCACTTTGAATTGACGTTGAGCTTGCATGGCAAAATTCTTGAATATTTCTTGGGTCTCATCCTTGGACCAAAGAAAGAACACCCAACTGTACCTTGAGAAGTCACCAACAATGACAAGACCATACTTCTTCCCACCAAGGCTATCATAAGATGGAGGCCCAAAGAAATTGATGTGAATAAGATCCAAAGGTCTAGTTGTCGTGATCATGCTCTTGACAGGATGCTTCTTTCCATGGTACTTTCCTGTAATGCAAGCACTACACACACGATCTTTCTCAAAAGAAATATTGGTTAGTCCAAGAATGTGCTCACCCTTGTGGCGATGTTTAAGATTTCTCATATCGATGTGGGCTAACCAATGACGCCATAGCCACCCCACATTGGCATTGGCCATTTGGTATGTCTCTAGTCAAGTGCTCTCTTTTGAGAAATCAACGACGTAAAGGTTGCCTTCGACATGCCCAGCAAATACCACTTTGAGAGTATCTCTCCTAAAGACTTTCACACAAGCAAGACCAAATAGTGTATCATAACCGACAAAAACAAATTGATGAATATAAAGTAAAATATAATGATGGGATTGGACAAGCATGACGTTCTCTATGGATAGATCATTTGTGATTGACACTTTCCCCAATCCAAATTACTTTACTCTTCCGTTATCACCAAAGACTATGCTTGAGTTAGGCTTTAAAGCTTCAATAAATTCCACAAGTAAGTCACTCTCTCCGGTAATATAATTAGTGCAACCACTATCCATTATCCATGTCTTGCCATCGGAGGAGTCATCCTGCAAGCAATCAAGCTTTAACTTTAGCTACCCATTTGGTAATGGGTCCTCTTTTGTTAGTCACATGGGTCTTTGGAACTCAAATAGCATAATATCTAAAAAACATTGTGGGGGCCAACAAATTTAGCATAAACATGCCCATCCTTTTGTCTTACGTAGCACTAAGGATGGGTTGTACTTACCGCAAAATCATTGTGAGTGGGATTGCCCCTAGTGGGTCCTGCACTCACACCATCACCATTGCCCTTTCCATTCCCCTTGTGCCCTTCTTGAACAAAGTTGATCTTTTTGGGAGTAGCCATGTTCATCTTGTTGGAACTAGGGTTGAGCCCAAGTCCCTCTCACTACAACAAAATAGTTGCGTACATATGCTTTTTTGTGGCATTTTTTAGTCATCTGTACATGCAAAATCAAGTATCGTATAGGTATGTTCTTTGAGACACTGCACATATCGTCCCTTCTTTGGCCAAATTTCAACTCCGCATCTAAAAAATAAACTGTCCATGTCTCAGGAAAAAGAAAACCACTCCACCCACACTCCCCCTTGGGCTATGAGTTGGAAAATAACCCCTCGTATCTTCTCCGTCTGTGCAAAACCTAGCACCACCACCACCGGTTCCCACCTCGGGGCGACCACTCCGCTCCTCCTCCTCCTCCTCCTCGTCCTCCTCTTTCTTTGCTGCCCTCCTCTTGTCCCCAACTTCCTCTCTCAGCCAATTGCTAGTTACCGACTTACTGCCTACTTACTTAATATTTGAGGTATGATCTTTACGCATCTAGTGATTACTTCAATCCCGAGCTAACCTCTACAAAATTTTGGTGTCTAGATCCACCCCTACTATCGATTGCAGGTTTGCAGAGTGCTCATCGACATGTCTTGGGCGGGAATCAAGAAGGATGTTCGAAATTTTACTTTTACAACTGAATGGATTACCTTTGCCGAATCACAGGTTCTTTTCCACATCTGCGTCACATCAATCCTATCCACCTCTCGCTTCAATCCTCACTTTTGTCATCAACATCTGTTAATGGGTGCCTAGATCTGGCGGCTCTAATCTTTCATCTTCACTCGCACCAGGGGTCGCGGCGCTCCGACGACTGCTACTGACAAACTCCATCAGTCCAACTCTACTTCGTCCAACGCCGGCTAGTTTGTGCAGCCTACGGTGTGTCTTGTTGGCAGTAACATCATGAGGTTTGATGTTTGATCATGCTTGCCTTCCACCTTATTTGCATACAGGGTGCTTGAGAAATTTACGAGGAGAAAATTGCCCCCTTTTTGGTTTACTACTTTAACATGGCATCAGTTTATCCAAAGTGAGCAACAAAACTAACATAAGTTGTTGCAAGTGCCCTTGCCGCTGCTGTTGCGGGCAATATATTATGAGCCCACGGTTAAATTTTGCGGTCTAGATGATAGGAAAAGGCACCAAACTAGAATATGTCCTTCGCTCATTTTCTATTTAAACTTGGCTAGCTCTATTGCAACTCAGGTGGTGCTTGATGCATTACAGGACTGATGAGAAATTTCCTTGTGCATTGATTAATTAGATGGTTATGATCCTCAACAATAGTTGTCACTCTCACTTGCAAGTGACAATAGCTGTCTTTTTTATGTTAAAACTATTACTGTTAACACTGATTTTGGAGCATGTCAGTCCACACAGTCATTTAGTCACTGTTTTTCCTGCGTTAGGTATGTATTATGAAAACAAGAAGCTGAAATAGAGAAGTGAAGAGATGGTACTCCATTATATGGATACTGCCCCTGATGATAAACACTCGTGGTATGTGGCTCAGCCTTCATGTATGCTGTTATTGTGTTATTGCTTGAACTCTTGATTCTATCATAATTTCAAATGGTCAAGCGACGTTGGAAAGTGTATTGAAGTTGCAGCCTTGATGCTAGGAAATTACTTGACAATAGCTCGAGGCTGCCTAAGGTGTGGACCCTTTCTTAGTTTGACATAATCTAATGGCTACCATTTAACAATAATTAGAGACCACCAAAATTAACGACCAGATCTTTCTGATTTTAGTGGGATTTTCCAGCATACTTTTCTTTTTCTGGTTAGCCCGTAATGTACTTTTAATATATAATAGATGTGAACTGAAAAATGTTAATTTATTACTTTTCCTACCAACAAGTGTGTTATAATTTCTGGCCATTTTTTTTTTGCGAGGGAGTTTCTGGCCATATAATTCCTCCATGTTTCATGCCTTGGGATAAAATGAAACAACTTGGTAACAACAAGTCACATGAGATTGTGAATTGTGTCAATACTCTTATGTTTTTAAATTAAAGAAATCTAATAACTTGGATAAATGTTTAAAAAATTTATACACAAATAGTATGAGGTGGTTCACAACTTTGAGGATAATTCATAAACAGTTGCCATCTATCCATGACCTCTTGGAAAAAAACGAGTTAAAAAATCATAGCATATAGTTGAAATTGATAAAAATAACATTGTCGGCGCGTACGGACATATACGTGTACATTTCGATTGGCACTGAAAATTTCAATAAATTATAGTTCAGTGTGATTTGGGCATACTATTCAACTCCTTTCTGTAAAACCGGCTTGCCTACAATGAAAAATTAATGATAAATAGATTGTGCTAGCTGCTTATGTAGTAAATATTTCCCATCTAGGATTCTCCAATGGTCTTTCGTATCTACCGTCAGATACAAAACTACTTCAAAATTGATTTTTCACGCCTTTCCATCTAGTAGTACGCATGCTGCTTAATTTGCACATGCAGGGCAGACCTGCTTGCACGAGCCGTAGCAGTACATTTAAGTCTTGGCTAGCTGCAGTGGCTCGAGTGATATAACCCTTTTTGCAATGACTCGTACGTACTACGCATGCATGAGGCGCGCCGTCCGTCCTGCAGCCATGCATGACTGTACTGCTGATCGTCAGCAACGTCGACATTTTTAGCAGCTCGCCACGCTGCTTAATTTGGACATGCAGGACAGACCTACATGTGCGAGCCGTAGCAGTACATTTAAGTCTCGGCTAGCTGCAGTGAAGTTTTTGGGCCACTTTATAAGCCGTACGTGCGCGCCCTTACGCTGTCTTTTAAAGCACCGTATAAGGCTGTCAATGGTGAAGGCCTGAGCCTGAGGTGTCATTGGCAAGTGGTACGTAGTATTATGAAGGGCTGGTTGCAGCACTGTGCGAGCCACCACGGATGCGGCGCATCACGGTGGGCATCGGAGCGCGCAGCTGCATCTGAGGCGTAGGCTGGAGGCGGAGTCAGCGACGTGATGTCGCGGGGAGAAGACGGCAGCGAGTAGAGGGCACCGCCGCAGTGGGGCCGGAACGCCGGTACACTTATTCTCCTTGACGCCGGCACCACCACCCGACCGACGCCGAAAGAAAACGTACCCCAAGCCAAGGGCGCTGATCCGGGGCTCCCCATCTCTCCCGCCGCCGTAGCAGCAACCGGAGAGGGGAGCAGCCCATGTCCTGGCCGGCGGCCGACCGAGCGAACTCTTCCTCCTTCCTTGGGCACTTCGGTTTTTACTAGTGGTATTTTGAAACTTTTGGTTTTCATTAATGGTGTTTTGACTATTCCCGCTTTTAAATTTGAAGATGTATGTTTAATTGTAAAATATGTGCACAAAAAGCAGAAACTTAGAGAGTGGTGAGCTGCCGAGTGCTAGCAAGTAGAAAACAAACACGTCTGTGTCTACACTGAAAAGGATCCGAGGCTCTGAGGAAGAAAAGTCAGCCTGTGAAGCGACATCAATTGTATCAGCGCGTCTCACGCTCATGCTGGCGCTCGTTAAGACGGAGGCCGGACGTTCGGCAGCCAAGCCAACCAGCAGAACGGTCCCCATGTAGTAAAGTCCAAAAACATAAAAGAAAACGACTCGCCATCTCCTCCTTCCTGCAAAGTGCAACCGGGAATCACCCCATCCCATTCGAACACACTGCAAGACCTAGTTTTTCCTCATTATCCATCTCATCCAGGCCGAGCTCGTGTCCTGCCTCTAGATCTAGTTCGCAGTCTGCCTCCTCGATTCCGGATCGAGCTCGCTCGCCTCCGCTCCGCAGTCCGCACCTCGCCCCATGTCCTCCATTACGAGCTCTCCTCCTGGCCTGGGTGCAGGCGAGCACGACCCATGTATGGTTTGACCGGCCGCCTCACTCCACCGAGCTGTTGTTCTGTCATCACTCCGAGACCTTCTCCTCCGCCTTCTTCCCCGACGCAGGTGAGCAGCTTCGCGGCCCAAGCCGGCCGTCTCTCTCCCTCTCTCTTGTCCGATGCGTTATTTTCATTTCTCTTTCCATCTACCATTGGCGCTTAAATCTCCCTTTCATTCGTGTCTAGAGGTCTCCCAATGGAACACACTCACGTTGCCGACATTGCTCGTCGCTGCCGCTGGACCCTCCTGCTCTGTGTGCTCTGTCTAAGAGGGTAAACCTGTCTCACCTTGCGTATTTTACTTGTTTATCGATTTAAGCTGGTCCCAAGGACTTAGCCGTGGAGGCTGGTTTTCCTCTTAGGCACTAAAGCTTGCCGGACTCGAGGGAGCACGATGCCGGACAGGAGAGGCGCGACCCTGCTAGAGGACCTACCCGAGGAGATCATCGACAAGATACTCATTCGTTTGCCGTCCAAAGACGTCGGCCGCTGTCGAGCTGTCAACACGACATGGTGCCGTGCCACATCCACACCCAAATTCATGCTCAAACACCACCGCCGCCAGCCGTCGCTTCCCATTATCGATGGGCGGGGGCAGCCCACTAGTTTCGTTGTCTTCCGCGACGCCGGCACAGGCGCCTCCAATCAACAGCTCTGGCCTTTCTTCCCAGGCTGCAAACACCGTTTCGAGATTTTTCTTCTAGGTGCCTGTGATGGTTTCCTCATCGTCTTTCGGATGTACCAATTCTACATCTGCAATCCGGTCATCCGCAAGCATGCTCTCCTAGCCCAGCCTCAAGTTGGGCAGGCCCTCTACAACACCATAATTGGTTTCTACCAGCACCTTCCAACTGAAGAATATAGGGTGCTCTGGGTCTCAGAATCAAGGCACTCGTATAAATCCAGCTTGTACGTTCTCACAGTGGGATCCAATGTGATGAGGCATGTCAGCGTCAGAATGCCAACAGGCTCACCGCCATCCATGGAACAGCAGTTACTGAAGGGGCTGCGCTCTAAGTCCTGCTGTCCACCATCAGTCCACCACCGTGCCAGCCTGCACTGGTGTCCTTATGATGCCAGCGAAATTGGGGGATGCAACGGAAACATTATTGCATTCGACACAGAAGCCGAGTCATACCGGTGGATGCGCAGTCCCGCCCAGCTGTGCCATCATAGAAAGTTGTTCAACATGAACGGGACACTTGCTTTCTGGGGCATCTTGACTCCCAGTATGACTGCTATGGATGTCTGGGCGATGCAGGATTACGAGGCCGAAATCTGGAGTTTCAAGTACCGGATTGACGTGTCAACGCTGGAGGTATCACGACAACTTTATTCAACTTGTTGCAAAAAGAAAAAGAGAACACCACTTGATTCAACAGTGCAATGGCTCAATGATATGGTTGTGCTCAATGACCGTGAGCTGCTGATAATGTTTAACAGTAAACATGTGTTGCGCTGTGACATTGATGGCAAGTTCTTAGGAATGGTGAACATCGGAAAGAGTCAATATTGTATGATGCTTAATCACTGCCGCCTCAAAGAGAGCATTATTCCAATTCCGTCCCATGAGATGCAAAAACAAGATGACGAGTTTCCATTCTCCACAGGGCATGTCTGAATGTTCAAGACTCGTGTTTTACTTTGCCCTTGGATTCAGAGCATGTCTTTTATTCGTATCTCTTATTACTTATTAGCACTACCAGCATAACCATGTCACCTATGCTTTCATCATCTGGTGCTTATTATGATGTGTTGAACGCCTTGTTAATTAATGGTCTGAAATATGGAGTATTGATCTATGATATTGTAACTTTATTACTCATCCTCCTTGACGCTCAGATTTGCTCCAGTTTTGGCAATTGGCATCTTTAAGATGAGAAATTCACACTTGGTCATGCTCTTTGAGCGAAGAAATTTTTAGCTGTTGAAATGTTATTCTGTGCCTGTTCCCTAGGCTGTTAGTTTGACCGCTGTTGGTGATTGTGCAATTTTGTGGTGACTCGTCAGTTGCACCTGCTCTTTGTGCAATGGCATTTAATTGTGTGCTTCAGTGCTGCTATGATTGAAAAAAAAACTATACTGCTTTGGTCGTGTGTTGGGAGTATTGCCAGGGCCTTCATTTCCTGCTGTTTTCGTCTCCACTGTCCAGGATTTTACTTTTTTTTGGGGGGTAGAATGTGCTCATCTTTGCCTGGATAAAGATTTGTAACTGAACTACGTGGAGACTATTTGTACATGTCTGAATTACATTAAGACTGAACAGTATTTCTTCATGTATGGTTTGTTCATGTCTTGAATCACATGGAAAACCCAGCGATTCCAATGATAATATGAAGCTTCCTGTGTCCACATGATTATATTGCTGGATTGTACAACTGGCACGCATCTAAATTACCTACAATAGTTCCTTAATCAACATTCCTAAACTGACATGGGCATTTAACTGTAGCTTACTTGGAGCAATGCACTTACCTGGAGCAATACAGTTAATGTACTTAATTAGGCACATGGGTATCATGTGCCAAATTCCACTAGATAATGCACTTACCTGGAGCAATGCACTTAATGTACAACTGACATGCTTAGATCATGTCCTTAAAACCGTTGTGTTTACTACTTGCCAACGCCTAGATCATATTCACTATTTGGTTAGTCAACCGTTTGTTTTCTTTGTCAGTTTATTATTTATGGTTCCCATGAACTGTTTAGTTGTGGCGTAAACTGCTTGAGATTTGTGCCGATGTACAACTGAATGAGGAAGACAAGTGTGTTTGGAATATGTCCAAATCCGATGAGTTTTCTGATAAATCTTTTACTCCATGCTGGAGAATAAATATGTAGTTATGCCTTATTCGCGTTTGTCGAAGCTGAAGGTTCCTCTTGAAGTAAGGACTTTTATCTGGTTGATGTTTAAGAATAGTATCCCGGCAAGGGACAAGTTGTCTAAGAGAGTCTGGGTGAGGGAAGTGAGTTGAGAGTTTTGTGGTTCAAGTGATTCTATCGGTCACTTATTTTCTAGTTATCTGGTTGCTAAGTTCACTAGTAGAAAACAGGGCATCAGTCCCGGTTCCAGAGGGCCTTTAGTCTCGGTTCTGCAACCGGGACTGAACAATCGGGACTAAAGGCCCTCACTTTTAGTCCCGGTTGGGTTATGAACCGGGACTAAAGGAGGTCCACGTGGCCGCTGTGGGCGCCCAGGCAGGAGGACCTCTAGTCCCGGTTGGTAACACCAACCGGGATTAGAAGGCAGCCACGCGTCAGCACTGCCAGGCGCTGGGGTGTTTTTTTTTTTTTGAAAGGGGTTTTGGAGGGTTTAGGGGTTTCATATTGTGTTTCCCCTTTTTTTTTTGTGTTTACCATTCAATTCCTTTACATTTAGGGTTTTCATTTTTATTTTATGCTTTTCATTCAACTCGACGCTAGCTACTACATATAGCAATGAAGGAACCATTACACAACATCGTTATGATCAATATATAGCACTAGTAGAAAACAGGGCATTACTCCCGGTTCGTAAGGGCCTTTAATCCCGGTTTTGGAACCGGGACAAAACGATCGGGACTAATGCCCATCACTTTTAGTCCCGGTTGGCTTACGAACCGGGACTAAAGGTGCTCCACGTGGACGTTGTGGGGCGCCCAGGCAGGAGGACCTTTAGTCCCGGTTGGTAACACGAACCGGGACTAAACGTGGTCCACGTGGACGCTGTGGGGCGTCCAGGAAGGAGGACCTTTAGTCCCGGTTGGTAACACCAACCGGGACTAAAAGGTAGCCACGCGTCAGCAGCTCCCATGCGCTGGGGTATTTTTTTTTTTTTTGAAAGGGGGGGGGGGGGGGTTTAGGGGTTTTGGAGGGTTTAGGGGTTTCATATTGTGTTAGCTAGCTACTACATATAGAGAGAAGTGGCCTCTCTTTCTCCGTGCTTGGTCGACGCTAGCTACTACATATAGAGAGAACTCGACGCTAGCTAGTAAGCAATGAAGGAACCATTAATTACACAACATCGTCATGCATGATCAATATATAGAGAGAAGTGACCTCTCTTTCTCCGTGCTTGTTCACTAGTAGAAAACAGGGCATAGATCCTGGCCAGATCAGAGCTTTAGACCCGGTCGAGTTACGAACCGGGACTAATGGGTGCATCAGTCCCGGTTAGAGCGGCCAGGGAGCCGGCCGGGCCTCGGCGGGCATCAGTCCCGGTTTGTCTGGGATCTTTAGTCCCGGTTCCAGCTACGAACCGGGAATAAAGGTCCTGGCTCCTGGCGCAACCCCTTTAGTCCCGGTTCGTGTCTGGAACCGGGACTAAAGGTCTGTATCTTTATTCCCGGTTCCAGCTAGTAACCGGGACTAAAGGTCCTGGCTCCTGGCGCAACCCCTTTAGTCCCGGTTCGTGTCTGGAACCGGGACTAAAGGTCTGTATCTTTAGTCCCGGTTCCAGCTAGTAACCGGGACTAAAGGTCCTGGCTCCTGGCGCAACCCCTTTAGTCCCGGTTCGTGTCTGGAACCAGGACTAAAGGTCTGTCTTCAGTCCCGGTTCTAGCCACGAACCGGGACTAATAAAATGCCTATATATATACCCCGCCCCCGCCGCTCACTCCTCTGTTTTTTGGCCGGCCAGCGTGTGCAGGGTGTGTGCTACTCTCTGTTCTCACTCCTATGCACATGAGGTGTTCGATGAAATGCCCGAGCAACACTTAAGCTTTCTCTCCTCTGCAAGCTCGACCTCCAAGCTCCATTTTGCCGAAGATTTCTCTAGGTTTGGCGGTGCACCAACTATCCAAGTGTTCTAAAAAGGTTAGCAACTTCATCCTCATCTCTCACTACTAGTTTAGCTCATTTCAAATGCTCTAGAAGTACTGTGGTTTGTGGGTTTTAGTGGAGGAGTGTATGCGTGAGTTCTTTTGATTTAGATGCACAATTTGAGCTGAAATTAACTTCTTAGAGTCTGCACATGTGTAGGGTGCCGTCCCCGTCCCCGTCCTCACCGCCGTCAATCGCCCGCGCCGATCTCGTCGCTGGCACCACCGTGGTGAGCCTCTTGTTCTTATCTTCTTTTTAAAAGAAAAAAATCTTACTTGTATGATTTAGATAGATACTTTTATAATTTTCTTACTTTTATTATTGTTTGTTATTATATAGTGCCATGACTTTGGTATCCGCCCCCGTCGGCCCTCGTCCTGTCTATGATTCGGATGTGGTATATTATCTTTTATTATGATTTGTTTCATTTAGTGTTTATGACAATTATGCCGACCAACGTGACATAGATGTTTTTATCTAGGAGGTATGTGAACCGGAAATTCCAACCGACCCTCTTGTCGAGAGGTTAAATTTAGTTGAAAAAGAAAACAATTACTTGAAGAAAAAATTGAAAAGAATTGAGGAGGAGAAGATGGAATTGGAGTTGCATGTTGCCGATGTCGTCGATGATCACAAGATCAAGATGGATGCAATGCGCTTGAAGATTAGAAATATTAGAAAATATGCCATTCATAATGAGGCTTGGTATCATTATGCCGTTGGATCAATTGTTACCTTAGTTGCGATTATGATCGCATTTGTTGTTGTTTTTCATAGTTTCAATGTATGTTTTAATTAGATGCTCTAGAGAGCTATATGTTGTTCTATGAGAACTATATATGTATGAACTTTATGTATTTATTTTTTCAGTAATAACATTTGATCACTACAGTACTTTGGTTTTAATGTGATGATGAACTTGTATTAATTTGGTCACTTCTCTATTCATGATGTTCTGTAATGGTTTTTGATACACTTAATTATATAATGCACGCAGATGAACCGGCAATGGATGTACGGTGACCGACGCACCTCCGAGTACATTGATGGCATGCATAATTTTCTCGAAGTGGCTGAGGCAAACAAGCAGAATGGTTTTATGTATTGTCCATGTACTGTCTGTGGGAATACGAAGTCTCACTCTGACTCGAGAACCCTTCACATCCACCTGATTCAGAAGGGTTTCATGCCACACTATAATGTTTGGACCAAGCACGGAGAAAGAGGGGTTATGATGGAAGACAACGAAGAAGAAGAGGATGATGACAACTATCCCCCTGAATACGGTGATACTGCAACGGGGGAAGCTGAAGATCAAGAGGCACCAGACGATGTGCCCGATGATGATCTTCGTCGGGTCATTGTTGATGCACAGAGAGGATGCGAAAGTGAAAGGGAAAAGTTGAAGTTCGAGCGCATGTTAGAGGATCATAAAAAAGGGTTGTACCCAAATTGCGAAGATGAAAACACAAAGCTCGGTACCACACTGGAATTGCTGCAATGGAAGGCAGACAATGGTGTATCTGACAAGGGATTTGGAACGCTACTGAAAATAATGAAGAAGAAGCTTCCAAAGGATAACGAATTGCCCGACAGTACATACGAAGCAAAGAAAGTTCTCTGCCCTCTAGGATTGGAGGTGCAGAAGATACATGCATGCCCTAATGACTGCATCCTCTACCGCGGTGAGTACGAGGATTTGAACGCATGCCCGGTATGCGATGCATTGCGGTATAAGATCAGACGAGATGACCCTGGTGATATTGAGGGCGAGCGCCCCAGGAAGAGGGTTCCTGCCAAGGTGATGTGGTATGCTCCTATAATACCACGGCTGAAACGTCTGTTCAGAAACAAAGAGCATGCCAAGTTGATGCGATGGCACAAGGAAGACCGTAAGAAAGACGGGAAGTTGAGAGCACCCGCTGACGGGTCGCAGTGGAGAAAAATCGAGAGAAGGTGGGGGGACTTTGCAGGTGACGCAAGGAACGTATGGTTTGGTTTAAGTGCAGATGGCATTAATCCTTTTGGGGAGCAGAGCAGCAATCATAGCACCTGGCCGGTGACTCTATGTATCTATAACCTTCCTCCTTGGTTGTGCATGAAGCGGAAGTTCATTATGATGCCAGTGCTCATCCAAGGCCCTAAGCAACCTGGCAACGACATTGATGTGTACCTAAGGCCATTAGTTGAAGAACTTTTACAGCTGTGGAATGGAAAAGGTGTACGTGTGTGGGATGAGCACAAACAGGAGGAATTTGACCTACATGCGTTGCTGTTTGTAACCATCAATGATTGGCCTGCTCTTAGTAACCTTTCAGGACAGACAAACAAGGGATACCACGCATGCACGCACTGTTTAGATGATACCGAAAGTATATATTTGGACAAATGCAGGAAGAATGTGTACCTGGGACATCGTCGATTTCTTTCGACCAACCATCTCTTAAGAAAGAAAGGCAAGCATTTCAAAGGTGAGGCAGATCACCGGAAGAAGCCCGCCCTCCGTACTGGTGATGCCATACTTGATATGGTCAAGGATTTACAAGTAATCTATGGAAAGGGTCCTGGCGGACAATCTGTTCCGAATGACGCTGAGGGACGTGCACCCATGTGGAAGAAGAAATCTATATTTTGGGACCTACCCTACTGGAAAGACCTAGAGGTCCGCTCTGCAATCGACGTGATGCACGTGACGAAGAATCTTTGCGTGAACCTGCTAGGCTTCTTGGGCGTGTATGTGAAGACAAAAGATACACCGGAGGCACGGGAGGACCAGCAACGTGTGCACGAAAAAGACGGCATGCATCCAAAGCAGTATGAAGGTCCTGCCAGCTACGCTCTTACCAAAGAAGAGAAGGAAATCTTCTTTGAATGCCTGCTCAGTATGAAGGTCCCGTATGGCTTCTCGTCGAATATAAAGGGAATAATAAATATGGCAGAGAAAAAGTTCCAGAACCTAAAGTCTCATGACTACCACGTGATTATGACGCAACTGCTTCCGGTTGCATTGAGGGGGCTTCTACCGGAAAACGTTCGATTAGCCATTGTGAAGCTATGTGCATTCCTCAATGCAATCTCTCAGAAGGTAATCGATCCAGAAATCCTACCAAGGTTAAAGAATGATTTGGTGCAATGTCTTGTCAGTTTCGAGCTGGTGTTCCCACCATCCTTCTTCAATATCATGACGCACGTCCTAGTTCATCTAGTCGACGAGATTGCCATTCTGGGTCCTGTATTTCTACACAATATGTTTCCCTTTGAGAGGTTCATGGGAGTCTTAAAGAAATATGTTCGTAACCGTGCTAGGCCAGAAGGAAGCATCTCCATGGGCCGGCAAACAGAGGAGGTCATTGGGTTTTGTGTTGACTTCATTCCTGACCTTAAGCCGATTGGTCTCCCTCAATCGCGGTATGAGGGGAGACTGACTGGAAAAGGCACGCTAGGAGCGGATTCAATAATATGTAGGGACGGGTATTCTTGGGCTCAAGCACACTACACAGTTCTACAGAATTCTACCTTGGTGACCCCGTATGTCAATGAACACAAGAATATTCTGCGCTCCAAACACCCGGAGCAGTGTGACAACTGGATTACATGTGAACACATCAGGACTTTCGGCAGTTGGTTGCAAACACATCTCATGGGTGACAACATTGTTGGAGATGAGCTGTACTCGTTGGCCAGGACACCATCTTCGACTGTATTGACTTACCAAGGGTACGAGATAAATGGGAATACATTTTACACGATCGCCCAAGATCAAAAGAGCACCAACCAAAACAGTGGTGTCCGCTTTGATGCAGCAACCAACAGGGGAAAGGACACATATTATGGTTACATAGTGGACATATGGGAACTTGACTATGGACATGATTTTAAGGTCCCTTTGTTTCGGTGCAAATGGGTCAATCGGTCAGGAGGCGGGGTACAGGTAGACCCACAGTACGGAATGACAACAGTGGATCTGAACAATCTTGGTTACACAGACGAACCATTCGTCCTAGCCAATGATGTGGCGCAGGTTTTCTATGTGAAGGACATGTCTACCAAACCGAGAAAAAGAAAAGATAAGGAAGCGAATACATCATACGATGAGCCAAAGCGCAACATAGTTCTTTCAGGGAAAAGAAACATCGTGGGAGTGGAGGACAAGACAGACATGTCTGCAGATTATGAAAAGTTTCATGAAATTCCTCCCTTCAAAGTGAAGGCTGACCCAAGCATCCTGTTAAACAATGAAGATTATCCATGGTTACGGCGCAATAAGCAAGGGACACACGCGAAGAAAATGTGAAGACTTTCTGTCCACAACTATTCTGATGATGGCTTTGATCTAGAATATCACTGCAGTTACATGTCAACAAATGAAATCTCTTTTGTAATAGATGAGTTTTTGTCCGAAACCCTGATACTTCGAAAGAGATTGTCCAGTTTGTACACGAAGTGCATCCAGTTTTTGCCGTAACCCTCTCAACTTTTTAGCACTTGCTATGTGGGTGAAATTATGATACCATGCCAAGTTTCAACCTTTTCAGACTTCATTTGTAGTGCTTTTCAATTTCAAGGTCATTTAGCTTGGCGAGGTGGGACTAAATTTTAGCCACCGCCAGGACAAGGCCTTTAGTCCCGGTTGGTGGCGCAATTAAATATTTTGTTACGATCAACTAAAACAAAACTATAATATTCTTCAATAGCAAAAAGAATCAACTAAAAAGCTTTTATAAACTTAAAATTATATAAAATTTATGCAACAAAAAATTAAACAACAGGAAAAAGAATCACTCAAAAATATGAAATGCAAAGAATCAATTATTTTTTTTTTGTTATGATCAACTAAAACAAAACTATAATATTCTTCAAGAGCAAAAAGAATCAACTAAAAAGCTTTTATAAACCTCTAGTTATTATAAAAGTATTTTTGAAAGTATTTTTTTTTAGAAACTTTAATAGCAAACTAAAATAACAAAATCTGTTTTTGATTAAAACACCCATTTAAAATAACCTAAAAATTACCAAATTGAATATAATGATAAAACACACTAATATTAAACAGCAGGAAAAAGAATCACTCAAAAATCTATTTTTAAAGTAAAGTTATTCACAAACTAGTGATTCACACAAATTTGAAAGAATTAAAATTTAAACTATTCAAATTTGAAAACTACTGGCACAAACAGAAAGTTTATAATTTTTGTCACCTAAAGCAAAAAGAATCACTCAAAAAATAAGTATTTAGCTGTAACTAGAAACAAAAGAAAATAAATAAAGCAAAAAAAAAACAAAAATACTGGAAAAGACCTTTAGTCCCGGTTGCTACCACAAACCGGGACTAAAAAGTAAAAATTTAAAAAAATGCCGCCTACTGGGCCACCACGGCCTTCATACGACTAGAAACCCAACAGCTCACTGGGCCAGGATGCAGGCCCGCAGAAGGCCCAGTAAGCCCACAGGCACAGAGTGTATGTTTAGGCCAGTAGGCCTGCTTAAGAGAGGAGCTCGAGATGGTTGGCGCAGCCGCGCTTATAAACAACTATCGATGCCTCTCAGCTAGCGAGGTGGGACCAAACATGCACCCACCCGACGCCGTGCCAGCCGCAGCCCTTTAGTCCCGGTTGGAGCCACCAACCGGGACTAAAGGCCCCTTTTAGTCCCGGTTGGTGGCACCAACCGGGACTAAAGCTCCTTTTCAGCAGCCGAAAGGGCGGGATGCAAAAGAGCTTTAGTCCCGGTTGGTGGCTCCAACCGGGACTAAAGGGGGGGCTTTAGTCCCGGTTGGTGCCACCAACCGGGACTAAAGGGCTGTGCTTCCCGCCATTTGCGCTGCTGAAAATGACCTTTAGTCCCGGTTGGTGGCTGCAACCGGGACTAAAGGGGGTCCTTTAGTCCCGGTTGCAGCCACCAACCGGGACTAAAGGTGGGGCTATATAAGCCAACACTTGTGAAATTTCCAATCCCCATCTGCAGTTCCCCCGACGACGCCGCCAGGCTGCCCGAGCTCGCCGTCGACGCCCTCGCCGTCAGGCTGCTCCACCTCGCCGTCGACGCCCTCGCCGACGCCCTCTGCCCCGACGCGCGCCCTGCCCCGACGCCGGCGCCGCTCCCCGCGCCCCTGCCCTGCCCCGACGCCGAGGCGCCCCTGCCCTGCCCCGACGCCGCCGCGCCCCTGCCCCTGCCCCGACGTCGCCGCGCCCCTGCCCTTGCCCCGACGCCGCACCCAGTGAGCCCCCCCTTCCCCCCGCCCGTGTCCTGCCCCGACGCCGCCGCCGCCGTCCCAGCTGCTCTGCTTGCCGCGCCGCCGCCCCTGGTCTGCTTTTTTTTTGTTCATACAATTTTTTTTGTCCATTGATGTATGTATGGATGGTGTATGTATGTATATGCAGATGTATGGATGATCCATGGATGTATGCATTGATGTATGCTTTTTTTTTCATAGAATTTTTTTTGTCCATTGATGTATGCTTTTTTTTTTCATAGAATTTTTTTTGTTCATACAATTTTTTTTTGTACATAGAAATTTTTGTTAAATGAAAATTGCATGAAGAAGCACGTTAATTTTGCTAAGTGTAGTTTAGATGAATTTAGTAGAAATAGATTAAAAAAAATTGTTTGGCTTTGCCCCGACGATCGCCGGACGAGTCCCCGACGATCGCCGGGCGAGTCGCCGACGATCGCCGGGCGAGTCCCCGACGATCGCCGGACGAGTCTCCATGCATCACTGTAGGGACCCTCTTTTGGCTAGGAACAGGATTCAGAATCACAACTGATTCTCTTAGTCCTTTAAAGGGATTTATCAAGAATATGCCCCCATTATGGATGTGCACAAGTTCATCCAATTTTTTTCTGATCTCATCTACCCTTCTATATGTCATGTTGTCTAGTGTCAAAGGGTTGAAGAAATACATGGCTTCATCATTAGCCGGAAGTAACAGGCGCATGATGGTACGAAGCTCTTCAAAGTCTAAACCCTAAACCCTAAACCCTAAAACCCTAAACACTAAACCCTAAACCTTAAACCCTAAACCCTAAAACCCTAAACCCTAAACCCTAAACCCTAACCCTAAACCCTAAACCCTAAACCCTAAACCCTAAACCCTAAGCCGACGATCGCCGGGCGAGTCCCCGACGATCGCCGGACGAGTCTCCATGCATCACTGTAGGGACCCTCTTTTGGCTAGGAACAGGATTCAGAATCACAACCGATTCTCTTAGTCCTTTAAGGGGTTTATCAAGAATATGCCCCCATTATGGATGTGCACAAGTTCATCCAATTTTTTTCTGATCTCATCTACCCTTCTATATGTCATGTTGTCTAGTGTCAAAGGGTTGAAGAAATACATGGCTTCATCATTAGCCGGAAGTAACAGGCGCATGATGGTACGAAGCTCTTCAAAGTTGTTTTGGAACGGAGTCCCGGATAGGATAATTAGCTTTTTGGTATGAAGTTCAGCAAAGGCCTTCCGAAGTTGCCAAACTTCGTACCAAAAAGCTAATTATCCTATCCGGGACTCCGTTCCAAAACAACTTTGAAGAGCTTCGTACCATCATGCGCCTGTTACTTCCGGCTAATGATGAAGCCATGTATTTATTGAATTCTTTGACACTAGCTAGTCAATGTGACATATAAAATGGTAGATCAGGAAAAAAATGGACCATTTTCTGCACATCCAGAATGGCGCCATTTTGTTAAATCCTTTAAAGGTTAAGAGAATCTGTTATGATTCTGAATCCTGTTACTAAATGTAGATGCTAATTTTGCTAAGTGTAGAGATGGATAGATGCTAAGTGTATAAGCTAATTTTGCTAAGTGTTTATTATTTTTTTTTTCATAATTAAGCATTTGTTCTCGACGTCGACGATGCCTGGCATGCATCCTAGTCGACGTCGACTCGGCGGAGGCCTGCTTGATCAGAGGGGCCATGTCCGGGACTGGGCTCCGTCGGGCTGGGACTGGGAGGTGCTACCTTCCGGGGCGCGCAGCTTGGTGAGGAGGCAGCCCGTCGTCGACCCGGAGCTTCTTTGGTGGCGGTCGCGGTGCGGAGGCTTGAGTCCCCCGCGGAGGTGGTACGTCACCGTGTCAGGGAGGAGGACGAGCACGTCCGTCGCTACATGGTTGCGTTGGAGGCCAGGTCTGACAATACCTGGCAGGTTCTTCAGGGATCTCACTGGAGCTATGATCCTGTGATGGTTCCTTCTCTTTGGGTGTCTACCGCCCGCGCCGATACCCGTCGTTCGCTAGGGTTCTAGCTGTATTAGTGATGTTATATATATGATACTATTCGAGATGTATTAGTGATAATATTCGACGATGTACGGACGCAAGAGATATCTTGTATTCTTAATCTAAATTGTTGCCCCCTATATATATATAACTTGTGAACTTTGCATGATGTTTGCCACTAATCCATTGCTCATATGCATATGATTCCTTTTTCTGGTTAGGTCTATGTTTGCCACTATCCATCTCTCATGGTTTGTATTTTGCCATGTTGTAATATTTGCAGAAACTATGGATCACAGAGACTTAGAAAAAGAAGAGGCGTTGCAGAATATAATCCGCGCCGGAGAAAATCCAATGGAGGAGGACGCCTTGTCGTTTCTCAACGACAACGATGGTGGAATGGAGGAGGAAGGAGATCATCACGGCTCCGATGATGGAAGAATGGAGGAGGAACAAGATCATGACGGCTCCGGTGATATGGAGAAGGGATCCTTAACTAATTATGCAGAGTCCGGCGAGGTATATATATATATATATATATTAATTTAGCCTCTGCTGACTAGATGCAATAATTGTTTTGTATGTACATATATTAACGCTTCTTTCTTCTTTTAGCCCTCCGGAACGAGCCAAACTTCGTCAACAAGGAGACGAGGCGGGAAGAAAAGGTTGGACAAGGAGGAAAGGTACACGATCGACGTAATCTCTCCAGCTGGCCAACCAATTCTTCCCAAGCGTACCAAAGACGCATTTACATATCAGTGCGGAGTATTGGTTAGGGATAGCATCCCGATCACCATCGAGCAATGGAAAAAGAATAAGGACAACCCTTCAGTTACTTTTGTCCAGGATAGACAAAAAGAATATCTTTGGAGCTCGCTGCTGACAAATTTCATCCTACCGCCAGAGGAGGATCCGACAACCCCACCAGTTATAGAGCCAAAGGTCAAGGCGTACGCTCTAAAGAAGATGGCAGAACTGTTCAAGAACTGGAAGAAGAATTTGAACACACAGTTTGTCCAGCAAAACAAGACTCCAGATTTCACCGGTATATATGAGAAGATAAGAGATCAGTGGCCCGCATTTGTGGCCTACAAGAAATCCGAGAAGGCGCGGAAAACGTCAGAGCAAAATAAGCTGAATGCTGCAAAGAAGCAGTATCACCATGTTACGGGGTCAGGTGGCTACAGCCAAGCCGAGCCTAAGTGGGAAAAAATGGAGAACGACCTACTTGCTAAAGGGGTCGAACCAGTGTCACGGAACTGGCCAGATCGGGTAAGGACTTGGGTATTCGGGAATGGGGGAGCTTTGGACCCAGAAACAGGGGAGGTTGTTTACGCGGATCCTAAACTTGCAATACCCATGAAAAAGATTGAGGAAGCAATCAAGGAAGTGGAGGAAGGGATATTCCATCCCGACAGAGAGAAGGACGTGCTGACAAAGGCCCTCGGGAATCCTGAACACCCTGGACGAACACGAGGCACACCAAGCTCCGTTCCGTGGGTGCATGGGTTTCGCGACAGCAGAGACACTTATAGAAGCCGAGGGCGAAAGAAGAAAGAGGAAGCAAGCAAACTACAACAGATGGAACAAAGATTAGCGGCACTAGAGGCAGCATCAGTTAGCCAGCGAGCCCTCGGCCCACCATCTCAGCAGCACGATCCTTCATTGGAAGCTACCCCACCATCTCATCGGAGAAACAGCGTGGCTTCCTGCACGGAGCACGTTCAGCCTGATATCACGGCTCGCCGCTACCCCGTGGATGGTATCACGGAGAATGAACATTGTGTGCTGTTGGCGGATTGCGGAAACCTGAGCTTGGAGGTGGCGAAAGGCTCTGTCCACCATCCTCGACCTGATGCAACTTTCCATTGCGCTCCGATTCCAGATGGCTATGTTGTTGTCATGGTGGATGAAATAACGCCCGGATTTGGGAGCCTGCAGCTTGATCATCCTACAGGTGAAGGCGAGGGTTCTCTGGAAAATGCCTTAAGGACTACCTGTTTATGGAGAAAGTCACACATCAAGCTTCCTTACTTCACGCCGCCTCAGCATACTCATGAGCCGGAGGAGGCCCCTCATCAGCAGACTCAGCCGTCTCCGGCGCGTCTGCCGTCTCCGCCACCTCCGGGGCGTCAGCCGTCTCCGGCGCGTCTGCCGTCTCCGCCACCTCCGGGGCGTCAGCCGTCTTCGCTGCCTCAGTCGTCTCCGCCTCCTCCGCCGCGTCAGCAACAGCAGCGGAAGAGAGCCGCCGCCGCTCCGGCGGCTAGCAGTACAACAACAGGAGGGAAGAGGTTTCAATATGGTCCAAGCCTCAAGCCTCCTCCACAGAGACCATATGATTTGCCTGACGAGGAAAACAAGGCAATCTCAATGGCCGAAGTGAAGGCCCATTTTGCACCGAAACGTCCAGCTCCAAAGGAGAGAATCGATCCGAAAAAAGCGAGGCGTACGCTGAAAAACCTTGAAAAACCACCGCCTAAGTTGCTATCAGACTATGACCGTGAGATTGTAAAGTCATTTGCAGATCCACACAAGCGGTCGGGAAGCAGCGGTAATGCATATCAAGGGAAAAAAACAATTCTCCAACTGGGCGAGCAGGAGAACCAATCGTGCCCCCCGCTCAAGGTGTCTAGCGATATCCCTGCAGATGTTCCGGAGGGGGTAGCGCCCGGTACTAATCCTGGTGATTACTTACCCGATCATATACCGTTACCCGAAATGGCTGATGTAGTAGCCTTTAGATTCGAGCACGGGAAGCCTCTCGTCAGACCTGAGGAGCTCCCGAATCTACCAACGAGGATGCGAGCATTGCATAAATGGTACTTGGAAGCCTGCAAGCGAGGGGAGAACTATATCACTGCAGGAGTTAAAGATGAGCATTTCTTCAATGGAAACGAGACGATTTACATTGAATTTTCAGAATTATTCCTGTTATACTATCTAAAAGACATCGACAAAACTCTCATCACTTGCTATTGTTTGTAAGTATCATTTCTGTAATTAGCTCAGCTCGTTCATTATTGCATGTATATAATTATCCTCACCATATGTCTATTATGCAGAAAGAAGATCCTCGAATGCAACAAAGGACCAATCCAAATCTATGACATTGGGTTCGTTAGCCCAAATATTGTTCATGAAGTTACTGTCCAACACAACAAAAAGGATGTAGAGGATTACTTGCTAAGGGCGTTTATCAAACAACAAACCAAAAGAGAAATACTACTTCCTTACAACTTCGAGTGAGTGTTACATACTGTCTTGTACATACACATCATTTTGTTTCGCTTACTCGATGTTAAGTGTAATTGATGAGCTACATGTGTGCAGCTTCCACTTTATTCTGCTCATCATACAGTTTGACCAAAGTCGAATACAAATCATGGACTCGTTACGTAAAGACCTTTCGAAGTGGGCGCCCCTGCAACAAATTCTCCAGAAGTAATTTCAATCATTATCGCACTATATCGGCAACTATCGTTCATTTCCTGATATCAAGTAATTAATAACTCTTTAATTCATTTTGTTTGCCGGGCAGGGTTTGGACAAGGTTCACCAAGGCGGTTAGGGGTCCCTGGAAAGAGGAGCTGCGATATGAAATGCTCCCTGTAAGTAGTACTAGCTAGGCCCACGCATCTCTTTGATTCTAGTTTCAATACCACTATCATGCTTGATTATTATTTTGATTGAACTCTATTCTCGTAAAGTGCCCTCAACAGGGATCCGGGAATAACTTCTGTGGATACTACGTCTGCGAGTTCATGCGCCAGACGACCTGTGATTGGGGCAGAATATTAGAAAAACTTGAAGTACGTAAACAATATTCACAAATTTATTTTATTACCATCAACTGTGTTGAGTTTCATTCATATATATATATATATATTGACCCCCTTCTTTAAATTAGATCGAACGGAAGAGGGACGGACTCCTACCAGAGTATCGCCTACGAGCAATTCAAGAGGAATTGGCGGGATTCCTCCTTGATCATGTCATAGCTAAAAATGGAGAATACCATGAAGAAATTAGGATGAATGTTGGTAATTAGATATTAGAGATCGTAAGAGATGTTATTCATTGTATATATGCATGAACGTGTACTAGACATAGTACGAAGCGTCGAATAGATATACGAAAACATGTTGTTCGACCAAGCACGGAGAAAGAGAGGTCACTTCTCTCTATATTAATTCATGACGATTTGTGTAATGGTTTCTTCATTGCTTTATGTAGTAGCAAACGTCGAGTTGAATCGTCTACACAAAAAAGAAAAGGGGGAAACAATATGAAACCCCTAAAGCCCTCCTTTCAAAAAAAAAAAAAAAACCTAGCCCCTCGAGCTGCTGACGCGTGGAGCCTTTAGTCCCGGTTGGTGTTACCAACCGGGACTAAAGGTGGAGCCTTTAGTCCCGGTTGGTAACACTAACCGGGACTAAAGGTGGAGCCTTTAGTCCCGGTTGGTAACACCAACCGGGACTAAAGGTCCTCCATCCCCCGCCCGAGACATCGCCACGTGGAGGGCCTTTAGTCCCGGTTCGTAACAGAACCGGGACTAAAAGTGAGGACCTTTAGTCCCGGATGCTTAGTCCCGGTTCCAGAACCGGGACTAAAGGCCCTCTGGAACCGGGACTGATTCCCCTTTTTCTACTAGTGGTTGGTCGAACAACAAGTTTTCGTATATCTATTCGAAGCTACTACAGATAGTACACGTTGGCATTCTCCGTATTTAGGAATCGGTTTGCAATTCCCGATGGCATTTTCCGTCTTTAGGAATGACGTGGTCAACAAAGAATCCCGCCAACTCCTCTTGAATTGCGCGTAGGCGATCAGCTGGTAGGAGTACGTCCCTCTTCTGACAGGTCTAATTTAAAGAAGGGGGGTCAATATATATATATATGAATGAAATCAACACAATTGATGGTGATAAAATAAAATTATGAATATTGTTTACGTACTTCAAAATGTTGTTTAGTGAAGCCCCTCGCAGTGGTCTTTTGGTGAATGAACTCGCAAATGTAGTATCCACATAATTCATTTCTGGGTTGCTGCCACATGTACTTTACGAGAATAGAGTTCAATCAAAATGATAATCAACCATGATAATGGTATTGAAACTAGAATCAATGAGAGATGCGCGGAACTAGCTAGTACTACTTACTCTGGGTTGTGTAAATCGCAGCTCCGGTCTCCATTCACCCTTAACCCGCGTGATGAACTTTTTTCAAACCCTGCCCGGCAAAGAAAATGATTACTTGATATCAGGAAATGAACGAAAGTTGCCGATATAGTGTGATAATGATTGAACTTACTTCTGGAGCATTTTAATCATGTCTGCATACTCCGTAGCCTCTTTACGTCTCGAGTCCAAGACAGTTACTGCTCCCTCGTCAAGCTGAATGGCTAGCAGAATAAAGTGGAACCTGCGCGCGCATAACTCATCAATTACACTTAACCTCGAGTCAGCGAAACAGAATATGCAGAAGACAGTAACACTCACTTGAAGTTGTAAGGAAAGAGTATTTCCCTTTTGTTTTGGTGTCGAAGGAACGACATTAGCAAGATTTTCTCAGTCTCCTCGGGGATGTTCTGTACCGACCATTCATTTACGATATTTAGGTTAATGAACCCAATGTCATAGATTTGTCCTCTTTTAAATTCGACGATCTTCAATCTGCATAATATAGTGAGGATAATTATATACATGCAATGAACGAGCTGAGCTAGAGACTTAATTACAGAAATAATACTTACAGACAAGAACAAGCCACGAGACTTTTGTCGAGGGCGGCTTGATTGTATAACTGAAAGAGTTCGTCAAATTCAACGAAGATCGAGTCGACTCCAACGAAGTCGTGCTCATCCTTAATTCCCACCAAGATACTGCCTGTCCCATCCTTGCAGGTTTCCAAGTACCATTTAAGTAATGTTCGCATCATCGTTGGTAGATCTCGTTCCAGATCATCACTTCTGACGAGACGCTTCCCGTGCTGGTATTTAAAGGTGTCTACCTTAGCGATTTCCAAATGTACATCATCGCCTAGGTAATCACCAGGATTGAAACCAGGAGCAACGGCCTCTACCCCCGGGGTATCGGTAAACACCTTGAGCGGGGGGCACGATTGCTTTTCCTGTTCGCCGAGCTGGGGAATTGTTTTCCCACTTCTTGCACCAGTACTGCTACTTCTCGACCGACTCATAGCTTCGTCATATGTCTTTGTAATAATGTGCTCATAGTTTGATAGCGGCGGAGGCGGAGGTGGTCGCGTAAGGGCATCCAGAGTGCGATTCGCCTTTACCAGATCTATTTTTTCCTTTGGAGGTGGAACTTTCCGTGCAAATTGGCGTTTCAAATCGGCAGCCACGACCTCATCGGTTTCCTTGTCAGTCAGCTCATATGGTAACTTGGAAAGAGGCTTGAGGCTTGGACCAAATTTGAATTTCTTCCCACCACCTCCTGTACTGCTAGCCGCCGGAGCGGCGGCGGCTCTCTTCTGCCGTTGCTGACGAGGCGGAGTGACGCGGCGGAGGAGGCGAAGTCCGCTCACGCGGCGCCGGAGGCGGAGTCCGCTGACGCCGCGGAGGAGGCGAAGGAGGATTCTGCTGAGGGGCCTCCTCCGCCGGAGTCGGCTGACGCGACGGAGACAGCTGAGGTGGCGGAGACAGCTGACGCGCCGGAGACGAATGAGGCAGTGGAGTCTGCTGAGGGGCCTCATCCGGCTAAGCTGGACTGTGAGGAGTCTGCTGAGGGGCCTCATCCGGCTGCGTCTGCTGAGGCGGCGTCCAGTTTGGAAGCTTGATGTTCTCCTTTCTCCATAGACAGGTACTCCTTAAGGCATTTTCCAGAAGATTATCCCCTTCACCTGTAGGGTAGTCAAGCTCCAGCCCCTCAAATCCCTCCATTATTTCATCAACCGTGACAATAGCATAGCCATGTGGAATCGGACGGCAATGGAAAGTTCCCTCAGCTCGAGGAGGTAAAACAGAGCCGACCGCCGCCTTCAAGGTCAGGTTCTGGCATTTCACCATTAGCACACAATGTTCAGCCTCCGTGATACTATCCACGGGGTAGCGAGGAGCCGTGAAATCAGGCTGAACGAGCTCCGTGGAAGCCACGCTGCTTCTCCGCTGAGATGGTGGGGTAGCTTCTGGGGCAGTGTCGAAGGAAGGATCTTCGTGCCGCTGAGATGTTTGGCTGGTAGCTCGCTGGCTCTCAAGTTCCTCTAGTTTCGCTAATCTTGCACTGAGCTTCTGCATTTCGCTTGCTTCCTCTTTCTTCTTTCTCTCTCGGCTTCTATAACCACCGTTGTCGGGAAACCCATGCACCCACGGAACGGAGCCTGATGTGCCTCGTGTTCGTCCAGGGTGTTCATTATTCCCGAGGGCCTCTGTCAGCTCGTCCTTCTCTCTGTCGGGATGTAACCTCCCTTCCTGCGCTGCCTTGATTGCTTCCTCAAGCTTCTTGACAGGTATTGCAAGTTGAGCTTTCGTCCAAACACACTTCCCTGTTTCTGGGTCCAAAGTTCCCCCAACCCCGAAGAACCAAGTCCTTGACCGATCTGGCCAGTGCAATGTCGCTGGTTGGACCCCTTTAGCAAGCAGGTCTTGCTCAGCTTTGTCCCACGTAGGCCGGGCTTTGCTGTAGCCACCTGACCCCGTAACATGGTGATACTGCTTCTTTGCAGCATTTAGCTTATTTGTCACTGACCTTTGCTTGCCCTTGTCCGATTTCTTGTAGGCCACAAATGCGGGCCAGTGATCTTTTATCTTCTCATATGGACCGGTGAATTCTGGAGTCTTGTCATTCTCGACAAACTTTTTGTTCAAATCCTTCTTCCAGTTCTTGAATAGTTCTGCCATCTTCTTAAGAGCAAATGCCTTGACCTTATTCGGATCTGCCTCTGGCGGTAGGCTGAAATTTGTCATCAGCGAGGTCCAAAGATCATCTTTCTGTCTATCCTGGACATAAGAAACTTCAGGGTCCTTCTTATTCCATTCTTGGATGCTGATCGGGACGCTGTCCCTAACAACCACTCCGCACTGAGGTATAAATGTGTCCCTGCTCCGCTTGGGAGCAATCGGTTGGCCATCTCGACCAACTTCTTCGATCGTGAACCTTTCATCCTGGCGCAACCTTTTCTTCGGGCCTCGTCTCCTTACGGAAGTTTGGCTCGATCCGGAGGGCTAATTAAAATAAGAAAGAAGCGTTAATATATGTACATACAAAACAATTAATGCATCAAGTCAGCACAGGCTTAATTAATATATGTATATATACCTCGCCGGACTTTGCAACAGTTAAGGCTCCCTCCTCCGTTCGGTCACCGGAGCCGTCATGATCTCCTTCCTCCTCCATTCGGTCACCGGAGCCGTCATGATCTCCTTCCTCCTCCATTGGATCACCGGAGCCGTCATCCTCTCTTTCCTTACCATCGGCGTCGTTGAGAAACGACAAGGTGATATCACCTCCGTCGCGGATTATATCCCCCAACAACTCTTCTTTTTCTAAGTCTCTGTCCATAGTTTCTGCAAATATTACAACATGGCAATATACAACCATGAGAGATGGATTAGTGGCAAACATAGACCTAGCTAATCACAACAAGGAATCATATGCATATATGAGCAATGGATTAGTCGCAAACATGATGCAAAGTTATCGGGGGTTATACTTTCGAGAGAGGATACTTTGCGGACCGCCTCTCTCATGCATGTCCGACGTCCCCCCTCATGTCGTAGTTATCGGGGTTATACTTTCAGGAGAGGACACTTTACAAAAAATAATCGCTATGCAGGAGATCGAACTATCCATTCTACCACATTGATGAGTCCTATCTTTCGAGAGAGGATACTTTGCGGACCGCCTCTCTCATGGTCGTCGAGGATACTTGCGGACCCCCCCCCCCTCATGTCGAAGTTATCGGGGATATGTTGAATTCCCGAGAGAGTTAGGGGTGTTCTAATGCGGCACTACACGATATAGGTGAAGGGGGATAACATCCGGGAATGTTTTCCCGAAGTCTGCATTAATTTCGGACAGATGAACCGGAGGGGGACGGTTCTAGGTTCGCTATGCTAGCTGCTTGTGACAGACGAACGGAGGGCATATTCGGATTCGTCATATTTTTCTGATCGATTTTCATATATAAATTATTTTCATCGGAGTTACGGTTAATTTTCTACGAATTTTCTATATACATACATCCATCGATATCCATCCATCCATC
This sequence comes from Elymus sibiricus, assembly GCA_039707655.1. Taxonomy (NCBI): domain Eukaryota; kingdom Viridiplantae; phylum Streptophyta; class Magnoliopsida; order Poales; family Poaceae; genus Elymus; species Elymus sibiricus. The sequence goes on along the minus strand of CM077674.1, from coordinate 11,385,490 downwards.
CATACATATACATCTACATTATATATGAACAATTTTTTTTTTCATCATATCAATATTTACATATACATACACATACATACATACACATGATTATTAAACACTAAGCATCTACATATACATTATATATGAACAAAAAAAATTCATCATATCAATATTTACATATACATACACATACATACATACACATGATTAATAAACACTAAGCATCTACATATACATTATATATAAAAAAAATCATCATATATATAAAAAAATGGACAGCGGGCCGGGGCGGCGGCGGCTCACAGCGGGGGCGGCGAGGGCTCGGGGAGGAGGGAGACGACGGCGACGGCGGGGGCGGGCCGGGGCAGGGGCGCGGGCTCGGGGGCGACGACGGTGACGGCGATGGCGACGACGGGGCAGGAGCGCGGCGATGGCGACGGCGGGGGCGGCGGACGGCGTCGGGGCAGCTTGGCGGCGTCGATGTGCTCGGCGTCGTCGGGGGAAACTGCGGATGAACTATGAAAATTTCCTAAGTGTGGGCTTATATACCCCAACCTTTATTCCCGGTTGGTGACACCAACCGGGACTAAAGGCCCCCTTTCGTCCCGGTTGGAGCCACCAACCGGGACTAAAGGTCAATTTCGACAGCCCAAAGGGCGGGAAGCAGAGACCTTTAGTCCCGGTTGGTGGCTCCAACCGGGACGAAAGGGGGGCATTGGTCCCGGTTGGTGGCTCGAACCGGGACCAAAGGCGCCCTTTCGTCCCGGTTCGAGCCACCAACCGGAACCAATAGCCTGGCACAGCGGTGTGGTGGGATTTTAGTCCCACCTCGCTAGTTGAGAGAGGGCAGCACTGGTTTATAAGGCGCGTTGCGGCTGAGCCTTCGAGCTCCTCTCTAATGCAGGCAGTACTTGCCTAACCTTGTCACTGCCATGTTGGGCCTGTTGGACCCCACGGGCCTGCATCCTGGCCCATGTACAGATGGGTTTCTAGTCGTATGCAGGCCGTGGTGGCCCATTAGGCGGCATTTTTTTTATTTTTTATGTCATTTTAGTTTGCTATTAAAGTTGTTTACATAAAATACTTTATGAAAATTCTTTTTGCTATTAAAGTTTTTAACAAAAAATACTTTGATAATTTTAGTTGCATAAATTTGATATAATTTTAAGTTAATATTATTTTGATAATATTTTTTTATTTTTATGTCATTTTAGTTTGCTATTAAAGTTTTTAACATAAAATACTTTATGAAAATTCTTTTTGCTATTAAAGTTTTTAACAAAAAATACTTTGATAATTTTAGTTGCATAAATTTTATATAATTTTAAGTTAATATTATTTTGATAATAACTAGAGGTTTATAAAAGTTTTTTAGTTGATTCTTTTTGCTATTGAAGAATATTATAGTTTTGTTTTAGTTGATCATAACAAAATATTTTAATTGATTCTTTTTAGTTCATTCTTTTTGCTATTAGAGTTTTATAAAAGCTTTTTAGTTCTTTCTTTTAGCTATTAGAGTTTTTTTTAGCTAAATGACCCTGAAATTGAAAAGCACTACAGATGAACTCTGAAAACGTTGAAAGTTGGCATGGTATCATCATTTCACCCACATAGCATGTGCTAAAAAGTTGAGAGGGTTACGGCAAAAGCTGGATGCACTTCGTGTACAAAATGGACAATCTCTTTCGAAGTATCAGGGTTTCGGATGAAAACTCATCTGTTACAAAGGGATTTCATTTTTTTGAACTTATTTCAACTCCAGACTTTTTGTGCGTTCAACATGCACCATTCAAAGCCACATCATCAATTTTCAACCCTTTCTGACTTCATTTGGTATTTTTCATGCATTTACTAATTTTTTTTAGCTAAATGACCCTAAAATTGAAAAGCACTACAAATGAACTCTGAAAAGGTTGAAAGTTGGCATGGTATCATCATTTCACCCACATAGCATGTGCTAAAACGTTGAGAGGGTTACGGCAAAAGCTGGATGCACTTCGTGTACAAACAGGACCATCTCCTTCGAAGTATCATGGTTTCGGACGAAAACTCATCTGTTACAAAAGGCATTTCATTTTTTCTTCGCGTAATCAGAGCCATCATCGTATCCTCCTTCACTTTTTCTTCGTGTGTTTCCCTTGCTTATTGTGCCGTAACCATGGATAATCTTCATCGTTTAACAGGGTGCTTGGGTCAGCCTTCACTTTGAAGGGAGGAATTTCATGAAACTTTTCATAATCTTCAGACATGTCTGTCTTGCCCTCCACTCCCATGGTGTCTCTTTTCCCTGAAAGAACTATGTGGCGCTTTGGCTCATCGTATGATGTATTCGCTTCCTTATCTTTTCTTTTTCTCGGTTTGGTAGACATGTCCTTCACATAGAAAACCTGCGCCAAATCATTGGCTAGGACGTATGGTTCGTCTGTGTAACCAAGATTGTTCAGATCCACTGTTGTCATTCCGTACTGTGGGTCTACCTGTACCCCGCCTCCTGACAGATTGACCCATTTGCACCGAAACAAAGGGACCTTAAAATCATGTCCATAGTCAAGTTCCCATATGTCCACTATGTAACCATAATATGTGTCCTTTCCCTGTTGGTTGCTGCATCAAAGCGGACACCACTGTTTTGGTTGGTGCTCTTTTGATCTTGGGCGATCATGTAAAATGTATTCCCATTTATCTCGTACCCTTTGTAAGTCAATACAGTCGAAGATGGTGTCCTGGCCAACGAGTACAGCTCATCTCCAACAGTGGTGTTACCCATGAGATGTGTTTGCAACCAACTGCCGAAAGTGCTGATGTGTTCACATGTAATCCAGTCATCACACTGCTCTGGGTGTTTGGAGCGCAGAATATTCTTGTGTTCATTGACATACGGGGTCACCAAGGTAGAATTCTGTAGAACTGTGTAGTGTGCTTGAGCCCAAGAATGCCCGTCCCTACATATTATTGAGTCCGCTCCTAGCGTGCCTTTTCCAGTCAGTCTCCCCTCATACCGCGATTGAGGGAGACCAATCTTCTTAAGGTCAGGAATGAAGTCAACACAAAACCCAATGACCTCCTCTGTTTGATGGCCCGTGGAGATGCTTCCTTCTGGCCTAGCACGGTTACGAACATATTTCTTTAAGACTCCCATGAACCTCTCAAAGGGGAACATATTGTGTAGAAATACAGGGCCCAGAATGGCAATCTCGTCGACTAAATGAACTAGGACGTGCGTCATGATATTGAAGAAGGATGGTGGGAACACCAGCTCGAAACTGACAAGACATTGCACCAAATCATTCTTCAACCTTGGTAGGATTTCTGGATCGATTACCTTCTGAGAGATTGCATGGAGGAATGCACATAGCTTCACAATGGCTAATCGAACGTTTTCCGGTAGAAGCCCCATCAATGCAACCGGAAGCAGTTGCGTCATAATCACGTGGCAATCATGAGACTTTAGGTTGTGGAACTTTTTCTCTGGGATATTTATTATTCCCTTTATATTGGACGAGAAGCCAGACGGGACCTTCATACTGAGCAGGCATTCAAAGAAGATTTCCTTCTCTTCTTTGGTAAGAGCGTAGCTGGCAGGACCTTCATACTGCTTTGGATGCATGCCGTCTTTTTCGTGCACACGTTGCTGGTCCTCCCGTGCCTCCGGTGTATCTTTTGTCTTCCCATACATGCCCAAGAAGCCTAGCAGGTTCACGCAAAGATTCTTCGTCACGTGCATCACGTCGATTGCAGAGCGGACCTCTAGGTCTTTCCAATATGGTAGGTCCCAAAATATAGATTTCTTCTTCCACATGGGTGCGCGTCCCTCAGCGTCATTCGGAACAGATTGTCCGCCTGGACCCTTTCCAAAGATTACTTGTAAATCCTTGACCATATCAAGTATGTGATCACCAGTACGGAGGGCGGGCTTCTTCCGGTGATCTGCCTCACCTTTGAAATGCTTGCCTTTCTTTAGACATTGATGGTTGGTCGGAAGAAATCGACGATGTCCCAGGTACACATTCTTCCTGCATTTCTCCAAATATATACTTTCGGTGTCATCTAAACAGTGCGTGCATGCATGGTATCCCTTGTTTGTCTGTCCTGAAAGGTTACTGAGAGCAGGCCAATCATTGATGGTTACAAACAGCAACGCATGTAGGTTAAATTCCTGCTGTTTGTGCTCATCCCACACACGTACACCTTTTCCATTCCACAGCTGTAAAAGTTCTTCAACTAATGGCCTTAGGTACACATCAATGTCGTTGCCGGGTTGCTTAGGGCCTTGGATGAGCACTGGCATCATAATGAACTTCTGCTTCATGCACAACCAAGGAGGAAGGTTATAGATACATAGAGTCACGGGCCAGGTGCTATGATTGCTGTTCTGCTCCCCAAAAGGATTAATGCCATCTGCGCTTAACCCAAACCATACGTTCCTTGCGTCACCTGCAAAGTCCCCCCACCTTCTCTCGATTTTTCTCCACTGCGACCCGTCAGCGGGTGCTCTCAACTTCCCGTCTTTCTTACGGTCTTCTTTGTGCCATCGCATCAACTTGGCATGGTCTTTGTTTCTAAACAGACGTTTCAACCGAGGTATTATAGGAGCATACCACATCACCTTGGCAGGAACCCTCTTCCTGGGGCGCTCGCCCTCAACATCACCAGGGTCATCTCGTCTGATCTTATACCGCAATGCACCGCATACCGGGCATGCGTTCAAATCCTCGTACTCACCGCGGTAGAGGATGCAGTCATTAGGGCATGCATGTATCTTCTGCACCTCCAATCCTAGAGGGCATAGAACCTTCTTTGCTTCGTACGTACTGTCGGGCAATTCGTTATCCTTTGGAAGCTTCTTCTTCATTTTTTTCAGTAGCTTCCCAAATCCGTTGTCAGATACACCATTGTCTGCCTTCCATTGCAGCAATTCCAGTGTGGTACCGAGCTTTGTGTTGTCATCTTCGCAATTTGGGTACAACCCTTTTTTGTGATCCTCTAACATGCGATCGAACTTCAACTTCTCCCTTTCACTCTCGCATTCTCTCTGTGCATCAACAATGACCCGACGAAGATCATCATCGGGCACATCGTCTGGTTCATCTTGATCTTCAGGTTCCCCCGTTGCAGTATCACCGTATTCAGGGGGATAGTTGTCATCATCCTCTTCTTCTTCGTTGTCTTCCATCATAACCCCTATTTCTCCGTGCTTGGTCCAAACATTATAGTGTGGCATGAAACCCTTCTCAAGCAGGTGCAAGTGAAGGGTTTTTGAGTCAGAGTAATCCTTCGTATTCCCACAGACAGTACATGGACAATACATAAAACCATTCTGCTTGTTTGCCTCAGCCACTTCGAGAAAATTATGCATGCCATCAATGTACTCGGAGGTGCGTCGGTCACCGTACATCCATTGCCGGTTCATCTGCGTGCATTATATAATTAAGTGTATGAAAAACCATTACAGAACATCATGAATAGAGAAGTGACCAAATTAATACAAGTTCATCATCACATTAAAACCAAAGTACTGTAGTGATCAAATGTAATTACTGAAAAAATAAATACATAATGTTCGTACATATATAGTTCTCATAGAACAACATATAGCTCTCTAGAGCATCTAATAAAAACATACATTGAAACTATGAAAAACATTTAAATGCAACAACAAACGCGATCATAATCGGAACTAAGGTAACAATTGATCCAACGGCATAATGATACCAAGCCTCAATATGAATGGCATATTTTCTAATCTTTCTAATCTTCAAGCGCATTGCATCCATCTTGATCTTGTGATCATCGACGACATCGGCAACATGCAACTCCAATTCCATCTTCTCCTCCTCAATTCTTTTCAATTTTTTCTTCAAGTAATTGTTTTCTTTTTCAACTAAATTTAACCTCTCGACAAGAGGGTCGGTTGGAATTTCCGGTTCACATACCTCCTAGATAAAAACATTTATGTCACGTTGGTTGGCATAATTGTCATAAACACTAAATGAAACAAATCATAATAAAAGATAATATACCACATCCGAATCATAGACAGGACGAGGGCCGACGGGGGCGGATACCAAAGTCATGGCACTATATAATAACAAACAATAATAAAAGTAAGAAAATTATACAAGTATCTATCTAAATTATAAAAGTAAGAATTTTTTTCTTTTAGAAAGAAGATAAGAACAAGAGGCTCACCACAGTGGTGCCGGCGACGAGATCGGCGCGGGCGATCGACGGCGGTGAGGACGGGGACGGGGACAATGGTGCACCGCCAAACTTAGACAAATCTTGGGGAAAATGGAGCTTGGAGGTCGAGCTTGGAGAGGAGAAAGCTTAAGTGTGGCTCGGGCATTTCATCGAACACCTCATGTGCATGCATAGAAGGGAGAACAGAGCAGCGCATGCACACCTCCCACATGGCCAAAAAACAGAGGAGAGGGTGGGCAGGGGCGAGGGTATATATAGGCATCTCTTTAGTCCCGGTTGGTGGCTAGAACCGGGACAGAAGACTGACCTTTAGTCCCGGTTCCAGCCACCAACCGGGACTAAAGGGGCTGCGCCAGGAGCGAGGCCCTTTAGTCCCGGTTCGTATCTGGAACCGAGACCAAAGGGGTCAGATGAACCGGGACTGGTGCCTGCCGTGGCCCGGCCGGCGCCCTGGCCTCACGAACCGGGACTGATGCTCCCATTAGTCCCGGTTCATAATAGAACCGGGACTAATGCTCTGATCTGGCCTGGACCAAAGCCCTGTTTTCTACTAGTGTAGAGAGAAGTGACCTCTCTTTCTCCGTGCTTGGTCGAACAACAAGTTTTCGTATATCTATTCGATGCTACTACATATAGTACACGTTCATGCATATATACAATATAACATCTCTTACGATCCCTAATATCTAATTACCAAAATCGCATTGCCAATCCCGATGGTATTCTCCGTCTGTAGGTATGACATGGTCAACAAAGAATCCCGCCAATTCCTCTTGAATTGCTCGTATGCGATCAGTTGGTAGGAGTTCGTCCCGCTTCCGCTTGATCTAATTTAAAGAAGGGGGTCAATATATATATATATATGAATGAAACTCAACACAATTGATGGTAATAAAATAAAAATGTGAATATTGTTTACGTACTTCAAATTGTTCTTCAGATCTGCCCCGCTCAGAGGTCTTGTGGCGAATGAACTCGCAAACGTAGTATCCACATAAATTATTCCCGGGTGCCTGCCACAAGCACTTTACGAGAATAGAGTTCAATCAAAATGATAATCAAGCATGATAATGGTATTGAAACTAGGATCAATGAGAGAGGCGCGGAACTAGCTAGTAGTACTTACTTTGGGGTGTGAAAATCGCAGCTCCTTTTTCCATTCACCCCTAACCTGGTTGGTGAACTTTTTCCAAACCCTGCCCGGCAAAGAAAATGATTACTTGATACCAAGAAATGAACGAAAGTTGCCGATATGGTGCGATAATGATTGAACTTACTTCTGGAGCATTTGACTCATGTCCGCCCACTCCGTAGCCTCTTTACGTCTCGAGTCCAAGACAACTACTAGTCCTGCGTCAAGCTGAATGGTTAGCAGAATAAAGTGGAACCTGCGCACGCATAACTCATTAATTACACTTAACCTCGAGTAAGCGAAACAGAATGTGCACAAGACAGTAACACTCACTGTAAGTTGTAAGGAAATAGTATTTCCCTTTTGTTTTGTTGTCCAAGTAACGCGTTTAGCAAGTTTTTCTCTGTATCATCGGGGTTTTTTTGTACCGTATATTCATTTACGGTATTTGGGTTAATGAACCCAATGTCATAGATTTTTCCTCTGCATTCGCGAATCTTCAATCTGCATAATATAGTGTGAGGATAATTATACATGCAATGAACGAGCTGAGCTAGAGACTTCATTACAGAAAAAATACTTACAGACAATAGCAACTGACGATAGTTTTGTCGAGGGCGTCTTGATTGTATAACTGAAATAATTCTTCAAATTCAATGTACAACGCCTCGACTCCATTGAAGTAGTGCTCATCTTTAATTCCCACTAAGATACTATCGGTCCCTTCCTTGCAGGCTTTCAAGTACCAGTCATGCAATGTTCGCATCATCGTTGATAGATGCGGGAGCTGCTCAGGTCTGACGAGAGGCTTCCCGTGCTCGTATCTAAAGGCTACCTCAGCCATTTCGAACTGTACCTCATCCCCTAAGTAATCACGAAGAGTGTAACCAGGATGAGCGGCCGCTACCCCCGGATCATTAGCGATATCGGGAAACACCTTGAGCGGGGGGCACGATTGTTTTACCTATTCGCCGAGCTGGGGAATTGTTTTCCCACTTCTTGCAGCACTGCTAGTACTTCCTGACCTTTTTGCTTCATGAAATGTCTTTACAATATAGCGGTCATAGTGTGAGAGCAGCGGAGGAGGTGGTGGTCGCTTAAGGGCATCCAGACAGCGCTTCGCTTTTACCGGATCTATTTTTCTCCTTTGGATCTGGACGTTTCGGTGCAAGCTGGCGTTTCACATCGGCAGCCACGATCTCGTTGTTTTCCTCCTCAGTCATGTCGTATGGTAACTTGGGAGGAGCCTTCTTGACGCTTGGACCTGCTCTGGATTTCTTCGTTGTTGTACTGCTAGCCGCCGGAGCGGCGGCGGGTCTCTTCCGCCGATGCTGAGGCGGCGGAGGAGGCGGAGTCCGCTGACGCGGCGGAGACAGCTGAGGCGGCGGAGGATTCTGCTGAGGGGCCTCCTCCGGCGGAGTCCGCTGAGGCGGCGAAGACAGCTGAGGCGGCGGAGTGTGCTGACGCGGCGGAGACGACTGAGGCAGCGGAGGTAGAGCTGGACTGTGAGGAGTCTGCTGAGGGGCCTCCTCCGGCTGAGTCTGCTGACGCGGCGTCCATTGTGGAAGCACGATGTTTTCCTTTCTCCATAGAATGGTAGTCCTTACGGCATCTACCAGATGAGTCTCCCCTTCACCTGTAGGGTACTCAAGCTCCAGCCCCTCGAATCCGTTGGTAACTTCATCCACCCCGACAATAGCAAAGCCATCTGGAATCGGATTGCAATGGAAAGTTCCATCAGGTCTAGGAGGTAAGACATAGCCGACCGCCACCTTCAAGGTTAGGTTGATGCATTTCGCCATTAGCTCACAATGTTCCCTCTCCGTGATATAATCCACGGGGTAGCGAGGAGCCATGATATTAGGCCGAACGAGCTCCGTGGAAGCCACGCTGCTTTTCCGCTGAGATGGTGGGATAGCTTCGTGGGCAGTATCGAATGAAGGATCTTCGTGCTGCTGAGATGGTGGGTTGGTAGCTCGCTGACTGGTAAGTGCCTCTAGTTTCTTCTCCTGCAACGCTAATCTTTGTTCTACATTCTGCATCCGGTCTGCTTCCTCTTTCTTCTTTCTCCCTCGGCTTCTATAACCAGTGCTGTCGGGAAACCCATGCACCCACGGAATGGAGCCTGCTGTGCCTCGTGTTGGTCCAGGGTGTTCAGGATTCCCGAGGGCGTGTGACAGCAAGTCCTTCTCTCTGTTGGGATGGAACCTCCCTTCCTGCACGTCCTTGCTTGCTTCCTGAATCTTTGTGATGGGTGTTTCAAGTTGTTCTTTCGTGTAAACACACTTCCCTGTTTCTGGGTCCAAAGTTCCCCCATGCCCGAAGAACCAAGTCCTTGCCCGTTCGGGCCAGTTCGATGTCGCTGGTTGGATCCCTTTAGCAAGCAGGTCGTTCTCAGCTTTGTCCCACGTAGGCCGGGCAACCTTGTACCCACCTGACCTCGTAACATGGTGATACTGCTTCTTTGCAGCATTTAGCTTATTTGTCTGTGACCTGTTCTTAGCTTTCTTCGATTTCTTGTACGCCACAAATGCGGGCCAGTGATCTTTTATCTTCGCATATTGACCGGTGAATTCTGGAGTCTCGTCTTTCTCGACAAACTGTTCGTTCAATCTTTTCTTCCAGTTCTTGAATTGTTCTGCCATCTTCTTAAGAGCCCATTTTTTGACTTTTCGCTGTATAACTGGGTTATTTGGATCCTCCTCTGGCGGTAGGCTGAAATTTATCATGAGCGAGTTCCAAAGCTGATCTTTGCATCTATCGTCGACATAAGAAACTCCATCGTCCTTCTTCTTATTCCATTCTTGGATGCTGATCGGGACGCTGTCCCTAACAACAACTCCGCACTGATGTATAAATCGGTCTTGGGTCCACTTGGGAACAGTTGGTTTGCCATCTGGATCGACTTCTTCGATCGTGAACCTTTCATTCTCGCCCAACCTTTTCTTCGGGGCTCGTCTCCTTATAGAAGTTTGGCTCGATCCGGAGGGCTAAAAGAAGAAAGAAGTGTTAATATATGTACATACAAAACAATTAATGCATCTAGTCAGCAGAGGCTTAATTAATATATATACCTCGCCGGACTTTGCAACAGTTAAGGCTCCAACACTGGCGGAGCCGTCATCTTCTCTTCCCTCACCATCGGAGTCGTTGAGAAACTGTGAGGTGATGATATCATCATCTCCGTCGCGGATTATTTCCTCCAACGCCTCTTCTTGTTCTAAGTCTCTGTCGTGTTCCATAGTTTCTGCAAATATTACAACATGGCAATATGCAACCATGAGAGAGGGATTAGTGGCAAACATAGACCTAATCACAACAAGGAATCATATGCATATGAGCAATGGATTAGTGGATTATCGGGGTTATGTTTTAACGACCCCCTCCCCCCTCATGTCGAAGTTATACCAAAATTATCGGGGTTATGTTTTAACGACCCCCCCCCCCTCATGTCGAAGTCAATAAACAACATGAAAATTTGTAAGTGATTGCTAAACTTTTATGCTTCATTTATATAAAGATCAATTATCCAATATAACTATGTTCGCGATATGATGTATCTAAAAACCTAGTAAAACTACACAAAACAAACAAAAAAATTCAGCCATCTCCATCTCATCTCATCCATCTCCATCTCATCTCATCCATCTCATCTAATCTCAATGAACAAAAATTTATATTACACATGAAAATATCACAAATTTATTACATACGCTCGGAACAAAAATATCACAAATGAAATGACTTTGATAATGAATAATGCTATAAAAAATGACTTTGATCATGAATAATGCTATAAAACATTTGCATAAATATTACACATGAATAATATCAATGACTTTGAGATCATGAATAATGCTATAACTCTTTTCCACCTTACAAAAATATTTCTACAATATTTACTAAAATTCCAAAGTTGGAATTTATTTTGTTCATGGTTTCCTTGGTTTACAAAGGAACCATATTTTGTACAAGTCTTCTGCTCCCACCAAAATTATCCTAGCAACTAGACGGTACCTACAACCCATTTCACCAAAGACTTTGGGTTCCACAGTTCAAAAATTTCAAATTTCCTTCAATTCAAATTTGGACTAGAAACAAACTCTCTGATACAAACTCAATTTTTATAGCTCCAAAAATTCTAAAACTTTGCCAAACTCTCTTATATACATCAACACCTCACCACAAAAATTCCTCAAAATTCCTAAAATGCCTAGACCTCTCTGTCATTTCATCATATAGGTTGTGTGCACACTGTTCACTGTCGAAAAATTCAGTTATCTGAATTTGGTTCAGAGAGAGGGGTCAGCGTCGGCCAGCAGCGCGGGCGGCGTCGGGGTCGGCGTCGGCGTCGGCCAGCAGCGCGAGCAGCCGGCGTCGGGGTCGGCGGCGTCGGCGTCGGCGCCCAGCAGGGGGGAATAGGAGGAGGAGGAGGGGATCGGGGCGGCGCTCACACCGAGGGGGCATCGGCGACGGCGTCAGGGCAGGGCGCGGGGACGGCGTCGGGGCAGGGCTCGGCGACGGCTTCGGGGCAGGGCTCGGGGACGGCGTCGGGGGCGGCGACGAGGAGCGGGCTCGGGGAGGAGGGCGAGGAGGTCCGGCGACGAGGAGGGCGGGGAGGTCCGGCGACGAGGAGCGGGCTCGGGGACGGCTCGGAGGCGACGGCGAGGTCCGGCAGCCTGGCGGCGTCAAGGTGGTCTTCGGCGTCGGGGGAGATCGAAAACTGCAGATGGTGTTTGGAAAATTTTCTAAGTGCTGCTTATATACACAGAGTTTTATTCCCGGTTGGTGGCTCCAACCGTGACTAAAAGCCCCCCTTTAGTCCCGGTGCGAGGCACCAACCGGGACTAAAGCTCGTTTTCAGCAGCCCAAAGGGCGGGAAACCCAGGCCTTTAGTCCCGGTTGGTGGCTCGGACCGGCCTTTAGTCCCGGTCCTAGCCACCAACCGGGATTAAAGGGTGGCACAGCCGTGGGGTGGTGAAAGTTTAGTCCCACCTCGCCAAGCGAGAGGAGATCGCACCGGTTTATATACGCGGCTGCGATCTCTCTCCCAAGCTCCTCTCTAAAGCAGGCAGTTAATTGCCTAACCTCTGCCCTGTTGGGCCTACTAGCCCCGCGGGCCTGCATCCTGGCCCATATATAGTTGGGTTTCTAGTCGTATGCAGGCCGTGGTGTCTGCTAGTAGGCGGGTATTTTTTTATTTTTTATGTTATTTTTTGCATATGTTATGTTTTTTTTATTTTTTATGTTTTTTTTTGCATATGTTATGTCAATTTTAATATTCTTTCATAACCACTATAAAATATATGGCACATGTTATGTCTTTTTATTTTTTATGTTATGGCAATTTTAATTTTTTGCATATGTTATGTCTTTTTATTTTTTATGTTATTTTTTTTGTTATGGCAATTTTAATTTTTTGCATATGTTATGTTTTTTTATTTTTTATGTTATTTTTTGCATATGTTATGTCAATTTTATTTTTTATTTTTTATGTTATTTTTTGCATATGTTATGTCAATTTTATATAGAGGAGCGGGCTTGAGGTAAAGTCGGAGGTATGTACCTCATTTTTATATAATTTTAAGTTAATATTATTTTGATCATAACTAGAGTTTTATAAAAGCTTTTTAGTTGATTCTTTTTGCTATTGAAGAATATTATAGTTCTGTTTTAGTTGATCATAACTAGAATTTTATATAACTTTATTCTTTGACACATCAGGTGGTGGTTTGTCAATATGTTTTTGAAAATATTGAGCAACCAACCGGTGCTCAGAAGACATTCATATTTTGTTTGGACATAATTGCATTGATTAACTCCTCTGTATAATTAAAATACTAAAATGATATGAATAATTGAAATTTCATAACTTAATAAATAATTATTCTAAAATCATGTTTCAAATGCCAAAATGCCCTAGCTAGCTCTTACAAAGATTCCCTCCGGTTTGTCCGAAGTGGCACTTTTCAGCTATAAGTCCGGAAACTCACAATAGAGAGAAAGTGATGGCGGTGAAGCCGATCACATCCCAGAGTGGGATCTTGGGGTATAAAACTATTTCTTCGCGTGTGTCCCTTGCTTATTGCGCCGTAACCATGGATAATCTTCATCATTTAACAGGATGCTTGGGTCAGTCTTCACTTTGAAGGGAGAAATTTCATGAAACTTTTCATAATCTTCTGACATGTCTGTCTTGTCCTCCACTCCCACGATGTTTCTTTTCCCTGAAAGAACTATGTGGCGCTTTGGCTCATCGTATGATGTATTCGCTTCCTTATCTTTTCTTTTTCTCGGTTTGGTAGACATGTCCTTCACATAGAAAATCTGCGCCACATCATTGGCTAGGACGAATGGTTCGTCTGTGTACCCAAGATTGTTGAGATCCACTGTTGTCATTCCGTACTGCGGGTCTACCTGTACCCCGCCTCCTGACAGATTGACCCATTTGCACCGAAACAAAGGGACCTTAAAATCACGTCCATAGTCAAGTTCCCATATGTCCTCTATGTAACCATAATATGTGTCCTTTGCCCTATTGGTGTTTGCTGCATCAAAGCGGACACCACTGTTTTGGTTGGTGCTCTTTTTATCTTGGGCGATCGTGTAAAATGTATTCCCATTTATCTCGTACCCTTGGAAAGTCAATACAGTCAAAGATGGTGTCCTGGCCAACAAGTACAGCTCATCTCCAACAGTGTTGTTACCCATGAGATGTGTTTGCAACCAACCGCCGAAAGTTCCCATGTGTTCACGTGTAATCCAGTCGTCAGACTGCTCCGAGTGTTTGGAGCGTGGAATATTCTTGTGTTCATTGATATACGGGGCCTCCAAGGTAGAATTCTGTAGAACTGTGTAGTGTGCTTGCGCCCAAGAATGCCCGTCCCTACATATTATTGAGTTCGGTCCTAGCGTGCCTTTTCCACCCAGTCTCCCCTCATGTCGGGACTCAGGAACACCAATCGGCTTAAGGTCAGGAATAAAGTCAACACAAAACTCAATGACCTCCTCTGTTTGATGGCCCGTGGAGATGCTTCCTTCTGGCCTAGCACGGTTACGAACATATTTCTTTAAGACTCCCATGAACCTCTCAAAGGGGAACATATTGTGTAGAAATACAGGACCCAGAATTGCAATCTCGTCGACTAGGTGAACTAGGACGTGCGTCATAATATTGAAGAAGGATGGTGGGAACACCAACTCGAAACTGACAAGACATTGGACCAAATCATTCTGTAACCTTGGTAGGATTTCTGGATCGATTACCTTCTGAGAAATTGCATTGGGGAATTCACATAGCTTCACAATGGCTAATCGAACATTTTCTGGTAGAAGCCCCCTCAATGCAACCGGAAGCAGTTGCGTCATAATCACGTGGCAGTCATGAGACTTTAGGTTCTGGAATTTTTTTCTCTGCCATATTTATTATTCCCTTTATATTCGACGAGAAGCCAGATGGGACCTTGATACTGAGCAGGCATTCAAAAAAGATTTCCTTCTCTGCTTTGGTAAGAGCGTAGCTGGCAGGACCTTCATACTGCTTTGGATGCATGTCGTCTTTTTCGTTCATACGTTGCTGGTCCTCCCGTGCCTCCGGTGTATCTTTGGTCTTCCCATACACGCCCAAGAAGCCTAGCAGGTTCACGCAAAGATTCTTCGTCACGTGCATCACGTCGATTGCAGAGCGGACCTCTAGGTCTTTCCAATAGGGTAGATCCCAAAATATAGATTTCATCTTCCACATGGGTGCGTGTCCGTCAGTGTCATTCGGAACAGATTGTCCGCCAGGACCCTTTCAAAGATTACTTGTAAATCCTTGACCATATCAACTATATCATCACCAGTACGGAGGACAGGCTTCTTCCGGTGATCTGCCTCACCTTTGAAATACTTGCCTTTCTTTCTTAAGGCATGCTTGGTCAGAAGAAATCGACGATGTCCCAGGTACACAGTCTTCTTACATTTATCCAAATATATACCTTCGGTCTCATCTAAACAGTGCGTGCATGCGTGGTATCCCTTGTTTGTCTGTCCCGAAAGGTTACTAAGAGCAGGCCAATCATTGATGGTTACAAACAGCAACGCTCGTAGGTCAAATTCCTGCTGTTTGTGCTCATCCCACACACGTACACCTTTTATGTCCCACAGCTGTAAAAGTTCTTCAACTAATGGCCTTAGGTACACATCAATGTCGTTGCCGGGTTGCTTAGGGCCATGGATGAGCACTGGCATCATAATGAACTTCCGCTTCATGCACAACCAAGGAGGAAGGTTATAGATACATAGAGTCACAGGCCAGGTGCTATGATTGCTGCTCTGCTCCCAAAAGGATTAATGCCATCTGCACTTAAACCAAACCATAAGTTCCTTGCGTCACCTGCAAAGTCCGGCCACTTTCTCTCGATTTTTCTCCACTGCGACCCATCAGCGGCTACTCTCAACTTCCCGTCTTTCTTACGGACTTCTTTGTGTCATCGCAACAACTTGGCATGCTCTTTGTTTCTGAACAGATGTTTCAACCGTGGTATTATAGGAGCATACCACATCACCTTGGCAGGAACCCTCTTCCTGGGGCGCTCGCCCTCAACAACACCAGGGTCATCTCGTCTGATCTTATACCGCAATGCACCGCATACCGGGCATGCATTCAAATTCTCGTACTCCTCACCGCGGTAGAGGATGCAGTCATTAGGGCATGCATGTATCTTCTGCACCTCTAATCCTAGAGGGCAGAGAACCTTCTTTGCTTCGTACGTACTGTCAGGCAATTCGTTATCCTTTGGAAGCTTCTTCTTCATTATTTTCAGTAGCTTCCCAAATCCCTTGTCAGATACACCATTCTCTCCCTTCCATTGCAGCAATTCAATGCGGTACCGAGCTTTGTGTTGCCATCTTTGCAATTTGGGTACAACCCTTTTTTGTGATCCTCTAACATGCGATCGAACTTCAACTTCTCTATTTCACTTTCGCATCCTCTCTGTGCATCAACAATGACCCGGCGAAGATCATCATCGGGCACATCTGGTGCCTCTTGATCTTCAGCTTCCCCCGTTGCAGTATCACCGTATTCAGGGAACATAGGATAGTTGTCATCATCCTCTTCTTCTTCGTTGTCTTCCATCATAACCCCTGTTTCTCCGTGCTTGGTCCAAACATTATAGTGTGGCATGAAACCCTTCTTAAGCAGGTGGAAGTGAAGGGTTTTCGAGTCAGAGTAATCCTCCGTATTCTCACAGACAGTACATTGACAATACATAAAACCATTCTGCTTGTTTGCCTCAGCCACATCGAGAAAATTATGCAGGCCCGTAATGTAGTCGGAGGTGCGTCGGTCACCGTACATCCATTGCCGGTTCATCTGCGTGCATTATATAATTAGCTATATAAATCATACAAGTAAGAAGTTTTTCTTTAAAAAAAAGATAAGAACAAGAGGCTCACCACGGTGGTGCCGGCGACGAGATCGGCGCGGGCGATCGACGGCGGTGAGGACAGGGACGGGGACGGGACGGCACCCTACACATGTGCAAACTAAGAAGTTAATTTGAGCTCAAATTGTGCATCTAAATCAAATAAACTCACACATACACTCCTCTACTAAAACCCACAAACCACACTACTTCTAGAGCATTTGAAATGAGCTAAACTAGCAGTGAGAGATGAAAGGATGAAGTTGCTAACCTTTTTAGAACACTTGGATAGTTGGTGCACCGCCAAACCTAGACAAATCTTGGGGAAAATGGAGCTTGGAGGTCGAGCTTGGAGGAAGAACAGAGGAGAAAGCTTAAGTGTGGCTCCGGCATTTCATCGAACACCTCATGTGCATATATAGGCAAAAAACAGAGTAGCCCACACCTCCACCCTTCCACTGCCAAAAAACAGAGGAGATGGGGGGGGGGGGGGCGTGGATATATATAGGCAAAACTTTAGTCCCGGTTTGTGTCTAAAACCGGGACTAATGGCTTACCCTTTAGTCCCGGTTCCAGAAACCAACCGGGACTAAAGGGCAGCAACCACTTTAGTCCCGGTTGGTGGATGGAACCGGGACTAAAGGTCCCAGCCGAACCGGGACTGATGCCTGCCGAGGCCCGGCCGGCGTCCTAGCCTCTCGAACCGGGACTGATGCTCCCATTAGTCCTGGTTCGTAACACGACCGGGACTAATGCTCTGATCTGGCCAGGACCAAAGCCCTGTTTTCTACTAGTGGTTCTATCAGGGTGTGGTATGCGCGTATGCGGTGCTTTTAACATCAGCAAAGCCCTTATGTCTATGAATGATGTATGCGATTGCTGGGAGGTAAATGCCGATCCCATGGCAATTGGCGTAGTTGCTTTGTTTTGGAGTATTTAGAATGGGATAGATCTAATTTTCAAGGTGTTCGTTTAAAAGACCCTTCTAACGTCATCTTTTTGGTTTGTCATTGGCTAGAATTTAGGGATGGACTTCAGAAGGCTACTGACTAAGGTGCGCTGAACTTAGGCTCTCTTTTTTTTTTGGGGGGGAAGCTGAAGTTAGGCACTCAAGTTCACGTAGGTGGTGAATGTGGCCTTCAATCTCATATTTGGGTGGCAACCAATGACAATCTTATATTTTTTGAGTTGTAGACATAAACCGTAGGTATGTTGTCAAATAATTTTAAAAAAAATCGGATTGTCTAAATATGAATTTTTTGGGTTGATTCTACGATCTCAACTAAAGGGCACATCCTATTCTAGTCTCCCCCAACATGTTTATGCGGTTGTGCCTGGTGGGGCGCATCTATACGAGGCCTACTGCGAGCGGGGTGCAACGCTCGCCCACAGACGGCGCTAAATGGGCCACAATCAGTATGGCCCATTACAAAAGTATAGATTTTTTCTTAAAAAAATGGTCAAAAAATACATTAATTTTGAAAATAAGTTACTCCCTCCGATCCATATTAATTGTCGCTGATTTAGTACAATTAATATAGATCGGAGGGTGTGAGTGAAAATTTTGGTCACATTTAGCAAAAAACAAATGTTCACGTGTGTATGTAAAAATATTTCATGTAGTTTTAGAAAAAATGTTCTGTAATTTTTTAAACGTATTCATGTATTTTTTAAAAATTGTTCAAGTATTTTTAAAAGTTGTTTATGTATTTTAGAAATTATTTATTTGTTGAAGGAAAGTGTTCACGTATTTGAAAAAATGTTCCATTTTTTAGAAAATGTTCAGGTGATTAAAAACTATTCAATGCAATAAAAATGGTCATGTATTTTGAAAACAGTTTATGTATTTTAGAAAAATGTTCATCTATTTTTTAAAATGTTTTGTACTTTATAAAAATATCCATGTAACTAAACAATGTTCAACACATTTTATAAAAAATATTCACATATTTAAAAAGAAATGGTTATTAAATTTAAAAAGTTCATCCCTTTTTGAAAAAATAATGTAATTTTTTAAGGGTTCATACAATATTTAAATGTTTTTGCATTGTCAAAAAGAAAATATGTAGTTTTATTTATTTATTTGAAGCTCATGTAGTTCATGTATTCGTTCTGGGACAATTTATCTGAAGCTGGTACTCACACTTTGGCATCTGTTTATGCGAGTAATATAATTCAGATGCTAGCATGTGCACGCTGCAAGACGTAACTGAGATTCAGGTTCCCACTTCCCGTAGGATTCAGCGCATTCTCGTCGTGGCTGGCCTATGCATGATCTTCTTCTGGGGTGTGTCCTCTTGTTTGTCGGGCGGGGAATGCCAGCTTTGGAGGAACCAAAAGAGGGAGGACGTAGAATGTGCAGGATGCCAATGGGGTTACGTACCCTCCAGCTTCGTGGTCGTCTTTGCCGTATTTTCGGAGCTGACGAATGAATTAACAAGTGCTCCTACACGCTTTCGAAAGGGATCTGTAGACTTCGACTAGGCGTGATACTAGAGATCATGAGCTCACCCCCCGACGCGGGATCAGATCAAGCAATGAACCAATTCACATTGCTTGTCTCGATAAGATGACGCCGACGTTTGCAACCAAGATAGCTAAGTCTAACGTCCCTTAGTGCCCAAGGAAGACCTGAACGATTAAACAAAGTCCAGGTCTTCTAGTCTTGGCTGCGTGCCTTTTTTGTCTTTTCTTGCACGGCACATCAGCAAAACACGCGACGGCTGGGCAAATCGGGATCCGGCGACGAGCCCCTGATCCTTGGCGTCCTTGGAGAGAAGAGAGAGAGAGAAACAGGGAAGAAGAGGATGAGGCACGGCGGAGAGGTGAGGTGATGCAGGCGGCGGCGGACACGGGAGAGAAAGAGGAGAGCAATGTCTCGTCTACAGAGCGGGCCGAGGCCCAATAGGTTGAACTCACGGACTGCTGGAAGAGTTAAAAGGGAAAAGATCGGTAATTACGATGACCAATAAAAACTAAATAGAGATAGGAAATGTGTGCTTTATTAGTAGGTAAAGATTATTCATTTGTTTAAAGAAAGTGTTCACGTATTTAAAGAAATGATCCATATTTTCAGAAAATGTTCAGGTGATTGAAAACTGTTCAACGCAATTAAAAATGTTCAAATATTTAAAAAAATGCTTTTGTATTTTATAAAAATGTTCATAAATATTTTAAAAAATGTTTTGTACTTTATAAAAATACCCATTTAAGTAAACAATGTTGAACACATTTAAAAAAAATGTTCATGTAAATAAACAATATTCACATATTTATAAAGAAATGTTTATTAAATTAAAAAAGTGTTCATCCCTTTTAGAAAAAATTAAGTAATTTTTAAAGCATTCATACAATATTTAAATGTTTGTGTATTGTCAAAAAAAAAATCTGTAGTTTTATTTATTTATCTGAAGCTCATGTAGTTCATGTATTCGTTCTGGGACAATTTATCTGAAACTGGTACTCACACTTTGGCATCTGCTTATGCGAGTAATATAATTCAGATGCTAGCATGTGCACGCTGCAAGACGTAACTCAGATTTGGGTTCCCACTTCCCGTAGTATTCAGCGCATTCTCGTCGTGGCTGGCCTACGCATGATCTTCTTCTGGGATGTGTCCTCTTGTTTGTCGGGCCGGGAATGCCAGAGGATCCAAAAGAGGGAGGACGTAGAATGTGCAGGATGCCAATGGGGTTACGTACCCTCCAGCTTCGTGGTCGTCTTTGCCGTATTTTCGGAGTTGACAAATGAATTAACAAGTACTCCTACACGCTTTCGAAAGGGATTCGTAGACTTCGCCTAGGCAATGAACCAGTTCACACTGCTTGTCTCGATAAGATGACACCGACGTGGGGTAACCAAGATAGCTAAGTCTAACGTCCCTTAGTGCCCAAGGAAGACCTGAACCAATAAACAAAGTCCAGGTCTTCAAGTCTTGGCTGCGTGCCTTTTTTGTCTTTTCTTGCACGGCACATTAGCAAAACACGCGCATGCATGAAAGTGAAGACTTTTTTAGTGCAGGGATTCGTTTAGGACACATGAGGATTCTAGGACGCTTATAGTGCCCGCGTTAGATTTCTGTTGCGACGGCCAGCATGCGTGTATGGAAGCACCAGATAATTAAGCCAATGACATCAGCGTAATAAATGATATTTTTTAAACTTTAAAATGTTTTAACTCTGAAACTGGTTATCCGATTTACGATCCGTCTTTACCGTCGGTTTTGTCTCGACCATACTAGATCTCTCGTATGTGCATCCTATATCGACCGTGTGGGAACAAAATATCCTATGTCGATCGTGTCATCCTATCTGATCGCCGCTTCCACACAGACCCCTATAAAGCTGGCGAGGCAATAATTAAGGCGCTCGTTTTTTTGTCGCTACCGCTGCCGGAGATCTATTCTACTCTAATCAAGTAATCAGTCATAATGCAATGAGCCGTCTTTGTCTGTACCACTGAATCGTCAACGTGGCTGGTTGTCTCGAACCAGCCGTGGTGGTGGTGGCCGGAGCGACGCGCCATCGGGATCACACGGCAGGACAGATGACGGACGCGTGGGTCCCCTCATCAGAAAATGAAAATAAACCACAGCCCTTATAAGGCCTTAATTGCAGTCTTGTCCTCCGTCCACGGCAGCCATTCACATTCATCTCTCTCTCTCATCGGCCACCTCGTTACCCTTTTTTTTTGAATAAAAAAGGGGTCTCCCCCCGCTCCACTTTTGATTAATGAAGCAGACATAAAACAACACACCGAATCCAGTCCAAAAGGACCTTTACATCCTGAAGCATCACACTTCCTACTACCCTCATTTTAGCATCGCAGAAACCAAGTCTGAGAACTAAAACAGCTAAAGCTTGCCCACGCAAGGGAGAAGTCCACCTGGAGCGACAGCAGGATTCAAATATGCTACTTAGCTATTACATGCCTCCTACCAAACAGCAGCACAGGGGGGAGTTTACTCCATGAGCGATCTAGCAGGAGGAAGACTCATCTTCAGGCGATGCGGAGTAGTTCCCCACGACGTCTGTCCAGCGCAAGGATGAATTGCCGTAGCAGTGCCGTCTGAGTGGCGTCGCAGAGAACACCCCACTGTTGAAGAAGACCTCGAAGCTTCACAAGCACGCAGTCCAGGCTTCTCCATGTACGTCCCTGGAAGCAAAAGTCATTTCTTAATCTCCACATACTCCACAAGGAGGCAGCCACAACCATATTAAGCACAGGTTTACTCTTATGCAAACGCCACACAGCATAAATATCAACAAAGCACTCAAATTGATTTATCTGAAAAAATTCAGATACCAGTTTCCATACACAATTGGCAACCACACAATCAAAAAACAAATGCTGAACTGATTCATGTTCATTACAGAAAAGGCAAGATATATCATCCAAATTTCTGCGCTTCAGTAGATTGTCCCTAGTTAGGACCTTGTTATACACACAAAGCCACAAGAACACATGAATTTTTTGAGGACAAAGTACTTTCCAAAGGTCATCCCCAACTCCTGACACCACACCTCCAAAATTGATAGCCTCATAAAAGGATTTAACTGAATAGATCCCTTTAGCTTCTAATGTCCAATATGGGATATCAGGAGAATCAGACAAAGGGAACTGTTTAATATGTGCAATTAAGCTACACCACCTATCAAATCCAGTCCTGTCCACACATCTTCTAAACGTCAGTTTCAGAGTATGACCATCCCACACCTGGGACACCACACAATCAGGTTGATTACAGATCTCAAACAGATCCCAGTATTGCACTTTGAGGGAACAATCCCCAGCCCAGGAATCATGCCAGAATTTCACTTTATTACCATTACCAATTTTCCAAATGTAAAAGGTTTTGGAAGCATTTAAAGCCCAAGTTACACCCTTCCAGAAGGGAGAGCCACGATCAGGCTTAGCCCATAGGATGCTGGGTGAATCAGTATTATACTTAAAAGAAACAACAGTTTTCCAGTTTTTGTTGCTCGGATCAAAAAACCTTTTCCCCTAAGATGCCAGCAAAGCCATGTTAAAATCCTTTAAGTTAGGAACCCCTAAACCACCAAAACATTTTTTCCTGGTCACAAGCCCCCAGTTGGCCAGATGATATTTGTGCTGGTCTCCCACATTACCCCAGAAAAAGTGGGCCATCTGGGAGTTAATGGCGTTAATAGCCCATTTTGGGAATTTGATCACAGCCATAAGGTAAGCAGGAATACTAACAATGCAGGCACACAAAAGAATCAGTTTTCCTCTATAAGACAGGTATCTCCCCAACCACCCCGAAATATGTTTGATAATTCTATCAATGATAGGTTGAAGGTCCTCCCTTCTCAATTTGTCATAATGTAGGGGGACCCCCAGATATTTAATGGGAACTCCCCAAGCTTGCAACAAAAGATTTGTGCAAAAGTTTTAGCCATTTCGTCATCAATATTAATTGTCATCAGATCACTTTTGTGGAAGTTGATTTTCATCCCAGAGAGATTTTCAAAACAAGCTAGGATCCATTTAAAATTCCTGGCCTTCTCACAAGAGTTTTCCAAGAATAGGAGGCTATCATCAGCGTATTGCAGACTGGTAATCCCCCCTTTCAAAACATGAGGCAAAAGCCCCGAAATCAGATTTTGTTGAGATGTTTTTATCAGCATTTTAGAGAACACATCCGCAACTAGATTAAAAAGAATGGGGGAGAAAGGATCACCTTGTTTCAATCCTTTTCCCCCTACAAAATAAGGACCCGTGGTGTCATTGATCCTGACACTAAAAGTACTTTTAACTAAGACACTCTTAATCCAGCCAATCCACTTTTTCCACTAGATTCCAGCATTTCAAATAGAAAATCCCAGCTAACCCTATCGTATGCTTTTTCAAAGTCTAGTTTGAGCACAAGCCCCTGGGTTTTAGATCTCTTAACTTCATGGATAATTTCATGCGCCAATACTACACTCTCAAGGATGTATCTACCCTTAATAAACGCAGTTTGGTTAGGAGAAATCATCCTATCCCCAATAGGGGATACTCTATTTGTCATAGCTTTGGTGAAAATCTTCACAGCGCTGTTCCCAAGACTAATGGGTCTGAATTTTTTCATTTCCTTGGCATCAGCTTCTTTAGGAATCAAAACAATCAAAGCAAAGTTCAACTTATAAATATCCAATTTCCCTTCCTCAAAGTCTCTCACCATTGCCATAAAATCCTTTTTGATCACCTCCCAAAACACTTGGTAGAATAGAAAGGAGAGCCCATCTGGGCCAGGGGCCCCATGGGCATATGAGCCAAAAATGGCTTCCTTAATCTCTTCTTCCGAAAAACTCCTTTGTAGGATCTCATTTTCCTCTTGAGTCACCATTTCTTCTTACTTCCAGAAGGAGGATCCTAAATGGATGTTATGTTTCTGTTCAAACCCAAAAAGGTTTTTATAGAAAGAAGTGGCAATATCAAGCATTTCTTTAGTAGTATGAACAGGGCCATGTTCCCCATTCAGCTCATACAAATGGTTTTTTCCTATGACGATGGTTGGCAAGTGCCTGGAAATAGGCATTGTTTTTATCCCCATCTTTAATTTTGCGGTCTCTCGATCTCTGCCATGAGGCAGTTTCTTCTTTATGCCAAATACTCTCTAGTTCAGCTTGAATTTCTTTCATACGTGTTCTGTCAGTCTCATCCACTTGATTAGTCTCAGAAAAGACATCTAGTATGTCAAATTCCTGCATAAGATCCCTCTTCTTTTTCTTTAAGCTAGCTTCTCAATTAATACTCCGCCCCTTAATTTGCTTACGTAAAATCCTAGATTTATTAATCCAGTTATCGACAGCGGTCCCCATACAGGGTGTGGAAGTCCAAATTTTAATCACAAGATCTTTAAAACCAGGTTGGTCAAGCCACCATTTATCAAAACGAAAAGGTTTCGGGGAGGTAACCCTCCTAGCTTTAGTATCCAAGATCAGCGGAGCATGATCACTCCCTACCCGAGGTAAAGCAGACAACACAGACAGAGGGAAATGAATATCCCAAGCAGTAGAAATAAAAACACGGTCAATGGCAGCAAACACAGGGTTGTCCTGATTATTACTCCACGTAAAACTTCTGTTAGCTATACTCACCTCTAGGAGACCCCATTTATTAATCCAGTCATTAAACAAGTAAGAATTCTGATTATTAATCACACCATTGTTTTTATCAGCAGCAGTTCTAACCAGATTAAAATCTCCACCAAGCAGTACAGGATAAGACAGGTTTTGCATGATGTCATGTAGTTCAGCAATAAATTCAAGTTTAAATTCCTGATAAGCAGTACCATAAACAGCCACAAAGTGCCATAGAAACCCATCACACTTATTCTTAATAGTAACAATCACACAATACTTTCTATTAGTGAAACCAATAATCTCAAAAAGGTCATTCCTGAGCCCCACAAGGATGCCACCAGTAGTGTTAATAGCTGGTAAAGAGTGCCAGCAAAAATCATTCCTACCAGCAATGGTAGTGAGTATATATTGATCAATGTTTTCCCTCTTGGTTTCAAAGAAACCAACAAAATCAATATGATTATTATTAAGAAAATCACCTCGGCACTATAGTTTACCATGCTGCCCTAATCCCCTAATATTCCAGAAGGCTCCTATCATTTAACTCTAAACGGATGAGACAAGCCACAAGGCTGGTTTTTGGTATGGAGAACTGGGCTATCTTCCCCAAGATCAGCAGTGCCTTCTGATCCATAGGTAGGATTAGGCCCAGGAGCAGGAATGAAATCAGCAGAATTTAAATCTAAATTATCAAGTAAAACCACTTCAGGATTTTGATCAGCAAATTGTAAACATCTTAGTTTCTCAGTTTCAATCATATCCACAAGGATATCATTTTGTTCAGAGTTATTGTTTCCTATGCAAATATCAATCTTACTAGCCTGATCAGCAAGATTACTATTCTCCAGACATGCAAAAGATTTACCTTTAAAAGAGGCAGGTATTTCCAGGTTCTTCTTCTGCAAGTAGGCCGTAGCTTTCTCCATAATGTTGGTGTTCCCATGTCTTCTAGTAACAGGTCTGTTGGTCATTACTGGCCCCCACTTCATTACAGACTCCTCATTGTGTTTCATCTTTTTTTCAGACTCAGCTTGATCCAGAGTTTCCAAGAGAGATCTCTTAGTCGAACCAATGGCATGAGCCAGTTCTTTGGGCAGATATTCCATCTCAGGGAGAGCATCATCATCTTCAACATCTGAGTCAATCATCTCAATTTTCTTTAGCTGTTCAGAACAGTATTCCATATGCGCAGAGATGGGGTCCTCATACTGTACACAAGAAGGGCCATTATTCCCAGGAGAGAGATATTCTTCCAGTACAGCTGTTTCAGAGATATGAGCCTTCGGTAACTCTCCAGACCTAATTTCCTCAATGAAATCAGCATGGATAGAGTCCAGGAGGTTGAGAGGATGGAATTCAACTGCAGAAGCAGAGAGGATCTGTTTATTTTTGGTTCCGGAGGCAGAAGCACTCATTTTGGGAAAGTTAGCTTCATCCAGTTCATCTATGGGAGTGGTTTCATCTTCATCCATGCTGTCCTTATCTGTGTAATCATGAGTTTTGTCTAATCCTCTTTCGTCTTCCTTACCACTGTCCTGTTTGTCATTATCCGGATCATAATCATCCCCATCATTGTCTTCACCAATTTGTTCAAAACCTTCTACAGAGAAGAAAAGCAAGTATAATTTCTTTTTCATTTCCACCAGTCTCTCAAACGGGATCTTAGCTGGATCTCTACAAGCCACTTTCACTCTGACCACCTCATAGAAGCTCTTAAAAATGCCATTCCAATCAACATCCACAAGGATACCAAAACACGAAGTAACTTGAGCAAATACTTTCCAGGCACACCACTTTGGGGGAATCCCCTCAATTTGGACCCATGCTTCAGTTAACTCACCAAAAGGATCAAGCATTCCTTCCCATTCAAATATTTTCACAGAAACTCCACTCATAGGCAGTTCAAATGCTGGAAATTCAATCGGATCTGAGACATTCTTCCAGGGCTCAGCAGGAATTTTTTGCTCTCCAACTCTCTGATCTGCCATGGCCACTCTTTTGTCTTGCAGAAAATCCCATTCAGGTGCACAAGTAGTTCAGAGGCAGAAACCTCTCCTTTCATAACTTGTAACATAGCACAATTTTTGTAATTCAACCAGCTAGACTCAGAGGCAACAGGGATGTCTATATGGTAAAAACCTAAGCCAGCAGCTGCACTTCCAAAGTAGGTAGCTGTGGGGTGCTGACGAGCCCAAGCACCGCAATTGTTCACGTTGTGATTTCCCGCACATATGAAACACTTCTTGGGATCAATGCAATTACCAATGTAATGACCAGGCCAGCTACAATTGAAACAGATCATGTCTTTATACCTTGGATCTAATACTTGCACAGCTGGAGCGGGAGGGAGTGCGGACCCAGCAGGGGCAGATGTTCCCCCGTTCTGATTCTTCATCCCCACCGTAGCATTCTTGGTGTTCTGAGTTGGTTTAGGAGGATTGGAAGGAGGAGGGGGCGCCTGCACTTGGCCACTCGGGGGCAGCGCAGGTTTCTTGTTGGGTTGCTGCCGGTGTTGAGGCCGCTGCCCTTGTTGCGGCGGCTTGTTTTCCATGTTCTTCCTCACCACCGCAGCAAAGGACAACGATCCAGGTCCAACCCCTTCCACCGCGAGCTTGAAAATGGTAGGATTTGGGTCAAATCGACCAACTCTCTCAACAGGGAAACAATCTTCACAGGTGATGGTTCTGGATTGGAACAGATCCTTCCGGATCCAGAAAAGCCTAGGGATGAAGAAACTAGGTTTTGGAGGGGCCGGGGTAGGGCATATATGTGGCCGGCGGCGCACGGGCGAAGGGATAACCCAGAGTTGGCCATAAAAATCCGCAACCTCTTCCTCAAAAGCAACAGCCCTGCTGGGAAGCGGTTTTCTACGATGCGCTTTCGCCTTTACCACACATCCAGAGATGAACGGTGCAGAAGCTGGTTTCGGCCCAGAGGGGCTCCCATTTGAAACCAGAGTCCTTCCCACACCGTCCGGTTCACCGGCGTTCAGAGAGGCCACCGGAGTAGGGGAAGAACAATCAAATCTAACAAACAAAGGAGTACTAGGAGCAGAGGCTCCGCCTGAACTGATAATCGTGGCAGATTTAGCGCTCGTGCTATCACTAGATGAGACATTGACCATATGGCCATCCACATCACCCAAAACACGAACAGAAATTCGGGGGGATTTAGGCCGGATTCGCTTCACCTTAGCATGGTGGGGAGGAATCCCACCTCGGTCTCCTGGCCATGGTGGTGGATCCAAACTGCGCCCCCGCAGTCCAATCCCCACGCAGCGTGTTCGGTGATACGGGGCACAGACCCTTTTCCGACCACGCCCGCCGGGAGCGACGAGCTTCAAGGAAGACTGGGGGGGTTTTCCCCCGGTGGCAGCAGCTCCCTTGGTATGTTGGCGAGCTCCACCACCGACGGCGGCCTGATGTTGAGCTTTGAGGGGTTCCTCGTCTTGAATCTCTGCCACCTCACCGCCTGCCGTGGATCCAGCGATTCTGCCTCCTGGATGGCCCAGAAGAGCAGGCTGGACTCCACCCCGCCCTCGTCGCCGATGAAGCGTGCTCTCTCCACGAAGGTTGAGTTGTGGATAACCTGGATGCAAATCTCTGGCCACTGGTCGCGACTCGGGAAGCGCTCCCACACCACCCTCAGCATCTCTTCGCGTGCCTCTGGTGTCGCCGAGTCGATCTCCGGCAGTGACGCCACCGGGATCGGCGGCTGCGGCGCCGGATTCGGCACCGAGGCCACCACCTGCGTTGAAGGACGCACCCGTCTCGCGCGAACTCCACGGCGCGAGCTCTCCACCATCTGAGTGTGCGTTGGAGAGAGGGGGAGCGCCCGTGGCGAGAGGGTAATTACTCGGAGGCAGAGACAGGTGGGGTTTGGGTAGATGGTGGGGGATTGGCGGCCATTAATGGCGGAGGGGGGAAGTTTGGCTTTCGCCTCTGTCGCTCCCGAGTCCATAACCTCCTCCAATTGACCGTCGTGTCCGTGCCTCCTGCAGGCGAGGCCCCTGCTGAGCGAGGGCAAGACGGAGGCGCTGGTGGACCCGAGGATCATCGCCGTCGGCTACGACGCCGAGCAGGCGCGGCGGCTGGCGTTCGTGGTGTCGCTGTGCATCCGCGCGTCGGCGACGTGGAGGTCGTCCATCACCTTGTTACCCTTTCCTACCCTTCCCCGTACCTCACTAAAGCTGCCCGGTACACCCTGCAACCACAAACGCGACACCCAGAGAAGATGTGAGTGCGTTAATGCCTAGCCTCGTAGAGTACATAATACAAGCATCTATCTACTGATATACACCACACTGGGCGTGTGTTTATGTGTATAGATACTGCAGCGATCTGTACCCAAGGGCCACGGCGTACAGGAGGTGCAACTGGTGCCTGTGGGAGCCGGCAGAAGCCCACGCCCACGCCCACGCGGTGACTACCAAGACGACGGAGAAACGGAAGGCAGCGGCATCAACGGAGACGTCGGCCTCCGAAGAGGAGAAGGAGCGACGGCACCACGAGGCAGGATGCGCCACTGCTACGAGATCCAGGAGATACGGCCGCGGAGGTCTCTAAGCCGGTCAAGAAGCCGAAGGTCGACGAGAGGCCAGCGCTGCTGACGCCGCCGGGCGCGGCGGCGAAGGGGAACAATGGCGACAAGAAGCCGATGCAGGCAGGGAAGTTGGCGCGGGCGGGTAGGGTCAAGGTGAGGAGGTACAAGCTCCTGGCAGAGTTGATTAGCTGCTAGGATCACGAAATCAAAAGGGGAAGTAGCCGGCAACGACTAGGCAAGTAGCTAGCCACCATCGACACTGCTGTCGATGTATGTATATATCCCTTACCCACCGTGTACGGCCCGAGAGAGTCGTCCACGGTGCTAGTTCGGTACAAATCTAAGAGATTCCAGTGAATTAAGCCGTTTTTCACTTTTGAGGATACCATGGGTTTGTGCGTCTATTAGATTTAGCAAGGTTGTCGGCTCAGTTGACGTGTCCGGAGGGGGCCGTACGTCGGGGCTGTAGAGAAAGTACTTGGCGCAACACAATTGTATTCACATGATGGGGTGCCATATATAGCACGTACAAGGGGTAGTATTCGTCCACAGTTAAGATCCTAATTACAGATATGTACTTGGGGAACAAGCGGGACGACTACAAGTAATACAAGGATGTACGTGCATGGGATATGCATACGTGTTGGTCAACCCCCCCACCCCCCCCCCCCCCCCCCCCCCCCGCGCAGTCGAAGCGTCGATGGCAGCGATGCAAAGACTGGACTCCTCAAAGGTGGACGTTGGCAAGCCTTTCGTCATGATATCCGCAATTGTTGCGTCGTGGGAACGTGAAGAACTCGAACATTCCCAACAGCCACCTGCTCGTGAACAAAGTGGATATCAAAGCTCGATGTGCTTGGTGCGTCGATGATGAACCGGATTGGCGGAGAGATAGATGGCGGAGACGTCGTGAAGGAGTTGGCGAAGCCAAGTGCATCCAGCGACGGCGTTAGCCACCGCTCGATACTCCGCCTCAACGCTCGAACGAGGGACTGTGGGCCGCCACTTGGACGACCACGAGATAAGTGATGGCCCATGGAAGACACAATATCCAGAGGTGGAGCGTCGAGTGTCAGGGCAGCCAGGCCAATCAGCATCAGAATATACAACAACCTCGGTGGAGGGTGATGCCGTCAGGGTGATCCCGAGATCCATGTGACCACGGATGTAGCGCAAGATCCGCTTCACCGAGGACCAATGAGCATCATGAGGAGCATGCATGTGAAGACACACCTGCTGAATGGCATACTGGAACTCCGGGCGAGTGAGCGTGAAGTACTGAAGAGCGCCAACAATGGACCGGTAGAAGGAGGTGTCTGGAGCCGTGGAGCCGTCGGTGGCGGATAGCTTGGCCTTCGTGTCCACTGGTGTGGCCGCGAACTTGCAATTAAGCATGCCAGCACAGTCAAGAAGCTCATGAGCATACTTCCGCTGGTGGAGGAAGAACCCGTCCGGTCGGCGCACCACCTCGATCCCGAGGAAGTAGTGCAAGGGCCCCAAGTCCTTAATGGCGAACTCTGAACGGAGGCGAGCAGTAAGCCGCTGGAGAAGATCGCTGGTGCAGGCCGTCAGGATGATGTCATCGGAATATAGGAGGAGGTACGCAGCATCAGTACCCTAGCAGTAGACGAATAGCGAGGCGTCCGACTGGGTGGAACGAAAGCCGAGCTGATGAAGAAACGCAGCGATGCACTGGTACCACGCACGTGGTGCTTGCTTCAGCCCATAAAGCGAGCATGAGAGGAGACACACATGATCCGGGTGTGCGGAGTCCATGAAGCAGGTAGGCAGCTGACAGTACACCTGCTACTGAAGATGACCATGAAGAAAGGCGTTGGAGACGTCCAACTGGTGAACTGGCCAAGCTTGAGACACGGCAAGCAGGAGGATGGTGCGGATCGTGCCCGGTTTGAAAACCGGTGCAAACGTGTCGGTGAAGTCGACGCCGGCGCGTTGACGGAATCCGCGAACCACCGATCGCGCTTTGTAGTACTCTAGTGTACCGTCAGGACGCAGCTTTTGCCGGAACACCCACTTGCCCGTGATGACGTTGGCGTGTCGAGGACAAGGAACAAGCTGCCATGTCCTGTTATGCTGTAGCGCCTCGAATTCCTCCTGCAGGGCGGCGAACCAGGACGGATCTCAAAAGGGCGGCCCGCGCCGACGTGGGGAGAGAGAGCTTGGATGGAAGACACCCACACGGGCGCGAGTGACCAGTCCCACCGGCGGACGGACAGTGACGGCCAGAGGTGCGGCCGAAGCAGCCGGCGTGGCGGCTGACGAGGCAGCCGTCAAGGGACCGGTGAGGCAGCTGTGGCGGCGGAGGAGGCCGGCGTCGAGACCGCCAGTGAAGCAGCTGGCGTCGAGGCGGCCGAGGAGGTCGGCATCGAGGCGGCCGAGAAGGCCGGTGAACCAGCCAGCGGGGCTGGCGTCGAGGCGGCTGACGAGGCAGGCGGAGTAGCCGGTGAGGCAGCCAGGGTAGCCAGGGAAGCAGCCACCGGAGTCGCGGACGGAGGTGGCGAGTCAGCGGCCACGGCGCGCGGGTCGCGGGGCCTTGGGGCGTCGGGGCCGGCCTAGAGACGACTAGTTGCTAGGCGAGTGGCCATCGAAGAGGACAGCCGCGCATCGGCGATCCTATTAAGCTGCTGAAAAGGAAAGCTCATCTCGTCAAAATAAACATGCTGATAACCCACAAGTATAGGGGATCGCAACAGTTTTCGAGGGTAGAGTATTCAACCCAAATTTATTGATTCGACACAAGGGGAGCCAAAGAATATTTGCAAGTATTAGCATCTGAGTTGTCAATTAAACCACACCTGGAGAACTAAATACTGCAGCAGAGTGATCAGTAGCACAATAGTGTGATAGTTTGATAGTAGTAACAGAGTAGCAATAGTAACGGTAACAGTAACAGCTTTATAGTAATAGTAATAGCAGCAGCAACAGTAGTAGTAACTTAGCAAGATCAATATGCGAAAAGTGTAGGCATTGGATCAGTGATGGATAATTATGTTGGATGATATTCATCATGTAACAGTCACAACCTAGAGCGACATAGAACTAGCTCCAGTTCATCAATGTAATGTAGGCATGTATTCCGTATATAGTCATACGTGCTTATAATAAGAACTTGCATGACATCTTTTGTCCTACCCTCCCGTGGCAGCGGGGTCCATTAGGAAACTAAGGGGTATTAATGCCTCCTTTTAATAGAGAACCGGAACAAAGCATTAACACATAGTGAATACACGAACTCCTCAAACTACGGTAATCACCGGAAAGAATCCCAATTATTGTCACCTTGGGATATGCGAATCATAACACGTAATAGGTGCATATAACTTGCAAGATCGGATCAAGAATTCAAATATATTCATGAAAACATAAAGGGTTCATATCTGAAATCAGGGCACTCGGGCCCTAGTGACAAGCATTAAGCATAGCAAAGTCATAGCAACATCAATCTCAGAACATAGTGGATACTAGGGATCAAGCCCTAACAAAACTGACTCAATTATATGATATATCTCATCCAACCCATCACCGTCCAGCAAGCCTACGAAGAAATTACTCACTCACGGCGGTGAGCATCATGAAATTGGTGATGGAGGATGGTTGATGATGACGACGGAGTCAAATCCCCCTCTCCGAAGCCCCGAACGGACTCCAGATCTGGCCTCCCGATGAAGAACACACTACTAGGAAATACCTTATAGGTAGAGGATTAACAGTAGCACGGGGATAATGGGCCGCGCTACTGTTATTTAGCAGTAGCGCGGGCTTAGCACACGCGCTGCAGGTGGATATTAGTAGTAGCGCGGGTTTCCCAAACAGGCGCTACTACTATGACGGCCCCGCCGTCCCCCCACGGGCTGGCCATAGCAGTAGCGCGGATCTCAGCCCAACGCTACTGCTAAACCCACTAGCAGTAGCGCCGGCCCACGACCCGCGCTGCTACTGTGGCCAACCTGGGCCCAGCTGCCCTTCCCCACTTAGCAGCAGTGCTGGTGTTAGGTACTGGATCTCGATCTACACTTTCTCACACACGCGGTCGCTTACAGCTTACAATTGTTCGATACAGAGGAAAGAAGAAAGTAAGGGAGAGCCGTGCCGTGCCGTGCCGTTTTGATCCCAGCCAGGATGACTCCTTCTCCCAGCGTCTTGCCTTAAGTAGAGTTGGTCCATTCCGGTTCCACGTACTTTCTGTTGACATGCTTGATCCTTGCTGGCCTGGGAATGACGCGGTCCTCGCCCTGGTTGGTCCACTTGGCCTCTGACGTGGAGGTAGCGTCTTCGCTGCAGAGTTGATCTACTGTCGGGGTGGCCGTTCTGCTGGTGGCGTCAGGTAGGTTGCCGACATCCCCTCCTCCTTGACTTGCGGCTTGCCCCCAAGCCGGTAATTGAGGGAAACGGTTGCGGAGAGACAGAGCATCCTCCCATGTTGCATCAAGAATTTCCGGATCAGACCAACGAACCAGCAGCTGTTCGCGGCGGCCAGAAGGAGTCTGACACCATCTATTTTGCAAGATTTCCACAGGCACCAGAGAACCATCAGTCGGTACAGGTAATTCAGAAGAAGCAGTCATACCAGGGGCGAGAGCTTGCTTCATTTGAGAAACATGGAAGACGGGATGTATCTTCGAGTCTGGTGGCAGGTTGACCTCGTAAGCAACAGGATTGACAGCTCTTTTCACCGCGAACGGTCCAAAATACCTGAAAGCCAGTTTGTGACTTGCCCCTTTGGCCGCAGAAGTCTGAACATACGCCTGGAGCTTGATGTAAACAGCATCTCCTGGTTGAAACGAACGATCTGTGCGTTTCTTATCAGCTTGGACTTTCATAATATGTCTTGCGCGGTGCAGGTGTTGTTTCAGAATAAGCTGCATCACCTGGCGTTCTTCCAGCCAGTCCTTCAAAGCGGGTACCTTGCACGCAGACGCCGCCTCGATCCCCCAGTGCCGCGATTCATGACCGTACAGAGCTTTGAACGGGGACATATCTAGGGCTGAATGATAGCTCGAGTTGTACCAAAATTCTGCTAGTGAGAGGAATTGACTCCAATGGTTCGGGCAGGCATGAATGAAGCAACGCAGAAAGATCTCCAAGCACTGATTAACTCGTTCCGACTGCCCGTCTGTCTGGGGGTGATACGGTGTGCTCATGTTGAGTTCAGAGCCGATCACGCGAAATAATTCCTGCCAGAACTTGCTAGTGAACACTGGGTCCCGATCAGAGATGATCGCCTTGGGCAATCCGTGCAATTTGTAGACGTTATCCAGGTAAACGCGAGCCACTTTAGCTGCTGTGAAAGGATGATTTAACGGCAGAAAATGTGCATACCGGGTAAATTTGTCCACGACCACCAGAATGCAATTAGCCTTGCCAGATTGCGGAAGTCCATCGATGAAATCCATTGTTACTACCTGCCAGGCTCCTTCTAGTAACGGAATTGGCTCGAGAAGACCTGGGTACCTGACACGTTCAGGCTTGGCTTGCAGGCACACTGCACATGCTTGAACATAATCCCGGATGCATTCCTTCATCTTGGGCCAGGCAAACAAACGGCGCAGACGGCGATAAGTTACTGGGAAACCTGAATGTCCTCCCACCGTACTGTCATGGAAGGCCTTGAGCACACGCTGTTGCAGCGCGCTGGAACCCCCCAGCCACAACCGATTGCGGAAGTAAAGAAGACCACCTGACCAAGTGAAACGACCTTTAGGATCGGGTCGGAGGCGCAACTGGCTACATATCTTCTGAACTTGCGCGTTGCTGTCATAGCTAGCGCGGATGTCCTCAATCCAAGTTGGTTGACACACTGAAACGGCTGTCAACCGTTCAACTGAATGAACTCGGCGTGACAGAGCATCGGCCGCGTTGTTAGTGGCCCCTTGTCTATAGCAAATTTTGTAACGTAGCCCGAGAAGCTTCGTAAAAGCCTTCTGTTGCCAAACAGTGGACAGACGCTGATCATCCAAGTGAACTAAACTGCGTTGATCTATCCTGATAAGAAATTCATCCGTGTGCAGGTATGGTCTCCACTGCTCGACAGCCATTAGAATGGCAAGGCATTCTTTTTCATACATGGAGAGACCTCGGTGTTTGGGACCCAGCGGCTTACTCATATATGCAATTGGATGACCACCTTGCTGTAGCACGGCGCCCACACCGTAGTCGCAGGCATCCGTGTCGATCACAAACGTCTTGGAGAAGTCTGGGAGTTGCAACACTGGCGTTGTAATCAACCCTTGCTTGAGCAGATCAAACGCCTTCTGTGTCTCCTCAGTCCACACAAATGGGTGACCTTTCTTGAGCAAATTGAATAGTGGTCGAGCAATGATCCCGAAATGCTTCACAAATTTGCGATAGTACCCAGCCAAACCCAGGAAACTGCGCACTTCCTTCACGTTCAGTGGAGTTGGCCAGTGTTTGATCGTGTTAATCTTGCTAGGATCCGTGGAGACTCCGTCGGCATTGATGACATGTCCCAAGTAAGCTATTTGCTGTTGGCCGAAAGCACACTTGGATTGTTTAACGCGCCAGTGGTCTTGATGGAGTAACTGCAGAACTTGGCGTACGTGCTCGACATGTTCCTTCAGAGTCTTACTGAAGACAAGTATATCATCGAAGAAGACCAACACACAGACTCGGAGCAGTGGCTGCAGAGTAGTGTTCATGGCGCCATTGAAAGTAGCTGGTCCGCCGGCCACACCAAACGACATTACCAAAAATTCCCAGTGTCCTGAGTGAGTAGTGAAGGTTGTCTTGTACTCTTCGCCCCCAGCCATGCGTATTTGATGATAACCCGCGCGCAAATCCAGCTTGGAGAACCAGCGCGCCCCCACAAGTTCATCCAACAGTTCATCGATGATCGGCACCGGGTATTTGTTAACGATGGTCATGGCATTAAGGTGACGGTAATCCACACACAATCGCCAAGTGCCATCCTTCTTTTTCACGAGCAAAGCAGGGGATGAAAAGGGGCTGTTGCTTTTCTGAATGACACCTGCATCCAATATTCTTTCACCTGTCTCTCAATTTCTGTCTTCAGTTCAGGTTTGTGTCGGTATGGGCGTAAGTTGACTGGTTGGGCGCCCTCCATCAGAGGTATTCTGTGATCACAGGCACGGCGAGGTGGGAGGCCTCGAGGTTCTTCAAACACATCTGTGTATTGCTCCAATACTCGCAAAATTTCAGTGGGAATAGCAGTATCGGCAA
This sequence comes from Elymus sibiricus, assembly GCA_039707655.1. Lineage (NCBI taxonomy): Eukaryota > Viridiplantae > Streptophyta > Magnoliopsida > Poales > Poaceae > Elymus > Elymus sibiricus. Next base: position 11,348,918 of record CM077674.1, on the reverse strand, counting down.
CAGACTGATCTGCTAGAGTGTTCAGGTGCACCACATAAGCTACGGACCCTTGCTTGCAAGAATTCAGAAGTTCCTGAGACGAAATAACTGAACATTGATGCACATCTCTAGCGACTGCTTGCAGTTCGACAGGCCCTGTGTTGGTTGTCACTGACAGATGCTGAGCTTCCCAATCGATGTACATGGGACTCTGTTTCTTGAGCCAATCCATACCCAATATTGCATCATATACTCCCAGCGAGATGACCTTGAAATCGGTGGTGAATTCCTGGCCTTGACACATCCACTGACACTGAGGAATGAAGGTGTCACATAGCAGAAGAGCGCCATCAGCCACCTTGACTTTACAGGGTTGGGGCAGCTCTAACGCTCCTTGCAGTTGAGCAGCTAAACGTCGATCCACAAACGAAGACGTGCTTCCAGAATCCACCAAGAGAAGGACCTCCTGACCCTGAAGCCAAGCGTGTAACTGCAAGACCCCGGGGCCGTCTGAACCTGCCACAGCATGATTTGATAAAATGCACAGATTATCATCTTCCGTTTCAGCGAGCTCTGTCTGTTTGTCAACGAGAACATCTTCGTCAGTGCTCATCAACGCAAGCAGCTCTTCAACAATGTGCATTTGGACTGTGGCGGGACATGTGTGGTCCTTGCCCCATCTTTCCCCACACTTGAAGCACAAACCACGAGCTCTTCTGAATGTTCTCAGGGCCGCAATCTTACTGCTATCTGAAGGTGGTCTTGCTGCATCAGTGCCCCTTCTGTCTTCAGCTGTCGCGGCAGGAGTTGTGGGTCGGGGAAATGCGACGGTGGTGGTGGACGCACTGGCAGGTGTAAAACGGGGAGTTGGGACTCGATTGAATGCTGCTCGCATAGCAGCTTCGCCATCTGCAACCTCCTCTTGCAACAGTGCCAAGGAGCAGGCCGTGTCCAAGTCCGGTGGCCTCTGAATGAGCACCACAGCACGGATGTCCGCGCGCAATCCCTCGATGAAACGTGTGAGGAAAAAATAAGGATGGGTCAGTTCAGAATATGAGATCATATGATTCATCAATGTTTAAAATCTCTCAATGAAATCAGCAACTGAATGTGTCTGGCGAATGGCGTAAAACTGTCGGATCAAAAGCTGATGCTTATCCCGACCGAATCTAGTGCATAACAGCGCTGTAAACGCTTATCAGTTGAGCCCAGCGATTTTGCGTTGCACTGATTGCAGCCAAATCGCGGCAGGACCCGAGAAATTCAGGATTGCCATGGGAACCCAATAGGACTCGTGCACGGCAAACATCTGAAAATACTGCTCGCAAAGCGTCTTCCAAAGCTGTGGGTTCTCGCCGGCAAAGACGGGAAACGTCATCGGCGGCGGGGACTGACCCAAAGTGCTCAGAACTTGTGACGACAAGGGTACAGAAGCTGCAGAAGGGATCATGGCCGTACCCGTGACCGGGGAAATCGCCGGTGACTCGGGAGTCACCGTCGGAGATCCCCCAGATTGCAGTGGCTCGCCGTGGCTTGGTTGCCCGTGGATCTCGCGCGTGACCAAGGGAGGGGACGCAGGCGGCGGTGATCCGTTGGACGGCGCAGTTGAGGACGACGCGGCTTGGAGCGCTGCGACGGAGAGCTCCAATTGCGCAAATCGCGCCTCCAGCTCCGGCTTCCAAGTGACCAGGGAGTCGATCCGGCTGGTCTGCGTCACCACGGCCTTGAGGATGGCCCTGTTGTCGTAGTCCTGCTTGTTGGCGCGGGCGATGGCCTCGTCGTTCAACTTGTCGAGGTAGGCCTTCAGCGCCGGATCCATGGTGGTGAGGAGGGCGTCGCGCGCTAGCTTCTGGCGGCGAGTTTCAAGTGCGTTGATCTGGTGGCGGCGGCGAAGGGTGGTGGTTGGCTTAGCTGATACCACGATGTTAGGTACTGGATCTCGATCTACACTTTCTCACACACGCGGTCGCTTACAGCTTACAATTGTTCGATACAGAGGAAAGAAGAAAGTAAGGGAGAGCCGTGCCGTGCCGTGCCGTTCTGATCCCAGCCAGGATGACTCCTTCTCCCAGTGTCTTGCCTTAAGTAGAGTTGGTCCACTCCGGTCCCACGTACTTTCTGTTGACATGCTTGATCCTTGCTGGCCTGGGAATGACGCGGTCCTCGCCCTGGTTGGTCCACTTGGCCTCTGACGTGGAGGTAGCGTCTTCGCTGCAGAGTTGATCTACTGTCGGGGTGGCCCTTCTGCTGGTGGCGTCAGGTAGGTTGCTGACAGCTGGGCTTTAACACGCGCTACAGCTAACTGAGTTAGCAGAAGCGCTGGGCCGTGACCCGCGCTACTGCTAATCCAGCCTTATCCCCCCCGTCCCGCCCGTTCCTCACTCTCCTTGTCTCACTCTCTCACTCTTCCTACTGTCGCCGCCGTCGTCGCCGCCATCCCCCGGCCTCGGTAAGCCTCCTCCTCCCTCCTCCTGCTGCTTCCCTCCTCCCTCCTCCTCCCTCCCCCTGCTCCTCCCTCCTCTACCCGCCCCTCCTCCTCCCTCCTCCCTCCCCCTGCTCCTCCCTCCTCTAGCCGCCCTCCTCCATCCACAGCCCCTCCTCCCTCCCCCTCCTCCATCCACACAGCCCATCCTCCCCCCTCCTCCATGCACAGCCCCTCCTACATTTTGATTAGTTGATATGTATTACTTTGATTTAGTTAATAGTTTTTAGGGTTTAGAGTGAATTAGTAAAAATTTAGACATAGTTGATAGATTTAGTCATTTTGATTAGTTGATATGTAACACTTTGATATAGTTAATATTTTTTAGGGTTTAGAGTGAATTAGTAAAAATTTAGACATAGTTAATATATTTAGTTGATATGTAACACTTTGATTTAGTATGCTTCTAGGGTTTAGTTGATAGCTTATAGGGTTTCACTAAGTCCTAAAATCAGCATAATAATCTTTTTGTTTATATTTTGTTTTCACAGAAATCAAGTATTTGCCCCTGCATCGTCCCCGCCGTCGCCCCCGTCATCGACCCCCTCCGACCTCGAGGTGAGAGCAACCAAATCCCCATGTCGTTGATGTCGATGATGATGTGTTGTGAATGTCAATGATGGACATGCATAGAGGTCCTGTTATATGCTAGTTTTCATAGATGTTTTTATAGATGTAGTAGTAGTAGATGAGTAGCTGTGACAATGCGAAGCTAGTGTTTTTTTTTGAAATGATAATTGATTCGGATAACATTTCAAGTTTAAACTTTTCTGTATAAAAAAGAACTTGACTCTGTTCATGCTTAAAAAAGAACATGTGTATGTGTATGGACATGTCGATCTTGAGCTGCTGTGTATATGGTGCCAAAGATGGCCACATTTGACTCTTTGTATCGCAGGGAAAATCTGAGTGGCCTATGTTTTGCCGGAGTGTTGATTCATTTCCGTTCCGGCAAATTTCAGGAGCTCGATATGTCCTATTTTAGCGAAGGTCATGCCGGATTTTTCCGTGAATTTTAGCAGGACTTGTGCTAGAATATATAGGAAATATCGAGTGCCCTGGATTTGCCGGAAAGAGAATTAAATGACATTTCGGGTTGACTTTAAGTCTGTCGGGGCTCCATAAATGACAGTCAAAAAATCAGTGAGGGAGAGTGTCCACCATATATGAGAGAAGAAGAATGCCGACTGTTGTCGTGGGGGTCGTTTCTCCTTCTTCTCCTTGTGCTAGACCTTTGTTATGCACTAGGGGAAGGAGGAGTAGCGACCATCACTGACCGTCGAAAATGTCAGAGAGGGAGTGCCCACCATATACACCACGTGAGATGAGAGTTTTCAAGGAAAGACTCGACAGACCGACAGTCAACCCGTGATGAATAATTATAATCTGTGTATTGAGTTCCTGTTAGTTGCCGTTGATTTATAATCTTTGAATTTTGAACACAGGAAATGTCCGACGATGATAGGATCCCGGAGTGCGACTACTGCTGCGATGACCGGGGTTTGTGCGACAGGGAGCCTCACCTCCAAAATGGTAGGTTCTTCACCGTGACGCTGGAAGAGACCTTCGATGTTTGTACGGTACGCAACGACAAGTATTTCATTGTAATTAATCATGACTTGTGATTCTTTGCTTCAATGTGTAATTTCTGTTTTTTTTTCAATTCGACTAGTACATCCCGTGCCATGCTAGACCGTATGTCTTGCAGAAGCTCGGTTTCCAAGACCTTGAGAATATGGAGACGAGGAGGGCTCACCTCAGGACTAAACACGGTTATGCTTTTCGGATTAAGCTCTACAATGCGCTTAATCACTGACATTTTGGCAGCTCTAATTGGGAAGCTTTCTGCAAGGCCTATGGATTTGAGGAGAATATGCAAATAACTTTTGATATTCGTCCCGGAGATGAAGATATTGAAGATAATATTGACATTTGGGTCGATGTGGATATGCCTCCTGTTTTTCCTAAATGTGAGTTTGTCAAACTAATTTGTTAAGTAATTTATATTTTTTATTTAAAAATATTTGGTGTTCATCGCTACTAAACTTATTTATTTATAATTATCAGCTTATTTCTTATCTTCAAAAAATACTCTGAAAGTTGTGCACATGACGTACTACAGTTATGGCTCCGAGCTTAATTGTGAGGAGAAAGGATATCTTGTCTCATTTATAGATGATGTTGAGACTTTTAAGACCAATCAGTTTATCAGCCCAAATTATACTGGATACGTGCCACTAGTCCCATCAGTTGCTTGATGCTAACCTCATTGCCAAAAACTTGGTATGATTTTGTTAATGATGGTAACTTCGTTGCATACATTCTTCTTAAGTAAACTACATTGCTAACTATATATGTTACTATATTGTTCGACAGAAGCTCCCTAGCGAGGTTGTGCCTCACATGATGCTTACCGAAGGGAGTATGTACATGGTTAGCTTACGACCGTTTCCACCGACGGCTTACCAAAGTGCAAACTCTATTTCTTTGAAAGGTGGAAGGCTCAATATCAAAGACTGGAGCAAAGTAATGAAGGCGCGCACGCAACCGATTGGAGACAACATGCGTGTGCGCAAGCCAGAAGTTGGCGACAGGTGGATCTCCATTCTCCATTTTGGAGATGGACCGGTTTACCTGTTTTACGCTATTTTACCTAGGAGAGAGGACTAGGTCCTAGGTAGTTAGAACAATTAGCTAGTGTTGATTATGACTATGATGATGATGATTAGTTATTATGATGATGATGAGTTATGTGCTACATTGTGTTAGCTAGAATGATGAGTTGTTATATGACTCATACATGTGATCATGACGAGTTGTTATGATGATGAGTTGTTATGACTATGATGATGATGATGATGATGAGTCGTTATTATGATCATGATGAGTTATTATATCGTTGGGTGAAACAAACGCGGATTATGATCATGACGTCCTACTAACCCAACTTGGTCACTTCGGATCCATCCACTTGAATCTAATCCGCGTTTGTTTCACCCAACGATATAATAACTCATCATGATCATAAAATCATATGATGAGACTACTTTATAAAACCTGTACAAATACAGCGCAAATACATAGAAGAAAATAAAAATACAGGAAATTGTAGCAGTAGTGCTGGTTATACACACGCTACTGCTAGGTAGGGTAGCAGTAGCACAGGTTGGGACCACGCTACTGCTAAAGTTTAGCTGTAGCGGTGGCTCAGCCCGCGCTACTACTAAAGTTTAGCTGTAGCACCTGTACCCGCGCTACTGCTAGGCAACAAACCCGCGCTACTGCTAGGGTTTTCCCTAGTAGTGACAGGAGGCGGCTCCGTATCGTAAAACGCGATGAAACTTCTTCTCTTATTTTTTTCTCGGGGAAACTGAATTTATAGCATTGGAATTAGGGTCGGCGGAGCTACATGGGCCCCACAAGCTACATGGGCTCGCCCTAGGGGGGGCGCGCCCATGTGGCTTGTGGGCCACTGGTGGGTCCCCTCCTGTGGATCTTCACTCCAGTATTTTTTATATATTCCATAAAAAATCTCCAAAAAGTTTCGTCCAATTCCGAGAACTTTTATTTCTGGACAAAAACAACACCATGGTAGTTTTGCTGAAAACAACGTCAGTCTGGGTTAGTTTCATTCGAATCATGCAAATTAGAGTCCAAAACAAGAGCAAAAGTGTTTGGAAAAGTAGATACGACGGAGACGTATCAACTCCCCAAAGCTTAACTCATTGCTTGTCCTCAAGCAATTCAGTTGACAAACTGAAAGTGATAAAGAAAAACTTTTAGGAACTCTTTTGTTCTTGTATCCGTATATACGCTTAAATAGTACCCAAGTTTTCAGCAAAGATCATGAACTAACCATGCAGATGATAACTCTTAGAAATTATATTCACTCATATCAATGGCATAATCAACTAGCGAGCAATAATAACATATCTCAAATGCCAACACTTTGTCAAAACAATAATGATATAATATGATAACATGGTATCTCGCTAGCCCTTTCTGAGACCGCAAAACATAAATGCAGAGTAGTAAAGATCCAGTCATGACGCACCCAATGCATAAGAATGACAATAGTGATCTCAGGCTGGTGCTTTAATTGAGAAGGTGATGACTCAATAATAAAAGTAAAATAAAATAAAAGTAAATAGATAGGCCCTTCGCAGAGGGAAGCAGAGATTTGCAGCGGTGCCAGAGCTCGAAGCTTAAATCAGAGAAAAATATAATTTTGAGAGGCATGCCTTTCCTGTCAATGTTACGACCGAAAGTTTTCAATATCTTCCATGCTAATCACATTAGCGGCGGTTCCCAAGCAGAAAGGTAAAGTTTACTCCCCCTCCACCATACAAACACAAGCCATGGCTAGACGAATCCACGGGTGCCCTCCATACCAACAACTTTCCGGGGGAGTTTGTTTGATTTTTTTTTCTTTTCATCATAGGACTGGGCATCCCGAATACCAGCCCTCTCGTGCAATGACAAGTGAATAAACACTCAACATGAGAATAGCCCGCTTAGCATGGAAGATACTGACCACCCCCTGTCGCTTCATGAGCGGTACGGGCACACAAAACGGATGTTCATTTGAATGATTAGAGGTGGCACATGCAAATTTACTTGGAACGGCAGAGTAATACCGCATATAGGTAGGTATATTGGACTCATCTGGAATAATTTTGGTTTTAGGATTTGGATGCACAAGCAGTATTCCTGCTTAGTACAGGCGAAGGCTAGCAAATAGATTGAGAAGCAACCAACTAGAGAGCGAAAACGGTCATTAACATGCATTGAGGATAATTAACATTGAACACTAGCATGAGTAGGATATAAACACCCTGAACATAAATATCGTGGAGGCTATGTTGGTTTTGATTCAACTACACGCGTGAACATGTGCCAAGTCAAGCCACTTGAAACATTCAGAGGAGGATACCATATTAACATACTACATCATAACTATTTTAATGCATGTTACCACTCAAGATAAATCATTATCCACTCCTAGCTACTTAAGCATGGCATGAGCAACTATAATCTCTAATTGTCATCACAAACATGTTTACTCATAATATGCTGAATCATGGATACTGAGTTAAACATATTTACAAAAACAAAAACAAGTTGAGTTCATACCCGCTTTTCCTTGCCATAGTCACTTCATCAAATATCGTCATTATTGCCTTTCACTTGCACGACCAAATGATATAGAAATAATAATAGTGCGAGAGTGCCGTGTAGGAGATATGCCCTAGAGGCAATAATAAATGTTATTATTTATCCACATGTTCATAATTATGTTTATATTCCGTGCTATAACTGCTATCGTTCTCGAGTCTGCAATAACCAGGATTCTCGAACGAAAACTCATATGCACATGTGGAATAATAAATGGTAAAAAGTATTCCTGGTCAAGCCTCTAAGACTGGCTCAAGTGATTGCATGATGATTATGTTTTCCTGATAATGGGCATGTATATGCCGGCAACTTTGAGGGCACAATGTTAGAAGAACATTTGTGTTGAATCGACCCGATTTGATGTTATGCTATGAGATAGAATCGTCAGAAGTTAATGGTTAATAACACAAAGAAAGTTAACGTTTGCATGATTCCTTAGACCATGAGAGTATCGAGTTTCTTCATGCTTGCTTCATGAAATTTGGGGTTTGTTAAACGTCATCCGTAAATGGGTGGCTATTACGGCGGCTTATGGGTTCATGGAAAAGTATGTCAAGGGACTTGATAGCTCAAGATTAGGATTTGCTCCTCCGACGATGGAGAGATATTCTTTGGGCCCTCTTGGTGTTACGGTATCCATCATCGTCTGGCCAGACACAATATGATTTGATCACAGGGATGCCGGAACGTGGAAACGAGAAGAGAGAACAAAACCCGTAACGAGGTAACTGGCATAGTGGACAAAGTTGCTGATCCACGGGGATGCCGATAAATCTCACCTCGAGTGTTTGTAGCATATCGCGAAGCAACAGGAATAGCACACGGCAACTGGGGCTTCACTCGAATATTTATTCGTGTGGGTATAGGGGTCAATATGGGTGTCCACGGCTCCGATGTTGATCATTGATCAGAAAGTGTTCCGGTCATGTCTATACTTCACCGCACCTATAGGGTCACCCACTTAAGTTTCATCTATCTGCTGAATACTAGACAGGGAGTCTTAAAGAAAGTCAGCGGAAAAGTTTCGGAGACAACGGAAGAGTTCCGGAGAGAGAACACCGAAATAGTTTCGGTAAAACCAAAAAGTTGTTTCGGAGTATACCATTAAGTCAAAATGGTTTCGGCACACGCCTGGAAATTCTTGGAGGGTGCCAGAATTGTTCTGGGAACTTCTGGGATTTTTTCGGAGAAAAAAACCGAAAATGTTCCGGGGTTGCCGGAACCGATTTGGTTGCTTTTCGCTGATGAAAATCACTGATCCAGAATTGTTTCGGAATGCATCCAAAATTATATTAGTGGGTACTGGAAATGTTCTAAGACCTACAGAAATATTTTCGGATTTAACGGTCGCGGAAAAATGTTTTCATGAATAGTGAAAAGCACTTTATGGTTAGTTTTTGGAAAGCCACCTTTTTGGACTTTGTCCCAATATATCTAGGGATGACATGGATGGATGGGAGCCCCTTTGGGGGGGACCCACAAGGGGTGTGGCCGGCCAAGGGGGGGCTCCTCCATGGAGCCCCACATGCCCACTTGTCTTCCCCTTTATGCCCTTGTGAAGGACACTTTTCATGGGCATTTTTGTATTTTCAAGTGCCACCCTACCCCTTGGGTTTTCCTATAAAAGGAGGTACAGAGGAGCTCTCCACACTCACTCTTTCTCACATACAAATGCCATGCATGATCTGGCCTTCTCTCTCCCTCCCCGCGAAATAGTTTCGTAGAGCCGAAAGGCTGTCTGGGTTCCGATGGGAACTAGTTCTGGACGGTGAAGCCCTGCCGGATAGATGACACCGTATGTGTGCAACCCCGTAGAGAGGTCGTAGGTTCAATCTTTTTGCCCGAGGGGCTGTTCGAGAGTGCCTCCCGATGGGCTGTCCGTGACACCGTCCGGGGGACTGTCCGACCGCCTCCCGAAGGGCTGTCCATGGGACTGTCTGAGGGGCTGATGAGGGAGTACATCCTCGCGGTTGGGAGGCTGTAAATCCTAGCTACGGGGATCTGCACCGACGATCTACATCGACTCTACTTCCGCTGCACTACGAGTCAGTAACGATCAGATCAAAAACCTTGTATGCATCTCCATAGTGATCCTGGGCGTGCTCGCAGTACCGATTTTTTTTGTTTTCTGTCGCGTTCCCCTACAGTGGCATCAAGAGCCGTGCTATGTGTAGATGCAGGTTAAGATCTAGAATACATAGAGATGTATGGGTGTTGCACAATATAATTTGTAGTAGATGAGTTCTACTACTGAAAATTATTTGTGCGGGTAGCAGATGAAATCTATTACCCGATGTTCTTGTTGCTTCCCTTGAATTTGCGTAGTCCTGATCTTGACGGCATGGTGGAATCTCACAAAGTTCTGGCAATCCACGATCCTTTCATGCTGCTCCTGAGTATGCTGATTGACGGACCAACGAAGTGCTTCAGTGTCTTTGGGTTCCACCATAGTTAAAGAAAGATGGATGTTTCGCAGACTCAATGCAGATATGATCTCCACGGGGTTCTTGCGTATGACGAAGTTCAGTCTGGGGCTCAAGATTTTATTATATCATGTTTCATACGCCCCGCAAAGTTAATCTAGCAACTTGAATAATGATACTTGATGATGAACGTTGGTACCTTCGGTTTATTTCGAAACCTTAGAAGCCACGTAAAATAAAATTTTGCATAAACCGATTAGAGGCGTCTAACTTGGTTTTGCAGGATGACATAAGATGTGCATGTGATGTGGTATAGTAGTTCTCATATTTAATTTGATTATTTATGAGATGACTATATGATGTAAAATTAATTGACATGACCTGCGTGTCATGATTCGGCAAGATGGCTGGAGCCATATGATTGTCACTTTAATGACCTGCGTGTCAACCTTAAGTAATGCACTTATTTTATTAGCTATTGATATAGCAATATTATCTGGTGCATTGACAAGGTGGTGGCAATCTTCGCAAAGGTGAACACCGACGCGAATGCCGAAGACGAAGAAATTAAAGACTTCTCCGTCAGAAAGGGCTATACCATATCATGCTATTATGAATTGCCTGAGATGTTTATCCCTTATGATGCACCCTTTTGATTGCGCGGGAGTCTCTTTTATTAGGGTGATGTCTCACTTAAAATATCAAGTAGTTAGTGTTCTCCCAAGTGTAGCACCGTCACAGCATCTTTCCTTTCGGGGTGTGCTACTTGTGAGCTGCGTTGGGATTTCTCCGAAGAGGAGGGGATGATGCAGTACAGTAGAGATAAGTATTTCCCTCAATTATGAAACCAAGTTTATCAATCCAGTAGGAGAATCATGCAACAACTCGTTAGCAGTACCTGCACACAAAACAACAAATCCTCGCACCCAACGCAAACAAGGGGTTGTCAATCCCTTGGCGGTTAATTGCAAGATTAAATTGTATGGTGATAGATAGATAGATTGAACAAAAATACAAAATAAAATAAATAAAGTAAAATTGCAGCAAGGTATTTTTAGGATTTTCAATATATGATAAAGGTAGACCCGGGGGCCATAGTTTTCACTAGAGGCTTCTCTCTTGAAAATAGCATACGGTGGGTGAACAAATTACTGTTGGGCAATTGATAGAAAAGCAAATAATCATGACGATATCCAAGGCAATGATCATGTATATAGGCATCACGTCCGAGACAAGTAGACCGAAAGGATTCTGCATCTACTACTATTACTCCACACATCGACCGCTATCCAGCATGCATCTAGTGTATTAAGTTCATAAAGAACGGAGTAACACCTTAAGCAAGATGACATGATGTAGACAAAGTAAACTCATGCATGAATAAACCCCATCTTTTTACCCTTAATAGCAACGATACATACGTGTCATGTCCCTTTCTGTCACTGGGATTGAGCACCGCAAGATCGAACCCTTTACAAAGCACCTCTCCCATTGCAAGATAAATCAATCTAGTTGGCCAAACCAAATCAATAGATCGGAGAGAAATACGAAGCTATAACAATCATGCGTCAAAGAGTTCAGAGAAAACTCAAATAATATTCATGGATAATCTGATCATAAACTCACAATTCATCGGATCCCAACAAACACACCGCAAAAGTGATTACATCGGATAGAACTCCAAGAACATTGAGGAGAACATTGTATTGAAGATAAAAAAGAGAGAAGAAGCCATCTAGCTACTAACTATGGACCCGAAGGTCTGTGGTAAACTACTCACGCATCATCGGAAGGGCAGCAAGGTTGATGGAGAGCCCCTCCGTGATCGAATCCCCCTCCGGCAGAGTGCCAGAAAAGGCCTCCAGATGGGATCTCTCGAGAACAGGAACTTGCGGCGGTGGAAAAAGTATTTTGTGGACTCCTCTATTGGTTTCCCGATTTTAGAGAATTTATAGAGGTGGAATTAGGTCAAACGGAGCGGAGGTGGGCCCACGAGGCACCAGGGCGCGCCACCCCCCCCGGGGTGCGCCCTGGTGGCTCGTGGCCACCTCCTCTGTCTTCTGGCCCTCTCCCGAAGCTTCCAGTGTCTCTTATGTCCAGAAAAAAAATCTCCAAAAAGTTTCGTGGCATTTGGACTTCATTTGGTACTGATATTCTGAAAAACCAAAAACAGGCAAAAAACAGCAACTGGCACTGGGTACTAAGTTAATAGGTTAGTCCCAAAAAAAAATATAATTGCTTAAATGTATATAAAACATCCAAGATTGATACTATAATAGCATGGAACAATAAAAAATTATAGATACGTTGGATACGTATCAGGGTGCGCCATGGATGCATGGGTACGAACGATTGTACGGGTGTAAGGCGGGTGAGGTCAGACCTCGCAGCGAGATCACTTGGTTGTCTTGACGTTCATGGCAGGATCGTCCTGAGCTCGGAACACATGCATCGAAAGATGAACAAGAGTCACATAGAGATGTGATCGGCAAGTTGGCCAACCGATTGAAATTCCCGTCATGAGATGATGATTCTATGGCGATGAATTGAAATATGGATCTTGTATCACTCACAATCAATTACGAGAGATATTAATTTGAGTGGGAGCGCACTTTAGAACTAATTCTTTTAATTCTTAGTGCAATTAATTATGGACACTGTCTAAGTGTGATTTGCATAATAGTTATAGAATATTGGCTCGCGTTTCCACCATCCCTATTAAAATTGAATAAGCTATTTTTTATCTGGTTAAAACTTTACGATTGGTAACGTAATGTGAGGATTGTACTCAAGAGTGCCGAGAAGGACTTTGTCCTATCGCATGCTTTCGGTATTCTCCCGCTAATGCTATGGATGATGTGACTCTCGTCCTACGATCCAAATGCTAGAATTCCGTTACGGTCAAGTGCAATACGTTTGCTTCCATAAGACCCGAACTTCATAAGTTTGGGATAGTTATGAGATATTCATGGAACTGAAAATTATTTTCAGATGCAGACAAAGGCTAAAAGATATGAGATATCCAAAGCAACGTTTGTTTGCAAAGTATTAGTAAAGTGTTTACTGGGCATTTGACTGATGAGAGAGGGATCCAGAAGAACGCCTGTCATGTAATGAAGGTGAATAAAAAAACAACTTAAAGAGAAATGAAATGTCCAAAGGGTGTTAGTCTGACTTACACGCCTAGGAAGTCCGGGGCTAATGCCACTCTTAAGTTGGGTGCTTCTTCTGAGAGTAGAAGAAATACTGAAAGTTAAACTGTTAGAAGTATAAAGGCAAAAAGAAAGAAGACTGGAATGTCCAGCTCATGTATGAAAGTCATACAAGTTATTGATGTTTGGAAGGCTGGTCAAAAGAAATAGTTCTTGGGAATTGTGATTAAACTGTTAGTCCATAATTCTTGGGTATTGTGAGTTGATCACAAAAATACCCGCTCGATTGCCTTCTGTTGCGACTCGATGCAAGAACTACTACGGCCTAAAAGACTTGCCGGGAGTGAGGTTTAGATACACGTTGGGAACATAGTAAATGTTACTATACCTACCATCGGTGTATTACCGTCTGTAGTTATTTTCATAATTCATTTAGAGTTTTATACACTCTTGCCCATTGCATAAAGTATGTTGCAAGAAGGTTATTCATAAGAGAACTTTTGATGTTCGGTGTTATGAATAACATAAGGGCCATACTTTCATTATGAATGAGATGTATGTTATGAATATTGATAATAATATATTACCTCTGTGTTTACTTTCATAATTCATTTTAGAGTTTTATACACTCTAGCCCATTGCATAATGTTTGTTGCAAAAGGGTTGTTCATAAAAGAACAATTGTTGTTCAGTATCATGAATAACATAAGGGCCATGCTTCCATTGTGGATGGGATGTATGTTATGAATATTGATGATAATATAACACATCCATGACACTGACACTAAATGTCGCACGACTAAAAGAATACCACATTTGTGTGGCACTGCATTTGGTCACATTGGAGAAACCCGCATGGAGAAGCTCCATTATGATGGATTTTAAAGTCATTTGATTATGAATCATCTGACACTTGCAACATTCGTTCGAAAAGTGAAGTGACTGAAATACCGTTCACAGGCTATAAGGAACAAGCAACGAACTTATTGGTGATCATACATTATGATGTGTGTAGTCCAATAAAGGGTATTGCTAGCAGTCGATTTATCTGTCTTCTAAAATGACTCAAGTAGATATATGGATATTTACTTGATGAGATGTAAGTCTGGATCTTTTGAAATCATTCAAAAGGTTTTCAAAAATGAAGTAAAAATTATTTTAACAAGAAAATTATGTTTCTATAATTAGATTGCGGAAAGGAATATTTTGAGTTACAAGTTTAGCGAATGTCTGATGAGTTGTGAAAAAAGTTTCATAACTTACACCTCCCGGAACACCACTGTGAGTGGAATCCCCGTGATGATGTAATCAAACCATTTATGACATGGTAAGATCAAAGATGACATAAATCAATTTGCCATTATCCCTTTTAAAGTAATGCTTTAGAGACTGTGGCTTTTACACTGAAAAGAATGCCATCAGGTCTGTTGAAATGACGCCATGGTTTGGTACACCCAATCATGATATATCTTTTCTTAACATTTGGAATATGGGGCTTGTGTAAAATGTTTACAAACCTATTCCAAATTAGACAAGTGCTACTTTGTAGGTTATCCCAAGTTATTGTGTATTCCCCCACCACTATACCAAGGCAAAAAGTTTTGCCACAAAGAACGGTATGCTTTTGAAGAAAAATGGTTCTTGCAAAAGGGTGAGTGGGAGGACAGTGCAACTCAATGAGATAACAGTATCTTCGTCATCAGATCAAAGGAAAGGAACCTTGGAAGTGATTCCAGAGTTTCCTACTGCGACTGATACGGAAGCCTCTACATGAGATGTATGGACTTCGGTCGAACTTGCAGCTGAACCACGTAGGCAAAACTCGTGCAAACCTCTCAGGTGCACAGACGAGATATTGTTGCTAGACAACAGTATACCTACGATACACAAGGAAGCATTGATGGGCCCTGACTCCGGAATTGGCAAAATGCCAATACAATCCGAGATAGTTTCCATATAAATGATGCAAGATTATATCTTGATACCCTTTTCGGAAGGCTTAGAGTCTAACGAATATTAATGGAACTATAAACTGATATGGATAAAAATGTATTATCCATAAAGCTCTACTTGTTGCTTATAACAAATTCAAGGAATTGACTACGGCGAGATTGTCTCTCCGTAGCGATGCTTAAAGTCGGTTCGGGTTAAACTAGCAATTAATACATATTTCAATCATGAGATATGATACATGGATGCCAAAAGGATTTCCATGAGATGGAAATGCAACCTAGGACTTGCATGTGATACAGTCCAAAGGTATTTTGTCATTCCAGAGGATGCTAGTGAGTATGCAAACTTCAGAGTTCCAACGATGGACAGAAGAGAGTAAAATGGAGTTGGAATCTTCTTTTTGATGAAATAGTCAAAAAAGTTTGATTTCGTCAATGGATAACGAAGATGCCTGTGGTTACAAGAAAGTAAGTGGGAGCATAATAATATTTCTAAAAACTTTGTGTGCTTGACAAATTGTTAATTGGAAATAATATAAATTTCTTGACACGAATTAGGACTTCATTGAAAATAGTTTTTCGATGAAGTGCTTGGGCTAGGTAGCCTCGATATTAGGCAAAATTATCTACGGAGAGAGAATTGCCTGATAGGGCTAAGCCAAAATACGTATCGACAAGATGCTAACAGAGTTTAGCATTAAAAATGCCAAGGAGTGATTCTTGCCGAAGTCACATGGAAAGAGCTTTTGCAAGACTCGGTGTCCCAAAACACTGATGAGCAAAATACATGATGGATATTCCACACACCTCTGTGTTTGGATTAATCATGTATTCCATTGTATGTAAAACAACCAGATAGTCCGATACTCCCAAGCTGTTGCGAGTATAGATACCAAAGTGATCAAAGTACTGATCATGGGACAACAGTGAAAAATGTCATTAAGTGCTAAAGTAGCACTGATGACATGTTTTCTCGCAAGTAGAGATTATGAAGTGCTCGTTGTAAGTAATTACATCGATACAGTCTTCATCAATGCTCCATGCGATTTTTGATTTAAGTTAAGGGTTTTTGTGTAAGACACGATATGGTGACACAGTAAGTTGGAATTGTTCAAAACAGGTTACTGTGGCGAATTCTATAACAAAGGCTAAGTATGTTGACGCTTTAGAAGCGACAAAGAAGATGTTGAATCATATAGTTCATTCATGAACTTAGTATGGTTCCAAGATGGCTTTGGTCAATGGGACACTATTGTAGATACTTGCACCATAGCTCGGTCTGAGGAATCACGGTTCGACCATTGATTCACGTATATACAAAGCCAAGTCCACAGAAAATATGAATTTTGTGAAAGCATGAAAATGCGAGGATATGCAAAGATACACACAGAGCTGAAGTTGTCAGATCCGTTGGACATCAGGCTATACCACAAGCGAAGCATATTTTACACCAGTATGGCATAGGTGTAAAGTGCATTAGCATTGACTAGATTATTGACTCTAGTGCAAGTGGGAGTCCGTAGGAGATATGCCCTAGAGGCAATAATAAACATTATTATTTATCCCCATGTTCATAATTATGTTTATATTCCGTGCTATAACTGCTATGGTTCTCAAGTCTGCAATAACCACGAGGCTCGGAGGAAAACTCATATGCACATGTGGAATAATAAATGGTAAAAAGTATTCCTGGTCAAGCCTATAAGGCTGGCTCAAGTGATTGCATGATGATTATGTTTTCCTGATCATGGGCATGTATATGCCGGCAACTTTGAGGGCACAATGTTAGAAGAACATTTGTGTTGAATCGACCCGATTTGATGTTATGCTATGAGATACAATCGTCACAAGTTAATGGTTAATAACATAGAGAAAGTTAACGTTTGCATGATTCCTTAGACCATGAGAGTATCGAGTTTCTTCATGCTTGCTTCATGAACTTTGGGGTTTGTTAAACGTCATCCGTAAATGGGTGGCTATTACGGCGGTTCATGGAAAAGTATGTCAAGGGACTTGATAGCTCAAGATTGGGATTTGCTCCTACGATGATGGAGAGATATTCTTTGGGCCCTCTCGGTGTTACGGTATCCATCATCGTCTGGCTAGACACAATGTGATTTGATCACAGGGATGCCGAAACGCGGAAATGAGAAGAGAGAACAAAACCGGTAACTGGCATAGTGGACAAAGTTGCTGATCCACGAGGATTCCGATAAATCTCACCTCGGGTGTTTGTAACATATCGCGAAGCAACAGGAATAGCACACGACAACTGGAGGTTCACTCGAATATTTATTCGTGTGGGTATAGGGGTCAATATGGGTGTCCACGGCTCCGATGTTGATCATTGATCGGAAAGTGTTCCGGTCATGTCTATACTTCACCGAACCTATAGGGTCACACACTTAAGGGTCATCTATCTGCTGAATACTAGACAGGGAGTCTGAGAGAAAGTCACCGGAAATGTTTCGGAGACAACAGAAGAGTTCCGGAGAGACAACACCGGAATAGTTCCGTTAAAACCGAAAAGTTGTTTCGGAGTATACCATTAAGTCAAAATGGTTTCCGCACACGCCTGGAAATTCTTGGAGGGTGCCAGAATTGTTCTGGAAACTTCTGGGATTTTTTCAGAGAAAAAAACGGGAAATATTCCGGGGCTGCCGGAACCACTTTGGTTGCTTTTCGCTGATGAAAATCACTGATCCGGAATTGTTTCGGAACGCGTCCAAAATTATTTTAGTGGGTACTGGAAATGTTCTAAGATGTACAGAAATATTTTCGGATTTAACGGTCACGGAAAAATGTTTTCGTGAATTGTGAAAAGCACTTTATGGTTACTTTTTGGAAAGCCACCATTTTGGGCTTTGTCCCAAACTATCTAGGGATGACATGGATGGATGGGAGCCCCTTTGGGGGGACCCACAAGGGGTTTGGCCGGCCAAGGGGGGGCTCCTCCATGGAGCCCCACTTGCCCACTTGCCTTCCCCTTTATGCCCTTGTGAAGGACAACCTTTCATGGGCATTTTTGTATTTTCAAGTGCCACCCTACCGCTTGGGTTTTCCTATAAAAAGAGGTGGAGAGGAGCTCTCCACACTCACTCTTTCTCACATACAAATGCCATGCATGATCTGGCCTTCTCTCTCCCTCCCCGCGAAATAGTTTCATATAGCCGAAAGGCTCTGGGTTCTGGTGGGAACTAGTTTTGGACGGCGAAGCCCTGCCGGATAGATGATACCGTATGTGTGCAACCCCGTAGAGAGGTCGTAGGTTCGATCTTTTTGCCTGAGGGGCTGTTCGAGAGTGCCTCCCAAAGGGCTGTTCGAGTGACCGTCAGAGTTTCTGTGAGTGCCTCCCGAAGGGCTGTCCGTGACACCGTCCGGGGGACTGTCCGACCGCCTCCCAAAGGGCTGTCCGTGGGACTGTCCGAGGGGCTGACGAGGGAGTACATCCTCGCGGTTGGGAGGTTGTAAATCCTAGCTGCGGGGATCTGCACCGACGATCTACATCGACTCTACTTCCGCTGTGCTATGAGTCAGTAACGATTAGATAAAAAACCTTGTATGCATCTCCATAGTGATCCTGGGCGTGCTCGCAGTACCGATTTTTTTTGTTTTCTGTCGCATTCCCCTACATGCCATGGACTAAGCTGGAATCTGCAAATATTTTATTCAAAGGAGAAGACAAGGTAATATTGGCTCATTGTTAATTCAACAATAGTGCATATGAGAGCCACTCAACAATTTCATCGTGGTCTTCTCCTTACGACAACTCAAACAAAAGAAAAGAATTTCAGAGAAACACACTGAAATGTTTTTGGAGTTTTTAGTTTTTTTGAAGAAAGCAAAACAACCGAAAGAAAAACAAAAACGAGAAAAACTATTTACACGGGAAAGCTCCCAACAAGCAAAAGAAGAAATGGGAAATCTTTTTGGGTTTTTCTTTTAATGCTACAACTAATTATTTAAGAAAGAAACTACAACTAATTTTTTTGGATTTTTGAAAGTTTTTCAAGCACACAAGAAGAAAGCGAGAAATAAAACTAACATGGATTATACAATGAAAAAGGATGAACACCGACAACTGGAATGAAATGTGTGAACATGAATGTAAAGTCGGTGAGAAATACGTACTCCCCCAAGCTTAGGCTTTTGCCTAACTTGGTGTTCACCATCCGTAGTATCCATCAGGACCGGGCAGAAAGTAGTGAGGCGGAGGGACTTGAACGTCCCATTGCTGGGCCTCATTCTCCTCGGCAGCCAACGCATTCCGGTAAGCAGTAATATCCACTGGCATGATGGTGTATTCGTTCCTGGCATGAGAGTCAAACAAAGCAAGTGCAGGCAACAGAATAATATTACGAGTATCCTCACTAAAAACCAAATTATAACGAATATGCTGAGGAGGCTCAGGGTCATCAATAAAGTGGTGATCTTTCATAGCCTGGTGATCTAGGTAAACTCTAGGTAACAAATAATCATGGTGGCGTATCTCAACATGGAAACGTCTCGCGAAGCGAGTAGCATAAATACCACCATGAATCTTACCCTTAGTCCTGTTAATGTGCAATTGACGTGCGATCATAGCTCCAAGGCTATAAGTGTTGTCACTGAAAAGTGCATGGCGTAAAATGGTGAGGTCAGGGGCACTGAGCATGCCACCTTGCTCCCTAGCAGTCAAACTTTTCCCTATGAATAAAGCGAAGTAATGCACATCAGGAAAATGCAAACTAGTAGCTCGGGCTTTTGAAACGCCCCTTTCCTCTCCCACAGTTAAAGTGCGGAGGAAATCCTCAAACTCCTCTGGTCTAGGCTCTCTTAATTCCCCATCAGAGGGAATCAAACATATCTCACAAAATTCAGCAAGTGGTATATCATGATGTTCAACATATAAATCAAAACGCACCATTGGGGTTTCGAGCCTATTGAAGAAATGGAAATATTGCACAAAGGAAATTGTAAGGATGTGGTACTGGTCACACTCATCTGAGAGGAAGTCGGTCAGCCCGGCATTTACAACAAATTGCGCAAACTCTTGGTAGAATCCGGCTTCGTTAATGATGGCATTGTGCGGCCATTTGCACGGCCGGACCTCCGTCCTACGCGGAATGCTGAGGTCACTATCTGAGTAGTCCCCGATGACTCCTTTGGCACTCCGTTTAGGAGAACTCTTCCTAAAGAATTTCATTTTCCTATGAACAAATTTCTGAAATTTTTGGGCCACAAAATAATATCAATAGAACTTCACAAGATTGATAGCAACTACTCATATGAATGTCTAGAGGCTATATCAAGCATTCAAACTACTTGGAACTCAAAGAATTCAACATGCAAGCTCATTTTCAGTAGCACCAAGAGCAGCTCATTATGCAAAATATAATCTACTAATGCAAAAACTAATTGGAGCAATGGAGGAGTCACATACCAAAGAGCAATCCCCCAAAACTACTTCAGAAACGGAGCTCCGAGCAAGGAAATCGAAAATCTCAGGTTTGGGAGCAAAAACATGAAGGAGAGAGCAACCAGGAATTTTTTCTAGAGGTAAGAGATGAAGTGGGCTGAAGGAATAAGTGAGTGGGTGTGACGCCCGCGACTCAATCATGCACTAATCATACACGCAAATGCGCACGATCAAGATCAGAGACTCACGTGAAGATATCACAACACAACTCTAGACACAAATTAAAGTCATACAACTTTATATTACAAGCCAGGCCACGAAGGCTCGAATACATAAGTCAGCGAAAGCAACAATATCTGAGTACAGACATAATTAGACAAGTTTGCCTTAAGAAGGCTGAGCAAAACAACGACAACTAGATTGAAAAGGCATAGGCCTCCTACCTGGGAGCCTCCTATCTACTCCTGGTCGTCGGTCTCCACATAGTAGTAGGCTCCGTCGGGGTAGTAGTAGTCGTCGGCGGGATCAGCTGACTCCGGGGCTCCGTCATCCGATCGCAGGAATCGGGTTGGGGGGAAAAAGGTACCAAAGCAACCGTGAGTACTCATCCAAAGTACTTGCAAGACTTACATCAGATCTATGCTAAGTATGCATCGGTATCAAAGGGAAGGGGCTGTATCTGTGGACTAAACTGTAGAATGCCAGAGTAGAGGGGGTAAGGCCTAGCCTATCGTAGACTAGCATCTTGCAGCATCAGAAGAGAGTAGAGTAACATATAATATAGTAACAAGTATATATTAGCAACGCCCAGAGATCCTTCCTCGACACCCTATGAGAAAGCGATCCCGGAGCCATCATATTAGTTTAGTATCACAAGTATCTAGTTCTAGTTGTAGTAGATCGGGATACAACTCCGAGCGTCCTGTTACCGTGGACACGGCTATTCGAATAGATAACTTCCCTGCAGGGGTGCACCAACTTACCCAACAAGCTCGATTAACTCCGGCCGGACACACTTTTCTGGGTCATGCCCGGCCTCGGCTGATCGACATGCCATAGTCCTACCTAGGCTCAGCGGAGTGGTCAGCACGCCGGTCTACATCCTAAGCGCCCAGGAGTCTGGGCCCATCGCCCTTTGCACTCCCGCGCGTTGCGTACGCGGCCGGGACCAGACCTAGCCCCTGTATACGCATGCAGGCTATCGCAGTCAACCCGGGCGCGCGCCGCACAATTGCTGACGTCTGAAGAACTTCGGAAGATACATACGACACCGAGTACCCATACTTATTCCCGCGTGGTGGTCAGTGCGTAAAAGACCAGAGGCCTTCTTAGATCTCATATCCAAACCCATTAGTGCGTTGGGAGCTCGCGATGACGATCAGTGATCCTGTAGCCCCATCTCGCGGACTTACGGCAAGGGTCAGGCCCATCCCTCTCCTGGGGCGGTCTACCTGCCCGGCCGTTCCGCGTAATTATCTCGCGGGTACCCTCACGGTCAACCCGACTTCACATCTCTCGCGGGTACCCCTCGGGGTCGACCCGACTTCAACAAGGGACTGAGGTAAATACAGGGTATCCTTGTGTCCATAACATCATGCGGGAATCCGAGGAATCACCCTCGTTGGATTCCTACTCGGTGTAACCGTCATGGTGAACTTGGAGGAATCACCCTCGATGGGTTCACACTTGAGGTGTTGCACGACAAAGTCATCATCGGGAGTGGAGAGCGAGGAATCACCCTCTGTAATCCATAGCCGATTAACTACACTACAGAGATATCATCAAAAGTGAGGTAAGAGGTATCACCCTCGGCTCTCGATAGTAGCTCTGCAGAGTCGTACAATTAAGGGGGGTGGTGGTGCGGTGATGTGTTGGTCTCTACACGTCGATCACACGGATCGACTCATCCGGTAGCAAAGCGAGGCAACACGGACAAGGGTGCGGGGCCGCAGATGGATCACTAACAAACCTATACTAAGCATATAGGATAGCAGGTAAGGTATCAACAGCAGTTACAAAAGCAGGGTATGCATCAGAATAGGAGCTATCGAATACTGTAGCAATTGTAATGCAAGCACGAGAGAGAAAGAAATGGGCGATATTGAAATGATCAAGGGGTTTTGCCTGCCTGGAAGCTCTGCTGGAAGAGGCTGGACGTTTGAGGGGTAGTCGAACTTAGGGGCAACGTCGGTCTCGGGGTCTACCGGAGAGAAGAGGGGGAGGAACCAACTAAATACACAGCATACAAATGGAATCACAGAGCATGAGATGGCAAAAATGCAATGCATGGGTGACCTAATGCATCTCTAACCATGTTAGCTAATTTAGGATTTAAATTGGAATTAATTACCGGAGGTCATGCACTATTCATCTGCCAGGAACAGGCCTAAAGTTACAGGTTCAGCTATTTAGATGATTCTAACATGCATGCCGATGACATAAACGGATTCGTTAGATTTTTCTGATCATTTTTCATATAGAAAACATTTTCATGCGAGCTACGGTTGAATTTCTACGAATTTCCAAAGTTTTAAACAATTTTCTGAAATTCCTGGGATTATTTTTATTCGGAAAAAACCACATAAACTGCAAGGTGCAACCGGTGCAGTGCACCCAGTGTGCACCAGAGGCTGACCAGTGGGCCCCCATTGACCTGGGTCAACTGCCCAGTCAGCTGGTCAACTGTGCCAGTTGACCAGCCAACTGGGCCCGTGGAGCCCAGCATCAATGGCACTGGGGGGGCCATGTGGCACGCCACGTCAGCGGGCGGTGCCGGAGACTGCTCCGGTGGCCCTCAAATGCGGCGGCGCGACTCGGCCGGCGTCGGAAATCGCCTATGATGGGCCGTTTCGCGCGCGTGAGTTCTCGTTCGAAAGCACACTCTGAGCCGCGTCGAACGGTGGTACTAACGCGAGCGGTGGTGGTCGGGAATGGCGGCGATGGCAGCTTAAAGCAGCGGCCGGAACCGGGGCTCGACGCATTCGACGTTTCGGCCTGTTGGCGCGTGATCTAAACCTACAGGGGCACCAGGAGGTATCCCTGAGCATGAAGGCGTGCTCGCTTGGCCACGACAAGGTCTACAACATCGGCGGCGAGCTCGACAGTGGAGCTGGAGCTCTGGTAATGGCGGCCGCGGCGTCGGCTAGCTACGGACGTGGAAACGAAGCATGGATGGGTGAGTAGGAGTGGAGCTCACCTAGCAGGCTCACGGGGGCCCTTTGGGTGAACGGGAGCGCAGGGGGAAGCAGATCGACCGTGACGAACACGGTGACCGGAGGTTGAAGACGGGGCTGAGGCCGGCGCTGTAGTACTCCCCGAGCTCGAGGTGGTGGTGCAGGTGACGAAGAAGGACGCGGTGCAGCTGGTGGACAACCTCCCGGAGCTTGGAGAGCCCGGTGGCCGCGGAATCGACATCGCGTGGCAATGGCTGCATCGAGAGCTCCTCCCGATCGATGGAGAGGACGAGGAAGGAGGGGAAAGTGAGCGAGGGGGAGCCAGAGGAGTGGTTGGGGGTCGTCCTTAGCGCCTCCCATCATCCCAGTGGCTCCACGCGTCGAGAAGCGGCGGCGACGGCGAGCTCCTGGCCGTGGCGGTGCCGACACGCAAGGGGAGCAGGTAGGCGACAAGGTTAACGGGCTGGGCCGGCTCGGGCCGTAGGCCAGCGGCCAGGTAAGTCTTCTGACTTCTCTGTTTTCTGTTTTGCCATTTATTTAAAAACAGAGGCAGTAGGAAAATTATCTGGGCTACCAAATGGCTTGAGAAAAATGTGGGACTAGGCCACATAAATCCCTTGCATTATTTGGCACTGCCACAAATATTTTGGGAGACAACTGAATCCAAATGAATTTGCCACAAATAAAATGGCATTTTAAATGCTGAAATGGCACTGTTTTTATTTGCTATAGTCCATCTTAGCTATGAGGTGCTGTTGTTTTCCTTAACAATCATTTGTTATGGAATTTTTGCTAAATGATGAACTATTTTGCAACAACTTTATTGGAACTTCATATTTCACTTGCAAATGGAAATTGAATTCAGTGAAGGAGTTTTAAATGAGATATGATTTTACTGTGATAATTCCTTGCAAATCAAAGTAGCTTAGCATTAATATAAAGATCACTGTAGCTCATTTACACAGGGGTGTTACAATTCTTCTCCTCTAAAAGAAATTCTCATCCCGAGAATTCAGGAGGTAGGAGGAAAAAAGGTCAGGGTATTCTTCCCGTAGGCGATCTTCACGTTCCCAAGTGGCTTCATCTTCAGTGTGATTCGACCACTGCACTTTAAGGAACTTGGTTGCCTTCTGACGGGTCCGACGTTCAGCTTCATCCAGGATCCGGATTGGATGCTCCTTATAAGAGAGATCATCTTGCAATTCGAGCATCTCATGATCCACTGCGCGGTGCGGATCCTTGAAGCAACGACGAAGATGCGACACATGGAAGACGTCGTGGATGTGAGAGAACTGAGGCGGCAACTACAATTTATAAGCCACGCATCCACGTCTGGCGAGAATGTGAAAGGGTCCAATGTAGCGAGGAGCTAGCTTGCCCTTGATTCCAAAATGATGACTGCCCTTCATAGGAGTGACACGCAGATAAGCTTGTTCACCAGGTTGATAGATCGATCCCCAGTGTTTACGGTCATAGTTGCTCTTCTGACAAGACTGGGCCACCTTGAGATTTTCCCAGACAATACGGACTTGCTCTTCAGCTTGTTGGATAATATCCGGACCGATGAGCGGCCGTTCCCCAGTTTTTAACCAATTCAGAAGGGTTCGGCACTTACGTCCATATAACACCTCGAAGGGTGCCATCTTCAAGCTAGCTTGATAGCTATTGTTGTACAAGAATTCAGCATACGGGAGAGATTCTTCCCACTTCTTGCCAAATGAGATGACACAAGCACGCAACATATCTTCAAGCACTTGATTAACTCGTTCAACTTGGCCTTGGGACTGGGGGTGATAAGCTGAGCTCCAGGTTATATGAGTTCCCATAGCTTCTTGGAAACTTTCCCAGAACTTTGCGGTGAAGAGGCTGCCACGGTCTGAACTGATTTCCTTCGGAATACCGTGGAGTGACACAATTCTGGAGATATACAAATTTGCTAACTAACTAGTAGTGATTGTCTCCTTGACTGGCAGAAAGTGTGCAACTTTGGGGAATTGATCAACGACGACAAGTATAGCATCGTGACCTTTCTGCGACTTAGGAAGGCCAGTAATAAGATCCATTTGAACCTTATCCCATTTCCATTCAGGAATAGGAAGCGGTTGCAGAATTCCAGCAGATTTTTGATGTTCTGCTTTGACGCGACGACAAACATCACATTCAGCCACATATCTGGCAATGTCTTGCTTCATATTAGACCAAGAGTACCTCTGACGAATTTCTTGGTACATCTTGGTACTACCTGGATGAATAGATAGAGGTGTGTCATGTGCTTCTTTCATAACTTTCCCTGTCATATCGTCGAACTGGGGTACCACAAGGCTATCTTTGAAGAACAGAGCTCCATCCTTATCAAGCGAGAAATCTGAGGCCTTACCAGAGGCAAGATCACGTGTAATCTGGTCAACTTCAGTGTCAATGCTCTGCGCAGTCTTGATAGATTTCTCGAGAGTTGGTTCCATGACAAGGGTATTGAGGGAACCCTGTGGAACAATGTGGAGGTTCATTTTGCGAAGTTCTTCGTAAAGAAGGGGTTGAGCTTGCTGAACCATGAGGTTGTTGCAATAAGACTTGTGGCTCAAAGCGTCGGCCATAACATTAGCCTTACTAGGGGTATATGTAATACCGCAGTCATAGTCTATAATTGTTTCCATCCATCTTTGTTGACGGAGATTCAAGTCTGGCTGAGTAAACAGATATTTTAGACTTTGATGATCAGTGTAGATCTCGCAACGATTACCGAGAAGGTAATGTCGCCACAACTTCAGTGCATATATAACTGCAACAAGTTCAAGATCATGAACTGGGTAGTTCTCTTCATGAGGCAGCAACTGTCGAGAGCCATAAGCAATCACTTTGTGATCTTGCATTAGGACACAGCCTAATCCTTGACGGGATACATCACAATAAATCACGAAATCCTTGCGAGAATCTGAAGGAGCAAGCACTTGGGCAGATGTCAGCTTATCTTTGAGTGTCTGGAAACTTTCCTGGCATTTTTCTGTCCACTCAAACTTAATGCCCTTGTGAAGTAAATCAGTCAAAGGCAATCTTGTAGAAGTTCTCGACAAAACGGCGGCAATAGCTAGCGAGTCCGAGAAAACTTCTGACTTGCTTAACATTCTTCGGAGGAGTCCAGTCAAGAATAGCCTGAACTCGCTCTGGGTTGACAGCAATACCATCCTTGGAAATCACATGACCAAGATAGGTTACTTCGGATAACCAGAATTCACACTTGGAATATTTGGCTTATAGCTGATGCTCTCGAAGCTTTTCCAGTACAAGACGAAGATGTTCAGCATGTTCTTCTTTATTCTTGGAATACACAAGGATATCATCCAGATAAACCACGACGAACTTGTCGCGGTATTCCACGAAGATATAGTTCATCAATCGAAAGAACGTTGCTAGAGCATTGGTTAAGCCGAAAGACATCACGGTGTACTCGTATGAGTCATATCGAGTAACGAAAGCGGTCTTCGGAATATCCTCTTCACGAACTCGGATCTGGTGGTAATCTAACCTCAGATCGAGTTTAGAGAATCCTGAAGAACCAGCAAGTTGATCATACAGATTGTTGAACCGAGGAAGCGGATATTTGTTCTGAATTGTTGCCTGGTTGATAGGTCGGTAATCTTGGACCAAACGATTCGTACCATCCTTCTTTTTAACAAAGAGAGATGGGGCTCCCCAAGCGGAGGAATACGGGATGTAGTGGAATCCAGACTCATCCAAGTGAGGGTGCTCTCCACGGAGATGGGCAATAGCAGCATAGGCAGCATCATGGACTGCCATGTCAACAGTCACTCCAACACCATGAAAGGTGTGCAACTCAGTGATGGACTTATTCTGCCGATCGAAGATTCGAACCAGAGCGTGGTACTGCTCCTGTTTGAACTCGTGGTAGTCATAAATAGTGTACTCGGGGTACCAGCGATATCCCAATCGGGTCAAGAGGTCGACCAGAATAGAAGGGAATCCAGTCGCATCAACAGCCATAGTCTGGCGTATGAGCTGTATTGCGGGACGCATCTGAAACAAGTTGTTCAATGATATCAAATGACAGTGTGTGTATCATACATCATACATTCAAAGGTATAGTTGCAGATAATCCAGCTCTCTGGGTTGATGTGATTACGAGAACCTAATGTTAGAGTTAGTAAAATCTTTAACCCGAAAAGAAGAGAGATCAGAATCCCAGAGTAAAGGAGAGGAATAAAAGATTGTAATCCCAACCATTTGCGATGTGGGCCCGTAAGCCACACAACAATGTTAGTAAAATAGTTTTTCAAAGACTAGACTCAACTTCGGCCAAAGAGTTGGAAAGGGGCTTCCTACAGGCAGTCGGCTCTGATACCAACTTGTGACGCCCCCAACTCAATCGTGTACTAATCATACACGCAAATGCGCACGATCAAGATCAGAGACTCACGGGAAGATATCACCACACAACTCTAGACACAAATTAAAGTCATACATCTTTATATTACAAGCCAGGCCACGAAGGCTCGAATACATAAGTCAGCGGAAGCAACAATATCTGAGTACAGACATAATTAGACAAGTTTGCCTTAAGAAGACTAAGCAAAGGAACGACAACTAGATCGAAAAGGCGCAAGCCTCCTGCCTGGGAGCCTCCTATCTACTCCTGGTCATTGGTTTCCACGTAGTAGTAGGCTCTGTCGGGGTACTAGTAGTCGTCGGCGGGATCAGCTGACTCCGGGGCTCTGTCGTCTGATCGCAACAACCGGGTAGGGGGAAAAGGTAGCAAAGCAACCGCAGTACTCATCCAATATACTCGCAAGACTTACATCAGATCAATTCTAAGTATGCATCGGTATCAAAGGGAAGGGGCTGTATATGTGGACTAAACTGTAGAATGCCAGAGTAGAGGGGGTAAGGCCTAGCCTATCGTAGACTAGCATTTTGCAGCATCAGAAGAGAGTAGAGTAACATATAACATAGTAACAAGTGTATATTAGCAACGCCCAGAGATCCTTCCTCGACACCCTGCGAGAAAGCGATCCCGGAGCCATCATATCACTTTAGTATCACAGGTATCCAGTTCTAGTTGTAGTAGATCGGGATACAACTCCGAGCGTCCTGTTACCGTGGACACGGCTATTCGAATAGATAACTTCCCTGCAGGGGTGCACCAACTCACCCAACACGCTCGATTAACTCCGGCCGAGCACACTTTTCCGGGTCATGCCCGACCTCGGCTGATCGACATGCCGTAGTCCTACCTAGGCTCAGCAGAGAGGTCAGCACGCCGGTCTACATCCTAAGAGCTCAGGGGGTCTGGGCCCAACACCCTTTGCACTCCTGCGCGTTGCATACGCGGTCGGGACCAGACCTAGCCCCTGTATACACACACAGGTTATCACAGCCCACCCGAGCGCGCCGCACAATTGCTGACGTCTGAAGAACTTCAGAAGAAACATATGACGCCGAGTGGCCATACTTATTCCCGCGTGGTGGTCAGTGCGTAAAAGGCCAGAGGCCTTCTCAGATCACATATCCAAACCCATTAGTGCGTTGGGAGCTCGCGGTAACGATAAGTGATCCTGTCGCCCCGTCTCGTGGACTTACGGCAAGGGTCAGGCCCATCCCTCTCCTGGGGCGTTCTGCCTGCCCGGCCGTGCCACGTAATTATCTCGCGGGTACCCTCACGGTCAACACGACTTCACATCTCCCGCGGGTACCCCTCGGGGTCGACCCGACTTCAACAAGGGACTGCGGTAAATACAGGGTATCCGTGTGTCCATAACATCAAGGGGGAATCCGAGGAATCACCCTCGTTGGATTCCTACTCGATGTAACCGTCAAGGTGAACTTAGAGGAATCACCCTCGATGGGTTCACACTTGAGGTGTTGCAAGACAGAGTCATCATCGGGAGTGGAGAGCGAGGAATCACCCTCTGTAATCCACAGCCGATTAACTACACTACAGAGATATCATCATAAGTGAGGTAAGAGGTATCACCCTCGACACTCGATAGTAGCTCTGCAGAGTCATACAACTGAGGGGGAGGGGGGTGGTGGTGCGGTGATGTGTCGGTCTCTCCACGTCAATCACACGGATCGAGTCATCCGATAACAAAGCGAGGCAACACGGACAAGGGTGTGGGGCCACTGATGGATCACTAACCAACCTATACTAAGCATACAGGATAGCAGGTAAGGTATCAACAGCAGTTACATAAGCAGGCTATGCATCAGAATAGGATGTATCGAATACAGTAGCAAATTCTAATGCAAGCACGGGAGAGAAAGAAATGGGCGATATTGAAATGATCAAGGGGGTTTTGCTTGGCTGGAAGCTCTGCTGGAAGAGGCTGGACGTCTGAGGGGTAGTCGAACTCAGGGGCAACGTCGGTCTCGGGGTCTACCGGAGAGAAGAGGGGGAGGAAACAAATAAATACACAGCATACAAATGCAATCACAGAGCATGACATGGCAAAAAATGCAATGCATGGGTGACCTAATGCATCTCTAACCATTTTAGCTAATTTAGGATTTAAATTGCAATTAATTACCGGAGGTCATGCACTATTCATCTGCCAGGAACGGGCCTAAAGTTATAGGTTCAGCTACTTAGAGGATTCTAACATGCACTACTTAGAACGGCGATGGCTGCGTTGGGAGCTCCTCCCGATCGATGGAGAGGATGAGGGAGGAGGGGAAAGTGAGTGAGGGGGAGCCAGAGGAGTGGTTGGGAGTTGTCCTTATCACCTCCCGTCGTCCCGGTGGCTCCACGCGTCGAGAAGCGGCGGCGACGGCGAGTTCCTGGCCATGGCGGTGCCGACACGCAAGGGGAGCAGGTAGGCGACGAGGTTAACGGGCTGGGCCGGCACGGGCCGTAGGCCAGCGGCTAGGTAAGTCTTCTGACTTTTCTGTTTTCTGTTTTTCCATTTATTTAAAAACAGAGGCAGTAGGAAAATTATCTGGGCTGCCAAATGGCTTGAGAAAAATGTGGGACTAGGCCACATAAATCCCTTGCATTATTTGGCACTGCCACAAATATTTTGGGAGACAACTGAATCCAAATGAATTTTCCACAAATAAAATGGCATTTTAAATGCTGAAATGGCACTGTTTTATTTGCTATAGTCCATCTTAGCTATGAGGTGATGTTGTTTTCCTTAACAATCATTTGTTATGGAATTTTTGCTAAATGATGAACTATTTTGCAACAACTTTTGTGCAACTTCATATTTCACTTGCAAATTGAAATTGGATTTAGTGAAGGAGTTTGAAATGAGATATGATTTCACTATGATCATTCCTTGCAAATCAAAGTAGCTTAGCATTAATATAAAGATCACTGTAGCTCATTTACACATCTGTGTTACAGTGGGTCCCTGTGGGACCCACAAGCTACATGGGCACGCCCAGGGGGGTGGCCACGCCCATGTGGCTTGTGAACAGCAGGGGCTCCCCTCTGGTTTGTATGAAGTGCCAAAAATTCTTAAATATTCCATAAAAACTCATGTTAAATTTTTACGACATTCTGAGCACTTTTATTTTTGGGTCATTTTTATTGCACGGATAATTCAAAAAACAGGATAATCATGGCATTTTGCTTTATTAAACTAAGAATAACAGAGAGCAAATAGTAGGTGTAGAAGATTGTGCTTACTAAATTCATCGACCACATGCCCCTAAAAAAGAATCCATTAATAAGGTTGATCAGGTCTTATTAACAAACCATTTTCGAATGACATGAAACCGAAGAATCTTCATATAACACTAGATTACCTCAACGGGGATATGCATCTCCCCAATAATAAGAGTTTCATATTTCTTTTTGACTGAAGGAAGAGGAAATTGAAAACCTCCAATAGTGATTGTCGAAGCTTTTTCAATACGATTGATACCATTCACTTGAATTTGTTTCTTCGGAAAGTATACCATATGCTCATTACCACTAACATGAAAAGTGACCTTGCTTTTGTTGCAATCAATAACAGCCCCTGCAGTATTCAAAAAGGGTCTACCAAGGATAATCGACATGTTTTCGTCCTCGGGCATATCGAGTATAACAAAGTCTGGTAAGATAGTAACGTTTGCAACTACAACAGGCACATCCTCACAAATACCGATGGGTATAGCAGTTGATTTATCAGCCATTTGCAAGGAGATTTCAGTAGGTGTCAACTTATTCAAATCAAGTCTTCTATATAAAGAGAAAGGCATTACACTAACATCGGCTCCTAAATCACATAAAGCAGTTTTGACATAATTTCTTTTAATGGAGCATGGTATAGTGGGTATTCCTGGATCACCTAGCTTCTTAGGTACTCCACCTTTAAAAGAATAATTTGCAAGCATGGTGGAAATTTCAGCTTCAGGTATCTTCCTTTTATTAGTGACAATATCTTTCATATATTTAGCATAAGGAGGCATCTTCAATATATCAGTCAAACGGGTACGCAAAAAGACAGGTCTAAGCATTTCAACAAAGCATTCAAATTGTTCCTCATCCTTGTTCTTAGGTGGCTTAGTAGGAAATGGCATAGGTTTCTGAACCCATGGTTCTCTTTCCTTCCCATGTTTCCTAGCAATGAAATCACTTTTATCATATCGTTTAATATTAGGAGGTGGGTAATCAAGATCAACAACAGGTTCTATTTCTACATCATTATCTGGTTGAGCATCAACATGAACATCATCATTATCATTATCACTAGGTGGACGTTCATTACCAGATTGTGTCTCGGCATCAGAAATAGAAACATCATTGTGATTATCGGAAGTTTTTCTATCACAGGTTCACTTGAAGCATGCAAAGTTCTATCATTTTTCTTCTTGTTTTTCTTCTTAGACGGACTAGGCACATCATTATTAATTCTCTGGGAATCTTGTTCAATTCTTTTAGGATGACCTTCAGGATATAGTGACTCCTGAGTCATTCTACCTCCTCTAGACATTACTCTAACAGCATGATCATTCATTTTATTATTCATCTCATTAAGCAAGTGATTTTGTGCCTTAGCAACTTGTTCTAGCTGAGTTTGAACCATGGATGCAAGTTTTCCTAGACTTTTAACATCATTAGCAATTCTGAACATCAAGTCACTCAAACGATCAATCATGATAGCATTACGTTTCAATTGATTGCTAACATACCTATTGAAGTGTTCTTGCTTAACAATGTAATTATCAAATTCATCCAGGCATTGACTAGCAGACTTATTGTAAGGAATATCACCTTCATCGAATCTATTGAGAGAATTTACCTCTGCTACCCGTGTCAGGGTCTCGAGCCCATGTATTTCTTCAATAGGTGGTGAATTCTTAACATCTTCAGCTTTAATACCTTTTTCTTTCATAGATTTCTTTGCCTCTTGCATATCTTCAGGACTGAGAAATTGAATACCCCTCTTCTTTGGAGTTGGTTTAGGTGGTGGTTCAGGAAGTGTCCAATCATTATCATTTCTCAATATATTATTCAATAGTTCTTCAGCTTGTTCAATAGTTCTTTCCCTGAAAACACAACCAGCACAACTATCTAGGTAGTCCCTAGAAGTATCAGTTAGTTCATTATAAAAGATATCAAGTATTTCATTTTTCTTAAGAGGATGATCAAGCAAAGCATTAAGTAACTGGAGAAGCCTTCCCCAAGCTTGAGGGAGATTCTCTTCTTCAATTTGCACAAAGTTAAATATTTACTGTAAGGCAACTTGTTTCTTATGAGCAGGAAAATATTTTTCAGAGAAGTAATATATCATATCTTGGGGACTACGCACACAACCAGGAGCAAGAGTATTAAACCAATTCTTTGCATCACCCTTCAATGAGAAGGGAAACAACTTAAGGATATAGTAGTAGCGAATTTTTTTTCTCATGAGCAAATGGGGTGGCTATATCATTCAATTTAGTGAGATGTGCCACAACAGTTTCAGTTTCATAACCATGGAAAGGATCAGATTCAACCAAAGCAATTAACTCTGGATCGACAGAGAATTCATAATCCTTATCAGTAACAAAGATTGGAGAAGTTGTAAACTTAGGATCATATTTCATTTTCTCCATCATGGATTTTTCTTTAAGCCTACTCAGTAATTTCTTATGATCACCTCTATCGTTGCAAGCAAGAAATTCTCTAGTTATCTCTTCATCTACAACATAACCCTTGGGTATCTTAGGAATTTCACTTCTAAGAGGGCTAGGTGTAATAGGTGTATCATAGGTTCGAGCAATTTCAACAATTCCATCAGTTTCAACATTTTCAATTTCTTTAGCTTTAGCAAGTTGTTTATCGAGAAATTCTCCTAGTGGCACATTATCATCAAGCAGAGTACTAGCATCATCAGTTACTTGCGACATATCAGAATTAATTGTAGGTGGTGGTGTCGCAAGCTTACTTAAAATAGAAGGTGAATCAAGTGCAGAGCTAGATGGCAGTTCCTTACCTCCCCTCGTCCTAGAGGGAACGATCTTGGTTCGATTGTCTTTCAGTTTCTTCATAGTGATCAACAGATATAAATCCCAAGTGACTCAGCAAATAGAGCTATGCTCCCCGGCAACGGCGCTAGAAAAAGGTCTTGATAACCCACAAGTATAGGGGATCGCAACAGTTTTTGAGGGTAGATTATTCAACCCAAATTTATTGATTCGACACAAAGGGAGCCAAAGAATATTTGCAAGTATTAGCAGTTGAGTTGTCAATTCAACCACACCTGGAGAACTAAATATCTGCAGCAGAGTGATCAGTAGCACAGTAGTGTGATAGTTTGATAGTAGTAACAGAGTAGCAATAGTAACGGTAACAGTCACAGCTTTATAGTGATAGTAACAGCAGCAGCAACAGTAGTAGTAACTTAGCAAGATCAATATGCGAAAAGCGTAGGCATTGGATCAGTGATCGATAATTATGTTGGATGATATTCATCATGTAATAGTCACAACCTAGAGCGACACAGAACTAGCTCCAGTTCATCAATGTAATGTAGGCATGTATTCCGTATATAGTCATACGTGCTTATAATAAGAACTTGCATGACATCTTTTCTCCTACCCTCCTGTGGCAGCGGGGTCCATAAGGAAACTAAGGGATATTAAGGCCTCCTTTTAATAGAGAACCGGAACAAAGCATTAACACATAGTGAATACATGAACTCCTCAAACTACGGTAATCACTGGAAAGAATCCCAATTATTGTCACCTTGGGCTATGCGGATCATAACACGTAATAGGTGCATATAACTTGCAAGATCAGATCAAGAACTCAAATATATTCATGAAAACATAAAGGGTCCCGATCTGAAATCATGGCACTCGGGCCCTAGTGACAAGCATTAAGCATAGCAAAGTCATAGCAACATCAATCTCAGAACATAGTGGATACTAGGGAGCAAGCCCTAACAAAACTGACTCGATTACATGATAAATCTCATCCAACCCATCACCGTCCAGCAAGCCTACGAAGAAATTACTCACTCATGGCGGTGAGCATCATGAAATTGGTGATGGAGGATGGTTGATGACGGCGTCGAATCCCCCTCTCCGGAGCCCCGAACGGACTCCAGATCTGGCCTCCCGATGAAGAACAGGAGGTGGTGGTGGCTCTGTATCGTAAAATGCGATGAAACTTCTTCTCTTATTTTGTTCTCGGGGAAACTGAATTTATAGCGTTGGAATTAGGGTCGGCGGAGCTACGTGGGCCCCACAAGCTACATCGGCGCGCCCTAGGAGGGCCGCACCCATGTGGCTTGTAGGCCACTGGTGGGTCCCCTCCTGTGGATCTTCGCTCCAGTATTTTTTATATATTCCATAAAAAATCTCCAAAAAGTTTCGTCCAATTTCGAGAACTTTTATTTCTGCACAAAAACAACACCATGGTAGTTCTGCTGAAAACAACGTCAGTCCGGGTTAGTTTCATTCAAATCATGCAAATTAGAGTCCAAAACAAGAGCAAAAGTGTTTGGAAAAGTAGATACGACGGAGACGTATCACATGCCATGACGTGATAACCCGGTGAGACACCGGATCGTTGCAGCGATGACCCTTCGTGTTTGGTTGATAACCGAGAAAAATGCAAGGCAAGGACCGCGGCGCGATCTTATGTGGAGTGGTGGCGGCGATGCTAGGGTAACACAAACAGCCGAAGATCCTAAGATCATCATAAGATGGTGGTGAACTGAAGAAAAGCTGATGTGGTGTATAATTCCATCGAACACGGTAAGGTCAAATATTAATGAGAAGAGTTGCCATGGCGAGTGCATCGGGCCAAAACCGAGGTGGAGCATGAGCATGAAACAAGAGAGTGCGGAGCACATGTTCGGCACGACCGTTTTGCGGCGAGGTGTAAGGACACGTGAGCCGGAAGATGGTGCCGTGGGATGCAAGAAGAGTGACGATGGTAAGGTTGTGGAACTCCTTTCTATTGTCAATTTGCAAAGCATGAATGGACCACCCAAACTATGTAGACACATAAGAAAAAAAGGCAGTGAGTGTAGACGGAACATCGGATTTTCGGTGAAGAGGAAAGGTCCACACAAATTGGGAAAAATCATCCAAGATCACAAGATAATAAAGATAACCGGAATTACTTGGAATAGGTGAGGTCCATACATCACTATAGAATTAACTGAAATAGAAAAGACGAAACTATGGAAGACGAACTAAATGGTAGACGAACGTGCTTGCCGACATGGCAGGCATGACAAGTATAGTTGTCTATTTTATTGCAAGAGAAAGAAAACCCATACATGATTTTACGAAGTGCGGCGGAGCTCGGATGGCCAAGGTACGTGTGCCAAATATCAACGCCGGCTGAGAGAGCGACCGGTCCAGCGGTGGAAGATGATGATGGCTGGACGGGGTATAGATCGCCGGGGCTATCACATCAGTGCAGAACCATCCGAGTGCGAGCATCCTTAATAGAGCAACCATGTTTGTCAAATTCCACAGTTACGGGATTGTCACGAGTAAAAGAATGGACGGAGACTAAATTTTTGATAAGGTGAGGTGAAACGACAACATAATTAAGAGACAAGGGCATGGAGTTAGAAGGAAACGGAACGGAGCCGACATGTGTGATAGGGAGAGAGGAACCATCACCCACAATGATCCGTGAAGTGGTGGCCGTGGGGTAGCAAGATGACAAGTTACCGGGGTTGTACGCCATCTGAGCGATCACACCGGTGTCCACGAACCAGTCGCCATCGGTACCGTACGAGCTCGATGGTGGGATGGTCTGGAGTGCCGTCAGCAGCGTGGGATTCCATAGAGATGGCGACGGGTGACCCGGTGGGACTGAGGAGTAGCCGGCGGGTTCGGTGGGCACGCCGTATGGCGGCTGCTGCGGCACTGTGAAGAAGGCCTGGGGGCCCACTGGATGGGGGCCATGGAGACCAGGGGCCGGAACGCACGACACCGGCGTAGAGGGCACCAGACGAGGAGGGCTGGTGGCGTTGGCGCGCTACTGGCTGTTGTCCCCCCCTCCCCCCCCCCCCTCTGGTGTTGTTGGCTGT
This sequence comes from Elymus sibiricus, assembly GCA_039707655.1. NCBI lineage: Eukaryota > Viridiplantae > Streptophyta > Magnoliopsida > Poales > Poaceae > Elymus > Elymus sibiricus. Next base: position 11,311,703 of record CM077674.1, on the reverse strand, counting down.
GGTCCGGGGCCGCAGGTGGCTGCGGCGGAGGGGGAGCCGAGGTAACTGAGGGCGCCGGGTAGCGCAGCAGTGGCGCCGATGAAGAAGAGTCCTTGCGTGAAATCCCGGTGGCAAGGGCGACGACAGGAGGAGGGGGATAGGCAAATAGGTAGTGGTGGGTGCCAGGGAGGGAGAAGACTGGGGAGTCCATGTAGTTCATGGTGGGAAGCAAAAGCGACGCTGTTAGGTAGGGTTAGGGTGTAGGTGGCGGCGGGGAAGAAGCAGCGGTGGCGGCTACATGAGAGAGTAGCGGCAGCAGCGACTGTGGAAGGATTAGGGTTTTGGGTAGATGGGTGGCGGCCATGGCTATGGAGTAGGGAGCGGCGGCAGCGGCTGGGGCTAGTGGCGGCGGCTGCCAGAGAGGAGGGTAGCGTCAGCAGCTATGGGAGAGTAGGTAGGAACGAACTGAAATGGAAAAGCGGTGGCGGCGGCGGCCAGGGCTAGCGGTGGCGCACTACAGGAAACAGCTATTTTGCTGTCAGGGAAGTACAGACGGCAAAGCAGGAATTACTAACGGCAAAGACTTTGCCGTCAGCCAGCAGACGGCAAAGCCAAAACGGCAAAGAGGTACTTTGCCGTCAGCTTTTCGTCGGGACAACGGCAAAGATTTTGCCGTCAGGCAATTGTGTTTGCCATTAGTGAGACCAGCCAGACGGCAAAAAAAAAGCGACCTAACAGACCCGCGGCCCTGATGGACGGCTTCAATGCTTTGCCGTCAGCCAGAATCCATCTTTGCCGTCAGCCAGAATCCATCTTTGCCGTCAGCCTCAAACATCACCGACGACAAAGAATTTTTTTTATTTAAAAAAAAAATCGTGCAAACAAGTGCAGAGGCGACGAGGAACGAACTGACGAAGAACTCCACAGTATCCACCAGCACTGCTATTCCAAGAATCAACCACGAACGAACGGATTTCACAAGACAAAACAAAAGTACTCTGTTTAACAAGATGAACTTTATTACACACGAACGGATTACACTACGTTACAGTACAGGAGTTCGATCTGGACGCCCATGCCTCGCTGGAGCAGCAGCCGCGCCCCTCTCCCTTCTCCTTCCTTTCTCCATGCATAGGAACACACTGACACACCATAGACGCCCGAGGAGCTCAAGCCGTCCGCCGCCGTGCCGAAGATCGCCACCCATGTCCGGGCGCTGGATCCATTGGACCCCGCCAACTCTGTCAGCGCCAAGCCCCGCCGCTGGCAGAGGAGAGCAGAGGAGGTGGAGGCCCGCGACGCGCTAAGGCGGCAGCGAAGGAGAGGAGCGGAGGTGGAGGCCCGTGGCTCGAGAGAAGGGAGAGAGGGAGAAAGAGGAGAGTAGCGTAGGCGGAGGCGGGCGGTTGCTGGTGCTCGGAGGCGGGCGGCATGCGAAGCCGGGCGTCGCAGAGGCGGGGCCGACCGGGCGGCGGCGACGCGGGGCCGACAGGGCGGCGCGGGGTCGCGGATGGGGAGGCGGGGCCGACCGGGCGGCGGCGGCGGCGAGGCGGGACCAACCGGCGGCAAGGCAGTGCCGATAGCAGAGAAGACGAGATCGAGGGAGAGATGGTGTCGGAGTGGGAGAGAGAGGTGGGTGCGATGGGTGGGTGGGTGGGGACGTGGGGATAAGGCAGAGTGTGGTGGGATGGGTGGGTGGCGTCGGGCGTGGTGGGAGAGAGAGGCGGGTGGAAAGAGAGGCACCGCGGATCGTGCCATGTCATCGATCCGTGGGATCGATCCACGAGGTGTCCATCTGTAATAAAAAACGCAGACAGCAAAGATCTTTGCCGTCTGCATTTTTTATTATAGACGGCAAATTTTGCTCTTTGTCGTCTTTAGTAATAAACGCAGACGACAAATTTTGCTCTTTGCCGTCTGTAGTAATAAACGCAGACGGCAAACATCTTTGCCGTCTGTAGTTCTTTTTGCAGATGGCAAAGTGAGCTCTTTGCCGTCGATTTTTTTTGGCAGACGGCAAAGTATATTTTGCCGTTAGTTTTTCTTTGCCGTCTGCTGATGACAGCAAACCCTTTCTTTGCCGTCTGCCCCGATGAAATGTTGACGGCAAAGAACAGTACTGACGGCAAATCTCCTGTTTCCGGTAGTGGCGGCAGCCAAAGAGGATGGCGGCGGCGGCTAGAGGTGCGGCACGGCTAGGGGAGAGGATCGAGAGAAGGCTGATACCATGTAGAGAATGTATTTGGCGCAACACAATTGTATTCACATGATGGGGTGCCCATATATAGCACGTGCAAGGGGTAGTATCGTCCACAGCTAAGATCCTAATTACAGATATGTACCTGGGGAACAAGCAGGACGACTACAAGTAATACAAGGATGTTTGTGCTTGGGATATGCACGCGTGTTGCTCAACAGGGGCGACGGCCTAGATGAGTTGGTGCGATGGCCATAGTCGACGGTTGCCCTGTGCAGCATTGACCGTAGCAAGTGGTGGTGTATGTGTGTGGGAGCCGTGGGGGGATGGGTTGGTGCAACGGTCGTTGACGATGCCATGCCCCCAGGGTGTACCAAGTGGGGCCTGGAGTCGACCCGTTAGCCATGAGATGGCCCAAGATCATAACTCGGCACACGACGCACACCAGGGTGCATATAGCTTGACTTACAAGACTATCGATCTAGAAAATCTGGTGCAATCCCACGGGATTAGGCTAGTTCATAACCAACCCAGCAAACATGTAAACCCTAGCCTTGGCCCCTTATATAAGGCAAGGCTAGGGCATCCGGGTGGCTCTATTCAACACCTTCATACTTACGCGATCCTTGCGATCCACCATTGTACACCAAAACCCTAGGTCTCATACGAGGCAAGATCTATATACCCATCAGAAGCAGGAGTAAGATGTTACCTCAATCGTGAGGGCCCAAAACGGGGTAAAGCTTGCCTCGTGTGAATCCCATCTGTGCATCCTGCTACGCCATAGACCCCATCATGAGTACTAGCTGGATTCTTCCCTGACAGTTGGTGAGCCAGGTAGGGGCGGCACTGGCCGGGGATCGGATCTAGATGGGACCAATCATCATCACCGGCGTTCTCATTCCAAGCAGAGCATCCGCTTTGTCTTGTGAACATTGTTGCCAATGTGGCCAGGCGTCATGCCTAGGCCGCCACCCTCCCTAAGGGACAGGCTCTCTCCTTTGGGAGCCTAAAATTTTATCGCAGAGCGATGATATGTCTCCATCGTATCTATAATTTTTGATTGTTTCACGCCAATATTCTACAACTTTCACATATTTTTGGCAACATTTTATATTATTTTTGGGACTAACATATTGATCCAGTGCCCAGTGCCAGTTCCTGTTTTCTGCTTGTTTTTTGTTTGACAGAACATCCATATCAAACGAAGTCCAAATGCAATAAAATTTTACGGAGAATTATTTTGGAATATATGTGATTTTTGGGAGGTGGAATCAACGCAAACGGAGGCCCACAGCCTCCACAAGCCACCTGGGCGCGGGCCCCCCTGGCGCACGGTGGTACCTCGTGGGCACACCATAAGTCGGTTGGGGCTCTTCTTTGCCCGCAAGGAAGCTAATATTTGGAAAAAATCGTTTTAAAATTTCAGCCCGATCGGAGTTACGGATCTTCGGGAATTTAAGAAACGGTGAAAGGCCAGAAAACAGGAAGGCGAAACAGAAGAGAACAGAGAGAGAGAGATCCAATCTCGGAGGGGCTCCCGCCCCTCCGGGTGCCATGGAGGCCAAGGACCAGAGGGGAAAACCTCCTCCCATCTAGGGGGGAGGCCAAGCAAGAAGAAGAAGGAGGGGGGCTCTCTCCCCCTCTCTCCCGGTGGTGCCGGAACGCCGCCGGGGGAACCATCGTGACGGCGATCTACACCAACAACTTCGCCACCGTCAACACCAACTCTCTCCCCCTCTATGCAGCGGTGTAACACCTCTTCTCCCCGTTGTAATCTCTACTTAAACATGGTGCTTAATGGTATATATTATTATCCAATGATGTGTTGCCATCATATGATGTTTGAGTAGATTCGTTTTGTCCTATGGGTTGATTGATGATCGTGATTGGTTTGAGTTGTATGTTTTATTTTGGTGCTGTCCTATGGTGCCCTCAGTGTCGCGCAAGCATGAGGGATCCCCGCTGTAGCGTTTGCAATACGTTCATAATTCTCTTATAGTGGGCGGCTAGAGTGACAGAAGCTTACACCCGAGTAAGGGGGTTGTTGCGTATGGGAGTAAAGGGGACTTGATACTTAATGCTATGGTTGGGTTTTACCTTAATGATCTTTGGTAGTTGCGGATGCTTGCTAGAGTTCCAATCCTAAGTGCATATGATCCAATTACGGAAACTATGTTAGCTCATGCCTGTCCCTCATATAAAATTGCAATAATGATTACCGGTCTAGTTATCGATTGCCTATGGACAAATCATTCTCTTGTGTTACAAAAAATTTCTACTAAACAACTAACTTTTATTATCTTGCAATTTACTCGTAGTTTTATTATCTCGCAAATAACTCCTAGTTCTATTCTCGTTAAGTACTTCTAGTCTTATCCTTACACCCGCAAAATAGTTTCATACTTGTTCTAGGTAAAGCGAACGTTAAGTGCGCGTAGTGTTGTATCTGTGGTCGATAGAACTTGAAGGGAATATTAATTCTACCTTTAGCTCCTCGTTGGGTTCGACACTCTTATTTATCGAAAAAGCTAGAATTGATCCCCTATACTTGTGGGTTATCAAGACCTTTTTCTGGCACCGTTGCTGGGGAGCAATAGCATGGGGTTGATATTCTCGTGTGTGCTTGTTTGCTTTATCACTGAGTAGATTTTATTTTGTGCTTTTGTTTTCTATCTTTAGTTATGGGTAGGAAACGCAAAATACCAAAAAAATTATTTGTACCTGCTAAACCAATGGTTGAAGAACCACTCAAAATCTATCATACTGCCGAAGCTTTCTACTTGGATCATCTTCGATCCCTTTGTGCTCGTGTTGAAAACCCAACTAGCTTAGTTGAGGGAAAATCATTAGATGAGCATGCTTATTTTGTCCGACACCGCCTGTCTCAAAAAGGGAAACTCTTATGGCATCATATTAATACTTTGAATTGCTATGCTTGGAATTTATGCAAAATACATGATTTTACTTGTTGTTCTGAAGACCCTAAGAAACACCTTCCCTACCAATGTGAGTTTAGTGATACTGGAATCATATCTTCTTATGCTAAAGGTGTTTATAGTTACTATGATATTGAACAAATTGAAGAATTTGTTGCTTTTAAGGGTGCTTATGAAATTGCTTCTTTGATTGAAAAGTGTGATGCTACTCTTTACAAATCTGAAAATTCTGCCATACTTAAATATTGCTATGAAAACTATGCTTCTAATGCTTATGTTAAAGAATATATTGAGGGCGCCTCCGCTGTCCAAGAAGAGACTAATATTTTGCAGGAATCTATGGAAGAAGAAATTGCTGAAACTATGAGCTCATTAGATGAAAAAGATGAGGAGGAGAGCGAAGAACAAAAGGAGGAAGAGCGGATTAGCTACCCGTGCCCACCTTCTAATGAGAGTAACCCTTCAACTCATACATTGTTTAATTTCCCTTCGTGCTTACCGAAGGATGAATGCTATGATGATTGCGATGATCCCTTTGATTCGTTTGAAATATCCCTTTTTGATGAAATTGATGCTTGCTATGCTTGTGGCCATGATGCCAATATGAATGATGCTTATGGAGATGAACTTTCTATAGTTCCTTATGTTAAGAATGAAATTGTTGCTATTGCACCCACACATGATAGTCCTATTATCTTTATGAATTCTCCCAACTACACTATATCGGAGAAGTTTGCGCTTATTAAGGATTATATTGATGGGTTGCATTTCACCGTTACACATGATGATTTTGATGAATATAATATGCATGTGCTTGCTGCTCCTACTTGCAATTATTATGAGAGAGGAACTACATCTCAACTTCTCTATGTTTCCAATACGATAAAATTACAAGAAACTATGTATGCTATGTATCGGCCTTTATTATGTGTGCATGAATTATTCTTTTATGACATGCCGATGCATAGGAAGAGAGTTAGACTTCGTCATTGCATGATATATGTTGCATTGTGCTCACTACTAAATTATAAATCATTGTTAATTAAAATTGGCTTTGATATACCTTGGGATCTGGGTGGATCAATTACTTGACCACTATATGCCTAGCTTAATGGCTTTAAAAAAAGCGCTGCCAGGGAGACAACCCGGAAGTTTTAGAGAGTCATTTTATTTCTGTTGTGTGCTTTTAAAAAGTTTAAAAACAAAAAAAATATAGAGGGGAACCTAAAACTTTACAAAAAGAAAAGTGAAAGTATGAAAGACGAGCACCGTGGAAGCGGGAGCATGCCTTGAACTTTGTTCATGCCCATGGAAACTTTGTGAATCTTAATTACAGCAAATTTTCAACAAAAATAATTATCCCCTTGTACAAATCCATTGTATTATAAAAATAATGTGCCAAGATTTACCGTTAGGATGTTTAAATTGCTTGTTTGGTATGTGCAGTGCAAAAACAAAAACTTTTGCTGTAGTGCGTGAATTTACATTTTTTACTGGAATGTGAAAAAATTCTGAAATTTTTACACGGTACTGCTATGCGAATTATTTATTTTGTCCTAATTTTTCAGTATTGTTTGAGTTACAGAAGTATATGTACCCTCTGCATCTTTACAGACTGTCCTGTTTTCACAGATTGCTGTTATAGTTTCGTTATTTGCTTATGTTTGAAATCTTGTTGAGCCCCATTGACTTGGGAGCCATAGAATTGTGATAGCATACAGTGGGTAATGTTTGATTATAATTATACAATAATGTTAGAGCAGGACATGATGGGATTTGATGTTATATGTACTAACCCTTCTAATAAAAAGTTCGGTTAAGTTTTGTGTGGATGAAGTGTTCGAAGATCGAGGAGGCATTGATATGAGAAGAATGAGGAGAGGCAAGAGCTCAAGCTTGGGGATGCCCAAGGCACCCCAAGTAAATATTCAAGGAGACTCAAGCGTCTAAGCTTGGGGATGCCCCGGAAGGCATCCCATCTTTATTCGACAATTATCGGTATGTCTCGGTTTTTGTTTTGATCACATGATATGCGTAAATTCTTGGAGCGTCTTTTGTTTTTATTTTTCCCTTTTCTTTTATGCACCATGCTGGTATGAGATAGTCCTTGGTTGATTTATAGAATGCTCTTTGCACTTCACTTATATCATTTGAAGTTTGGATGCCTGTTTCTCTACACATAGGAAAACCGTTATTTGTAGAATGCTCTTTTGCTTCACTTATATTTGTTAGAGCGTGGGCAAGTCTTTGGTAGAAAGAATTAAACTCTCATGCTTCACTTATATCTGTTTAGAGAGTCAACAGGAATTGGCCATTCACATGGTTAGTCATAAAATCCTACATAAAACTTGTAGGTCACTGAATATGATATGTTTGATTCCTTGCAATAGTTTTGCGATATAGAGATGGTAACATGTGGGAGGTACTAGTGAATGATTGTGGGTTAGTAGGAATATTGGTGTTAAGGTTTGTGATTCCCGAAGCATGCACGTATAGTCTCTCGTTATGCTAAGAAGTTGGAGCATGATTTATTATTGATTGTCTTCCTTTCCGTGGAGGTCGGGGGCGCGCGATGGTTAACTCCTACCAACCTTCCCCTAGGGGCATGCATAGTAGTACTTTGCTTCGAGGGCTAATAAACTTTCGCAATAAGTATGTGAGTTCTTTATGACTAATGTGAGTCCATGGATTATACGCACTCTTACCTTTCCGCAATTTGCTCTCCTCTTCAGTTCCGTGCATTGCCCTTTCTCACCTCGAGAGTCGGTGCAAACTTCGCCGGTGCATCCAAACCCCGTGATATGATACACTCTATCACACATAAGCCTCATTATATCTTCCTCAAAACAGCCACCATACCTACCTATTATGGCATTTCCATAGCCATTCCGAGATATATTGCCATGCAACTTCCATCATCATCATATACATGACTTGAGCATTCATTGTTATATTGCTTTGCATGATCATAAGATAGCTAGCATGATATTTTCATGGCTTGTCCGTTTTTTGATATCTTTGCCACGCTAGATCATTGTACATCCTGGTACACCGCCAGAGGCATTCATATAGAGTCATATTTTGTTCTAGTATCGAGTTGTAATTCTGAGTTGTATGTAAATAGAAGTGTGATGATCATCATATCCATTATTAGAGCATTGTCCTAGTGAGGAAAGGATGATGGAGACCATGATTCTCCCACAAGTCGGGATGAGACTCTTGACGAAAATTTAAAAAAAAGAAAAAAAAGAGGCCAAAAAGAGCCCATAAAAAAAGAAAAAAAAGACAAAAAAAAAGAGAAAACAAAAAAATGAGAGAAAAAGAGAGAAGGGGAAATGTTACTATCCTTTTCCACACTTGTGCTTCAAAGTAGCACCAAGTTTTTCATATAGAGAGTCTCCTATGTTGTCACTTTCATATACTAGTGCGAATTTTTCATTACAGAACTTGGCTTGTATATTCCGATGATGGGCTTCCTCAATTGCCCGAGGTCTTGAGCAAGCAAGTTGGATGCACACCCACTTAGTTTTCAGTTTGAGCTTTCATACACTTATAGCTCTTAGTGCATCCGTTGCATGGCAATTCCTACTCCTTGCATTGACATCAATTGATGGGCATCTCCATAGCCCGTTGATTAGCCGCGTCGATGTGAGACTTTCTCCTTTTTTTTGTCTTCTCCAAATTATCTCTACCACCGTATTCTATTCCACCCATAGTGCTCTATCCATGGCTTGCGCTCATGTATTGCGTGGGGGTTGAAAAAGCTAAAGCGCGTTAAAAAGTATGAACCAATTGCTTGGCTGACACCGGGGTTGTGTATGATATATATTTTGTGTTAAGAAGATGGAGCATGACAAGGCTATATGATTTTGTAGGGATAGCGTTCTTTAGCATTTTTATTCTGAAAGGCATGATTGTTTGTTGGTATGCCTGAGTATTGATGTCTTTATGTCAAATTATAGACTATTGCTTTGAATCATTCGTGTCTTAATATTCATGCCATGACTAAACTATATGATCAAGATTATGCTAGGTAGCATTCCACATAAAAAATTATCTTTTTTTTCATTTACCTACTCGAGGATGAGCAGGAATTAAGCTTGGGGATGCTGATACGTCTCCATCGTATCTATAATTTTTGATTCTTTCATGCCAATATTCTACAACTTTCACATATTTTTGGCAACATTTTAAATTATTTTTGGGACTAACATATTGATCCAGTGCCCAGTGCCAGTTCCTGTTTTCTGCTTGTTTTTTGTTTCACAGAAAATCCATATCAAACGAAGTCCAAATGCAATAAAAATTTACGGAGAATTTTTTTGGAATATATGAGATTTTTGGGAGGTGGAATCAACGCAAACGGAGGCCCACAGCCTCCACAAGCCACCTGGGCGCGGGCCCCCCCTGGTGCGCGGTGGTGCCTCGTGGGCACACCGTAAGTCGGTTGGGGATATTCTTTGGCTGCAAGGAAGCTAATATCCGGAAAAAATCGTGTTAAAATTTCAGCCCGATCGGAGTTACAGATCTCCGGGAATTTAAGAAACGGTGAAAGGCCAGAAAACAGGAAAGCGAAACAGAAGAGAATAGAGAGAGAGATCCAATCTCGGAGGGGCTCCCGCCCCTCCGGGTGCCATGGAGGGCAAGGACCAGAGGGGAAAACCTCCTCCCATCTAGGGGGGGAGGCCAAAGAAGAAGAAGGAGGGGGCTCTCTCCCCCTCTCTCCCGGTGGTGCCGGAACGCCGCCGGGGGAACCATCGTGATGGATGTCTACACCAACAACTTCGCCGCCGTCAACACCAACTCTCTCCCCCTCTATGCAGCGGTGTAACACCTCTTCTCCCCGCTGTAATCTCTACTTAAACATGGTGCTTAATGCTACATATTATTATCCAATGATGTGTTGCCATCCTATGATGTTTGAGTAGATTCGTTTTGTCCTATGGGTTGATTGATGATCGTGATTGGTTTGAGTTGTATGTTTTATTTTGGTGCTGTCCTATGGTGCCCTCCGTGTCGCGCAAGCGTGAGGGATCCCCACTGTAGGGTTTGCAATACGTTCATAATTCTCTTATAGTGGGCGGCTAGAGTGACAGAAGCTTACACCCGAGTAAGGGGGTTCTTGCGTATGGGAGTAAAGGGGACTTTATACTTAATGCTATGGTTGGGTTTTACCTTAATGATCTTTGGTAGTTGCGGATGCTTGCTAGAGTTCCAATCATAAGTGCATATGATCCAAGTACAGAAACTATGTTAGCTCATGCCTCTCCCTCGTATAAAATTGCAATAATGATTACCGGTCTAGTTATCGATTGCCTATGGACAAATCATTCTCTTGTGTTACAAAAACTTTCTACTAAACAACTAACTTTTATTATCTTGCAATTTACTCGTAGTTTTATTATCACACAAAATAGTTTCATACTTGTTCTAGGTAAAGCGAACGTTAAGTGCGCGTAGAGTTGTATCAGTGGTCGATAGAACTTGAAGGGAATATTAATTCTACCTTTAGCTCCTCGTTGGGTTGGACACTCTTATTTATCGAAAAAGTTACAATTGATCCCCTATACTTGTGGGTTATCAAGCGATTCAGCAGGTTACAGCTTCGCAACCCGGCACCTCATCGGGCGGAAGAGCCAGTGTCCACGCAGCCCCTGGGATCATCATCACCTAGTCATCACGGCGAGCCGGCCTCCTTGCTCGTCACCATTGTGGAATCGCTCTTGCCCATCCTGGACTCCAGGTCCGATGGGTACAAAAGCCCGGATAGCTGCCCCTCCATGGTAGATGACTACGTGATGCAACCCACGGCACCCCAACGGTGGCACCATAGGCAACACGGAGAACCCGACCACCGCGGTGAGCCTGGTCATCCTGTGCACGCCGATCACTGGTGAATCTGACGCCGAAAAGTCCCTGGAGGCGGCCCGCAAGGCCCTCGATGCCGAGCAGGTTCGCTTGGAGAGAGACCGGGACAACGACAAGGCCCGAGAGAAGGAGCGGCAGTGAACCATGGACTACAACTAGCGGCGCCGGCCTAAGCACACCACCGTGGCCGAGGCTAAAGCCATGGCGGTCTGGGCTCAGGAGGCTCGCAACTCTGTCATGGGTAGCGAGGTGAATGGCACCCGCATCTACCATGCCCCCACCCAAAACCGCATCATGGCCACGACCCTAGCGGACACCATCCAAATCGGCCCGCCACAACCTGTGGCGGGCAATTTCAACCATGCCATCACCCCGCGATGGCCTTGCAGACCACTGCATGGTGTAGTGTGCCAGTCTTTGATATAACGCCCATGAGACACTGTCCCATGAACCTTATATCCCTTAGTGTTATACAAGAGAAACATAGCGGGTCCAAATTACTAGTACCGGAGGACAAGGTACCACTATCACACTACGATTGTTTATTACGGCCTTTGTCACTGCTACAGTACAAAAATTCTTCCTATGACTAGTCTAGATCAGGCTCCCCCTCTCCATTGTCGGCTCCATAAGCTATGACATAGTCGATGCCTTTGACTCTGGCTGACTCCTCATAGAAGTACTCCTTGGCTGCTTCGGGATCATCCTGCATCTGCTCAAAATATTCAGAGTCTAGAGAAAAGAATTTATGTAGGGGATGAGTACATGAGGTACTCAATAAGTTCATCTATAGCAGATGAGTGGTGTATGCTTCTAACACTACTACTGAGACCAAAGGGTCACAGCGATGCACTTTGCAAATATCTTGTAGAATTCAAGTTTTATAATTCATGTGATCATCAAACTTCACGGGTTGTTAGAACCTCCGATGGCTCCTTTCCCGGGGCATTTGCAGATCTTGGCTAGAGCAAAGAGTGACAAGCCACAATTCAATACACTCTAGAGAGGTGCGCTACTTTACCCATGAGCGATTAACTTAGCCCTTGTGCCAGGTTCGTAACCAATCACATCTGTGATGTGTGGTCAGGCCTAAGATCCGAGCCTTTTCGCCCATCCCAGCTGTCGTACCCCCTGCCTCTGGCTCTTGAGGTATTCCCTCAGTCGCTCAATATCAACTACAGGTACAGTTTATACGGCCCCGTGAATGATAGGGATTTACGACCCCTAGCAATCAAGGATTTATAGCCCTCAGCCAAAAAGGAATTTACGGCCCCCCTAGCCGATGGGGATTTGCGGCCCCCTAACCGAAGGGATTTACAGCCCTCTGCCAAAAATGTGGCAGGCATGCTATTATGTATAATATGCTATTGTTTTTCTCCCTAAATACCATTTTTGTTATTTTATATAATTTTGGTGGTTTTACTTTTTTTTTCTATTTACTCTCGCCTTGACATATTTAATTTAGCTATTTATAAATATCCATAATTCTTGGAAATATTTTTAGATTATCCAGAATTTTATTCTATGGCCTCTCCAATTTTTGGTGAATTTTTAGAAGTCATTAAGTTTTCTAAAAATTCATCTAGTTTGGAAAATTAATTATTATTTATTTACAGGAAATTCTAAAAGGAAAATAAAATAGATTAAGACTCTGGCCTGTTAGGCCCATGTGGTCCAGTGGTTCGGCCCTTTGGCTCTGGCTCTAGGTATTCATGAGCAAGCGGGCTGGATGCACCCCCATTAGTCCGTAGGAGAGCTTTCGTTCATATATAGCTCTATGTGCATCCTATTTGCATGGCAATCCCTACTCCTTGCATTAATATCGATCATAAGGTCTTCCTCTTGTCCAAACGGTCAGCCACTTTGGGGCAAGACTTTCTTTGTTTTTCACTTCTTCAAACCCCAACATTATGTTCTCTTGTCCATGATTAGGGCACAAGCTCATACTTGTGCTCAGATTTTGCATTTGTGAAGATTGTGAAATAGAGCAAACATGCAACAAGTGATTGTATTCGGTCTTGTATTGAGGGTTAGCCTAGAAGTGATTGCCATGTATAAATACTTAGCATAGATGATTATCATTGTGTTCCCAATAAATATTGACATTCTGTCTAAACCTTTGGCATTGGTGATTTTGACTTCATGCATTTGATTATCAAAGAATACGTGGGAACGTCTTTTGTATGCTTGGAGATGGTTGAAGATTGTTAATATAAACCTTTGCCAAACATCTCTATTACTGATTTAGACTCACCATAAGTGTTTACATCAATTAACCAACTTCATGATAGGTAGCCTTCATCTCTAAACTTTATCTTTGTTATCATCTTCATGCTCGAGGACGAGAATGGATTAAGCTTTGGGATGCTGATACGTCTCAAATGTATCTATAATTTTTTGTACGATTCATGCTAGTTTTAATCAATTATATACACTTTGGGCATACTTTTTATCAATTTTATTGGACTAACATATTAATCAACTGCCCAACGACAGTTTCTATTTTTTGCTATTTTTGGAATTTCAGGAAATCACCATACAAAAATTCCGCAAAAAATAAAAGAAAAATAGCAGAGGTGTTTTTGTACCAGAAGAGGACCAGGAGGCCAAGGCACAACACCAGGAGAGGCCACTAGTGCCTAGGCACCTAATGTAGGCATCCTTGGCCCTGGGCCGGCTAGGGGGGCGGCTAAGCACGGTAGGGCTCCCCCGGGTAGCTCTGATGCCTGATATATATACTACAAAACCCTACTGCAATTTATCATCCATTTTTCCGCCGCCGCCACATCGCGTTTCTGAGGGGATTTTCGTTTTCACCCATGTTCTGGTACTTTGCCGAAGGGGGAAGCCATCTCAATCATCATCGACATCGATCCTCGCACCCCAAGATGAGTTGTGAGTAGTCCACCCCCGGGACTACGGGTTCATAACAGTAGCCAAGATGTAATCTCTCCACTTTGATGTTCAATACAATAGCCACATGAGTTGCCCTACATGATTATGGTTAATATGACGTACTCTCTGGCGGTGATGTTGATCATGTGACGAATTATTTCTTTATGTTCAGATTTATGGATGCCTTTATGTTTGATCTAAAGATGTATATTTCTGTCTGGTTGCTTGTTTACTCTTGGCCAGTTTAGATCGGTAATCATTAGTGGGGGATGTGTGCATTAGTTGGGTTCAATCTTCCAAGTAAATTACTGCAGTGACAGAAAGTGAAAAGGCTTGTATTCAATTGTTGCCACTAAGGATTAAGTTTTATTAGAGGGTTCGTTGGAATCCCATAAACAATAGTATGCCATCTTGCTTAAAGCAAATACATGTGTTTGTACTTAAATTCCAGATGATGCAGAGAGAATCTCGATCTATGGACGAGCTATTTAGCTATAAGATGTAGAGTGTATCTTGGTCTAATAGTATTTGGAAGTACTGCCTATGTAGAATCAACACATCCATATGTTTGGCATGAGCATGAAATATTTCATTGTGCACCTTTTCACATGATTATCTTTTAATTACCATCTTATATTTACTAATTGGAGGCACCATACGATGCACCACGTTAATCCTTAGAATTAATGAATTTTGACCATTGGATTAATATATAATGTATCCGTAGCCATCAGATGAAACATAAGGCATGTTGTCTCATACTATCACGTACGGGAGTCTTACTCCCTTGGGACTCTCTCCATTTAATAGAGAAAAGGTAATCTTTCGTTAAAAAATAAAAATCTGAGCGTCCATATCCATTGCACGAAACGTAATGGGAGCCTTCCTCCCCTGGGTGTCTCTCGGTTTCCTAGAAAAAAGAAAATCTTACTTAAAGAAACAGAAACTAGAAATTGTATTACAAGAAATCACTTAAGGGTAACATAAGTAGAAAAATATAAATTAATTTTCATGCACCAAAAAACATAATTAATCATAAACCTGTTATATTTAAATTTTAATGGTCAAGATCAGTTAGGTGCCCATGCCATATAAATTTTTAGTGGAAAAAACATGTACCAAAAGTACAAAAAAGGATTAAACCCACATGCATGAAATATTGTCCTGGATATCCACGTTCAAGTACCGACCAAAACGAAATCCATTTGCCTTCTCCATTCATAAAGAAAAAGAAGATATGTTATCAAAAATAGATACACACAAATGAATGTCCTTAGGCCCCATGCTAGAAAAAGAGTCCATGTCCCAAATATCACAAAAATAAAACCACGTGTGTGTTCCCTTGAGAAAAAAACATATTAAAGTCACATACAAATAAATGCTCCCCAAAGCCTCGCGTTTAGAAAAAAAATTATGCCTGAATATTTTTAGCCACTTACATGTTCCCATGAGAAAAATGAAATTAAAAAGAGACGTACATATAAATGCTCCCCAAAGCTTTACGTTTAAAAAACAATAGTCTATTCATGAATGATTTTTTTCATTCCTTTTGTAAGAAAAGAAACATGACGAAGATAAAATAAATCAAAAATGAAAAAAATATCTCTCCCTAACTGCTTTCAAATTGTAGTTGAGTTATAATTTTTGTAAGCTTTAACCTGGTATATGTACCAA
Organism: Elymus sibiricus; assembly: GCA_039707655.1. Taxonomy (NCBI): domain Eukaryota; kingdom Viridiplantae; phylum Streptophyta; class Magnoliopsida; order Poales; family Poaceae; genus Elymus; species Elymus sibiricus. Next base: position 11,296,154 of record CM077674.1, on the reverse strand, counting down.
TTATAGGAGGACTGCTCGGTAGCTCATCAGGTTAAGAAAACATATAAAAAATTGGGAGCTAAGATGACAATTATATGCTGATGTTAAACCTTCATACTTATACAGTCTAAGTTAAAATGAACCGATGATTCATAAATGCAATATTAATGTAGTCACTGGGTCATAAATTCTCTATTTTATCGTCACACTACAAAGAGTAAAACGACCAGCATGAGCATGTTTGGAGAGGAATGTATTCATTGGATCTCCTGAGAGGAAAGGGCATATTAGCATGATAATAAGCACATTCTTATTATTCAAATTTGCAGGCAAACTTTCTACGTTCTTAATGTAATTATGTGAATAAAGAAATTGGCTTAGCATAAAAGTATACATCTTATGTGTACATAATGATGATTCTCATGATTGATATTCTTCAATTACCTAACTACAATTGGTTATTATACATTTTAAAGTCTGAGATTATAAGTATTTTCCATTGGCATTTTTGTTATCATGACATGCATACTTTTCTCCGGTTACCTTTCACCACTGAAAAAGGGCTGGAAGCAATCATTTTCTTGAGGCTATTTGCTTGAATTTCGTTTTTGCCACATCTGTACCTCCATATTTCCAGAAAATAATCAACAATACGATGAGTATTGAAAGAGCATGTTACAAAAATGTCCTAGCCTTGATGTTGATCCAAGGGTGGACATTACTTCTATTATTTTAACAAGAAAGGTTCAACCGATAGAAACATATTATGATTTCTCTACACTTCTCTTCATCTATTGTAGGATCAACACATGATGTGTTTCACCAACAAGTATAGCTATCTAAAAATGTTGATGTGAAAAATGAATTTACACAACAATGTTAAGATAGAGAAATTTCTAGCTCGTGCAGCCGCACGGGTTGATGACTAGTGTGCAACTAACAAGACTAGAAAGGTTGACACCCTTGTTATTTCTGTTAGGGACACAAGTGAATTTTTATTTGTTTACAGAAACTTACCCTATTGTAGAATACCGTTTCCTCCATGGATTCATACCTTGGTTTCTCACCGAGGGAATCTTGCTACGGACTGCAAACTCCTCCACTTGGGAGCCCAACAACTTGCCACCAACAAGAAAGCAAGTTTCTGGCATCATTGCCGGCGACGTATGTGTTTTGTTAAAAAAATTACTTCCCGTCAACTTGCAATCAACAAGTTTCTGGCGCCGTTGCTGGGACGGCATAAATTTTGCAATAGGTTCTGTATCACTTTTATTACCTTCCTTGTTTTATATATTTCTTAGTTGTAATGTTTTATCCTTGTTAGTGCTTTTGTTTTGCAAAACTAACAAAAATTACAAAATGATTTTTAATTTTAGCACCAAGTTACCTTTTGTTTCAAGAGCGATTTGATCCCTATAACTAATACAACCGGCTTGTCCTTAGCACAATTTAGGGTTGGGCCACTTGCTGCACCATTGCACTTTTGTTATCATTTACGTTCTTGCAACTACCATTGTTATCAAACAAACTATCAAACTATGTCTGCAGCTTTTACAGTGAATCCTTGCTGATTTCTATCGACCAATTCCTTTTGCTCCTCGTTGGGTTCGACACTCTTACTTATTGAAAAGAACTACAATAGATACCCTACACTTGTGGGTTATCAGCACTCAATTTGTGTCATATTTAGCTAAGGTCATGCCTGTTTTAAAATGAATTTTTAGATTTAAAAAAAGAAGATAGTGGTAGTTGCAAAAAAGTTTGGGTTTTATGGATTAGTGTTGGACTTGCGTATAGACTGATGATGAAACTTGATAACCAGTAGCGCTATACGTCGGTCTTCTTCATCTGCATAAGAAGACCAATGCGTTGCACCACTTTATACCTTTGTTGCCTATCTTTTGATGCAAGTGTGTCAAGGAATAAGTTCAAATCCATAACTCTACGTCGAAAGCTAGGCACACATTTTGGGTACGACATAAGCTCCATTATATTTCGTGAGGTCAATGTTTTATGGGTATATAATATATTTTTATGGATTGGTGTTGGACTTGCCTATGGACTGATGATTAAAACTTGATAACTAGTAGTCACTAGTAGGGAAAACCATATAGGAAAGCACTTATTAGTGGCGCCCCTTATTTGACCCGTGCTACTGCTACTTAGTAGTAGCGTGGGTTCAAACGCTGCGCTATAGGTAAACGGTAGTAGTAGCGCAGGTACAGTAGGCACGCGCTACTACGAAGTGGACCCTAGCGTGCCCCCCGGACAGGCAGTAGTAGTAGCGCGGGGTGTAAAACATGCGCTACTACTAAGTGGATAGCTGGAGCGCAGGTGGGACACCCCGTGCTACTACTATGGATAGACGAGGCCAGCTGGTGGGCACCACTTAGTAGTAGCGCGTCTGTCCCAGGCTGTGCTACAACTACTGGGCGTAGTAGTAGCGCGGCTCCCGTGCCCGCTACTACTAAGCGCAGCACCCACCTACCCCCATTCTCCCTCTCCCTCCCCCTTCCTCTAGCTAGCTCTTTCCTCACTTGCTTTCTTCTCTCTCCCTTCTCCCCATCTCTTGCCCTCCACCACCTCCATTAATGGCTAGCTAGGTACCACACTCTCCCCTTCCTCTCCTCACTTGCTTTCTTCTCTCTCTCTCTCTCTCCTTTGCCCCTCCACCATCTCCATTGATGGCTAGCTAGGTACATGCACTCCCCTTCCTCTCTTCCTCACTTTCTTCTCTCTCTCTCTTCTCCCCATATCTCTTGCCCCTCCACTCCATTAATGGATGGCTAGCTAGCTAGATAGCTACCACTCACTAGCTCTCTCCCTCTCCACTAGTTAGCCTTGTCTCCTCCAAGTAGATCTACTACTTAATCACCTACCTCTCCACTTAGTAAATGAACTAAGCTAGCTACCTCCCTCATTAATGAAGGAGCATTAAATATCTTTGTCCAATTCGATCCCAAGCAACACCGGCCTCATCACTGTGCTCTCTCGAGATAGGTGTGTAAATAATATTGTTGTGCAATAATGGAATTTGTGTGTGTGTGATATGACTGAATTGTGCGTGACCATGATGAAATTGAATAATTGTGAATGACATGAGTTGCCTATGTTTTGCCAAAATGCCAATTTATTTCCGTTTTGGCGAATTTCGGGCAAACTCGATATGTCCTATTTTTAGGGAAGGTCATACCGAATTTTTGTATGACTTTGATGCATGGTTATAATTCTTTTGCTTATACCGCGCAGGCGATGAAGGTTAGTGGAAGGATCATGGATAGATACTTGTGATCCACGGTGGCCGACATGTATCAAAATAAACGCAGCGAGATAAAATGTCTGTGTCAAAGATGCAAAGAAGGAGTCTGGATCGACCCCTTTTTATCTGGCAGTTTGAAGGCGCACCTACTCATGAATGGTTTCATGGATGGCTATACTCGGTGGATAAGTGAAGATGATGAGGACGTCGATGGGGCAGACAATAATGACATGGGGCCAGACGAAGAGACGACCAACGGACACGAAGAAGAGGCCGGACTTGAAGAAGAGGCCGGACATGAAGAAGCTGAACATGGAGAAGACACGGACACTCCGCAGTCTTCGTCGCTACTAAGTTCAGTCATGCAGGACCCTCATGTTCGAGACCTGCTTCGCAAGAAGACGACTAGCGACAGAGCTGCTTCTAGAGAGGAGGCCAAGCTGGCGCAACTAGAGTTAGACTCGAAGACTCCGTTGTATGATGGTTGCGATCCCGCGGAGACCCACTTGAGTTTCATGCTCAATCTTCTACAGACGAAGGGAAAAAACAAATGGAGCGACGCAAGCCTTGATGCGCATTTGAAGTATCTACAGAAAGTTCTTCCCGCGGGGAACGTGTGTCCTATTAGTATCAAGGATACCAAGAAAATAGTGTGCCCTCTTGATTTACCACACATTAGATACCACGCATGCACCAACGATTGCATCATTTATCGGAACGAGCATGCAGAAATAAAACAACTGTCCAGTGTGCAATGCTTCTCGATACAAGAAGGCTGGAAAGAAAGCTCCTCAAAAAGTTGTATGGTACTTTCCGCTCACTCCCCGTCTGCAGCGGTATTTCGTAGATCCTAAGGAAGCAAAGCTCATGCGCTGGCACGCGGACTGGGTGAAGCCAAATGATGGAGATGATCCGAAGCTGAGACACCCCGCAGATGCTAGCCAGTGGAGAGCATTAAACATTGAAGATCCAACTTTCGCTGTAGAACCAAGGAATCAAAGGATGGGTGCGAGTACTGATGGCATGAATCCGTTTGGCAACCAGAACACCAATCATAGCACATGGCCCATTTTTGTATGGCTGTACAAGCTCCCCCCCGGAAGTGCATGAAGAGAAAGTACATACACATGAGTATGCTGATTCAAGGGACGATACAACCGGGAAACGATATTAATCTGTATCTCCAGCTAATGAAAGAGGAGCTAGACACATTATGGGCAGGGGTCAGGACATGGGACGCCAGCACATGAGAATATTTCCCTATGAGAGCCGCATTGATCACGATGGTGCACGACTTTCTTGGTAATGGATATGTCTTAGGCCAGGTGTGCCATGGACATTGCGGATGTGTGAAGTGCATGGATGATACAACGTATCTGCAACTACCGAAAGAACCCGAGTCTTCAAAAACCGTGTACATGGGGCATCAAAGATGGCTCAAGAAGGATGACGTGTGGAGAAAGCATGGAGTTCTGTTCAATGGTCAGGTTGAGAAGTGAGGATCTCCATGTAAGAGGAGCGGTGTCAAAATCGATATGTTGTTGAAAAATTGGGAAGAGTGCCCTGCAGCGGGAAAGAAGAAAAAGGCGATGGAGCCGCTGCTGAAGGTATGGAAAATGAGGTCTGGTTTTTGGGACTTGCCGTACTGGCACGTCCTCAACACACCTCATAGCCTTGATGTCATGCATATCACGAAGAATGTTACTGATAGCTTGCTTGGCACACTGATGAACATGCCAGAGAAGAACAAAGATGGGCCGAAGGCAAGAAATGACTTGAAATTTTTGGGTATCAAGAAAGATCTTCACGGAGAACTCCCTAAGTCGTCGGAGGAGACGGAGACGGAGATGGAAGACAGGGCCAAAAAAGTCAACAAGAAGGAATATTATTGCCACCCCTCTTGCTTCACCTTAATTCAGAAGGAGATCGATCAATTTTTCAAGTGCCTTGCCGGAATCAAAGTTAGTTCCGGTTACTCAAAGAAGATAAGCAGATATCTAGACACTAAGAGAAAAAGGTTCAGCGGGATGAAGTCTCATGACTGTCAGGTGATGATGATGCAGATACTCCCGGTTGCACTTAGAGGGATAATGGACAAGCACGTCCGTGATACGCTTATTGGTCTTTGTACTTTTTTTGACGTTATCTCTCGAAAGTCGATCAGTGTGAAGCAGCTCGGAAGGCTACAGGAAGAGATCGTTGTCATACTATGTGAACTTGAGATGTACTTCCTGCCCGCATTCATTGACGTTATGGTGCACCTGTGTGTCCATATTGTGGACGACATCATCGACCTTGGGCTGACATTCCTGCAAAGCATGATGCCGTTCGAAAGGATGAATGGGGTCATGCTACATGTAGTCTATGTTGGTATTTCCCCGAAGAGGAGAGGATGATGCAGTACAGTAGAGATAAGTATTTCCCTCAGTTAAGAACCAAGGTTATCAATCCAGTAGGAGAACCAAGCAAAATTCCGTTAAGCGCAACTGCACACACAAAAGCAAACACTTACACCCAACACAAATAAGAGGGTTGTCAATCCTCTTAGCGGTTATTTGCAAGGATTAAATCTTATCGAGGTAAATAGATAAACTAAACTACTAATTAAAATAAAAGTAAATAAATTGCAGCAAGGTATTTTTAGGTTTTTTATATAATAAAGATAGACCCGGGGACCATAGTTTTCACTAGAGGCTTCTCTCTTGAGCACATAAACATACGGTGGGTAAACAAAATACTGTTGGGCAATTGATAGAAAAACAAATAATTATGACGGATTCATGGCAATGATCATGTATATAGGCATCACGTCCGAGACAAGTAGACCAACTCCTGCCTGCATCTACTACTATTACTCCACCCATCGACCGCTATCCAGCATGCATCTAGGGTATTCAGTATGAAACAGAGTAATGACTTAAGCAAGATGACATGATGTAGAGAAGCAAATTCAAGCAATATGAATAAACCCCATCTTTTTATTCTTAATGGCAACAATACAAATATGTGTCATGTCCCTTTCTGCCACTGGGATTGAGCACCGCAAGATTGAACCCATCACAAAGCACCTCTCCCATTGCAAGATAAATCAATCTAGTAGGCCAAACTAAACCGATAGATCAGAGAGAAATACAAAGCTATAACAATCATGCATAAAAGAGTTCAGAGAAGACTCAAATATTTCTCATGAATAATCTGATCATCAACTCACAATTCATCGGATTCCAACAAACACACCGCAAAAGAAGATTACATCGGATAGAACTCCAAGAACATCGAGGAGAACATTGTATTGAAGATCAAAGAGAGAGAAGAAGCCATCTAGCTACTAGCTATGGACCCGTAGGTCTGTGGTAAAATACTCACACATCATCGGAAGGGCAGCAAGGTTGATGTAGAAGCCCTCCGTGATCGATTCCCCCTCCAGGAGAGTACCGGAATAGGCCTCCAGATGGGATCGCGGAAGAACAGAGGCTTGCGGCGGCGGAAAGGTTTTCTCTTCTGGCTCTCTGGGGGTTTCCCAATATTTGTGAATTTATAGAAGTGGAATTAGGTCAAACGGAGTCACGTGGGCCACACAAGGTACCACGGCGCCCCCCCGGGGCGCGCCCTAGTGCCTTGTGAAGCCTCCGTGAGGCTTCTGGCCTCCTCCCGAAGCTTCCCAGGTTTCTTTTGTCCATAAAAAAATCTGCGAAAAGTTTCGTGACATTTGGACTTCATTTGGTACTGTTTCTCTGAAAACCCAAAAATAAGCAGAAAACAGCAACTGGCACTAGGCACCGGGTTAATAAGTTAGTCCCAAAAAATGATATATAATTGCATACAATTGCATATAAAAACATCCAAGATTGATACTATAATAGCATGGAACAATAAAAAATTATAGATACGTTGGAGACGTATCAAGCATCCCCAAGCTTAATTCCTGCTCGTCCTCGAGTAGGTAAATGATAAAAACAGAATTTTTGATGTGGAATGCTACCTATCATGTTTCATCATGTAATCTCTCTCTTACGGTATGAATAATAAGATCCAAATGATTCAAAGCAATAGTGTATAATTTGATATGAAGACTTCAATACTCAGTCATACTAGCAAACAATCATGTCTTTCAAAATAAAAATGCTAAAGAACGTTATCCCTACAAAATCATATAATCATGTCATGCTCCATCTTCTTCACACAAAGTATTTATCATGAACAACCCCGGTTTTAGCCAAGAAATTGGTTCTTACTTTTTAACGCGCTTCAGCTTTTTCAACTCCCACTCAATACATGAGCGCAAGCCATGGATATAGCACTATGGGTGGAATAGAGTATGGTGATAGAGATAAATAGGAGAAGTCAAAAATGGAGAAAGTCTCACATCAACGAGGCTAATCAACGGGCTATGGAGATGCCCATCAATTGATGTCAATGCGAGGAGTAGGGATTGCCATGCAACGGATGCACTAAGAGCTATAAGTGTATGAAAGCTCAACATGAAAACTAAGTGGGTGTGCATCCAACTTGCTTGCTCATGAAGACCTCGGGCATTTGAGGAAGCCCATCATCGGAATATACAAGACAAGTTCTATAATGAAAAATTCCCACTAGTATATGAAAGTGACAAAATAGGAGACTCTCTATATGAAAAACATGGTGCTACTCTAAAGCACTAGTGTGGAAAAAGATAGTAACATTGCCCCTTCTCTCTTTTTCTCTCATTTATTTTTTTTCTTCTTTTTTCTTCTTTTTTTTCCTTTTTTTTCTTTTTTTTTCATGGCCCTTTTTCGCCTCTCTTTTTTCTATATTTTTTTTACTTTTTTCTCCTTTTTTTTATTTTCGTCCGGAGTCTCATCCCGACTTGTGGGGGAATCATAGTCACCATCATCCTTTCCTCACTAGGACAATGCTCTAATAATGATGATCATCACACCTCTATTTACTTACAACTCAAAATTACAACTCGATACTAGAACAAAAATATGACTCTATATGAATGCCTCTGGCAGTGTACCAGGATGTGCAATGATGCTAGCGTAACATGTATAAAATGATGAACGGTGGCTGAGCCACAAATATTATGTCAGCTATATGATCATGCAAAGCAATATGACAATGATGATGTGTGTCATAAAAACGGAACGGTGGAAGTTGCATGGCAATATATCTCGGAATGGCTATGGAAATGCCATGATAGGTAGGTATGGTGGCTGTTTTGAGGAAGATATAAAGAGGCTTATGTGTGATAGAGCGTATCATATCACGGGGTTTGGATGCACCGGCGAAGTTTGCACCAACTCTCGATGTGAGAAAGGGCAATGCACGGTACCGAAGAGGCTAGCAAATTGCGGAAGGGTGAGAGTGCGTATAATCCATGGACTCACATTAGTCATAAAGAACTCACATACTTATTGCGAAAGTTTATTAGCCCTCGAAGCAAAGTACTACTATGCATGCCCCTAGGGGGGAGGTTGGTAGGAGTTAACCATCGCGCGCCCCCGACCGCCACACAAAGGAAGTCAATCAATAATAATTCATGCTCCAACTTCTTAGCATAACGACAGACCATACGTGCATGCTTCAGGAATCACAAACCTTAACACAATTATTCTTACTAAACCACAATTATCTACTAATACCTCCGACATATTACCATCTTAATATCATAAAACTATTGCAAGGAATCCAATTTATCGTATTCAGTGATCTACATGAAAGTTTTTATTATATCCCTCTTGAATACCTATCATATTAGGACCAAATTCATAACCCGTGCATATTACTACTGCTATCAGGAGACTCTCAAAAAGATAAAAGTGAAGCATGAGAGTGCAACTATTTCTTTGAAATATCATCACCGCCGTGCTCTAAAAGATATAAGTGAAGCACTAGAGCAACTCCCTAGCTCAAAAGATATAAGTGAAGTACATAGTATTCTAACAAATCATGAATAATGTGTGTCCCTCTCAAAAAGGTGTGTTCAGCAAAGATGATTGTGACAAACTAAAAAGCAAACAAAAGCAAACAAACTATTTCACAAGACGCTCCAAGTAAAACACATATCATGTGATGAATAAAAATATAGCTCCAAGTGAGTTACCGATAGATTGTAGACGAAAGAGGGGATGCCTTCCGGGGCATCCCCAAGCTTAGACGCTTGAGACTTCCTTGAATATTACCTTGGGGTGCCTTGGGCATCCCCAAGCTTAGGATCTTGCCACTCCTTATTCCTTTGTCCATCGTAGTCTCACCCAAAACTTGAAAACTTCAGCACACAAAACTCAACAGAAACCTCGTGAGATCCATTAGTATAACAAACAAATCCTAAACTTTAGGTACTGTAGTAAATTGATTCATATTCAATATTGGCATAATGCTACTGTACTCCAACTTCTCCATGACTCATACCCCCCGATACGATCCATAGATTCATCAAAATAAGCAAACTATACAAGAAAAAACAGAATCTGTCTAAAACAGAACAGTCTGTAAAGATCTATTTAAAAGCCATACTTCTGTAACTCTAAAAATTCTGAAAAATTAGGAGAACGTGTACAATTCATATACCAATACTGTGTAAAAATTTCAGATTTTTCTGACGCTCCACTACAGAATTAAAATTCCAGCACTGGACACAAAACTTTGTGTTTTCCGAACAGCATCAATTATACTATCTTCCAAATCATCCCAAAGGCATTACTTGGCACAAACACTAATTAAAGCATAAAAACATAATCCTAACAGAAGCTTTAATTATGCAAACACTCAAGAACAGTAGGTAAAAGAAAAAATTATTTTATTCATTGGGTTGCCTCCCAACAAGCGCTATTGTTTTATGCCCCTTGCTAGGCATAATGTATAGTTTCCAGTGTTGTCATCCTTCATCCCCAAGTCCTTTTTGATTAAATCTTCCAAAACTTTTCTCATTAATTCTCTACTCTCATACTCTTCTTTTGTAGTGGGTGAGCTTAGGTAATTGAAGGGGCTTTGATTGGTAACCTTAACATTCATAACTTCAAACTCAGGATCATCACCATAAACATCCTCATACAAAACATGTATCTCATCATCAATAGGATCTCTAGCTGTACTCTCGAACCATTCTTCACTAAATCGCTCATCAATTCCTTTAGTAACCCATTCAAATTTATCACAAGCATGGTGGTACATTGTTTTAATTACTTCGGCGTATGGAACTCTCCTTCTAATATTTTTACCATAAGCAAAATAGTCTTTAGATTCCAACCTATGAATAGTATCCTTATGATGAAGAATCTCCTCTTTAGGAGGATGTTCAAAGTTTATTTTGTAAAAGGAGAAAATATCCCTAGCTTCTCGGATAATATAATCAAATTCATGCATAAGGATTATAGTAGCAATTTTCTTAGCCCTAGGATTGTGGATGTTGGGGAGTTCATAAAATATCTTTTGTAAGGCGGGATGGATATGTAAAAAATTTCTTTCTAATTTAACTACAAGCATTGCAATAGCATCCACATAGCAATTTGTTTTATCAAGAATGGATTCATTAATTATTGGTATAACTCCCGCGCAATTAAAGAATTCCTGAATAATGTTTTTCCCAATAATATTACGACTTCCCACATGATAGACTTTAGTTTTGAAATTAGTGGGGGAGTTAGTCTCCAGGGGGTCATGATTAAGATCAAAAGAATGGGTTTTATCCCCAAGAGATTCACTACCACTATCCTCACTAGCACTTTCAACCATAACTTTTTCAAATTCAGACATGATAACAGTTTCAAGCAAAGCAAGTAAACTAGAAAACAAGCAAATAAATTTTTTTTCTGTTTTTTTTTTACTTTTTAGAAGTGGGGGAGATCAAACGAGAGGCAAATGCAAATAAAAGGTAAATAAAGTAAATGCAAGTGAATGATAATTTGTGCGAAGGTACTTGGTAATTTTGATGATGTCTCCCTGGCAACGGCGCCAGAAATTCTTCCTGCTACTTGTAGTCTTCGTTGGTATTTCCCCGAAGAGGAGAGGATGATGCAGTACAGTAGAGATAAGTATTTCCCTTAGTTAATAACCAAGGTTATCAATCCAGTAGGAGAACCAAGCAAAATTTAGTTAAGCGCACCTACACACACAAGAGCAAACACTTGCACCCAACGCAAATAAGAGGGTTGTCGATCCTCTTAGCGGTTATTTGCAAGGATTAAGTCTTATCGAGGTAAATAAATAAACTAAACTACTAATTAAAATAAAAGTAAATAAATTGCAGCAAGGTATTTTTAGGTTTTTTATATAATAAAGATAGACCCGGGGACCATAGTTTTCACTAGAGGCTTCTCTCTTGAGCACATAAACATACGGTAGGTAAACAAATTACTGTTGGGCAATTGATAGAAAAGCAAATAATTATGACGGATTCCTGGCAATGATCATGTATATAGGCATCACGTTCGAGACAAGTAGACCGACTCCTACCTGCATCTACTACTATATTACTCCACCCATCGACCGCTATCCAGCATGCATCTAGGGTATTAAGTATGAAACAGAGTAACGCCTTAAGCAAGATGACATGATGTAGAGATGCAAATTCAATCAATATGAATAAACCCCATCTTTTTATCCTTAATGGCAACAATACAAATATGTGTCATGTCCCTTTCTGTCACTGGGATTGAGCACCGCAAGATTGAACCCATCAGAAAGCACCTCTCCCATTGCAAGATAAATCAATCTAGTAGGCCAAACTAAACCGATAGATCAGAGAGAAATAGAAAGCTATAACAATCATGAATAAAAGAGTTCAGAGAAGACTCAAATATTTCTCATGAATAATCTAATCATAACTCACAATTCATCGGATCCCAACAAACACACCGCAAAAGAAGATTACATCGGATAGAACTCCAAGAACATCGAGGAGAACATTGTATTGAAGATCCAAGAGAGAGAAGAAGCCATCTAGCTACTAGCTATGGACCCGTAGGTCTGTGGTAAACTACTCACACATCATCGGAAGGGCAGCAAGGTTGATGTAGAAGACCTCCGTGATTGATTCCCCCTCCGGCAGAGTACCGGAAAAGGCCTCCTGTTGGATCGCGGATGAAGAGAGGCTTGCGGCGGTGGAAAGGTTTTCTCATCTGGCTCTCCGGGGGTTTCCCAATATTTGTGAATTTATAGAAGTGGAATTAGGTCAAACGGAGTCATGTGGGCCCCACAAGGTACCACGGCGCGCCCCCCCTGGGGTGCGCCCTAGTTCCTTGAGAAGCCTCCGTGAGGCTTCTGGCCTCCTCCCGAAGCTTCCCAGGTTTCTTTTGTCCACAAAAAAATCTCCAAAAAGTTTCATGGCATTTGGACTTCATTTGGTACTGTTTCTCTGAAAAGCCAAAAACAAGCAGAAAACAGCAACTGGCACTAGGCACTGGGTTAATAGATTAGTCCCAAAAAATGATATATAATTGTATACAATTGCATATAAAAACATCCAAGATTGATCCTATAATAGCATGGAACAATCAAAAATTATAGATACGTTGGAGACGTATCAGGTCATCAAAGGATTCGTTTGTAACAGGGCCCGTCCGGATGGAAGCATCGTCCAGGGCTATCTGACCAAAGAGTGCATCTCTTTCTGCACGAATTATCTAGATGTCGAAAACCCTGTTGGTTTACCCATCAACAAGCACCTTGGCCGGCTCCAAGGAGCAGGTCACAGCACTGGCTGGAGGGATTTGCATGTGGACCACTCGGGTCGACGCAGCGACTTTGACAGAGCAAACTTAGTAGTGCTACGACACCTACAAGTGCTAGATCCTTTGTTGACACTGCACAAAGACATCATTGCAAAGAAGTACCACGATTGGGGGCTGCACAAGACGGACGCCATAGTTATTAGAGAGCAGAACTCCTCTTTCTTGTGTTGGTTCAAAGAGCGAGTTCTGACTAATCCCCCGGAAAAGGGTTGTAGGGACGAAAAACTCATATACACCTTAGCACATGGCCCCGCGTGCAACCTCGTGACTTATCAGGCATACGATATCAACGGATACACATTCAACCCGGAGGCCAAAGATAAAAATAGTGATTACCAAAACTCAGGGGTGACGATGGAATCCATGACCGGTGACGAAAATGAAAGATACTACAGAAGGCTCGAAGATATCTGGGAGCTTGACTACTCTGGAGAGTACAAGGTGGCGATGTTCCATGTCAGACGGGCTAAGGGCATCGAAAGAGAAAACCGTTATTTCACTACCATGTCTATGCCCGATGCCAAGAGCGCTAGTGTGAACGTCACCGCAAAAAATGAGCCTTGGGTACTGGCTAAGCACGTATCCCAATGCTTCTTCATAACCGACCCGAGCAATCCCAGTCGTGTTATCGTGAGGAGAGGCAAAAGGAGCATCGTCAGAATGGATGGAATCACCAACGAGGAAGACTACGGCCAGTGCGGCGACCTGATGAGGGAAGATGACGATGACAATGAAGCATACGTCAAAAGAAGAAGTAAGACTACATTCCTAAGAAAGATCATCTTCCGTTCAAAAGAAAAAGTCACGATGAGGCGCTAAATTATTCAACAGCGAACAAAAAAGGAAAGAAGATCACTGTGAAATGTTGACGCTGAGAAACTATCATTTATGCATCTATTTTGTATACGCACTTAACCGTTATCGGTAAAATGATGTAATATATATTATGCACTAATATTGCTAAATACTGTGCATCGATCTGAGTTATATACATTGTTTCAACAATAAACAACCCTAACCCGCACTACAACTATAAACAGAATAAAAAGAAAGTAAAAAACTAAATAAGTTAGCTATAGTGCGGGGTCACCTGACCCGTGCTACAACTAAGTTAGCTATATCGCGGTGTTTGACCCCTGCACTACTGCTAAATTTCACTTAGTATAGGGGAACAGCTCGTGAAACGGCACACACGCCTCATTCCCCCGAGCCCCTCCTCGTCCACCGGCGCTACCGATCTCACAATTTAGGGTTTGCTGGCACCGCCGGCCACCGGAGCGACCCCCCTCGCCAGCCAGGAGCTCCACTGTCGGCCAGCTGCTCTCCACCGGTGCGGCCCCTCGTCGACCACCGCCAACGGCCAACGCAGGAGCTTCACCGCCTCCGTCTCTACCTCCCTCGCCAGCCAGTGAGCTCCGCTTCCTCCTCCGGTCCCCACCGCCGCCTCGCGCCCCCAAGGTTTGATCCCTCCCCCGCTCTCCCTCCCTCCTCCATGTCACGCTTCCCTGGACCCCTTGCTCGCTGCTCCGTGGTGGCGCGGTGCTGCGGTTTTTCCTACCGATGGATCTGCCCATGCACGCGAGTTCGGCCAATCCGGCGATCCTCCGATCCGGTCAGCGGTTAGTGATTTGGTCAGTCACTGCGAAATGGTTGTAACTTCTTTAGTTGCTGGTCTAGCTAGTGGCTATTCCGCTGTTACATTGGGTGTTAAGCTTGATGCAGTGTGGTGCTAGTACAGAGTGTCAAAGTGGAACTGTTGTAGCTTTTTCCTTGGCGCGATGAGATTTGCTAGGCTACTGGTATATGACTATGTATGTATATCTTGGCAAGATGATTTTGTAGGGAATCTATGAGTTGCCTATGTTTTGCCAGAATGTTGATTAATTTCTGTTCCGCCAAATTTTGGGCACTCGATATGTCCTATTTTTAGCAAAGGTCATGCCGAAATTTTCCATGGATTTCGGCATGACTTTTGAGAAAAAGTAGGACATATCGAGTGCCCTGAATTTGCCAGAACGGGAACTAAACGACATTCCGGCAAAACATAGGCAACTCATAAATTTATTTGTCATTATTCATTTTATTAGTACTAAAATTAAACCGGCAAAACATAGGCAACATGTCGAACAACGACGAAGCCATGGGTTCTCAGTCCATCCCAGAAGACAACTGATACCTGCACTATCTCATGAGCCAGGAAGGGTTGCAAGGCCCCCTTCACATCCAGGAGGTGGTGGTCGCGCCGACACCACTGATCATAACAAGACCACAGATGGTGGCGACGGGACCACAGATGGTGGCAACCGGACCACAGATGGTGGTAGCCAACCCAATAAGAAGAAGAGGTTCCGGTCCGCAAATAAGCCCGGCACCGAAAGACTGGATGTCCATTCAGTGACCCCAGGCACCGGAGAGCCATCAAGTCCTAGGAAGTTCTCAGTGGGCTACGGCAACAACCTAGCATGCATCCTTCGAGACACCGTCTCAATCAATGAGACGAACATAAGGGAAGATGGGAAAGGACCTTTGCAAGCGCTCCTCCTTACAAAGTTGCACCAAAGATACAAGTTCCCCAACTTTAAACCTGATCTCGATCCAGTAATAGATCCAAACATGGATCTGATAAACAGAAAAGCCCTCAAACAGTTCAGCAAGGACTTGAGCGCGTGGATACATAGGGTGAGAGAAGCGATGCGTGAAGAAGGTCCAGACTACGCCACGATCCACGCGAAGTGGCCGATGATTATAGAAGAGGAGTTTGATATTTTCAAGGCTAACAGCGGTAACGCTGTAACCCATTCCAGGTCGGAATGGGGGGAAGGGTCTTCAGGCCAAGAACGTCGGCGCCCACCACCTCGGAAGCCGTGGTTACATGGGGAAGGAGCCTATGTGGGATAAGGAGGACGCGGAACTTACACGTCAGCAGCAAGCAGACCCCTTCGAGGAATTCACCGACCCGCAGGAACGTGCCTTTATTATGGCCCGGTACAGAAAAGACAAGGACACCGGGGAATATGTCACGAACGCGACGACGAGGGAGTTCGTGAGAAAACTGGTAATTATTAATTTACCACCTTAGCTTCTAATCAAGTCGACTACGTTCTAGCTAGTAGTCACA
Organism: Elymus sibiricus; assembly: GCA_039707655.1. Classification (NCBI taxonomy): domain Eukaryota; kingdom Viridiplantae; phylum Streptophyta; class Magnoliopsida; order Poales; family Poaceae; genus Elymus; species Elymus sibiricus. Next base: position 11,280,085 of record CM077674.1, on the reverse strand, counting down.
TTTCTAACTGGTTCACGCTCCTTTTGCAGCGTGAGCAAAAAAAGCTTTAATCTGAAAGTGACTCATCATCTCAGTCATCGAAGTACCCATGGGACACCCCTTTTAACCGGGCGTTGTACTTAGCGCTGGGAAAGCAGGAGAACGAGAAGCCGCCGTATGGCCGTGTAGTCTATGCCGGAGACGGTGCCACATGGAAGTACTACTATCATGAAGACACAGAGGTGCGAAAGCAGAGAAGGAAACTAGGATAAGTTTCTATCAAGTCACAACTCGCGCAGGTGGTCGAAGAAGCCAAAACTGTGGCCAGAGAAGAAGCCAAAACTGCGGCCAGAGAAGAAGCAAGAGCAGAAGCAAGAGCAGAATTTGCATCTTAGTGGTGTACCGTGCTTCCTGATCTTGTGAAGTAGATCAAAGAAAATCCAGAAGGAGATTTTCCCATTCCCAGCTTCGTCGGGTGTAACTCAATGAACGGAGCAGTGGATAATCTACCTGCACCCGCACCCGCACCCGCCACTGCCGCTCATAGCAGCCCCTCCTCCTTTTTTTGCATGCTCGGTGGGGCGTCGACATTAGCTGAGCTCAACGCCCTCATGGTAATTATGCATCGCACGCTCATCAACAAATTTATTCTTCCTTTCCTTTTCCTTTCGGATCTCTGATGCCGCACATGTTTTCGCAGGCCGACGAAACCCCATGCACCCACCTATGCTCCATCAATGGTTAGTTGATGGATGTTGCAAAGGGTACAATAGTGAAGCCAGCAGATCACTTGTTCCACGGCCAGCCGATGCCCCGTGCACTAGTAGAATACAGTGCATTAGTCCCGGTTCCTAAGGGCCTTTAGTCCTGGTTCTGAAACCGGGACTAAGCAATCGGGACTAAAGGCCCCCACTTTTAGTCCCGGTTGTGTTACGAACCGGGACTAAAGGAGCTCCACGTGGCCGCTGTGGGGCGCCCAGGCAGGAGGACCTTTAGTCCCGGTTGGTAACACCGACCGGGACTAAAAGGCAGCCACGCGTCAGCACCTGCCAGGCGGTGGGGTTTTTGTTTTTTTTTTAAATGAGGGGTTTAGGGTTTTGGAGGGTTTAGGGGTTTCATATTGTGTTTCCCCCTTTTCTTTTTGTGTTTACCATTCAATTTTTTTACATTTATGGTTTTCGTTTTTATTTTACATTTTCCATTCAACTCGATGCTAGCTACTACATATAGCAATGAAGGAACCATTACACAAATCGTCATGAATATAGAGAGAAGTGACCTCTCTTTCTCCGTGCTTGGTCGAACAACAAGTTTTCGTATATCTATTCGGCGCTACTACGTATAGTACACGTTCATGCATATATACAATGTAACATCTCTTATGATCCCTAATATCTAATTACCAACATTCACTACCAATTCTCGATGGTATTCTCCGGTTTTAGCTATGATCTCTTCAAGGAAGAATCCCGCCAATTCCTCTTGAATTGCTCGTATGCGAGCCTTTGGTACGAGTTCGTCCCTCTTCCGTTGGATCTAATTTAAAGAAGGGGGTCAATATATATATATATATATATATATATATATGAATGAAACTCAACACAATTGATGGTAATAAAATAAATTTGTGAATATTGTTTACGTACTTCAAGTTTTTCAAAAAATTTGCCCGTCTCAGAGGTCGTCTGGCGAATGAACTCGCAAACGTAGTATCCACATAAGTTATTCCCGGATCCCTGCCTCGAGCACTCTACGAGAATAGAGTTCAATCAAAATAACAATCAAGCATGATAGTGGTATTGAAACTAGAATCAAAGAGATGCGCGTACCTAGCTAGTACTACTTACACTGAGTTGTTCAAATCGCAGCTCCTCTCTCCATTCACCCCTAACCTGCTTGGTGAACTCTTTCCAAACCCTGCCCGGCAAAGAAAATGAATAAAGGAGTTATTAATTACTTGATATCAGGAAATGAACGATAGTTGCCGATATAGTGCGATAATGATTGAAATTAACTCTAGAGAATTTTTTGCAGGTCCGCCCACAACTTAGGGTCTTTACGTAACGAGTCCATGACAAGTACTTTTCCTGCGTCAAACTGAATGACTAGCAGAATAAAGTGGAACCTGCGGACGCATGGCTCATCAATTACACTTAACATCGAGTAAGCGAAACAGAATGATGTGTACAAGACAGTATAACACTCACTGGAAGTTGTAAGGAAATAGTATTTCCCTTTTAGTTTGTTGTTTAATGAACGCCCTTAGCAAGTTCTTCTCTGTATCCTTGGGGTTCCATTTTACCGTACCTTCATGAATAGTATTTGGGTTAATGAACCCAATGTCATAGATTCGTCCTGTTTTGCATTCGAGGATCTTCTTTCTGCATAATATATATAGTGAGGATAATTATACATGCAATGAACGAGCTGAGCTAGAGACTTAATTACAGAAATGATACTTACAAACAATAGCAACTGACGATAGATTTGTCGATGGCGTCTTGATTGTATAACTGAAATAATTCTTCAAAATCAATGAAAATCTCCTCGTCTCCATTGAAGTAATGCTCATCTTTAATTCCCGCAATGATATAGTTGCTCCCTTGCTTTGAGGCTTCCAAGTACCAGTCATGCAATCTTCGCATCATCGTTGGTAGATGCGGAGCTCCTCAGGTCTGACGAGAGGCTTCCCGTGCTCGAATTTAAAGGCTAACTCAGCCATTTCGAACTGTACCTCATCGCCTAAGTAATCACCAAGAGTGAAACCAGGTTCAGCGGCCGCTACCCCCGGATCATTAGCGATATCGGTAAACACCTTGAGCGGGGGGCACAATTGGTTTTTCTGTTCACCGAGCTGGGGAATTGTTTTCCCCCTTGCACTACTGCTACTTCCCGGCCGCTGCTGTGGATCTCTATATGACTTTACAATAGAGCGGTCATAGTTTGATAGCAGCGGAGGTGGCGGTGGTTTTGTAAGGTTTTCCAGCAAGTGCCTCGCTTTTACCGGATCTATTTTCTCCGTTGGATCTGGACGGGTCGGTGCAAGCTGGCGTTTCACGTCGGCAGCCACGGTCTCCTTGGTTTCCTCCTCAGTCATGTCATATGGTAACTTGGCAGGAGCCTTCTTGACGCTACCTGCTCTGGATTTCTTCGCTGTTGTACTACTAGCCGCCGGAGCGGCGGCGGATCTCTTCTGCCATTGCTGAGGCGGCGGAGGAGGCGGAGTCAGCTGACGCGGCGGATTCTGCTGAGGGGCCTCCTCCGGCGGAGTCTGCTGACGCGGCGGAGACAGCTGAGGCGACGGAGTGTGCTGACGCGGCGGAGACGGCTGAGGCAGCGGAGACGACTGAGGCAGCGGAGATAGAGCTGGACTGTGAGGAGTCTGCTGAGGGGCCTCCTCCGGCTGAGTCTGCTGACGCGGCGTCCAGTATGGAAGCACGATGTGTTCCTTTCTCCATAGAATGGTAGTCCTTATGGCATCTCCCAGATGAGTCTCCCCTTCACCTGTAGGGTACTCAAGCTCCAGCTGCTCAAATCCGTTGGTAACTTCATCCACCCCGACAATAGCATAGCCATCTGGAATCGGAGAGCAATGGTAAGTTCCATCAGGTACACGAGGTAAGGCATAGCTGACCGCCACCTTCAAGGTTATGTTCATGCATTTCGCATGTAGATCACAATGTTCCCTCTCCGTGATATCATCCACGGGGTAGCGAGGAGCCGTGATATCAGGCCGAACGAGCTCCATGGAAGCCACGCTGCTTTTCCGCTGAGATGGTGGGGTAGCTCCGTGGGTAGTATCGAATGAAGGATCTTCGTGCCGCTGAGATGATGGGCCGGTAGCTCGCTGGCTGGTAAGTGCCTCTATTTGCTTCTGCTGCAACACTACTATTTCTTCTACCTTCTGCAGCCGGTCTGCATCATCTTTCTTCTTTCTCCCTCGGCTTCTATAAGTGTCTCTGCTATCGGGAAACCCAACCTTCCACGGAACGGAGCCTGATGTGCCTCGTGTTCGTCCAGGGTGTTCAGGATTCCTGAGGGCGCGTGTCAGCTCGTCCTTATCTCTGTCGGGACGGAACTTCCCCTCCTGCACGTCCTTCATTGCATCCTGAATGGCTTTGACGGGTGTTGCAAGTTGAGCTTTCGTATAAACACACTTCCCTGTTTCTGGGTGCAAATTTCCCCCATGCCCGAAGAACCAAGTCCTTGCCCGTTCGGGCCAGTTCAATGTCTCTGGATGGATCCCTTTATCAAGCAGGTCGTTCTCAACTTTCTCCCACTTAGGCCGGGCAGCCTTGTCGCCACCTGACCCCGTAACATGGTGATATTCCTTCTTTGCAGCATTTTGCTTATTTATCAGTGACCTTTTCTTACCTTTCTCCGATGTCTTGTATGCCACAAATGCGGGCCAGTGATCTTTCATCTTCTCATATTAACCGGTGAATGTTGGAGTCTTCTCTTTCAGGACAAACTTTTCGTGCAATCTTTTCTTCCAGTTCTTGAATTGTTTGGCCATCTTCTTAAGAGCCCACACCTTGACTTTTCGCTCTACAACATTGCTATTTGGATCCACCTCTGGCGGTAGGCTGAAATTTGTCATGAGCGTATTCCAAAGCTCATCTTTGGATCTATCATCGACATAAGAAACTCCATCGTCCGCCTTTGGCTTATTCCATTCTTGAATGCTGATCGGGATGCTATCCCTAACAACAACTCCGCACTGACTTATAAATCGGTCTACGGTCCGCTTGGGAGCAGTCGGTTTGCTATCTGCAGCGATTTCTTCGATCGTGAACCTTTCATTCTCGCCCAACCTTTTCTTCGAGCCTCGTCTCTTTACAGAAGATTGGCTCGATCCGGAGGGCTAAAAGAAGAAAGAAGCGTTAATATATGTACATACAAATCAATTAATGCATCTAGTCAGCAGGCTTAATTAATATACCTCGCCGGACTTTGCAACAGTTAAGGCTCCAACACCGCCGGAGCCGTCATCTTCTCCCTCCATTCGATCACCGGAGCCATCATCCTCTCTTCCCTCACCATCGGAGTCGTGGAGAAACTATGAGGTGATATCATCACCTCCGTCGCGGATTATATGCCCCAACATCTCTTCTTGTTCTAAGTCTCTGTCGTGTTCCATAGTTTCTGCAAATATTACAACATGGCAATATACAACCATGAGAGATAAGCTGTTTTTCAGACTTAATGAAATCTGGGAATGCAAAACAGTAACATTATGATGACAACTTGAGAGCAAGATTGAGTCATGCTACAGCAACTTTACATGGCAACCAAGGGCATGGCATCAAAGTACACATTACATAGACCAAATCACAAGAAGGAATCATATGCATATGAGCAATGGATTAGTGGCAAACATCATGCAAAGTTGACAAGTTTTATAACAGTCAGTTTCAGACTTAGCAGTTTTTCGGCAAGTGTAAAATAGCAAGTTTTATCAGTTGCATGTTAGGTAACCCTCCGGCGATCGTCGGGGACTCCTCCGGCGATCGTCGGGGACTCCTCCGTCACTAATACATCTCGAATAATCCAGTTATGCAACAATAATATCACATAATATCACTAAACATCTCGCCCAATCAAACTGGACGTCGACTCCCGATTCCTGAGCCATGGGCGGTGAACACCCAAAGAGAAGGAACCATCACAGGATCATAGCTCGGGTGAGATCCCTGAAGAAACTGCCAGGTATTGGAGAAGTTGTCGTCCAACGCAACCATGTAGCGACGGACGTGCTCGTCCTCCTCCCTGACACGGCGACGTACCACCCTCTCGGGGGCCGGCTCCCTCTGCACCGATAGTGGCCCATGCGACCGCCACCAAAGAAGCTCCGGGTCGACGACGAGACCCCGATTCCTCACCAAGCTGCGCACCCCGGAAGGTAGCACCTCCCAGTGCCAGCCAGGCGGAGCCCAGTCCTGGACATGGCGCCTCTCAAACTGGTTGTTGCCGCCGAGTCGACGACAAGGATGCGGGCCGGGCATCGTCGCCGAGAACAATTTCCTATGAAAACAAATACACGATTTCTATATTTTTCTTTTTTTCTCTCACCACATGTCTATATTTTTTATACACCTATCAAATACACGATTCACATTTTTGAAATCTAGTGACAAAAAAAAGAAGAGGAGGTGCAGGGGGATTCGTAGCTCACCCTCGGCTATAGAGGAAGTAGTTGATCAGCGGAGGGAACATCGGGGACCAACAGCTCCGACGACGATAAACACTCCTCGGGGATGCAACACCACAAATCTGTAAATTGTACCGATTTAAAAATTTAGACCATCACATATCATATAGCTTTTAACAACATCTCAAATTGCAAAATAAGCTTCATCATCAATTATTAATGTCGATCGTCGGGGACGACTCCTCCGGCGATCGTTGGGACTCCTCCGGCAACCCAAAATATCAGGAAGGAAACAGTGAGGACTCTTCACCGACGATCGTCGGGGACTCCTCCGGCAATCGTCGGGACTCCTCCGGCAACCCAAAATATCGGGAAGGAAATGGTGACGACTCTTCACCGGCGATCGTCGGGGACTCCTCCGGCGATCGTTGTGAAAATTTAAATTGTTTTCGATAACTTGATCAAACTTTCTCCCGCAAAAAAATTTGGATCAAACTTTATAAAATTTTTCTGTCCATTAAGATCACTCCTTCTTCAACATTGATAATGCTCACTGAAAATCTATGAATCTGGGTTATAATTCACTGAGACAAAAATAACAAAAAAGAGAAAAAAAGACAGCTAGGCGGGTTCCTGAACATCCCTGAACTGGAATTGAGCAATGTCTATCAATCTCCATCTACAATGTCTATCAATTAGCACATAGCAGTAGCAAAACAGAATGACTCACAAGTAGCATTGAGCAATCACAGTAGCAATTTTTTTTAACAAATCATCTACATACACACAGTAGCATTGAGCATCAATCAAGCAAATCATCTACATCCATCTATCCATCCATTGTTCCATGTACAGAGAAGAACAAGCAAATCATCTACATCCATCGATCAATCCATCCACTCTTCCATGTACCGCGGGCGGCGCCGTCGGAGCGGCCTGAGCGCGGGCGGCGTCGGCGTCGGTGACCGCGGGGGGGGGGGGGGGATAGGAGGAGGAGGGGAACGGCGGCGGCTCACAGCTAGCCGGGGAGCGGGGGGGCGGCGAGGCTCGGTGACGCGGCTCGGGGAGGAGGGCGAGGAGGTCCGGTGACGAGCGGCTACGGGCGTCGGCGACGGGGGGGGAGCGATCTCCGGCAGCCTGGCGGCGGCGTGGTGTGGTTCGGCGTCGGGGCAGGAAGATGGAGAAGATTGGGGGAGGAAGATGTCCCGGGCGGTTATATACCACGAGCTTTAGTCCCGGTTGGTGACTCTGACCGGGACCAAAGGTAGGCCTTTAGTCCCGGTCAGAGCCACCAACCGGGACTAAAGCTAATTTTCGGCAGACAGAAGGGCGCGAAAGGGTAGGCATTTAGTCCCGGTTGGTGGCTACGACCGGGACTAAAGGTTGGCCTTTAGTCCCGGTTTGTGCCACCAACCGTGACAAACCTGGCAGAGCCGCACCGGGCAGAGCTGACGGGCGGTGGGAGTTTAGTCCCACCTCGCCAAGCGAGGGGCGCCCGCACCTGCTTATATACGCGGGCGAGAGAGAGCAGGCATGAGCCTCTCTCACCCAGACAGCAATGCGCCGATCTGGTCACCTCTCTACCCTGTGGGGCCTACTAGCATGAGGTATTCATGCTGTATGGGCCTGCATCATGGCCCATATGTTGGGTTTCTAGTCGTATGCAGGCCGTGCAGAGTGAAAATCTTGTGTTAGTAGGTGGGCAATTTTTTTTTTTGCATATGGCAGCTGTTTATTTTTGGACCATCTCCAAATCACCCCAAAATTTTTGTACATGCTCACTTACATTTTGTTAACCTAATAATGTTATATTTTCTTTTCTGTTAAGTTATTAGTTTAGTATTTCATTTTGTTTTCTATTTGCTTTTTCTTATTGTTTTCTTTATTGCTTTATTCATTGATTGTATTTTGATTGCTAGAATGCTTGCTAGACCTTTTTAGGATATTTTAGTTTTAGTTTTCTTTTACACAGATTCAAAAACTTTTCATAACTTGACCCGATGAGGGAAGATGACGATGACGATGAAGCATACGTCAAAAGAAGAAGCTAGACTACATTACCTATGAAAGATCGTACTCCATGGAAAAGAAAAAGATCGCACCCTGACAATCCTTCATCACTGCCGCTGCACATGTGTACCAAGGTGCTCCTCGCTTTGAGTCCCTGACACAAGGGCTCGCGCTTGCCTGGCTCCACATGTCATCGGCATTTCTCTTTTCCATGATACGTCCGCAAGCCCGTCTTTCGGTCTTTCTATATAGCATCGTCCAAGCCGCTTCAGCTCCAAAGAGGGGTTTTCTTTCTGGCTTCGCTGTCTTGTGCCACTGCCAACTCCTTAGGTAGGGTACGGACCTAGCTTGTCCATGTCTGCGCGAGGTGGAGGTGGCAGGCACAGCGGCCACGGCCGCGGCGGCGAGTCCTCCGGAGCGCAGGAAGGTGGCTACAGATTCAAAAACAGTAGCATACATGCCTAGTTTTCATTTAATTCTTTTTGCTATTAAAGTTTTTAACAAAAAATACTTTGATCATAACTAGAGTTTTATCTAGTTTTAAGTTAATATTATTTTGATCATAACTAGAGTTTTATAAAAGCTTTTTAGTTGATTCTTTTTGCTATCGAGGAATATTATAGTTTTGTTTTAGTTGATCATAACTAAAATTCTAGCATGTCACAAATGCCATATTTGATGATCTTGCCAAGTCTCATGGCTTGGAGAACAAGATAACATCATCAAATTCCCTCGAAACCATCTCTGTCCATTTTCTAATTTGAGCAACTTAACATTGCTAAACTTGTCCAAATGAGCTCAAACTTGGTACACCTGCTAAAATGGTCTAAATATTTGCATTGATTAACTACTCTGTATAATTAAAATACTAAAAGGATATGAATAATTGAAATTTCATAAGTTAATAAATATTTATTCTAAAATCATGTTTCAAATGCCAAAATGCCCTAGCTAGCTCTTACAGAGATTCCCTCCGGTTTGTCCGAAGTGGCACTTTCCAGCTATATGTCTGGAAACTCACAGTAGAGAGAAAGTGATGGCGGTGAAGCCGGTCACATCCCAGAGTGGGATCTTTTGGGGTATAAAACTATTTCTTCGCGTGTGTCCCTTGCTTATTGCGCCGTAACCATGGATAATCTTCATCATTTAACAGGATGCTTGGGTCAGTCTTCACTGTGAAGGGAGGAATTTCATGAAACTTTTCATAATCTTCTGACATGTCTGTCTTGTCCTCCACTCCCACAATGTTTCTTTTCCCTAAAAGAACTATGTGGCGCTTTGGCTCATCGTATGATGTATTCGCTTCGTTATCTTTTCTTTTTCTCGGTTTGGTAGACATGTCCTTCACATAGAAAACGTGTGCCACATCATTGGCTAGGACGAATGGTTCGTGTGTGTACCCAAGATTGTTGAGATCCACTGTTGTCATTCCGTACTGCGGGTCTACCTGTACCCCGCCTCCTATCAGATTGACCCATTTGCACCGAAACAAAGGGACCTTAAAATCACGTCCATAGTCAAGTTCCCATATCTCCTCTATGTAACCATAATATGTGTCCTTTGCCCTATTGGTGTTTGCTGCATCAAAGCGGACACCACTGTTTTGGTTGGTGCTCTTTTTATCTTGGGCGATCGTGTAAAATGTATTCCCATTTATCTCGTACCCTTGGAAAGTCAATACAGTCGAAGTCTCCAATAGTGGTGTTACCCATGAGATGTGTTTGCAACCAACCGCCGAAAGTCCCCTTGTGTTCACGTGTAATCCAGTTGTCAGACTGCTCCGGGCGTTTGGAGCGTAAAATATTCTTGTGTTCATTGATATACGGGGCCACCAAGGTAGAATTTTGTAGAACTGTGTAGTGTGCTCGCGCCCAAGAATGCCCGTCCCTACATATTATTGCTTACGGTCCTAGCGTGCCTTTTCCACCTAGTCTCCCCTCATGCCGCGATTCAGGAACACCAATCGGCTTAAGGTCAGGAATAAAGTCAACACAAGACTCAATGACCTCCTCTGTTTCGTGGCCCTTGGAGATGCTTCCTTCTGGCCTAGCACGGTTATGAACATATTTCTTTAAGACTCCCGTGAACCTCTCAAAGGGGAACATATTGTGTAGAAATACAGGACCCAGAATGGCAATCTCGTCGACTAGGTGAACTAGGATGTGCGTCATAATATTGAAGAAGGATGGTGGGAACACCAACTCGAAACTGACAAGACATTGGACCAAATCATTCTGTAACCTTGGTAGGATTTCTGGATCGATTACCTTCTGAGAAATTGCATTGAGGAATGAACATAGCTTCAAAATGGCTAATCGAACATTTTTTGGTACAAGCCCCCTCAATGCAACCGGAAGCAATTGCGTCATAATCACGTGGCAGTCATGAGACTTTAGGTTCTGGAATTTTTTCTCTGCCATATTTATTATTCCCTTTATATTTGACGAGAAGCCAGACGGGACCTTCATGCTGAGCAGGCATTCAAAAAAGATTTTCTTCTCTGCTTTGGTAAGAGCGTAGCTGGCAGGACCTTGATACTGCTTTGGAGGCATGACGTCTTTTTCGTTCATACGTTGCTCGTCCTCCCGTGCCTCCGGTGTATGTTTTGTCTTCCCATACACGCCCAAAAAGCCTAGCTGGTTCACGCAAAGATTCTTCGTCACGTGCATCACGTCGATTGCAAATCGGACCTCTAGGACTTTCCAATAGGGTAGCTCCCAAAATATAGATTTCTTCTTCCACATGGGTGCGTGTCCGTTAGTGTCATTCGGAACAGATTGTCCGCCAGGACCCTTTCCAAAGATTGCTTTTAAATCCTTGACCATATCAAATATATCATCACCAGTACGGGGGACAGGCTTCTTCCGGTGATCTGCCTCACCTTTGAAATGCTTGCCTTTCTTTCTTAAGGCATGCTTGGTCGGAAGAAATCGATGATGTCCCAGGTACACATTCTTCTTACATTTGTCCAAATATATACTTTCAGTCTCATCTAAACTGTGCGTGCATGCATTGTATCCCTTGTTTGTCTGTCCTGAAAGGTTACTAAGAGTAGGCCAATCATTGATGGTTACAAACAGCAACGCTCGTAGGTCAAATTCCTGCTGTTTGTGCTCATCCCACACATGTACACCTTTGATATCCCACAGCTGTAAAAGTTCTTCAACTAATGGCCTTAGGTACACATCAATGTCGTTGATGGGTTGCTTAGGGCCTTGGATGAGCACTGGCATCATAATGAACTTCCGCTTCATGCACAACCAAGGAGGAAGGTTATAGATACATAGAGTCACAGGCCAGGTGCTATGATTGCTGCTCTGCTCCCCAAAAGGATTAATGCCATCTGCACTTATACCAAACCATAAGTTTCTTGCGTCATCTGCAAACTCTGGCCACTTTCTCTCGATTTTTCTCCACTGCGACCCATCAGCGGGTACTCTCAACATCCCGTCTTTCCTACGATCTTCTTTGTGCCATCGCAACAACTTGGCATGCTCTTTGTTTCTGAACAGACGTTTCAACCGTGGTATTATAGGAGCATACCACATCACCTTGGCAGGAACACTCTTCCTGGGGCGCACGCCCTCAACATCACCAGGGTCATCTCGTCTGATCTTATACCGCAATGCACCGCATACCGGGCATGCATTCAAATTCTCGTACTCCTCACCGCGATAGAGGATGCAGTCATTAGGGCATGCATGTATCTTCTGCACCTCTAATCCTAGAGGGCAGAGAACCTTCTTTGCTTCATACGTACTGTCAGGTAATTCGTTATCCTTTGGAAGCTTCTTCTTCATTATTTTTAGTAACTTCTCAAATCCCTTGTCAGATAAACCATTCTCTGCCTTCCATTGCAGCAATTCCCGTGTGGTACCGAGCTTTGTGTTGCCATCTTCGCAATTTGGGTACAACCGTTTTTTGTGATCCTCTAACATGCGATCGAATTTCAACTTGTCCCTTTCACTTTCGAATTCTCTCTGTGCATCAACAATGACCCGGCGAAGATCATCAGCTGGCACATCTGGTGCCTCTTGATCTTCAGCTTCCCCCGTTGCAGTATCACCGTATTCAGGGAACATAGGATAGTTGTGATCATCCTCTTCTTCTTCATTGTCTTCCATCAAAACCCTCTTTCTCCGTGCTTGGTCCAACAATTATAGTGGGGCATGAAACCCTTCTTAAGCAGGTGGAAGTGAAGGGTTTTCGAGGAAGAGTAATCCTTTCTATTCTCACAGACAACACATGGACAATACATAAAACTATTCTGACTGTTTCCCTCAGCCACATCGATAAAATTATGTACTCGGCAGTGCGTCGGTCACCGTACATCCATTGCCGGTTCATCTGCATTATAAAATTAAGTATATCAAAAACCATTACAGAACATCATGAATAGAGAAATGACCAAATTAATACAAGTTCATCATCATATTAAAACCAAAGTACAGTACTGATCAAATGTTATTACTACAAAAATAAATACATAAAGTTCATACATCACTACTGGAATCAGGGAATTTGCCGTCAGCCAGTTCTTTGCCGTCTGCTAGCAGAAGGCAAAGAAGGTCTTTGCCGTCCGCTTTCAAAAAACAGACGTCAAAGAACTGGCTGATGGCAAAGATACAGTTTGCCGTCGGCCAGCGGACGGCAAAGGGCCCAAAGGCAGACGGCAAAGAGGCCAGCTGGGCCCCACTGAGGCGTGGAGCTGGCTAGGTCAAATGGACGGCCTGGATGCCGTCCGCCAAATCTTTGCCGTCCGCTTTCCTGTCTTTGTCGTCCGCTAGCGGACGACAAAGAATTTGCCTAACTAACGGCCGTGCCCCCCCGGCCCCACCCCCTCTTTGCTGTCCGCTAGCAGACGGCAAAGTGGTTTGACTAACTAACGGCCGTGCAGCCCCCGGGCCCACCCCCTCTCTCTCTGTTCCTCTCTCTCCCCCCACGACCTCACCCGCCGCCGCTCCTCCCCCGACGAGCTCACCCGCCGCCGCCCCTCCCCCGACGACCTCACCCGCCGCCCCTCCCCCGACGACCTCACCCGCCGCCCCGCTCCCCGGCCACTGCGCCCTCCCCTCCCCCGACGACCTCGGAGCCGCGACGCCTCCCCACGACGCCCCACCACCGGAGTAGGCCGCGGCGCAGCCCCCCTCCCCGCGGCCTTCCTCCCCCTGCGCCGGCCCTCCTCCACCACCGCGCCGGCCCTCCTCCACCGGCCCTCACGGTGAGTTTTTGTCTTTTTTTTACTGTTTAGGTTTAGGTTAATTAGTGTTTGGTTTAGGTTAGTGCTAGCTAGGTTTAGGTTTAGATAATTAGAAGAAGAAGAAGAAAGATGAAAAAAAAATAAGAAGAAAAGAAGAATAAGTAGAAGAAGAGGAAAAAGGAAAAGAAGAAGAAGAAGAATAAGAAGAAGAAGAAGAAGAAGAAGAAGAGGAGGAGGAGGAGGAGGAGAAGAAGAAGAAGAAGAAGAAGAAAAAGAGGAGAAGAGTAGAAGAAGAAGAGGAAAAAGGAAAAGAAGGAAGAAGAAGAAGAGGAGGAGGATAGGGAAGAGAGGGCGAGGTGGTTGGCGTCGACGAAAGCCTAAATGACGGGTTGACCAAGTCTATGATTTCATTCATATTCTTTTTAGTACCTCTTACTTTAACGAGTTCAGCCAGCTCCCTAGCATTATATTGGTGTCTGCTCTTCAAAAATTTCAAGATTCTTGCAATTTTCCAAGAGTAATGGTATGGGTTGAATTCATGTGAAGATGAGCAAGTACAACACCCTTTTCAGTGTCATCCTTGCTGTAATGACACAAATGAGGACAGATAACTTGTAGATTGTATAAGATGCTAAGTTTTTTCTATAGTACAGATTCCTACTAGGGCATATGAAAAGAAAGAACTGGGTCACAAAATGTGCATGGAGTTGACATTAACAGTGCGGAGTTGATTGCTTTGATATTTTTAGATGGAGACCCCCGCATGTCCACTAGAGCAACTTTCCATCAAACCAAAAGTACAGCCTTGCGAGGACTCATTGTCGCCGGTTCCAGATGCTAGCGAGGATTGTGAGGCCACCCCACTCTCCCACATCCACCCCTTCTTCACCATCAATCCATCATCCTGTCGAGATCTCAAGTTCATAAGTTGTTTCAGCTGGTATGAGGCAGCAACATCTCCAATACTCAGTAGTTGGCAAGAATGACTTGTTCGCTATTATTATCTCGTTGCTTTGTGAAAGATGATGAGGCATCTCAAACACTCCAGAGGAGAGCCCGTTGCATATATATTGATTGGGACGAGACAAACCTCTCGTAGGCTGTTACTTTACATGAGAAAGGAACAAAAGAAGAGGTAGAATCTTAAAAAGAAAATATCTCAAACTAAAAATCTATCTAGTCCTAGACGAGCAAGGCGGGTTAGAAGATTAATATTAGTTCATGTCAGGTAGTCAATTATTATTATGTACATATATATTATTAATTAGTTCATGTTAGGTATTCCATTTTTTATTATGTTCATGATGATGATACACTTAAATTATATACATATTATTATTCATGTCAGGTATTCAATTTTTTATGTTGTACTAATTTCGTTTACTCTTTGTCATTGCAGGTGTTGACAGATGGTGGGCGCGGGTCCAGAGCGCTCCGAGGCTCCTTCCTCGGCGCGTGGTGGGAGGGGTGCTTCCATTCCACCCCAGCACCTCCGGAGAGCGCTGCATCTCAGTATGCAGACACAACCGGCGGGCGCTTCTTCTTCGGCCGGGAGAGGTCGGGGGAAGAAGAGGGGTACTAGAGGTGGCCGTGGCGGCGGGAAAGGTAGGAAGGCTGCTACGCCTTCCTCGCCGCCACCCCCAGCTGATTCACCCGACCACAGGATTGCTCCGTCTGAGGTGGACCCGTCTCGGACTCCGGTCCATGAGCCTCGGGCCGACGAGCCTCGGGTCGCCGAGCCATCGCCCCACGAGACTCCGGTCCACGAGCCTCGGGCCACCGAGCCTTCGCCCCACGAGACTCCGGTCCCAGAGGCTTCGTCCCACGAGACTCCGAAGCAGTCGACCCGATGGGGGGACTGGCCGCCGGAGGTGAGTGGCCATGCTAATGGTGGCGAGGATCGCTTTTCGGATGATAGCTATAGCGAGGGCGAGCTGGTTGAGGGGGGCAACGTCTACCAGCGTGGTGGTACAAAGCTCCCGCCCGTGCCGGCGACCCGCGAGCAGAGGTGGTTGATTGCGCCTAATGGGGAGAAGTAAGTGCATTTACTCTTTTTTAACCTTTTGCCTTCATGTTTCTTCAAAATCTAATGCGTTGGCCTTGTCATACTGCAGGGGTTGGATACACGGTCCTGGTATCCGCAAGCCCAACTTCGTCCTTTGTGTGCTTTGCCGGCAGAACTTGCCGGGGTGGGTCATGTTGCCCGGTGAGGGTCAGGTTTGACAGCTCGGATTGAGCTGGGAGCTGTACTTGGCTGCCCCGGCCCCGCCGCAGGAGAGGATCGACGGTGTCTTGTGCCGCACGAGGGCCGAGATGGTGATCCAGACGTTTTGGGTAATTTCTCCTTTACAGAATTAAAAATCAACAGTACCGAGTTAGTGTACTAATCAGTGTTGTCTTGTTTGATTGCAGACCTTCTACAGGTGTCTTGAGGGAGAGGAGGAGGCCGCGGCTATGGTTATCGAAGCCGAGTGCAGGCGCCTACTTCAGAACTTACGGCACGAGGCTCGGGTGCAGGCTGTTCGAGACTACTACGCCTCGAAGGGTATTAAGAGGTCCAAGACGAAGTGCCGCGGCAAGTTTCTGAGTAAGGGGAAGTACATGAAGGTAAATACCTATTCTTAAGGCCTTGTACTTAGTTTCCTTGATTTGATTCGTAGGCGTAGCGCTGAAATTTCTCTTGACTAACTTAGGTGCCCCCGAGATGGTGTGCGGATAGGATGGACTGTTGGGAGGCATTGGTGGATGAGTGGTGCTCTCCCCAATGGCTAACCGTCCACAACAATGCCAAGGAGCGGCGTGCCAAAATGGTTGGTGTGCCACACCATCAAGGGAGCGCCAACCTATATGAGTTCGGGAATAACTGGGTATGTGGTTTGCTTCATGATTCATGCAATTTCATTCTTCATGCTAGCTTGAGCCCTTAACTAATACTTTGTTCCTCTCTTTTAGGCGCGACACAACAAGACGGAGGTGCCAGAGGTGTTCGACCTCTATGCCATGGCCCATACTGCAAAGTACAAGAAGGCCAAGGCATTCTCTGAGTCTGACCTTGATCATCCAGAGAGCTTCACCAACATCTCCTCCCATAACAAGCTCGTGAGGTACAGAGACGAGGGGAAGGCGAGGAAAGGGGAGGACTTTAACCTGAGCCGGCAACCTCTTGATCCAGAGCTGGTCATGATATCTGGTGGCGGGAGGCCCCATGGCTCGATAGCCATTGGGGATGGACTGATACGTTGTCCTAGCACTCTCCCGGAGATCAAGAAGCGCCAGACGAGCTCCGATCCTGAGATAAGGCCTCGTCCACGGCCAATGGAGCTCCAAATCGAGGTTAGTTATACGGACTCAGATACCTTTCCTCCATTACATTGTGTGTGCAGCCGTCGATGATTACAATGCTAACGACGAGTGGTGTTCCAGGCTGCTCTTGAGAAAGAGAGAGCGAAGACCCAGGAGCTTCTGGCGGAGGCAAAGAGGCAGGCGGCGGAGAGGGAGAGGGAGTTGGAGGAGAGGACTGCTACGCTGTTGGAGGAGGAGAGGAACCGGAACGACGCGTCTAACCGGGCCTTATACGAGCTCTTCGTGGTAAGTTTCTTCTGCATATTAGCCAAATCATGCACGTAATGTTCATTTCATTACTAACTAATATGACTGACTCGTGAAAACCAAATGTGCAGACCATGTGCCAGAGCAACGGTCAGACCCCTCCGCCGATGCCAGTCATTCCTCCGGCAGGCACGGTGAGTTTCATTTGAATGGTCATTAGTTACTAGTCTTCACATTTGAGTTGCATCATGCCAACGAGACATTGCAAATGATCTTTGGTGCAGCGTAACTCCCGACAAGCATCGACCGATCCTTCTGCGTCTTCCACTGGCGCGACCGGTCCTTCACCTCCGTGATGACGGTACGTTTTCCCTAGTGTTTTGCTTAACAAATGCATACTTAGCTTAAGAAATGACCTAATAACCTTACTTAGCTCCAAAATGACCTATTTTACCTAGGCTAGCTCAATAATGACCTATACTTAGCTTAATTAGTTCATTTATGACATAATTAGCTTACTTAGGTCAAAAATGGCATAATAACCTTGGTTTAGCTCCAAAATGTCATATACTTAGCTTATTTTCCTCGAAAATGACATAATAACCTTACTTAGCTCCAAAATGACCTATTTTACCTAGGATAGCTCTAAAATGACTTACACTTAGCATTTTTTCCTCCAAAATGACTTAATATGCTTAGTTAGCTCAAAAATGGCATAACTACCTAGGCTAGCTCAAAAATGACCTATACTTAGCTTAGCTAGTTCATTTATGACATAATTAGCTTACTTAGGTCAAAAAATGGAATAATAACCTTGGTTTAGCTCCAAAATGTCATATACTTAGCTTATTTTCCTCGAAAATGACATAATAACCTTACTTAGCTCCAAAATGACCTATTTTACCTAGGTTAGCTCTCAAATGACCTATACTTAGCTTAGCTAGTTCATTTATGACATAATTAGCTTACTTAGGTAAAAAATGGCATAATAACCTTGGTTTAGCTCCAAAATGTCATATACTTAGCTTATTTTCCTCGAAAATGACATAATAACCTTACTTAGCTCCAAAATGACCTATTTTACCTAGGATAGCTCTAAGATGACCTATACTTAGCATTTTTTCCTCCAAAGTGACTTAATATGCTTAGTTAGCTAAAAAATGGCATAACTACCTAAGATAGCTCAATAATGACCTATACTTAGCTTAGCTAGTTCATTTATGACATAATTAGCTTACTTAGGTAAAAAATGGCATAATAACCTTGGTTTAGCTCCAAAATGACCTATTTACCTAGGTTAGCTCTAAAATGACCTACACTTAGCATTTTTTCCTCCAAAATGACTTACTATGCTTAGTTAGCTTAAAAATGGCATAATTACCTAGGTTAGCTCAATAATGACCTATACTTAGCTTATTTAGTTCATTTATCACATACTTAGCATACTTAGGTCAAAAATGGCATAATAACCTTGGTTACCTCCAAAATGTCATATACTTAGTTTATTTTCCTCGAAAATGACATAATAACCTTACTTAGCTCCAAAATGACCTATTTACCTAGGTTAGCTCTAAAATGACACTAGTAAGCAATAAGAAGAAGAAGAAGAAGAAGAAGAAGAATAGTCTTCTTCTTCTTCTTCTTCTAGTCTTCTTCTTCTAACTTTCTTCTTTCCCATTTTGCAGATTTGCTTCAGATCACGGAAGCTTGCGTTGACGGAGTCTACTCTTCTCCTTGTCCTTCCTTTTTGTTTTGATTTTGTAGGATGAACAATGTGAAACTTGCTACCTATATATGTATGTATGGATGAAACCATTGTATATGGACTTTTTGCTTAATTGTTGGATATGTTGGATATATATATGTTGGATATGGACTTTTGATTTGGTATATATATGTGGTGGATGATCATATCCGTATGGCAGGGATATGTATGCTTGTTGAAAGTATTTTCAAATGAATATATATATATCTGTGAAATTGATTGAATTTAAGAAAAAACAGAATTAACAGGGGCAATACTGGCACTTTGCCGTCTGCCAGCAGGCGGCAAAGAGCTTTGCCGTCTGCCAGCGGACGGCAAAGCTGCCACGTGGCAGCTACCTGTGCAACCTGGGGGGCGCCTGGGCTGGCCTATTTGGGCACTTTGCCATCTGCCAACAGACGGCAAATGATGGTGCATTGGCCCCAGCTGACGACTGACGTCAGCTGACGTCAGCTGGCAGACAACAAAGAACTTTGCGCCTTTGCCGTCCGCTGGCAGATGTCAAAGTACGCCGTTAGCCACCTAACGGGCCTAACCCTATCCCTATGCTGTCCAAGGAATTTGCCGTTTGCTTGCTTAGTATGGCTGATGGCAAACTTCTTTGCCGTCCGCTTTATTTAAGCAGACGGCAAAGCAGCCCTCTGCCGTAGTTCATTCAGCCAGACGTGGGGCCGTCGACTGGCTGACGGCAAAGGGCTTTGCCGTCCGCCAGATGTTCCTTTGCCGTCTGCCATGGCACACGGCAAACTGCCTGATTCCTGTAGTGCATAGTTCTCATAAAACAACATACAACTATGTAAAACATTTAAATGCAACAACAAATGCGATCAAAATCGCAACAAAGGTAACAATTGATCCAACAGCATAATGATACCAAGCCTCTTTATCAATGGCATATTTTCTAATCTTTCTAATCTTCAAGCGCATTGCATCCATCTGGATCTTGTGTAGATCGACGACATCGGCAACATGCAACTCCAATTTTTCATCTTCTCTTCTTCAATTCTTTTCAATTTTTCTTTCAAATAATTGTTTTCTTTTTCAACTAAATTTAACCTCTCGACAAGAGGGTCGGTTAGAATTTCCGGTTCACATACCTCCTAGATAAAAACATCTATGTCAAGTTGGTCGGCATAATTGTCATAAACACTAAATGAAACAAAAAGTTATAAAAGATAATATACCACATCCGAATCATAGACCGGACGAGAGCCGACGGGGGCGGATATCAAAACCATGGCACTATATAATAAAAAACAATAATAGAAGTAAGAAAATTATACAAGTAGCTATCTAAATCATACAAGTAAGAATTTTTTCTTTTTAAAAACAGATAAGAACAAGAGGCTCACCACGGTGGTGCCGGCAACGAGATCGGCGCGGGCGATCGACGGCGGTGAGGACGGTATCGTGGGTGCAAGTCTGACAGTAGTGTGTAGGGGTACGGATGAGAGGGCAGAGCCTAGCTACGGCGGAGGTGTTACACTCGGATTTACGAGTTCAGGCCCCTCGGCGGTGGAGGTAACAGCCCTACGTCTCGGTGCTCTTGGAGCTTGATTGCTTGAGTGTATATGTTACAAAATAGATTGCGAACCCTTGGAATGGAGCTGGGGGCCGGCTTATATAGCGAATGTCAGCCCTCCCATGAACGCTGCCATTACCAGGGGTTAAGAGGGGGTTTAAGGGCGCCAGGTAACGGGCGCATTGATTACAATTAATACAGGCGAACGTGCGTCCCGACCGTTGCGCTCCTGGAGTCTCTTGGTCTTCTCTGGTCGAGTGACTTTCTGGTGCTCCGAGTGAAACAAGCTGGTCGAGTGAACTCTTGCCTCCCGAGTGGTTCGTCGAACTCCGAGTGAATGCCAGTCTGCATAATTCTTGGTCGCTGATCTGGCCCTGGGGCCCAGTATAAGGCGTGAGGAGTCCTAGGGTAGGGTCCCTAGATCAGGCCTGTTACCCTATCCCTAGTACATGCCCTCATCTTTAGCCCCCGAATCGGTCGAGGTTAGGCGGGTCGAGTCAAGGCGGATCCCCAGACGAGTTGAGCGCTACGGAGGCGCTCTAGAACTCCCGCTAGTCTTTAGACGGCCTTGTCTTCGCATGGCACCTTGACGGATTCCGGACCGCGTGTCGTCCGAGTGAAATGAGTAGTCTCCATCCGAATGAAATGAGTAGCCTCCATCCAAGTGAAGTGAGTAGCTCCCATCCGAATGAAATGAGTAGCCTCCGTCCGAATGAAATGAGTAGTCACATGCCGAGTGCCGGAGCGGATCCGAGCGTACGTGGCACGTCTCCAGAGTTAGAGCAATCGGGTTGCTGGACTCCGGATTTTTTGCGGGATTTGAAACCATATTTGAGCGCGCGTGAACGGTTGCAGGGCAGCGAGTGGGGAAAGTGGGGCGTGATGCCTCGATTTTCGCCCTGTTTTCCACCACGTACCGCTGGATCTTCGACGGCGCGATTTGAGAAGATCTGCGGGCCCACGATTCAGCAGTGCGGATTGGGGAGCGGTGCGGGCGGCGATATAAGGGGCGGCCGTGGCGGAGAGGGAGAGAGAGACAGATCCCCTTTTCCCCAACTTCACCAGTCCGCTCGATCCCTTCTCCCGCAACTCACTCCGCGCAAATCTTCCTCGGTGCTGGAGAGCTCGGCGACAATGGCGAAAGACAAGACGGCGAAGCTCGAGAAAGCGAAGAAGGCAGCGAAGGGGAGGAAGGCGTCGAGCTCCCGAGTTGCGCTCCTGACCAGGTGTATCCAGGGTGACTGGCTTCCGCCGACCGCCTCGGTCGACGACGTCGTCGGGCTCGTCGAGGATAGGCTGATCCGTGACAGGGCGTGGAGGCTGCCGGAAGAAGGGGAGACCGAGCCCGCGCCGCGCACCGGGGAGCGAGGTTTCTCCATGCCACCCCACCCCTTTTTCCGTGGATTTCTGAACTTCTTCGGTGCTCAACTCCATCACCTACCTCCAAATGCCATAATGTATCTTGCCGCATTCGTTTCTTTGTGTGAAAATTTTCTGGGTTGTCCGCCGCACTGGGGTTTGTTCAAACACATCTTCACGTGTCGATCTCAATCAGTTACGAAGGTTGACCCGGATGGAGAGAGGACGCACGTGATTCAGATGTGCGGTGGCTTAGGCATCCAGATGAGGGGTAAGAGTGCATTCCCATCTATGTCTTTTCCCGATTCGGTGAGGGGTTGGCAGTCGACCTGGTTCTACTGCAACGACCTGCCATGCTCTGGCTCGTCGACTGGTCTTCCTCCTTACACGACTGAGAGAGTTCAGACTCCTCCCTCGCTGACGGTCGATAAAGGGGAGAAGACGGATGTAGGGATCTTGGTGACCGCCATGGTTAGTCTGATTCAAGGTGGATTGACTGGCCTGGACCTTCTGGAGGTCTTCCTCAGTCGGAGGATCCAGCCGCTGCAGGAGCGGGCTCACCCCATGTGGCTCTATACTGGAGCTGGTGATTCGACCCGAGTGCATCCGGAAGACGTCGAGGAGAAAACAGTGGAACAGTGGATCAGGTGCATCACTGGCGCGCGTGACAATCCGCGAGGGTCAAGACGGATCCCGCCCTATGACGCCAACAACCAACCGTTGGAGGTGAGGCACGAATTTCCGAGTGGATTATCGATGCGTAGATTATCCGAGTGAACTGAACGATCCGATTGAACTAACTGAACTGTCTGTCTTTACCCTTCATGTCTTGCAGGAGTTCCAGAAGCTGCTATCGCCTGTGCCGAATGGAGAACAACTTGCTAGAGGCGTGGGGAGCGAACATGGCAGCGCCGGGGGCAGCTATGCGGAGGACAACGAGGAGGAAAGTGAGGACTCGGAAGGGAGCGACGAGGTCGAGTCTTCTCAGTGTCCGGAGCTGCGCTCCGAGCACCGCTCCAAACGAGCCCATGATCCGAGTGCTGGCCCGGAGAAGGAGGCGGTTCCGAGTGCTAAGGCCCCGAAGCGCACTTGGACGTCGTCGCCTGCGACGACTGAGAAGGCCGCCAAGCAGCCCAAGGTCGCTTCCCCCAAGCCTCGGAAGGCTCTGCCCTCGATCAAGGTCACTGTGCCTGTCGCCTCAACGTGAGTATCCTTCTCAGCTTTTCTTTTCTGTCTTTGTCAACTTTCGTGATTCTTCTGACCGAGTGAATCTTATGAATCAGCTCCGCAACCTCGACGACGTCTCCCATGCAGGTTGATGGGGACCGCACTGAAGCCGAGTCAGCAGACGTGGCCACTTCTCGTAGAGGTAACAATGACTTCATTTTTACTTCAACTTGTCATTCGACTGAAATGTCTTCATCCGACTGAATTGTGTATTGCGACTGATTGCGTTGAGTGAACATAGCGCTTGCAGAGGTCATCCATGTCGGAGATGATGATGAAGAGCCGCCGCGAAAGGACACTAAGAAGGGGACCCCAGTTCCGACTGCTCCTCAGGCCACCACACGGAAGACGCCGCCGAGCGAAGCGCCTCAAGTTCCTCCTGCACCTGCTGTGACCGTGCCACTGGGGCAGGGTTCTTCTCAGGCTGGGGCCGGTCCTGCCGCGGTTCTATCGACTGCTCTGGCTTCGGTTCTGACTCCTTCCGTCAACATCTTCAATCTGTACAAGGTGCCGGAGGACCAAACTGGAGCCAGCAAGGAGGCGATGATACAGGCGGAGCTGATGACTCAACGGCTCAAGGAGATTGCGCAGCTGGGAAGCTGGCGTACGATGCCAGTGCTGCTCTCCAGGACAACGTTCGAGTAAGTCCTCTTGTAAGTCAATCTCCAAGTCGTTTTTCTTGAGTAGGAATTTTAGTCGGAAAATATCCGGTACACCCACTGGGTGTTTCTTTGTTTGGCCGTCACTCGGATCGGGCAGACCGTTCCGAGTGGATACCATTCCAGTGGGGGCACGCTGAGTGCACCCACTGGGTGTAGTCCCCGAGACTGCCGTCGACTGCAGGCAGTCGGCGGGAGTCTTAGAGCTTAGAACATGTTCTGTTGTTGTTGCTGTCATTTTTTCTTTGTTTGGCCGTCACTCGGAATGGGCGGACCGTTCCGAGTGGATACCGCTCCAGTGGGGGCATGCTGTGTGCACCCACTGGGTGTAGTTCCTGAGACTGCCGTCGACTGCAGGCAGTCGGCGTGAGTCTTAGAGCTTAGAACCTTTTGTCTTGTTTTTTTTTCGCCGTCAGTCGGATCGGGCGGACCGTTCCGAGTGGATACCATTCCAGTGGGGGCACGCTGAGTGCACCCACTGGGTGTAGTCCCCGAGACTGCCGCCGACTGCGGGCAGTCGACGGGAGTCTTAGAACTTAGAATTTGATACTGGTCAAGCTTCTTCCTCCCTGTCGAAGGGTACTTCAGGATATTCCTTGACATTAACTGTTCTCACTTGTATTTCAGAAAACTTGCGAGCTTGGAGCTCAGTACGTGGCACTGGAGAAGGAGACGCCTCAGCTCCGAGTGGATTTGGAGGTGGAGAGGAGGAACACAGCGCGCGCTCAAGCAGAGCTCAAGACCATGGGAGGTGAGCTTCAATTACTGAGCATTCCGCTTTCATCTCTCTCCGTTCTTTGAACCGAGTGACTTCACTCGAACAGATGTGCGTAGTGAAAACCATCGACTCCAAGTGCGGCTCAGAACCTCTATTTCTTTAGAAACCATGAAGCAGGCACTCGAGAACAAGGACAGCGAGCTGGCGGGAGCGCAGCAAGTGGCGAAGGAAAAGACCAAAGCCGCCTAAGAGAAGCTGGCCTCACTCGGGAAGCTTGAAGCAGAGAACACGTCGCTGAAGAAAGAGGTACTCGAGCTCAAGAAGCAGCAAACCGAGTGGGAGAGCAACCTCAAGGTCCAGGCGGAAGCCTTCGAGAAAGAGAAGAAGACTCTGAACAAGAAGGTCGCCCAGCTGGTTGAGAAGAAGAACGCTCTGGAAAGGTACATAGAAGAGTTCACAGAGGAAATGTACACCAAGCTTGCAAGTAACCTATAACACCCGAGTGAAATTTTATCCGAGTGAACTTTATGCATGTAGATCTTCAACTCTCCTCTTTTCTTGTTCGCAGAGTACTGCCGAGATTTCGAGCTGGAAACTGACAGAATTGAGAGGGATCTGGATCCTTCCAGGTCACTCGTCGGTGACAAGGCTGCTCTAGGTGTCCTGTAGGTGGAATCTCGCATCGAAGACGTCCAAGGCTACATCATCCGCCTGCGGGGTGCACTCGGGAGGATCGACAAGGAGCTATGGCCAGAAGATACCCCCGACACCGATCTGGAGGCCATGATGACTCGTCTCAACGACATCCCCAGCCGAGTGCAGGCGTGGAAGAAGTCAGCTGCCTACTGTGGAGCCGACGTGGCCCTCTCCCTGGTCCGACTGCATTGCAAGGACGCCAAGGAGGAGAAACTGAAGACTCTCCAAGTTGCCAACACGAAGAAACTCAAGTTTGAAGACTTCATGGAGACATTCATCAAGGCGGCCACTCGGATTGCAGACGGCATCGTCTTGGATTCCTTCGTTGAGCCAGCCAGACCTACAGGGGCGTGAAAAAACTTGAAGTCTTACCCATAAACCTCGATATGCCGAGTGGAATTGTAATCGTTAAACTCTTTATGGCGTTGGGCCTGTGTACTCGTATTCGCTTTTGAACTTCTGGAGTTAATCGAATGCTTTCCTTCGAGTCTTTCGAATCTTTGAACTGGGTTTTAACTTAGGCGAAAGCTGGTTCGCAGCTAAGCTTCTGAGTGAGAGGGACGCTCTACACTCGAAGTAGATTTTTAACTTGGGCGAAATCTGGTTCACTGCCAAGCCTCCGAGTGAGAGGGATGCTCTTCACTCGGAGTAGCTTTCTAACTTGGGCGAAAGCTGGTTCGCAGCCAAGCCCCCGAGTGAGAGGGATGCTCTTCACTGGGAGTAATGTTTTGAACTTGGGCGGAAGCTGGTTTGCAGCCAAGCCCCCGAGTGAGAGGGATGCTCTCACTCGGAGTAGTGTTTTTAACTTGGGCGAAAGCTGGTTCACAGCCAAGCCCTCAAGTGAGAGGGATGCTCTTCACTCGGGGTAGTGTACTTAACTTGGGCAAAAGCTGGTTCGCAGCCAAGCCCCCGAGTGAGAGGGATGCTCTTCACTCGGAGTAGCAATTTTAACTTGGGCGAAAGCTGGTTCGCAGCCAAGCCCCCGAGTGAGAGGGATGCTCTTCACTCGGAGTAGCGATTTTAACTTGGGCGAAAGCTGGTTCGCAGCCAAGCCCCCGAGTGAGAGGGATGCTCTTCACTCGGAGTAGCATTTTTAACTTGGGCGAAAGCTGGTTCGCAACCAAGCCTCCGAGTGAGAGGGGTGCTCTTCACTCGGAATAGCGTTTTTAACTTGGGCGAAATCTGGTTCGTAGAAAAGCCCCCGAGTGAGAGGGATGCTCTTCACTCAGAGTAGAGTTTTTAGCTTGGGAGAAAGCTGGTTCGCAGCGAAGCCTCCAAGTGAGAGGGATGCTCTTCACTCGGAGTAGCGTTTTTAACTTGGGCGAAAGCTGGTTCGCAGCCAAGCCCCCGAGTGAGAGGGATGCTCTTCACTCGGAGTAGCTTTTTTAACTTGGGCGAAAGCTGGTTCGCAGCCAAGCCCCCGAGTGAGAGGGATGGTCTTCACTCGGAGTAGCTTTTTTTAACTTGGGCGAAAGCTGGTTCGCAGCCAAGCCCCCGAGTGAGAGGGATGCTCTTCACTCGGAGTAGCTTTTTTAACTTGGGCGAAAGCTGGTTCGCAGCCAAGCTGAACGGCGTACACCCACTGGGGGTTGTAAGCCAGAAAATGCGTACGAGTGAACCCAATATGTAACAGGAAAAGTCATGCTTTTATTCGCCAAACATCACTCGAGTACTTTTATTACATCTCATGATCAAGTATAAAATCGTCACAGCAAATCCGCATTCCAAGCACGGGGCTCGTCTGCTTGCTTCTGAAGGTTGTACAGGTAGTATGCTCCGTTGTGCAGAACCTTTGACACGATAAAGGGACCTTCCCACGCGGGAGAAAGCTTGTGAGGTCGCTACTGATCCACTCGGAGCACAAGATCTCCTTCCTGGAAGGTCCGACTTCTGACGTGCCTGCTGTGAAAACGTCTTAGATCTTGCTGATAAGTGGCCGATCGGATCAGAGCCATCTCCCTTTCTTCCTCCAAGAGATCAACGCCGTCCTGCCGTGCTTGCTCTGCTTCTGCTTCAGAGTACAGTTCCACTCGGGGTGAATTGTGGAGCAGGTCACTCGGCAGGACGGCTTCAGCTCCATACACAATGAAGAAGGGAGTGCGATTGGTAGACCAACTGGGGGTTGTCCTCAAGCCCCAAAGAACTGACGGCAACTCGGTGACCCAAGCTCCAGCTGCGTGCTCCAAATCGCGCATGAGTCGTGGCTTTAACCCCTGCAGAATCAGCCCGTTTGCTCTCTCAGCTTGTCCATTCGACTGTGGGTGCGCCACAGATGCATAGTCGACTCAGGTGCCTTGGGCGGCACAGAACGACCTGAACTCTTTCGAGTGGAAGTTTGAACCGTTGTCAGTGATAATGCTGTGGGGCACGCCGTATCTGAAGACTATCTCCTTCATGAACTTGATCGATGTACGAGAGTCTAGCTTCTTGATGGGTTTGGCTTCGATCCACTTAGTGAAGTTGTCGACTGCAACAAGCAAGTGGGTGAATCCACTCGCCCCTGTCCGGAGGGGTCCCACCATGTCGAGTCCCCAGACTGCAAACGGCCAGACGAGTGGGATCGTCTTCAGAGCAGATGCAGGTTTGTGAGACAAGTTCGCATAGAACTGGCATCCGGCACAGTGTTGGACTTTCTCCTGCGCAGCTTCATTGGCGCGTGGCCAGAAGAAACCGGCTCGGTAAGCTTTAGCCACGATTGTCCGAGAGGACGCGTGGTGTCCACAAGTTCCCGAGTGAATCTCCTCCAGAATCAATCGACCTTCCTCTGGAGAGATCCAACGCTGAGTCACACCGGTGACGCTCTTTCTGTATAACTGATCACCCATCACTGTAAAGGCTCTGGACCTGCGAACGATCTGGCGGGCTTCAGCTTCATCTTATGGAAGTTCCTGCCTGAGCAGGTATGCAATGTAAGGCACTGTCCACTCGGGTATGATTGCTAGGACCTCCATGACCAAATCAATGACTGCCGGGACCTCGACTTCAGTCAGATCAGACGGACTGACCGCTTGCGGGGGCTCTTCCGTGAAGGGATCTTCTTTTACTGTCGGAGAACGTAAATGCTCGAGGCACACATTGTTGGGTATGGATTTCCGAGTGGATCCGATATTTGCCAGATTGTCTGCCTCCTGATTCTTGGCCCGGGGAACGTGATGTAGCTCCAGACCATCAAATTTCTTCTCCAACTTTCTCACTGCATTGAAGTATCCTGTCATAGCAGGGCTTCTGATGTCCCACTCCTTCATCACTTGGTTCACAACTAGATCCGAGTCTCCGTAGACCATCAGGCGCCGGACGCCGAGTGAGATGGCCATACGTAGACCAGAAAGGAGCGCCTCGTACTCGGCTTCATTGTTGGAGGAATCGAAGTGAATCTGCAGAACATATCTGAGACGATCGCCCTTCGGAGAAACTAACACAACTCCAGCTCCTGAACCATTCAGCATCTTGGAACCGTCAAAGAACATGGTCCAGTGTTCCGGGTGACTCTGAGTCGGCTGCTGCTGTTCAGTCCACTCGGCTAGGAAATCGGCTAATGCTTGGGACTTGATCGCCTTCTTCGCCTCGAACTTGATGTCCAGGGGCAGGAGCTCAATAGCCCACTTTGCCACTCGACCAGTCGCATCCCGATTGTTCATGATCTCAGACAGAGGGGCGTCACTGACGACTGACACAGTGTGCTCTTGGAAGTAATGGGCTACTTTCTTCCCAGTAGGGTAAATGCCGTAGACGAGCTTCTGGTAATGAGGATACCTCTGCTTGGACGGAGTCAGAACTTCAGAAATGTAGTAGGCTGGGCGCTGGACTTTGTATGCCTTGCCCTGTTCTTCTCGCTCGACTGTGAGAACAGTGCTGACAACTTGACCAGTGGCCGCAATGTATAAGAGCAACGGCTCATTGCTGTTCGGAGCGGCAAGCACCGGCTGGGTGGAAAGCAGGGATTTGAGCTCAACAAACGCTGCTTGTGCTTCAGCAGTCCACTCGAACGAATCAGATTTCTTCATCAATCGGTACAGGGGCAGTGCCTTCTCACCGAGACGGGAGATGAATCGGCTCAGAGCTGCGAGGCAACCCGTGAGCTTCTGTACATCATGAAGATGTTCTGGACGTTTCATTCGTACGATCGCCCCGATCTTCTCAGGATTGGCATCTATCCCTCATTCGGAAACGAAGAAACCGAGTAACTTGCCCCCAGGAACTCCGAAAGTGCACTTCGCTGGATTCAGCTTGATATCATACTTCCGCAAATTGGCGAAAGTTTCAGCTAAGTCTGCCAATAGGTCGGAACCTTTTCTGGACTTGACCACTATGTCATCCATGTATGCTTCAATATTCCGACTGATCTGTTTTTGCAAACACTTTTGGACCATGCGCATGAAAGTGGCACCGGCATTCTTGAGGCCGAATGGCATGGTGATATAGCAGAAACACCCGAATGGCGTGATAAAAGCTGTTTTTATTTCATCTGGCCCATACAGTCGAATCTGGTGGTACCCGGAGTACGCATCCAAAAAAGACAGTCGCTCACAACCCGCAGTGGAATCTACGATTTGATCTATGCAGGGGAGCGGGAAATGATCCTTGGGGCAGACCCAATTGATGTGCTTAAAATCAATGCACATTCGGAGAGACTTGTCCTTTTTAGGGACCATGACGACGTTGGCGAGCCACTCGGAGTGGTACACCTCACGGATGAACTCGGCTGCCAGGAGCTGAGCAACTTCTTCGCCAATGGCCTTCCTCTTCTGTGTAGCAGAGCGACGGAGATGCTCCTTCACAGGTTTCGCCTTTGGGTCGACTCACAAACGGTGCTCAGCCAGCTCCCTGGGTACACCCGGCATGTCGGATGGTTTCCATGCAAAGATGTCCCAGTTCTCACGGAGGAACTGGATGAGCGTTTCCTCCTATTTGATGTCGAGTGTTGTTGATATGTTGGTGGGAACAGAATTGGGATCTTCCGGGTGGATGTGCACATGCTTCGTGTCGTCGGCCGACTGAAATGCAAATTCTGCAGACGGCTTCTTGGAACGTAGCAGATCACTCGGATCAGCGTTTTTTTCTTGTATTCCTCCAGTTCCACCATGGCCATCTGCTCATCAGCTATCTTGGACCCTTGCTGCAAACACTCTTCCGCGCGCTGTCGACTGCCAGTGACTGTGATCACACCTTTGGGGCCGGGCATCTTCAGCTTGAGATACACATAACATGGACGGGCCATGAAACGAGCGTGAGCCAGCCGACCAAGGATGGCATGGTAGGCGCTATGGAAGTCGGCCACTTCGAATGTCAGCCTTTCCTTCCGGAAGTTCTTGTCGTCTCCAAAGACCACATCCAGGGCGATCTGCCTGAGTGACTTTGCTTTCTTGCCGGGGATCACTCCGTGGAACTGCATGCTGCTCTCGCTGAGTCGGGACATCGGAATGCCCATCGCTTGCAGAGTGTCAGTGTACAGTATGTTCAGTCCGCTTCCTCCGTCCATGAGGACCTTGCGCAATCGGACGCCTCCCACGACTGGATCGACCAGCAGCGCCTACCGCCCAGGGGTGGCAATATAGGCTGGGTGGTCCGACTGATCAAAGGTGATCGGAGTCTTCGACCAGTTCAGAAACTTTGTCATCGCCGGCGCTACCATGTTCACTTCTCGGTTGATAACTTTCAACCGGCTCCTGCTCTCTACATCTGCAAAGATCATCAGGGTTGCGTTGACACTGGGAAAAGGTTCATCTTTGTCTCCATCATCAGCGTCTTCTGGGCTCTTCTCACTCGACGGGCCCTCTCGGAACTGCTGAATCAACAGTCTGCACTGTCGAGTGGTATGCTTGGGCAATATCAGGTTGCCCTCTTCATCCTTTCTGGTGTGGATGTGACACGGCAAATCGAGGACATCTTGGCCTGACTGATCTTTCTTTTTCTTTTGGATCCATTTATCCTTAGCCTTCCCCTTGTTCTTGGCTTGACCGGCCAGAGCAGCAGCCTCGGCCTGAGTCGAAACATCAGCCTTGCGCTTTGGCTTCCGACTGGGATTACTGTTTCCGGGGTTGGGCTCGCTGGTTTTCCCTTTGCCATTACGGAGACGGTCTTCCTCTTCTCCATTTGCGTACCGAGTGGCGATCTCCATCATTCGGCTCATGGACAAAGATCCTGACCGACCGAATTTCAGGATGAGCTCCCGATACCTGACTCCTACCTTGAAGGCGCAGATGGCCTGATGCTCTGTGACGTTCTCCACCACGTGATGCAAGGTTGTCCACCGCTGTATGTACTCCCTCAATGTTTCATTTGGTTTCTGCACACAATGCTGTAGCTCGGACAATCCTGCCGGGCGTTTGCACGTGCCCTCGAATGTTTTGATGAACACTCGGGTCAAATCTTCCCAGCAGTATATGCTGGCCGGAGCGAGCTGATTGAGCCAGGTGCGGGCGGACCCTTCAAGCATCAATGGCACATGCTTCATAGCCACATAGTAATTTCCTCCTCCAATCTGCACAGCCACTCGGTAATCCTCTAGCCAAGTTTCTGGCTTGGACTCACCGGTGAACTTGCTTGCTCCAGCTGCCAATCTGAAGTTTGGCGGAATCTCGGCGGCCCTGATGGCTCTGCTGAAACACTCGGGCCCGGAGATGAATGCTCCACTTCCACTCGGACGATCTCTGTCCAAGTTCTCTCTCAGAGCTCTGCCTCTGTTGACCAGGTTCTGAGCGAGAACGGATCTCGCGTTGAACTGCGGGTCACGGTGGTCGACTGGCTCTCTCTGGCAATAACCGTCACCATGATGGGGAGGGCTGGCCCTTCGATCGTTGCCATAAGGACGCCTGGCGTCATACGGCCGGGGCGCGTACGAGCCATCCCGCGGAGGGGGCGACTGCATGCGGTGACGATCATCCTGACGCCGCGGGGGCATATTCCGACTACGACCCTGCCCCGAGTACTGGTCTCGATGGCAGTCTTGGTCGTTTCGCTGCGGAGGCGAGTGTCTGTTTCTCCTTGGGGACATTGGACTGTGGGCCGACTGAACGGTGTCAGCCCTGGCGGATCTGCTGTGAATCCGATTGCGCGACTGGGATACTGCCGAATTTTGTTCCTCTGCCGCCTTGAGCAGGGCCCGGATCTGCCGAAGACCCTCCCCCGCCTCGGATCGGGACGGCTTGATGGAATCTGCTATCCGAGTGGCCGCCGCCAGATTCTGAACGGGAGTGCGGAATACCTGAAAACTTTGTTGCTGGTCATTCGAGAACAACTGCCGCTGCCGCCGACTGGAACTAGGCTGGAGCTGCCTACGGGCGCGATCATCGAGTGACTTCTGGAGCGCTTCCAGACAATTGCACTCAGCCAAGTTGGCCTGGTGCACGGCCTCCAAAGCCTGAGCCTCGGGGGTCGTCCCAATGATGGGCGTCTGAAGGGCCTGCTCGGTCCTGCGCTGCTGTTCCTCCCTCTGCTTCCGAGTGAGAGGTCGGGGGATGTACTCGTCTTCATGACGGTCCCCGCTGCCGCCAAGATCGGTGCGCGATGGGTCGCCGTTCTCCATGCCGCGACGGCCGTACCCAGGCGGACTGGGCGGGGAATCGGCCATCAGCACCTCTGCAGCGGGGTCGCTCCTCTCGCACTCGGATAAACTTTCCGAGTGCTCGTGCACAGAGGCGAACAGATCGAAGACAGGTTCATCGGGGCCGTAGCCTGAAGGGCCACCTCGTGCCTGATCCACCGCTGAAGCCGCGAGCGTCCGGAGTGCTTGCGACGAAGGCTGGTGGAGAGCGAAGACGCCGACTGGTACGGAGTCGACAGTTGTTGAAGAAGGACACCGAAGGTACTCGCGTGGAAGTGCGCCGCGCCGTGAACGGGCAACGCCTCGACATCCAGCGGGGCTTCCTGGAGCCACGCCGAATCGTCGGCGATGAAGCTGAGGACACCGAAACGGATCTCGCCGCCCAGAGTCAGTCCACCGCCGGAAACCATGGTGATGATCGGGAAAATGCAACTGCACCTGAAGTCGCTAGACGCCTGCCCCACGGTGGGCGCCAACTGTCGTGGGTGCAAGTCTGACAGTAGTGTGTAGGGGTACGGATGAGAGGGCAGAGCCTAGCTACGGCAGATGTGTTACACTCGGATTTACGAGTTCAGGCCCCTCAGCGGTGGAGGTATCAGCCCTACGTCTCGATGCTCTTGGAGCTTGATTGCTTGAGTGTATATGTTACAAAATAGATTGCGAACCCTTGGAATGGAGCTGGGGGGCGGCTTATATAGCGAATGTCAGCCCTCCCATGAACGCTGCCATTACCAGGGGTGAAGAGGGGGTTTAAGGGCGCCAGGTAACGGGCGCATTGATTACAATTAATACAGGCGAACGTGCGTCCCGACCGTTGCGCTCCTGGAGTCTCCTAGTCTTCTCTGGTCGAGTGACTTTCGGGTGCTCCGAGTGAAACAAGCTGGTCGAGTGAACTCTTGCCTCCCGAGTGGTTCGTCAAACTCCGAGTGAATGCCAGTCTGCAGAATTCTTGGTCACTGATCTGGCCCTCGGGCCCAGTATAAGGCGTGAGGAGTCCTAGGGTAGGGTCCCTAGGTCAGGCATGTTACCCTATCCCTAGTACATGCCCTCGTCAGACGGGGACGGGGACGGGCTTGGGGGAAGAACAGAGGAGAAAGCTTAAGTGTGGCTCGGGCACCTCATATCATGTTTGTTTTGTGTGAACTCTAGTGGCATCATGCTCTCAGGCATTTCATCGAACACCTCATGTGCATAGGAAGGGAGAGCAAAGTAGCACACACCTCCCACCTTCTACGAGCCAAAAACAGAGGAGAGGGCTGGCAGGGGCGAGGATATATATAGGCAATTTTTTAGTCCCGGTTGGTGTCTAGAACCGGGACTGAAGACAGACCTTTTAGTCCCGGTTGGAGACACCAACCGGGACTAAAGGGCATCGCACCCCTTTACTCCCGGTTGGTGTCTCCAACCGGGACTAAAGGTCCCATTCGAACCGGGACTGCTGCCTGCCGAGCCCCGACCGGCTTCCTAGCCGCTCGAACCGGGACTGATGCTCACATTAGTCCCGGTTCGTAATGCGACCGGGACTATTGCTCCCATCCGGCTAGAACCAAAGCCCGGTTTTCTACTAGTGGTGACGTGTACAGGGTTTCTGTGGCTCGTGTTTTACAGGACCATGAGAGTTTGCCTCCTCCGCTTCAAACCATGGCAGAGGATGATGAGAGCCCAGCATCCCGGGGACAAAGCAAGAGTTGGCCGATGCTGTGGCCGAAAAGCGTAATTCGTGTGGAAGCTGGGAGCACACCAACGGCAACATCATTAGGGCCGAGGCCTATCCAAGGCAAGACCACTCCACCATTACCACCCTCTGTCTTGGTGGGTCAGAGCGGACGCGAAGAAGGAGGTCCAAGCGTTCTGGTGGCTGATCATGTCGACCCCGTGGATGAAGAAGATGACATGGAGGATGACGGAGGAATGGGTCAATATGATTCAGGCTATGACCGTGACCATGATGATCCGGATACTGAAAGGCCTGATCTACAAGAGAAGGAATGTCCTCCTGTTGAGTGCAAGAAGTCTCTATTCAGGCAATCCTCCCAGGACACGCCTCCAGATGTCTGCATTATACGTCTCCAACATATCTATAATTTATGAAGTATTCATGCCATATTTATATGAGTTCTACATGGTTTTGGTGCACTTTTATATGATTTTCATGAACTAACCTATTAACCCAGTGCCCAGTGCCAGTTGTTATTTTCTGCATGTTTGTGGTTTTCCGGAAAATCCATACCAAACGAAGTCCAAATGCAACAAAAATTTACGGTGATTTTTTATGGAAAATAAGAGACCCACTAAGCATCGGAGGAGGACCAGACGAAGTCTAGGGGAGTCACGAGCTCACCTGGCACCCCCCCAGGGCGCGCCGTCTGAGTTCGTGGGTCCCACGGGACCCCCCCCCCCCCCCCCCCAGCGTGAAATCAACGCTAAAAAATCCTATAAATATAGAAACCCCCGAAACTTAACCTAGATGAGTTTTTCCGCCGCCGCAAGCCTCTGTCCCGAAGCGATCTCAATTGGAGCCCTGTTCCGGCACCCTGTCGGAGGGGGGAAGTGATCACTGGAGGCCATCTTCATCATCCCCGCTACTTCCATGATGAGGCAGGCGTAGTCCACCCTCGGGGCTGAGGGTATGTACCAGTAGCTATGTGTTTGATCTCTCTCTCGTGTTCTTGATCCGGCACGATCTTGATGTACCATGGGCTTTGTTAACATAGTCGGATCATATGGTGTTCTTCCCTCTCTTTGTCATGATGAATTGAGTCTTACCCTTTGAGGTTTCATTGTTATCGGATTGAATATTGGATTTGAGATCACTTGATGTATGTCTTGCATGTGGATACCCGTGGTGACAATGGGGTATTCTATTGAGTCACTTCATGTATGTTTTGGAAATCAACTTGCGGATTCTCGATGTGACATTGGGGTAATCCAGGCACATAGGTTGATAAACGTTTTCATCCTATTTTCTCCGATAGAAACTTTGGGGTAATCTTTGACGTTCTTTCTATTGGATTGAATATTATGAATCTGAAATTGTTTGATGCATATCGAATAATTAACTCACGGATACTTGTGGTGACATTGGAGTATCTAGGTGACATTAGATTTGATTGATGCGTATCATATGGTGTTATTGTGGTACGATATCTAGGGCTGTTTGTGACACTTATAGGGATGGCTCAATAGATTGATCGGAACGATAACTTTGAGGTGGTCTGCTACCTACAACAATTTCATCTTATGTTCTCCGCTATTGATAAGAACTTTGGATTGATTCTTCGTTGCACGTTGATGGATTGTTATATGCTTCAATTATGTTAGCACTGTTGAGAAATTACACTAGTGAAAGTATGAACCCTAGGCCTTATTTCTAAGCATTGTAATACCATTTGTGCTCACTTTTGTTACTTGCTACCTTGCTGTTTTTATATTTTCAGATTACAAAAACATATATCTACTATCCATACTACACTTGTATCACCATCTCTTCGCCGAACTAGTGCACCTATACAATTTAACATTGTATTGGGAGTGTTGGGGACACAAGTGATTGCTTGTATTCAATTGCAGGGTTGTTTGAGAGTGGCTAACTTCATCCTACACCTCCCACAGATTGATAAACCTTAGGTCATCCAATTGAGGGAAATATGATGTTGTCCTACAAAACTCTGCGCTTGGAGGCCCAATAGAGTCTACAAGAACAAAATTGCGTAGTAGACATCAAGTTGTTTCTGGCGCCGTTGCCGGGGAGGTGAGTTCTTGAAGGTATATCTTTAGATCTTGCAATTGAATCTTTTATTTTCTTGTTTATTCACTAGTTTGGTTTATAAAAGAAAACTACAAAAAAATGGAAATGAAGTACCATCAATTGCTTTACCTTTATGATGTCTTTCTTGAAAATATGGATTCCAATAATTGTGCTCAATTGTTAGAGGAAGAATTTAATAAAATGTTTAATGTGAGTCCTTTGAATGATAAGCATGATTGCAATGTTACTTGTATTCTCTCTAAGAATATCCCTACTGCTAATGATAATTGCACTAGCCATGATAATTTTTTTGAAAAAAGGGTTTCTTATAAGCATGTCAATTATTGTGGTGAGCATAGACCTTGTGAAAACATGCCAATAAGGGATGATAGATTTTGTAAGAAGCATAGATATCAAAGAACCCAATGGTTGCTCAAGATGCTAGATGATTATGCTAAAGAATTATGTTCTCTTCACCCCATTACTTGTGAACTTTGCAATGAAGGTGGTCATCTTAATTTTCAATGCATGCAATTTTATTATCGAATTGCGTTCAAATATTGTGATGACATGATCACCCTTGAACATTATAATGAACTTAGTCTATTTTTGGGGTATGAAGAAGTGACAAATAGAAATAATTGGTTTGAAGTATTAATTCCCATGAAAACTTTTGAACTTGATCTAAGGGAAATTTATATGTATTGTGTGGTAAATTGCAATGAGAATGCTTCTCTTGCCAATTATATAAAGACAGGAAAACTAATAGTATATGAAAGGAACACTAATGAAAGGGAAGAGATTTCCCAATTCTCTCCTATTGTTTCTCATGATGAATCAGGTGACGAGGAGGAGCTTCCTATCCAACCAATCTCTTCAATAAGAAGCCCGGGAAAATTAATTAAACCCACACATAATGTGGTGAAGAAGAAGAGAAGAAGGAAAAGTAGAGGAAAGAAGGTACCTCTCCCAAATAATGTTGCTCCAATTATTGTTGTGCCTCATGAGAACGAATCAAAAATAATTGTGGAAGATGATACTATTAAGGATGATTTTGTTATGCCTATTACTTGTTGTGATAATTATGATTGGGAAGATAATGATACTTCCTATAATCTTGAAAATCTATTTGGCACCAACTTGGGAAATTATGATGATAGTAATTGTTATACTATTGGTGCTATTCATACTATTGATGATAAGAGTGATTATGCTAATGATATGCAAAACCACAAGCTTGGGGATGCAATGTTTGATGGGAATGACATGTTTGAGAATGTATTTGCTGCAAATAATGTTTATCCTAAGATTGGGGATGCTATGTTTGATGAAGATGATCTTTTTAGTCCCCCTACTTTTAATGATCAAATTTATTATGATGATCGCATGCCTCCTATTTATGATTGCAATAATAATGGAAGTGGGTTTGGAAGAGTGTCAACTTTAGATGATAATTGTCCCACTATTTTGGAGGGTGTTAAATCTTATAATAATGATAAAAGTGGATTTGGAGAGGTTATGACTTTATTTAATGTTCAATCCACTACTTTGGAAGAGGTTTCAATTGATTATGATGAGAACAATGTTACAACTTATGATGATTATTGTGATGATACTTACGTTATAAAAAGTAGTGATAATCATTCTTATAAATTTTTTCATAATTATGATTACCCTTTTTCTGAACATTACTCTTTTAATGTGGAAACAATTTATAGTATTCGAGTTTCATATGATACTCCCACTATCATGAATGAGAAGAAATTTGCTTATGAGAAGAGTAATAAAAATTCTATGCTTGGGGATCATGAAAAGAATGCTTCATGTGATATTTATATTGTTGAATTTGTTCATGAGGCTACTGAAAATTATTATGAGAGAGGGATATATGCTTATAGATATCTCAATAATATCAAGTTTCCTCTCTTTGCATTGAAAATTTTGAAGCTATGCTTGTTTTGCCTTCCTATGCTAGTCAATTCTTGCTCCAATAAATTGTTTGCTTATAAAATTCCTATGCATAGGAAGTGGGTTAGACTTAAATGTGCTTGCCATATGCTTCATGATGCTCCCATTATGTTTCAATTCTTTACTTTTATGTGAGCATCATTGAAAACATCATGCCTAACTAAAAAGGCATTAAAGAAAAGCGCTTGTTGGGAGACAACCCTATATTTACCCAGTTACTGTAGTAATCTTGTTTTGTGTATTTTATTTCAATAATGTGCCAAGTAAAGCCTTTGGGATACTGTGGTTACTTGTTGATTCGATTCTGTGCAAAAACAGAAACTTTTGCGTCCAGTGTATGAATTTCCAGATTTTACTGGAGCGTCAAAATATTCTGAAATTTTTACATAGTATTTCCATGCAATCTTCCTACGTTGTACTAATTTTCCAGAATTTTTAGAGTTATAGAAGTATGGTTCTAGTTCAGATCATTGCAGATTGTTCTGTTTTTGACAGATTCTGTTTTCAATGCATAGTTTGCTTGTTTTATAGTTTATATGGCTTATATTGGTCAATATAAATTGTAGAAATTATAGAGGACAGTAGGAATTATATGGGAACAATTATGAATCTTGTCTTGACAGTACCAAAGTGATAATTTATTCTTGATCATACTATCTCACGAAGTTCCGTTAAGTTTTGTGTGATTGAAATTTTCAAGTTTTGGGGGAGATATCGATATGAGGAGAATAAGGAGTGGCAAGAACCTAACCTTGGGGATTCCCAAGGCACCCCAAGGTAATATTCAAGGAAGACTCAAGCGGCTAAGCTTGGGGATGCCCCGGAAGGCATCTCCTCTTTCGTCTTCAACATTATTGGTATACCTCAGTCGGAACTATATTTTTATTCGTCACATGATATGTGTTTTACTTGGAGCATCATTTTATTTTAATTGGATTTGCTTGCTGTTATTTAGATTCATGTTTTCTATCTTTTATTTCAATAAAAGTGTCAAGTGCAGCCTTTACCATGCTTAGTTTGCACGTTCTAGAGTTGTTGTTTCAAAACATAAAGTTTTCTGTTATTGCTTGAATATCCCTGAAAATTCAGAATGTGATAAAATCTTAAAATTTTGACACAGTAAGCTATGATAAGTTTTTATAGTTTGGTAATTTTTCAGAATTTTTTGAGTTAAATAAGTATAAATATTTATTCATCCTTTACAGACTGTTCTGTTTAGGCAGATTGCTGTTATAGTTGCATTGTTTGCATATGTTTGCTTGTTTAATGTTTCTATTAATGGATAGGAGTAATAAATATGCATAGGCATTTAGTATGCAATGTTTAATTATAATTTTAGT
Source organism: Elymus sibiricus (assembly GCA_039707655.1). NCBI lineage: Eukaryota > Viridiplantae > Streptophyta > Magnoliopsida > Poales > Poaceae > Elymus > Elymus sibiricus. The sequence continues at coordinate 11,240,651 of CM077674.1, read as the reverse complement.
AATTTGCTACAGTAGAGAATGCTAAGGTTTTGAATCGATTTATACTAACTTATCTCATGATTCTTGTTAAGTTTTGTGTGGATGAAGTTTTTAAGACTTAGGAGAACCAGTGATATGAGAGGAATTAAGGAGACACAAGAGTTCAAGCTTGGGGATGCCCAAGGCTCCCCAAGTTAATATTCCAAGAAGTCTCAAGCATCTAAGTTTGGGGATGCCCCGGTAGGCATTCCACCTTTCTTCATCAACAACTATCGGTTAGTTCTGGTTGAGCCTAAGTTTTTATTTGTTCACATGATATGTGCTATCCTTGATGTGTCCTTTTATTTCTGTTTTGTTTGCTATTTAATAAATTCCTTAGATCTGAATCTTTTGATTTGGAGAGAATCTTTACATAGCTACTTAATTGATTAACTGCTCTTTGTTCATCACTTATATCTTTTGGAGTAGTTTGTCATTCACTCTTGTGCTTCACTTATATCCTAAGAGTGAATTGTTGAATGAATTGAATATCATAAATCTGAAATTATACATGTTCCATATGCTTAGTAGTAGTATCACATTAGGCTTAGAAAGTTGGATCTATTGAAATTTGACAATCACAATATTGGTCATACAAGCAATTCATGAAAGATAAGTATAAGGAAGAGTAATTTCACATACAAATATATTATCTTGGACATCTTTTATGATTGTGAATACCCATTAATTATTTTCAAACTTGACCAAATAAGTTGAAGTTGGACAAGGAAGACAACGTAATGAGTTATGTTTGGGTATATTTGCATAGAAGTTATATTATTATGGATCCTCCAACATGTGGTGCTTGTTTATAATCTTTGCTAGCCAAAAAAATTTGTACTAAGAGGGAATACTGCTTGTGCATCCAAAATCCTTGAGCCAAGTTTCTTCCATGAGTGTCCACCATACCTACCTATATACGGTATTACCCTACCGTTCCAAGTAAATTTGCATGTGCCACCTCTAAAATCTTCAAATGAACATCTATTGTGTGCCTGTACCGCTCATGGAGCGATGGGGCAGTCAATATTTTCCATGCTAAGTGGGTTATTCTCACGATGAGAGTTTATTCACTCGTTTTTCATGAGAGAGGCTGGTATTTGGGATGCCCAGTCCCGGTAAACAAAAACAAACAAAAATATAATAAAACAAACACCCCCTAGAAAGTTGATTGTTTGGAGGGCACCCGAGGATTCGGCTAGCCATGGATTGTGTCTGTATGGTTGTGGGGGAGTAAAACTTTTCATTTCTGCATGGGAACCGCCAATGATGTGTTTAGCATGGAAGATGTTGAAATCCTTTGTCGTGACGTTGACAGGAAAAGCACACCTCTCCAATGAAACTATCTCTGTTTTAAGCAATGAGCCCTGGCACATTAGCAAATCCATGATTCCCTCTCCGTAGGGCCTATCGATTTACTTTTCATGTTGAGTCAACTTCTTATTCCAACCTCAATTATTCTCCTCTTGGCAAGCATCATGTGGTGGGGAAAGATCCAGGCACATATATCCAGTCAAATATATTTGATCATGAATTATTATTGTTGACAATTATCTCTATGATAAGTAAGTTGGGAGACAAAACATTAAGCCCCTATCTTCCTCTGTGTTCGATGGATGCTATTTGTTCTAAAAATATGCTTTGAGTACTAGCAATCATAGAAGACTATATGATAATTGTGTATGTAGAGCTCTTACTTAGAAAATAATATGAATTGTAATTCTTTGGTGACTAAGAACATAGCTTGTTAAGTTTTAAGAGAGTGCATTGTTTAAACCATAACATCTGAATTGATTGCCACTTTATCATAATGAGTTTTATGAGAAAGAGTTGTTGTTTATGATGATAGGAAAAGTGATTGAAATTATCATTGATCAAACTTATGGAATATGCTAGCATTCACACTTCATAAATTATTTCTTTTATCATTGACCTACTCAAGGACGAGCAGGAATTAAGCTTGGGGATGCTGATACGTCTCCAACGTATCTATAATTTATGAAGTATTAATGCCATATTTATATGAGTTCTACATGGTTTTGGTGCACTTTTATATGATTTTCATGAACTAACCTATTAACCCAGTGCCCAGTGCCAGTTGCTGTTTTCTGCATGTTTTTGGTTTTCCAAAAAATCCATACCAAACGAAGTCCAAATGCAACAAAAATTTACGGTGATTTTTTAAGGAAAATAAGAGACCCACGAAGCTTCGGAGGAGGACCAGACAAAGTCTAGGGGAGTCACGAGCTCACCTGGCACCCCCCCTAGGGCGCGCCGTCTGAGCTCGTGGGTCCCACGGGACCCCCCTGGCGTGAAATCAATGCTGAAAAATCCTATAAATATAGAAACCCCCGAAACTTAACCTAGATGACTTTTTCCGCCGCCGCAAGCCTCTGTCCCGAAGCGATCTCAATCGAAGCCCTATTCCGGCACCCTGCCGAAGGGGGGAAGTGATCACCGGAGGCCATCTTCATCATCCCCGCTGCTTCCATGATGAGGCGGGAGTAGTCCACCCTCGGGGCTGAGGGTATGTACCAGTAGCTATGTGTTTGATCTCTCTCTCTCGTGTTCTTGATCCGGCACGATCTTGATGTACCATGGGCTTTGTTAACATAGTCGGATCATATGGTGTTCTTCACTAGTAGAAAACAGACCTTTCGTCCGCCCCTTTAGTCCCGGTTTGATTACGGCCCGGGACTACTGTGACCATTAGTCCCGGTTCCAATGGCTAGGAGCGGTCGGGGGCACGGGCATCTTTAGTCCCGGTTCATTTTGTACCTATAGTCCCGGTTTGTGATACAAACCGGGACTAAAGGGGTGGTGGCCGGCTGGTGTCAGGCTGGGGCCCCCACGAGACCCTTTAGTCCCGGTTTGTGTCACAAACCAGGACTAGAGGTGGACTTTATAGTCCCGGTTTGTGATACAAACCGGGACTAAAGGGGTGGTGGCAGGCTGGTGTCACGCTGGGGCCCCACGAGCCCCTTTAGTCCCGGTTTGTATCACAAACCGGGACTAGAGGTGGACCTTTAGTCCCGGTTTGTATAACCAACCGGGACTAAAGACGTCCCTATATAAACCCTTCTTCTTCCAGCCCGAGCCCATTTTCCCCTTTCTCTCCTCTGTTCTTCCCCTTGCTCGAGCTCATCCTCCATTTTTTCCAAAGATTTGTCAAGATTTGAAGGCACCCCATCGATCCAAGTGTTCACAAAGGTTAGCAACCACTACTAGGAAAATGCCTACTAGTAGCGCTGGTTTTTGGGCTAGCTGTAGCGCGGGTGCCCGCGCTACTGCTACGATGCTACAGCTAAATTTTAGCAGTAGCGCGGTTCTTACCCAGCGCTACTGCTATTTACACCTACCAGTAGCGCGCCTCTAGCCATCGCTACTGTTAATATTCTGTAGCGCGTCCCTGGGAACCACGCTACTGGTAAGGCAGCGCTGCTGGTACTCTAAAGCCCCTCGCTGCTGCTAGTTTTTTCTTTTTTTTTATTCTGCTATATTTGTATTTTTACAGGTTTATACAATTACAACATACACATACATTGAAACTATATGAAAAAAGGAATGTCTCATCGTCATTATCAAAGTGGTACAACATAGTCTCATCATATCATCATTATCGAACACAAATGATGTCGATCTCATCATCATCTCGAAATAGCGATACAAGTTAATTATCACATGTCTCTTACATTGTCACCGCACACACATGTTTCATTATCTACCTAAACTATGACATACGAGAGAAGAGCGATCACGATGAGCAAGTGCGGGATTATGTAGTAGTTTTTGCGGCGCCGGTTCTGAATCCTCTGTTGTGCTATGAATCTCAAGTAACTAGCTTCGGCTTCCATTCTGCTATCAAACCCTTTCTGGCTTCTGCCCGGGAAGCGGTACACTTGGGCCTGACACTCCGGCCACTCATCGTACACACCCGGAACATGCCCTACATACACGGCATAGCACTTCCTCGCCATCGTTGATCTATATACCTGTCAGAGATGCACATATATCATCAAGCGAATTCAACGATATATAATATGCAGCGTAAGATACGTCGGCCTGTGGAGAGAAACAGTTATGAAATAGAAGCAACGCATAGTAAACATAGTTAACGAAATTCATCATACCGAAACTAATTAACTAGCGCAGCACCATTTACATCTAATAGTTTCGTCGTACAGAGACATTCAAAAGTTCCGTCGTACAGAAAGTAACAACTAACTAAACAGACACATTGTCTTCAAGCAGTGCACTCTTCCCATCCGGCCATATCCGGGAGGATGCACCCAAGCTTAGTGAAAGGCGTCATGTCCTGACGCTGTAGGGCTATGCGGGTTCGGATGTCAGCTCGCGATATTGGGCCGGCGTAGAACCTCCCATTCTCTTCGAGGACGTCTTTCATGATGATGGACGCAATTTCCTGCTGGATCCAGTAGAAATCATTTCGAAGTTGATTATCCGGCACGGTTCCAAAGGCTTCGGCCCATCTCCGGATATGGGCATCGCCGAATGAAGATGTCATGCAAAGTGATTGCACATCCCTTCTGTACTCCATCATTAGATGGATGACGTAGAATCCATCATTAACACTTGTTGCCGGTCGCTGGAGGCACCAGAAGTCAGTCTTATGGCCGAAACACAGCCCGGCCTTACTTGATTTTTTGACTTGGATGTAGCCACCCCGCATGCTGAAGCCCATGAGAGCTCTGTCCAGGACATACTTTATGTTTGTGTAATCTTTCTTCTCTATGTTCTTCGATGGGTCCAAATATAGAGCGTGGGAGAAACGCGGGTAAAGAATGATGAGAACGGCACGCCCCCCGCCCCCCGCTGCGCAAAATACACGATCAAGTTAGCCTCCATGCGTGCAAAGTAATTATTGAAATGCACGAAAGGATGTATGTGTTATAGTGGCTATCCGCGGATGACTTACCCGGGATGATAAGGTAGGAGAATCTTTTCTTTGTCCTTATTGATGACCAAGAATTCTTCGATGTACTCCCTCGCATATTGATGGTTGGCTTCGTTGATTGACAAGAAGCCCTCATGCATGTAGTATGGGTCCGCGACCGCAAGACCAGTGATTTGCTCTCTCCTGACAATGTAGTTCATGTGCAGCGCATACAGGCGGACGAACGTAAAATCGAGTCTCCTCATTTGAAACATCTCGAAGATGTAATCAAATCGCAAGAAGAACAGGTCCGCGGGGCATGTGCTGACGTACATCTTGCCACTGCACGGCACCCTAACCATATAAAGTGGGTATCCTGGATCATCCGAGGCAAGGAGGCTTCTCTCTGTCGACAGCACATGGTCATGGAGTCTCCTGAGATCCCCTGTTATGGCAGCTAGCGCATCCGCCGGTACCATTGGCTTTCCCGCGACATGGAGTAATGGCGCATGTTTCATCGGTACACTGTCAACCCTGGTCTGCGGAGGCGGCTGGCTGCTAGAAGCAACATTGGCAGCTTTATGGCCTTTTCTCATCGGTCTCTTCCTCTGCTTCTTCTTGGTGGGCTCAGGTGCTGGTGGGTCTGTCAGACCCTCCCTGACCACCGCCCCTAGTGTTGTCGGGCTCAGCATTGAACGCCTCTGGCTAATTAGTTGAGCTTGGGTGGAACCGGCATCTGGAGGCGTGTCCTGCGAGGATTGCATGAACAAAGACTTCTTGCACTCCCGAGGACGTTCCGGCTCTGGTACACCATGCATGTCATATGGTTGACTCATCGTTACTTCATGGTCAAAGCCGGTATTGAGATACTGGAGAGGGTCATCCTCCTCCATGTCATGATCCATATCCTCTTCCATGGGGCCGATGTCATCATTCGCCGGAACGGTTGGCCCTCCTTCCTCGTGTCTCTCGATCTCACTCAGCAGCACAGACGATGGTTGTTGTAGTTGTGTAGGTGGGGTTGTGGTCATACCTGCTTCCTGATGAGGTCCCGTTGGTGTGCTCCCGGCCACCTCCACACGAAGAAGATTCTTCGACCATAGGATCGGCCAATTTTTGCATTGGCCAAGCTGCGTGGGGGTCTCGTCATCCTCTCCACCGGTTTGTATGGAACGAGGAAAACCCTCGTAGCCCGCTTTCACACTCGCCACGGAGACCCTTAAGGCATTATCAGGCATCTGCCGGCTGTGGAACAATTGATCCTTGGGCTTCACTATAGTACCCTTCCCCACATCCACCAACCCGCCCTTCATGTGGTAAAGGAGGGTGCACGGAGTGGAGTCGGCCTGCGAAGACATGTACGTGTGCGGCGTCAGAGATCCAAAAAGAACGGGAACTGAAGATTAATTAGTTGTGTTGATGAGGGTGTGAAGCGTATTTACCGCGAGGGCATCGAGCTCAGCCAATGTCGACGGCCTAGCATTCAAGCCAGAGACGGAGCCAGGGCTGCTGTGAGAGGGTGTGGGAGCAGGTGCTGGAGTAGGTGCGGGTGCGGTTGCCATATCAGGTACGGGTGTGGGTGCGGTGTTCATTGAGTTGCTCCCGGTGAAGCTGGGCATGGGAAAATCAGTTGGTGCCGCGTTTGGATTTTGTTGCAACCAGCTGACCACACTTGGAATCAAGCTTGTAAAGGCAACTGCCATATCATTTCTATAGGCAGCTACCGCTTCCCGGACTGTATCAGCTTTTGTTTTCTCGATCGCCCGCGCCACCTTCTCGTCGATAGTCACTTGACTGAACTTCTTTCTCTGTCTTTTGGCCTCGGGGTCCTCGCCATAATAGTACTTCCATGTGGCGTCGTCTCCGGCGCCGTGCACATGTCCATATTGCGGCAGCTGGCCCGACGGGTGTCCCATCAGTACGTTCATGGCCCGGTTGAAAGGGGTGTCCCACTTGTACTTCGCTGACGACTGAGTCGACTGAGTCGACGAGTCGCTTTCGGCCGCAATCTTGTGTTGCTCTCTCTACAAAATGGAGCGTGAATCGTTTACGAATGTGACTAGAATGTAGTAGACTTCATTGATCGGAAGCTAATATATAAGGTGGTAAAAGGATAATTACCAGTAATCTCATGAATTGCCTAGTCGGCCCGTCGGTGAAAAAAATCTTTTTTATGGGGTCCCACTTGAATCGGGCCCTGATGAAGTCGTGCTCCTGCTGGTCGGTGAACTCAGCCAAGGGCTGGGATCCCCAGACGTTCACGTTCCGCGTCCTCCTTAGCCCACACGGGCCTCTTTCCCGTGTAACCACGACTTCCGAGGCGGTGCTTCCCCATGTTCTTTGCCTGCAGCTGCTTGCCTCTCTCTGACCTGGCCTTGGCAGCTTCTTCATTGCAAGTCGCCTTGAACTTTTCAAAGTCCTCTAGCGTAATTGTCGGATTGTCTGCAACAATCTCGGCGTAGGTTTCATGGTCTACTTCAATTGCCTTTTTCACCCTAGTTTTCCAGGCGCTCAATGTGTTGCTGAACTTCCCTAGGGCTTTGTTGTTGATTTTTTTCATGGCATCATCTTTCCATGGATCAACGTCGTCTTTCCGACCGGGGAACAGGAATCTTGTGTGCAACCTAGTTAGGAGCAGCTGCTTCAAATGTTCATTCTTCCGTATTTTTGTGGTGTTGATGTTAGCGGTATCCCGTAGGATGCATGCTAGTTGGTTGCCGTAACACGCTGCCACTTCCCGCGGCTCTACAGGCTCGAACTCGCCGGGGTGCACCGCCGTGACCACCAGTCTTCCGGTGTTGGTGTCGTGCCCTCTTTGCCTTCTTTGCCTTCTTTCCTTCACTGGCTTGGGAGGTTCCACCTTCTGTGCTGTCGTTAGCAACATCATCAGGGCCCATCTCAGTGCCGGTGTTGGTGGCATCAGTGTCGGCGCCGGCGCCACCACCGTCGTCGTCCGTCAAGACAAGGGGGTCCTACCACCCTTGTTTCTCCTGAGCCGCAAGAAAGTCGAGGTAGGCGTGTGCTTGTCCTTCTTGGGTGTGAGATCCTCCGGCCTCATCATTGTCGGTCATGTTTCCTAGATAGGGTTCAATGTCGTAGTCGTTTAATTATCGAGCTTTATATAATAAAGTGAATAATGACAAAAAAAAGTGACCTTTGTTTTGCCAGAATGTCGTTTCATTCCCGTGGCGGCAAATCTCAAGCACTCGATATGTCCAACTTTCTAGCACAAGTCATGCCGAAATTCACGGAAAATTTTGGCATGACCTATGCTAGAAAGTGCACATATAGAGCGCCTGAAATTTGCCGGAATGGAAATGAATCAACATTTCTGGCAAAACATAGGCCACTCGGAATCGGTTTCCCTGCAAATGACAAGAAGCACTATGTGCTGAAGTAGCATTTCACTAACAATCACGGAGATGCAGCCCTCACAAGAAAATTTTCATTTTAATTTACATCCTCATTTTCATTTACATTTAAAAATCCTCATTTTCATTTAAAATGGACAGCAAGATAACGACAACATCCTCATTTTCATTTGGACAGCAACATCCAATGCAAAGTGCACTATTGCAGCAAGTGTGACAAAAACATAACCATCCTTTTTCTTTTGTTCATCTTCTTGACCATCTACAATTGATGCATGCTATCAAAAATACTACACATCATCATATATATATTGCAAAGATGCACTGGACAGCAGCAATTTGAAATTATACAAGCTAAACAAGAATTTATGTTGAAATTATGATGAAACACAGTAATGCCAGAGGCAAACATGTTGTGAAACATTCTGATGCGTCCTCCATGGACGTATCCTTGAAAAGAAAAACATGTTGTGAAATAGTTCCGAGAGAGAAAAATGCAGGCATATCATAGAAGGCTGGCTATCTGAACTCTATGGCGATGGACGCTGCACATGATGAGCAGGTAAAGGCGAAACCAGCCACAGCCAGCTTGATTTGGGCGGAATTTGAGGCAAAGCCACAGAAAGCGTAAGTAATTGGAAACCAACCGATAAGATTCAGCATCGTGCAGAAATAGGAATCAACTGAGCAGGAGATTGCATCTGAATTGAGGGGTGAAACGATACGGCAAATTTGCTTATTCCATTCCATTCTTGGTACTAGTACATCGATTCCAACATCAAGTAGAAACAGAGCAAGAGTCGGCCAGCTCTACTTGGGGAAAAGTTTGAAACAGTCACAGAATGGGGAATTCGGAACGCAATGATAAGATTCAGCATCACGCACAAATCAATATTAACTGAGCAAGAGATTGCAGGTGAATTCAGGGGTAAACGACAATGCAATTTCATAGTATAACATATTCAGTACATATTGAGGACAAAAGCAGAGGGATAGAGAGGTGGTGGGTGCCGGACCTAGGGGCAGAGGGGGCCGGCCGGCGTCGGGGTCGGGGCAGAGGAGGCAGGGGCAGAGGGGGCCGGGGCAGAGGAGGCCAGCCGGCGTCGGGGTTGAGGGCGGGTGCGGCGTCGGGGTTGGGGCAGAGGAGGCCGGCCGGGGGTCGGCGTCGGGGTGGCCGGGGCAGAGGGGGCCGGGGCAGAGGAGGCCGGCCGGCGTGCGTCGTCGGCGGCGGCGTGCGTCGGCGGCGGCGTGGGCTGGGGAGAGAGATCGCGCGAGAGGGGGATCGAGAGTGAGAGAGAGAGAGAGGAGTGCGTGGGGGGCTGAACAGGGCCGGGCTATAGCCAACTTAGCTATAGCGCTGGTTGTAAAAACGCGCTATAGCTAAGTTAGCTATAGCGCGGCTTAGGAAAACAAGCGCTACTGCTAGTTTTTTCTTTTTATTTTTTAAATTCTGTGGCCAGTTTAGCTATAGCGCTTGTCCTATAAAAAGCGCTACTGCTAGTCTTTTTGATTTTTCTTTTTCTTTTTCTTTTTCATTTTTCTTTTCATTTTTCTTTTTCTTTTTCTTTCATTTTTCTTTTTCATTTTTCTCTTTCTTTTTCCTTTCCTTGTTGTAAATTGTAGCAGGGGTTAGGGTTAGGTCTGTTTATGGACTAATAACACACCCTCCGGATATAATTAGGGCATAATATATATATTACATCATTTGACCACTAACGGTGTTAAGTACGTATACAAAATAGATATAGACAAATTATGATAGTTTGTCAGCTTGGTCGACGACGCTTCAGACTGATCTTCTTCTTTCCTCATTTGTTCGTTCTCGAATAATTGAGCCCATGGTCGTGACTTTTCCTTTTCCAGGGAGTACGATCTTTCGTAGGTAATGTAGTCTTCATCCTTCTTTTGACGTATGTTTCATCGTCATCAGCATCATCTTCCCTCATCGGGTCACCGTACTGGTCGTAGTCTTCCTCGTTGGCGACTCCATCCATTCCGACGATGCTCCTTTTGCCTCTCCTCACGACAACACGGCTGGGATTGCTCGGGTCGGTTATGAAGAAACATTGTGTCACATGTTTAGCGTGTACACATGGCTCATTTTTGGCGGTAGCGTTGACGGTACCGCTATCGGAGTCGGGTATACACATGGTAGTGAAATGTCGGTTTTCTCTTTGTACGTTCTTAGCCCATCTGACACGGAACATCGTCGCGCTATGCAATCCAGAGTAGTCAAGCTCCCAGATCTCATCGACCCTTCCGTAATATCTTTCAATTATGTTCCCGGTCATGGCTTCCATCGTCACCCCTGAGTTCTGGTTATCACTGTTTATATCTTTGGCCTCCGTGTAGAACATGTATCCGTTGATATCGTATGCTTGATAAGTCGCGAGGTTGACCGACGGGCCATGTGCTAAGGCGTATATGAGCGTTCCGTCCGGACAGCCCTCTTCCGGGGGATTAGCCAGAACTCGCTCTTTGAACCAACGCAAGAAAGTGGAGTTGTGCTCTCTAATAACTTCAGCGTCCGTCCTGTGCACCCCATGGTCACGGTAGTTCTTTGCGATGTTCTCTTTGTGCAGTGTCACGAAATCTTCTAGCACATCTAGGTGTTGTAGCACTACTAAGTTTGCCCTGTCAAAGTCGTTTTGTCGGCCCGAGCGGAACACATTCACATCCCTCCGACCATTGGTATGACCTTCGCCTTCGAGCCTTCCACAGTGCTTGCTGACGGGCAAACCAACAACAGGGTCTCCGGTGCCTAGATAACTCTCGCAGAAAGAGATGCACTATTTGGTCAGATATCCCTGGGCTATGCTTCCATCCGGACGGGACATGTTACGAACGAATCCTTTGATGACCCCATTCATCCTCTCGAACGGCATCATGCTGTGCAGAATGTCGGCCCTAGGTCGATGATGTCGTCCACGATGTGGACACATAGATGCACCATGACATCAAAGAACGCGGGCGGGAAGTACATCTCTAGCTCATTTAGTATGATAACGATCTCTTCCTGTAGCCTATGGAGTTGCTTGACACTGATCGACTTTCGAGAGATAGCATCAAAAAAGTGGCATAGGTCAGTAAGCGTCTCACGGACGTGTGTGTCCATAATCCCTCTAAGTGCAACCGGGAGTAACTGCGTCATCATCACGTGACAGTCGTGAGACTTCATCCCGCTGAACCTTTTTTTCTTGGTGTCCAGATATCTGCTAATCTTCCCACAGTATCCGGAACTAACTTTGATTCCGGCAAGGCACTTGAACAATTGATCGACCTCCTTCGGATGTAAGGTGAAGCAAGAGGGGGGGGGGCAATATTGTTCTTCCTTCTTGTTTACTTTTTCCCCCTATCTTCCGTCTCCGACTCCGTCTCCTTCTCCTCCGACGACTTTTTACCGGGCATTTGGAGATCTTTCCTGATATTCAAAAATTCCAAGTCTTTTCTTGCCTTCGGCCCATCCTTGGTCTTCTCCGGCATGTTCATCAATGTTCCAAGCAAGCTCTCGAGGATATTCTTCATGATATGCATTAGATCAAGGCTATGAGGTGTGTCGAGTTTGGGCCAGTACTCTAAGTCCCAGAAAACAAACCTCGTCTTCCATACCTTCAGCAGCGGTTCAGGCGCCTTTTTCTTCGTCTTTCCCGGCGAGGGGCACTCTTCCCAGTTCTTCAATAACTCATATATTTCGGCACCGCTACGCTTACGTGGAGGACCTCGATGCTCAGCCTTACCATTGAATAGATATCCACGCTTTCTCCACGGGTCATCCTTCTCGAGCCATCTTCGATGCCCCATGTACACGATTTTCGAAGACCCGCCATCTTTCGATAGCTGCTGAGAAGTTGTATCATCCATGCACCTGGTGCATCCGCAATATCCGTGGCACACCTGGCCGGAGATATAGCCGTAACCATGATAGTCCTGCACCATCGAAATCAGCGCGGCTCTCATGTAGAAATACTGTCCTTTGCTTGCGTTCCATGTCTTGGCCGGCGTTGTCCATAAGGTCTGTAGCTCCTCTTTCAGTAACCCGAGATACAGATTTATATCATTTCCCGGTTGTTCGGCCCTTGAATAAGCATAGTCATGTGTATGTATTTTTCCTTCATGCACTTCCAGGGGGAAGGTTGTACATCCATACAAACACGGGCCATGTGCTATGATTGGTGTTCTGGTTGCCAAACGGATTCATGCCATCAGTACTAGCGCCAAGCACGATGTTCCTTGCATCATCTGCAAAAAATTTAAATTCAGCGTTTAATGCTCTCCACTGGCTAGCATCTGCGAGGTGTCTCAGCTTCGGATCATCTCCGTCATCTGGCTTCACCCTCTCCGCGTGCCAGCGCATAAGCTTTGCTTCCTTAGGATCTACGAAATACCGCTGCAGACGCGGAGTGATCGGAAAGTACCATACAACTTTCTGTGGAACTTTCTTTCCGGCCTTCTTATATCGTGAAGCATTGCACTTTGGACAGATGGTTTTTTCCGCGTGCTTGTTCCGATATATGATGCAATCGTTGATGCATGCGTGATATCTAATGTGTGGCAGATCAAGAGGGCACACGATTTTCTTTGCCTCCTCGACACTAGTAGGACACAGGCTTCCCGCGGGAAGAACCTTCTTTAGATACTTCAGAAGCTCATCCAGGCTTGCATCCGTCCATTTGTTTTTTGCCTTCGTCTTTAGAAGTTCTAGCGTGAAACTCAAGCGGGTCACCTCGGGATCGCAACCATCATACAATGGAGTCATCGAGTCTACCTCCAGTTGCGCCAGTTTGGCCTCCTCTCTAGAAGCAGCTCTGTCGCTAGTCGTCTCCTTGCGGAGCAGGTCTCGAACATGCGGGTCCCGCATGGCTGAACTTAGTAGTGACGAAGGCTGCGGCGTGTCCGTGTCTTCTTCGCCTTGTACTGCCTCTTCGCCATCACCATTTCTAAGGCCCTCTTCTTCGGGCCCATAATCGGTCATCTCTTCGTCTGGCCCAATGTTTTTATTTCCTGCCCCGTCGACATCCTCATCATCATCTTCTTCACTTATCCACCGAGCATGGCCATCCATGAAACCATGCATGAGCAGGTGCGCCTTGAATTTACCACCCTTAAAGGGGTCGAGCCTGACTCCTCCTTTCCATTTTTGACACGGACATAAAACATCCTTCAGTCTTTTTTCATACATGTCGTCCACCGCGGATTGCTAGTATCTTTCCACCATCCTTCCATTGACCTTCATGATCACTTGCATGCGCAGAGCAAAAGAATTATAACCACGTACGCATGCATGATCAAATTCATACAAAAAATCAACATGACCTTCTCTAAACATAGGACATATTGAGTTTGCCCAAAATTCGCCGAAACGGAATTGAATCGACATTTCGGCAAAACATCGGCAACTCATGTCACTCACATGCCACACACAATTCGGTATATTCATATCGCGCATAGTTTCGGTCCTAATCGCACACACACATATTTCCATTCTTGCACAACTCTTTTTTTGCTCACCTATGTGTCGAGAGGGATATCGAACACCTTCTTAATTAGCTAGTAGCTCTAGATAGTGAGGTACCTACATATAGCTCAAACTAGGGAGAGAGAGAGAGCTAGTGGAGATGGGTGGATGGGCAAAGAAATAGAGATGGAGGAGGGAGGCCATTAATTAATGGAGAGGTGGTGGAGGGGCAAAGAATGAGAGAGGGAGGAGGGAGGGCATTAATGGAGGGGTGGAGGGGCAAAAAAGAGAGGGGGAGGAGGAAGAACCAACAACAAGTGCAAGAGGAGGGGGAGAAAGGAAGGGGGGGGAGGTGATAGATATTTTGGCTGGCGGCCATACCAGTAGCGTGGGGGCTCAAACAAGCGCTACTGGTATCTACACTAGCTATAGCGCTGGTTGCAAAACATGCTACTGCTAAATGGACCCACAAGTTTACACGCAGAAGAAATAGCAGTAGCGCACTTTGTAGACCAGGCGCTACAGATAATTATTTAATAGTAGCGCTGGGTAGATCGCCCACGCTGCTAATATATCTTGACCTGGGGGTGTGGTGTGGCACACTTACCAGTAGCGCGTCTGAGAAAAACCAACGCTGCTGCTAATTGATAGTAGTAGCGTGTTTTGTACCAAGCGCTACTGGTACTTACGAGTAGCGTGGGGGCTAAAATAGGCGCTACTGGTAAAGTTCTACGTATAAGCATTTTCCTAGTAGTGAACTTTGTCCTTTCATCTCTCATTGCTAGATTAGCTCGTGCAATGCTCAATAAGTATAGTGATTTGTGGGTTTTAGTTTGGGAGTAATTATGTGGGAGTTTATTTGATTTATATGCAATTTGAGCACAAATTAACTTCTTAGTTTGCATATGTGTAGGTGTGGTTTACTTAGTGCCTTCCCGTCCCCGTCCTAACCACCGTCGATCGCCCGCACCGTCCCGTCGCCGGCACCACCTTGGCGAGCCTCTTGTTCTTATCCTTTTTATAAAAATAAAAAATTGTATGATTTAGATAGTTACTTGTATAATTTTCTTACTTGTATGATTGTTTGTTATACATAGTGCCATGACTTTGATATCCGTCCCCGTCGGCCCTCGTCCGGTTTATGATTCAGATGTGGTATATTCTCTGTTATAACTATTTGTTGCATCTCGTGTTTATGACAATTATGCCCATCAAGTTGACATAAATATTTTTATCTAGGAGGTATGTGAACCGGAAATTGCAACTGACCCTCTTGTCAAGAAGTTAAATTGAGTTGAAAAAGAAAATAAGTATTTGAAAGAAAAATTGAAAAGAATTGAAGAAGAGAAGATGAAATTGGAGTCGTATGTTGCCGATGTCGTCGATGATCACAAGATCAAGATTGATGCAATGCGCTTGAAGATTAGAAAGATTAGAAAATATGCCGTTAATAAAGAGGCTTGGTATCATTATGCTGTTGGATCAATTATTACCTTAGTTGCGATTTTGATCGCATTTGTTGTTGCATTTAAATGCTTTAGCTAGATAGTTTTATGTTCTTTTATGAGAATAAGTGTGTATGAACTTTATGTATGAACTTGTATTAATTTGGTCTTTTTGGTGTTGTGTAATGAAGATGAGTCGGCAATGGATGTACGATGACCGACGCTCTCCCCAGTTCATTAATGGCGTGCATAGTTTTCTGCGTGCGGCTGAGGCAAACAAGCGGAATGGTTTTATGTGTTGTCCATGTGGTGTCTGTAAGAATGATAGGAATTACTCTAGCTCAAAAGTCATTCACGTCCACCTGTTTACGTCCGGTTTCATGTCCGGCTATAACTGTTGGACCAAGCACGGAGAAAGAGGGGTTCTAATGGAAGAGAATGAAGAAGAAGAGGATGATGACAACTATCCTGAGTTCCCTGAATACGATGGTACTACAATGGGGGAAGAGAATAAAGAAGAAGAAGCTGAAGAAGAGGCATCAGATGAGCCCGCTGATGATCTTGGTCGGGTCATTGCTAATGCAAAGAGAAACTGTGAAAGTGAAAAGGAGAAGTTGAAGTTGCAGCGCATGTTAGAGGATCACAAAAAATTGTTGTACCCAAATTGCGAAGATGACAAGAACAAGCTGGGTACCACACGGGAATTGCTGCAATGGAAGGCAGAGAATGGTGTATCTGACAAGGGATTTGAAAAGTTGCTGAAAATAATGAAGAAGAAGCTTCCAAAGGACAACGAATTGCCCGACAGTACATACGAAGCAAAGAAGGCTGTTTGCCCTATAGGATTAGAGGTGCAGAAGATACATGCATGCCCTAATGACTGCATCCTCCACCGCGGTGAGGAGTACGAGAATCTAAATGCATGCCCGGTATGCGGTGCATTGCGCTATAAGATCAGCCGCGATGACCCTGGTGATGATGTTGAGGGCGAGCGCCCCAGCAAGAGGATTCCTGCCAAGGTGATGTGGTATGCTCCTATAATACCACGGTTGAAACGTTTGTTCCAGAACAAAGAGCATGCCAAGTTGATGCGATGGCACAAAAAAGACCGTAAGAAAGACGGGAAGTTGAGAGTACCCGCTGACGGGTCGCAGTGGAGAAAAATCGAGAGAAAGTGGCGGGACTTTGTAGATGATGCAAGGAACGTATGGTTTGGTTTAAGTGCAGATGGCATTAATGCTTTTGGGGAGCAGAGCAGCAATCATAGCACCTGGCCTGTGACTCTATGTATCTATAACCTTCCTCCTTGGTTGTGCATGAAGCGGAAGTTCATTATGATGCCAGTGCTCATCCAAGGCCCCAAGCAACCCAGCAACGACATTGATGTGTACCTAAGGCCATTAGTTGAAGAACTTTTACAGCTGTGGGACATAAAAGGTGTACGTGTGTGGGATGAGCACAAACAGCAGGAATTTGACCTACGAGCGTTGCTGTTTGTAACCATCAATGATTGGCCTGCTCTTAGTAACCTTTCAGGACAGACAAACAAGGGATACCATGCATGCACGCACTGTTTAGATGAGACCGAAAGTATATATTTGGATAAATGTAAGAAGAATGTGTACCTGGGACATCGTCAATTTCTTCCGATCAAGCATCTCTTAAGAAAGAAAGGCAAGCATTTCAAAGGTGAGGCAGATCACCGGAAGAAGCCTCGCCACCGTACTGGTGATGATATACTTGATATGGTCAAGGATTTAAAAGTAATCTTTGGAAAGGGTCCTGGCGGACAATCTGTTCCGAATGACGCTGACGGACACGCACCCATGTGGAAAAAGAAATCTATATTTTCGGACCTACCCTATTGGAAAGACCTAGAGGTCCGCTCTGCAATCGACGTGATGCACGTGATGAAGAATCTTTGCGTGAACCTGCTAGGCTTCTTGGGCGTGTATGGGAAGACAAAAGATACACCAGAGGCACGGGAGGACCAGCAACGTATGCACGGAAAAGACGGCATGCATCCAAAGCAGTATGAAGGTCCTGCCAGCTACGCTCTTACCAAAGAAGAGAAGGAAATCTTCTTTGAATTCCTGCTCAGTATGAAGGTCTCGTCTGGCTTCTCGTCGAATATAAAGGGAATAATAAATATGGCAGAGAAAAAGTTCCAGAACCTAAAGTCTCATGACTGCCACGTGATTATGACGCAATTGCTTCCGGTTGCATTGATGGGGCTTCTACCGGACAACGTTCGATTAGCCATTGTGAAGCTATATGCATTCCTCAATGCAATCTCTCAGAAGGTAATCGATCCAGAAATCCTACCAAGGTTACAGAATGATTTGGTGCAATGTCTTGTTAGTTTCGAGTTGGTGTTCCCACCATCCTTCTTCAATATCATGACGCACGTCCTAGTTCACCTAGTCGACGAGATTGCCATTCTGGGTCCTGTATTTCTACACAATATGTTCCCCTTTGAGAGGTTCATGGGAGTCCTAAAGAAATATGTTCATAACCGTGCTAGGCCAGAAGGAAGCATCTCCAAGGGCCATGAAACAGAGGAGGTCATTGAGTTTTGTGTTGACTTTATTCCTGACATTAAGCCGATTGGTGCTCCCGAATCGCGGCATGAGGGCAAACTGGGTGGAAAAGGCACGCTAGGAAAGGATTCAGTAATATGTATGGACGGGCATTCTTGGGCGCAAGCACACTACACAGTTCTACAAAATTCCAGCTTGGTGGCTCCGTATATCGAGGAACACCTGGATAGTGTACGCTCTGAGCCCTGGATCAAACGTACACACATGGCGTCATTCGGCGGTTGGTTGCAAACACGTCTCATGCATGACGACACTATTGGAGATGAGCTGTACTTGCTGGCCAAGTCACCATCTTCGACTATATCGACTTTCAAAGGGTACGAGATAAATGGGAATACATTTTACACGATCGCCCAAGATAAAAAGAGCACCAACCAAAACAGTGGTGTCCGCTTTGATGCAGCAAACACCAATAGGCCAAAGGACACATATTATGGTTACATAGAGGAGATATGGGAACTTGACTATGGACGTGATTTCAAGGTCCCTTTGTTTCGGTGCAAATGGTTCAATCTGACAGGAGGCGGGGTAAAGGAAGACCCGCGGTACGGAATGACAACAGTGGATCTCAACAATCTTGGGTACACAGACGAACCATTCGTCCTAGCCAATGATGTGGCGCAGGTTTTCTATGTGAAGGACATGTCTACCAAGCCGAGAAAAAGAAAAGATAAGGAAGCGAATACATCATACGATGAGCCAAAGCGCCACATAGTTCTTTCAGGGAAAAGAAACATCGTGGGAGTGGAGGACAAGACAGACATGTCAGAAGATTATGAAAAGTTTCATGAAATTGCTCCCTTCATAGTGAAGACTAACCCAAGCATCCTGTTAAATGATGAAGATTGTCCATGGTTACGGCGCAAAGCGAAAAAAAAGTTTTATACCCCAATATCCCACTCTGGGATGTGACCGGCTTCACCGTCATCACTTTCTTCTCTAGTGAGTTTCTGGAATTATCTGGAAAGTCCCACTTCGGACAAACCGGAGGGAATATTTGTAATAGTTAGGGTATATATGTGTTTTGGCATTTGAAACGCGAAGGAACGCTATTTTTCATGCATTTATTGATTTTTTGTGCTAAATGACCCTGAAATTGAAAAGCACTACAAATGAACTCTGAAAAGGTTGAAACTTGGCATGGTATCATCATTTCACCCACATAGCATGTGCTAAAAAGTTGAGAGGGTTACGGCAAAAACTGGATGCACTTCGTGCACAAACTGGACAATCTCTTTCGAAGTATCAGGGTTTCGGACGAAAACTCATCTGTTACAAAGGCATTTTATTTTTATAAACTTATTTTAACCAGACTTTTTGTGCGTTCAATATGCACCATTCAAAGCCACGTCATCAATTTTCAACCCTTTCTGACTTCAAAGCCACGTCATCAATTTTCAACCCTTTCTGACTTCATTTGCTATTTTTCATGCATTTATTGATTTTTTTGAGCTAAATGACCCTGAAATTGAAAAGCACTACAAATGAACTCTGAAAAGGTTGAAACTTGGCATGGTATCATCATTTCACCCACATAGCATGTGCTAAAAAGTGGAGATGGTTACGGCAAAAACTGGATGCACTTCGTGTACAAACTGGACAATCTCTTTCGAAGTATCAGGGTTTCGGATGAAAACACATCTGTTACAAAGGCATTTCATTTTTTTAAACTTATTTTAACTCCAGACTTTTTGTGCATTCAACATGCACCATTCAAAGCCACATCATCAATTTTTGACCCTTTCTGACTTCATTCACTATTTTTCATGCATTTAATGATTTTTTTGAGCTATAAACTAAAAGAGCTAAACGGAATCTGTTTTTGATTAAAACACCTATTTAAAATAACCTAAAAATTACCAAATTGAACATACTGATAAAACACACTAATATTAAATAGCAGGAAAAAGAATCACTCAAAAATCTATTTTTAATGTAAAGTTATTCACAAACTAGTGATTCACACAAATTTCAAAGAATTCAAATTTAAACTATTCAAATTTGAAAACTACTGGCACTAACAAAAATTTTATAATTTTTGTGACCTAAACCAAAAAGATTCACTCAAAAACTCTAAATATTTGGCTGTAAGTAGAAACAAAAGAAAAAAAATAAAGCAAAAAAACAAAAAAAAAGTGGAAAAGACCTTTAGTCCCGGTTGGAGCCACCAACCGGGACTAAAAAGGATATGCAAAAAATAAAAAAAATGCCTGCCTACTAGGCCACCACGGCCTGCATACGACTAGAAACCCAACTCTAAATGGACCAGGATGCAGGCCCGCAGGGCAAGTAGGCCCACAGGACAGAGAGAACGTTAGGCATGAACTGCCTGCTTTAGAGAGGAGCTCGAGACGGCTATCGCAGCGGAGCTTATAAACAGGTGCGAGTGCCTCTCGCTTGGCGAGGTGGGACTAAACTTCCACCATGCCAGGACCAACCCTTTAGTCCCGGTTGGTGGCTCCAACCGGGACTAAAGGCCCCCTTTTAGTCCTGGTTCGTGCCACCAACCGGGACTAAAGGCCTGGGCTTCCCGCCGCTTGGCCTGGTGAAATTCACCTTTAGTCCCTGTTGGTGGCTCGAACCGGGACTAACGGGGGGCCTTTAGTCCCGGTTGGAGCCACCAACCGGGACTAAAGGTCTCTGTATATAAGTGGCACTTACGAAATTTTCCAAAAGCCATCTAGTTTCCCCCGACGGCGCCGAAGACCACGACGCCGCCAGGCTGCCGCACCTCGACATCGCCGTCCGGCCGCTCTGCTACCAAGCGCCGCCCGAGCCCGCGCCGGCGCCGCCACGCTGCCCGCCGCCGCCGCTCCTCCGCGCGCGCCCGCCTCGCGATCGACGACCTCTCCTCCACAAGCCGCCGCGGCCCGAGCCCGCGCCGACGCCGCTCCTTCGTCTCCGGCGCCGCTCCTCCGTCTCCGGCGTCCTCCCCGCCTCCCTCCGCGTGCCCCGGCGATCCCGGCCGGTGAGCCTCTCCCTCCTTAATTTTGTTCATCTTTTTTTTTCATAGATTGTTTTTTTTTCACTAGATGTTGTATATGCTTAGTATATATGTATGTATGTATACAATGTATGTATGTATGTAGATGAACGGTGGAATTTCCATAGAAAAAAGTTGACCATGTATTAAAAATATTTTAATGTTGTATCTTAAAAATATTGATCAAAAACATGTTAATATCTTATTTGGAAAATGTTAATATCTTAATGTTGTATTTGCAAAAGTTTGTCATGTATTTGCAAAATCAAGTGAACAAGAATTACAAAAATCATAATCAAGCATTTAAAAAATGTTAAATTTGCATAGAAACATTTTTGGCGTCGACGATGCCCGGCCCGCATCCTCGTCGTCGACTCGGTGGCTTCAACCTGCTTGAGAGGCGCCATGTCCGGGACTGGGCTCCGCCGGGCTGGCACTGGGAGGTGCTACCTTCCGGGGCGCGCAGCTTGGTGAGGAACCGGGCTCCCACCGTCGACCCGGAGCTTCTTTGGTGGCGGTCGTGTGGGCCACTATCGGTGCGGAGGCAGCCGGCCCCTGAGGAGGTGGTACGTCTCCGTGTCAGGGAGGAGGACGAGCACGTCCGTCGCTACAAGGTTGCGTTCGACGTCAGGTTCTCCAATACCTGGCAGGTTCTTCAGGGATCTCACCCGAGCTATGATCCTGTGATGGTTCCTTCTCTTTGGGTGTCCACCGCCCGCGCGTCAGGAACCGCGAGTCAACTGGATTATTCGATAGTATTCGATCTGTATTAGCTTGTGATGTTATATGATAATATTCGAGATGTATTAGTGATAATACTCGAGATGTATTCAAGATTATATTCGATAATATTCGAGATGTATTCGAGATGTATTAGTGATAATATTCGAGATGTATTCGTGATAATATTCGAGATGTATTCGAGATTATATTCGATAATATTCGATGATGAATTAACTGGATTATTATTCGAGATGTATTATTAGTGATAATATTCGAGATGTATTCGAGATTATATTCAATATTATTCGATGATGCATTAATGGATTATTCGAGATGTATTAGTGATATTATTCGAGATGCATTCTAATTTGAATACTAAATTGTTTTCTCTTTCTTCTGGATTAGTTAAGCTATGGACGCTAGCGGCAGAGACGGCCATGATCAAGAGCATATCATGTTCGACATGATCCGAAACCCAGAGGGTGAACCTGAAGATGACGGCTCACAATATCTGAACAACTCCGGAGAGGGAATATTTGAGGAAGAACCAACAGATGAAGGCCACACAAACAATGATGGCGAAGGCAATGATCTTCAATTAACAAAGACCGGCGAGGTATATATAAGGCCTCTGGTGATCATTACATGTATTAATTGATTTGTATATATATATATATTAACGAATATTTCTTCTTTTAGCCCTCCGGATCGAGCAAATCTTCTACAAGCAGGGCAGTACGAGGCCTGGCCAAAAAGTTGCAGGCTGGCATAAAGTACAACATCGATGAGATCAAACCAAATGGCGAACCGCTTGCTCCTAAAAAGAATGAAGAAAAATTTACTCGTCAGTGTGGAGTTATTGTCAGGGACCAAATCCCGATCTCCGTTCAAGAATGGAATAAGCCAAAGGGAGATCGAGGAGTTAGTTTTGTCGAGGAAAGAGCAAAAGATCTGCTTTGGGAAATGCTCATGTCACATTTCACCCTACCAGAGCATTTAACAGATGCAGAACGGGAGAAAGTAAAGAAGAGTGCTCTTCAGAAGATGGCCACACAATTCTGCAACCACAAGAAAAGATTATGGGCCTGGTACGTCGAAGCAGGAAAGAAGACTCCAGAATTCACTGGAGCACTGGAGAAGGCAAAAGATCACTGGGACTTATCTGTGGAGTTCAAGGAATCGGAAGCAGCTAAGGAACGGTCGAGGATAAACAAGATCAATGCTGAGAAGAAACAGTTTCACCATGTTCTGGGGCCAGGTGGCTACAAGACTGGTCGGCCTAAGTGGGATGAATCTGAGGAAAAGATGATTGCTGCAGGGGTCACTCCAAAAACATTGGGTTGGCCCGACAGGTGCAGGACTTGTTTTTATGCGCATGGGGGAAAGTTGGACCCAAAGACAGGGGAGATTATTGAGCAGGCAAGTCTTAAAGAAGCCTCGGACGCTTTACTTGATGCAATAGAAGCGGCTCGAACGGGGGCGTTCCAGCCCGAGAGAGAGAACGACAAGCTTACACGCGCCCTCGGGAATCCTGAACACCCGGGACGAACATGAGGCAAAGGCGTTGTTCCGTGGGTTGAGGGGTTTGCGGACTGGAACGTCAGTTACAGAAGCCATGCGAGAAAGAAGAATCAGGAGGAAGACAAGAAGAAGCAGGATGCAGACCGGTTTCAACAGCTAGAAGCAAAGCACGCGGAGTTCGAACGCGCTTTCATGCGGCAGCAGGAGCAGATCGACACACTTAGCCTGGAAAGGGCGTCTCAGCGGCAGCAGCAAGCAGATCCAGCATTGGATAGCACCGTCCCATCTATGCCGAAAAGCAGCGTGGGTTCCACGGGGGTCCCGGCCGATGATGCACTGCTGGCTCGCTACCCCGTGGATGATATCAAAGAGACGACAAGTTGTGAGCTACACCTTCCACTGAAGAACATATCCATGAAGGTGGCGGACGGCTATGCTTTACCAAATCCCCCTGAAGCAACCTTCCACTGCAATCCGATTCCACCTGGCTATGCTCGTGTCGGGGTGGATGAAGTTCTATCGGCATATGACTCACTACAGCTTGACTTTTCTGGAGGTCAAGGGGAGCAGACACTGGGAGAAGTGATACGTGGTATCATTGTATGGAGAAAGGATTGCATCGTCTTTCCAAATTCGACGCCAAGGGCACCGACTCCTCCTCCAAGTCCGCCGTGTCAGCCGACTCCAACCCACCTCGAGATGGAGCGCAGCGCGAGTCCGCCACCATATCGATCTCCGCCGCGTCAGCCGAATCCACCCCACCTCGAGACGGAGCCCAGCGCGATTACGCGATATCGATCTCCGCCGCGTGGGCCGACTCCAAAGCGGAAGAGAGCACCAAAGAAGAAACCCGAGCCTCCTGCCAAAAAGAACTTGGCTTACGAGATGACTGAGGACGAAACCAAAGCCCAAGTGGCTTCCGAATTGCAGGCCCATTTTGCACCGAAACCGCCCCCGCCGCCAAAGGAGAAAATACCTGAGAAAGTCGTACAACACTTTCTGGATAATGCTAAACCGGCTGTGGAGAAAAGGCAATCAGACTATGAACGCTCTATTAGCAAGTCATATTATCAACAAAAAAAGCAGCAGTCGAGCCTTACAGGTAGTAATAAAAGCGGGAAAACTGTTCCCCAGCTCGGAGAACAGGCAGTGCAATCGATCCCCCCGCTCAAGGTGAGTACCGATAAGGCGGTAACCGACGTTGAAAGAGAGATGGCTAGAGAGATGGGTGTCACTGTTGAACAACTCCTAGGCATCGAGGAATTTCCCATGATGGATCCGAAGGAACTAGCATGGAAATATGTCCCCGGGAAGCCTCTGGTCAGGCCTCACGAGGAGGAGCTTCTACCAACGCAAATGCGCAAATTGCATCAGTGATACCTGAGAGAAGTAAATGCCGGGCGAGAGAGCCTCGTGGTGAAAGTCAAGCCAGAGCATTACTTCCATGGAAATGATGTGTGGATTGAATTTCCTGAAATTTTTCAGTTATTCAATCAAGACGCACTCGACAAATCTCTCGTCAGTTGCTATTGTCTGTAAGTGATTTCTTTCTGTAATTTAAGTCTCTAGCTCAGCTCGTTCATTGCCTGTAATTATCCTCACTATATTCTTTTCTGTGGTATTATATATGCAGAATGAAGATTTTTGAAATGAACAGAGATGGAGTCTATGGCATTGGGTTCATTGACCCAAATACCGTTCATGAAAATGTGTTAAATAACCACCCACAAGACACAGAGAATAGCTTGCTAAAGTTTTTGAAGGAACTAAATAACAGACCAGAAATACTTTTTCCTTACTACTTCAGGTGAGTGTTACTGTCTTGTACTACAAATTCTATTTTTGCTTACTCGATGTTAAGTGTAGTTGATGAGTTATGCATGCCCGCTTATACAAACGTGTGCGCAGATTCCACTGGATCCTGCTAATCATTAGAGTTGACGAGGGAACTGTTGAAGTACTAGACTCACTAGGTAAAGACCCTGAAGAATACAGAAGCCTGAAGTTGATGCTCGACAGGTAATTTCAATCATTATCGCACTATGTCGGCCTCTTTAGTTCATTTCCTGATATCAAGTAATTAATAACTCCTTTATTAATTTTCTTTGCCGGGCAGGGTTTGGAAAAAGTTCATCCAAGAGGTTGTCGGTCAATGGAAACCACAGCTGAAATGGCGACGGGGCAAGGTAATTAAGTAGTACTAGCTACGTCCGCGCATCTCTTTAATTCTAGTTTCAATACCATTATCATGCTTGATTATTATCTGATTGAATTCTATTCTCGTACAGTACTGTATGAGGCAGGAAAAGGGGACAAATTTATGTGCATACTACGTTTTCGAGTTCATTCGCTCTATTACCGAAAAGACCAGAGATGAAAGACATCTTTGGGTACGTAAACACTATTCACATTTTTTTTATCATGATCTAATATATATACACACAACTAATATATTCATATTGATCTTCTTCTTTAAAGATGATGGAGATGCGGGATAGGCTCCTACCAAAGGACCGCATACGAGCACTTCAAGAGGAAATGGCGGGATTTTTGCTTGAGCAGGTCATATCTCCCGACGGAGTATACCATTTCACCTAATGCCTGCATGTAATGATCTGCAAAATGTAGGAGAAATTGTATATATATGTGTATGCATGGTCGTACGAGAAATTCTATGATATATGATTGGTTCTACGAGAAATTCTATTATATATGCATAACGTGTACAGTACGTAGTAGCGTAAAATATGTTTGAAATGAAAAAGAATTAAATGGAAAACACAAAATGAAAAGGAAAAATAAACAATAAACCCTAAACCCCTAAACCCCTAAACCTTTAGTCCCGGTTGGTGTCACCAACCGGGACTAAAGTGGCAGGGATTTAGTCCCGGTTGGTGTCACCAACCGGGACTAAAGGTCCCCAGCCCCAGCGCACGAGCGCGGCCACGTGGAGGGCCTTTAGTCGCGGTTTGTGACCAACCGGGACTAAAGGGTGGGGGCCTTTAGTCCCGATTGGGCTGTCCCGGTTGGTGACCCAGGACTAGAGGCCCTTCCCAACCGGGACTAAAGGCACGTTTTGTACTAGTGCTTCCCTCTCTTTGTCATGATGAATTGAGTCTTACCCTTTGAGGTTTCATTGTTATCATATTGAATATTGGATTTGAGATCACTTGATGTATGTCTTGCATGTGGATACTCGTGGTGACAATGGGGTATTATACTGAGTCACTTGATGTATGTTTTGGTAATCAACTTACGGATTCCTGATGTGACATTGGGGTAATCTAGGCACATAGGTTGATACACGTTTTCATCCTACTTTCTTCGATAGAAACTTTGGGGTAATCTTTGACGTTCTTTGTGTTGGATTGAATATTATGAATCTGAAATTGTTTGATGCATATCGAATAATTAACTCACAGATACTTGTGGTGACTTTGGAGTATCTAGGTGACATTAGAGTTGATTGATGTGTATCATATGGTGTTATTGTAGTACGATCTCTAGGGCTGTTTGTGACACTTATAGGGATGGCTCAATAGATTGATCGGAACGATAACTTTGAGGTGGTTTGCTACCTACAACAATTTCATCTTATGTTCTCCGCTATTGATAAGAACTTTGGATTGATTCTTCGTTGCACATTGAGGGATTGTTATATGATTCAATTATGTTAGCACTGTTGAGAAATTACACTAGTGAAAGTATGAACCCAAGGCCTTGTTTCTAAGCATTGTAATACCGTTTGTGCTCACTTTTGTTACTTGCTACCTTGCTATTTTTATATTTTCAGATTACAAAAACCTATATCTACTATCCATACTACACTTGTATCACCATCTCTTTGCCGAACTAGTGCACCTATACAATTTAACATTGTATTGGTTGTGTTGGGGACACAAGAGATTGCTTGTATTCGATTGCAGGGTTGTTTGAGAGAGACCATCTTCATCCTACACCTCCCACTGATTGATAAACCTTAGGTCATCCACTTGAGGGAAATTTGCTGCTGTCCTACAAAACTCTGCGCTTGGAGGCCCAACAGAGTCTATAAGAATAAAGTTGCGTAGTAGACATCACTGCACCCAGGATCAACTAGCCGAGCATCATGCAATATTGAGCCCGACCACAATTGGGGTGGCAGTCAAGGAGGCTATGGCAGCAGGCTCACTACTTGTGCCCGTGAAGAAGAAGCAAAGGAAGAGAATGAAGAAAGGCGCTACTGCCAATGCTTCCAGCAGCCAGCCAACTCCCAAGGCGATCCGGGTTCAGGGTAGGGTATCAACCCCAAATGTGCCGCTGCTCCATATCGCGGGTCAGCCGATTCTACCGCCAAATATGCTCGGCTGCATAACTGGGGATTTCAGGAGACTGCATGGCCATGTGCTGTCGACAGAGATGAGTCTCCACCAATAGGATGATCCAACATACCCACTTTTCGCGGTTAAGGTGCCGAAGGACTTAGGCTTCGTCGACAGATCCCCCGAGGACATGTTCTTCCTGCGGTTTGATCACATATTTGACATGTATCACATGAGGCGGCTCAATTTTACGTTCGTTCGCCTTTTTGCGCTCCATCTATCCTTCGTGGTCAGAAAAGAGCAAATCTCGGCCATCACGGTAGTGGACCCCTACTACATGTTTGAGAACTTCTTGAAGGCCGACCCTACAGAACGTGACGCTGCGAGGAAGTACATTGAAGACTTCATGGTGGCGAATAAGGAGAACGAAATGATTCTCGTGCCTTACCATCCCACGTAAGTCATTCGCTAGCCACTATAACACATCCTTTCGTACATTTCAATCATTCCTTTGCACGTATGGAGGTTAATTTATTTTGCGCAGCGAGCACTGCATCCTTATCATTCTGTACCCGCAAGTATCTCACGCTCACTATTTGGACTCGTCCAGCAACACGCACAAGAAAGACTACACCCACATCAAGAGTGTTCTGGATGCTGCTCTCTTTGGCTTCAGCGTTAGGGGAGGCCACGTCAGGCACAAAAAACACAGGACGGGTGTGATGTGTTTCGGCCATAACACTAACTTCTACTGCATCAAGCAACCGGAAAACAGTACGAGGGATGCCTTCTACATCATCCATCACATGCAGGAGTTCAGAAGAGATCAACAAAGACTTTGCATGCCAACTAGAGCCGATTCCCATGTCCTCGAATGGGCCGCAAACTTAGCATCCAAACCCGATGATAAACTCAGACTTGAGTTCTATCGCATCCAGCAGTTGCTTGCATCAATCATCAACAAAGATGTAGTCCCGGATGATGGAATGTTCTTCGGCGGCCCACAAACGCGGGATGACGTAGACACTCGCATAGAGCTACAGGGTGCTGACTTCACGCCTTTCACAAAGCTAGGTGACATTCTCCCATGGCCGAAGGCGACATGTAAGAAGTGATTGACGATGACGATGTCTGTTTAGTACTTTGTGTACGACGAACATTGAATTTGTGTACGATGAAACTTTGTGATGTAAAAGGTCTTCCTAAACTTGCATAGCACTCTAGTTTGGTACGATGAACTTCTTTATGTTTACTATGTTGCTTATATTTGCTAACATTTTAACTCTTTCTCTTGGTGTTGCTTAAGTATTATGTTGCATATTATCTATAAATTTGCTTATGACGCATCTGTGTTAGGGATATAGATGAAGAAGTGGTATACCGTGTACAGAGGGAGGGTTACAGGAGTCTACGCTGAGTGGTCAGAGTGTCAGGCCCAAGTGAATGGCTTCAAGGGCAACAACCACAAAGGGTTTGAAAGTAAAAGCGAAGCGGAAGCTAGTTACTTGAAGTTTACGCTAGCGGGAGAGAGGTAGAAGAACCGGCTGAAGAACTACTTCATAATCCCTTTCTTGCTCATCATGATCGCTTTTCTGTTGTATGCGATCATAGTTTAGATCGATGATGAAACATGTGTATGTGATCATATAGTTGTATTCGAGACTTGTAATAACTTATATCACTATTTCGATGATGATGAGACATTGTTGTATCACTATGATGATGATGATGATGAGACATTGTTGTATTATATAGTTTCAATGTTGTATATGTTGGATTGTATAAAAACTTGTATAATTGCTATACAAATACTGCATAAATACGCAGAAAAAAATAAATGTTGAAATTAATAGTAGTAGCGCACTGTTTAAGGTAGTAGTAGCGCAGGGGACACGCTACTACTACATAGAAGTAGCAGTAGCGTGGGGGGCACACACGCGCTACAGATAAGTAGTAGTAGCGCAGGTGGCCCCCGCGCTACTACTAATAGAAGTAGTAGTAGCGCGTTGTGACACCTGCGCTACTACTACCCTGTTAGCTGTGGCGCGGTAGTAGTAGCGTGGCCCCCAGCGCTACTACTAGCCTGTTAACCCGTGCCACTACTAGGCTTTTCCCTACTAGTGAGTGCTATAACTTGCTCTTCTTTATCTGTACAACGTACATGGGAAGTTCTGACAGATTTATAATTTTTTTTGTAAGATTTTATCTCAAGTGCCCGCATTCGATTTGCTCTCCCTGTTCACATGGAGAGGCTCCCAACATTTCACATGAATCATCAGCAGCTCCTCGTATGTCAAAATATGAAGAGCCTGGACTTGTTCCTTGTTAATTATTCATGTTTAGAAGAACCAGGAGTCTATGTTGATTCTGAGGGATTTTCTGAGTTTATCATTATGCTTGCAAGCCGAGTATGTCGAACGCCGACGCTGAGATGAAAGTGGTACCGAAAGTTTAGTTAATGGAGTTAGAATTGCCCATCTATGTTGTACATATGAAGAGCAATGTATATCACTACTTTAGACCTTTTTGACCTACTAAATGTGTCGTATCTTTCGATAAAAGTGTGTCGAGGAATAAGTTCACTTTCTTAACTCATGCATTGAAAGCCAGGCACACGTTTTGGGTAGGACATACGGTCCATAACTATCCAAAGGTCAACGTTTAATGGATTTTGTTCTTATTATTTTGAGGTCAACTTTCAATTTGCTCTCCCTGATACCAACGCTTTATTATTTGCTCTCCGTCTCCTTTCTCAAGAGTGCAATGGGCGGTTACGGTGGAACGAAGAATGAGGAACAATGGGAGGCTATGGCGGTGCTGTATTCGCGGGACGTCTGTAATTCAGCCTCGCTCCCTGAGGACCGTAAGCTCCCTGAGGATGTTGACAATGACGTGCTGCCAAAGTGTGATCCCGATGCTGATATCCGTCACATGCAACGCAAGGTTGAAAAGTGTAAACACCGGCTAGATCATGCTCTTCGTGTGGGCAACGAAGGCAGTGACACTGGAAGGAGATTTTTGGGGTGCCCTTACGAGGTTACTTAATTATTTGTCCAACTCAGTTTCCTACTTTGTATGTGGTTGAATACCTATCCACAAATGTGTAGTATTTTTTGTTTGTTTGTTGCAATTCATAGGATTCCGGTGCATGTGAATATGTCAAGTGGCTTGACAAAGAATGGGAGGGGAGGGCAAGAACTGTTATTAGGGAGCTTGCTACATAGAAGTTGATGCTGGAGCAGAAGGTAAGAGTTAAGGGGGCCGAGAATGAGAGATTCAAACAGGAGAAGAAGATTATATCTAGAATGCACAAGCGTCAGCTCAAATCTAAGGATTGGATGCTACTATGTGCTGTTATCATATTTGCTGGGTTGTACGCCATTGTATTTGCAGTAGTTGCGAACAATTAATGTAGCTACTGATCATATTAATTCATAATTTGTTTGATTTCGGAATGTAATGTACAATTGTGGTTCTTTATGGGAGTCATCATTGCTGGGTACGTTGCAGGCCATAATGCGGATTGATTAGGTCAAAACGCTGCCATGGCGGTGTGCTGGTAGAGGCCCATGCCACTAGTATCCAATAATCGAAATATCGGGATAAATCTTGATGTTTGCGATCTCTATCCCGCACTCCCTTTTATTTCATGCAAGTTTGCTCCCGGTCTTTAAATTCATAGTCTTGCATGTGTAGGGTGTTTTAGGCAACCGTAGCTTAAAGTTAAAATTGGCCATAAATTTTTTTGACTAGTGGTTCTTTGTGATAGTTTATTCACCCCTCGTCTAGAGTCCAAACGATCATATAGGCAGCGACCGCAGAGCGAGGGTGGGGAGGGGGTCAGTCATGCAAGCTCCGGGCGGTGCTTTGGCCGGTGCGTTAGTGATCATTGTTAATGGTGGCAAGCTACGGCGGGCGTGGGTCGGTGGTGCAGTGCGCGGGCCGAGCGGAGTAGTGGTGCTGGAGCACGCAAGCTTGGTGTTCCGTTAGGCTTGGCCAAAGCACGCGGTGCGTGATGCGTTGAAAATGTATCTATTGCTTTTGAAATTTCATTGTATTTTAATTATAAGATTGATTGATTTGGAGGACTAACTTACTAATAATTGCAAGAAAGCTGTACTTCTTTGTAAAGTGGCTATCTATCTATAATTTCAACAAAAGAAAAAAAAATAAAAAAAACCAGGCGATGTCGGGACGAAGGATCCAAAAGACACAGATGGGGCGCCGGAGGGGGGAGAATTAGGGGGATGGCGCACCCCATGCTAGGTGCGCTAGGGCTGACGACCACCGCCCCTAGGTGCCCTTCGGCCAAGGATTTCCCAGTACAAGCCTGATGTCTGATGATTTATTTCGCGATTATACGCTACTGCCACAGAAAGCACGGGTGCAAAGAAGAACATCATAAACAGATCCCATCTCCGGAGGCTCTCCTGGAGGCAATTCTCCAAAACTCTCCACCCAAATCATCCTTATGCTTCTCCCATATTGAAGTGTGAATAGTTCGCCCTAGGACTGCAGGTTTGCAGTTGTAGCTATGTAGTCATCTGTCTAGTTGTGCTTCAATATGTAAGATCAAATGTCCTTCCGTACATGATTATGGTCATCTATGTTATTGATGGTGACCTTTTGTTTATGAACCGAATTCTCCCATGAATTGGTGTTATCTTGGTTGCAAGATTTATCTGTAGATGTATATTGGATCTCCGATGTACAGTCTCTTCGATGGTGGGGCATGCAGCGAAGGGAGGTATTGGTTAGACATGGAGACGCCATTGTCATAACACACTACTATCATGAGAAAATATCTGTATCTATGTCCGGTCGATCGACCAGGTCACCTACCCGCCGGTGTACATATGCGTGTCCATGTGACTGCATGGACGGAAGCGCTGGCGTTGTGCAGAGCACTACTTCTACTTACGTGGCATTTCAATGGTCGAATGGTGCACTCCTACAGGATGCGTGTGTCTGGAGCGTGGAACCTAAATTTGACAAAAAAAAAATTGGATAAGAAGAACATCAACGGCAGGGAGGAGCCACGAAACACCTTAAATTTGACTTTTTTTTGGATAAGAACAACATAAGACCAGTGCTCGTTTGGTTCAGAATGAAGCCAACATATGCCAACATTACAGGTTCAAGTTGCAAATACGAAATGTAGGTAACACAATCTGCCAATACCAGAAGCCAAGCGG
The DNA here is from genome assembly GCA_039707655.1 of Elymus sibiricus. Taxonomy (NCBI): domain Eukaryota; kingdom Viridiplantae; phylum Streptophyta; class Magnoliopsida; order Poales; family Poaceae; genus Elymus; species Elymus sibiricus. The sequence continues at coordinate 11,208,145 of CM077674.1, read as the reverse complement.
AGATTCAGACCAATACAGAAATTGTCAGAGTACATGCTTTTAGGATACATACACCAGCCATGGATTCAGGTTCAGCTCAGAAAATAACTATCTACGGAAGCAAAGAAAGCATTTGAAGTATTGAAAGGATAGTCAATCAAGTTTTACCGAAAGGAAAATGTAGACATTTTTTAAAAGGCTTCAACTAAACGAATGAATTTGAATTAAAGCAGCGCTGATCCACTAAGTAAAAGTTCCACAAAGGCTATCACGCTCCTTTTTTCTGAGACCCTGCTGCATTTTCGCTCCTACTTCCAAAGGATAAACAGGAGTACACAGGCACAGAATTGCCGTGCGTGCTATCACTTGGCACCAGTATATGCTTCGCCCCGGGATTGTGCTTCACCGGTCCTGATCTGTTCTGCACACAGCGACCACTAGGCGAAGCACTGGAATTGTCAGGAACAACTCTCCCCGTTCCATTCTATGGATTTCTGGACAAAAGGGCCACATCTCTTGAGCTGTTGGAAACTTCTTGAACCACCCGGCCTGGATGGCTGTGTGTATAACTCACAGAGTTAAGAGGGAAAACTGACGAGCTTGCCGAATGCACAGCATGTTGCCGAGGCAAATTGGCTTCCTGAGGCACATTGGCATGGAAAACTGAAGATGGTGTCCCATGCTGTCTGGTTATAGGCAAAAATGGTGCTGTCGGTGGTTCTTCCCCAATGGTAGGATCCGAGAAATAACGCCAAGGAGGCGGCGAATTCTGATAGAATGCTGCACTGCCATGATTGGGAAGAGGTGGATACCCCAATAGAAAAGGCGGATTGGTCTGCGAGTCTGAAAAATCCCATTCCTTGTTTTCGTATGACAATCGATCTCCAGAAAATACATTAGCTGCAGGAAACGGGTGACTGGAATCATGTGGAGCTATGTATCCAGCATGTGCCTGACTTATGCTTGCATGATATGTTGAAGCTTGAATTGTACTGGTAAAATTTACTGCAACATTGGGGAAACTTTGAGCTTGTATAGAGAAAAAAGACTGTCCTTCTGGCAAGAACACATTTGTTTTAAGATAGTCATTGGTGGAGGTACCTGCATGTTTCTGTGCAGTCTGGGCAGACAATTCACATCTGGTAGTGCAAACTGCAAGATCTTTACCCATCAAACGAACTGTCTGTCCCGTAGAAGGACTACACTTGCGCTGCACGTTCAACTCAGAACGACAATATAACTCCTTGCTGCCAGAGACATTACATTCACGAGATGGCCAGGAAGGAGATTTCCCGCCGGTAGAAAGCTGGGAGCCACCATGATTCAGATTGGAGGAGAACCAATTCTTGTGCTGCTGAAATGAGTCCTGAAATGTATGGTCTGGCAATGCACAGGGGGCCGTACTTGCAGTTTCAGTATCTTTTACTGAAACATTACTGCAACCACGACGAGTGTCACCGAGTTCTCTTAAGCTCAATGGAGGACTAACAACATCTATGTCAGAAACTTTGATTGCCTCACCATGGAAAAATGTGCCAGCCGATCTTGAACTCCTTATTCTTTCCAAGTCAGCAGGTGGTTGGCTTTCCAGTCTCTGTGAATCAAAAGACAAATTCATCCAGATTTCTCTGCCATCAAGCAATTCGGCATCAGAATTTAAAGTTCCATCATGTGTATGCTCAAGATTGGGCTCCTCTAAATTTGAATCATACATGCAGTCCAAATCAGCACATTCCGGCAGTGCCATATTCAGATCAATCAATGGAGCAGACATCTCTTTCTGACTAGGCTCAACAGAGTCCTCATGATCGTAATGATTATTTGCTTCTTTAGTCTTAGTGAAGGCTTCCTTGGGCATATGAGAACTACGACTTTCTGCAGTGACGCATTTGTCTCCTTCAATAGACGTGGATGAAGACGACGACGAGGATGACGATGAATAAGCCATATCATCCAAGGACAGCTTGCAGAGACTTTGTCGTTTGAGTAGCTCACAACTCTGCATCTTACTGCCAAGTACACCACCTGCTTCTGAGAATTTGACACAATTCACTGATTTGTGGCGAAGTTCTATTACTTCCTTGCATTTTGAATTGCCATGTTTCTCTGTGGCCATGTTCACAGATATGTGCTTCGTGTACTTTAGAATGCCCTGCCTAGGGAGTGATTTTCCCATATCATGTGGTTTTCCCACTTTCTCAGCTTTATAATTATCAATGAATTTTTGTGTGTCAGCCTTCTTCTTCTTCTTTGTATTATAGATCTTCCCCTGCTTCCATCTCCCAGATATCTTTTCTCTCTCTTCTCTACGATGTTGTGAAGCCTCAGGTTTCTGTGATGGGTGATTATCCAGTCCATCAGGCAAATTTGGATTTTCATGTGCTTCCTGCATAATTGATCAGCATTATTTGAAACCATAAGATACATATATAACTGTGAGTACAAAAATAGATGTAAAACTGAACATCATACATCACATTTGCACATGTATACCATTTTCAAACAAATCATCAGGAAGGCAGAACACTCTAAACGGGAAAGGTTGGTTTGTTATTCTTCTTAATTTTGGATCATGGAAATTTAGCACAAGTGTGTTATAAACAAAGTCCGTTCATATTACATTAATTAAACTAAAAAACATAACTAAAAAATAAAATAAACTCTAGATCTACTGCGCATCGTCCTTGTCCTTGTCCTCGTCGCCGACGAGGTCGATGTAGTCTGGCGCCGACCATGGCCATGGCCACGCTGGTGCCGGTGGTCCTGCCGCCGGCGCGCGGTGGCTTAGCTGGCCCCTCCTGCTGCTCCTCCTGGCGCTCCTCCTCCGGCTCGGGCTTGCAAGGGATCGTGGAAGTGCACGCCCACGTCTGCCCGACTAGCCCTTGCAGTGGCCACAGTTCCGGCTCCGGCGGCGGTGCAGGCGCGGGGCCTCCACCGCCGATGCGTCAAGCGTCAGTGGCAGGTCATGCCACATCGCGAGCTCGGCCAGCACGGAGGCCTCGAGGGCCTGCTTCGTCGTCCTCGGGCTCCTCCTCGTCCCGCGGCGGCTCGGGAACTGGAGCACGCGCACATGGTGGCGCTGGCGCACGCGCACACGCATGCGGCGGCGCTTGAGCACGCGTCCGCGTGAAGCACGAGTGGCGGCACTGGTCGTGCTCATCCTCGAACCAGGTGTCCTAGTAGGGGGAGTCCTCGGCGAATGCCGGGTCGTGGACGAGGTCGTCGGGCTATAGATCGCGACGGCGGCAGATCTCCGCCGCCCGTACACGACCGGAGGCTAGAACGGACGACACTGAAACCCTTTTCGGATTCATGTCCCGGGCATTTGGCAGGTGCACGTCGGGGCAGGGCACTGGGTTGGCCGCCTCCCAGTACCTCTGGCACATCACGACGGGGACGTACCTGCGGTCGCGCACGGGCGGCGTAGCCCCCGGCGGCGTCACGGTGAACGGGGCCGTGCGACACCACCCCGAGGAGGAGCCGGACTCGTGGTCGTGCTTCCCGGGGGTCCACTTCCACGGCATTGCACCGGCGGTGGGCGGTGGCGGTGGACTAGGGTTTTGACTGTTGGCGGCGGGGGAGCAGAGTGGGGGAGAGGAGTGGGCACGGATGGGCGGCCCCCCGCACGCATGGCATTAAAAAGGACCAGCTCCTAGATGTTGGGTTTCCGCCGCATGGGCCCGGGGCGGACACCGAGCGGACGCATGGCACGTCCGTCTCCTGTCCGTGTGGACGCAAACACGGCCCAAATTTGGGGCGGATATGCGTCCCCATGGACACGAAACGGACATAATAGCCAAATGCGTCGCCACGTTGGGCCATGGTTTCTGTCCACGTGGACCCAAACAGACACGAGTTGACGAAATGCGTCCCGCGTTGGAGTTACCCTGACACTTTGTGTAACAAGAAATATTTGATGTAGACATGGTTATCCTCTGTTGGAGAAGTGTCAACATCCATCTCGATGCGGGAAACTATTGATACAGACACGTGAGTAAGTGGACTTATAAGTGAATTCTAGACGAATATACATGAGGTGTATGGATCAAATATCCATAAGGATTATTTAATCGTCAGCTTGAATTTTGGACGTAATGATGAAATGTGAATAGTTGAATCTCCTATTGGACACAGTCATGGATTCATAGACCACTTATTCGTACACCAAATTGAACAGCTCTACATAATCAAGTACAATTGAATATACCGACACCATTGTGGAAATAACATGAAAAAACCAAACCATATTTTGCATTTATGCAACAACTAATAATATGCGTAGTTCAAAGGATAAAATTCATGGAACGTATGTCGGTCTATTCAATTACGCATTTCTGAGCCATGTGAACGAATTCGATCTTAAGTGATGATATATACTACTAATTTACTACGCACATATACAAATATTATAGGTTGCTCGCTCTACACTTCTGAGCCATGTGGAGGGATATTTTGTCTCCAGGTATCAGGAAAGAATTCCACTAAGAGTTTTCCTTAACCATGCATGACATCCTTTTGTTTCTAAATTTATTTATTATCTTTTCACTTGCTCCCGAAGTTTGTGGAAGCGTTTGTATGATGGTTAGGTCTTTCCTGACATTAGAACCTTCTATCATACTATCTTAAGAATGAAATATCAACAGTACACTACAAAGAATGCAATATATATACAAAAAGCAACAATCATAGATTCAATAAAAAGTATGCAAAGATGCACCAGCTCTTTAGATACATAGCGAGAATGCAAGTCTCTATTCATGTAATGATCCGAAGTGTAGGCTTGTAGAAAACATATTATATCTAGCTATCAGTGCATCGAGTCTGAAAGTTGTGTTTCTTGAGATAAAATTCTAATGGACATCCCCATCATGCTATGTAGTTGATTTGTTCGATCAAAAAGATCACATGTTATTAGAAAAATCATTCTTTTAACAAATATCTTATATGCCGATGATAATGACACCCTTAAACGACACACCAACCAAATTAACTTCTGACTTATGGTAATAAATGAATATCGATGTCCAATTTCAGCCAACATAGTGTTCAAAAAGTGCAAAACCAGCTTCAATACAACCCCAGATTTTAATTTAATATTTTTTTATTAAGATGTGTGAAAGGAAGAATATATATATATATCAAAAAAGCTAAGAACAAAATTAAGATAAAATATATAAAAATAACATAATGTCTTAGCTAGCTTGTCGGTGGCTCTCAATACATTAATATTATTGTAGAACATAACAATAAATATTAATTGAAGAAAAGTAACATGTTTGTGACCAAACTGCTCATAAAAGAATGTAACTGAGTTATATAAAATTTTAAAGATCAAATTCCCAATGTAATCCTTAGAGATCAAATAAGATGGATCACAAATCTTAAAAATGTGCAACACATGATGAGCCTTGTATATATGCATGTAAACAATATTGCGATCATTATCTCTATATTAAATGTTAATGCATTATACAAGGGGGAATACTTGAAACACTATATATCAGATGTGAAGAAATAAGGCTTATATTCCCACACACTTCAAACTTAGGTAGAAGTAAGCCTGGAACCTAGGTGCGTGGGTTTGTATCATGTCAACTCGCTAATTATTAGAATACTCCATAAGAGAGTACAAACAGCAGACCATGCATCATGTCTAACATATGGTGACACACTGACTGCGACACATTGGAAACTACCACCATCTTCTAACACACTGTCCTTCGCATGCTCAACGGCTTGTTGAAACATTTCCACACCGGCTATCATGCACATACACAGATTTTTTTTCGATCAACCAGCAGGAGCTTTGCCTTTTCATTAAGAAGAAGAAAATTGACCAGTTAATAAGGAAAATTGGCCGAAAACCTATACAACCGAGACACACAAACTAGCCCCAAGGCTGCGCCCCCATGAGTCGACGACTCTCACCCAAGCAGCCAGAGTCGGCATCCTACCACACGACCCGGAGCTGCTGCTCCGGCACACAACCTCAACAACACACACGCCGGCCACGAGGCCACGCACCACATGAGCCGACGAATCTTCAACCCATGCGACCGGACCCGACATCCGGCAACACCGAGGCGCGCTCAGGAGCCGCCGCTATGACATCCACACCAGTCCCGAGGCTGCACCCCAATGAGCCGACGGCTCTGCCACCTAAGCAACCAAAGCCGGCACCCCTCCACACGACCTGGAGCCGCTACTCCGGAAAACCAATCTTAGCAACAGACACACCGGGCCCGAGGCCACGCACCACACGAGCCGTTGAATCGGCCACCCAAGCGACCGAACCTGACACCCATCAACACCAAGGCGCTCTCTGGAGCCGCCGCTCCGACTTGCACACCTACCCCGAGGTCGCGCACCTTCCAAGCCGAGAACGAAACCATGGGACGACACAAGTCACGGAAGCCTGACAGAAGACCGGACCTCCAAGGCGATGGCCCCTTGGAGGAAGTGACGAGAACGACGCCGCCGCATGCTCCGACGTAAGCTGAAACTTGAGTTTTCACCGAGAGACCACAACATCCAAATGCCAAGGTAGGCGAAGGGGCTCCATGACAACACCACCAAGGAGGGTAACAACATCTTAGGACTCCGCCATCACCGGCATCGACCGAGGTCGGTGCTAGGATTTCAACTGGAGTTCACCAAGCCCTATGCATTGCATCAAGTCCACCATCCGCCCGAGCCACGAAAGTTGTGTGACCCCTACAACTCGCCGCCGCCAACATCCACCACCACAGCCGGCAAACCACCATAGCACCACATTTCATCATGGCGGCCCCGAACCACCACCAAGCGTGAGCACCGCTGACGCGGGGGCGCCGCCCCGGCTTCCTCGAGCCCGGCGGACCGGAGCCGCCGTCATATGGGTAGATCGAGAGTAGCCGCCCCAGATCCACCCACCCAGCAGACCAACGCACGCCACGCCCGAGAGGCCAGCGGCGCCCCCCGCCGTAGCACGCCGGCGGCCCGTGCTCACCGAAACCCGGACGCCTCTCTGCTTCCCGCCACATCCACACTGCGCGCAAACCACCGAGCATCGCCAACCTCCTGATGCGCCGGGAACCACCGCCATGGCTCCCTTGCCTAGAGCAGCCGCCCCAGCCGACTCCTGCCACGCTGCACGCGATGACGACACCTCCGCCCGGCACCAGCTCCGCCAGGGTGAGCAGACCCGCAGCCCGCAAAAAGCGTATCGAGAACCTACCGCCCAGCCAAAGCCAGATTGTCAGCACCATGAAGCCGCCACGTTGCCCATGGTTCTCACCAGCCAGGCCCCAGCACGAGCCGCGTCCCCGCCAACCGGCGCTGCCGCATGTCCACGGTGACAGCGCCGTGCAGCGACGCACTCATGCAGCACACGAACGCCCGCCTCTATAGCGAGCTCCCCTCCCAGAACCTTCGGCTGCAAGAGGGCCCACCGCCACCGCGGCGACAGCGGCGGCAGCGGTGGTTGGAGCAGTTGTGGCAGTTGGCAGCGGAGGCGGCTCCCCCGGGTCGCCCGACACTGGAGTGACACGGGGTCATTTCTTCTCTGTGCTTTGGTGTTTCTTCTCTAGGATTCACAGATGAAGTTTCTTATCCAAGAGAAAAATTCAAATGCTATCGATAATGACTGCTCCACGTCCGTTTCCTATGATAAAGTATCGTGCATGGGTCCACAAGGCTGAAATGTAAGCAGCTCACAACTCACGGTCCATGGTGTGAGAAAAAGGCAACACGATGCACCATGTACTATGAGATGTAGATGCTGCAGTAATAGCTAGCCTGTCTCGAGTAAGAAGCACTACTGCTTTAGCTGGCCATCATAATCTAGCAGACTCATATTGTTTATTGGTCTTAATTAAATGTATAAGCAGCTGTAGGTATACTGCATTGTTAGGTTCCCGATCTATCTTACTCACTATCTCACAGGATTACAGAGGAATTGCTCACTACAATGTTTCTGAGGAAGAAGACAGGAAGGGGAATGGGAAAGAGAGCCAGAGGTAGGAGAAAAAGCCACCGCCCACATGCCATTTCTTGATACAAGCCCGGATAGCTCGATCGTTCCTTCTTCCCTGTGTATGTAGTATGCAGCGCTGGGTGGTTCACATATGGGCCAAGTCGACGTGCTGGTCCAAGGGCAGGCCCATGTACGTGTGCAAGTAAGGTAGGTTTCTAACATCCCTCCCTCCTTGAAATTCGGCTTGTCCCCAAGCCGACGCCATCAAGAACTGCCCGGATCCCATTGCATTTGACGTTCCGTGGCACTGCCATAGTTCATGTAGCCTTGAGCGAGGTCAAAGAAGTAGTGTCGTCGAAGTTGAGGGCCTGGTGGAGCAAAGCAACGAAGTAGTAGTGATGGTCGACGAAGCAGGGCACCATAATACGCCTCCCTCCTTGAAAAGAAGCTTGCTCGCAGCCGGAAGAGAACTCCAGAGCATCCACCGAATTCTGGCCACCAACTAACATTCCACGGCAGCCAGCAATTTCTTCTAAGGGTTGAGAAATCCAAAACGACAAAGCGTTGCCTCCAGGATCCCACAACTGCTCAAGTTGATAGCCACTAACTGACTTACTACCAAGCAAAGGAGTAGCCCATACTCCAACATGAAGCAAGGATATGGAATTGGCAGTTGCAAAGTGCCTGTTGCAGAACCCAGTACTTGGTGATGCATTCAGAAGATCAAGCACATTACCCGTGACAGCTGGAGTAATGGAAGGAACAGTACAGTAAGGCCTCATCACCAGATCAGCCAATAAGCACTCAGCCGTGAGTTCCAAAGCTGTGTTGTTAAGAACAGAGCATGCATAGGGGTAATGAGCTAGGTCACTGACGATCTGAGCTCCCTTGGCAATAGTCTGATGGCATGGCAATGGTGATGCAGTACTCAGTGGGTCACCAAAAGCATCAACACGAGCAGAATACAGTGGCGTAATTTGATCAGGCCAAACACCAGCATAAGAGGCACTAGTGCCCTCTAGACAAATAATTTGATCACGATTTCTTGAGGAAATTAGAGGATCATAAGAAGTGAATATGATACCTCCTGCTGGGCACAAGTTACTCGAGAGAGTAATTACAAATGGCATATTAATGGCCCCAATAACACACTCTCTCCCTAAATATTCCATAGATGTTTGCCACGTAACCATGCCGTATTTGCTGCTCCAAGCCTCCACTAACCCTTTGCCAAATAAGCATGAGGTAGTGCACACACACTTGCACTGAGCGCCACCAATCTGTATGCTTGCATAGGTGGGAATACGCAGGCTGATTGTACTGGAGTTTGCCATTCCAAAATACACACCAGGTGGTCTCCGATTCAAAAAAAGCAGCAGCCTCAGTCCTGAGTTCTCTGCTCAAACATGTGAACAGTAGTAACACAGACTTCATCCAATTTCAGATATGCTGGAACAGAATTTGTTGGCTGGACACACTGCATACTCAATGATTGCCACAATTTTGAATTGATTTCTCCGTAAATAATATGACACTTGAGGCATCCCTTGTCCAGCAATAGGTTACATGCCTTGGTTGAAATAACATGCTGACAACCGCATTTTTTCAAAGCTCCAGTACTGGTCATTCTGTCCATAAAGCACAAACTGACTAGAATCACGTGTTGAATCTCCACCAAAATAAGAATACACTTGTCATGATTGTCAGGAGGCTTAGCAGCTTGCACAACGTAACCTCGATTCCTCATAAACTTGCTAAGGGTACAACGACAAATCATCTAACCAGTAGACCAAACTTCATGTGTATAAGCATCTGTGAAAAGTGCCCTGACCAATAGTATCCAATCTGGTCTACACTTGAAGGAGCAATACTCAAAACTGATTAGTACAGCAAGCTGAATTCTTGTTTTTGACCCACCAGCTAATTGTTCAGGTCGGCATTTTCTATCAAAACAGCCACTCCCCTTAAATTTCTCTTGGCTCAGAAATTGCCAATGCACTGACATGCTCATTACCCTTAGATAGAGCTGACCATCCCTGTACTGTAGCTTAGCTGGATAGTCTCTTGATTGATTTTGAACATGAATTTCAGAAGATGACTACACAGAAGATATATCTGACACCCTTTCTTCTCAGAAGGACATGTTTTCCGCTACACACTTCGCAGACTCCTCCAGGATTCTCTCATGGGATTTAGATCACTAGAAACGCGGTTCATCACATAAGTAACTTGCGGCGGCAGCCGTGCGTACTTCAGATGCGTGCCTCCATGAAAGTAATCAAACGACGGCCATGGTCTTGGCCTGAACATCTTCCCCTTGTGTATGATCCACACTCGCAAAGATGGAGGCCATTGTTGCCACTGTAGTTCATCAAGCTGCAATTGTTCTTTGGACAACACATGTGCGAGGATGTCCTCGATGTTGTTGCACAACAGAGCTGTCTGATCGGGGAAGGTGTCGATAATGGCCGTGGGCGGTGAAGGTGTCACTGCTGGGTGGAGAACAGACATTAATGGGTTGATTGTTACCCTGAACTATGAGTTGTGGACACGAGAGAACGAGCAAGGCGCTGAATTTTTGTGCTGCGTAAAACATTGCAGCTTTTCAGTTCTTTCATCCTCTCTTTATTCTGTTGGAAAACAAAAGACATGCCACAGCACAAGCCCCACAACCGAACGTGCCATCCCACGTCCCGAGCTCGAGCTAGGCGCCCTAGAATGTCGCTGGGGAGAAGACAAACCACGTCCTCCAGCCTAGATCTAACCAACTAAACAAAAAACGTTAACAGAAACGATCCGGAGAAAGGGCTGTCGTGGCAGCGAAAACGGGCTGCCATGGCAGCGGTTTTGGGCCTAAACACACTGCCATGGCAGCAAATTATCGTTGCCATGGCAGACTTTATTGCCTGCGCTCTGGAGACGGGGTTTAAGCCCACAATCTCCCCCTCAACCGTGTCGAATGGGCTTGATGTCGATGATCGTCACCTTGCCGCGTAGTTCCTGGAAGCGAACGAGGCCGAGGGGCTTCGTCAGAATGTCCGCTCTCTGCTCGCCGGTTCCGATGAACTCCACGACCACCGTGCCCTTCTCGACACAATCACTAATGAAGTGATAGCACAGGTCGATATGCTTGCTGCGGTCGTGAAGCACTGGATTCTTGCAGAGCGAGATGGCAGATTTGTTGTCGATGTAGAGTGTCGCAGGGGCAGCATCTCGATTCAGCAATTCACCAAAGAGACGTGCCAGCCATATCCCCTGGCACGCCGCCGTGCATGCCGCAATGTACTCCAGCTCACATGAAGATGTGGCGATGACCTTTTGCTTCTGTTATTGCCAGCTGACAGGACTGTTCCCGAGGAAGAACAACACGCCGGAGGTGCTCTTCCTGGAGTCCACATCGCCGGCGTGATCTGAGTCGCTGTAGCCAACCAGTGTCTCGCCGACGCCACGGCCATACATGCATCCGTGCGTGAGTGTGCCAGTGATGTAGCGCAGTAGATGCTTGACGGCCACGAGATGATTGCCGGCCGGTGCCTCCATGAACCGGCTATGAAATTCAAAGGCGAAAGAAAAGTATGACCGAGTGTGCACGAGGTACTTGAGGCTGCCGATGATGCTGCGGTTGAACGTCGCATCCACTGGCATTTTCCTCCTCTCCTTTCTGAGCTTGCACCCGGCTTACATCGGGGTGAGAGTGAAATTGCAGTCCACCATGCCTGCTTTCTCAAGCAGCTTACCGGCATAGGCGGCCTGGGTGATGGTCGTGCGCCCGCGCTGCTGGTTCACCTCCGGACCGAGGTAGTATCGCAGCAGCCCGAGGTCTCTCATGCTCAAGAGCCACTTCATCTCCTCCTTGAAGCCGTGCACCTCTCGCTACTAGGCTCTGACGATGCCCAGGTCCTCGACATAGACGTTGATGATGAGCAGCGTGTCCCCGGTCCCTCGCACGTACACGCCATGCTCCGAGGCTCTGCGGGTGAAGCCGAGCGATGCCAAGCTTGTGTCAAGCTTGACGTTCCACACCCTTGGTGCTTGATGAAGACCGTACAGGGCCTGCTATAGCTTGGACACGCTGCGCTCTTGTTCGTCGGCGATGAACCCCGGCGGTTGAGAGACATAGACCTCCTCCTCAAGGTCACCATTTAAGAATGCCAATTTGACATCCATGTGGTGGACCTCCCACCCCTGGTGCACTGCTAGTGCTATGATTAGCCGCATAGACTCGAGCATAGCAACCGGCGCGAAGACCTCCTTGAAGTCTACTTCCTCGCGCTGCACTTACCCTTTTGCGATGAGCCGGGCCTTGTGCTTGACGTTGGCGCCGTTCTCGTCCTTTTTAACCTTGTATACACCCACTTAAGACCAATTGCCAGATGACCTACAGGAAGTGTGGTGAGTGTCGAAGTGTTGTTGTCATTGATCGACTGCAGGTCATCCAGCATCTTGCGGCACCAGCAGTCCTTGAGCTCCGCCTCAACGAATGTGGTCAGGTCCTCCCCGACCAACAGATGCAGCACCTGGTCATCGAAGAGGTGCTCCGCAGCTGTGGCGGTCCGGCAGGCACACCGAGAAGGTCGTCGACGCGGCGGTACCTGTGAGGGGCGGCGGTGAAGTCGTCGGTGTCGAACAAGTCTGACCGTGCCGTCGGTGGAGTCACGAACTGAGCGGGCATGACTTCGCCCGTGATGTCCGGGGACGCTGTGCTCAGGGTGCTGGTGCTCGAAGTGCTGCTGCTCGGGGAGCTCATGCTTGGGGTCCCTGATTCTGCTGCCATGGCAGCGATTCTGGTGTACACCGGGTACTCCACGGTGAAGGAGCTGCTCGCTGGCAGCTCCCCGAGCGCCTCCCAGTTCCAGCGTGCCTCCTAATCGAAGACGACATCGTGGGACACGTGCACGCGCCTCAAGGTGGGGTCACACATCCTGTAAGCCTTGGAACCCATCTCGTAGCTGATGAACACCATTGGGGGTGTTCCAGTCGACGAGCTTCTTCAGCCGTCGGCGTGCCTTCTTGACATACCCGACGCAGCTGAAGACATGGAGGAAGCATATGTTGGGCTTCACCCCGTACCACGACTCGGCGTCATGCCGTCGATGCTCCGTGTGAAGGAGCAGTTGAGGATGAACACGGCCGTGAGCACAGCTCCTCCCACCCCCCCCCCCCAAAAGAAACATGCTCGGCACCTGCTCGGCCTTCAGCATGCACCGTGCCATGCTGAGCACCGTATCATTCCACCTCCCGATGACGCCGTTCTTTTGCGGCGTGTACGATGCAGTGAGGTGATGTTGCACCCCATGCATGGCGCAGTGCTCGTAGAAGGGGGCCGATGTGAACTCGCTGCCACGATAAAGTGCGGAGCACCCGCAGCTTGTGGCTGCAGTCCACTTTTCCTGCGGCCTGGAACTTGGCCATGGCGTGCTCCGCCTCATCCTTGGTGGCAAGAAGGACCGCCCACATGAAATGGCTACGATCATCGACGAGCAGCTGAATGTTGCAGCGTCCCCCCAGTGTCGCCAGCGTGATGAGCCATAGAGGTCGCCGTGGACAAGCTCAAGAGGCTTCTCTGCCCTGTACCATGCCTTTTGTGGGAGCGTCAAGCAGCACTGCTTCTCGGCAAGGCACGCTTCGTACAGCTCATCGGTGTGCTCGATATGCGGCAGTCCACGCACGAGGCCACCGTGCGCCATTCTCCGCATGCCGTCAAAGTGCAGGTGTCCGAGCCGAGCATGCCGACGCCAGGCGTTGGAGACATGGCCCACGGCAGGGTACACTGGATGAACAGGACGAAATGAGAGCTTGTACAGGCGATTAAGTGAACGTGTTACCTTGATGAGCAGACGGTTGCGCTGGTCGCGCATGGGGAGCACCCCGCGGCGGATGGCGATGTCATACTAGTTCTCGTTGAGCTGGCCGAGGCTGACGACACTGCTTTAGAGTGCCGGGATGAAGAAGACGTCCGTGAACACTAGGTGGTCTCCTCCATCGACGGCGAAGACAACGGTGCCGTGGCCATGGATGTCAACGACCGTGGCATCCATGAAATGAACCTTGCCGGAGATCGAGCGGTCCAGCTCGGTGAACGCGTCGACCGAACCAGCCATGTGGTTCGTCGCGCCCATGTCGAGGAGTCAGACCTCGCCACGTTTGTCATTGTCATGCGTGGGTGTGATCACTGCTCTCTCCTCGTTGAGAAAAATGTGGCCACCCGTGGGTGCCAACGGCCCGACCATCGCCAGTGTCCTGATCAAAGCGCCAGCACCGATGGACGCCGAGCCCTTCTGCATGGACTCGATGCAGGGCATCATCAGCCCTGGTTCCTCGTCTTCCTCGCCCTAAATGAGGTTCGCCGCCACCGCAACCTCGTCGCGTCGCTTCTTGCGGCACTCGCGGGCCCAATGACCCTACTTGCCACACTACCTGCACTTGTCCCGGTCGTCGTCGTTGCCGGGGCCGCGTGCCGGCCCGCCCTACTACCGAGGCTGGACTGGTTTCCATCTGCGGTGGCCACCACCGCTACTGCATCCGCGGCCACTGCCACTGCCCGAGGCGCTACCATCTCGCGGTTATTTCTTCCTCACCTCCCACTCCTCCTCAGTGAGAAGAAGTCATCCACCGCTGGCAATCTCCTGGCCATCGTCCAGGCGGTCCTCGACCACCCACAACCGGCCCGTGAGCTCCTAGAAGGAGAGTGTGCGCAGATCGAGCAACGTCTCGATGGACATTACAACCTGTGCCAAGTCGGAGGGGACAACGAGTAGGAATTTTTGGACAACCATGACATCATCGATGGTGTCGCCTAGGGAGCAGAGGGAGGTCGCGAGCCCGGTGACCCTGATGGAAAATTCGTCGAACCATTCACCGTCCCTGAAGGCATGGATTCGAACTCCTCCCGCAGCCGCTGCCGAGGCGTTGGGTTTTGATAGCCGCCCATGCACCTTATGCGCTCGTCTTCCCCACGAGCATGCTATGCATCTCCGGTGGGGTGGGGCGGATCAGTGCCGCCAGCGCCTACCGATCATCCTTCTGACGGACGGTGTCATCCTCGATGGCGTCCAGCAAGTATGCAGCCAGCAGGTTCACCTCCATCACCAGTGCCCAGAAGCTGTAGTTCGTGCGGGTGAGCATCGGGAAGGAGAGGTTAGTTCCGCTGCCACCGCCAGTCTCATGCACCACCTGCTACACCACGATCTCGCCGCCACGACGCGTTCTGCTGCGCTCGCAACTCGGTGAGCATCGGCGCTGCTGCGGCGGTGGTGTCTTGGAGCCGTGTGAAGGAGTCTGCTGCTGGCCTCCGCAGCTCGACATGGACGCCGGATCGAGGCTCTGAGGCCAATTGTTACCCTGAACTAAGAGTTGTGGACATGAGAGAACGGGAAAGGCACTGAATTTTTGTGCTGCGTAAAACGTTGCAGCTTTCTGCTCTTTCTTCCTCTCTTTATTCTGTTGGAAAACAAAAGACGTACCACAGCTCAAGCCCCACTGCCGAACGTGCCATCCCACGTCGTGAGCTCGAGCTAGGCGCCCTAAAATGTCGTTTGGGAGCGCACAGACCACGTCCTCTAGCCTAGATCTAACCAACTGAACAAAAAGGGCTAACAGAAATGATCCAGAAAAAGGGCTGTCCTGGAATTGAAAATGGGCTGCCATGTGCGCGGTTTTGGGTCTAAACACACTACCATGGCAGCCAAATATCACTGCCATGGCAGACTTTATTGCATGCGCTCCACAGACAGGGTGTAAGCCCACATTGGTGTCGGGACGGGAGCATTTCATCGAACATGTGGTCAGCGTTGATGTAGCAAGGTCACTGGAGACAACTGGAGTGGAGGTGTTGATGGAGAACAATGGTAAGGCATGGAGCCCCTGCACGCTGACCTTGGGGTTGACGTCGGTGTTGGTCACCATGGAAGAAACAACCTCCTCGACGATAGAGGAGGTGCCGGTGCGGATGGAGGGTGTTGCCCGCGCGAGTGTGTGCTGCTCAACCTCCTTGTCGTTGAGATCGACCGCGGGCTCGGGGCAGACGGTGGTGGCAGTGGCATGGGCCTCGTTGATGCTGCCGTTGGTGACGACTTGGTTCGAGCAATCCATCGAACAGGTAATGGGCATCAGGCCGATGGAGTCAAGTGACGCACCATGGAGGACCTAGAGGACCTCCTGGGCCATGGTGGTGAAGGAGGAGACTCCGGGGACGACCGCAATGACAGTGGCGTCGACGGTGAGGCCGCCATCGGAGGCCACGACCGCGGAGCGTGCCGACTGCGGGGTCGAAGCTCCCGTGTCGACGCTGGAGCTTCTTGTGGATGGCGCCGTATTGTGCTATAGTCTCTGCATGGAGCTTGTCTAGGTAGGCCTTCAACTTAGGATGCATGGTGGTGGAGAGATGGATGTGAAAAATATTAGGGGTGGAAGGGTGGTGGCCTGGCTCTGAATACCAGATGTTAGGTTCCCGATCGTTCTTACTCAGTATCTCAAGGATTATAGAGGAATTGCTCACTACAATGTTCTTGTGGAAGATGAAAGGAAGGGGAAGGGGAAAGAGAGCCAGAAGTAGGGGATGAAGCCACCGATGCCGTTTCCTGATCCAAGCCCGGATAGGTCGATCGTTGCTTCCTCTCTGTATATGTAGTATGCAGCGCTGGGTGGTTCACACATGGGCCAAGTCCACGTGCAGGTCCAAGGGAAGGCCCATGTACGTGTGCAGATTAGGTAGGTTCCTAACATGTATACATCTCACCAAGTTCCCTAAAATCTGCACCAGCCAGAAATTATCGAGTGCCCTGCCCACAGAACCTCGAAGACGAACTAGCTAGACCTAGTTCAGATTAGCAAACTGGTTCGGCACTGTCAATCCTTACATAAAATATCCTGCGAGGCGATGGGACGCCCCCATGACCTTGTAAAGCTATAACTTATTGCCCCCCACAATATGAATGCACAAAGAGCAAACAAATTGTCAGGCATAAGACAACCAAATCTAACACTAATATTTTCCGATTCCTCAGGGAGCTACAAAGCATTTACCCATCCGCATACTGCCAAGCAAAGCAACCAAAATCTGACCAAATGTTCCATGATCCATCCATCCCGAGCAGATCAAAGGTACGTAAAACAAAATCAGGATTAAAAACATAGGAATAATAGCAGACGATATCGTTGCATTGACACAGACAGGCAGAGTTGGGCTGGGCTGGGCTGGGCTGGACCACGTACCTTTCTGGCTGGGAAAGTCCCCTTGGGCTCTCGCCCTTCGCTGCTCTCCGGCCCAGCAGCCGCCGTCGCCTCCTCCTCGTGCAGTCTCCTCTTCCGTTTCTTCTCTTCCATGGCCCGCCTCACGATCGTGAACCGCACCTCGTCACCGCCCACTTCCGTTTGCTCGTTGCATCCGCTATCATCGGCGGGGGGTGCTGCCTCGAAGTGGTCAGAGATGGACGTCTTCTTCGGCGGCTTCAACCTCCTCGGGGACGCCGAAGTAGGCACGGCGGAGGCTAGCTCGTCCGCCCACCACCGGAACCTCGGGGCCTTGATAGGCGGGAGTTCCTCGACGCTCAAGCGACGCCGCCCCTCCGCCGCCGCCTGGCCCCTCATGCTCGCCGCGTACCCCCTAGGGACCAATCACAAACGGAGATCAGTAAGAGAAACGCACACACTGGCCACCATAAAACGACGAGACGAGGAGGACCAACCTGATGGAGAACGTGGCAGCGGCCATGGATGCGACGAGCTCGATGTTTTGGGAGAGACGTGGAGTATACTGGAAGGCGAGGAAAGGGATGGGCGTTGGAAACGGAGGTACTATATGTATATCTAAGGGACACGGCAATATCGATTTAATGTCTTGGCTGGCGTCGGTGCCGTGCGCGAGAGGCCATTTACTACTGCAGACGGCGACCAAATTGTTTTTCCTTTATAATTCGTGTGGCTGGCGACGTGGCACCATCGTTCGCCCGACCGCATCATGTGATAGCGACCGTAGGAGGTGGAGGTAGGTGCAAAATGGTGGGCGCACAATACACGCAAAATGGTGGGAGCATGTAAATGAATGTTTGTTCTGATTCAAAATAGAGCTTTGATTCGCTACACCTCCGTTAAAAGTTTACACGAATGTTAAAGTTACTTAAAAAGGGTATTCTCATACATTCACGATCAACAAATTCTAATCACTATTCTGCAATGCATCAAACAAGAGATCAGAACAATCTATTTTTTTTATTGAAGGTGTAACTTCTAATCTCCACCTTTAATCTGCATCGAAATCTGTAAACTTTTCTAGGGGGAGTGTACCGAAACAAAACTCTTCAAAATATGATTGTAAACTGTTTTATAGTGTTATATACTCCCTCCGTCCGGGTTTATTGAGTCCCCTCATATTTGTCCGGGTCTCCGTCTTGGATTCAAGCTCCTTCTTGAGCTTGGAGGCCTCGTTTTGAGCAGCTGCAAAAGATGTTACAACAAGTCGGTATAGCAGAAGCAAAAACGACCAAAGAAGTTCGTGCTCATTACCTTGAGCCCGGGAAGCCTCGCTGCAGATGTCCTTCTTCAAGGACGCGGCATGTGCCTCCCTCGAGACCACTTGCTACTATGCCATCTAGAGCGTGGCCTTCAGGTTATCTCACTCGATCTTGCGCTGGCCGAATCGGTCGAAGAAGGGGAGTTTGTCTAGGAGGAATTCTGTCTTATCCCTAGACCTCTTGGTTAGATTATGCAAAAATGACAAAAGAAGTTAGCTGCTTGGGAACAAATCATCAATACCCTCCACTCGGTCCATGAACCGAGTGGAGGCCCAAGGGCTACACCCACTAGGTGCACTTATGGTGCCCCCGGTGTGTAATCTACAAGCTAACAAAGAACCTCCGCCTGGCTCCACGAGTAGGACAGAGGTTCGAGGGCTACACCCAAGTGAGTGCACTATCCGCGCACGCGTGGCAAATAAAAAAGAGAAGGAAATACAAGGACAAAAAACATACCTGCACCAACGGCTGTAGCTTGCCATTTACTAGGTTAGTGCTGCCCTTCAGGGTGTCGAAACCCTTCTTCAGGGTCTTCAACAACTCTGGGAGCTGGTCACCGAGTTGGGTGATGATGCTCATTGCCTCCTCCCACTCTTTCGACTCCTGGACGTCATCGATCTCCCACAGGATTTCGCCTGGCTTCCGGCGGTCCATCTAGCAGCCTCAAAGTGGCTGGAAGTCCATGTGGAAGCCCCGGCGGAGGTGATGGTACGCGACCTACGTCGATCTCTTCCACCGACAGCACCAGGCCCCCCTTGGGACACGGCGGGACAATCCGCACCAACGTTCGACTGGGACCCGCCTTCTCGGCCGCAGGGGGAGCTCGTGCTCCGACACTGGACTCCTCCGACTGATGGGTAGGCGGCGAGCGAAACATTGCGATGAAGGAACACTGGTAGTTCTTATTGTAACATCCTAGAGCAGATTTGCTATACCGACTTGTTATATTTTTTTTGAATTTACTGTTCACCCTAGAGCAGATTTACCTTCTTTTTTTATTCCACGAGCGCCTCGAATGTTCAAACAGCACAAAATTTTGCACGCACTTTGCGCAACCGAGTATCTTCGATGCCATAAAATTTCAGAATTTTTTGATTTTTTTGCAACTTTATTTGTTTTTACTGTTCACCTAGTTGCTGTTCACGCCGGACCAAAACCACCTTCAGAGTTACCAAGGACAAAAACTATCCAGTTTTAATAGTTGAGGGACTGAGTTTTGGTGGCTTTGAAGCTGATGGACGATTTCTATACTTTCACGAGAATTCGAGGACGAAAAATATACTTATCCCATTTTTTTTTACAAGGAGAGACTCGAGTCTATTATATATAGGACTTCACAACTGACTTACTAAACCGACCCAAAGAAAAATTCAAGCTTCTACATAGCATTATTACTTTACAACTCATCTCTTGCTTTTACGGCTCGTGCTAACCAAAGTTTTAAATAGCGCGCTAAGCCTCTTTGCGGCGGACCTCTTCTAAACATCAGAAAACACTCGGCATATTCAAGGTGCTCGGCAAAGATCTTGCCACATGTCACCTGCGCCCGCAGTTGACGGAACCGTTACGGCGGTGGATGTATGCCGAGTGCCTTCCGTTAGGTGCTCGGCATACAATATAATTTTCTTTTTTTATACAGATGCAGAAGCACATCTAGATTTATATGTTGGATGTTTTTTTAATAAATTCAAAAACTTTAAAAATATGATTTTTTATTTTGAAAGTTCCAGGCTGCGAGGAGCCCGGGATCCAAACCACCACACCTGTTGGATTTGTGTCGAATATTGTGTACACGGTAGGTTACAGTTGGACTCTGAGTTGTATTGTGTTTACATGGTATGGAGTCGTGTCCTAGTAGGACACTTGTATCCTAGGCCTCCACTAGTAGAAAACAGGGCTTTTGTTCTAGCCGGATCGGAGCAATAGTCCCGGTCGCGTTACGAATCAGGACTAATGTGAGCATTAGTCCCAGTTCGAGCGGCTAGGACGCCGGCCGGGGCTCGGCAGGCATCTGTCCCGGTTCGATTGGGACCTTTAGTCCTGGTTGGGGCCGATACCCTTTAGTCCCGGTTGGTGTCTCCAACCGGGACTAAAGGTCTGTCTTTAGTCCCGGTTTTAGACCCCAACCGGGACTAAAAGTTTGCCTATATATACTCGCCCCTGCCCGCCCTCTCCTCTGTTTTTTGCTCATAGAAGGTGGGAGGTGTGTGCTAGTTTGTTTTCCCTTCCTATGCACAAGAGGTGTTCGATGAAATGCCTGAGAGCATGATGCCACTTGAGTTCACACAAAACAAACATGATATGAGGTGCCCGAGCCACACTTAAGTTTTCTCCTCTTTCTTGCCCAAGCCACACTTAAGCTTTCTCCTCTTTCTTTCCCGAGCCACATAATCCATTCTTCTCCTCTGTTCTTCCTCCAAGCTCCATTTTCCCCAAGATTTGTCTAGATTTGGCGGTGCACCAACCATCCAAGTGTTCTAAAAGGTTAGCAGCTTCATACTTTCATCTCTCATTGCAAGTTTAGCTCATTTCATGCTCTAGAAGTAGAGTGATTTGTGGGTTTTGGTGGAGGAGTGTATGTGGGAGTTTATTTGATTTAGATGCAATTTGAGCTCAAATTAATTTCTTAGTTTGCAAATGTGTAGGGTACCGTCCCGTCCCCGTCCCCGTCCTCACCGCCGTCGATCTCCCGCGCCGATCTCGTCGCCGGCACCACCGTGGTGAGCCTCTTGTTCTTATCTTTTTTTTAAAAAAAAATCTTACTTGTATGATTAAATAGTTAATTGTATAATTTTCTTACTTGTATTATTATTTGTTATTATATAGTGCCATGGTTTTGATATCCGCCCCCTTCGGCTCTCGTCCGGTCTATGATTCGGATGTGGTATATTATCTTTTATAACTATTTGTTTCATTTAGTGTTTATGACAATTATGCCAACCAACTTGACATAGATATTTTTATCTAGGAGGTATGTGAACCGGAAATTCCAACCGACCCTCTTGTCGAGAGGTTAAATTTAGTTGAAAAAGAAAACAATTATTTGAAAGAAAAATTGAAAAGAGTTGAAGAAGAGAAGATGAAATTGGAGTTGCATGTTGCCGATATCGTCGATCTACACAAGATCCAGATGGATGCAATGCACTTGAAGATTAGAAAGATTAGAAAATATGCCATTGATAAAGAGGCTTGGTATCATTATGCTGTTGGATCAATTGTTACCTTAGTTGCGATTTTGATCGCATTTGTTGTTGCATTTAAATGTTTTACATAGTTGTATGTTAGTTTCAATGTATGTTTTAGATGCTCTAGATAGTTGTATGTTGTTTTATGAGAACTATGTATGAATTTTATGTATTTATTTTTGCAGTAATAACATTTGATCACTACTGTATTTTGGTTTTAATGTGATGAACTTGTATTAATTTGGTCATTTCTCTATTCATGATGTTCTGTAATGGTTTTTGATATACTTAATTATATAATGTAGATGAACCGGCAATGGATGTACGGTGACCGACGCACTGCCAAGTACATTACGGGCCTGCAAAATTTTATCGGTGTGGCTCAGGCAAACAGTGTGAATGGTTTTATGTGTTGTCCATGTGTTGTCTGTTGGAATGACAAGGATTACTCTTACTCGAAAATCCTTCACACCCACCTGCTAAAGTCCGGTTTCATGCCCAGCTATAATTGTTGGACCATGCATGGAGAAAGAGGGGTTATGATGGAAGACAATGAAGAAGAAGAGGATGATGACAACTATCCTATGTTTCCTGAATACGGTGATACTGCAACGGGGGAAGCTGAAGATCAAGAGGCACCAGATGTGCCCGCTGATGATCTTCGCCGGGCCATTGTTGATGCACAGAGAGAATGCGAAAGTGAAAAGGAGAAGTTGAAGTTCGAGCGCATGTTAGAGGATCACAAAAAATTGGTGTACCCAAATTGCGAAGATGGCAACACAAAGCTCGGTACCACACTGGAATTGCTGCAATGGAAGACAGAGAATGGTTTATCTGACAAGGGATTTGAGAAGTTACTGAAAATAATGAAAAAGAAGCTTCCAAAGGATAACGAATTGCCTGACAGTACGTACGAAGCAAATAAGGTTCTCTGCCCTCTAGGATTAGAGGTGCAGAAGATACATGCATGCCCTCATGACTGCATCCTCTACCGCGGTGAGGAGTACAAGAATTTGAATGCATGCCCGGTATGTGGTGCATTGCGGTATAAGATCAGACGAGATGACCCTGGTGATGTTGAGGGCCAGTGCCCCAGGAAGAGGGTTCCTGCCAAGGTGATGTGGTATGCTCCTATAATACCACGGTTGAAACGTCTGTTCAGAAACAATGAGCATGCCAAGTTGTTGCGATGGCACAAAGAAGACCATAAGAAAGACGGGATGTTGAGAGTACCCGCTGATGGGTCGCAGTGGAGAAAAATCGAGAGAGAGTTCCCGGAGTTTGTAGATGACGCAATGAACTTATGGTTTGGTATAAGTACAGATGGCATGAATCCTTTTGGGGAGCAGAGCAGCAGTCATAGCACCTGGCCTGTGACTCTATGTATTTATAACCTTCCTCCTTGGTTGTGCATGAAGCGGAAGTTCATTATGATGCCAGTGCTCATCTAAGGACCTAAGCAACCCGGCAACGACATTGATATGTACCTAAGGCCATTAGTTGAAGAACTTTTACAGCTGCGGGATATAAAAGGTGTACGTGTGTGGGATGAGCACAAACAGCAGGAATTTGACCTACGAGCGTTGGTGTTTGTAACCATCAATGATTGGCCTGCTCTTAGTAACCTTTCAGGACAGACAAACAAGGGATACAATGCATGCACGCACTGTTTAGATGAGACTGAAAGTATATATTTGGATAAATGTAAGAAGAATGTGTACCCGGGACATCGTCGATTTCTTCCGATCAAGCATCCCTAAAAAAGAAAGGCAAGCATTTCAAAGGTGAGGCAGATCACCGGAAGAAGCCTGCCCACCATACTGGTGATGATATATTTGATATGGTCAAGGATTTAAATGTAATCTTTGGAAAGGGTCCTGGCGGTCAATCTGTTCCGAATGACGCTAACGGACACGCACCCGTGTGGAAGAAGAAATCTATATTTTGGGAGCTACCCTATTGGAAAGTCATAGAGGTCCGCTCTGCAATCGACGTGATGCACGTGATGAAGAATCTTTGCTTGAACCTACTAGGCTTCTTGGGTGTGTATGGGAAGATAAAAGATACACAGGAGGCACGGGAGGACCAGCAACGTATGCACGAAAAAGACGGCATGCATCCAAAGCAGTATTAAGGTCCTGCCAGCTATGCTCTTACCAAAGCAGAGAAGGAAATCTTTTTTGAATGCCTGATCAGTATCAAGGTCTAGTCTGGCTTCTCGTCGAATATAAAGGGAATAATAAATATGGCAGAGAAAAAAATTCCAAAACCTAAAGTCTCATGACTGCCACGTGATTATGACGCAATTGCTTCCGGTTGCATTGAGGGGGCTTCTACCAGAAAATGTTCGATTAGCCATTGTGAAGCTATGTGCATTCCTCAATGCAATTTCTCAGAAGGTAATCGATCCAGAAATCCTACCAAGGTTACAAAATGATTTGGTCCAATATCTTGTTAGTTTCGAGTTGGTGTTCCCACCATCCTTCTTCAATATTATGACGCACGTCCTAGTTCACCTAGTCGAAGAGATTGCCATTCTGGGTCCTGTATTTCTACACAATATGTTCCCCTTTGAGAGGTTCATGGGAGTCTTAAAGAAATATGTTCATAACCGTGCTAGGCCAGAAGGAAGCATCTCCAAGGGCTATGGAACAGAGGAGGTACGTTATTGGGTTTTGTGTTGACTTTATTCCTGACCTTAAGCCAATTGGTGTTCCTCAATCGTGGCATGAGGGGAGACTGAGTGGAAAAGGCACGCTTGGACCGAAAGCAATAGTATGTAGGGACGGGCATTCTTTCACTCAAGCATACTACACAGTTCTACAAAATTTTACCTTGGTGGCCCCGTATATCAATGAACACAAGAATATTGTACGCTCCCAACACTCGGGGCAGTCTGACGACTGGATTACACATGCACACATGGTGACTTTCGACGGTTGGTTGCAAACACATCTCACGAATAACACCACTGTTGGAGATCAGCTGTACTTGTTGGTCAGGACACCATCTTTGAATGTATTGACTTTCCAAGGGTACGAGATAAATGGGAACACATTTTACACGATCGCCCAAGATAAAAAGAGCACCAACCCAAACAGTGGTGTCCGCTTTGATGCAACAAACACCAATAGGGAAAAGGATACATATTATGGTTACATAGAGGAGATATGGGAACTTGACTATGGACCTTCTTTTAAGGTCCCTTTGTTTCGGTGTAAATGGGTCAATCTGACAGGAGGCGGGGTAAAGGTAGACCCGCAGTACGGAATGACAACAGTGGATCTCAACAATCTTGGGTACACAGACGAACCATTCGTCCTAGCCAATGATGTGGCGCAGGTTTTCTATGTGAAGGACATGTCTACCAAACCGAGAAAAAGAAAAGATAAGGAAGCGAAATCATCATACGATGAGCCAAAGCGCCACATAGTTCTTTCAGGGAAAAGAAACATCGTGGGAGTGGAGGACAAGACAGACATGTCAGAAGATTATGAAAAGTTTGACGAAATTCCTCCCTTCACAGTGAAGACTGACCCAAGCATCCTGTTAAATGATGAAGATTCTCCACGGTTACGGCGCAATCATAAGCAAGGGACACACGCGAAGAAAAAGTTTTATACCCCAAGATCCCACTCTGGGATGTGACCGGCTTCACCGTCATCACTTTCTCTCTAGTGAGTTTCCGGACTTATAGCTGGAAAGTCCCACCTCAGACAAACCGGAGGGAATCTTTGTAAGAGTTAGGGCATTTTGGCATTTGCAACATGATTTTTGAATAATTATTTATTAAGTTATGAATTTTCAATTATTCCTGTCCTTTTAGTATTTTAATTATACAGAGGAGTTAATCAATGCAATTATGTCCAAACAAAATATGAATGTCTTCTGAGCATTCTAGATAAGCCGCTTGAGGTTGACAGGCATAGGCCATACACCCTCACCAGTTGTAGTGATTTCACTCAAAGTTTTGCAAGATTCCACCCCTACTGTGTGGTTTCTCTGATCGGAGGACCCCTTATGCCGAGCCAAGTCCAGATGAGAGGAGTTCTGGTTGCTTTCTGGTGAAACTTAGGGCAACATATGAGATGGTAGGATTGTTCAAGTAACTGTTCGACATATACAAGATAACCGAATAATTTGCACCTTTGATTCTGGGTTGAAATCCATAGTTATGCTCACAACTATTCTGATTATGGCTTTGATCTAGAATCACTGCCCTTACATGAAGGCGATGTATTAACTGGCAAGATTGGCATTTGTTTTAATTTTTGGTAAATGTATGTTTCTTTCCTTGTACAAATATGCAGGTAATAGACAGATATGTGGATCCATTGGTAGGCCACCTGAAGAGCATGCTCTCTTATCGCAAATTCAGGAAAGGGTTAAAAGGGGAAGTTGATGATATGTTGAGGGCTGAGAAATCAGAGAATCCTATGAGAATAGTCTATTGTTTTGGCATATCTCATGAACATCCAGGCACCTTTATATTATCTTACATCAGGAGTACAAACCCACATCATGAGTATGTTGGGTTATACCCATAGGGCTTTAGATTCCGGAAGAAAGATTTTGACAGCATTGATCGCCTTGTGTCATATTTTCAAAAACATATTGACAAAAACTAAAATAATTTTATAAACATCTTGAAAAAGCAAATAGAAAGCAAAACAAAACTTAAAGGAAATCCAAATAAAAACTCCTAAGGGAACTGTAGGACTTAACTACAAATAACAAAAATAGTTTTTGTCCTAAATAAAACGTAGCAGCAAAGAAAAATACTAAACTAATAACTTAACAGAAAAGAAAAAATAACATTATTAGGTTAACAAAAAGTATTTTATAATATTCTTCAGTAGCAAAAAGAATCAACTAAAAAGTTTTTATAAAACTCTAGTTATGATCAAAATAATATTAACTTAGAATTAAATAAAAAAATTGAACTAATAATACAAATTGTTTCTGATCTAAAGTAAAGTTAATAGAAAGTAAAATTTATCCAACTAAACTTTTCATAAAGTACTTTTTGTTAAAAACTTTAATATCAAAAAGAATTAAATCAAAAGTAGGCATGTATGCTACTGTTTTTGAATCTGTTTAAAACAAAACTAAAACAATTTTATAAATTAGGTTAGCCCCGGTTGGTGGCTCCAACCGGGACTAAAGGCCTAGCCTTTCGCACCCTTTCGGCTACGGCCAAAAATAGATTTAGTCCCGGTTGGTGGCTCCAACCGGGACTAAAGGCCTACCTTTAGTCCCGGTTCAAGCCACCAACCGGGACTAAACACCCTTTCGTCCCGGTTGGTAGCTCCAACCGGGACTAAAGGCCTCGCGGTTAAATTCTCCCTCCCACAATCTTCCTCCATTTTCACCGCCGCCGCCAGGAGAACTCGCGCGCTCTCGCGACGCCGTCAGGCTGCCCGACCGCCGCTGCCAGGAGAACTCCTCCACGCGTCGCCCGAGCCCGCGTCGGCGCTCCTCCACGCGCCGCCTGAGCCCGTGTCAGGCTGCCCGACCGCCGCCGCCAGGAGAACTCCTCCACGCGCCGCCCGAGCCCGCACCGCCGCCCCCTCTGCCCCATCTGCCCCCACGGTGAGCACCGTTTCCCCCTCCTCCCCCTCTTCCCCAAATGGATGGATGGATGGATTCATGGATGGATGTATTGATTGATGGATGTATGCATGGATATTCTGTTGGATGGATTCATGGATGGATGTATTGATCGATGGATGTATGCATGGATATTCTGTTGTATTGATCGATAGAAATTAGTCAGCTCATTTTTTGTTGGATGGATTCATGGATGGATGGGATGGATGGATGGATGTATTGTTCAATTTTTTGTTAGAAATTAGTTAGAAATTAGTCAGCTCATTTGGATGGATCGAGAGTGTTAAAAAATAGTATATGCTCATTTTTGCTGATAATTTTGAGGTGTTAGAAATTCTGTTTTGTTGATAATTTTGAGGAGTGTTAGAAATTTTGTACTGTTGATAATTTTGCACTCTATAACATATTATAACTAAAATGTAGATTCTGTATATCTTTGTTTTTACGAGTGTTGCCTATCTTCAAATGCTTGTCCTTAAGATCTACAGGTAAACCAATTATATGAAGAAGATTGATGCATCCTTTCTTTATACTTGTTCATCTTTGTTTCTGTTAAATTTTCCACGAATGCTTATTGTGCCGGTGCTTTTGATGTGCAGGGATCGATCTTTTCACCTCTAGGAGCACCGTCGGTCCCGTTGCCGTTGCCATCCACTACCTCCTCTACGGTCATCTAGGGGTGAGCTCGAATATCATCCTCCTCTACGGTATTAAAACATATATTATAAAAAATGTGAATCGTGTATTTGATAGGTGTATAAAAAATATAGGCATGTGGTGAGAGAAAAAATGAAAAATTAAAGAAATCTGATGCAAACAATGAAATAAAGGCGAGCCGGAGCAACGTCTCACCATGAACGAGAAATAGACCTGATTTGTTTTCATAGGAATTTGTTCTCGGCGACGATGCCCGGCCCGCATCCTCGTCGTCGACTCGGCGGCGACAACCAGTTTGAGAGGCGCCATGTCCGGGACTGGGCTCCACCGGGCTGGCACTGGGAGGTGCTACCTTCCGGGGCGCGCAGCTTGGTGAGGAATCGGGGTCTCGTCGTCGACCCGGAGCTTCTTTGGTGGCGGTCGCGTGGGCCACTATCAGTGCAGAGGGAGCCGGCGCCCGAGAGGGAGGTACGCCGCCGTGTCAGAGAGGAGAACGAGCACGTCCGTCGCTACATGGTTGCGTTGGACGACAGCTTCTCCAATACCTGGCAGTTTCTTCAGGGATCTCACCCGAGCTATGATCATGTGATGGTTCCTTCTCTTTGGGTGTTCACCGCCCGCGGCTCAGGAACCGGGAGTCGACGTCCAGTTTGATTGGGCGAGATGTTTAGTGATATTACGTGATATTATTGTTGCATTAACTGGATTATTCTGGATGTATTAGTGATATTATATGATAATATTATTGCATTAACTGGATTATTCGAGATGTATTAGTGATATTATGTGAATTTGTTTTAATAATGTGATTTTTTTAATCGAGATGCAAATAGACATGGAAATGTGAATTTGTTTTAATAATTTGTTTATAGCATTGAAATAACTTGCAATTCTTTGCAGAAACTATGGAACACGGCAGAGACGAAAAACAAGAAGACATGTTGGGGGCAATAATCCGCGACGGAGATGATGATATCACCTCACAGTTTCTGAACGACTCCGGTGAGGGAATAGAGGGAGGAGATGACGGCTCCGGTGAGGGAATGGAGGGGGAAGATGACGGCTCCGGTGTTGGAACCTTAGTTATTACAAAGTCCGGCGAGGTATATTAATTAAGCCTCTGCTGACTAGATGCATTAATTGATTTGTATATACATATATTAACGCTTCCTTCTTCTTTTAGCCCTCCGGATCGAGCCAGTCTTCTATAAAGAAAAGAGGCCCAAAAAAAAGGTTGGGCGAAAATGAAAGGTTCAAGATCGAAGAAGTCCGTGAAGATGGCAAACCGATTAGTCCCGCGCGGAACGCAAACCGATTTGTAAGTCAGTGCGGAGTTATTGTTAGGGACAGCATCCCGATCACCATTCGAGAATGGAATAAGCCAAAGGCGGATGGAGTTACTTATGTCGACGATAGATCCAAAGAAACGCTTTGGAATACGCTCATGACAAATTTCACCCTACCGCCAGAGGTGGATCCAAATAACAAAGTTATAGAGCCAAAAGTCAAGGCGTGGGCTCTTAAGAAGATGGCCGCACAATTCTGCAATTGGAAGAAAAGATTGCACCAAGACTATGTCCTGAAAGACAAGACTCCAACATTCACCGGAGCATATGAGAAGATAAAAGATCACTGGGACGCATTTGTGGAGTACAAGACATCGGATGAAGCTAAGAAAATGTCAAAAATAAATAAGCAAAATGCTGCAAAGAAGGAATATCACCATGTTATGGGGTCAGGTGGCTACAAGGTTGCCAGGCCTAAGTGGGAGAAAACTGAGAACGGCCTGATTGATAAAGGGATCGATCCAGAGACATTGGAGTGGGATGAACGGGCAAAGGCTTGGTTCTACGGGCATGGGGGAAAGTTGGACCCAGAAACAGGGAAGTGTATTTTTACAAAAGATCAACTTGCAACACCCCTCAAAGCCCTTAAAGCTGCAATGAAGGACGTGCAGGACGGGAAGTTCAATCCCGACAGAGAGAACGACGAGCTGACACGCGCCCTCGGGAATGCTGAACACAGTGGACGAACACGAGGCACATCAGGCTCCGTTCCGTGGAAGATTGGGTTTCCCGACTGCAGTGAGACTTATAGAAGCCGAGGGAGAAAAAAGAAACAACATGCAGACCGGATGCAGAAGATGGAAGAAAAATTAGAGCAGCAGCAGAAGCAAATAGAGGTACTTACCAGCCAGCAAGCTACCGGCCCATCTCAGCGGCACGAAGATCCTGCATTCAATACTGCCGGCCCATCATCTCAGCGGAAAAGCAGCGTGGCTTCCACGGAGCTCGTTCGGCCCATAGATGATATCACGGCTCCTCGCTACCCCGTGGATGATATCACGCAGAGGGAAAATTGTAAGCTACATGTGAAATGCATGAACATATCCATGAAGGTGGCGGTCGGCTTTGGCTTACCTCCTGGTAATGGAACTTACCATTGCTCTCCGATTCCAGATGGCTATGCTGTTGTCGGGGTGGATAAAGTTATCAAGGGATTTGAGCAGCTAGAGCTTGACTTCCCTACAGGTGAAGGGGAGACTGAACTGGGAGATGCCAGAAAAACTACCATTCTATGGAAAAAGGAACACATCGTGCTTCCACATTGGACGCCAAGGCTATCGACTCCTCAGAGTAGCAATCCAGCTCTATCTCCGTCGCCTCAGTCATCTCCGCCGCCTAAGCAGACTCAGCAGACTCCGCCGCCTCAGCCGTCTCCGCCGCATCAGCAGACTCCGCCGCCTCAGCACCGAGTGGATAAGCGGAAGAGAACCGCCGCTCCTAGTATTACAACTGCGAAGAAATCCAGAGCAAGTACAAGGTACAACATCAAGGAGGCTCCTGCCAAGTTACCATACGAAATGAGTGACGACGAAGTCAAGAAGCTCGTGGATGACGATGTGAAATGCCAGCTTGCACCGAAACGGCCCGAGCCAAAGGAGAAAATAGATCTGACAAAAGCGAAGCAGTTTCTGGAAAACCTTACGCGACCACCACCGCCTCCGCTGCCATCAAATTATGACCGCTCTATTATGAAGTCACATAAACAGCAGCGCTCAAGGGGGAAAACAATTCCCCAGCTCGGAGAACAGAAAAACCAATCGTGCCCCCCGCTCAACGTGTTTTCCGATAAGGATTATGATCCGGAGGTAGCGGCCACTCTTGCTCAATTCTTAAGCGGGGTAGAGTTCTCCACGGCTGAGTTAGCATACAGATACCAGCACGGGAAGCCTCTCGTCAGACCTGAGGAGGAATGGCTTCTACCAACACAAATGCGAAGATTGCATGAGTGGTACATGGAAGCCTCAAAGGAAGGGAAAGACTCACTCATGGTGGGAATTAAAAATGAGCATTACTTCAGTGGAGACGAGGAGATGTTCATTGAATTTGAGGAATTATTTCAGTTATACAATCAAGACGCCCTCGACAAATCTATCATCAGTTGCTATTGTCTGTAAGTATTATTTCTGTAATTAAGTCTCTAACTCAGCTCGTTCATTGCATGTATAATTATCTTCACTATATTATGCAGAATGAAGATCCTTGAATGCAAAAGAGGACAAATCTATGACATTGGGTTCATTAACCTAAATAACATACATGAATATACGGTACAAAACAACGCCAAGGAAACAGAGGATAACTTGCTAAAGACGTTAATTGAACAACAAACCAAAAGGAAAATACTATTTCCTTACAACTTCAAGTGAGTGTTACTGTCTTGTACACATTCTGTTTCGCTTACTCGATGTTAAGTGTAATTGATGAGTTATGCGTGCGCAGGTTCCACTATATTCTGCTAGTTATTCAGTTTGACACAGGAAAAGTACTTGTCATGGACTCGAAACATAAAGACCCTAAGATGTGGGCGGACCTGAGTGAAATGCTCCAGAGGTAATTTCAATCATTATCGCACTATATCGGCAACTTTCGTTCATTTCCTGATATCAAGTAATTAATAACTCCTTTATTCATTTTCTTTGCCGGGCAGGGTTTGGAAACGGTTCACCAAGAAGGTTAGGGGTGAATGGAAAGAGGAGCTGCAATTTCGACAACTCAATGTAAGTAGTACTAGCTAGGTCCGCGCATCTCTTTGATTCTAGCTCGTTTCAATACCATTATCATGCTTGATTATTATTTTGATTGAACTCTATTCTCGTAAAGTGCTCGAGGCAGGGAGACGGGGATAATTTATGTGGATACTACGTTTGCGAGTTCATTCGCCAGACGACCTGTGAGAAGGGCAGAATTTTACAACAACTTGAAGTACGTAAACAATATTCACAATTTTATTTTATTACCATCAATTGTGTTGAGTTTCATTCATATATATGGACCCCTTCTTTAAATTAGATCCAACGGATGCGGGACGATCTCCTACCAAAGGATCGCGTACGAGCAATTCAAGAGGAATTGGCGGGATTCTTACTTCAAGAGGTCATATCTAAAACCGGAGAATACCATCGGGAATTGGTAGGGGATTTTGGTAATTAGATATTAGGGATCGTAAGAGATATTATATTGTATATATGCATGAACGTGTACTATATATAGTAGCTTCGAATATATATACGAAAACTTTTTGTTCGACCAAGCACGGAGAAAGAGGTCACTTCTCTATATTCATGACGATGTTGTGTAATGGTTCCTTCATTGCTATATGTAGTAGCGTCGAGTTGAATGGAAAACATAAAATAAAATGAAAACACTAAATGAAAAAGAATTGAATGGTAAACACAAAAATAAAAGGGAAACACAAAATGAAACCCCTAAACCCTCCGAAACCCTAAACCCCTACAAAACCCTAAATCCCAGCTCCTGACGCGTGGCGGCCTTTAGTCCCGGTTGGTGTTACCAACCGGGACTAAAGGTCCTCCTGCCTGAGCGCTACGCAGCGGCCACGTGGAGCCCCTTTAGTCCCGGTTGGTGCTACTAACCGGGACTAAAGGTCCTCCTGTCTGAGCGCTACGCAGCGGCCACGTGGAGCCCCTTTAGTCCCGGTTCGTAACACAACCGGGAGTAAAAAGGGGGGCCTTTAGTCCCGATTCATTAGTCCCAGTTGCCCAACCGGGACTAAAGGCCCTTACGAACCGGGACTAATGTCCATTTTTCTACTAGTGCTCTCATATAATGCGGGGGTAGACACACGATGTAATCTATGCCAACATAATAGCACAGGCATGCAGGGGGAGCCAGCGGCATGTGCCGGCGCTCGGGCGACCGGGGTGTGGTATTGTGACGGTGTCACGGGGAGGAGCGCCCATAGTAAGGCCCCGGGGATGTAGCCGAGTTCGGTGAACCTCGTTAACAAATCTCGATGTCGTGCCTCGTATGATTGCTTGGTCCTCGATGGATCGACTATGCGCCTCGGATTAATTATAACAAGTGGTATCATGAGCAAGATTGCGAGGAGGTCGCACGAGTTGATCTAGAGGAAGGTTTGATGTGTTGATCGGTATCGTCTGCACAGGAAGTTGCCGTAGTGCAATTGGTGTTCACGGTTGGGATTGATTGGAGAATACGTCAGGCGAAGGCAATCTCGACGAGTTGTGGAGATCGGATCGTGAGATGGCAGTGCAGGCGGCAACCTAGGCAGCCAGCGTGTGCGGCTCGATCGCATCGCAAGGCGTCGAGGTCCGAAGGTGCGCGTGGCAGGAAGCGACGCTCGGAGGAAGCGCAGAAGCCTGGCGGCTGAAGCCGAGGCAAGCGACGCACGGTGTGGGCTGGCCCAGCGGGACTACCTGGTGCGTGTGGCGGACGCCGGAAGGCTGACTAGGCGTGCTACATGGCAGGGCTGCGGTGCAGGTCCGATCGACTCAGGAGATTTGTTTGGAAACAAAAAAAATAGGAGACCGAGTCTCCATGTATGACGCGGATAGGCAGGCAAAAATCAGTCAGCGGAAGGGAAAAAATCATCAAGCGATACGGTGTATCCATCAGGAGCATATTTGACACAAAAGGCAGCACTAGTATCGGGAGTTAAGGCCAATGCAGGGAGCCAACACGTGAAGACCAGCTAGTTAGCTACTAGTAGTACACATGTTGTGTACTTGGGGATCGCGTAGAAATCTTCAATATTTTTTCACAGTGTCAGACGTACGAAGAACCATGGTGTCATCGGATATCAGGTTTGAAGTGTAGAAGTTCAACGGAATTAGAAACTTTGAGTTATAGCAGACAAGAGTGAAAGATTTGTTGGCATAACAGGGATGCAATACCAGAATTTGGCCAAATCCCGACGGCCCAAGATATGCCGACGGCAGCCGTCGGCATACATGGAGGTATACCGACGGCCTAGGTCAAGCCGTAGGCGTACAAAAGCCGTCGGCATACATCCACATATGCCGCATAGCTCGGCCGTCGGCAGTACATGTTCTATGCCTACGGTGGCCGTCGGCATAGGCTAGCCCGTCGGCATATCCGTGGGACCGGCTACCCGGTGGGCGACGGCGTTTGACGGCGTCAAATTTACGCCGACGGCGCTAACGGGGGCTGTCGGCATAGTGGGTCAGCCCACATCAACGATCCGTGGGACGTGGCACGTCACCGATCCGAGCCCCTCGTCGGTCCGTGGGGTGGCAGAGATATGCCGATGGCCTGGCCGTCGGCATAGGCCTGGCCCACGGCCTCTGCCACGTCATCGATCCGCGGCATCTGCCACGTCATCGATCCAGGCCCTCATGGAGCCGGGGGCGTAGCTATGCCGACGGCCTTGCCGTCGGCATAGATCTGTGTTAATTTTTTTTCTATTTTATTTATTTTCTCTTTTTTATTTATTTTTCTCTTTTTTTCAAAACTAATTTGATTAACTTAAATGTGCCTTATCTAAACAAAAAACATACCAAAATTATATGTCGATTGCCCCCCCTCACGGACGTCGCTGCCGCTGTGTCACGGAGGGGGGAAACGGCCACGTCGGGCCGACACGGAGAGAATCTTGTGGTGGGTTGGGCCCGGACCGTGTTGGGGGGTGTATCTATGGGCTGGGCTATGACAACCCACTGAAAAGGTCCATCGGTCAAACCCCGTCCGGCGAAAGTCAAAGGCCTAGATCCGCAGGTCGACTGTGTCAGGGTTAGACGGAACGGGGTACTTGGGGGGTAGCTATGCCGCCAGGTCTTGCGGTGGGCCATCTTACGCGTGTGGAAGCGTGGTGGCAGGTGCAAGCACCCGGCACGCGGCTCCGGGGTGTGCCCTCCCCCCCGTCACGGCAGTCGCTGCCGCCGTCTCACGGAGGGGGGGGGAACGGCCACGTCGGGCCGACACGGAGGGAATCTTGCGGTGGGTTGGGCCCGGACCGTGTTCGGGGGTGTAGCTATGGGCTGGGCTATGACAACCAGGTGAAAAGGTCCATCGGTCAAACCCCGTCCGGCGAAAGTCAAAGGCCTAGATCCGCAGGTCGACTGTGTCAGGGTTAGACGGAACGGGGTACTTGGGGGGTAGCTATGCCGCCAGGTCTTGCGGTGGGCCGTCTTACGCGTGTGGAAGCGTGGTGGCAGGTGCAAGCACCCGGCACGCGGCTCCGGGGTGTGCCCCCCTGTCACGGCAGTCGCTGCCGCCGTCTCACGGAGGGGGGAAACGGCCACGTCGGGCCGACACGGAGGGAATCTTGCGGTGGGTTGGGCCCGGACCGTGTTCGGGGGTGTAGCTATGGGCTGGGCTATGACAATCAGGTGAAAAGGTCCATCGGTCAAACCCCGTCCGGCAAAAGTCAAAGGCCTAGATCTGCCGGTCGACTGTGTCAGGGTTAGACGGGACGGGGTACTTGGGGGGGTAGCAATGTCGTCAGGTCTTGCGGTGGGCCCTCTTACGCGTGTTGAAGCGTGGTGGCAGGCGCAAGCACCCGGCACACGGCTTCGGGGTGTAGCTATGGGCTGGGCTATGACCGTGTGCCCCCCCTCACGGACGTCGCTGCCACCGCCTTATGGGGTAGCAATGCCACCGAACCATCGCACCGGGTCCTTAAACATGTGTTAAGATATGGTGGCATGTCTGAACAGGTAATACGCGGCTTCGGGGTGTGCCCCCCCCCCCTCACGGAGAAGGATTGCACTGAAGTAGCCGGCGTCCAGCGGTTATTGTCAAACCGATAGATCTACCGGTCAATCTAGACACGGTTAGTTTGGTCGGTGGTCTTCGGAAAGAAGGAAGGCTAGTGGAGTTGATGTTTAATATATATTTCTAGGAGTTTTTTTTTAAATATGAAGTTCATGTTTAATAAAAAAAAATGAAATATGTATGCCGACGGCGTCGGCATAGATGGACACATCCGGCGAAAGTCAAAGGCCTCGATCCGCCGGTCAACAGTGCCAGGGTTAGATGGGACGGGGTACTTGGGGGGGGGGGGTAGCTATGCCGCCAGGTCTTGCGCTGGGCCCTCTTACACGTCTGGAAGTGTGGTGGCAGGTGCAAGCACCCGGCACGCGGCTCCGTAGTGTGACCCCCCTCACGGACGTCGCTGCCGCCGTCGCACGGAGGGGGGAAACGGCCACGTCGGGCAGACACGGAGGGAATCTTGCAGTGGGTTGTGCCCGGACCTTGCGATGGCCTCCTTTGTGCACGGGAAGTTTCGAGGCCAACGGAGCAACATGCCCCACACTTCCTGCACAAACCGGACACGTTCCCTCTCGATACCCAGAGACTAGTTCGGAGATGGTGCGGTGTACAAGCGGCCTCAGGGAAGGCTTATTCGAAACGCGTCCAAACTTTTACCACACCCTACAGGGGCCATGTGATGACACCGTGCCAGTTCTCGAGGAATTCCGGCATCGTACGATTTTCTGAGGATTTAAACGGTTGTATCGGGCATGGCACCGAGGTACTTTCGGCCCCCGGTGGGAGGGCATGCCCCTCCCTCCTCTGCACATGGCCTACGCATGCCGCAAGGACACCACAAAGTATTTTCCATGCCGCTTCTGGGCATGATTTCATGCGCCGCCTTGCAGATCTGCAATTTCCAGCGATGAAACCCTAGCAGAGCAATAAATTTCTCGAATATTCCACGCGGGTCCGAAAAATGCGGGGGCCTGGCACGTGTCATGCGATGGCCTCCTTTGTGAGCACGAGAAGTTTCAAGGCCAACGGAGCAACAGGACCCGCACTTCCTGCACAAACCGGACACGTTCCCTCTCGATACCCAGAGACTAGGTAGGAGATGGTGCGGTTTACAAGTGGTTATATCATTGTTCTCTCACAGACGGCAAACTCAAAAATAGTAATAATTGAATTAATAAAAAGCACCGGCATCCATCATTAGGAAGATGGACCGTCACTGTGAATCTTCAGTGCCCGGAAGGGGTGAAGATTCACAGTAATGGTTCATCTCCTTAACAGGAGTGTAATGAAGACCGAAGCTTACTGCGTCTGGATTATTCGACTATTTAAACTGGTCATGTTGCTTGTCTTTGGGCGAGGTGGTACTAAAAGTTTTCTGAGAGACCGAGCTATGCCGACGGCAAAGCCGTCGGCATAGCTATGCCCCGGATCGATGATGTGGGACGTGCTAAAGAAATTGTGAGAAAAAAGAAAAAAAAATACCTATGCCGACAGCTAAGCCGTCGGCATACACTAGTACAAAACAGGGGATCTGTCCCGGTTCCAGAGGGCCTTTAGTCCCGGTTCTGGAACCGGGACAAAACGATCGGGACAAATGCCCTAAACCTTTAGTCCCGGTTGGCCTACGAACCGGGACCAAAGGTGCTCCACGTGGCCGCTGTGGGGCGGCCAGGCAGGAGAACCTTTAGTCCCGGTTGGTAACACCAACCGGGACTAAAGGGTCTCCACGTGGCCGCTGCGCAGCACTCAGGCAGGAGGACCTTTAGTCCCGGTTGGTAACACCAACCGGGACCAAAAGGCAGCCACGCGTCAGCAGCTCGCAGGCGCTGGGGTTTTTTTTTTGAAAGGGGGGGGGGGTTTAGGGGTTTTGGAGGGTTTAGAGGTTTCATATTGTGTTAGCTAGCTAATAGAGAGAAGTGACCTCTTTTTCTCCGTGCTTGGTCGACGCTAGCTACTACATATAGAGAGAACTCGACGCTAGCTAGTAAGCAATGAAGGAACCATTAATTACACAACATCGTCATGCATGATCAATATATAGAGAGAAGTGGCCTCTCTTTCTCCGTGCTTGTTGGTCGAACAACAAGTTTTCGTATATCTATTCGACGCTACTACAGATAGTACACGTTGATGCATATATCTATTCAATAGGTTTGCAATTCCCGATGGCATTTTCCGTCTTTAGGAATGACGTGGTCAACAAAGAATCCCGCCAACTCCTCTTGAATTGCGCGTAGGCGATCAGCTGGTAGGAGTACGTTCCACTTCTGCATGGTCTAATTTAAAGAAGGGGGGTCAATATATATATATATGAATGAAATCAACACAATTGATGGTGATAAAATAAAATTATGAATATTGTTTACGTACTTCAAATTGTTGTTTAGTGAAGCCCCTCTCGGTGGTCTTTTGGTGAATGAACTCACAAACATAGTATCCACATAACTCAGTTCCGGGTTCCTGCCACATGCACTTTACGAGAATATAGTTCAATCAAAATGATAATCAACCATGATAATGGTATTGAAACTAGAATCAATGAGAGATGCGCGGAACTAGCTAGTACTACTTACTCTGGGTTGTTTAAATCGCAGCTCCGGTCTCCATTCACCCTTAACCCGCGTGATGAACTTTTTCCAAACCCTGCCCGGCAAAGAAAATGATTACTTGATATCAGGAAATGAGCGAAAGTTGCCGATATAGTGCGATAATGATTGAACTTACTTCTGGAGCATTTCAATCATGTCCGCATACTCCGTAGCCTCTTTACGTCTCGAGTCCAAGATAGTTACTGCTCCCTCGTCAAGCTGAATGGCTAGCAGAATAAAGTGGAACCTGCGCGCGCATAACTCATCAATTACACTTAACCTCGAGTCAGCGAAACAGAATATGCAGAAGATAGTAACACTCACTTGAAGTTGTAAGGAAAGAGTATTCCCTTTTGTTTTGGTGTCGAAGGAACGACATTAGCAAGATTTTCTCAGTCTCCTCGGGGATCTTCTGTACCGACCATTCATTTACGATATTTGGGTTAATGAACCCAATGTCATAGATTTGTCCTCTTTTAAATTCGACGATCTTCAATCTGCATAATATAGTGAGGATAATTATATACATGCAATGAATGAGCTGAGCTAGAGACTTAATTACAGAAATAATACATACAGACAATAACAAGCCACGAGACTTTTGTCGAGGGCGGCTGGATTGTATAACTGAAAGAGTTCGTCAAATTTAACGAAGATCGAGTCGACTCCAACGAAGTCGTGCTCATCCTTAATTCCCACCAAGATACTGCCCGTCCCATCCTTGCAGGTTTCCAAGTACCATTTATGTAATGTTCGCATCATCGTTGGTAGATCTCGTTCCAGATCAGCACTTCTGACGAGACGCTTCCCGTGCTGGTATTTAAAGGTGTCTACCGGCTTAGCGATTTCAAAATGTACATCATCGCCTAGGTAATCACCAGGATTGAAACCAGGAGCAATGGCCGCTACCCCCGGGGTATCGGAAAACACCTTGAGCGGGGGGCACGATTGCTTTTCCTGTTCGCCGAGCTGGGGAATTGTTTTCCCACTTCTTGCACCAGTACTGCTACTTCTTGACCGACTCATAGCTTTGTCATATGTCTTGGCAATAATGCGGTCATAGTTTGATAGCGGCGGAGGCGGAGGTGGTCGTGTAAGGGCATCCAGAGTGCGATTCGCCTTTACCGGATCTATTTTTTCCTTCGGAGGTGGACGTTTCCGTTCAAAATGGGCCTGCACTTCGGCAGCAATGATGTCCTTGTTTTCCTCATCAGTCCTCTCATATGGTAACTTTGGAGGAACCCTGAGGCTTGGACCAAATTTGAATTTCTTCCCGCCTTTTGTACTGCTAGCCGCCGGAGCGGCGGCGGCTCTCTTCCGCTGTTGCTGAGGCGGCGGAGTCCGCTGACGCGCCGGAGCCCGCTGAGGGGGCGGAGACCGCTGACGCGCCGGAGACAGCTGCGGCGGCGGAGACAGCTGAGGCGGAGGAGGATTCTGCTGAGGGGCCTCCTCCGTTAGAGTCCGCTGAGGCGGCGGAGACGGATGACGCGCCGGAGACGACTCAGGCAGCGGAGATAGCACAGCTGGACTGTGAGGAGGAGTCTGCTGAGGATCCGGCTGCGTCTGCTGAGGCGGCGTCCAGTTTGGAAGCTTGATGTACTCCTTTCTCCATAGACAGGTACTCCTTAAGGCATTTTCCAGAAGAATCTCCCCTTCACCTGTAGGGTACTCAAGCTCCAGCCCCTCAAATCCCTCCATTATTTCATCCACCCCGACAATAGCAAAGCCATGTGGAATCGGACGGCAATGGAAAGTTCCCTCAGCTCAAGGAGGTAAGACAGAGCCGACCGCCGCCTTCAAGGTCAGGTTCTGGCATTTCGCCATTAGCACACAATGTTCAGCCTCCGTGATACTATCCACGGGGTAGCGAGGAGCCGTGAAATCAGGCTGAACGAGCTCCGTGGAAGCCACGCTGCTTCTCCGCTGAGATGGTGGGGTAGCTTCTGGGGCAGTGTCGAAGGAAGGATCTTCGTGCCGCTGAGATGGTTTGCCGGTAGCTCGCTGGCTCTCAAGTTCCTCTAGTTTCGCTAATCTTGCACTGAGCTTCTGCATTTCGCTTGCTTCCTGTTTCTTCTTTCTCTCTCGGCTTCTATAACCACCGCTGTCGGGAAACCCATGCACCCACGGAACGGAGCCTGATGTGCCTCGTGTTCGTTCAGGGTGTTCAGGATTCCCGAGGGCCTCTGTCAGCTCGTCCTTCTCTCTGTCGGGAATGAGAGTCCCTTCCTGCACTGCCTTGATTGCTGCCTGAAGCTTCTTGACGGGTATTGCAAGTTGAGCTTTCGTCCAAACACACTCCCCTGATTCTGGGTCCAAAGTTCCCCCAACCCCGAAGAACCAAGTCCTTGACCGATCTGGCCAGTGCAATGTCGCTGGTTGGACCCCTTTAGCAAACAGGTCTTGCTCAGCTTTGTCCCACGTAGGCCGGGCTTTGCTGTAGCCACCTGACCCCGTAACATGGTGATACTGCTTCTTTGCAGCATTTTGCTTGTTTGTCGCTGACCTTTGCTTGCCCTTGTCCTATTTCTTGTAGGCCACAAATGCGGGCCATTGATCTTTTATCTTCTCATATGGACCGGTGAATTCTGGAGTCTTGTCTTTCTCGACAAACTTTTTGTTCAAATCTTTCTTCCAGTTCTTGAATAGTTCTGCCATCTTCTTCAGAGCAAACGCCTTGACCTTATTCGGATCTGCCTCTGGCGGTAGGCTGAAATTTGTCATCAGCGAGGTCCAAAGATCATCTTTCTGTCTATCCTGGACATAAGAAACTTCAGGGTCCTTCTTCTTATTCCTTTCTTGGATGCTGATCGGGACGCTGTCCCTAACAACCACTCCGCACTGATGTATAAATGTGTCCCTGCTCCGCTTGGGAGCAATCGGTTGGCCATCTCGACCGACTTCTTCGATCGTGAACCTTTCATCCTGGCGCAACCTTTTCTTCGGGCCTCGTCTCCTTACGGAAGTTTGGCTCGATCCGGAGGGCTAATTAAAAGAAGAAAGAAGCGTTAATATATGTACATACAAAACAATTAATGCATCAAGTCAGCAGAGGCTTAATTAATATATGTATATATACCTCGCCGGACTTTGCAACAGTTAAGGCTCCCTCCTCCGTTCGGTCACCGGAGCCGTCATGATACTCCTCCGTTCGGTCACCGGAGCCGTCATGATCTCCTTCCTCCTCCATTGGATCACCGGAGCCGTCATCCTCTCTTTCCTGACCATCGGTGTCGTTGAGAAACGACAAGGTGATATCTCCGTCGCGGATTATATCCCCCAACAACTCTTCTTTTTCTAAGTCTCTGTCCATAGTTTCTGCAAATATTACAACCATGAGAGATGGATTAGTGGCAAACATAGACCTAGCTAATCACAACAAGGAATCATATGCATATATGAGCAATGGATTAGTCGCAAACATCATGCAAAGTTATCGGGGGTTATACTTTCGAGAGAGGATACTTTGCGGACCGCCTCTCTCATGCATGTCTGACGTCCCCCCTCATGTCGGGGTTATACTTTCAGGAGAGGGGACAGATGAACCGGAGGGGGGCGGTTCCAGGTTCGCTATGCTAGCTGCTTGTGACAGTCAGTTTCAGACGATCATCGAGGACTCCTCCCCCCTCATGGTCGTCGACAATACTTTGCGGACGCCCCCCCCCCCCTCATGTCGAAGTTATCGGGGATATGTTGAATTCCCGAGAGAGTTAGGGCTGTTCTAACGCGGCACTACACGATATAGGTGAAGGGGGATAACATCCGGGAATACATCTTTTTTTTGCTATGATATACATATACATCTACATACTAAAGTATACATACATACATATACATCTACATACATATATATACACTAAGCATCTACATATACATACATACATATACATATACATCTACATATACATACATACATAAACATACATACATATATCTACATAAAGTAAGCAACTTAATTTCTATATACATCAATCCATCCATCCATCCATACATACATGGACAAAAAAATTCTATGAACAAAAAAAATTCTATGAACAAAAAAATAATAATCATTTCAACATTTTCTATATACATCCATCCATCCATCCATACATACATACATACATGGACAAAAAAATCTATGAACATAAAAAATTTTAAGAACAAAAAAAATGCTAAGTGTGGCCAGCAGAGAGCACAGGGGCGGCGGCGGCGGCGGCTAAGCAGCAGGGCATGGGCGGCGGCGGGGCGCAGGGCAGGGGCAAGGGCGGCGGCGGTGGCGCAGGGGAAGGGGGCGGAGCTCACTGGGGGTGGCGTCGGGGCAGGAAAGCGGCAACGGGCGTCGGGGCAGGGAGCGGCGGCCAGCGTCGGGGTCAGGGCAGGGATGGCGACGAGGAGCGGGCGGAGCAGCCTGGCGGCGTCGGGGGCAGGGCTCGGCGGCGACGAGGAGCGGGCGGAGCAGCCTTGCGGCGTCGGGGGAAGAAGAAGTGAGATTTGGGGAAAATTTCCTAAGTGTTGGCTTATATAGCCCCACCTTTAGTCCCGGTTGGTGGCTGCAACCGGGACTAAAGGCTTTAGTCCCGGTTGGTGGCTGCAACCGGGACTAAAGGACCCCCTTTAGTCCCGGTTGCAGCCAGCAACCGGGACTAAAGATCATTTTCAGCAGCGCAAAGGGCGGGAAGCACAGCCCTTTAGTCCCGTTTGGTGGCTCGGACCGGGACTAAAGGGGGGCCTTTAGTCCCGGTTGGTGCCATTAACCGGGACTAAACGGCTGCGGCTGGCATGGCGTCGGGCGGGTGGATGTTTAGTCCCACCTCGCTAGCTGAGAGGCGTCGAGAGTGGTTTATAAGCGCGGCTGCGCCATCCCTATCGAGCTCCTCTCTTATGCAGGCCTACGGGCCTAAACGCACTATCTC
Source organism: Elymus sibiricus (assembly GCA_039707655.1). Lineage (NCBI taxonomy): Eukaryota > Viridiplantae > Streptophyta > Magnoliopsida > Poales > Poaceae > Elymus > Elymus sibiricus. Next base: position 11,164,712 of record CM077674.1, on the reverse strand, counting down.
TGCCTGTGGGCCTACTGGGCCTGCTGCGGGCCTGCATCCTGGCCCAACTAGCCTGTTGGGTTTCTAGTCGTATGCAGGCCGTGGTGTCCCAGTAGGCGGCATTTTTTTAAAAAATTTACTTTTTAGTCCCGGTTTGTGGTAGCAACCGGGACTAAAGGTCTTTTCCAGTATTTTTGTTTTGTTTTTTGCTTTATTTATTTTCTTTTGTTTCTACTTACAGCTAAATACTTAGAGTGTTTGAGTGATTCTTTTTGCTTTAGTTCACAAAAATTATAACCTTTCTGTTAGTGCCAGTAGTTTTCAAATTTGAATAGTTTAAATATGAATTCTTTGAAATTTGTGTGAATCACTAGTTTGTGAATAACTTTACTTTAAAAATAGATTTTTGCGTGATTCTTTTTCCTGCTGTTTAATATTAGTGTGTTTTATCATTATATTCAATTTGGTAATTTTTAGGTTATTTTAAATGGGTGTTTTAATCAAAAACAGATTTTGTTATTTTAGTTTGCTATTAAAGTTTCTAACAAAAAATACTTTATGAAAATTCTTTTTGCTATTAAAGTTTTGAAAAAAAAATACTTTGATAATTTTAGTTGCATAAATTTTATATAATTTTAGTTTCACAAATACTTTTATAATAACTAGAGGTTTATAAAAGCTTTTTAGTTGATTCTTTTTGCTCTTGAAGAATATTATAGTTTTGTTTTAGTTGATCATAACAAAAAAAATTAATTGATTCTTTTTAGTTCATTCTTTTTGCTATTAGAGTTTTATAAAAGCTTTTTAGTTCATTCTTTTTGCTATTAGTTCATTCTTTGAGCTAAATGACCCTGAAATTGAAAAGCACTACAAATGAACTCTGAACAGGTTGAAATTTGGCATGGTATCATCATTTCACCCACATAGCATGTGCTAAAAAGTTGAGAGGGTTACGGGAAAAACTGGATGCACTTCGTGTACAAACTGGACAATCTCTTTCGAAGTATCAGGGTTTTGGACGAAAACTAATGTGTTACGAAGGCATTTCATATTTTTTAAACTTATTTGAACTCCAGACTTTTTGTGCGTTCAATATGCACCATTCAAAGCCACATCATCAATTTTCAACCCTTTCTGACTTCATTTGCTATTTTTCATGCATTTAATCTTTTTTTGAGCTAAATGAACCTGAAATTGAAAAGCACTACAAATGAACTCTGAAAAGGTTGAAAGTTGGCATGGTATCATCATTTCACCCACATAGCATGTGCTAAAAAGTTGAGAGGGTTATGGCAAAAACTGGATGCACTTCGTGTACAAAATGGACAATCTCTTTCGAAGTATCAGGGTTTCGGACGAAAACTCATATGTTACAAAGGCATTTCATTTTTTTAACTTATTTCAATTCCAGACTTTTTGTGCGTTCAACATGTACCATTCAAAGCCACATCATCAATTTTCAACCCTTTCTGACTTTATTTGCTATTTTTCATGCATTTACTGATTTTTTATAGCTAAATGACCCTGAAATTGAAAAGCAGTACAAATGAACTCTGAAAAGGTTGAAAGTTGGCATGGTATCATCATTTCACCCACATAGCATGTGCTAAAAAGTTGAGAGGGTTACGGCAAAAACTGGATGCACTTCGTGTACAAAATGGACAATCTCTTTCGAAGTATCACGGTTTCGGACGAAAACTCATATGTTACAAAAGGCATTTCATTTCTTGACATGTAACTGCAGTGATATTCTAGATCAAAGCCATCATCAGAATAGTTGTGGAGAGAAAGTCTTCACTTTTTCTTCGCGCGTGTCCCTTGCTTATTGCGCCGTAACCATGGATAATCTTCATCGTTTAACAGGGTGCTTGGGTCAGCCTTCACTTTGAAGCACTAGTAGAAAAAGGGCTTTTGGTCCCTCCCGGATATGGCCTTTAGTCCCGGTTGCATTACGAACCGGGACTAATGTGAGCATTAGTCCCGGTTCGATCGGCTAGTGACCCCGCGCGGGGCTCGGCAGGCATCAGTCCCGGGTCGAATGGGACCTTTAGTCCCGGTTGGAGACACCAACCGGGACTAAAGGGGCCGATACCCTCTAGTCCCGGTTGGTGTCTCCAACCGGGACTAAAGGGTCTACCTTTTAGTCCCGGTTGGAGACAACAACCGGGACTAAAGGCCGATACCCTTTAGTCCCGGTTGGTGTCTCCAACCGGGACTAAAGGTCTATCTTTAGTCCCGGTTGGAGACACCAACCGGGACTAAAAGTTCTATTTCATCTCATGCCTACCCCCCCCCCCCCGGTGGACCGCCTTTTTTAGTTTGTAGAAAATAAACAAAAATGATAAAATCTTCAAAAAATAAAATCCTTTGAGATGTAATTAGGTTTTATTGTCTAGTTGGTATAGAAATTTTGAAATATGAATTTTGACCCTTTTTGCAAAAAACAGAAAAAAAAAATGTAAAACGGCCATAACTTTTGCATACGACGTCGGAAAAAAAAGTTTAATATATCAAAAAAAACTAGAGAAAAATTGGGACTCGATTTCACCTGGGTTTACCCGGTGAACTTTTCTCAGATTCTCAAAATTCCAAAAGTAAAAAAAGTTATTTCAAAAAGAAGATTTTTTCCTACAAAATCAAAAAAAATTAATTTTAATAATATTAAAAATTAATTTTATTTAAAAATAAAAATAAATAAATGATGTCATATTTGGATTCCTCACATTTTTCTAATAATAATGGACATATTATTTGTCGAATTTCGATTTACAGATTTAAAGATATTAATTATGCCATATTAAATGAATAAATGGCAAAAAAAATGAATAATATTATTACTTATTTTATTTTCATTGAAATTCAATATTATTATTACTTATTTTGTTTATTTTAATAATTGTTTGGAATTCAAAAAATTAAATCATGTGACATCAAGACCTAAGGGTTAATAGGATTGATAGCTTACTATTGTGAGGAAAACAACAAGTGCAGACTTGGAAACTAGGGGCGATAGAACCAGGAAGTTAAGCGTGCTGGGGCTGGAGCAGTGAGAGGATGGGTGACCGGTCGGGAAGTTAGACGATTTGGAGCAGTGAGGAGGGGTGATTAGAGATTAAATTGTCAAATAATTCAAAGATTTGAAAATCGGAATAAAACTGAAAAACAAATTAAAAAATATTCAAAAAAAATTAAAAAAACTTTAAAAAAAAATTAAAAAAAATTCAAAAAAATTCCTTTAGTCCCGGTTGGTGTTACCAACCGGGACTAAAGGTCCTCCCAGACAGCGGCCACGTGCAGACCCTTTAGTCCCGGTTCGTAAGTCAATCGGGACTAAAGGTGGGGACCTTTAGTCCCGATTGCTTAGTCCCGGTTGAGCAACCGGGACTAAAGCCCCTTACGAACCGGGACTAGATCCCCTTTTTGTACTAGTGAAGGGAGGAACTTCATGAAACTTTTCATAATCTTCAGACATGTCTGTCTTGCCCTCCACTCCAACGATGTCTCTTTTCCCTAAAAGAACTATGTGGCGCTTTGGCTCATCGTATGATGTATTCGCTTCCTTATCTTTTCTTTTTCTCGGTTTGGTAGACATGTCCTTCACATAGAAAACCTGCGCCACATCATTGGCTAGGACGAATGGTTCATCTGTGTACCCAAGATTGTTGAGATCCACTGTTGTCATTCCGTACTGCGGGTCTACCTGTACCCCGCCTCCTGACCGATTGACCCATTTGCACCGAAACAAAGGGACCTTAAAATCATGTCCATAGTCAAGTTCCCATATGTCCACTATGTAACCATAATATGTGTCCTTTCCCCTGTTGGTTGCTGCATCAAAGCGGACACCACTGTTTTGGTTGGTGCTCTTTTGATCTTGGGCGATCGTGTAAAATGTATTCCCATTTATCTCGTACCCTTGATAAGTCAATAGAGTCGAAGATGGTGTCCTGGCCAATGAGTACAGCTCATCTCCAACAATGTTGTCACCATGAGATGTGTTTGCAACCAACTGCCGAAAGTCCTGATGTGTTCACATGTAATCCAGTCGTCACACTGCTCCGGGTGTTTGGAGCGCAGAATATTCTTGTGTTCAGTGGCACACGGGGTCACCAAGGTAGAATTCTGTAGAACTGTGTAGTGTGCTTGAGCCCAAGAATGCCCGTCCCTACATATTATTGAATCCGCTCCTAGCGTGCCTTTTCCAGTCAGTCTCCCCTCATACCGCGATTGAGGGAGACCAATCGGCTTAAGGTCAGGAATGAAGTCAACACAAAACCCAATGACCTCCTCTGTTTCCGGCCCATGGAGATGCTTCCTTCTGGCCTAGCACGGTTACGAACATATTTCTTTAAGACTCCCATGAACCTCTCAAAGGGGAACATATTGTGTAGAAATACAGGACCCAGAATGGCAATCTCGTCGACTAGATGAACTAGGACGTGCGTCATGATATTGAAGAAGGATGGTGGGAACACCAGCTCGAAACTGACAAGATATTGCACCAAATCATTCTTTAACCTTGGTAGGATTTTTGGATCGATTACCTTCTGAGTGATTGCATTGAGGAATGCACATAGCTTCACAATGGCTAATCGAACGTTTTCCGGTAGAAGCCCCCTCAATGCAACCGGAAGCAGTTGCGTCATAATCACGTGGCAGTCATGAGACTTTAGGTTCTGGAACTTTTTCTCTGCCATATTTATTATTCCCTTTATATTCGACGAGAAGCCAGACGGGACCTTCATACTGAGCAGGCATTCAAAGAAGATTTCCTTCTCTTCTTTGGTAAGAGCGTAGCTGGCAGGACCTTCATACTGCTTTGGATGCATGCCGTCTTTTTCGTGCACACGTTGCTGGTCCTCCCGTGCCTCCGGTGTATCTTTTGTCTTCCCATACACGCCCAAGAAGCCTAGCAGGTTCATGCAAAGATTCTTTGTCACGTGCATCACGTCGATTGCAGAGCGGACCTCTAGGTCTTTCCAATAGGGTAGGTCCCAAAATATAGATTTCTTCTTCCACATGGGTGTGCGTCCCTCAGCGTCATTCGGAACAGATTGTCCGCCAGGACCCTTTCCATAGATTACTTGTAAATCCTTGACCATATCAAGTATGGCATCACCAGTACGGAGGGCGGGCTTCTTCCGGTGATCTGCCTCACCTTTGAAATGCTTGCCTTTCTTTCTTAAGAGATGGTTGGTCGAAAGAAATCGACGATGTCCCAGGTACACATTCTTCCTGCATTTGTCCAAATATATACTTTCGGTATCATCTAAACAGTGCGTGCATGCGTGGTATCCCTTGTTTGTCTGTCCTGAAAGGTTACTAAGAGCAGGCCAATCATTGATGGTTACAAACAGCAACGCATGTAGGTCAAATTCCTCCTGTTTGTGCTCATCCCACACACGTACACCTTCTCCATTCCACAGCTGTAAAAGTTCTTCAACTAATGGCCTTAGGTACACATCAATGTCGTTGCCGGGTTGCTTAGGGCCTTGGATGAGCACTAGCATCATAATGAACTTCCGCTTCATGCACAACCAAGGAGGAAGGTTATAGATACATAGAGTCACGGGCCAGGTGCTATGATTGCTGCTCTGCTCCCCAAAAGGATTAATGCCATCTGCACTTAAACCAAACCATACGTTCCTTGCGTCACCTGCAAAGTCCCCCCACCTTCTCTCGATTTTTCTCCACTGCGACCCGTCAGCGGGTGCTCTCAACTTCCCGTCTTTCTAACGGTCTTCTTTGTGCCATCGCATCAACTTGGCATGCTCTTTGTTTCTGAACAGACGTTTCAGCCGTGGTATTATAGGAGCATACCACAACACCTTGGCAGGAACCCTCTTCCTGGGGCGCTCGCCCTCAACATCACCAGGGTCATCTCGTCTGATCTTATACCGCAATGCACCGCATACCGGGCATGCGTTCAAATCCTCGTACTCACCGCGGTAGAGGATGCAGTCATTAGGGCATGCATGTATCTTCTGCACCTCCAATCCTAGAGGGCATAGAACCTTCTTTGCTTCGTACGTACTGTCGGGCAATTCGTTATCCTTTGGAAGCTTCTTCTTCATTGTTTTCAGTAGCTTCCCAAATCGGTTGTCAGATACACCATTGTCTGCCTTCCATTGCAGCAATTCCAGTGTGGTACCGAGCTTTGTGTTGTCATCTTCGCAATTTGGGTATAACCCTTTTTTGTGAACCTCTAACATGCGATCGAACTTCAACTTCTCCCTTTCACTTTGGCATTGTCTCTTTGCATCAACAATGACCCGGCGAAGATCATCATCGGGCACATCGTCTGGTTCCTCTTTATCTTCAGCTTCCCCCGTTGCAATATCACCGTATTCAGGGGGATAGTTGTCATCATCCTCTTCTTCTTCGTTGTCTTCCATCATAACCCCTCTTTCTCCGTGCTTGGTCCAAACATTATAGTGTGGCATGAAACCCTTCTCAAGCAGGTGGACGTGAAGGGTTTTCAAGTTAGAGTAATCCTTCGTATTCTCACAGACAAGGCATGGACAATACATAAAACCATTCTGCTTGTTTGCCTCAGCCACTTCGAGAAATTTATGCAGGCCCTCAAGATACTCGGAGGTGCGTCGGTCACCGTACATCCATTGCCGGTTCATCTGCATGCATTATATAATTAAGGGTATCAAAAACCATTACAGAACATCATGAATAGAGAAGTGACTAAATTAATACAAGTTCATCATCACATTAAAACCAAAGTACAGTAGTGATCAAATGTTATTACTGAAAAAATAAATACATAAAGTTCATACATATATAGTACTCATAGAACAACATATAGCTCTCTAGAGCATCTAATTAAAACATACATTGAAACTATGAAAAACAACAACAAATGTGATCATAATCGCAACTAAGGTAACAATTGATCCAACGGCATAATGATACCAAGCCTCATTATGAATGGCATATTTTCTAATCTTTCTAATCTTCAAGCGCATTGCATCCATCTTGATCTTGTGATCATCGACGACATCGGCAACATGCAACTCCAATTCCATCTTCTCCTCCTCAATTTTTTTCAATTTTTTCTTCAAGTAATTGTTTTCTTTTTCAACTAAATTTAACCTCTCGACAAGAGGGTCGGTTGGAATTTCCGGTTCACATACCTCCTAGATAAAAACATCTATGTCACGTTGGTCGGCATAATTGTCATAACCACTAAATGAAACAAATCATAATAAAAGATAATATACCACATCCGAATCATAGACAGGACGAGGGCCGACGGGGGCGGATAGCAAAGTCATGGCACTATATAATAACAAACAATAATAAAAGTAAGAAAATTATACAAGTATCTATCTAAATCATACAAGTAAGAATTTTTTTATTTTAAAAAGAAGATAAGAACAAGAGGCTCACCACGGTGGTGCCGGCGACGAGATCGGCGCGGGTGATCGACGGCTGTGAGGACGGGGACGGGGACGGCACCCTACACATGTGCAGACTCTAAGAAGTTAATTTCAGCTCAAATTGTGCATCTAAATCAAAAGAACTCCCACATACAATCCTCCACTAAAACCCACAAACCACTCTACTTCTACAGCATTTGAAATGAGCTATACTAGCAGTGAGAGATGAAACGATGAAGTTGCTAACCTTTTAGAACACTTGTGTAGTTGGTGCACCGCCAAACCTAGACAAATCTTGGGGAAAATGGAGGTTCGAGGTCGAGCTTGGAGAGGAGAAAGCTCAACTGTGGCTCGGGCATTTCATCAAACACCTCATGTGCATAGGAGGTGAGAACAGAGCAACACAAACCTCCCACCCTTCGACGGCCAAAAAACAGAGGAGATGGGGGGGTGGATATATATAGGCAAAACTTTAGTCCCGGTTCGTGGCTAGAACCGGGACTAAAGGCCAACCTTTAGTCCCGGTTCCAGCCACCAACCGGGACTAAATGGGCTGCGCCAGGAGCGAGGCCCTTTAGTCGCGGTTCGTGTCTGGAACCGGGACCAAAGGGGTCCTGCCGTGGCCCGGCCGGCACCCTGGCCTCACGAACCGGGACTGATGCACCCATTGATCCCGGTTCGTAGCAGAACCGGGACTAATGCTCTTATCTGGCCTGGACCAAAGCCCTGTTTTCTACTAGTGATAGGTGCCCCAGATCGATGACGTGGCCCGTGCTAAAGAAATTGTGAGAAAAAAGGAAAAAAAAAAGAAAATACTTATGCCGACAGCTTTGCCGTCGGCATAGGCCCCCTTATCCATTCGCGGGCCTCCTCCTCCACTCACTCTCTCTCTCTCTCCCCGATCCAATCTCTCTTCCTCAACCCGACGCCGCCGCCGCCACCCTCTCCGCGCGCGCCGCCGTCGCCACCACCACCGCCGCGGCCGCCCCCTCCTCGTCCCGCCGCAGCCGTCGCCACCACCACCGCCGCGGCCGCCCCCTCCTCGTCCCGCCGCAGCCGTCGCCACCACCACCGGCGCGGCCGCCCCCTCCTCGTCCCGCCGCCGCCGTCCTAGGGTTCCTCCAGCTACCGCCGCCGCCGCCGGTCCTCGGGTCCTCTTCGGCGACATGGCCCGCGGGTAGGCCTGCATCTCCCGCCCCAGCTTCCTCGGGCACGACTCCTCCCTCGGGTGCGTCCCCTCTCTCCCCCGGTGTCCAGCCGAAGCTCCTGGCCCGGTCCGGCCAGGGCACGACTCCGGCGGCTGGCGCCCCACTCCGGCCGACGTCCTACTCCGTCGAAGGACCGCCGTTCCCCCTCCCCTCCTCCCGGTCCGGCTTGTCGTCCGCCAAGGTGAGCAGGTCCTGTGAATTTTTTTTTGCAAAATTTTCATGTAGATTTGCTATGATATGGATGTGTTGATTGGATGTGGTGATTGTGCACAAATAGTAGTACAAGATGTAGATTGTGGCATGTAGTAGTACAAATTTTTCAGAATTTGAGAGATAGAATTTGGCTGATGTGTTTGTCCAGCTATTGCTGATCCTCGGATGAATGGATGTTGTTAGATGGATTGATGAATGGATGAATGGCTGTATAAATTGATGATTGATGAATGGATGATGGTAAATGAATGGATGTTGTTAGATGGATTGATTGTTGATGGTGCTAGGTAAATTGTTAGATTGATGGAAAAAATGACTCTTTTGTTGCTATTGCATATATGTTGGTACTATCAATATTTACTATTTTATGAATGTGTTGGTACTATAAATACTTTGTTCTTTCAATTATTTCTTTTGTTGGTACTATATTCACTGTTGTATGAATGTGAAGAAAAAAGTTTGACACTTGACAAAAGTAAGGATTTGAAATATCATGATGATCTAAATTGTTCACTCTATCTTGTTTGAATTTACAGACTTTCTTGTGTTGCATCTCCGTGGAGTCATCGTCGTCGGAGCTGTTGGTCCCTGATCATCCCGCCGCTGTTTGACTTCATCCTCTACAGCCGAGGGTGAGCTACAAATCCATCTCCTCCTCCGTTTTTTTTCATGTCACTAGATTTTATTTTCACGTCAAGTCGCGTAACCTAGGCGTCTCCCGTCCGAAAGGGTTGCATCGATAAATATGCATTCAATTGCATATTTATCACCGCAACTTTTTCGGATTGTCCAGCGTTTTCCACGGACAGCCCGAGGATGCGTAGATTGGGTACGTTTTCCATGCCCTACCCCGTTTCGAGACAGGATTTCGGCGGCGCCTCCCCATTGTTCTCCGGATGCACATTCTCTCGGCTTATTGCCGAGACGTGTATTTGGAGAACAGCAGGGAGGTGCTGCCGAAATTATGTCTCGGAACGGGGTAGAGCATGGAGAACGTACTCAATCTACACATCCTCGGGTGGGATTAGGACCTATCTTTACCTATTAGAGATGTAGGTGGATTCAATGCCGTCAATGCGCTAGAAAATAAAAATTTGATGTGATTAATTTAAATGAATACTTAATTTTGTTGTGTGGCTCCCAATAAAGCAGAGGATGGCAGATAATCTGTGGATGTACAGTGGTTTTATCCGCCGGAATCGAGTTACACCAGAGTGGGTCGCGAGAACCGATGTGTATTTGAAGGAGATATTCCGTCGTCCAATGAGAATTATCCCACAATGCCCCTGTGCGAAATGTGAAAGACGTCTCCGTAAAAATCAGAAGGACATGTCTGAGCACCTTCGCACACACGGATATATGCCAAACTTTGACATGCCGCCGATAAACTTTGCCGAGCGGGACCGTGGTAGAGAGGAGGTGATGCGACAACGCATCGGTGGTTATGCGTACGACGGGGTCAGAGACATGCTAGATGATGTCATTGTTGCAGAGATGGCACATGCGACACCTTCAGAGAATGAACCGGACGAGCCGGAGGCAACCGCAAAGGCCTTCTTGGAGATCTTGGCCTCGTCAAAGAAACCTCTTTATGCGGGTGCCAAAGTCTCTCAGCTGGATGCCATCTTGCAACTGATGCCAGTCAAGGCTGAGTACGGCTGTAGCCAGAAATGCTTCGAAGCATTTCTGGGAGTCTGGGCTAACAGCCTCCCCGAGGGTCATGAACTGCCGAAAAGCATGTATGCCACGAAGAAACTCATGAAGGCACTCTCTATGGATTATGAGAAAATACATGTTTGTCCGAAGAATTGCCTTTTGTTTAGGCACGAGTATGCGGATGTCAAGTACTGTAGGGAGTGCGGTTCCTCTCGGTACCTTGAGGTGGTCGGTGAGGATGGTGAGAAGAGGCAGCTAGGCATCCCTGCAAAGGTTCTTCGGTATCTGCATTTCATAGAAAGACTGCAGCGCCTTTTCATCACGGAGGAGTAAGCCAAAATGATGAAGTGGCACAAGGAAGGTATAAGGTACCATCCAAATAAAATCGTACATCCATCAGAAGGCGAAGAATGGAAGTCGTTCGATGAAGAATATCCCGAGGAAGCAGCCGAGGCTGGGAATGTCAGAATTGCCATATCAGGTGATGGGTTCAATCCATATGGTATGTCGTCCAATGCATACAGCTGCTGGCCCGTGTTTGTTATTCCGCTCAATCTCCCTCCCGGTGCCCTAATGCAACGCAAGACCATGTTCTTGTCGCTCATCATTCCGGGGCCTGAATACCCGGGGAAGAATTTGGGTGTGTTTATGCAGCCGCTGGTGGATGATTTGCACCATTCTTGGTACTTCCCGAGGTTGACATACGACCGAGATCTGCAGAGAAATTTCTTGATGAAAGTTTGGTTGCACTATTGCATGCATGACTTTCCCGGTTATGCCCTTTTCTGCGGATGGTGTACAAGTGGGAAGATGCCATGCCCAGTGTGCATGCAGGCTCTATGTTTAATTTGGCTGAAGAAGGGTGGCAAGTATGTAGCATTTGACCTGCATCGACAGTTCCTCTCTCCAGACCATCCAGACAGGGAAGACAAGAAGAACTTCACGAAAGGCCGGGTTGTCCATGAAGTAAACAAGATTCCAACGTTTTCGGGGGCAGATGTTCTTGCTCAGCTAAAAGCTCTCAAGCCTGAAGGCGAAGGTAAAGGCAAAGCCAAAGCCAAAGCCAAAGGAGAAGGCGAAGGCCAAGGCCAAGGCAAAGGCAAAGGCAAAGGCAAAGCTAAAGGCTTCAAGGGATATGGTGAGACGCACAACTGGACTCACATTACCCCCTTCACGAAGCTTCCCTATTTCAAGGACCTCAAACTTCCTTACAACATCGATGTGATGCACACCGAAAAGAATGTCGCAGAGTCCCTTTTCCGCACGATCCTCAACATTCCTGATCAGACGAAGGATAACGTTAAAGCTAGAGCCGATCAACAGAAAATTCGTGATAGACCACGTCTAAACATGAAGCCTCCCACAGGCGGTCGAAGAAACTGGTTCAAGCCAGATGCTGACTTCGTACTTAAAAAACCAGAAAAGATGGAGGTATTGAAGTGGCTCAAACACATAGAGTTCACTGATGGTTATGCATCGAATATAAGTAAGGGAGTCAATGTTTCAAGGGGCAAAGTGACCGGGCTCAAGAGTCATGACTATCATGTATGGATTGAGCGGATAATGCCGGTGATGGTTCGAGGTTATGTCCCCGAGCATGTCTGGCAAGTGCTTGCGGAGCTAAGCCATTTCTTCCGCACGCTCTGTGCTAAAGAAGTATGTCCCGAGGTGATTTGACAATTGCATAAGAAGGCACCGGAGTTGATATGCAAGCTAGAGAAGATCTTTCCGCCAGGCTTCTTTACTCCGATGACACATCTCATTTTGCACCTCGCGAACGAGGTATTGTTGGGGGGCCTATGCAGAATTGTTGGCAGTACGGCCCTGAGAGACAGAACAAGCATCTCCGACACAAATGTGGAAACAAAGCTAAGATTGAAGCTTCCATAGCTGAGGCAGTTATCCTAGAGGAGGTGTCAGACCTCAGGACATCGTACTATCCAGACCACGTTCCCACTCTGCATAATAAGGTGCCTCGATACAATATAGAAGAGCCGAAGTATAAACCCAAGCTCCATCTATTCAGCGGGCAAGGTGGCAGGGCTGGGGGCTCGAAATCGTATAACATGCCACAACAAGAGTGGGAGGACCTCATGTTCTATGTCTTGCACAACATCAAGGAAGTTGAGGATGTGTGGATGAGGTAATACCACTACACCATTCCTTTATGTCTTGCACAACATCATGTTCTATGTTCACTTAGTCCCGGTCTAACACCGCTTTTCTTCTTTTAGTCAATTCGTTCGTGAGGAGTGGACAGGAATGATTCCTCCTACTGAGGCGGAGGAACTTACTCTTCTTCGGCATGGAAAACCTGGAAGGAAAAATTTTGTTGCTTGGTTCATGGAGAAAGTAAACTTTCACATTCCCCTATTAAATACCTAGTTCAACATTTATTAGTTTACCGAACTAATGCACCCAGCAATTTCAATTAAACTTGTAGGGACAAGATCCGAACATATCCATGGATGACGAATTGAGATGGGTTTCCATGGGTTTTGACTCTCGGGTCAAGACATGTGAAAAGTATGATGTGAATGGGTATCGCTTCCATACAGAGGAGCACCAGAACAGTCGGCCTGATCCCAAGACTATAAATACCGGAGTGTACACGCAAGGTCAAAATTCAGTTGACTACTACGGAAGGGTAGAAAAAATATACGAGCTTACATTCAGCCGTGGGCGCGAAACCCTAAGTCTCCCTGTGTTCAAATGCCGATGGTTCGACCCAGTAGAGGGGCTGAGACATACGCCTTCTGTTGGTTTGGTCGAAGTTAAACCATCAACCGTGTATGCCGGAGCCGATCTCTTTATTGCGGCTGCCCAAGCCACATAAGTTTATGTGACACCCTGGTTTTTGGCAACTTTTTCTTTTCGAAATCTTTCTGGTTTTATTTGCATTTTGGTTGGCTTTTGAACCTTTTCAGTTGACTTTGGACTTATGAATTCCTCTGAGTGATCCAAAGCCCTCAGCATCTTGCCAAAATCTTGTCACTCACCATCTGGATCAATTTCCAATTCTTTATCTTTCCCAATTATCCATTTTCTTCCTTTGGGAAAATCTGTCATCACTATGGGTTACAAAGCAACCTATAGTTCTGGTGATCAGAAAAATCCCAAATTAATCCCACACCTTCTTGTCATCATCTACTTCCATATTCTTCAAAAACATTTCATGGTCCAGTATAAAATTTTATCCAGAAAACTCCATTTGCTCTCTGGACAGTACTGGCCATTTGTGAAGCAACTCATATTTTCCCAACTCAGTAAATTCCCAGAAAATTCCCTGAGCTTCTAGGGAACCTATCTCTCCACAATATCCAAAAATATCATCTTGTCTAGTACAAATTTTCACCAGCAATATTCTGTGAAGTTTCTGTTCAGTTGGAACCTCTGTGAAGGAAGTACCAGCTAGAGGTATCCAATTGAGCTGAAATTTTTATGGCATCTTCTCCTCATCAAATAACCCTGCCACACAAAAATTCAGCTCCAGCAAATCAACCAGATGAGTGCTACAAGCTCATCTCTCTTCTGGTCCAGTAACCACACTTGTACATGAACCATATCCATATCTTGATGGAATCCTTTCAAACTTTGCCAGTTTGGAGTCCTTCCATAGCAGATCACTCCAGACATCTCCATTGGCTCCATCTCCAGCTCACCTCTCCTCTAGATCTCTCTCAAGTTCTCTGTCAGAAACTGTAGCTGATGCTACACTTCAACTCATTCTGTATCTAGCCAAACCAAGTGCACAGAGGAGCTAAATGACCAAGGGAGAACACCCTAGACATGAAGCGCCAGACTTGCGTGGCTTGCAGACATCAATTCCCGTGGTGAGCACGACAATGGCATGCCAGCCCGCGTGCTCTGCACCTCGCCTGCCTCTGTCAAGGTCGTTCCAGAGCCCTCGCGCTGCCATTCCATGTCCTGGGGTGCCGACTTCGTCGATGCCGTCCACATACCCCTCTCCCGCAGCTTCTCCTCGTCGGAATCGGCCTCGGCGGCCGCCACGGCATCCGGGCACTGTGCCGCCCGTGCGGCCACAGTGGCGCTGGCGCTCGTCCTCTTCCCCCGCTAGCCTCCACCGCGCCTTAACTCCTCTCTGCCCTCTCCCGTCTCGTCGCCCGCTCCCGGCCAGCCAACGCGGCGTACTGGCGCCGGCGACGTGGCCCGAGTCCCGGCCGTTCCAGAGAGCTCGGCTCCGGCTATAAAAGGCCTCGCCCAGCCCTCCTGAGCTCCTCACCCCACTCCTCCATCTCCAAATTGCCCTCCCGAGCAGCGAGCCACGGCCGAGAGGCCCTCTGGCCTCGAACCTCGCCGAAGATCCGCCGCCACCTGAGCTCTGCCGCCTCGCCGTTCCACTCCTTCTCGGACTCCACTGACTCTTCCAACGAGCTCAGCTCACTTCACTGATCACGCCCAACCTCTTGCCCGATCGAATCGCTGCCGGAACCGCCGTCTCCGACGACACCCGAGCGCCGCCGCCGCTGGAGAGGAGGGGGACGACGCCGTCCGGCCATCTCTCGCGACTCTGCTGGTACGTGCGTGTTCGCCTCGGTGAGCTCATTCCATCCCCACTCTCACCTGACCTCGCCGCCGTCCATATCGCCGGCGACGATCGCCGGAGTCCCGCTCTTCTCTGTTCTCTCTCTCTCTCTCTCATTTAAACCCAGCTGCGGGGCCCACTCGTCAGCGGCTCAGCTGCGCGCGCGCGAAGCGGTAAGTGGAGACGCCTCTCCACTTTACGCCTTCGACGTGGCCCCCTGTCAGTTTTTCTATTTTCTATTTTAATTCCAGATTTTGACCAGAAATTTGACCCTTAATAACTTTTTAACCATAAGTC
This sequence comes from Elymus sibiricus, assembly GCA_039707655.1. Lineage (NCBI taxonomy): Eukaryota > Viridiplantae > Streptophyta > Magnoliopsida > Poales > Poaceae > Elymus > Elymus sibiricus. The sequence continues at coordinate 11,149,422 of CM077674.1, read as the reverse complement.
CAAATCAATTGATTCTTTTTGCTCTGAGTTTGTCTTGAGCTCCTCTATTAGCTGGAAAAATTTGGTATTTTTCCCACGCTCACAGAATTTCTGGTGAACAAAACAGTAATATGTGACATTTTCAATTGCATTTTAAATTTTTTTTCCAGAGGGAAATACTTTTGGTTTTGAAGCCCAGGAGTTTGTGGACAACCCAACAGAGCAAGGCAAGCCATGTCATCCATTGCATGAAGCATTTCAATAGTGTTGGTTATTTAATTGAATTTCATGCATTATTCTAATATGTGATAATCCATAGTAATTCATTTAACTGCATAGCTATTGCCATGTTAATTTACTTGCAATTAAATACCCATACTGGTTAAATTCTTGACAACACTTAACTTAGTTGGTTGATCAAGAGCCACCTACCCGGACTTTTCTGTGCAGCCACATTTGCCGGTATGGGACGGCCTTGACTTGGTCTGGCTTTGTGCTCTTTTATCGGTACCACCAAACTAGGGAGGGTTATGCGTGTGTGCTGCCCTGATCAGGTAGACGACGATAATCCTGTGAGCCCAGCTGAGTTATTTTGCATGCGTCCCCGTTTGGGACAGTTTAGTTTGGCCACGACGGTGGCAGGTGTCACGGGGTGACACAGGGGCCACCCAGGATATGACCCTGGGAGGGTATGATTGTCGGTGGTACGATAGAGGAGTCACGGGTCAGGCAGGTTTCGTTGGAGCACCACCGGTCCACCCGAATGGGATCACGAGGCCAGGTACTCCATGGTGTGGGTAAAGTGCGCAACCTCTGCAGAGTGTAAAAACCTATTCGAATAGCCGCGTCCACGGTATTGGACAGTCCGTTTAGGCCTCTCTAGGATGGTCAACCGTGATAAAGATGATAATGATGGAAGAACTTGTCTTATGTTCGGAAGTGCTCTGTGGATTGTGAGCATTCCGAGGGTTGTGGGACAACCCAGATGATAGTAAGTTGGTACTGGGTACCAGTAAGTGAGCAATCTAATCACTTAACTTGTTATTTGACATGCTATTGTTTGCTGCATTGTTTTGGTTGCCATGAGCTTGCGAGTACATTCCAAGTACTCACCTGGCGTATCATGCCAGATGCAGGAGAAGCCGAGGACGGAGGTCCCGAAGGTTCGTGCTACGCTAACTAGGCCGTGTCCACAGCAGTGTCCCTGTGGATGGAGTTTCCCGCGCTATGTTCTGCTACGCCGTAGTCTACCCAGTAGTATCGAGGCCCTGCTATGTTCCATAAATAATGTAGATATTGTCATAGCACGTGCAGTGCTTCTGGCCTCGCTATCATGTAAATTATGAGCTTATACTCGAGATATTTCAATAAAGTTCAGTTCTGTTCTGTTCCAAGTTGTTGTGTGTTTCCAGAAGACATGATCTCTGGGTTGGAAACACTGGTAAACCGGTCCTCTGAGCCGGGGTGCCACAGTTTATTACCTGCCTTACCCATGCCAGAAAGAGTACCTAAAGGGTTGGGAAGTTGTGTTCAAGGTGTCGCCACATGGTAAGCTACCGGACCCGAACGATGACGATTACTACAACATTAACCCCATGACATACGAGGGAGTGTTCTATCAAGAGCAACCTGATGATGATGTGGTCAGAAACGATGACGCTGACGCCTTGGGTGATGATGAAGTGGATCCAAACGATGACGATGCACAGAATGATGGTGAGACCATTGTTAATGAAAATGACATACTTATGCTAGAAAAGTTAAACGAAGACGCTGACGACAAGGAAGAGCCTCCACCTCCGTCAGACAACGAAGATGATATGCGTGATACTGATGATGAGACCGATCGAGGAATCGGTTACAACAGTGATGATTCGTATGGGTTCTAGCAGATGTACGTTTCATGTCTTTTTTTTCTTTGGTTTGTTAATATGCCTTTTTATGCTTATTTATTAATGTGTTTTTTATTCGTTATTATTATGCTTTTTTCTTCATTATTAATGTACTAATTGTTTATTCTCTTTTCATTGCAGGTTCGCTAAACATGGGCAAGGGGAAGGCCGACGGCACAGGTTTCCTATCGAAGCTCACCAGGATGACTAGTCGGAGTGGTCGACCCCGTACTCTTCCCTCCCGACTACTTGAGGATGACTCCTCACAGGGAGGTCGAGGGAGAGGTGCCCCTAGAGGAGGACAGGGTCGGGGCCAGAAACAGCGCTCCCTCACCGACTTAGGGGTGTCCTCTTCGAGGCCCTCCTCTACCGAGGAGGAGGAGGAGGAGGTTCGCGAGGAGGAGGAGGAGGAGGAGGTTGGGGAGGGGGACGAGGAGGAGGAGGATGGTGGTGGCGGGGAGGATGGTGGTAGCAGCGAGGGGGTTGCCCACAACAAGGGGTGGCTGCGTGGTAATGCAAAGCTCCCTCCCCTTCCTGCTACCGAGGAGCAGAAGTGGCTCATTGAGCCCAAGGGGAAAGAGTAAGTGCCACTTAATCATAATTTAATTCTTTTGCTTGTACACATGCTAATATTTTCATTCTTTTGATTGTACACATGCTCATATTATCATTCTTTCTATCTTTTGCAGCAACTGGATAATTCCTAAAGGGGCCCGTCTTCCAAATGGCGTCATCACCGTTTTGCTGAAGGAACACTGGCCGGGGCTGTTCCGTCCGGATCCAGTCAGGCAGCCTGAGTACCGGGTTTTGGCCACCAGCTGGGACCACTGGGAAGCGGCCCCCCACCCGGACCATACCACGTATGCTAAGGCTGTGATCACAAATTTTTGGGTAAGTTCTCTTCAGAAGCACGAGTCTTGAGTTTCGCTCGTAGTTTATCATCGAATGGTTTAACTCATGGCTTCTTTCATTCTGGTTTTCTGAATGATTGTAGAGATACTATCGAGTTCTTGAGGAGCACAAGTCCACTGCCGACGAGATCGTGCTGCGCCAAGTGAGGAAGAAGGCCCGTCAGATGCAGTACGAGGTGCGCTGGGTGGCCATCTCGCAATATCATCACGACGCTCTTGAGACGAAGGTGACCAAGGAAGACGCGCGGAGGATGCATGTTACCTTGGAGAGGGAGGAGTACTTGGCCGTAAGTATAACAAACTTTTCATTCCGGCGTTTGTGCTAAATTTCATCGTTTCGTGCTGACATGCCATTATGCTTTCATTATGTAGGTGTGTCCTGGTTGGTGTTATGGAAAGGCCAATGGATGGGCGGCATTGGTGGATCTGTGGCTCGGTCAGGATGCAGAGTGGGCTGCTAAGAGCAAGAAAAATCGGGCTAACCGAGGGACCGACGGAACACATGGTCAGGGAAACCGGAACCACTTTAGCCACAAGAAAGTTCAGGTATATCTATTTACATGAAACATTCTTCTTCTTCTATTTACCGTCACTTTCTTATGTATCACTAACCTCTGTTTGGTGGTGCAGGAGGAGAAACTGAAGCGGCCGCTCTCTGACATAGAGGCGTGGCAGATTGCCCATACGCGGAGTAAGTCCAAGGAGGGCAAGGGCGACTACTACGGCAATAGCGGGGAGAACCTGAAGGCCTACGAGGAGGTGTATCTGAAGGTAAATACTGGCACACCTGACCCCTTAAAGCAGGCTACGGACAAGAGGGCGGTGGTGGGCATAGGGCCGAAGCTTCATGGTCGGCAGGCGGTTCTGGATGCCGTGTGTACTCCTTCTATCTCCTTCACACGGCTCCGAGCTACCGACCCGAGCCTGAGCCAGCGCACGAGCACGACCAGTGCACAGTCACACTCCCTCCTAGCCCAGCAGACCAGCGTAAGTATTTTCCCTCTTATCTTCCTTTTTGCTCACTTTATTTTCCGCATTGAGATGTTTTATGAGTTCATCATGTCATATCGTAGGCCTACATGGAGTACACACGCCAGGAGACCATGGCGTGGCAGGCGAGAGTTGCAGCAGTCCAGGAGCACAGCACTCGCATGATGACGGTTAGTTTAGCCTCTTTCATTTCACTTCCATATTTGCACTTTCATTTCTTCTGACCTTCGTGTTTGCTTGGTCAATTCACATGCAGCGCGTTTTTGAGAGCATGGCGGCTGGCACGGTTCCTGTAATGGAACCACCACCACCACCTGCTGGACCTGCACCAGTGCTCCTTACCTTTGAGGAGTTTCTGGCACAGAACATGGAGGCTCCGGTTAGTACTTCCCCAAACTCATCAACCACTGCTTACCGTTTATTCAAACTCTCTGGTTGCCATTGATGCTTTGACAGATAGCTGTGAAACTTAGAATGTCACAGCTTCACCATTAGTCATGAACACAACACTCACTTCCTCGCTGAAAAACACTCACTTCACCATTAGTCAAATTTCTAGATTTAGTTTAGAAATTTGTAAACATTTGGCAAAAGAAGCATCATTTTCTCTTGATTATTAGGTGTATATATGTATTAAAAGGCACCAAGATAAGGGCTTTCAAGTTATATATCAGAAATAAATCATCTACTTTGACGGGTGTATGAAATCCTTAAGGTTTAACATACAACCATGCATGTCAAAATCCAATGGCATGTTCTATTCAAATGGCATGAAAACAATTTGTACTTATAATCAACATATTACAACAGCACGTCGCCCTAAAGATATTCAATGTAACATATTCCGAAAGGAATTAAAGATATCAATCCCATTATCTTATCATCTAACATATGCAAAGAGGAAAACCAACATTCCAAGTAACCATTGTATAAATCAAGCAATATTGTTCTCATCAGCCACTGCTTACCGTTTATTCAACACAATCATATATCCCCTTAACATGTCTTTTCGAACATCCAGGGAACCGGTGGATCATCCGTTGGTGGTGGTAGCGGTCTTCGCATGACTCCCGAGTCACGGAGCCCGGTCACTCCCATCCACCGAGGAGGTGGCGGTGGCGGTAGCGCTGCCGGTAGCAGTGATGACCTGGGCGGACTTGGCGGTGGTGGTGGACGTCCTGGCGCTTAAGCCTGTGGGTCTTTAGATGACTTCTGGTCTTTTATGCTCCTCTAGATGACTTGTGTGCTTCTTTAGATGACTTGCGATGATGCTTATGTTGTTAGCGATGATGCTTATGTTTGTGATGATATTTATGTTCTTGTGATGTTGGTTGTGAGGATGATACTTATATCTGCTGTGTATGTCTATTTCATCATATATATCTGATGTCTATTTGAATTGAATTGATTTGAATTAAAACAGAGAAAAGAAAAAAAAATCAGAAAGAAACTATGCCGACGGCCTTGCCGTCGGCATAGGGAAAGTCCGAGCTACCAGTGGCTGCCACGTGTCCTCTATACCGACGGCAAGGCTGTCGGCACAGCTTTACATATACGCTGACGGCCTTGCCGTCGGCACAGACGACACGTGGCGCCCACTGGTAGCTCCTGGCATGTAGTTATGCCGACGGCTATGCCGTCGGCATAGATGTTTATCTACGCCGACGGCTTAGCCGTCGGCACATCTGACACGTGGCGGCAACTGTGTTCTTCCTAGCGCGCAGATATGCCGACGGGGAGGCCGTCGGCATAGATTCAAATCTATGCCGATGGCCTCCCCGTCGGCATAGATGTGCCACGTGGCTCCTCCTGATTGCTTAGCAGTTGACGACGGCGCCGTCAGTCGCCGTCAGGTGTCAAAGTTTGCCGACGGTGATTCTATGCCGACGGCTGGACGGAAGCCGTCGGCATAGGCATCTATGCCGACGTCTAGTCTATGCCGACGGCCTGCCCGGGGTACGCCGACGCAAATGTTGCCGACGGGGCTATGCCGACGGTGGCCGTCGGCATAGGCCTATCCCGACGGGAATCTGGCCTATGCCGACGGCTTTGGCCGTCGGCATAGCCATTAATTCCGGTAGTGATGCTTGAAGGCGTTGCAGGGAGTCATGTCAGCAAAGATGAAATTATTATGTGATGGATGAGAATTCGTGGAAGATGATTTGGGTTCCTGGAGCGTGTCATGCGGGATCATGCATACACATGGCGTCCAAGACATGCACGGATGTGCGGGTAGTCATGGTGCAGGGTGGAGCATGGTTGCAGCCGGACAAATCGGCTGGGTCAGACTACACAGTCTGACGGATTGAGTCGGTTGGTACAGAAGACGGTGCTGGAATCGGCGACGACGTCGTAGGATCGTGATGCTGATGGTGACCGACATCTAGGCATGGAAACACGCAGCACAGGCCCAAAGGCTTGTGTGGCTTCGACAAGACTATGGCGCGGGGTTGATTCAAGGTGGTGTACAAACGGAGCTTGAAGTCGACGGGGCACGGGGTGGATTGATTATCTACCATGAAGTCATGTTGAAGGTGGAGCTGGGGTCTGATGAAAGACTTCACTCGGTGCTGATTGAGAGGCTACGGTGTAAGGATCCAGAGAATCGAAGCCTATTTCAGCGGGGAAAAAGCGAGAGACACATAGTTCAGACTGGAGTCCAGTGGTCTGATGGAAACGTGAAACTCATCATCGGTCAGTGATGATCGGTGGTACTCTGCAGTGGGGGTTGATTGGTGTGGGTTCGCGATTCTTGAGACTCGACCGGGACAACAGAGGCTTGGCGCGGTAATAGCGGTGAGGTGTGCGGTATTCACGGGACATTGGGATCTGGTGGTCATACATGTGGTGAGACAACTGCGAATTTGACTCGGGATGACTACAAGTAACGGTGAAATTTCTTCAAGTTTCAGACAGGCGGTCAAGAAAGGAACGTTGATGTTGAGTTCAGGTAACTCTTATCTGTGATACCTAATAAGTGAGTTGTTCACTTTCACACAGATCAGTGATCGGTGTGTGATGGCGTTGAACGTATACTCTGGAAGTTAGGAGCGCAAACTGCAAACTAGAGTAAAGTGAAACTGAGTGTTGACTGTGGTCAAGAAAAGAAGGGACTCCAAGTTGTAGGTGGAGTTACATGGAGTTATTGGAGTAGCAGCAATACTCATGGGATAAGCTCAAGTCCAATGTACATGGAAGTTTGACGCATGGACGAATTCAAGGTGGTGGAGAATATTCGCCAAGGTGGAGTTTGTTGGATTTGTGTCGAATATTATGTACACGGTAGGTTACAGTTGGACTCTGAGTTGTATTGTGTTTACAGGGTATGGAGTCATGTCCTAGTAGGACACTTCTATTCTAGGCCTCTCATATAATGCGGGGTTAGACACACGATGTAACTTATGCCAACATAATAGCACAGGCACGCAGGAGGAGCCGGCGGCTTGTGCCGGCGCCCGGGCGGCCGGGGTGCAGTATTGTGACGGTGTCACGGGGAGGGGCGCCCATAGTTAGGCCCCGGGGATGTACCCGAGTTCGGTGAACCTCGTTAACAAATCTCAATGTCGTGCCTCATGTGATTGCTTGGTCCTCGGTGGATCGACTATGCGCCTCGGATTAATTCTCACAGCACCCTGTGCATATATCATCTCACACGTACAGCTAGAATCTACATGAACAAGGAGATGTATGAAACTTTTACCTAATAATATCACATTGATATACAGATGCAGACGGCCAATACAACTATGCTTACATATCCTCGCAAAAAAAAATGCGTGCGTAGATAAAATATGGAGTACAAAATAAATAAATTTGGTAATTTTATTTTCGTACGTAACACGTAAGATATCAGAATATTATTTTTTAGAAATACCAAGTACAACATATACGCACACACGCAAGCACACATCACATGCACCCACACACACAACACCTACTGAAGAATGGAGTCACAAAGCGTAAAAAATGATGAAGTTGCAACAGATACTGTCGCTATCGACGATAACGAACGTCCCACTGAAAGAATAATTTGTCCTAATAAGATATATACACATGATAATCCTTCTTGATGCGATGAAGCAGATACACAAGACGTTAAACTTGGGTTTCATCACCGGTTAGCTAGGGGTGCAATCACAACCACCTCCACTAGCCACCTAACGTACGGTTGGTTCCCAAATATCTAAATTTTGTTGTGGTTGCACTCAAAAAGATTGGAAGCAACACATGCATGTCGTAAGTCACTTTGCCTTGAAAAATACAAGTCAATGCAATATAACGTAGGCATAATTAGACAAAATAAGCTATGTGAGTGACCAAGAATATTTTAACAGTTTTTAAAAACACACACTGATAATTGGGTCACCTTGCATGGAGAAGCTCAATAGACAATTAGAGAAAAAAAAGTGAGAAGACGTATGTATGCATCTGGAGGCATCAAACTGCACATCAGAAAATATAATTGCAATATACATGACCAGTGACAAGGCGGGTGGAGGAAGAAATCATAATGTTTTTGTAGACCTATCTTTTGGTGCAAAAACTCTCAGAAAACTATTGGTTGGAAAATAGACACATATCGACAAAGATAAATGAAAGGGAACTGTGAGATTAGTCCAAAAGTTTATGGTTTTGCAAGTGGGGTGGGCCGTGGACCTCGGTACCTCGATCTTGAATTGTCACACACATTGATTCTTACCAACAATATCTATTACACTTACACTTAATGGGAGATTTCGAGCAAAATCCTATTATGTTTCCATAAGAAGTACATTTTAGCTACAATATTTTTATATATTTGAAATATTGTATTGATATTAACGTTGCTGTAAATTAAATCAAATAATAGTTGACCTTACGTGGAACCAATAACTAACAATAAAAATGTACGGAGTATTAAAACTACACAATATGCAGTAGTTCTGGGCGCACTTGCGCGGGTCACACCGCTAGTTTTTATAATAAGACCAGTACATTCGAAGTGGCCGATGGATACACTAATGAATACGACCAGAATAAAATAAGAACCCTTACAACAAGCTAGTACTACGAATCAACACTTGACATCGAATGGAACATCAGTGGAAATCACAAGCCCCCCATGCACGCATACATCCATGGCTTGAATGCATGCCTTCCTAGACTTGCTCGACGTGGGTTGCCTTGTCAACCTTCTCAGCGCCCCCCCTTGGTCTCGTCGCTGGTGCAGGCCACGCCGTTGGCCCCCTCCTTCATCGCCGGCGGCGGCTCCACGGGGTAGTGTGTGTTGAGCTCGATGGCGGCCACCGGGCCGAGCTGATCGATGCTGACCACGTGCTCAGGCGCCTTGACGGCACCATCGTTGGACACGGGGGCGTCCACCTCCTTGGGCGCCGGTCTGGGCGTGGCGTTGCGGTAGAGGGCATAGAGTCCCATCTGGATCACCCCGAAGGCGAACCCAAGAATGTTGGGCAGCTGCAAATTAACACCAACAAATCAAATCAAAGAACGGCAAGCGTCGGTTAGTAGCTCTGCTGGGAAATGTTAAGTGATGAATTGATTTTGTTTGTGTTGCTTACGGCGACGTATTTGTCCTCGATGAGCAGTCCATAGAGGAACCAGACGACAGCGCTGACGGTGAGGGAGAGGGAGAGGGAGAAGGGCATGAACTCCACGCTCCGGGTGCGCACCACAAGACGCTTCATATGCAAGCAACGAGGCTAAGAGATCTAACCGGCCGGTCTATCGATTATAATCAATCAATGCAAACACACGAGGGGTGCTCACGATGACGCTGAGGGGCGCGAGGAAGACGCTGACGGAGAAACTGACGCAGACCCATCCGAGCATGACCACGCGCTTCTCGCCCTCCGACAGAAGCAGGGTGAGGAGGACGATGGGGCCGAAGACGCCCACGTTCAGGAGAAGGAGGATCTTCCCCGTGAACAGCTGCATGCGCATTTTTTCATTTTCGTGTCAGCTACATGCATGCATGCACATGTCTCTCTCACATCGACCAATCGATGTATGTGCAGCTGAGGTGTACCTTGGCTTGCTTTGGCGCATAGGTGAGGTAGACAACGATGTAGATGGTCTCGATGAAACAGCCGGCAGAGTTAATGGTGATGAGGAGGCACTCGTCGGACTTGAGCAGCGCGTAGTAGATCCACAGCGTCGCGCTGAGGAGCGCCACCATGTACGGAACCGATTGGAAACCCTGGGTCGACTTGCTCTTGTAGATCCGGTAGAACGTCGGCCTGCACCATTCATTAATTTGTACGCAGTCAGACGAGAGAGACCAACGAGCAAGGCTAGGGAGAGACACACATAAGACGGATCGATGTTAAGTTTACTGTGATCGAGAGGCTTACATTGGGGCCAGGTAGGTCATGAAGGAGATGACGTTGCCTGCAGGGAAGCAAAGTGGTACATACGACAGTTAGCCAGCGAGAACAAGGAGACACACAATCCCCAGTTAGCCAGCTTTCAATAATGGCTAGCCGCGGGACCCGTAACTTGTGTGCGTGATCCAGGCCGGTGAGGTACGTGTCACGCTACACCATAAGCAGAGATATATATTGGAGCCCTTTGGTTTACATCTTTAATTATTTTCCTTTTCTCCCTTTTTGTTTGCCACCACAGCGCAATGATGAATGAACTATACTTGTTGATATATACCTCTTTTAGTTTACACAAAGAATTAACTGTGGGGGCCCTGCAACAATATAAGGGGGGACAAAAGGGGAAGGATCACTACGTAGCAACAAGAGTAATCTTATCTTGGCAAGCTCTTGTTTGTGAAAACCAGCAGCAATCAAATGCATCCCATGGTGCAATCCGCACTAACTAGCTATATATGTATTTGCCTCGGATGCTCAGAATACTACCACAAGTAGCTAGGTAACACCCATGGGATTTCGGTTGTGCCAATGACCTTCCTCCCTCGTCAATGACTTGCTCATGTGCGCGATGGCAAGCTTTTGATCGCTTTGGGTTTATTCCTTTTTCATTCGCCTAGGCATAGCTTTGGTCTTGTATGACTTTGCTCTTTGCTGGTGTGATCATTTGTGTATATGTGTGTGTGTGTGTCAGTGTTGGCTGTGTGCATCTTAGTTATGCAGATGCCGGATGTGTGCTCATTGTTTTTGTATCCTCTTGATGCTTCATTTTGAGTCAATAAAAAGCGCCCTTTGTCAAAAAAAAGGTAACACCCATGGCTATGTTGACACAAGAATCTATTAGTTTTGGTAAACCATATTGAACAAAGATGAAAATAAAATAAAGGGCAATAAGATTAAAAGATAGAGGCTGATTAATTTGAGAAGCATCTATTGGGGTAGACATCAATATACCTAGGAGGCCAAAGGCAAAGACCCACGGGTGCTGAACAGAGAGGCCAGCCATTGCAAGATCTTAATTAGCTTTGGATTTGAGACGAGTTGATGAGGAGAACAATGAGATAGTTCTTCCAAACTAGCTAGGATAATAGTTAGGCTTCAAGATTCTCTCTCCCTTGTATAGATGGTTGACTGGGAAGAGAAGAATTGCCTGCCTACTACTTGAGGTTATTGCTTGAGAGCTTGAAGGGAGTTGGAGCTTGGATGTATTTATAGATTTTTTTTTTGAAACTATGATGATTTTTATAGCAAATTCGGAAAATGTACGTCCTAAAGCAAAATTTTCAGAACTATGACCCCGTCGGCTGGTAGGAGGCCGAAGAGGTAGTTTTCGGTCAACCAGCGGCCGAAAAGAGCTCTTCGGCCAGCCAGCGGCCGAAAAGGGGAGTCTTCGGCCAACCAGCGGCCGAAGAGGGGGGGAGGGGCCGAAGAGGTCGCTGGATTCGCTGTCGGGGGGCTGCCGACACTCTTCGGCCAGCCAGCGGCCGAAAAGGTGACTCTTCGGCCAACCAGCGGCCGAAGAGGTCGGGCTTATCCCGAACGGCCTCCATCTTCTTCTTCCTCTGTTCGAAGCTCTCTCTCTCTCTCTCTCGTTTCTTGTTTCTCGTTTCTCTCTCTTTCTCTCGCAACCCCGCGTCGATCTCCTCGCTGGTCCATCCATTTTTGCATCCAACCCACAGAAAGAGTAGATCGTAGCCAACCCCGGCGGCCTACGGTATTTTTTTTTGAATGGGATAGTTTTTTTTCTCATACAAGTGAGGTGAGGAGGAGCCATGGTGGAGGTGGTGGTGAGGAGGAGGTGCTGCTGGGGAGGAAGAGGTGGTGAGGAGGAGGAGGAGGTGCGGCTGCGTTGAAGAGAGGAGCAAGAAGCAGTGGCACACGCGTCGAAGGTATAATTATGTCGTCGCAATTTTTCTCTGAGTTGTAGAGTTTAGTTAGTGTAGATAAGTCACAAATTTAGTTAGTGTAGATAAGTCATATTTACATTTTAGCGGTTAGTTAGTGTAGCGGGTAATATTTTTGTTCATCGTGATTAATGAGAAGATGAAAATGTCTGACAGATGAAAATGTCTGAATAAGTAAATTTGTCTGTGCCGGCATTTAAGCGGTTAGTTTGTGTAGCGGGTAATATTTTTGTTCATCGTGATTAATGAGAAGAAGAAAATGTCTGACATATGAAAATGTCTGAATAAGTAAATTTGTCTGTGCCGGCATTTAAGCGGTTAGTTCGTGTAGCGGGTAATATTTTTGTTCATCGTGATTAACAAGAAGAAGAAAATGTCTGACAGATGAAAATGTCTGAATAAGTAAATTTGTCTGTGCCGGCATTTAAGCGGTTAGTTCGTGTAGCGGGTAATATTTTTGTTCATCGTGATTAATGAGAAGATGAAAATGTCTGACAGGTGAAAATGTCTGAATAAGTAAATGTGTCTGTGCCGGCATTTAAGCGATTAGTTCGTGTAGCGGGTAATAATATTTATCGTTGTGATTAATGAGAAGATGAAAATGTCTGACAGGTGAAAATGTCTGAATCAGTAAATTTGACTGTTTACTATGGCCCTGGTAATGTTCGATACAATGAGTTTGGGGTTGATCTGAGCGAGTATAAAAATGGCGTCATGACACTTCCAGACCCGGACAGACTGGACATTAGACAGTTGAAGTACTGGTTGACTACTAGTTTTGGGCTGGATCCTGAAGTATGTTCCGTCAGTATTCATGCATTGTGGACCAAATCCTGTAAAAATGTCAAGTGGGAGTTGATGCCGATAGATAGGAGCCAGCATTGGTTGACGCTGTTAAGTCGTTGCCGAGACCGAAGAATCCACCCATATGCCCTAGTGCAACCTGTGGCGAAGGAGGAGAATACCGTACAACTCCACGTGGGGTATGAACCCGGCCAGGGCAGTGAAGTGGCTAACGAGATTTGTTTATCCGGGTCACAGCCACTGGATGTGGATGGTAGCCAACCTGAGAAAGAGTCAGACAACGTGGCACACAATGTGTGTGGTCATGATACTGGGCAGAGTAGTCAGTCGATAATATTGGCGGAGGATCTGGATTCTGATGGGGATGAGGAAGAGGAGGAAATGTTGAGGGTGATGGAGGAAGAGGACGAGGATGGATTGGCGGAGGATCTGGATTCTGAAAATTCCGAGGATGAAGTGGAGGTACCGATTCCTTCTGCATGGGATCAGGACATATCCACCGGCCTTACGGTCAACGATGGCCATGAGGCTCCATGGCAGTATAATCTGAACCAAGTCCAGATAGGGGCTATGTTTGATACAAAGAAAAAAATGAAGTATGCGGTGATCAAGTGGGCTATGTCCACGCAGAGGGTTTTCCGGACACACATTTCCAGTCCAACAAACTATACCGTGAAATGTGTTGAAAAAGGTTGTCCTGGGAAGGTGCACGGGCACGTGCCGAAGTATAACATCCACTGGGTTGTGACCGATGTCGTCCCACATAATTGTGTGAGAAAAAACCTTCTGGTGAATCATCCAAACCTGACTTCAACTCTCATTGCGCAACTCATGTATACTGAGATAGTGCAGAAGAAAGATATGGAAGCAAAACACATCCAGACAGCAGTGAAGGTCAGATGGAATTATGACATTCCTTATGGGAAGGCTTGGAGGGCTAAGCAGAAGGCTATGGAGGAAAGGTTTGGGACGTTCTTCGACTCATATGATAATGTTGTCCGTCTGCTTGACATACTGAAGGAGAGGAATCCCGGCACTTATGTTAACGTACAACACACGAGGTTGCAGAGTATACCAGATTTGAAGGTTTTGAAACGAGTATTCTTCTCTTTCGCTATGTGCATCGAAGCTTTCCGGCATTGTCCTCCTGTGATGTTTGTGGATGGTACATTCCTTACTGGTCAATACAAAGGGCAAATCCTGACTGCTATTGGTGTGGACGGGAACAATCAAATCATCCCACTTGCCATGGCATTTGTGGAGGGTGAGAACTTTCCGAGCTGGGTATGGTTCTTCCGGCAAGTGAAAATTGCGATCGTGAAGGACCGACCAAACGTGTGTGTCATTCATGACAGACATGCTGGTATATTGAAGGCCGTGAAGACACTAAGGAATCCAACAGAAGACGAACGAACACCTTGGAAGGACTTGCAGAGCCGGTGGTGCATGCGCCATCTTGGGGCTAATTTTTTCTCACAGTTCAAGAACAAGCGGTTGATGAACTTGTTCAAAAAATTATGCAAGCAGAACCAGCAGCGTAAATACCATTTTATTTGGTCAAAACTTGATGAGTTTACTAAGAAGCAGGTCGGTGCCAGGAAGAAAATGGAAGAAGATCAGGCTAAATTAGCAACACTCATGGCGGAGCTAGAGGAGCCAGTAGGTCTTTGTGACTTGCCAGCAATTGACCCTCCTGGTACTAAGAGAAAGAAGGGGAGGGCAATAAAGAGTTTTACTCAGTGGATAGAGAAAGAGCCTCCCGTGAATTGGTCTTTGATGCATGACACCCATGGAGCTAGGTATGGCCACATGACAACCAACCTTGCAGAGGTGTATAACTTTGTACTCAGAGGGAATAGAGCATTGCCACTCACAGCTATTGTGGAGGCTGTATTCCATGGCACTTTGAGATATTTCAGAGAAAGGCACGAGTTAGCAAAGAAGCATATTGCAAATAATCCCAACACACCTTATTGTAGCCGTGTCATGGAGTACATGGCAAAAAAGATAGAGAAAGCAAAGAAGCACACTGTCAGACTCATAGGTAATCAGGAAAGGAGGTATGAGGTTCAGTTACCTACCGATGGTTTTGGTTCTGCAAATGAGGTGAAGACGCACGAGGTAACAATTGGAACGGAATTTTATCCAACGTGTGAGTGTACATGCAACAAACCGAAGTTGTTGCACCTGCCTTGCTCACATGTGTTGGCTGCCTGTGGCCAGATTCAGTTGGACGCCATCTCCTTCGTGACCCCATACTATTCAAAAGAGGCAGTACTCAATGTCTGGACCGGTGAGATGACAGGGTTTAGAGTCGTCGGCAATTTCAACAAGGTAAACGACGGTGAGAGAGTATACATCCCGGATCCAGATCTTCGGCGAACAAGCAGGGGTAGACGTAAGGTCAAACGCATCAGAAATGATATGGACCAATCTGAAGCTGGTGGAGCAACCAGACAATGTTTGCTATGCGCGGCTTATGGGCATAGGATGAAATATTGTCCCGACCTCAAGAAAGACGGTGCTTCCACATCGACGAGTGCTTCCACATTGACGAGTGCGACAACAGGAGCAAGAGGCGGACGTGGTCGAGGCAGTCGAGGACGAAGGGGAGGACGAGGAACAAATAACTCACAAGCTATATAATTTGTGAGGACGAGAACTATGTTTTAATTTGTAATATGTCTGAACTATGTTTTAATCTGTAATATGTCTGAACTATGTTCTGATTTGTCATATGTCTGGACTATGTTTTAATTTGTAATATGTCTTGACTATGTTTTAATTTGTAATATGTCTGAACTATGTTTTAATTGCATGTTAGATTTGTTGTTTAAATTGCAGATATGTCTTTGTATCCGTTGCTTGATGGTAAGATTGATAGAGCTCACCGGGCTGCACTTATGCAAGCGGGCAGGAACTTAGACGTGTTGGTCACTCGCACACCAAGGACTAATTGGATGATACACCCTTTATGGGTTAATAGGTAAGTGTGTACATATACTGACTTACATTATTCATATACTTTTGATACCCACTAACTGTATGCTACATTCTCTTTATTTTGTAGGTTAAGTTGGGCTGGACTTCTACCCTTGGCACGGCTGGTTGAGGGTACATTGGATGAGTGGGTTGAACATCCTGACTTGGATGCGGAAGGTGAACCAATGCAGTTACGCAAGAGGCAAGTGAAACGTTTCTCTTACGACAGGTCACTGCTTACCTGCTTAGTAGATAGATGGAGACCAGAGACACATACGTTTCACTTTCCCTGGGGAGAGATGGCTCCTACTCTACAGGATGTGTCTTTCTTGTTGGGATTACCCTTGGCCGGTGCTGCCATAGGTCCTTTAGAGCCAGAACCTGGCTGGCTAGCAGTGATGCAGGCACGTTTTCTAGCTGCGGTGCCAACTGCTCTGGCCTTAGACGACGATCCTCACGGGCCTCTTTTTAGGTGGTTGAGCCAGTTTCAGGTAACCTTCTCAGTGAGCTGAACATATTTTGTTTTCCTAGTTGCCCTTACTAGATAGTTTACACAATCGTATGGTTTCTATACAGATTGTCTCGTTAGGATACCCCGGAGTTGAGTTGTCAGAGGCACAGATTGATCGATCCCTAGAGGCATATATTCTTTGGTTGTTTGGCAAGACGATGTTCACGGAGAACCACGTGACTACTGTCGATGCGCGACTCATCGGTATTGCACGAGAGATAGCTAACGCATGGTGCCCTGGGGACATTGTGCAGAGGAGTTTTGGTTCTGCTGTGTTAGCAGCTACGTACAGAGGCCTGTGCAAAGCTTGCTCGTTGAAGTCCAGAAAATCAGCTCTGGTTGGATGTCCACTACTGTTGCAGCTCTGGTCATACGAGAGATTCCCTATTGGACGTCCCTATGTATACGTTGATAGACCTTTTGGGATGGAGGACATAGCAGGGGCTTACGTGCATGCTATCGGCGATTTGCCTACTGTGGGATCTGTTTGGGCACGGAGAGAGGTACGTACATATTACGTAACAATTTATTCGATTAATTATTTCCATGCAAAAGTATTACTAATGTTTATTTGTTGTCATGTACAGAGACAGTTTGCGCATACCCAGGTTAGGGGCTGCTACCCGTCCTTCACGGCGCAGTTTGATAGTTTGCACGAGGATCAAGTAATCTGGGAGCCATACTCGCATCAGGCTATATCATCCAGGTATCCAGTTGGGATATCTGGAATGTGCACTAGAGATCGGCACTACTGGATGACCAAGGCCAGAGTGGTGTTCGACGTGACGGTTGAGGAGATGGCTCTTCATAGGGTGATGAGACAGTTCGGTCTATGTCAAGAGCCTGATATTCCAGTTATTCCACACATACCAGCACACGTGCACAAGTAAGTAATTGTAATTTAGTTCTCAACATTGCATTCCGAACATAGCTAACCATGTAACACGCATGTCAATCTCAGGTACAGCCGCGTAGGAGGAAACAAGTCAATGGCTGTTTGGCTTGAGACCATTGGCCCTTACGTTGAGGAATGGGCTACCGCGCCGACAAATATCTGGGATGAGGTTCGGTCCTTTGACTGGGACAAGTTCGGGTTGTATCAGCGACGTTACCGGCATAGCACGAGGATCTACTTGGTTCCATCAGCTGCTCCTGATCAGATGGACGATCCTCTCACCAGCGATATGTTCCCAACTGCCTCTGTTGTGGGAACCAGACACCACGCGGTACGTGCCATGGTTCTCATATGTGTAGTATTTTCATAACCTGAACATGTACAATTGGTTAACTTTTCATGTACAGACTGACTTGACAGTCGAGGCGCGAGAGGAGGTTTCCGCTTTAATGCGGCGGGTTGAGAGGGGGGATACTATCCCACAGCTAGAGCACCTCTCATGGTTGAGGCGTTTTGATGAGAAGCTACGAGGGATTTACGCAGCTGTTACGTGTAGACGATCTTCGGATGTTGCAGTTCCTCGTCCAGCACATCGTCCCCCACGTCCCTCTGTGCAGCGTTCAGAACCACGACACTCTGTGCAGCGTTCAGAGCCACGCCACTCCGTGCAGCGTTCAGAGCCACCTCCTTCACAACCAGGGAGCTCGTCCTGGCAGCACCCACCTCCTTCACAACCAGGGAGCTCGTCCTGGCATCATCAAATGGAACTAGGTAACACAACTTTGTACATTCTTTTAAGCATTGTAGTTTTGCTCATCAATTTTACATGTTTTACTATACTGCAGGCGGCAACCAGTCGCAACAGTTCATGCATTCCGTGCAGTCACCGATACTTAGTGGTGCTGGATGTGGATTAGAGGGCTATGGCGATGACGATGACGATGCTGCAAACACTTATGACTTCTCTCAGACAGTGTTTCACACTCCACCACCACCACCGACGCAGGAGACACAGACCGTGTCAGACGATGTTATCTACGGCCGTGGACACCGTGAGGCTCGCCCACCGCCTCAGCGCTTATCGCCTTCCGGTCCTCGCCCGAGGAAGACCCAGATTCGTCGTCGTCCCCAGCAGTGATATGGTTATCTATGTATTAGTCATTATCTATGTTAGTTTCAGACTTTTCTCATGTGTGAGTCATTAACTATGTATGAGACATGCTTCATGTATGTGTTACTATCGCACTTGCTTCTATCTGATCAGGAGACATATATCTACCTATGTATGCGATAGACATATTACTATTAATTCACATTGTTATTCCAGTTACATTTCAAAAGAGACTACAACAGATAATTAAGATACAAGTACATCTGAATTAAACGGTACGGCTAAAATTAAAAAATACAGCTTACAAACTACATGAAGGCATCATCATCATCCTCCGTCGATGCAGCACTCTTGCCCTTCGACGATGCGGTACTCTTGCCCTTCGACGATGCGGTACTCTTGCCCTTCGACGATGCGGTACTCTTGCCCTTGCTGCTCGGCATGAAAAGATCATCTTCGTCCTCGCTGTCTTGGGTCCATAAATAAGTATGTTCTGCTGCAGCCTTTAGGAATGCTTCACCCTTATGTTGTTGCTTCTTCCACCTTCCATGCAACCTGAGAAGTTCTTTTCGTATCTCCTCAAATGTCCTTGCAGGCCACCCGGACCTACTTAATGCGTGAGCCAACTCATTCAGTAAGGTGTCACTACTGAGGAGTTCGTCCCATGGAACTATCCTATTGTCTATCTCGAAATTGGCGGCTAATCTCAGAAGACGTTTCGACATACTAGGGTGAAAACTACGATCGAAAGGATAACCGGACATCTTCACGAGACTACACTGGCCTGCTTACCCTCCTTAGTGTGGAGGGGGTTTTATAGGTGGAGAATAGAAGATGGCGGGAAAGAAGATGGCGGGAGAGAATGGCGGGAAAGAAAATGGCGGGAAAGAAGATGGCGGGAGAGAATGGCGGGGAACAACGGCGGGAAATAAAATGGCGGGAGAGAATGTCGGGAGAGAAGGGCGGGAAAGAAGTTGGCGGGAGAAAATGGCGGGAGAGAATTGCGGGAGAAAATGGCGGGGGAGAATGGCGGGAGAGAATGGCCGGAGAAAATGGCGGGAGAGAATGGCGGGAAACAAAATGGCGGGAGAAAATGGCGGGAAAGAAGATGGCGGGAGAGAATGGCCGGAGAAAATGGCGGGAGAGAATGGCGGGAAACAAAATGGCGTGAGAAAATGGCGGGAAAGAAGATGGCGGGAGAGAATGGCCGGAGAAAATGGCGGGAGAGAATGGCGGGAAACAAAATGGCGGGAGAAAATGGCGGGAAAGAAGATGGCGGGAGAGAATGGCGGGAAATAAAATGGCGGCAGAGAATGTCGGGAGAGAAGGGCGGGAAAGAAGTTGGCGGGAGAGAATTGCGGGAGAAAATGGCGGGGGACAATGGCGGGAGAGAAGGGCGGGAGAGAATGGCCGGGAGAGAAGGGCGGGAGAGAATGGCCGGGAGAGAAGGGCCGGAGAAAATGGAAGGAAACAACGGCGGGTAAGAAAATGGAGGGGAAATAATGGTGGAACAGTACTCTTTGGCCAACGGTTGGCCGAAGAGTACTCTTTGGCCAACGGTTGGCCGAAGAGCATGCATCTTCGGCCAACGGTTGACCAAAGAGCACTCTTCGGCCAACCATTGGCCGAAAAGGCCCTCTTCGACCAACACGCGCCTGAAGCTACTATTTTCGGCCCAGCTACGCACTCTTCGGCCAACGGTTGACCAAAGAGCACTCTTCGGCCAACCATTGGCCGAAAAGGCCCTCTTCGGCCAACACGCGACTGACGGGGTCATAGTTTTGATTTTTATGCTTTACGATGTATACTTTCCGAATTTGCTATAAAAATCATCACAGTTTCAAAAAAAAAATTATATAGTGCTAGGAAGGAAGCTTGGAGCCAAAAAGATGCACATGCCTTATGGCGTGTGACTCCAATGGCACGCACAAAATATTCGTAATCAATCACAGCCATGAGACCGGATTAAACAAAGGACAAGATAATCATGAGCATGCATGATTAGCAGCCTCTTACCCGCAAAGGATCACATATGTTTCTTTCCCAACTGACCATGCGTCTAAGAGACTGAGACCATTGTCCAACTCTAGCTCCTGTAAATCAACTGGGCAGACGACAGTTGGATCCAAACCTTTTGTGTTTTAGGAAATACCAAATACAACTGGCAGACGACAGTTGGATCCAAACCTTTTGGCTTATCACATGGTTTATCATAAGCTTCCATTTTGGTTAGGTTATCTGGGGCGCGCGCGAAACATGTAATGTAACACGTAGGTACGACGCCCCCGCCGCGGTCCCCACCTCCTCGGCGTCGACCTTCATGCTCCTCCGCTGTTGGAACGTGTGGAAGCACCGCAACGCGGTGGCCTTCCGTGAGCAGCGCGCCTGCCTATAGCTGCTTCTGCAGGCTTGCAGCGATGACGCCAGGACCTCAAGTGCCCGTCTCCCCATTGGATGCCGCGATCATGCCGATGCCTGGCATCTAGCTAGGCACTAGCTCTCTGTTCTTCTCCTACTGCTCTTTCTCTTGGTCTCTTCTGTAAAACATCTGCTCGTTTTGGAGCTATTTTTGATACGAAATTCAGGTGGGGAATCTCCCCCCTCCCCAACCCCCCCCCCCCCCCCCCTCATGTACTGTTGCACGGTTTGCATACATGAATATTGCACGAGGCAGCTGAAACAACACGTACGTGGTAGCTGTACCTAGTGCAGACACTAGTACAAAAAGGGGATCTAGTCCCGGTTGCTCAACCGGGACTAAAGGCCCCCACCTTTAGTCCCGGTTGACTTACGAAACGGGACACTTACGAACCGGGACTAAAGGGTCTGCACGTGGCCGCTGTCTGGGAGGACCTTTAGTCCCGGTTGGTGTGTTACCAACCGGGACTAAAGGAATTTTTTTGATTTTTTTTTTGAATATTTTTTTTTAATTTTTTTTTAAATTTTTTTTTGAATATTTTTTGATTTGTTTTTCAGTTTTATTTCGATTTTCAAATCTTTGAATTATTTGACAATTTAATCTCTAATCACCCCTCCTCACTGCTCCAAATCGTCTAACTTCCCGGCCGGTCACCCATCCTCTCACTGCTCCAGCCCCAGCACGCTTAACTTCCTGGTTCTATCGCCCCTAGTTTCCAAGTCTGCACTTGTTGTTTTCCTGACAATAGTAAGCTATCAATCCTATTAACCCTTAGGTCTTGATGTCACATGATTTAATTTTTTGAATTCCAAACAATTATTAAAATAAACAAAATAAGTAATAATAATATTGAATTTCAATAAAAATAAAATAAGTAATAATATTATTCATTTTTGTTTTGCCATTTATTCATTTAATATGGCATAATTAATATCTTTAAATCTGTAAATCGAAATTCGACAAATAATATGTCCATTATTATTAGAAAAATGTGAGGAATCCAAATATGACATCATTTATTTATTTTTATTTTTAAATAAAATTAATTTTTAAAATTATTAAAATTAATTTTTTTTGATTTTGTAGGAAAAAATCTTTTTTTTGAAATAACTTTTTTTACTTTTAGAATTTTGAGAATCTGAGAAAAGTTCACCGGGTAAACCCAGGTGAAATCGAGTCCCAATTTTTCTCTAGTTTTTTTTGATATATTAAACTTTTTTTTCCGACGTCGTATGCAAAAGTTATTGCCGTTTTACATTTTTTTTTTCTGTTTTTTTGCAAAAAGGGTCAAAATTCATATTTCAAAATTTCTATACCAACTAGACACTAAAACCTAACTACATCTCAAAGGATTTTATTTTTTGAAGATTTTATCATTTTTGTTTATTTTCTACAAACTAAAAAAGGCGGTCCACGGGAGGGGGGGGTAGGCATGAGAAGAAATAGAACTTTTAGTCCCGGTTGGTGTCTCCAACCGGGACTAAAGATAGACCTTTAGTCCCGGTTGGAGACACCAACCGGGACTAAAGGGTATCGGCCTTTAGTCCCGGGTGGTGCACCAACCGGGACTAGAGGGTATCGGCCCCTTTAGTCCCGGTTGGTGTCTCCAACCGGGACTAAAGGTCCCGTTCGACCCGGGACTGATGCCTGCCGAGCCCCGCGCGGGGTCAGTAACCGATCGAACCGGGACTAATGCTCACATTAGTCCCGGTTCGTAATGCAACCGGGACTAAAGGCCATATCCGGGAGGGACCAAAAGCCCTTTTTCTACTAGTGAGATCCGTTACAAGTGCGCATACGTCAGTGCCCTTGCTTTGCTTGCTTGCATGATCAATCTTGGGACACGCATAAAGAAGCTGCTTAATTCTGCTTGCTTCTCGTGCTAGCTAATAATAATCCTAGATCTCGGACTCTGCCGACTCCTCCCGTATTTACCGATATAAGGAAGTGGAAAAATGGTGTGCCTTTTCCTACAGCCTTTTTCCTGATTCGATGCTGCATAGTTTTGTACTCCTGCAAAGAGAGCCTTGGCTCAGTGGTTGGGCATGCGGTTGTGCAGCCTAACGACCCGAGTTTAATTCCTAAAATTGACAGGTGATGCACAGGGGTTTTCCCCCATTTATTGAGGATCAAGCTTGGTGTGTGGTGAAACCACTCATCAAGAAATATCTTGATACTCATTTAAAAAAATTCTGAGGACCATGTTTATTTTGGTACTCATACTAAAATGGCCGTATGCATCCCTGCTTGGTGCAGAGGCCGGGGAAGTGAAATTCTCCCCCAATTTTATAAGGATTTTGGCACTTCAGTGAGCGAGCCGTATTAGAGAAAAAGACTTTCCAGGGCTCCCTCATATCTCTCCCTCCAGGGCGATCAGGGGGCCAACCCTAGCGCCCCGGCCGCCGCCCCCTCCCCCCCTCTCCTCCACCTCGTCGTCCCCGGAGACGTGCGCCGGCCGGCTAAGCCCGGGCGCCGCCGGTGATGGGGACGGCGGGGATCTAGGCTGCAGCCCCGCGGTCTGGAGGGACCGGCGGCGCGAGATCACCCTTCGGTCTTCGTCTTTCACGGCGGTTCGGCGCTGCTCCGGCGGCTTCGTAGGGAGGGCGGATTAGGAGGGGATGTGGCCATGGTGGATTGGTCGGCGGCGCCTCCGGTCAGATCAGATCTGGCTGGTGCCGCCGGCGGTGGTGGCCATCTCCTCCGTCGGAGGTGGTCGGCCTGAGGCTGGATGGTCAGATCTCGAGATCCGCCATCTAGTTCCGGCTGCGAGTCGGGAAGACATAGTTGCCGGTGAAAACCGAGCCGATGGCAGACGATGGCGGCGTTCTGCGTCGTTACCTTGATGAAGGCATCGTCGTGTAACTACTGTCGACCCACTCGTGCTGCTCCGGGGGAAACCCTAGGATCTGGTCTTCCAGATCGGACGATGGCGGTACTGCGATGTCGTTTTCTCTCTTGGGAGCATCGTTTGTGGAGCAGAGCCGGAAGACAGAGGCAGGAGGTGGAGCGGCTTCGTCTTGCATGGAGCTTTCGGTGGAGATGTCAAGTCATGCCTAGCCGACAGGTGCTACGCTGTGTCATGCCTGGTCGGCAGGTGCTACGCACGACAGATCTTCCAGAATCTTCGCGTCTAGACGGACGAGCGCGGGGCGGTGGCGCCATTGGGCGCCGTGGTGGCGTCGACGGATGGACGGACTGGCAAGGATGATGCGGATCTTTCTCCTAAAGATGGGTCAGCGGTTCGATGATGATGGCGGCGTCTAAAACGTGTGCATGTGGTGTACGCTTTAGGTCTGCTGCACCGGCTGTCGGTTCCGATACGTTATGTGGATGGATCGGCGACGGCACCGGTTTTAGATATGGGGAGTGAGAGCACCCCACATTATCGAGTTTTGTAGGTGTGAGTGGTGGCTTCGGATGGCTTGATGTATGTTCTTGTTAGACCTATGTTGAATAATAAATAAAGATGGCCGTATGCATCGATTGATGCAGAGGCCGGGGGTCTTAACCTCCTTTTCCAAAAAAAAAAATAGTTTTGTACTCCAATGGAGAAATTTAAGTTAAGAAGGTGTTTAACGTACGTAATTAACGAGGAGGCTGCTTGCGATTTAATTAATGGGCCTCAGTCATGAGGCTAATTTCTTAATTTAAATTTAAATTAAGAAGGTGTTTTACGTACTCTAAAGGATTTTTTTTACTCAATCATGATTATAGCTTTGACGCTTTGACTGCCTTTGACCATGGTTCCATAGATCGTTGCGATTTAATTTTTTTTTTGAGGAAATTACTGCATATACCTTATCCAGAAACGGATACAAATGTAGCACAAACGCAGCAACGTCGAGAAACTACGAGAGACAACAGGTGTCCCCACACACAGGCAAAAAGGCCCCCAAATAAAGAAAAATTACAACCAAGCCCCTGGGAGGCCTCTCCGCACACACAACCACCGCCTGCCGGCGACCGTCGCTGCCGTCGAGACAAACACCAAAGGAAAGCGACGCAGGAAACCGGCACAGCCTGAACCGAGGCCACACCATCGCCGGAATCGGCTTTCTGAGTCGAATATGAACCCCGCCGCGAACGGCGAGGCGTTGCCGCTGTAGCACGTCGACCGGGGGTCATCCCCGTGCACCTCGGCCTCAGCTCCAGCATCTCCGTCCGACGAAGTCGAAAGAGTATCGCTAGAATTGCAGCCACGAGCCACCATCCGAGCATTGGACCACCATATCTCTCGCCCGCCGTCGCAGCCGCCAAGACGACCAACAACGGCCAGAACGCACCTGTACAATCCACCGGATCTGCGGACAGCACTGGAGGAAGCACTGCCGAGGCAAGGGCAGATCCGAAGAACAAAAGGCCAGTGACCTGGTCGCCACCTCCGCCGAGCCGACCCAGGCCTGGCACACCCGTCCCACCGTCCGGAACGACCGGATAGAACAAGCCGCCGCCAGCTCCTCGGCGTTGCCGAGGTGGAGAAGGAGCTGCAGCCCTTCTTATTGGAGTCGGCACCGTCGCAGCCACCACACCGGCGCCCCTCCAGACCCCACTAGTCGCAGCCGTCACCATCTCTCCAACGAAGAACCACGGAGCTGGCCAAGCGGATGTTTCTACCGGATTGTTTTTAGGGCTCCAGGAGTGGCGTGTTTGACAGGAGGGACCCGGTTAAAGGGCGTAACTATGCCTGTCCGTGGTGGGTTGGCCAGCTCTACGTCCGGGATATAGAACCACTCTTCCTGCCATTTTTTGTTGGTCTCCGAGAAGTCTCCGGTCAGGTACTTGGATCCAGCCTGCCTGCAGATGGCGGCTCCACCGCACTCGCAGGTCTCGTCCATGTTGGTCTGGAGTTTCATCTGGAAGTATCTCCTCCACAGACCGAAGTGGGGTTCAAGGCACAAGAAGGCCTCGCAGAGAGTGATGAAGCACGCTATATGTAGGATTGAGTTCGGGGGAAGGTGGTGTAGTTGAAGTAAGTAGAAATGGAGAAGCCCGCGGATGAAAGGATGGATGGGATAGCCTAAACCGCGAAGGAGAAAGGGTAGGAAGCTAACCTGCTCATATGGTTGCGGATTTGGCACGGCCTCCGTGAGATCTTCGCTGTTCTCCGTCATGACTATCAGAGACCAGGGGATGGCGATGATGGGTTGAGGTAGATAGCTGCCATCGACAAGGTGGTCCAGCATTAGGCCGACGACAGTGGAGCTCATCCACTTGCCCTTCATCGCCGAGGCCACCTTCTCCTTGGCCCTGGTGGGGGCGGTGTTACTCCCATCAGCGACGAGCTAGCCGCCCTTCATCAGACGCCTCCGGCCAACCATGGCGGGGCAGTGGAGCAGGGTTGCTGTGTGGTGGAGTTGCAGCAAAGTAGTAGGGCATGGCAGCAATGCAGCAGGGGCGCAGGGAAGAAGAAGAAGTGAGGGAGGTGAGCGTAAAAGCCCCTCTCGATCCGTCATTTCCCTCTTCTAGGCACATGGGAGCCATAGTGGCGCGGGCCATTGATGACACGCAGCGGCACATCTCTTCGTATCCAACTAACGACGCTTAATGCACGCGGATATCGGGGAGGTCGCCGTTACTGCTGTGGGAATTGAGGCGCACGTCTTCAGTTGATGAGACGTGGCATCGTGGGGCCTAGGCCCACTCCCATACGATACTTTGACCGGCCTGTTAAGCCTGGCACGTGGTCTGGCCTGGTAAGCTGAAGAGACCGGTCTGGTCTGACTGACAAGACTGGACTGATTTATTTTACAAGTGCAGCACGGGAATTCGACCCACGAAGGCTGGTTGCGCCGGAAAACTTTTTCTGCGCAGATTGGCTATCATCGTCAACGATTCAAAGCCGAAGTGGATCGTCTGACTTCGGAAGCAGTCCGGCTCTGGGAGGCCGGCATCAAGCCGTTGCTGTTCAGGGAGCTTCGAAGAACCAGTTTCAACCTCGGCGAGCGAAGATGGTGTAGAAGATCGGCGACGACCGAGATGCAGCCAAGCTTGAAGACCGGTTCAGGGGTTACTAACGGTGTTACGGCCCAGGGTTACTTTACCTCGACGGTTGCCGGCCTAATTGGTGTCCTGGTGCATCGGTTTGACGGGGAGTCCCTGTGTTTTGGTCGGGGCGGTGAGAAGGCGGCGTTGCCCCAGTTTAGGAAGAATGTCCTCCCCGTCCTATCCCAGTTCCATCGATGCGCTTAGCGCCAGAGGAGGGCGTGTGGAAGTGTGTCTCCGACAGATCTTCCCGGGTCCGGTCGGCTTTAGTCTCCGGTGGATCCTTCTGGATTCGGTCGGCGTTCATGGTCTTTGGAGTATCTACAGGATCTTTTCAGGGTCTTCTTCTTTAGGGTGGCGATTTCCTACGCAGATCGCAGCCGCCGACGACTTCTGGTCTACATCGACGACTTCCCGGCCGGTGCTTCTACAAGCTCCTAGGTGTAAACACGTTTGCTCCGCCAATGCGGGGTCCCAGAGGCGGCATCGAGCTTAGCTCATGGCGCGCCGTTGGTGGATGCACGAGGAAGAAGATATCGGCACCCCTAAGGATTTGGATGTAATTTGGTTTTCTGTAAGGGTGTATTTGTAAGGACTTGTGATACTAATTAGTATATAGCCTTAGGCCTTTCGAACAGAAAAAAAAGATCAGCACAAGCCTTTTGTTTGGGATGTGCACCAGACAGTCGCTTGTCCACTAGGAAATAACTGAAGTAAAAGCTAGCTTGTTTTCTTTTGTAGCAGACAATAAAGAATGATGTTTAGGATTTAGAGCGCGCAATCTTCTATGTCGACAGAGCAATAGCGACTGATGTGACCCCCCCCCCCCCCCCTTGATGAGCAATTTTTATATTATCACCAGTTGACTGTGCAACTAGGAAATAACTGAAGTAAAAGCTAGCTTGTTTTCTTTTGTAGCAGACAATAAAGAATGATGTTCAGGATTTAGAGCGCGCAATCTTCTATGTCGACAGAGCAATGACTAAAGCGTAAGTGTCAACAGAGTTGTGTAGAAATGGTCAAATGCAAGTCTTAAATTACTGAATAAAAAGGACTATTCATGTAACGACATGGTTCTTCTAGGGCGCTTATTTCGACAAATGAGCTTAGCAAACATGAACAAACTTTCCAGTATTATATATAATACTCCCTCCATTCCTTTATCTAAGGTGTATTATTTCTGCCTCGGTGACCAAGGCACCAAATTTATGAAGTATTTGGGATGAAATTACCCTTAACTAGTTTCACTACCGGAATGACCTACTATGCCGACGGCCCCGAGCCGTCGGCAAAGGCCCAAACCCCGTCGGGATAGGCCTATGCCGACGGCCACCGTCGGCAACATTTGCGTCGGCGTATGTCGGCCAGGCCGTCGGCGTAGAAAAGCCGTCGGCATAGCTGCCTATGCCGACGGCCTCCGTACAGCCGTCGGCATAGACTAGCCGTCGGCAAAGTTGTTCGTATGACGGCGGCTGACGGCGCCGTCGTCAAGTCCAGACCAATGAAAGGGTGACGCGTCGCCCAGACATGCCGACGGCCTGGCCGTCGGCATCGTTTTATATCTGTGCCGACGGCCTGGCCCTCGGCATCGTTATGCCACGTGTCGGCAACTGGTGCAGCCTGGCTCTAATGTATGCCGACGGCCCAGCCGTCGGCATAGTTTTACATCTATGCCGACGGCTTAGCCGTCGGCGTACTTTTTTGCCCGGATACACCAGATCGCGCCACGTGTCAACTATGCCGACGGCCTAGCCGTCGGCATAGTTTTACATCTGTGCCGACGGCTACGCCGTCGGCATAGGTGACACGTGGCGCGATCTGGTAGCACGGCCTCCCACTATGCCGACGGCATAACCGTTGGCATAGCTCCTGTCTGATTTTTTTTATAATTTTCTGTTTGAATTCAATTCAAATGCACAGCAAATTCACAGCACATATATATAATCAAATGCACATAAACAACACATATAAGTATCATCATCACCACCAACATCACAACAACATAAGTATCATCATCATCACAATCACAAATATCATCACCACCATCACAATAACATAAGAGTATGATCATCATCAGAATAACACGATACACATCATCATCGTAAGCAGTGACATAAGAGTATGATCATCAACGACGGGCACTACAACCGCCAAGGTCGTCACTGCTTGCGACAGCGCTACCGCCAAGATCGGCACTGCTACCGCCAAGACCGCCACCGCCACCTCCTCGGTGGATCGGAGTGACCGGGCTCCGTGACTCGGGAGTGATGCCAAGACCGGCACCACCACCAACGGATGATCCACCGGTTCCCTGGATGTTTGAAAAGACATGTTATGGGGATATATGATTGTGTTGAATAAACGGTAAGCGGTGGTTGAATAGTTTGGGGATGTACTAACCACCGTAGTCCCCATGTGCTGTGCCAGAAATTCCTCAAAGGTAAGTGACACTGGTTGTGCTCTAGCAGGTGGTGGTGGTGGTTCCATTACAGGAACCGTGCCGGCCGCCATGCTCTCAAAAATGCGCTGCATGTTAATTGACAAAGCAAACATGAATGTCAGAAGAAAAGAAAGTGCAAATATGGAAGTGAAATGAAAGGGGCTAAACTAACCGTCATCATGCGAGTGATGTGGTCCTGGACTGCTGCAACTCTCGCGCTCCACGCCATGGTCTCCTGGCGTGTGTACTCCATGTAGGCCTACAATATGACATGATGGAACTCATAAAACATCTCAATGCGGAAAATAAAGTGAGCAATGAAGATAAGAGGGAAAATACTTACAGAGTGCCGCTCGGCTAGGAGGGAGTGTGACTGCGCACTGGTCGTGGTCGTGCTCGTGCGCTGGCTCAGGCTCGGGTCGGTAGCTCGGAGCTGTGTGTAGGAGATAGAAGGAGTGACCACAGCATCCAGAACCGGCTGCCGACCATGAAGCCTCGGCCCCATGCCCACCACCACCCTGTCGTCCAGAGCCGCCTTCATGGGGTCAGGTGTGTCAGGATGTAACCTCAGATACCCCTCGTTGTAGGCCTTCTTCTTTTGCGCGGTCTTGCCGTAGTACTGGCCCTCGCCAGCGTTGGGCTTCCTCCGCGTATGGGCGATCTCCCACGCCTCCATGTGTGAGAGCGGCCGCTTCAGTTTCTCCTCCCGCACCACCAAACAGAGGTTAGTCATACATAAGAAAGTGACGGTAAATAGAAGAAGAATGTTTAATGTACATAGATATACCTGAAGTTTCTTGTGGATAAAGTGGTTCCGGTTTCCCGGAGCATGTACTCCCTCAGTCCCTCGGTTAGCCCTGTTTATAATGGTCCTAGCAGCCCACTCTCCATCCTGACCGAGCCATAGATCCACCAATGCCGCCCATCCATCGTCTTTTCCATAACACCAACCAGGACACACCTACATAATGAAGGCATAATGACATGTCAACAAGAAAAGATGAAATTTACCACAAACGTCGGAATGAAAAAATCTGTTATACTTACCATCAAGTACTCCTCCCACTCCAAGGTAAGCTTCTGCCTCCGAGCCTCTTCCTTGGTCATCTTCTCGCCAAGAGCGACGTGATAATATTGCGAGATGGCCACCCAGCGCACCTCGTACTGCAGCTAGCGGGCCTTCTTCCTCGCTTGGCGCAGCACGATCTCGTCGGCAGTGGACTTGTGCTCCTCAAGAACTCGACCATCCTCACCGACCACCTCAAGGTACCGAGAGGAACCGCACTCCCTACAGTACTTGTCATCCGCATACTCATGCCTAAACAAAAGGCAATTCTTCGGACAAACATGTATTTTCTCATAATCCATAGAGAGTGCCTTCATGATTTTCTTTGTAGCGTACATGCTTTTCGGCAGTTCATGACCCTCAGGGAGGCTGTTAGCCCATATTCCCAGAAATGCTTCGAAGCATTTCTGGCTACAGCCGTACTCAGCCTTGACTGCAATCAGTTGCGAGATGGCATCCAGCTGAGATAGTTTGGCACCCGCATAAAGAGGTTTCTTCGACGAGGCCAAGACCTCCAAGAAGGCCTTTGCGGTTGCCTCTGGCTCCTCCGGTTCATTCTCTGAAGGTGTCGCATGTGCCGTTTCTGCAGCAATGACATCATCTAGCATGTCTCTGACGCCGTCGTTCGCATAACCACCTATGCGTTGTCGCATCACCTCCTCTCTACCACGGTCCCGCTCGGCACTATTTATCGGCGGCATGTCAAAGTTTGGCATATATCCGTGCGTGCGAAGGTGCTCAGTCATGTCCTTCTGATTTCTACGGTGTCATCTGGCACATTTCGCACAGGGGCATGGTGAGATAATTCTCATTGGACGACGGAATATCTCCCTCAAATACACATCGGTTTTCGCGACCCACTCTGGTGTTACTCGATTCCGACGGATAAAACCACTGTACATCCACTGATTATCTGCCATCCTCTGGTTTATTGGGAGCCACACAACAAAATTAAGGATTCATTTAAATTAATCACATCCAAATTTTATTTTCTACCGCGTTGACGGCATTGAATCCACTTACATCTCTAATAGGTAAGGGTCCTAATCCCACCCGAGGATGTGTAGATTGAGTACGTTCCCCATGCTCTACCCCATTCCGAGACAAAATTTCGGCAGCACCTCCCCGCTGTTCTCCAGATACACGTCTCGGCAAAAAGCCGAGAGAATGTGCTCCGGAGAACAATAGGGAGGCGCGGCCGAAATCCTGTCTCGGAACGGGGTAGAGCATGGAAAACGTACCCAATCTACACATCCTCGGGCTGTTCGTGGAAAACGCTGGACAATCCGAAAAAGTTGCGGTGACAAATATGCAATTGAGTGCATATTTATCGATGCAACCCTTTCGGACGGGAGACGCCTAGGTTACGCGACTTGACATGAAAATGAAATCTAGTGACATAATTAAAAGAGCGTAGGAGGTGAAGGTGGATTCGTAGCTCACCCTCGGCTGTAGAGGAAGTAGTCAAACCGCAGCGCGATCATCGGGGACCAACAGCTCCGACGACGATCACTGCAGGAAGATGCAACACCACAATTCATGTAATTACCACCGAGTGAAAAATTTAAACCATCACATCTCACATAACATTGACCATTCAAAGCAGGAAAAAATCATAGTGATAATGACACTAAGTGAACAATGATCATTATGATACTTCAAATCCTGATTTTGTTGTCAAGTGTAAAAAACAATTCTTCGAATTTTTAAAACAAGATCATCATGATGATGTACCGACTCATCTTGATCCAAATTTTAACATTCATCTATATATCTAAAAAAAACTACAAATAATTGTTCTCTTCCATCTCATCCATCTATCTTTCAATATACTCCACAAAACATATATCCATCACATCGAGTATGTATCTAAAAAAGTACTAAAACAACACAAAACATACAAAAAAAACCACCAAATATATTTTTTCTTCACATTTTTACTCTCTTCCATTTCATCCATCTATCTATTCATCTATCTAACTATCTATTTCTATCTATCATTTCTATCTATCCATCTATCTACAATAATTGTACACAGAAAATAGAAAAAAAACACAAAGAAAAAACCTCACCTCTGTGCTAGGCCGGGATGAGGTTGGCGAGGCAGAGGGGAGCTCAGGCCGGGGCTAGGCCGGCCGGAGCAGCGGCAGAGGAGGGCCGGTGGAGCCTAGCCGCGGGCCGGAGCGAGGGTGGGGCGGCGGTGCGGGCGGAGTGAGCTCGGGGAGGTCCGGCCGGAGCGAGCTCGAGGAGGGCGGGGGCGAGGGGTGGCCGGGGCAGAGTCGAGGAGGAGAGGGCAGTGGGGCGGCGCGAGTCGACGAGGCCGGGGCAAGGGACGGGCGGCGGCAGCGGTGGGGCGGGCCAGACCGAGGGTGGGCCGGTGGCGCGGGGCGAGTCGACAAGGCCGGGGCAAGGGACGGGCGGCGGCGGCGGCCGGAGAAAGGGAAGGGAAGGGCGGCAGCGGGCGGAGCAAGGGAAGGGAAGGGCGGCGGCGGGCTGAGCAAGGGATCGGGCGGCGGCGCGGGTCGAGGCTAGATGGGGATGAATGAGTGGTGGGGGGCAAACCGTAGTGGATAAGGCCGATCTATGCCGATGGACTAGCCGTTGGCATAGATAGGCATGCCACGTGTCACTCTAGGCCGACGGCAAAGCCGTCGGCATAGATACTCTCCATTTTTTTCAATATTTATTTTGCTTTTTTATTACACATACATACATGATATATATGTGTATGAGTGTTAAAAAAAAGTTACTACATTCTACCCATCTACATACATACTTTTCTAACCGAGAAAGTTTCCCTCTCCTCTGAGCGACGGCGGCAGCGACGTCCATGAGGGGGGTCACACTCCGGAGCCGCGTGCCGGGTGCTTGCACCTGCCACCACGCTTGCAGACGTGTAAGAGGGCCCAGCGCAAGACCTGGCGGCATAGCTACCCCCCAAGTACCCCGTCCCGTCTAACCCTGGCACAGTTGACCGGTGGATCTAGTCCTTTGACTTTCGCCAGATGGGGTTTGACCGATGGACCTTTTCACCTGGTTGTGATAGGCCAGCCCATAGTTACACTTCCGATCAAGGTCCGGGCCCAACACACCGCAAGATTCCCTCCGTGTCTGCCCGACGTGGCCGTTTCCCCCCTTCGTGCGACGGCGGCAGCGACGTCCGTGAGGGGGGCACACTCCGGAGCCGCGTGCCTGGTGCTTGCACCCGCCACCACACTTCCATACGTGTAAGAGGGCCCTGCGCAAGATCTGGCGGCATTGCTACCCCCTGAAGGCCCCCGACCACACTCGTACACATGCGAGGAACAATCCGGAAAGAGGAATTTTTCCACTTACTTCTGCGTC
The DNA here is from genome assembly GCA_039707655.1 of Elymus sibiricus. NCBI lineage: Eukaryota > Viridiplantae > Streptophyta > Magnoliopsida > Poales > Poaceae > Elymus > Elymus sibiricus. Next base: position 11,115,814 of record CM077674.1, on the reverse strand, counting down.
TCAGAAAATTATGAAAAAATTGACATGCATCTTATATCGCGTGTGTCTGCAACATGTAAGAAACTAATGATTTTACCACGCTCCGAGTGTTCGGCGTAATTCATGTAACAGTAGAACCGCAGGACGTTACTACGGTGTCATCGCCGTCCGTGAGGGGGGACCACACCCCGGAGCCGCGTGTTACCTCTCCATAGATGCCACCACACCTTAAGACATGTGGGAGGAGCCGTCATGATGCTCTGGTGGCATTGCTACCCCTCCAAGCCTCCCGGCCGGCCTAACCCTGGAGCAGTTGACCCGGAGATCTAACCCTTTGACTTTCGCCGGACGGGCTTTGTCCAATGGACCTTTTCACCTGGTTGTGATAGGTCAGCCCATGGGAACACTTCAGAACAAGGTCCGGGCCCAACCCACCACAAGGTTCCCTCCGTGTCAACACGACGTGGCCGTTTCCCCCTTCCAGGTGACGGCGGCGGCGCCGTCCGTGAGGGGGGGGGCACACTCCGGAGCCGCGTGCCGGGTGCTTGCACCTGCCACCACACTTGCAGACGTGTAAGAGGGCCCAGCGCAAGACCTGGCGGCATAGCTACCCCCAAGCACCCCGTCCCGTCTAACCCTGGCACAGTTGACCGGCGGATCTAGGCCTTTGACTTTCGCCGGACGGGCTTTGACCGATGGACCTTTTCACCTGGTTCTGATAGGCCCGCCCATAGGTACACCCCCGATCAAGGTCCGGGCCCAACACACCGCAAGATTCCCTCTATGTCTGCCAGACGTGGCCGTTTCCACCCTCCGTGCGATGGTGGCAGCGACGTCCGTGAGGGAGGGCACACTCCGGAGCCGCGTGCCGAGTGCTTGCACCTGCCACCACACTTGCAGACCTGTAAAAGGGCCCAGTGCAAGACCTGGCGGCATAGCTACCCCCCAAGTACCCCGTCCCGTCTAACCCTGGCACAGTTGACCGGCGGATCTAGGCCTTTGACTTTCGCCGGACGGAGTTTGACCGATGGACCTTTTCACCTGGTTGTCATATGCCAGCCCATAGGTACACACCCGAACACGGTCCGGGCCCAACCCACCGCAAGATTCCCTCCGTGTCTGCCCGACGTGGCCGTTTCCCCCCTCCGTGCGACGGCGGCAGCGACGTCCATGAGGGGGGCACACTTCGGAGCCGCGTGCCGGGTGCTTGCACCTGCCACCACACTTGCAGACGTGTAAGAGGGCCCAACGCAAGACCTGGCGGCATAGCTACCCCCCCAAGTACCCCGTCCCGTCTAACCCTGGCACAGTTGACCGGCGGATCTAGCACTTTCCAGATTCTTATAAAAAACATATAAAACTTGTCAATTTTTTTTGTAATTATCAATTGTTTGTGATTTTAATAAAGTATAGGGACCTATATGCAAAATAACATGAGGTCACATTACTAACATACTCGAAAACAAATACAAACTACATATTCATAATCTATGGAAAATTCTACACCAAATCTATATATAATTTATGTATGTTTATGTTTAGATAAGGCACATTTAAGTTAATCAAATTTTAATTTAGAAAAAAGATAAAATGAAAAAATGAAAAAAAAACAGATAATACACAGATATGCCGACGGCAAAGCCGTCGGCATAGCTATGCCCCCGGATCGATGATGTGTGCCCAACCGACACGCCTCGGATCGATGACGTGGCACGTGCCGCGGATCGATGACGTGGACCAAGCCCATGCCGACGGCTAGCCGTCGGCATAGCTATGCTGACGGCCCTAACGGCGGCCCGGCGTCAAACGCCCGTCAACCACAGGGTCACCGGGCCCACGTCTATGCCGACAGCCCATCTATGCCGACGGCGACTGTAGGCGTATGTCCAGATATGCCGACGGCCTGACTATGCCGACGGCCACCGTCGGCATATTTGGAGGTATGCCGACGGCTTTTCTACACCGACGGCTTGCCCTAGGCCGTCGGCATACCTCCATATATGCCGACGGTGGCCGTCGGGATTAGGGGTAATTCCGGTAGTGTTTGGTGGTTAGCTACAGGTAAATCAATTAGATGGATCTTATCCAGTGATTTGAGCGCGGCGTGCGGATCTCCTTCGCCTTGCATGGCCATGCAACGGTACATCCCAAGAAATCAGCATAGCAATCTTGTGGAAGGATATTTTTTTTCCATAAAAACGACTTGGGGATATTTTTATCAACCAATTTGGCCCCGTTTGGGAGGCCGGTTTTGCTCTCGTTACCGGTGTAACTTACACCTCCGTAAATTAATTCGTTGGCCGTAAAAGACGTGTTTGGGAGGCCGGTTTTGCTCTCCTCCCTCCCTATTTCCCCACCGTAGCCAGTCGCCCTGTACTTCCTTTCTCCAGCCTTACCTGGCTCCCCGCCGACGCATGTCGCCATGCTCGTCGAGGTCGGATGAGGTCACCCGCCGCCAGATCCGGTAGCCTCAGTCCGCCCCGACGCAGGCTGTTGCTGCCCCACACCGACTGCTCGCCACCCCCAACCACTTGTCTTGCCGCCCTGCACTGACGCCTGGCAGCCGTGAGCCAGAACAGTGGCATCTCGCAGGTTAGGCTCCATGATTGTTCCCCATCCAGCTTGTGTAGTTGATTCAATGTAATCTTTGTTGATTTCTGATTAGATCATACCCCAATGTTATTGGATTCAACCAACTCAATCTTTTTTTTTAAGTCGTGTCCCTTGGGGCCTGATTTATTAAAAAAAAAGTAGAAGAGAGTTGCCCGGTTAATTTGCGGAAACCCGGGCGAAAACCGTTACAACACGCCCAAATGAAAGGGTATCCCGGCCGACCTGGCTACCCACAAGACCCCCACACACCGCCGAGGAGAGGAAAGGTGTCGAGGTTGCCTTCAATGTCATCGTCATCGCTTCTCCCCGAGCAAGCGACTCCGACTCCCCCGCAAACGACCCACCAAGAGACCCCTAAACGAATGACGCACTAGAACCATGTTGGCCTATGCCAAATAATCAGCCATACGCGTCGAGGATCAAGCAGTTCCGACTTTGGACACGAGTCTCGCAAGGCAAAGAAGCACGCCTTGCACCAAACAAGCTTGGCCTGCCCAGCACATGGCATCGTTCTGTTTTGGTTTTCAAGTTTACCAATGATCTTATTGTGTGAAATTATATTCAGTTTTGTGTGAACAGAGTTTCCCTGCCTGGCCAGCGCTGATGTTCTTATAATTCAAACATCCTGCAATTCCGTATCCAAACAGGAAATGTAACGTGGAAACATTTACAATGGTATTTTTCGGGGACAAGTAAATTACCAGTGTAAAGCTTTTACAGGTGGAAGAGTGTACTAAGCTCCCAAACGGTCCTTAGTTTCGTAGCTGGGTTTTATTTCGTAGGTCGTAGCACCTAATTTCGAGTTTAGCAGAGGGATCTGCATTTCTCACAGGTACGGTTTTTATCTGATCCTATGATTCCCATGCTACTAATTAATAGTGAAACGATCAGATCATGTGTAGGATCCCGATCCTGAAAAAAAAATCTGCCCCTATCTTTTTTTATTTTATCATCTTCATGCATATATGATATCTCCGATTGCCAAAACTGAGGATGCTTTTCGTAAATAACAAGGCAAATTAGCCCTGCCCACTTTGCGCGCGTTAAGTGGCAGCTGTAGTTGCACCCATCAGCGATTAGCGTTATCACAATCGCCTAACCAAAGTGTGTTGGTCCGGTAGCACCTTATCTTTGTTCCTATTACTCAAAAGTTAGTCATACATCCTGGCTATAGCATCTGATCCCAATCAGTGACGTGCCAATGTTTGTCTAAATCGTGCACTAACACATTAATTACCCGAAACACATTTTGCCGAAAGAGAGGGTGCATGAGAGGGATTTATATGGCCGGGGTGATGAATTATGTTGTGGATTAGTACTCTTTTGGTTGCTTCGTGCATCATTTGGCTATCCGCGCCCCTTTTTGTAATGCCAAATTAGTTTTGCTTATCTTGGGACGCTCTGCCTTATCTCCCCTAGTTAGTGTCTTCTGATGCATGCATGCTTGGCTGCTTGCAGTTCCCAAATCATTGTGATATTAACATGCACTGGTCCTATCTTTGAGGGCAAATTTCAGTATGCTGGTTTCTAGCTACATACCAAGCTGTGCTATAGGAACATAGGATGATGTGCTGTCGTGGAAGGTGGCCATATCCTGGTCCTCTAGAACGCTGCACGGATTCTGATAGGTCGAGGATTAATTTATTTAATGTATTTTACCACTAGATTTGCACCTACGGAATGTCGCTCGCGTCAGTCTCGTGGTTTAAGACCCTAATTGTGCTAATCTGCTTTTATTTGCATTTGGATCTTAGTTTGAGTTTCCAATTTTTTTTCTCAAGGTGCTTGTGGTTGAAACCATCCTTGATCCAAGCCTCTACCCCATGCTCAAACATATATTTCATCAAGCCACTCAAATATTCACACATATCCCTATAGGAAAATAATTCTTTTTCCTATTAAAGAAATTCCGATTATTCCATAGTTACAAAGCAACCACCACCTATGTTGCTTAACAAATTCTAAGAAAATTCGGGGAGCCTCCTCTACCTATAAAAAGCCAATATCTAAAAAAATATGAGGTTCCTTAGTACAAATATTTTACATAAACCCTAAACCTAGTTTCTGCCCAAAATGCGAAATATGAGCAAACCTATATTTCTGCTCATCCAAACTCTCTGAGATCAACTTAAATAGTGTAAAGCCAGAAGGCACCTATCAAACAATTTGTGCATGAATTGGAAATGGCCAAGAGTGCCATTCGTAGCCGTGTCCTTTGCTCTGTCTCACCTTTCCTATCTCATTCATTCGCGAAGAGGAACCGATGGGTGGAAGATTGTGGCGATGTGTTAAGTACAGCGGTCGGAACGTGATCGGCATGGCCAAAACCATGCCAATCACGTGGTGACCACCGTCTCTAGCCTGCCAAGCCTAGCATTGCGCCGCGTCAAGTTGGCTGCAAGAAGGAGCCAAGCGTGCATGCATCCCCGCGAGTCCATCCAGCTGCGCCGCGTCCATCACTGCCCTGTTCAGCCAGACCTCAGCCCCACTCTGTATGCCGCCCGCTAGCCACCGGCAACACTCTGCCCAGCCATCGCCTCCAAGGAGAATGTGAGCCGTTCAGAGCATGCAAGATTCCCCTCTGGACCCCTCTTCCTTCCATGTTGCTAGCCACGCAAGCCCCGGCTACTTGTTTCAACCTATATCCTGGAATCCAAGTTGTTGGGCCCCCAAGTGGAAGGGTTTGAAGTAAGTGGTAACTCTCCACTCAATTGAGAACCAAGGTATCAATCAGTAAAGATAACACCCAAGCCTCAGTCAAGCAACCGTGCAAAACTGATTAAGAATCCACTTGTGCCCCAATGGTTCTAGGGAGGTTATCAATCACACTAGCTGTGCTAGTTGCAACAAGCTATGAGCGTATAATGTGTTTGGAAGTATTTATATATTTTTGGATTAATTAATAGCTGAAATAAAAGTGCATATAAAAGTAAGTTGGAGAGGTTTCTTATGTGGGAACTTGGACCAGGGTCCATAGGTTCACTAGTAGCATCTCTCAAAGCAGGGGTGGCACATAAAGAAAAGGAAAGGTATGCATAATGAGTGATCAAACATTCATGTCTAATCATAACATATGTTCATATTATATTAAAAGGAAGTGCATCCGTAATTCTACTAGAATGACACACATCTCATCTAATAGCTAATACTCCACCCAAGGTGATCGAAACCCTTGCATACACCCCGGTATTAAGTAATGAAATAGAGCATCGCAATAGGCATGATGACACACAGTTGAAAACAATTTCTCTCACCCACAGTGTGGATGATAACAAGTCAAGTAATCTTTTTATCCTTAATGAGGAAAATCCGTCTAAGCTTTTCTTCTCTTACTGTCACCGAAAGTACTTCACAAAGAGGGATCTAGTCCATCTAATGCACACCACTGCCTCTACTATTTTTATCTACACTGGCCAATGATTAGACTAATGAATCGAAGAGCATTATACATCTATAACTCATCAAAGTAACATGAATAATCTTGACATAAAGTAATCATTCATTACATAGTACAACGATTCACCGCAAGAATTACATCAGATGGATCACAATCATGTTAGGGGGCTCATGTAATCTTTGTATTGAAGCATGGGAGAGAGGATGCTACATAGCTACTTCTATGAACCCGTAGTCCAGAGGTTACCTCCTGACACTTCATCATGGGAGCAGCAGAGATTGATCTTAATGAAGAAGGCGAAGGATTCCCACTACGGCAGGGTGCCTAAACAGGTCTCTAGATGAGTTCCGCCTCATTTCGCGAAGTTTTGGAGGCGAAAAAATACACAATAATTAGGTCGTCACTCAGGGGATATATATGAGTTTCCAGGAGGAAGGAGTCAGCCGGGGGTGGCCTGTGGGGCCCACGCGGTCTCTATGGGACTCCGCGTGTGGCCTACGTGGCCCCCTTCGGCTCTCCTTTGGCAGGTGTCTTCTTCCCGAATAGTTACGTTCGACGTATTATTTTAAATATATTTTATGGAGTTTCGGAAAATTCTGAAAGAAGAGGCACAAAAATAGGTAACTAGCCTTTCTAGCACTTTATTAATAGATTAGTCCAAATAAACATAAAACATTGCACGTTTTGATAAGAAAATGACATCAAAACTTTAAAAATTAGAGATACCTTTATGACATATCAGCATCCGCAAGCTTAATCATTGCTCATCCTCGGTCATGTACCTTGATAAGCCAAAAGATAATTTTTGAAGTTTGAATGGTACCCTAACATAGAGCATGATCATTAAGTGTAATTCTCCTGTGATGAATCTAAAATAATAGGTAATGGATACAAGGCAATTCTGTGTAGTTAACAATTCTTAGCTATCTCAAAGCACATAGACAAATTTCCAAGTACCCTTCAACAATCAATAATGTCAAGCCAAGATTCGCAATACCAAAGGTTTAGAAAATAATGTCAATATAATGTTGGGAACTAAAGCAATGACCATCATAAACAAAAGAACCTATGCATAGGCAATCACATCGACACACCAACCCGAGGCCTAACCAAGTACAATAACAAGATTGTCTGTCTACGTTAGTTAACCATGCAACTAATAATCAGAGAAAGAGCGCAAGTCTAGGCCTAGCACTTATAGGGAAAATAGAATAAGGATGGGGGTTGATAAGAAGTCAAAAATGAAAAAAGTATTGCATCAACATGGGTGATAATTAGGCAATGGAGAAGGCCTTATAATCCACGTTAATGCAAGGAGTACGGATTGCCATGCAACTAGAATGCACAGAGCTTTGAATATGTGAAAGCTCTCCGATGGAGTAAGTGGGGGAGCATCCAACTTGCTTTCTCACGAGTACCTAGAACTATTGAGGAGGCTCATCATTGGAATATACAAGCCAAGTTCTACAATGTAAGTTCCCCACAAGTATAAATGACAATATAAAGCTCACCAACTTTCTACTTTACAATGCATGAAGTAGTTCTTCTATGAAGCACATTGTGTATACTAAAGGATAATGGTGTTGCTCCCTCCCTCTCTCTCACACACCTTTTTTCTTTTTGATCATTTTTATTTGGCGCCTCCTTGGCACATCTTTTTTGTGACACCGCCTTGGTGCATTTTTTATTTGATCTATCTTTTTTTGTGGGTAGAAGTAACACCTGACAATGATGATCAATACACTTTTTGACACACTTCTATTTAATGTAATCACAACTCTTTCTTTAAACATTAGAGAAACTCTATATGATGCTCTAGGAGTGTACCAATATTACAAGAAGATCTAGCATATCATATGAAAATGATGAACAATGGCTATTTGTGCAAATTAACATGAAGCTAGCTATATGATCAAGTAAAGCATATGAGAATAAAGACCAAGTCTCTTGTCATATAACATTTGTGGAATGATGATGGTGGTAGTTCATGGCAATATAGTTAGAATGTATATGGAAATGCTATGATAGACATGTATGGTGGACTTACTGAGGAAGATTTTTTGGCTTATGTGTAGGAGAACTAGAGCAAGATCTCCCATGGGATTTGCATGTACCAGTGAAGTATGCACCATGTCACAATGTGAGAGTGCGCAATGCTGAGTACCAAAGAGGCTAGCAATTATGAAGTTAAAATGGAAGTGTAAAAGCTTCAAACTTGCTTGAATCATAAAGAGCTCAAAAACTACATAAAAGAATTGTGGCATCATATTGCATAAGACTCAAAATCTAAGTACCCCAAGGGGGAAGGTTGGTAGGAGCTAACCATCTCGCCACCCCGGTCAAACCAAAGATGCTTGGCAATTAGTAAAAGCCAAGAAAACAGTCTATTGCTACTCAACCTACCACAAGAGTCCCAACTTTTGTATTTAAGTAAAGGAAAGGCAATTAGTTCAAAAGATCAAGAACAGCACCAACTATGTCACGATGCAAGGTCCTTCGTCACAATGCAAATTAATAGGTTTTAACTATTTCAAAACAATTGCCAAATATCCAATACTCTATGTTGAAGATTCTAGTTATTGTTCTAGTTAAGTTGTTATTGAGACCTATGCAAGTCCTAATTTATGTTCTAATCCATTAACAAGTCTACCATAGATATGACAATTATGGTGAAGGCATGCATGTTCTAATCTCCAACTGATATAAGTGAAGCATGAAGAGTTAAAGTGTGTACCCTCTATTTACTGTAACAGATATAAGTGAGGCACGTAAAGTAAATCAATAGTAGCTATGTAAGTCTCTCATTCCAACGATATCTTTCAAATATGACGATGATCTTATTCAAAACAAAATAAAAATTATGCTCCGGTGGTCCTCGGGGCTCGTGGAAGTCGCTCCGGTTGTGGTGGAGCTCGATTATCATGTCACGGTCCTCGGTGGTGATGGGGGCATCCTCCAGCGACGGTGGGGCTCGGCTGGAGCGACGACGGGGCTCGGCTGAAGCGACGGCAGCAATGACGAGCTTCAGATCTCATCGAAAAGCTCACTCCAGTGCTCCTATGAGGGGAAAAGTGATCAGGGGAACACGGTATAACAAAAGAGGAAGAATGAGATGGGCGGCGATGCTCGGGAACTTTCGTGGCTGACAGAATCAACCGGCGATTAAAGCTCGGGCGGCGGAGTTCCAGAGAGATGGATCTAGGGACTATTAACGATGTAGGCGCTGCGGGTTTGACAAAATGAGAGCGGGGTGGTGCGGGCTATTTATAGGGGGTCAGAGGACTCGGGGAGGCACAAATAAGCTCGAGTCGCTAAGTTTTCATCGGTTGATTTAGGGTTTGCAGTGATGACATCAACTTCGGGAGAAATCGGTTGGAAGTTGAATACGATCGGCGGTCCCACTTGGCAGCGGGACAGAATGAGGCAGAGATGAGGCGACAACGTGGGCGGCGTCAGATCAAAATTGAACGGCACGCGGCGCTGTGTTCCCATTCGGGATAGCGAGCTGGGCCGTGGGACGAAAGCTGGAACGGGCTAGTTGGTGACTTATACGGGCCGAGTAGATTCGATGTGTTTAGGTTAGGGTTTTAAATGATTTTCTTTATTTCTTTTAACCCAGGAATTGAATATTATTTTATTTAATTTTCATTTCAATTCCTAAAAATAAAAAAAATGACATAAATTAAAATACTTATAAAGAGCATAGGAAAAATATTTCCAGCCCAAATGCAGTTTTGCAAATTCATTTTATTTTCCTAAAGTCAATTTGGGCCTTAAAACAATTTGCTAAAATCACTCTTAGGGTTTAATTAATTCCCAAATTTTTTTGAATTCCAAATATGCAAGAAATAATGATGTGCAATGATGCTTCTATTAACATCCAAATTTGGAAAATTGGGATGTTAGATTGCTACCATATATGAGTCCTGACGATCCTATAAGAAACTACACAATCTATTAATAACTTTATAATCTAACATGCTAACGGTAATCCTTGGCACTTTATCGAAGAAAAATCAAGAAAAACTTCATTGTCATAGTATCATAGCAATGTGACTAGGATACTACCAGTTGCCTCTGGCAAGGGCTTTCCTTATAGTCATTTAGCTAGGCTTGCAGTTTTAATGATGCTCACAAGAAATTATGAACAACAATTGTTTTAAAACACAATAGAGAGCACCAAGTGGCATATAGTAAATACATTTAAGTCTTACCCACTTCCTATGCATATGCATCTTATAAGCAAACAATTCATTGAAGCATGAAATAGCTAGCATGGGTGAAAAGGTTAAGTGCAACTTTAAAGCTTTCAACACATAGAGATGAAATTTGATTGTATTGTACCATGTTTCCCTCTCATAATAATTACAAGTGGCATCACAATCAAAATCAATAATATAGTTATCTCCTAAAACTTTCTTGTCACGATCCACATGCATAGAAGTAATACTACTCTTCACATAAATAATTTTCTTCTCATTGATAATAGTGGGAGTAACGTCAAAAGCTTGGGAAGCACTATTGTCAACAATAAATTCATCACTGGTCCCAAAGAGATTTTCAATGTCATAAGACGTATCATAATTGTCTTCCAATCATGATTTTCATCATAATTAATAGGAACATCATACTCATTATCACTAGTGGCAATAGACATAATTCGAGCATTAAAAGCAATATCCTCATCAATTGTGTCATTATTTTGAGTACCATCATCTAAGGTAGTTTCCTCCCCGAAAATTTTAGCTACCCACTTATCATAAGAGGGACCATAAACTTTTTTCTTTATCAAAATACTCATCATCTTCATCACTTGGATCATAAAGTTTATCATGTCTACTCCAATCATACTTAACATTCAATGAGCAAAAACCAATGGCTTCTTCTTCTTTAGTTTCTTCATGATGTGCCATTGGTTCTAAGCTTTCAAGATAGCTTTTGAAAAGTGATGTGGTTAAATTTTTTATTTTATTTGCAAGTGCCACATTGCTATAACAAGGAAAAAGGAAACTGGCATGCGGAAAATAAATCTTTTTGTTGTTTTTGGTTTTTATGGAAGTGCTGAAAAGTAATCAAAGATAAATAAAAGCAACTAAACAAAGTAAATAACAAGGAAGGTAAAATAGTTGTAGTGCAACACCTCTGAGACTTAATACTACCTCCCTAGCAATGGTGCTAGAGTAGTTGCTTGCTTGTTCCATCTATATCCCATTAGTTGAGAACCAAGATATCAATCTGTAGAGGTAACACCCCTAGCCTTAGTCAAGCAGCACTGCAAAACAGATTAAGAACCCACTAGGGCCTCGATGGTTCCAGTGAGATTGTCAATCTCACTGGATTTGCCAGTTGTAACAAACTATGAGCATATAATGTGTTTAGAAGTATTTTTATATTTATGATAAATAAATAAATAATAATAAAAGTGTGTATAAAAATAAATTGGTGAGGTTTCCTATGTGTGAAATTCAACCGGGGTTCTTAGGTTTACTACTAGTATATCTCAAAGCAGTGGTGACACATAAAGATAAGCATGGGTATGCATAATGAGTGATCAAACACTCATGGCAGATCATAACATATGTTGAGATCATACTATATATGCAGTATGTATATAATTCTACTAGACTGACACTCGTCTTATCTAATAACTAATACTCCAGCTAAAGTGATCAAAACCCTCGTATACACCACATTATTAAGTAATGAAAAAGAGCATTGCAATAGGCATGTTGACATACAATTGAAAATAATTCCTCTCACCACCCACAATGTAGATGATAACAAGACAAGTGATCTGTCTATCCTTAGTGAGGCAAATCCGCCTAAGCTTTTCCATTGTTACGGTCACTGAAATTACTTCACAAACAGGTATCTACTCCATCTAATGCACACCACTCCCTCTACTGATCTTTCATCTAAACTAGCCAATGATTAGACTAATGAATTAGATAGCAATATACATCTATAACTCATCAAAGCAACATGATTAATTTGAACATAAAGTAATCATTCATCACATGGCACAAAGATTCACTGCAAGAATTACATCAGTTGGATCAGAATCATGTTAGGCAGCTCATGTGATATTTGTATTGAAGCATGGGATAGAAGATGCTTCATAGCTACTGCTATGATCATGTAGTCTAGAGGATGGACTACACACACTTCATCATGGTTGTTGATAATCCCCAAGTGCAGGGAGTGTTGTAGCACTTTGCAAAGTAGAGGTGGTAAGTATGGAGTGTCGAACCCAAAAGGAGCTAAAGGTAGGATTCGTATTCTCTTAGGTTCTATCTGCCAATGATACAACCCTATGCACACCGAGCGATTCTTTAACTAGATGCAATAAATAAAGATACTTTGTAGGTAATAAAGGGATAGTTTGCAAGATTATAAAGTACTTGTAAATAAAAGTTAGTTGCTGTAATGTAAAGGTACAATAGAGTAATGGATAGCGAGTGTGGCGTAGCGGTGGTAAGTGTTTCAGAATTGTCCCTAGGAAATTGGCTATGATACTAGACTGATAATCATGCATTGCAGTTTGTATGTGGGAGAGGGCTATGCTAATGTGATATTCATACTTGGACTCATACATACTTATGATTGAAACCCTTACCAAGCATCCTCCATTACTAAGAATTCATTAATGTAAATGATGCCCTTTAAGATCCAGATTGGATAGTAGAAAGATTCCCTGCTTTTTCCCCATGGAGTGGCCCTAAGTTATTGAACCCACAAGAGGATGTGCACTATGACAAAGGCTCTGACAAGTTCTTGCTAGCGACTTAAATTCCAATTTTTTCAACCGAACCTTTAACAACCTTAGGGGTGTAAACACTTGTATTAAAAATAGGCATGGGCATGAGGTCTTACTCTTACAACCTTATATTTGTGCTCGCGATCATCATGATATTAATTTGTGCTCTGGAAGACAACTGCTATAATGTGCTTGCGAAACGATGATGTGGGGGATGTGTCCAAAGTACGTCTTGACCGGTGCGCGTCCTACATCAAGAGTCAGTTGTCCAACCGCAGGCCCTTACCATCTCACGGGGTTACCTTGGTTATTGAGAATAAATATTCGGACAAGAGCATTGGGCGTTTAATGTCTACAACTCATTCGTCCCCAAGGATTGGCTTTCCGCAACCATACTAACTCCTTCTCACACAGCTGTCCAGGTTAATGTTCTGCATCCTCCTCGCTCCTTACCTCCTACTTGATCGATCTCCCGCATCCTGGGTACCTGCAGGGACTTGGAACGAGAAGAAGAGATGAGACAAGTCCATTGCAATCAAACACATAAATAGCGTTAAACGATCAAAGTCATTCCATCGATCTCTTGTACAAATACATCGGGTTACAAGGCGATGCCTCAATCCATTGCCTTACCGAATTACTCACACATGGCGATCGGATCACAAGATGAACTCATTGAAGAAGACATAGAGATCAATGCTTTATTGATAATATGTCTTACAATGTTTGCCGGATGCGATACATGATTACAAGTATGACTAATCTTGGAGTGGGATTGCTGCAGTGATGAAGGTGGCCGCGGCTATGGAGATGAGATGGGAAATGGTGGCGGCTAGGGTTCGAGAATGGTTGTGGTGCTCTATTTCGTGATTGGTGCTCTCTCTGTTGTGATTCTGGTGTAGGCCCTTTTATAAAAGTTGATCGGTTGGACCTTCTGGAGCCGTCGGTGGGTGGTACGATCACGTGTGATCGTACCAAACACCGACTTGCTCTCTGGTTGCCTTGATGCACCTCCAATTCCTTCCTTTCTTCCTCCATTCTTCTAGTTTCCTCATAAGTGATGATTCCTTTCCATGTTCAGGCCCTTTTCCTCTGGAAACACAATAAACCAAGGATTTCATGATCTGTCGCATTTATTGGTCATTAGTGGCAATATCGGAGTGATTTTCTTGGAAATTTTGGAATTATCCGGTTTAGACAACTGTGTGATGAACGCAAAAATATCGCTCATCAACTCCTCCAAGCTTAAACCTTGATCGTCCTCGAGCAACAAATAAAAACTCAATCATAAGGAACTCAGTTGTTTAAACCAAAATAATGAGTAGGTTTTGGTTCACTTACGATTCGTATGCCTAGATAGACATCCGCTTTCTTCACCTGAAAACTTAGTATAGCTGGAGCGGTGGCATGGTTATTATGCAAGCATTAAGGAAGCAAAGAAAATCAATACAAAGTGCTTGTTAGTCTAGAAAAAATAACAAAGTAGCTTTTATTCTATTTCCTCTAGCTAACACTCGCTTGCCAGGAACAGAACGGAAGAGCTTTTCTTTCTTTTGCAACAAAAACATAAATTACGGGACTGAAAGGTATGTAAAGACAATGTGATACTAGAATAACTAGCTAACACCCATGAGCATCTCCTCATCAAGGCTCGCAAACACTTCTTTCAATCATTGCTTGCTGAAACTTTCATTGTCTAGTGACGGGATTATGCCAAAGAAATGATACATGCAAGAGTTTCGCTGTGGCATATGTTTGAATACATTGGACCATTTGTTGTCTCTTTCAAGCTCTTGCGGTCAGTATTCACTTATCCCCCCCCCCCACACACACACACTCTTCAAGATAAAGCCGAATAATATTCGTTGTAGTGTTGCCACTACGAACGTTAACAAACTCATAGCCAAAATCTGAGTCGAAGCTCTGGTGGATCGTTCATTGGCCAGTGGAGTCCTTGGCATAGCATCAAGAGAGGTGACGAAATCACATTTACGCACATAAAGCAACATATATTGACAAGGCCCATGGAACCAGCAAGAAGCTGAAGCGCGATGTAAGCACAAAACAGATTTTGGCATAATCTCGATCAACTTTCAACTGGGTTAGTCTGGACAACTTTATCCACAAGTGCGATTGAGTCTATCAAATTTAATGCTATGGGGTTGAGTATTGCTAATATCACCTTCTTCACAAAAAAGTTCAACACCCAAGCCTTTCTAGAGAGTTTCTCATATGCATGGTTATTCTTTTTTATCATCACTTTTTTTAAACTAGTCCCACAGCAAGTCTCAGTTATCTAGATTTAACAGAATAAAGGAACTAACTTATTTTCTCTACAAGAACAAAACTTTTTTTTAATCATCAAGACTTACTCCCACTTGAGTACTTCACACATACTACAACTACAACTATTCTAAGCATTTCAAGTTCAAATGACGGGAGTCATAGGACATACCTTCACGGTCATGAATGTTCACGCTTCTCTTCCTTAAAATGTGTTCCTCACAGCCCGGCGTAGATCAACTCCGTTGCGGAAAATATTAGCAAGAATGCGAACGGAAATAGCAAAGAAAACCTTTTTCTATTTTTTGTTTTGTTTTTGGGGTTTTTGAAAGCTAACTTGCAAAAGGAAAGCAACTGTCAAAAAGCAAAGAATATAAACAAACAAAAAGCAAAACCAAATAAAAACGCAAAGTGTTGGAACAAACCAACATGAGTGTTTGAAGCTCAGCGAGTTGCAGTGCAACCTCATTACAATTTCTTCAAATAAATACTGCCACATCTTGATGTAGACGTGGAAGTAACCTCCCCCAAGCTTAAGCTTTTGCAAGCCCAAACTGGCGAGATCATTATGGCGGCTGATAGTTCGGAGCCCATCCTTGGTTCCACTCAGAGAAGTTGTTCGTCATGTATGCAGAAGTGTCTTCAAGGGAATTCGTGAGTTTTTTCATGTTGTTGATGGAGCCTTCGAGGTTGTAGATTTCGGCATACGTTGTGTAGGGCACATCCTCTTGTACATCATCTTGGGACTGCTCCTCCTCTTCTTCCGTGGCAAATTCATCTTCGCTCACCTCTTCCAGTTCAGGCGCCTTTTGGTCAAACGCTTCATCTCCTACCTGCGGCACATAATGCAAAATTCCGCCCGCTACCGAGAAACGGTTAGGCATGGGATTAGGGAAAAAGTGTCCCACTCTGGGAATTCGAATGAAATGATGACCTTGGTAGGCTATTACCGTACCTGCGCTCAAAAGAACACGAATATTGACACGGGTATTACTAACAAGCGGGCGAAGGTTAGTAAAGTTCAAGCCAAAGGAGTTGGCCAACATGGTGATCACTCTGCCACAAGAGATGTGTCCTTGCACACAATTTTCTTGGTGTGAAAGGTGAAACAGAAGTATCACACCCAAGTTGGGCGAATAGTCGATGCCAGGAATCGCTGCCTTCCCCAGAATGAGCATGTTCTCTTCATTAACCTGTGAAACTTCTCCTCACGCCTGCAACGAGTTAGTGATAGCATAATAGAGATAACATATCGCAGGACACAAAATGCAACTGGCCGTATGCTTATGGCCTTGGTAACTCATTCGACCGAATAACTCAGCTGGATGGGGTTCTAGCAACTCGTAGGTGTAGCAGTAGTGTTCGCCGTTGTTGGGGAAGCCAAAGTCAAGCTAGTAATGGTTAACCATTACCCACGTCCCCATGGGTAATTACTCTATTAGGGGATGGGGATGTGCTAGCTTTAATGCCCACATGGAAGCTGGTGGGTCAAATACCTTACCTAGTGCGCAAGATGTTAATGGGGATGGGATAGCATTACCTGTGCCCGTTACCTGCCTTGCCCAGAAAGGACTTACATGTGGGCTCTAAAATTAGTAGACCCCAGGTAATTCCTGCCCTTACCAACCCAGATTTCGACCCATCCCGCCCCTCTGGCCCAAAAATCCCTAAGAAATCTCTAATTTACCCACAATATATTGTGTATTGTGCTGAAATGTTTTTTTTTCTACTAAAATGCTATTGAATATTGTTGTTGATTGCGTGTATGGATTTCCCCACGGGGATGAAAAACCCGGCGGGGATGGGGATGGGAAACTTTTTATCCCCGCAGGCGGGTAGGGGTACGGGGATGGTCATGGGAGGACTATCGCGGGGACGGGGATCGAAGTCCAATACCCGACTGGGTAATCCCCATTGCTAGCTTGAAGCTGAAGTGATTGCACCACTCCGTGAGAGTGATGTTGAAATTCCGGTCCATGAGACGGATGGTGGTCCGCTCCTCCTCTTCTCTAGGGTTCAACCCAACGTTGTGCGGGAGAGTGCTAAGAAACACAACAGTCAACCGATGATACATCGCAAAGCCCTAAAACACAAAATACTGCAAACCAACATTAGCACATAACAAATTGAAATCGTGACCTATGCCAGGCATGGCTATCATGGATGGACACGCCCATTTGGTGGTTTTCATCTTCCTCTTGTGAAGCATGCGGTACTTCTTCTTTGCATCACGATCGTCAAAGTTGATCCCCTGATAATAAATTCATTGACCACGTGCAACTTCATTGTGTGCATTAGCGGCTTCACCGCGAGTGATGTGGGTGAACCTCTTCATAAACATCTAAACAAAATCAACTTTCAATCCAATAGAATAATGCACGAGTGAACCTACGTGAACCACAATATCAAACTCATCTAAAAACAACAACAAATCTATGCTCATCTAAGAATTAGGATCAAAAGAACGCATAACCTAATCATGGCAATGGTAGGCACAAAGAGCATGGATTCTTGGAAAATAATTTGGGGATCTGAGGAGAGACATAGCGTAGATCATTCACGCAGAAGGATTCGGACTGAAAATGAGTGGAGAGAGAGATCCGGCGAAGGTTTGGTAGGGTTTGGACAGGTTTGGGAGGAAGAAGAAAGAGAAAGAAGAGAGATGGGAAGATTTACATTCTCCTCATGCATTCTTGGCATTGAAAGAACGCGGTACGAGTGCTTGCGGTCGTCTAGAATACCGTCAAGCATTATATATAATTAATCACCTGAGCGCATACCTGGTATGAGCGCTGGTACGAGCGCTTCCACTCATACTGAATGCCATCTCAGAAAACAAGATCTTCTGTTGCTCCGGTGAGAATTCGGTGCGACCAGTGATACGAGCACTCGCGCTCATATAGAATGTTGGGGAACGTTGCATGGGAAACAAAAAAATTCCTACGCT
This sequence comes from Elymus sibiricus, assembly GCA_039707655.1. Taxonomy (NCBI): domain Eukaryota; kingdom Viridiplantae; phylum Streptophyta; class Magnoliopsida; order Poales; family Poaceae; genus Elymus; species Elymus sibiricus. The sequence continues at coordinate 11,097,838 of CM077674.1, read as the reverse complement.
CACCAAGATCGATCTAGGAGATGAACATCTACGAGAGGAGAGATTGCATCTACATACCCTTGTAGATCGCTAAGCGGAAGCGTGAAGAAACGCGGTTGATGTAGTCGAACGTCTTCGCGATCCAATCATGATCCGTCCCGCGAACTCCCGATCAAGTGTCGAACGGATGGCACCTCTGCGTTCAACACACGTACGGCTTGATGACGCCTTCACCTCCTCGATCCAACGAGCGATGGTGAAGTAGTAGCTCGAGTCCTCCGGTAGCACGACGGCGTGGCGGCGGTGGTGGTGGAGAAATCTCAGCAGAGCTTCGCTAAGCACTACGGAGAGGAAGATGGCTACGAGGGAGAGGAGGGGCAGCGCCGTGGCGTAGATGGGTGCGGCTGCCCTCTCTCTACCCCTCTATATATAGGGGAAAGGGAGGAGGAGGAGGCACCCTAGGGTTTCCCCTAGGGGGGCCGGCGGCCACAACAGATGGGGCACCCCTAGGGAAACCCTAGGGTGACTTGCCCCCCAAGCCAGGTGGAGGCAACCCTAGGGGGGGCGCCCCACCCCCTCTGGTGATCATGGGATGGGGTGAGGGGGGCGCACAGCCCCTTAGTGGGCTGGTGTGCTTCCTCCCCTTGGCCCATGAGGCCCCCCAACACTTGCCGGGGCCCCCCGAAACACCTTTCGGTTCTCCTGGTCATAACCCGGTACCCCCGGAACACTTCCGGACTCCGATTCCCTTCGTCCTATATATCAATCTTCACCTCCAGACCATTCCGGAGTTCCTCATCATGTCCGGGATCTCATCCGGGACTCCGAACAACCTTCGGTCACCAACACAATAACTCGACTGTACTTATATCGTCACCAAACGTTAAGTGTGTAGACCCCGCGGGTTCGAGAACTATGCAGACATGACCGAGACACCTCCACGGTCAATAACCAATAGCGGGACCTGGATGCCCATATTGGTTCCTACATATTCTACGAAGATCTTTATCGGTCGAACCTCGATGTCAAGGATTCAGTCAATCCCGTATGCAGTTCCCTTTGTCCATCGGTATGTTACTTGCCCGAGATTCGATCGTCGGTATCTCCATACCTAGTTCAATCTCGTTACCGGCAAGTCTCTTTACTCGTTCTGTAATACAAGATCCCGTGGCTAACTCTTTAGTCACATTGCTTGCAAGCTTATTGTGATGCTGTATTACCGAGTGGGCCCTGCGATACCTTTCCGTCATACAGAGTGACAAATTCCCAGTCTTGATCCATGCCAACTCAACAGACACCCTCGGAGATACCTGTAGAGCATCTTTATAGTCACCCAGTTACGTTGCGATGTTTGATACACACAAGGTACTCCTCCGGTGTCAGTGAGTTGCATGATCTCATGGTCATAGGAACAGATACTTGACATGCGAAAACGATAGCAATAAACTTAACACGATCATATGCTATGTTCATAGTTTGGGTCTTGTCCATCACATCATTCTCCTAATGATGTGATCCCGTTATCAAATGACAACTCATGTCTATGACCAGGAAACCATGGCCATCTTTGATCAACGAGCTAGTCCGGTAGAGGCTCACTAGGGACATGTTGTTGTCTACGTATCCACACATGTATTTGTGTTTCCAACCAATACAATTATAGCATGGATAATAAACGATTATCATGAACAAGGAAATATAATAATAACCATTTTATTATTGCCTCTAGGGCATATTTCCAACAGTCTCCCACTTGCACTAGAGTCAATAATCTAGCATTACATGGTTATGAATCTAACACCCATAGAGTTCTGGTGTTGATCATGTTTTGCCCGTGGAAGAGGTTTAGTCAACGGATCCGCAACATTCAGATCCGTGTGCACTTTGCAAATGTTTATGTCCTCCTCCTTGATCGCATCGCGGATGGAATTGAAGCGTCGCTTTATGTGTCTGGTCCTCTTGTGAAACCTTGGTTCCTTGGCTAGAGCAATGGCACCAGTGTTGTCACAGAACAGAGTCATCGGGTCCAGTGCACTGGGCACAACTCCAAGATCTGTCATGAACTGCTTCATCCAGACACCTTCCTTCGCCGCCTCCGAGCCAGCTATGTACTCCGCTTCGCATGTAGAATCAGCTACCACGCTTTGCTTGGAACTGCGCCAGCTTACCGCTCCCCCATTTAGAATATATACGTATCCGGTTTGAGACTTAGAGTCATCCGGATCAGTGTCAAAGCTTGCATTGATGTAACCCTTTACGACGAGCTCTTGATCACCTCCATAAACGAGAAACATTTCCTTAGTCCTTTTCAGGTACTTAAGGATATTCTTGACCGCTGTCCAGTGTTCCACTCCTGGATCACTTTGAAACCTTCCGGCCATACTTATGGCAAGGCTGACATCTGGTCTTGTGCACATCATCGCATACATGATAGAGCCTATGGCAGAAGCATAGGGGATGACACTCATCTTTTCTCTATCCTCTGTAGTCGCTGGGCATTGAGTCTTACTCAACTTCACACCTTGCAAAACAGGCAAGAACCCCTTCTTGGACTGATCCATTTTGAACTTCTTCAAAACTTTATCAAGGTATGTGCTCTATGAAAGTCCTATTAAGCGTCTCGATCTATCTCTATAGATCTTGATGCCTAATATGAAAGCAGCTTCTCCTAGGTCCTTCATTGAAAAACTCTTGTTCAAATATTCCTTCACGCTTTCCAAAAGTTCTATATTGTTTCCAATCAGCAATATGTCATCCACATATAATATTAGAAACGCTATAGAGCTCCCACTCACTTTCTTGTAAATACAAGCTTCTCCGTAAACTTGTATAAACCCAAACGCTTTGATCACCTCATCAAAGCGAAGATTCCAACTCCGAGACGCTTGCACCAGTCCATAAATGGATCGCTGGAGTTTGCAAACTTTGTCAGCATTCTCTGGATCGACAAAACCTTCTGGTTGCATCATATACAACTCTTCCGTAAGAAAACAGTTAAGGAACGCTGTTTTGACATCCATCTGCCAAATTTCATAATCGAAAAATGGAGCTATTGCTAACATGATTCTGATGTACTTAAGCATCGCTACGGGTGAGAAAGTCTCATCGTAGTCAACTCCTTGAACTTGTGAAAAACCCTTTGCCACAAGTCAAGCTTTATAGACGGTGACATTACCGTCTGCATCCGTCTTCTTCTTAAAGATCCATTTATTCTGAATGGCCTTTTGCCCTTCAGGTAATACTTCCAAAGTCCATACTTTGTTTTCATACATGGATCCCATCTCGGATTTCATGGCCTCTAACCATTTGTCGGAATCTGGGCCCACTATCGCTTCTCCATAGCTCATAGGTTCATCGTTGTCCAACAACATGACATTCAAGACAGGGTTACTGTACCACTCAGGAGCAGTACGTATCCTTGTCGACCTACGAGGTTCGATAGTAACTTGATCCGAAGCTTCATGATCACCATCATCAGCTTCCTCTTCAACTGACGTAGGTTCCACAGAAACATCTTTCTGCGCAGTGCTATTCTCTGGTTGAAGTAAAGGTTCAACAACCTCATCAAGCTCTATCTTCCTCCCACTCAATTCTTTCGAGAGAAACTCTTTCTCGAGAAAGGACCCGTTCTTAGCGACAAACACTTTGCCTTCGGATCTGAGATAGAAGATATACCCAACCGTCTCTTTTGGGTATCCTATGAAGACGCATTTGTTCGCTTTGGGTTCGAGCTTTTCTGGCTGAAGCCTTTTGACATAAGCATCGCATCCCCAAACTTTAAGAAACGACAACTTTGGTTTCTTGCCAAACCACAGTTCATACGGCGTCGTCTCAACGGACTTAGATGGTGCCCTATTTAAAGTGAATGCAGCTGTCTCTAACGCATAACCCCAAAATGATAGTGGCAAATCGGCAAGAGACATCATAGAACGCACCATATCCAATAAGGTTCGATTACGACGTTCGGACACACCATTACACTGTGGTGTTCCAGGTGGCGTCAACTGTGAAACAATTCCACATTGTCTTAAGTGACTGCCAAACTCATAACACAGATATTCTCCCCCTCGATCAGATCGTAGGAATTTGATTTTCTTGTTACGATGATTCTCAACTTCACTCTGAAATTGCTTGAACTTTTCAAACGTTTCAGACTTGTGTTTCATTAAGTAAATATACCCATATCTACTCAAATCATCGGTGAAGGTGAGAAAATAATGATATCCACCGCATGCCTCAATGCTCATCGGACCGCACACATCACTATGTAGGATTTCCAACAAGTCACTTGCCCGTTCCATAGTTCCGGAGAACGGGGTCTTAGTCATCTTGCCCATGAGGCATGGTTCGCATGTGTCAAGTGATTCAAAATCAAGTGACTCCAAAAGTCCATCAGCATGGAGTTTCTTCATGCGTTTTACACCAATATGACCTAAGCGGCAGTGCCACGAGAAAGTGGTACTATCATTATTAACTCTACATCTTTGGCATCAATGTTATGAACATGTGTATCATCACTATCGAGATTCAATAAGAATAAACCCCTCATAATGGGTGCATGACCATAAAAGATATTACCCATATAAATAGAACAACCATTATTCTTTGATTTAAATGAGTAACCGTCTCGCATTAAACAAGATCCAGATATAATGTTCATGCTCAACGCAGACACTAAATAACAATTATTCAGGTTCATCACTAATCCCGATGGTAATCGAAGAGCGAGCGTGCCGACGGCGATCACATCAACCTTGGAACCATTTCCCACGCGCATCGTCACTTCGCCCTTCGCCAGCCTCCATCTATTCCGCAGTTCCTGCTTTGAGTTGCAAATGTGAGCAACCGCACCGGTATCAAATACCCAGGCACTACAACGAGAGTTGGTAAGGTACACATCAATAACATGTATATCATATATACCTTGTTTAGCGTTGGCCCCCTTCTTGTCGGCCAGATACTTGGGGCAATTCCGCTTCCAGTGGCCAGTTCCCTTGCAATAGAAGCACTCAGTTTCCGGCTTGGGCCCAGCCTTGGGTTTCTTCACGGGAGGGGCAACTACTTTGCCACTCTTCTTGGAGTTTCCCTTCTTGCCCTTGCCATTCTTCTTGAAACTAGTGGTTTTATTGACCATCAACACTTGATGCTCCTTCTGGATGTCTGACTCAATGACTTTCAGCATCGCAAACAGCTCGGTGACTGACTTGTTCATCCCTTGCATGTTATAGTTCAACACAAAGCTCTTGTAGCTAGGTGGTAGCGATTGAAGAACTCTGTCAGTGATCGCCTCTGGCGGGAGCACAACTCCCAACTCAGCCAGACGGTTGTAATACCCAGACATTTTGAGTATGTGTTCACTGATAGACCCGTTCTCCTCCATCTTGCAAGCATAGAACTTATCGGAGGTCTCATACCTCTCGATCCGGGCATTCTTCTCAAAAATAAACTTCAACTCCTGGGACATCTCATATGCTCCATGACGTTCAAAACGCCTTTGAAGTCCCGGTTCTAAGCCATACAACATGGCGCACTGAACTACTGAGTAGTCATCAACACGCGCCTGCCAGGCGTTCATAACGTCCACAGACGCTGGAGGGGGTTGCTCACCAAGCGGTGGATCAAGGACATAAGCCTTTTGGGCAACTGTGAGGATAATCCTCAGATTACGGGCCCAGTCTACAAAGTTACTTCCATCATCTTTCAGCTTGGCTTTCTCTAGGAACGCATTGAAATTCAGGGAAGCTACTACGTGAGCCATTGATCTACAACATAAATTTGCAAAGACAACTTAGACTATTGTTCAAGATAATGAGTTTAGTTTACTTAAAAACTACCACTCAAATCGACATCCCTCCGGTCGTCCGAGTGTAACATGATCCAAATTCACCAACCCAAGTCCGATCATCACGTGAGATGAGGTGGTTTCAATGGTGAACATCTCCATGTTGATCATATCTACTATATGACTCATGTTCGACCTTTCGGTCTCTTGTGTTCCGAGGCCATGTCTGTACATGCTAGGCTCGTCAAGTTTAACCCAAGTGTTCCGGATGTGCAAAACTGGCTTGCACCCGTTGTATGTGAACGTAGAGTCTATCACACCCGATCATCACGTGGTGCTTCGAAACGACGAACTTTCGCAACGGTGCACACTTAGGGAGAACACAATTTTATCTTGAAATTTTAGAGAGGGATCACCTTATAATGCTACCATCGTCCTAAGCAAAATAAGATGCATAAAAAGATTAACATCACATGCAAATCATAAGTGACATGATATGGCCATGAACTTGTGCTTTTGATCTCCATCTCCAAATCACCGGCATGATTTCCATCGTCACCGGCATGACACCATGATCTCCATCATCGCGTCGCCATCGGGGTTGTCACGCCAACCATGCTTCTACTACTATTGCTACCGTTTAGCGTTAAAGTAAAGCATTACATAGCGCTTAATGATTGACACGCAGGTCATACAATAATAAAAGACAACCCTATGGCTGCTGCCGGTTGTCGTATTCATCGACATGCAAGCCGAGATAAACTATTACAAAACATGATCATCTCATACATCAAATATATTTCATCATGTCTTTGGCCATATCATATCACAACATACCCTGCAAAAACAAGTTAGACGTCCTCTAATTTGTTGTTGCATGTTTTACGTGGCTGCTATGGGTATCTAGCAAGAACGATTCTTACCTACGCAAAACCACAACGGTGATATGCAAGTTGCTATTTAACCTTCTACAAGGACCGCCTTCGTTGAATCCGATTCAACTAAGGTGGGAGAGACAGACACCCGCCAGCCATCTTATGCAACAAAGTCGCATGTCAGTCGATGGAACCGGTCTCACGTATGTGGACATGTAAAGTTGGTCCGGGCCGCTTCATCCCACAATACCGCTGAATCAAGAAAAGACCAAGGAAGGAAGCAATCTGAATATCAACGCCCACAAACTCCTTTGTGTTCTACTCGTGATGTCATTTACGCAAAGACCTAGCTCATGATGCCACTGTTGGGGAACGTTGCATGGGAAACAAAAAATTTCCTACGCTCACCAAGATCGATCTAGGAGATGAACATCTACGAGAGGAGAGATTGCTTCTACATACCCTTGTAGATCGCTAAGCGAAAGCGTTAAGAAACGCGGTTGATGTAGTCGAACGTCTTCGCGATCCAATCACGATCCGTCCCGCGAACTCCCGATCAAGTGCCGAACGGACGGCACCTCCGCGTTCAACACACGTACGGCTTGATGATGCCTTCACCTCCTCGATCCAGCGAGCGATGGTGAAGTAGTAACTCGAGTCCTCCAGCAGCACGACGGCGTGGCGGCGGTGGTGGTGGAGAAATCTCAGCAGAGCTTCGCTAAGCACTATGGAGAGGAAGATGGCTACGAGGGAGAGGAGGGGCAGCGCCGTGGCGTAGATGGGTGCGGCTGCCCTCTCTCTACCCCTCTATATATGGGAAGGGAGGAGGAGGAGGCGCCCTAGGGTTTCCCCTAGGGGGTCCTGCGGCCACAACAGATGGGGCGCCCCTAGGGAAACCCTCGGGTGACTTGCCCCCAAGCCAGGTGGAGGCAGCCCTAGGGGGGGGCGCCCCACCCCCTCTGGTGATCGTGGGATGGGGTGAGGGGGGCGCACAGCCCCTTAGTGGGCTGGTGTGCTTCCTCCCCTTGGCCCAAGAGGCCCCCCAACACTTGCCGGGGCCCCCCGAAACCCCTTTTGGTTCTCCTGGTCATAACCCGGTACCCCCGGAACACTTCCGGACTCCGATTCCCTTCGTCCTATATATCAATCTTCACCTCCAGACCATTCCGGAGTTCCTTGTCATGTCCGGGATCTCATCCGGGACTCCGAACAACCTTCGGTCACCAACACAATAACTCGACTGTACTTATATCGTCACCAAACGTTAAGTGTGTAGACCCTGCGGGTTCAAGAACTATGCAGACATGACCGAGACACCTCCACGGTCAATAACCAATAGCGGGACCTGGATGCCCATATTGGTTCCTACATATTCTACGAAGATCTTTATCGGTCGAACCTCGATGTCAAGGATTCAGTCAATCCCGTATGCAGTTCCCTTTGTCCATCGGTATGTTACTTGCCCGAGATTCGATCGTCGGTATCTCCATACCTAGTTCAATCTCGTTACCGGCAAGTCTCTTTACTCGTTCCGTAATACAAGATCCCGTGGCTAACTCTTTAGTCACATTGCTTGCAAGCTTATTGTGATGCTGTATTACCGAGTGGGCCCTGAGATACCTTTCTGTCATACGGAGTGACAAATTCCCAGTCTTGATCCATGCCAACTCAACAGACACCCTCGGAGATACCTGTAGAGCATCTTTATAGTCACCCAGTTACGTTGCGACGTTTGATACACACAAGGTACTCCTCCGGTGTCAGTGAGTTGCATGATCTCATGGTCATAGGAACAGATACTTGACATGCGAAAACGATAGCAATAAACTTAACACGATCATATGCTACGTTCATAGTTTGGGTCTTGTCCATCACATCATTCTCCTAATGATGTGATCCCGTTATCAAATGACAACTCATGTCTATGACCAGGAAACCATGGCCATCTTTGATCAATGAGCTAGTCCGGTAGAGGCTCACTAGGGACATGTTGTTGTCTACGTATCCACACATGTATTTGTGTTTCCAACCAATACAATTATAGCATGGATAATAAACGATTATCATGAACAAGAAATATAATAATAACCATTTTATTATTGCCTCTAGGGCATATTTCCAACATAGAACGCCGTCGATCGCTCTGGATGCCTCTGTTGTTTTGGTCTTGGTGAGGTACGACCAGTGGTACGTGCATCTGCGCTCGTACCAAACATAGTTGATCGCTCTGGACATTCGAGATTGCCTCTCCACCTATGGTATGATCGCTAGTACGACCATTCTAGTCGTACCCAGCATCGTCTTTTCCTCTGGATTGCCTAAAAAATCATTTTTCTTCGGGCATTTCTTTTTAACACCTGGGAGGTTACTTCCAACATAGATAAAAGGCATAATT